>CM017766.1:30493783-31883371 GCA_008009225.1 Acer yangbiense | reverse complement strand
GTGGAAGACGGATATGATCTACCTATGATGACTCCCGATGGTGGAGGAGAAGACGTATGAAGCCTAAGGCGCAATGGAACGCGCGCAAGAGTTTGAGGCTTCAAAGTGGAATAGGAAGGCGATGCATGCCATCTTGTGTGCTATGGATGAAAATCAATATAAATTGATTCAAAATACTAGGATAGCTAAAGAGGCTTGGGACATCCTAGAGATTGCACATGACGGGAACCGAAGTGGTGAAGGACTCTAAGCTTCAAGTCCTCCAAACTCAATTCGAGATGCTTAAGATGGAGGAGAATGAGTGCTGCAACGACTTCGAGATCAAGTGATGGATATAGTCAACAAAGCCATCAAACTTGGTGATCCATATTCGGATAGGAGAATCAAGCAAAAGATTATGAGATCTCTACCTGATAGGTTTGAATCGAAGGTGACGGCTTTAGAAGAAAATAGTGGATATAAGGATATGAAGCGAGTGAGGTGATTGGAGACTCTAGCTTATGAGTCTAGAAAGGGCCTATCTCCACACCCACTAAAAAAGCGAAAAAAAAGGAATTGCTTACAAACCTCCAAGGATGAAAAGAGGCAAAAGAAGGGCGTGGTTGACTCGGATGAAGACCTTGCCTTGTGTAAAGAGGCTTCAACAAGGTTCATGAAGTTTAGAAAAAGAGCTTTGGGTCAAAAGGTCAAGACTGAAGAAAAAGGGCTCTTTCAAGAAGTTTGAACCTAGGCAAGAGAGACAGAAAGGAAAGGAGAAGGGCGATTTGAGTGTTTCGAGTGTGGTGGATAGGTCATTTTTGCCCCCGAATGTGCAAATCACAATGAGAGAAAAAAGGGAAAAGGGATGGCCGCCACTTGGAGTGGGAAGTAGTGATGACTCCATTGAGGGAGATGAGTCTTCAAGGATGAAGAGCTCATGGCTAATCTCCTAGCTTTTGCCTCCTCCCATAAAAGCAAAAGTGCTAGTGAGAGAGAGGAAATGAGTCAAGAGGAAAATGACTCAAGTGAAGAAGGAAGTGATTCCTCGTCTAGCTCCATAAGTAGTTTTGTGGAGAAAAAGGTGCTTGCTAAATGCCATGCCGAGTTTAATGATTTAGCAATCAAGAGCACAAGAAAGATCAAAATGTTGAGAGAAGAAAATCTTGAGCTTGCATCTCATAATGACCACTTAGGTGAACAAGTGGAAAAATTCAAGAAGATAGAAGATAAGCTAAGAGAGGAGTTAGCTTTATCTAGGAGGAATGAAGAAAGTCTAAAGAATCTTGAGCTTGAAGAAGTTAGAAATTCTATGACTAGGATTGATTTCTAGCACCAAGAAGCTTGACCATATGCTTGGTGTTGGAAAGAGTCCATGTGACAAGAGGGGTCTTGGGTATGAAGATGACAAGAAGATCTCTACCTCTAACAAGACCGGTTTGTCAAGAGCTGAAGAAAGAAGAAACTCATTTGTGCAAGCTCCTAGAAAGAAATTAGAAGTAGGACAATGCTCTAATGCACAAGTGAAGATGGGGCCAAGAAGGAACCTCAAGCTCAACCCCCTAGGGTCCCTCAAGCCAACATTCCTCCTCAAATGGCTCACAAAGGAAAGAGACCTATCATGCAACCTCAAGCTAGGAAGCAACCAAGGCCGGTTCAACAACGAAGAAGGATTGAACCCTTTCATCCACAAAGACAAGGACAAGGTATGATTCCTTATTTTACTCCTATATGTCACTTTTGTGGATTTGATGGTCATATTAGACCACATTGCTTTCGATATATAAAATGTGCAAAACTAGAAGCATGATAGAGAAGAAAAAGAAAAGAGCCATGATGCATGTTCCTAGGAATAATAATATTATTATGCATGATCCTAGGACATCTAGAGCCCATGTACCAAAGACAATAAGAAAGCTAAGATTGTTCTAGGTGGATTAGAAAGAATGAAATTGTTTGCCATGTTGCTCAAATAGCCTTGAAGGCAAATTCTTCTAATTTTTGGTATTTAGATAGTGGGTGCTCTAGGCACATGACGGGAAACAAGAGTTTCTTCGAGACTCTTGTTATGGAGGAAGGTGGATATGTCACTTTTGGTGATGGATCCAAAAAGAAAGTTGTGGGGAAAGGAACCATTTCTGTTCCCGGATTACCTCCTTATCCGATGCTTATTTGTTGATGGCTTGAAAGCCAATTTAATAAGCATTTCACATCTAAGTGATGAAGGATATTCCGTCTTGTTTTGTAAAGATGATTGCTCGATCCTAAAGCCCGATGGACAAACCTTATTGAAAGGTATGAGATCTAGCGACAATTGCTATTGTCTTGAAGCTAGAATAGTCTCAAACAATGTGTCCATGGATGAGCAAATTGAGTTGTGGCATGAAAGACTTGGCCACATGAACTTTAGGGATCTACGGACCCTTGGAAAGTTCGAGTGTGTGCGTGGCCTCCCTAAGCTTGGGAGAAAGCCAATGGGTTTGTGGACCTTACCAACAAGGAAAGCAAACTAAAAGCATGCACAAAAAGGGTAAGTATTCACCACCAAGGAGCCACTTGAGCTTCTCCACATGGACCTCATGGGTCCCATGCAAACCGAAAGTTTGGGTGGATAAAGAGATACATTTTTGTATGTGTTGATGATTTCTCTAGGTTCACATGGACATATTTTCTTAGAGAAAAATCCGAAACTTTTGATAAGTTTAAAATGCTTTGTAATAAACTTCAAAATGAAATGAACTCTAATATTAAAAGCATAAAACGGATTAGAAGTGACCATGGGAGGGAATTTGAGAATGCTACCATTGAAACCTTTTGTAATGGTTTAGGTATCTCCCATGAGTTTTCGGCTCCTAGGACACCTCAACAAAATGGAGTTGTTGAGAGGGAAAATAGGGTCCTTCAAGAGATGGCCCGTGTGATGTTGCTTAGCAACAATGTCCCTAGGAACCTATGGGTCGAAGCCGTCAATACGACTTGCTATATAGGGAATCGTGTTTTCCTAAGGCCCGGTACTAGAAATACCTCCTATGAGTTATGGAAAGGCAAGAGGCCAAATGTTAGCTACTTCCACACTTTTGGAAGCAAATGCTACATTTTGAATGACCGTGATCAACTTGGCAAATTCGATGCTAAGAGTGATGAGGGTATTTTTATTGGCTATGCCTTGAATAGTAGAGCCTATAGAGTTTTCAATTTAAAGACTCTAAGTGTTATGGAATCATCCAATGTCGTATTTGATGATACTAGGCTCAAGTCTAATGATCATGAGGAGGAGGTTATTTTTAGTGATGGTTCTCCTTTGGAGAAGGTTGTGGTGTCTCTTAATGTTGGGACATCTAATGTCAACAATGATGACATACAACCTATTGCTAGAGTTCCTCTCTTGGACTCTAAAGAACCCGCTCCATGGGTTAGGAAACTCCATGATAAAGAAGATATCATTGGAGAGGTAAATGAGGGTGTTAGGACTAGACGTCAACTTGCTAATCTTATTAGCTATACTTGCTACACCTCTCAAATTGAACCCAAAAAGGTTGAAGAAGCCTTACATGATGAATTTTGGGTTCTTACCATGCAAGAAGAGCTAAACCAATTCGAAAGGAATGAGGTTTGGACTCTAGTTCCTAGGCCTAAGACCACTAATGTCATAGGCACTAAATGGATATTTAGGAACAAATCCGATGAGGATGGCAACATAGTGCGGAACAAGGCTAGACTTGTAGCACAAGGGTACTCTCAAATTGAGGGTATCGACTTTGAGGAGACATTTGCTCCCGTTGCCCGTTTAGAGTCTATTAGGCTTCTCTTGTCCATTTTTTGTGTGCACAAGTTCAAATTGCACCAAATGGACGTCAAGAGTGCCTTCCTCAATGGCTTCTTGCAAGAGGAAGTGTTTGTTGAACAACCCAAGGGGTTTGTGGATGCTCACCACCCCAACCATGTCTATCGCCTCAAGAAGGCACTTTATGGGTTGAAACAAGCACCGAGGGCTTGGTATGAGCGCCTCACTCAATTTCTTGTTGACAATAACTACACAAGAGGTAGTGTTGACAAGATACCATTCATCAAGAGAGACAATGATGAGCTTTTCATAGCTCAAATATATGTCGATGACATAGTGTTTGGCTCCACCAACAACACCAAGGTCCAACAATTTGTTGATGTCATGTCTCATGAATTTGAGATGAGTCTTGTTGGTGAGCTTAATTACTTCCTAGGTTTGCAAATTAGGCAACTTGATAATGGGATCTTCATAACCCAAGCCAAATATGCCAAAAACCTTGTGAAGAAGTTTGGTCTTGAAAAAGCCAAACATTGTGACACTCCTATGAGCACCACTTTGAAGCTAAGCAAGGATGCTAGCGGTAAAAGTGTGGACCAAACCTTATATCGTGGCATGATAGGGAGCTTGCTCTATTTGACCGCAAGTAGGCCCGATATATCTTTTAGTGTAGGAGTTTGTGCTAGGTACCAATCCGATCCCAAGGAGTCCCATCTCTCTTTGGTTAAGAGAGTCATTCGCTTTGTGAATGGGACTTCCAACTATGGGATTTGGTACTCATTTGACACTAATCCTAGTCTTGTAGGATATAGTGATGCGGATTGGGCAGGAAATTGTGATGATAGGAAGAGCACATCGGGCGGTTGCTTCTTTCTAGGCAACAACTTGGTGTCTTGGTTTTGCAAGAAGCAAAATTCGATTTCCTTGTCCACGGCGGAAGCCGAGTACATAGCCGCGGGGAGTGGATGCACTCAACTTATGTGGATGAAGCAAATGCTAGTGGACTATGGATTCAACCAAGGTACTCTCACTCTCTTTTGTGATAACATGAGTGCCATTAATATTTCTAAGAATCCGGTGCAACATTCTAGAACTAAGCATATTGACATCTGCCATCACTTCATTAGAGAGCTTGTTGAAAATAAATGCATAGTACTTGAACATGTAGGTACAAATGATCAACTTGCGGACCTATTTACTAAACCCTTAGATGCTACTCGATTTAAAACTCTTAGTAGATCTATTGGGGTATGTCTTGTGGAGTGATGTTCTATGATTGACCCCATATGGGGAACTCAAGCAAAGAGAGCTATTTTGCATTCTTGTATCTTGCAAAAAATTTGAAATATCTTATGCCTCTTCTTTTAATTGTTTGAGTAAGCTTGGTTGCACATATGTATATATGTTTTCAATTCAATAAGTGTGAACCTTGCTTGTTTACAATCCATGTCATATTTATGTTCAAACATGCATTTTTGGACTAGGAGATGTTTGTCGGAAGTATGATTTGAATGACCTATGATTATCTCCATGACATGATGATTCTTTAATAACATGCTAATGTCAAATGAAAAAGCATGAAATTCATATCACATGCTCACATGAAAAGCATGAATTGATGATTGCATATTCTTAAAATGCAAAACCTTGTGTGAAAGCTTATGAGACTCAAAATGAATAAAGGATCTTGTATCCGTTCAAAGGAATTTACATTCCAAATGTCTCTCTTTCTTTATTGGTTGAACATGGCTACTATCATACGGATATCTTATCCGGAAAAATCAAAAAGGGTGCAAAGTCGCTCATGCCATGTTTCGCTTATAAAGTTGGATATAGTTGTTCTTAAATTGAAATCAATATATTCTATATCCTTGCTTTACTCATGACATTGGTGAAATTGGTTTGAATTCTTATTAGAAACCTTGTCATTTGCTTTGCCAAATACCATTGTTTTTTGGACTTGAATGCTACATGGCTTGTATGCAAAGCATGTTTGTTTCACACATTTTCTTTCAAATAAATCTCCTTGTTTCTCTTCAATTAATTGAGGTGCATAAAGTGACTTATATATATATATGCAAATATCTTGCATGCTTATATCTCTCGTTGCTATGAGTGACCCGGTTGGGGTCTACTCTTTTGCCTATATCATAACAAAAAGGGGGAGTAGGATATGGTAAGGGGAGTTGCAAAATAGAGGCAATTGTGCATATTGGGGAGAACATTCGTTGAGGGGGAGTAACCCGTTGAGGGGGAGCATTGCATACACATACATTTCATAATGTTGTGCCTAATCTTTTAAAATGCAAATGCTTATTTTTGTTCTCACTTGATTCATCTCACACTTTACTTGTATTGGAAATGTTAGAAACTTATTTTCATGGACTGATTATTCTACAAGAGATTGAAGACTTCAAGATTTTTTTTATATCTCTTTGTAATGTAGATAGTCATTGTTGACCTATAAGTTTCTAATTTTTGTGAGGAATCAATGTGAGTGGTGGTTTTGTCACGAAATAGCCAAAGGGGGAGAATGTAAGGATTCCCATATCTTGATTGGCTTATTTCGTGGACAAACCACATGTTGGGGATCATGTAAGGGTAGCTTAGGAATGTGTTCAAGCTCAAGGCCCTTGCAAGTGTTAAGCACTCAAAAGGTAATTCTCTAAGTGCTTACTTGTCTTGAAGAGATAGTTGCACACACTCACAACTCATGCATATGTTTAATCCTTGTATGTTGTGTGTCTTATTTGTGTGCCTTAATGCTCATTAACATCTCTTCTTGCATGTTAGTTTGATTGCATCTTGCATATCCAATTGCCTTGTCATGCTTAGACTTAGGATTGCATTTTTGCACTGGGCGCTCCCAAAAGCGCTCTACAAAAGCGCTCTACGAACAGCCCCCGTTGGGCGCTGTACAGACCTGATCGATTTAATTCGGTCGCTGTACGAGCGCTGTAGAGGCGCTCTACAAAGCGCTCTACAAAGCGCTCTACAAAGCGCTCTACGTAGAGCGCCCCTCTGTTTTCTCGCAAGAATAGAGCAAGGGGGCTCTACAAAGCGCTCTACGTAGAGCGCCCATGGCAAAATTTGAGGCAAACTTATTAAAACGACCACACTTTGTTTTGGCCTCCTATATATATGCCACTTTGACTTTAGGTCAATTACAAGAGTTCATATTCAGATTCTATACTTAGGATATTTTTCAAAGAGAAGAAAAATTCCAAAGAACTCATTTTTAGAGTACTCAAACACTTTTTCATGATCATCAATCATCATCTAGCATCATCCATGATCATCTAGATGTCATCTTGCATGGAATCTTCATCATACTTTGCTTGGTAAGTTTTTCACTAGTATCTTACATGTTTTGTGTTTCTCTTATCTAGCAATCTCAATTAATTACTTGTTGATTATTTTGTATGCTTTGGATACAATATTGAGATGAGTATGATGTATGTTTGAGAAGTTGTATTGTTCTAGCATATTAGGTTTTGTGCTTAATATTGATTAGCTAAACTAATTGACATGTCATTTAGTTTTGATATCTAGGATTGTTCTTAATTGCATATTAATCATCTTAGATAAGCATATAGGGTTTCCCTTGCTCTATGTTGCATTTTGGATATTTACATATATTCACTTAGGGTTGTATTCTCTTCATAGAGAAAGTAAGTCTTGTGTGTAGCTTCCGGGATTAGGTTGCTTAGAACGCAAGCAAATTGGACTAGGTTCACTCATACCGGGATTAGGTAGGTGTGTGATTACTTCCGGGATTAGGTTGTAATCGTTTGCACATTTAGTGGATTCGAGGTTCGAGTGTGGCTTACTTACATAGCCCGTGGTTTTTCCCGTGAGGGTTTCCACGTAAAAACCAAGTGTTGTTTTAATTTCCGCACCATATTACACCTGCTTGTTTATATTATCTTGAGAGCATTTTCGTAATTTTGACTAACACGAAAAATTGGGTAAAAAGCGTAAAATCTATTCACCCCCCCTCTAGATAGCTTTATACACACCGTGCTATAATTTGTTTCACATTTAACTTGACTTATATCCCTCATGTCATTCTTTAATGTTTTTCTCTGTGTAATTTTATTTTATTGTTAATTCTATTCCCTTCCAAGTTTAGAGGAACTACTTCCAAGTTCCTATGTTTTTCCCTTCTAAAAGATTCAACAACTCTTGCTTGCTTTTATTTATGACATAGACAAGACATTTTGTCTCATTTTATACTAGACTAATTTAAGAATTTCTACTTTTTTTTTCTTGACATTGATGTCTCATTGATGTCTCATTTTATATTAGACTGAACGAAAGTATTTTTATTTTGTAAACAGGCTCATGTGAACCTGAAGTGGAAAGCTGTTAAAAAGTTGTTAGACTCTGAAAAGGCTTTAAAACAATTTGAGGCTGAAGAAAAGGAAAGACTTGAACAAGAAAAGGAAAGACTTGAAGAAGAAAAAAAATGATCCAACTAGGTTGAAGCAAAAACAAGTGAAAAAGTCTACCAAAAAGAAGAAGGATTGTACACCTCCATTGGCTATCCCAATTTGAGAAGAATACCTTGAATACGATCCCTTATCTTTCCAACCAGATGATGATACACTAGGTTATGTTTCAGGTAGTGAGCTTCTTTACACTCAACCGTGGTGGACTATGGAGTCGGTAAGTCTGTGAAACGTTGATCTTTCATTCATATGGTTTTAACCATTTGTATGTTCAACTAATAAAGAAAGAGAGACATTTGGATTGTAAAATCCTTTGAACAGATATAATATCCTTTATTCATTTGAGTCTCATTAACTTTTCACACATTGTTTTTGCATTTAAATATTACAATCATTAATTCATGCTTTTTCATTTGAGCATGTCATTTGAATTTCATGCTTTTTATATGACATTAGTATGTTATTAAAGAATCATCATGTCATGGAGATAACTATAGGTCATTCAAAATGTACTTCCTATGTAGATCTTCTAGTCCAAAAATGCATGTTTGAACATAAATATGACATGGATTGTAGTCATAGCAAGGTTCACACTTATTGAAGAAAATATCATATAACATATGTGCAACCAAGATACTCAAGCTATTAATAAAGAAGCATAAAATATTTCAAATTTTTGCGTGTGACAAGTATGCAAAATAGCTCCCTTTGCTTGAGTTCCCCATATCAGGTCAATCACCAAGACACATCACTCCACAAGACATATCCCAATAGATCTACTAAGTGTTTTAAACCTAGTTGCATCTAAAGGTTTAGTAAATAAGTTCGCTAGTTGATCACTTGTACCTACATGTTCAAACAATGCATTTATTTTCAACAAGCGTTTTAATGAAATGATGGCAGATGGCAGATGTCAATATGCTTAGTCCTAGAGTGTTGTACCGGATTCTTGGAAATATTAATAGCACTCATATTATCACAAAAGAGGGTGAGTGTACCTTGGTTGAATCCATAGTCGACTAGCATTTGCTTCATCCATAGGAGTTGTGTGCATTCACTCCCTGCGGCTATGTACTTGGCCTCGGCCGTGGACAAGGAAATCGAGTTTTGCTTCTTGCAAAACCAAAAGACCAAGTTGTTCCCAAGGAAGAAGCAATCGCCCGATGTGCTATTCTTATCATTGTATTTTCCTGCCCAATCTGCATCACTAAAGCCTACAAGACTAGCATTAGTGTCAATAGAGTACCAAATCCCATAGTTGGACGTCCCATTCATATAACGAATGATTCTCTTAACGGAAGAGAGATGGGACTCCTTAGGATCTGCTTGGTACCTAGCACACACATACATACCCACACTAAAGGATATATCGAGCTTACTTGCAGTCAAATAAAGCAAGCTTCCAATCATGCCCCGATATAGAGTTTGTTCCACACTTTTACCCCTAGCATCCTTGCTTAGCTTCAAAGTGGTACTCATAGGTGTATTACAATGTTTGGCATTTTCAAGACCAAACTTCTTCACTAGGTTCTTAGCATATTTGGCTTGGGTTATAAAAATCCTATCATTCAATTGCCTAATTTGCAAACCTAGGAAGTAACTTAGCTCACCAACAAGAATCATCTCAAATTCATGAGACATAACTTTAACAAATTGTTGGACTTTGGTGTTGTTGGTTGAGCCAAATACAATGTCATCAACATAGATTTGAGCTATAAATAACTCATCTTTGTTTCTCTTGATAAACAAGGTCTTGTCAACACTACCCCTTGTGTAGTCATTGTTAACAAGAAATTGGGTAAGACGCTCATACCAAGCCCTTGGTGCTTGTTTCAACCCATATAGAGCCTTCTTGAGGCGATAAACATGGTTGGGGTGGTATGCATCCACAAACCCCTTGGGTTGTTTAACAAACACTTCCTCTTGTAAGAAGCCATTGAGGAAGGTACTCTTGACGTCCATTTGGTGTAATTTGAACTTCTGCACACAAGAAATGGACAAGAGAAGCCTAATGGACTCTAAACGGGGCAACGGGAGCAAATGTCTCTTCAAAGTCGATACCCTTAATTTGAGAGTACCCTTGTGCAACAAGTCTAGTCTTGTTGCGCACTATGTTGCCATCCTCATCGGATTTGTTCCTATAGATCGACTTGGTGCCTGTTGAAAGGAATAATTAAATTCCCGTATTCGCGTGCGTGTCTTTTAAATAAGACTTAGAGGGTATGTGAATGGGTTGTTAATCCGTTATTATCAAATTTTTTGGATTAGTCAATATTACAAATATAACCCCAATTCACAAAACAATATATCAAGTGTAAAGGTGCGGAAATATAAATGACACTTGATTTTTATGTGGAAACCCTCAACAGGGAAAAACCACGGGTTGGTAAGTGTGCCACACTCGAATCTCGAATCCCGAATCCACTAATTGTGATAGCGTATACAACCTAATCCAGGTTTGACGGCCTAATCCCGGCCAAATCCCGCTACCTTTACCCGTAGGCCTGTAAAAGTGGACCTAGTCCAATTTGCTCATGTGACCACCTAATCCCGGTGTACGACCTAATCCCGGTCTATCACACAAGACTTACTTCTCCGAAGAGATCAAACCCTAAGTGAATATGCAATGATATCCAAATATGCAAATAATGCTAGGGTACACTAAATGCTTATTTAGGATTATATGATGACAATAAAATCAATCCTAGATATCAAATATAGATATATGTCATGGCATAAAGCTTAGCTATGTTAAGGATAACCAATCCTAGATACAATAGCTAT
This sequence comes from Acer yangbiense, assembly GCA_008009225.1. Lineage (NCBI taxonomy): Eukaryota > Viridiplantae > Streptophyta > Magnoliopsida > Sapindales > Sapindaceae > Acer > Acer yangbiense. The sequence continues at coordinate 31,872,376 of CM017766.1, read as the reverse complement.
AAACAATAATCTCAATCATTTTAATGAGATCAAATAGCTAGATGTTAGATAAACATGAAAATCCTAGCTATCACAAATAACCCAATCAACACATAATCTCAATCATGTATGTAGAATTTAATCTAAACACATACAAGTAATAAATGAGATAAAATTGATAAGTAAAAACACTAATTATGTAAGATAATAGTGTTCAACATACCATACCATGTGTGTTGAAGTAGACCCATGCATTAGCACATACTAGATGATGCTTAGATGATGATTTATGCATGTAGGAATGGGTTGAGAGAAATAAAGATATAATCTTTAAGCTTTTTCTCTCAAGTCTATCTAAATATCTCTCTAGGGTTCTTATGATCAAAGACTTAAGTTCTGAACCAGAGATAAGGATGTATTTATAGAGACCAAAAATAGGGCAGGTGAAAAGTCAATTTTACCCCTGAAATCGCACGATCGGCGGTCGAGACTGCCGAATTGAACCGCCGGATGACTCCTAAGTGCATCAGGAAACATCGACAACTTTGTTCGACGGTTTCATAACCGTCGATCATAACCGCCATTTTGGACTCAAGACAAAATTCAATCAGGTCTTGATCGGCGGCTTCGAACGGCGGCTAGGCCGCCGATCTCAACCGCCGTTTCACCAAAAAAGGTGAAATCAAAGGAGAAGCCAAGGGCAACTCCAACGGCAATCATCACGCTAAACCATGCACACCAACATGCACACGCAGATGTTTCCGAACACCCTTTGGGAAACGAATTAAACCACACTTAAAGCTAACATACATGAAGTGCACGTGTGGGTATTGAATGCATCCTAATGCCTAACATGTCATGGCATTTCAATAAACTAGATGCAATTAAATAAACATGCATGAAGAGATATTCAATAATTATGAATGCACACATATGAAAACACACAACATATAAGTATTGAAACAAATTATAGCACGGTGTGTATAAAACTATCTAGAGGGGGGGTGAATAGATTTTAAGCTTTTAAGCTTTTTACCCAATTTTTCGTGTTAGTCCAAATTATGAAATTACCCCTAAATAGATAAAGCAATAAATCAAGTATAAAATGCGGAAATTAAATAGCACTTGATTTTTATGTGGAAACCCTCACGGGAAAAACCACGGGTTAGTAAGTAAGCCACACTTGAACCTCGAATCCACTAAATGTGTAAACGATTACAACCTAATCCCGGAAGTAATCACACACCTACCTAATCCCGGTATGAGTGAACCTAGTCCGATTGCTTGTGAATTAAGCAACCTAATCCCGCTCACAACACAAGACTTAATTCTCTAAAAAGAGATTAACACCCTAAGTGAATATATGAATATTCAAATGCAACATAGAGCAAGGGAAACCCTATATGCTTATCTAAGATGATGAATATGCAATTAAAAACAATCCTAGATATTAAAGCTAAGTGACATGTCAATTAGCTTAGATAATCATAGATTAGAGAAACCTAGATATCTATCATAAAAACAACACTCAATCAAATCAACACAACAATCTCTATCTTGAATATTAGAATATAATCTAAGAACAATAAAGTAATAAAAGAGATGCCATAATAAATTAAACACTAATTATGTATGATAATAGTGAAAAACTTACCAAAGCAAGTGTGATGATGAAAGACCCATGCAAGCAAGCATCCTAGATATGCTAGAGAATGCTAGATGAACTTTGATGCAAATGGATTTTGATTTGAGCGTTTGATAAGCAAACTTGATTGCTTTCTCTCTTAAAAATCTCTCTTTTTAAAGTAAGGTTCTTGATGATTAAATAGTCACATTCAGAACAAGAGAAAGTGATGTATTTATAGGCATGAAAAACAGAGCATGTGAAAAGACAAGTTTGCCCCTGAAACGCACCGATCGGCGGTTTCAATCGGCGGCCAGGCCGCTGATCATAACCGTCGAATTGGCCCGAGAGGAACAAGGAACCAACGGCGGTTTCATTCCAAGGTTTCGTGACCGCCGATCCAACCGCCGAATCAAACCTGAGATTAAAAAATCAATCAGGTATGAAAACGGCGGTTTCATTCATGACCGCCGATCCAACTGCCGAATTAGGCCGAGAGATAAAATCAATCAGTTCGTGAACGGCGGTTTCGAACGGTAGTCGTGACTGCCGATCATTACCGCAGAATTACTCCATACACTTCTGGAAGCAAACGGCGGTTTCATTCGGCGGCCAGGCCACCGATCATAACCGCCGATCACCAACAAAGGTGAAAACCAAGGAGAAGCCAAGGGCATTCTCTGTAGGCGGTCCTCGCGCTAAACCAAGCACATTCTAGTGCATGCGCGGACGTTTCTGAAAACAATCGGGAAACGAATGACAAGACAACAAGACACAATTACACATAACAAAATATAACACATAAGTGCAAGTGTGAAATGTGACAAGTGAAGAGAATGCACACATATGCAATGTATGTTAAGTGTGTGTGTGCAACTAATCTCTTTAAAGAAAAGTAAGTACATAAAAATCTACCTTCGGTGCTTATCAAGACGAGGTCTTCAAAGGGCTTAAGCAATAACACGATACCTAGGCTACCCTTACAAAGAACCCCCAACATGTGGTTTGTCCACGAAATGAGCCAATCAACAAATGGGAACCTTACAAGTATAAAACAATATGCATGAGTTGTGAGTGTGTGCAACTATGATCTCTTCAAAACATGTAAGCACTAGAATTTACCTTTGGTGCTTCTTCTCTTGAGGTCTTGAGAGGGCCATTAAACTTTCACCAATTCCTAAGCTACCCTTACAACAAGCCCCACATGTGGTTTATCCACGAAATAAGCCAATCAATAATTGGGAATCCTTACACCTGTCACATTAGTACTCTTAGGCCTAGGAACTAGAGTCTAAACCTTATTCCTTATGAATTGGTTTAGCTCTTCTTGCATGGCAAGAACCCAAAATTCATATTTTAAGGCCTCATCAATTGGGTTCATTTTGAGAGGTGTAGCAAGTATAGCTAATGAGATTAGCTATTTGACGTCCAGTTCTAACACCCTTATTCACATCTCCAATAACATCATCTTTGTTATGGAGTCTTCTAACCCATGGAGCGGGTTCATTAGAGTCCAAGAGAGGAACTTTATCAAGAGGTTATGTGTCATCTTCATCAAGGTTAGACGTCCTAACATTAGGAGTCTCCACAACCTTCTCTAAAGGAGAGTCATCATTTAAAACAACCTCCTCCTCATGGTCACAAGACTTGAGCCTTGTATCATCAATGACAACATTGGATGATTCCATGACGCTTCGAGTCTTCAAATTGAAAACTATATAGGCTCTACTATTTAAGGCATAGCCAATAAAGATACCCTTATCACTCTTAGCATCAAATTTGCCAAGTTGATTACAGTCATTTAAAATGTAGCATTTGCTTCCAAAAGTGTGGAAGTAGCTAACATTTGGCTTCCTATCTCTCCATAATTCATAGGAGGTTTGTCTAGTGCCGGGCCTTAGGAAGACTCTATTTCCTATATAGCAAGCCGTATTGACGGTTTCGGCCCATAGGTTCCTAGGAACATTGTTGCTAAGCAACATCACACGGGAAATCTCTTGAAGGACCCTATTTTTCCTCTCAACAACTCAATTTTGTTGAGGTGTCCTAGGAGCCGAAAACTCATGAGAGATACCTAAGCTATTGCAATAGCTTCCAAAGTAGGCATTTTCAAACTCTCTCCCATGGTCACTCCTAATCCGTTTAATGCTTTTAATTTTAGAGTCTTTTTCATTTTCACATTTATTACAAAGCATTTTAAACTTATCAAAAGTTTCAGATTTTTCTCTAAGAAAATATGTCCATGTGAATCTAGAGAAATCATCAACACAAACAAAAATGTATCTCTTCCCACCTAAACTCTCGGTTTGCATAGGACCCATAAGATCCATGTGGAGAAGCTCAAGGGGTTCCTTGGTAGAGAGATACTTGCCCTTTTTGTGCATGCTTTTGGTTTGTTTTCTTTCTTGTCAAGGTCCACAAACACCATTGGCTTTCTTCCCAAGCTTGGGAAGGCCACGCACAACATTGAACTTTTCTAAGATCCTTAGATCCCGAAGGTTCATATGGCCAAGTCTATCATGCCATAACTCAATTTGCTCATCCTTGGACACATTGTTTGAGACAATTCTAGCTTCAAGACAATAGCAATTGTCGCTAGATCTCATACCTTTCAAGAAGGTTTGTCTATTGGGCAATAGGATTGAGCAATCATTTTTGCTAAATAAGACAGAAAATCCTTCATCACTTAGATGAGAAATGCTTATCAAATTGGCTTTCAAGCCATCAACAAATAAAGCATTGGACAAAGAGGGTAATCCGGGAATGGAAATTGTTCCTTTCCTTACAACTCTCTTTTTGGATCCATCACTAAAGGTGACACATCCTCCTTCCTCCATAACAAGAGTCTCGAAGAAACTCTTGTTTCTCGTCATGTGCCTAGAGCACCCACTATCTAAGTATCAAAAATTAGAAGAATTTGTGAAAATACCTACAAGGTTATACAAAACAACCTAGAGGGGAGGGGGGGGGGGGGGGGGGGGGGGGGGGGGGGGTGAATAGGTTGACACACTAGTTTTAAAAACTCTTTCGTGACTTATGTCAAAACCTTGGTGAGCATACAAATTGACCTTAAACATGATTGTTATGAGAAAACAATTAACACATGTATGCTCAATTCACCACCCTTAGTCTACAAAACATATGCCAACAAATAATGTATCTCATATACAAGATATTCAATAAGATCAAATTCCACAAGTTGTACTTTGAATATTATAATGTAAGTACACTAAGTAGAAACTACTACAACTTGCTAATGAAGGAAATATATTAAAACCAAAACAAAGAATACATGTATTAATATTAATGTTCAATGTATATACAAATATCAATCTAAATACAACTATATAAAAGAATCAAAGAATAAGAGAATTGTATTTACACAAATGAATTGTATATACAAATATGATCAAAATGAACATTGATTACAAATCACACTTTACACAATCTTGCTTCCAAATATATCACAAGTGAATATTGTACCACAAGATTAAAACATACACATAAACATATATAAAAGAGGGATAGAAAGAATTGACACATGAGATTTTTTAACGTGGTAAAACCTCTAAGGAGGAAACATCCACGGGTTGAACTACAACCATTGGGTACTATATATATTGGATGATAGATTAGAAATTTCACAAAGTGACCAATCTTTAGCTCACCTACCTAGTGGAGTCTATGTCTACCCAACCTTATTGGAAAGTATGAAATCCCTCAATGATGCGAAGCCACCATATATTGGACAACATACAAAAGCAACATCGATGGAAGATTAGAAATTCCTCAAGAGTGCATACACATCCCATGTACCTTGCTCTTTTGGAATCTATGTCTATCCATACACCTAGGCCTACTAACATACAAGCCAACTCCCTATCCAAGGCACTCATGCATCTAGGGAGCCTCCCATGCATGACTATCCGAGTCTTCCCGACTCTAGCCATGACTTCTTGCTCGGTTATCCGGACCTCACGTCCTAACCAAGACTTCCTTGCTTGACTATCCGGACTTCTCGTCCTAGTCAAGACTTCATGCCTTTTACAAGGACTTCCTAGTGTGATCATGTGAATGCAAATGATGCAAACAATCAATTCAATATAGAACATGTGATCAATACATTCCATGGAACAACTAGACCTAAACATGTGATAACACAAGTAATATAGTCTAGATGCCAAAACATGAATTAAACCTAGAGCATGTGAAAAACACCTAACACAAAAGCTCCTAGTTTCATTCACACACATAACACTTGAATAAATCATATACATGAAGCACATATTCAAGATGTCATAAACATACACAAAAATGCTAGAATCATAAAATGTATTCAATGAATATTCTAGCCAAAGATTTAGAGCATGGATATATTGATAAATCAATTGAATCCTAGATGTCTCTAAAAACACATACAAGAGCCTTAATCCTAGATTTCATCAATCAAGAATCAAAACACATTTCAAGGATTATTAATCATAAAATGATTCAATCAAGTCATAAATAATCCTAGATATCAATCTAATCACAATACAACTCTCAAGCATGTGAAAAACCTAGAATCTAAGAAACTAGTTCACATATGTCTCTAATTAGACTTTTGATTAAGATTGATTATGAAGCTATCTTTCTCTATAGCATTCATAATACATACACATACATATAGATTAAGAAACCCCAAGGTAATTGAAGGTTATAAAAGAAGAAATCCCAAAGATATGAACACTATCTTGGATTCTCGAGCTGGTTCGGTTTTCTATGTGCAACCACCAGAAAAGTTGATCAAACAGCTGCCAAATCACTTGAAAAAGGTAGAGGACTCGATTTCAAACAATCTCCAACTTGAATCACTCAATTTCGAGTTCATATGAGAAAGGTATGGTGTTTAGAAGATGAGAAAAATTGGAGAGAAAATTCTAGCGGGATTCAACCTTTTCTTCTCGAAAATGAATGGGAGGGAATTTGGAAATTTAAAAGGAAGAGAGAGAGAGGAGAAAATCGGCCAACCAAGAGGTGCCACATCACCCCCTGGCCATGTGGGGCATATTTGCCACATTGGGGTAGAGGCCTGCCCTGGCCGTGTGGCCCACAGCCTCCACACGTGGTGGCCAAGCTTAGCCACTTGGCCTCGCTTGTTTCTCCCGCGCTCCGCTCGTGTTCTTCGGACATATTCGGGCCTCCGAACTCCGATTTCAAATCTGTCTTTGGATTACAAATCATGAATTCCTCATGCACAACAAAGACTATGAAACTTTGACAAAAGGTTGAGAAATCATCTCGGAATACGACGACGAAAATAACTCAACGAATGAGAACGAAAAGTAGCATAGCTACATCGTTTGGACTCGAAACCTAATGAATGAGTAACCAAAATGACCGAGACTCAATAAGGAATCATAAGAGATCATGTTCAAGTCCAAAACAAAAAATATGGAAACAAATCACACAAAATCACACACCTATGCCTTTCCTAGACATAGTCCTAAAACATGCAAATTACAATGTTTATCAAATTAAAGCTAATGCATGAGCATACATTACCAAGTGTGTGAAAGTGATATATAAATGATGTTTAACTATAAAGGGACACATATGAATGCCATGTGTGTGTGTGCCTAGCCTTGTAAGAGAAATGAGGTCTTACATACCTTTATAGACCGATGAAGCACATTTCTTTTTGAAGCCGGCATCTTGCATGAGTTGTGGCCACGTCTCTCTTTGACGACTTGAATCTTCAATTCTTAGATCACTAAACATTACAAGACAATGTCGTTTTGATATGGAATACTTGCCAAGACAAACCAAAAACCTAACAATTTGCCTTCAGGCAATTTGAGCAACATTGCAAAAATATTCATCTCTTCTAATCCACCTAGGTGAAACACTTTTCTTCATAGTGGTCAATGGTACATGGGCTCTAGATGTCCTAGGATCACGCAAATTAGTTCTCTCATTCCTAGGAACATGCATCATGGCTCTACTCATTTTCTTTTCAATCATGCTTTTAGCTGTACACAATTTAATATAACGAAAGCAATTTGGTCTAATATAACCATCAATACCGCAATAATGACATGTAGGGATGAAGTAAGGAATCATACCATTTCCTTGTGCATGCATAGAGGCCTTCCCATGTCGTTGTGGTTGCATTGGTTCATTTCTACTTCGTTGTTGAATGATCAGACCAAATATGGTACGATTTTGTACCCTTATTTCCTACTCTTTGTACTTAATTCTTGGGCATTTCCCCGTATTTAATGTTGCAAAATCAAGTGTTTCAGGTTTATGAGGCCTCAAAGGAAATTGTGAAAAAAGAAGAAGAACTTAGTATGAAAGAAGAGCATAAAGATATGAAGCAGGGCATTCTCGCCACTTGCTAAAGAAAGGTTGCTAGTTGGTTGCCCTAGGGTCGCCATGGCTATAGAATGGTTTGTAAAGTCGCCATTTGGTCGCCCTAGGGTTGCCATGGCGACATACCATATTTCTCCAAGAAAGTGCATCAGGTGTGGTCGCCATTTGCATGTCGCCATGGCGACATTCAATGGCAAATGGCGACCTCCTCCCAAATTCCTCAGTATCGCCATTTGCAAAGGGCGAAAAAGATGATACTCATGGCGACAATGGGATCTCAGAATGCGTAACAGTATGTCGCCATGAGGTCGCCATAGCAACACAAATAGCGACATTCCCGCCACATCAGCTTTCCAAGAGATTTTTAGCACAAAAATCAAGCCAGTATAAATATCCCTCTTTTCTGAGTTTGAACTAGAGATATATACAGAGTTTTAGAGAGAACACTTTTTACTTAGCATTTTAGACCTAGATTTTCTTCCATGACTCCCACTTCCAAATTCCTCCATTTCTAACCTTGAACTACCTTTTCCATCAAACACTCAACACCAAATCTATCCTACCTCACCAAAATCATTTCTCTCTCACCATATTTTCTTCACCTTATTACCTTAGTCACACACCATTTGTCACTCAGAACACTAGTACACAAGGAGCATCTAAGGAGGGAAAGGATTGAGCATTAAAGAAGGTGACCTACGGGTGATTTCCTCATTATTTACTCTCTTTTCCTATTTGTAACTATGTGTAGCTAAAACCCCTAATCTAGGGGGTTGGTGTTAGAAACATTTGGACTTAGGGTTGCTTGACTATATTTTAATTGAATCTCTATGTATTTTCTATTTATTATATCTTTAGATTCTTGTCACTATATGATTGATTTGTATATCAACCTATTAATCATAATCTTGCTAGAATAATCTATTTTATAATCACTTTGGAATGACAACCTTATTTGATTAAAGAATTCAATAAATAGGATGGATTATTGTAGGAAATACCAACCACAATAATCCAAACCTTGTTGTGAGGTTAATCCATTTGAGATTGGTTCTTTATGATAGTTTAAAAAGCACCCTTAATCCATTTTCAACTTCACTAATCCTCTAGTGTATCTCTTAATTGAATTCACCCACTTCTCTTATTTTAGATTGTTGAGATTCTATTTTCCCTATCACTTTTATTACTTTTACTTTATGCATGTTTTGTGGTATTTTAAACCACCCACTATCCACTTATTATGATTTATATTATCGCAATCTTAGATTAGTTAATCAGCCTAACCATTACTTCATTTCCTTGTGGAACGAATCCAACTTACCATTATTACGTTTTATATCCTAAAAGGGATTCCCAAGTGGTAAAACATTATTTTCCTACAAGATCACACATATATTTATATTGTTTTGATGTGCACAAACGACCTCATCATTGAACCGGTTTAGCTTGCTTCCTTGGTTGAGTTTGCATGACTGGTCTCTTTCCTTTGTGAGCCAATTGTTGAGGAGAGTTGTAAGGATTCCCGTTTTGTTGATTGGCTTATTTCGTGGTCAAACCACATGTTGGGGTTTTGAATGTAAGGGTAGTCCAAGTGTTTAGTGTTGAAGATCAAAGGCCCTTCCATGACCTCAAGATTCAAGCACGCCAAAGGTATAATCTCTTGTGCTTGTTTTTCTTTGAAGAGATTTAGTAGCACACACTCACTTAGCATTCTTGCTATGATTGCATACTTGCTTATTTTTATGTGCATCTCTTCACATGTCACTTTACACACTAGCACATTGGTTGATATATCTTGTTGTGTGTATATGTGCCTTATAATTCGTTTCCCGACATTGTTCGGAAACGTCCGCGCTTGCACTAATGAGTGCTTGGTTACGCGCGAAGACCGCCTATGGAGAATGCCCTTGGCTTCTCCTTGGTTTTCACCATTGTTGGTGATCGGCGGTTATTATCGGCGGCCTGGCCGCCGAATGAAACCGCCGTTTCAGTCCAGATTGGTCTGAAGCAATTATGCGGTCAAGATCGGCGGTCACGACCGCCGTTCGAAACCGCCGTTCATACCTGATCGATTTTAATCTCTCGGGTTTGATTCGGCGGTTGGATCGGCGGTCACGTAACCGCCGATTGAAACCGCCGTTAATGCTCTGTTCTTCACGAGCTCATTTCGGCGGTCGTCATCGGCGGCCTGGCCGCCGATTGAAACCGCCGAACGGTGCGTTTCAGGGGCAAAAGTGTCTTTTCACATGCCCAATTCTTGATGTCTATAAATATCTTGTTTTCTCAATCTCTGAATAAGTTTCTTGAGCAATTAGAACCCTAATCTTTCAAGAGAGATTTTTGAGAAAAAATCAAATCAAGAACCTATCTTTAAACACTCAAATCAATTCCCTTTTGCATCAAATTTCATATTTGATCTTCTATGCCTTCATAGAATTGATCCATGCATGGTTTTGAATCATCACATCTTATTTGGTATGTTCTTCACTAATTTCATATTACTTTAGTGTTTTTCATATTAATACATCTCTTTAATTACTTGTATGCTTTTGATTATATGCTAGATACAAGTTAGAGATTATTTGTGATGAAAATTAATTGAGTGTTGTTTGTGATAGCTAATTAGGTTTTTAATTAATCTTGATTAGCTAAGCTATTTGACATGTCATTTAGCAATTGATATCTAGGGTTGATTAAATTGATTATATCATCATCCTAGATAAGCATCTAAGGTTACCTAGCCTTGTTTGTTATTTGAATATTCATATATATATTCACATAGGTTGTTTCTCTTCTTAGAGAAGTAAGTCTTGAGGCTAAGAGTGCTTAGGCCTCAAGCAAATTGGAATAGGGTTGCTAATAAAGGCCCGCTGGGTAGAAGTGAGGGGTTACAGACCGGAATGTTAGACGAGGTCTACATAGGTTGTAAACTTCATTTCAATTAGTGATTTCGAGTTCCGAGTGTGGCGCACTATACAGCCCGTGGTTTTTCCCAGTGGTTGGGTTTCCACGTATACATCAAGTGTTATTTAAATTCCGCACTATATTACACTTGTATGTATTTTTGACTAGTAGGGGCATTTTCGTAAAATTGACTTGCATGCGAAAATTGGGTAATAATAGCTAAAATCTATTCACCCCCCCCTCTAGCTTTATATTGAACACGCCTCGAGTATTTTAATAACTTTCAATTGGTATCAGAGCGGGTTCCTAGATATACTTAGGTGATCCTAGCTCATTTTAGGTGTGTTGTGCATTTGTGTGATTTTTGCTCTTTCATACATTTTGCATACATTTCATTCATTCATTTGATACAATGAGTGGATTCGGTGGCAACCATGAGGGTGCTTCAAGCACACGGCCACCCCTCCTCACCGGCATAAATTACTCCCAATGGAAAGGGAAGATGGAGGCATATGTGTGTCAAATCCATGATAGGGCATGGATGGCCATTGAAGATGGATATTCGCCTCCTATGATGACTCCCACGGATGGTGGAGAAGAAGTGCTCAAGCCTAAGGCACAGTGGACACAACCTGAGTTTGAGTTGTCCAAGTGGAATCAAAAGGCGTGGCACGCCCTCATATGTGCAGTGGATGAAAATCAGTACAAATTGATTCAGAACACTAAGATAGCCAAGGAGGCATGGGACATCTTAGAGGTTGCACACGAGGGAACCGAAGTAGTGAAGGACTCCAAACTTCAAGTCCTCCAAACTCAATTTGAGACACTTAGGATGGAGGAGAATGAGTGCTTCAACGACTTCGAGATTAGGTTGATGGACATTGTCAACCAAAGTCATCAACTTGGTGACCCTTACTCGGATAGAAGGATCAAGCAAAAGATAATGAGATCGCTTCCCGAGAGGTTTGAGTCTAAGGTGACGGCTTTAGAAGAAAACAGTGATTTTAAGGACATGAAGCCGAGCGAGGTAATAGGTAGACTTCTCGCCTACGAGTCTAGGAAGGGTCCTAGCTCCACTCCTTCAAAGAAGCAAAAAGGGATTTCTTTGAGAGCTTCCAAGGTTGAGAAGGAGGACAAGGATGACTCGGATGAAGACATGGCACTTTTAATGAGAAAATTCAAGAAGTTTGTAAAATTCGAGAAGAAGGGTCATGCATCCAAAGGGCAAGAATTGAAGAAAAGGGTTCCTTTCAAGAAGGTTGAGCATAGGCAAGAGAATAGTGAAAGGAAAGGGATCCAATGCTATGAGTGTGGTGGCATAGGTCATATCTCACTAGATTGTGGGAATTTGAAGAACAAGAGAGAAAAAATGATGGCCGCCATTTGGAGTGAAAGTGATGACTCCGAAGAAGGAGATAAGTCATCAAGTGATGATGAGCTTATCAATAACTTCAAGGCATTGGGTGCCAATTGTGAAGAAAATGAAGTTGTTGGTAAGAATTCCGTTGCTAGTGATCCCATAGAAGAGAAAGTCGAAGAAGTAGCTCTAGAGGAGATAGTTGTTGCTTCGCATTGGGATATGGCACTTATTGACTCAAGAGATCAAGGTGAAGGTCTTGATGAGGAAATTGGATCCATAAGAGAGGAGGAGAGCCTAGAAGATGACACTAGTGGAGATGACTCCTTATCTAACTCTACAAATGGAAATGTAGAGAATATGGATATGCATAACTTTATAGTCAATGTTGAAAGCTCCATGAAGAAGAAAGATAGATTTCTAAGGATTTTAGAGGAAGAAAATCTAGAGCTTACAACATACAATGACCTCCTAAAGAAGCAAGTGGAGAAAATGGATCTTAAGGACAACTTTGAAAGTTTTGAAAGCTCTAAGTTAAAGAATGAAAAAGAGATTCAAAGGTTAAAGGAAGAACTACTTAGGCTTTCAACACAAGTTGATCACTTGAATGATGAAGTGATAAGATCCATGGTGGAAGAAGACAAGCTAAAAGATGAGCTAGCTTTGTCTAAGAGGAATGAAGAGGGTTTGAAGAGAGAGCTTGTTGAAGCCAAAGAGTCATTGACTAGAATGACCACAAGCACCAAGAAACTTGACAACATACTTGGTGTAGGAAAAAGCCCTTGTGACAAAAGAGGTCTTGGATTCGAAGTGAGCAAGGATTGCTCTATTCCTAAGAAGACCATCTTTGTGAAGAGTTTGGGTAAGATAGAAGCGTCACCGGTGCAAACTCCTAGGAAGAAGTTAGAACTAGGACAATGTTCGAAAAATGCACAAGTGAAGGTGGTGAAAACGAGACAACCCCAAGCTCAACGGATTAGAGCCTCTCGAGTCATCTCTCCTCAACAAATGACTCACTATGAAAAGAGGCAAAACATGCTACCTAATCCAAGGAGGCAACCCATTCCGGTTCAACCAAATAGAAGACATGAACCGACTCAACACCAAAAGAGACATCAAATGCATGATGAGTCTCCAATGACTTCACAAGAACATGGTATGAATTCTTACTTTGTACCAACTTGTCATTATTGTGGTGTTTATGGGCATATTAGGCCTAAGTGCTTTAAGTACATTAACCATTGTAGGATTGATAGCATGATAAAGAAAAAGAGGCTAAGAAGAGCCCATTTGCATGAGCCTAGGAAATCTTTTGTCAATAATCCTAGGTTAGTAAATGACATGCAACCTTTGTCCACTAGGAAGAAAAATGTTATATCTATGTGGATAAGGAAAAATGAACCCGCTTGCTACGAGACTAACAAGTCTCAAATAGGTTCAACTAAGTCCAATGGACTTGGTAGGTCCATAGGACCTCATGCCCTTCATTAATGAAGGATGATACTAACCCCATATGGGGAACTCAAGCAAAGAGAGCTATTTTTGCATTCTTGTCACTTGCAAAAAATTTGAAAAATCTTATGCTTCTTGGTTGATTGCTTGAGTAAGCTTGGTTTCACATATGTATATATGTTTTCAATTCAATAAGTGTGAACCTTGCTTGTTTACAATCCATGTCATATTTATGTTCAAACATGCATTTTGGACTAGGAGATGTATGTAGGAAGTATGATTTGAATGACCTATGATTATCTCCATGACATGATGATTCTTAAATAACATGCTAATGTCTTATGAAAAGCATGAAATTCATGTACATGCTCAAATGAAATAGCATGAATTGATAATTGCGTTCTTAAATGCAAAAACTTGTGTGAAAAAGCTAATGAGACTCAAATGAAAAAGGATCTAGTATCCATTCAAGGATTTTACAATCCAAATGTCTCTCTTTCTTTATTGGTTGAACATGTCTACTATCATACGGGTTTCATTCCCGGAAAAATCAAATAGGGTGCAAAGTTGCTCATGACATGTTTAGCTTATAAAGTTGGATATAGTTGTTCTTAAATTGAAATCAATGAAATTTCTATATCCTTGCTTCTCTCATGACAATGGTGAAATTGGTTTGAATTCCTATTAGAAACCTTTGTCATTTGCTTTGCCAAATACCATGGTATTTTGGACTTGAATGCAATATGTCTTGTATGCAAAGCATTTTGTTTCACACATTTTATCTAATAAAACTCCTCGTTTCTCTCCGATTAATTGAGATTGCATAAAGTGACTTATATTGATTATGCATATACTAGAATGCTACTATCTCTCTTTGCCTTGAGTGACCCGGTTGGGGACTACTCCTTTGTCTATATCATGACAAAAAGGGGGAGTATAATGTGGTAAGGGGAGGTGCAAATTGTTGTAGCAATTGGTGCACATTGGGGAGAATATACATTGAGGGGGAGTAACCCTTTGAGGGGGAGCATTGCATTCATCATACATTGCATGATGTTGTGTTTAATTTCTTAGAAATGCAAATGCTTGTTTATGTCCTCACTTGATTCATCTCACTTTTACTTGTTTCGGAAAGTTTAGAAACCTTGTTTCAGGGAATGATTGTTCTACAAGAGATTGAAGACTTCAAGTTTTATTTTTATATATCTCTTTGTATTGTAGAAAATCTTCATTGACCCATAGGTTTATTTTTGTTGTGAGGAATCAATGTGAGTGGTGGTTTTGTCACGAAATAGCCAAAGGGGGAGATTGTAAGGATTCCCGTTTTGTTGATTGGCTTATTTCGTGGTCAAACCACATGTTGGGGTTTTGAATGTAAGGGTAGTCCAAGTGTTTAGTGTTGAAGATCAAAGGCCCTTCCATGACCTCAAGATTCAAGCACGCCAAAGGTATAATCTCTTGTGCTTGTTTTTCTTTGAAGAGATTTAGTAGCACACACTCACTTAGCATTCTTGCTATGATTGCATACTTGCTTATTTTTATGTGCATCTCTTCACATGTCACTTTACACACTAGCACATTGGTTGATATATCTTGTTGTGTGTATATGTGCCTTATAATTCGTTTCCCGACATTGTTCGGAAACGTCCGCGCTTGCACTAATGAGTGCTTGGTTACGCGCGAAGACCGCCTATGGAGAATGCCCTTGGCTTCTCCTTGGTTTTCACCATTGTTGGTGATCGGCGGTTATTATCGGCGGCCTGGCCGCCGAATGAAACCGCCGTTTCAGTCCAGATTGGTCTGAAGCAATTATGCGGTCAAGATCGGCGGTCACGACCGCCGTTCGAAACCGCCGTTCATACCTGATCGATTTTAATCTCTCGGGTTTGATTCGGCGGTTGGATCGGCGGTCACGTAACCGCCGATTGAAACCGCCGTTAATGCTCTGTTCTTCACGAGCTCATTTCGGCGGTCGTCATCGGCGGCCTGGCCGCCGATTGAAACCGCCGAACGGTGCGTTTCAGGGGCAAAAGTGTCTTTTCACATGCCCAATTCTTGATGTCTATAAATATCTTGTTTTCTCAATCTCTGAATAAGTTTCTTGAGCAATTAGAACCCTAATCTTTCAAGAGAGATTTTTGAGAAAAAATCAAATCAAGAACCTATCTTTAAACACTCAAATCAATTCCCTTTTGCATCAAATTTCATATTTGATCTTCTATGCCTTCATAGAATTGATCCATGCATGGTTTTGAATCATCACATCTTATTTGGTATGTTCTTCACTAATTTCATATTACTTTAGTGTTTTTCATATTAATACATCTCTTTAATTACTTGTATGCTTTTGATTATATGCTAGATACAAGTTAGAGATTATTTGTGATGAAAATTAATTGAGTGTTGTTTGTGATAGCTAATTAGGTTTTTAATTAATCTTGATTAGCTAAGCTATTTGACATGTCATTTAGCAATTGATATCTAGGGTTGATTAAATTGATTATATCATCATCCTAGATAAGCATCTAAGGTTACCTAGCCTTGTTTGTTATTTGAATATTCATATATATATTCACATAGGTTGTTTCTCTTCTTAGAGAAGTAAGTCTTGAGGCTAAGAGTGCTTAGGCCTCAAGCAAATTGGAATAGGGTTGCTAATAAAGGCCCGCTGGGTAGAAGTGAGGGGTTACAGACCGGAATGTTAGACGAGGTCTACATAGGTTGTAAACTTCATTTCAATTAGTGATTTCGAGTTCCGAGTGTGGCGCACTATACAGCCCGTGGTTTTTCCCAGTGGTTGGGTTTCCACGTATACATCAAGTGTTATTTAAATTCCGCACTATATTACACTTGTATGTATTTTTGACTAGTAGGGGCATTTTCGTAAAATTGACTTGCATGCGAAAATTGGGTAATAATAGCTAAAATCTATTCACCCCCCCCCTCTAGCTTTATATTGAACACGCCTCGAGTATTTTAATAACTTTCAAGAGTTAACTTGGGCAGCTCTTGTAGGTTGAGCTTGAGGTTGCCTTCTTAGCGCCACCTTCACTTGTGCATTATTAGAACATTGTCCTAGATCAATCTTCTTCCTATGTGTAAGGATTCCCGTTTTGTTGATTGGCTTATTTCGTGGTCAAACCACATGTTGGGGTTTTGAATGTAAGGGTAGTCTAAGTGTTTAAGGTTGAAGATCAAAGGCCCCTCCATGACCTCAAGATACAAGCACGCCAAAGGTATAATCTCTTGTGCTTGGTTTTCTTTGAAGAGATTTAGTAAGCACACACACACTTAGCATACTTGCATTTGTGTGCTTACTCTTCACATGTCACTTTACACACTAGCACTTTGTTTTATATCTTGTTGTGTGTATATGTGCTTAGTAATTCGTTTCCCGATAGTGTTTGGAAACGTTCGCGCTCACACGTATATGTGCTTGGTTTTGTGCGAAGACCGCCCACGGAGAATGCCCTTGGCTTCTCCTTGGTTTTCACCATTGTTGGTGATTGGCGGTTATGATCGGTGGCCTGGCCGCTGAATGAAACCGTCGTTTCAGTCCAGATTGGTCTGAAGCAATTATACGGTCACGATCGGCGGTCACAACCGCCGTTCGAAACCACCGTTCATACCTGATCGATCTTAATCTCTCGGTCTAATTCGGCGGTTGGATCGACGGTCACGAAACCGTCGAATGAAACTGCCGTTGATGCTCTGTTCTTCACGAGCTCAATTCGGCGGTCGAGATCGGCGGCCTGGCCGCCGATTGAAACCGCCGAACGGTGCGTTTCTGGGGCAAAATTGTATTTTCATATGCCCAATTCTTGATGTCTATAAATATCTTATTTTCTCATTCTCTGATTAAGTTCTTTGAGACCTTAGAACCCTAAACTTTCAAGAGAGATTTTTGAGAAAAAATCAAATCAAGAACTCAACTTTAAACACTCAAATCAAATCCCTTTTGCATCAAATTTCATATTTGATCTTCTATGCCTTCATAGAATTGATCCATGCATGGTTTTGAATCATCACATCTTATTTGGTATGTTCTTCACTAATTTCATATTACTTTAGTGTTTTTCATATTAATACATCTCTTTAATTACTTGTATGCTTTTGATTATATGCTAGATACAAGTTAGAGATTATTTGTGATGAAAATGATTGAGTGTTGATTTTGATAGATATCTAGGTTTTTATAATCTATGATTATCTATGCTATGTGACATGTCATTTAGCAATTGATATCTAGGATTGATTTAAATTGATTATCTCATCATCCTAGATAAGCATCTAAGGTCACCTAGCCTTGTTTGTTATTTGAATATTCATATATATTCACATAGGTTGTTTCTCTTCATTGAGAAGTAAGTCTTGGGGCTAAGAGTGCTTAGGCCTCAAGCAAATTGGAATAGGGTTGCTAATAAAGGCCCGCTGGGTAGAAGTGAGGGGTTACAGACCGGAGTGTTAGACGAGGTCTACATAGGTTGTAAACTTCATTTCAATTAGTGATTTCGAGTTCCGAGTGTGGCGCACTATACAGCCCGTGGTTTTTCCCAGTGGTTGGGTTTCCACGTATACATCAAGTGTTATTTAAATTCCGCACTATATTACACTTGTATGTATTTTTGACTAGTAGGGGCATTTTCATAAAATTGACTTGCATGCGAAAATTGGGTAATAATCGTTAAAATCTATTCACCCCCCTCTAGATAACATATTTAGAACACACCGAGTATTCTTTTTAATTGGTATCAGAGCGGATTCCTAGATATACTTAGGTGATCCTAGCTCATTTTAGGTGTGTTTTGCATTTGTGTGATTTTTGCTCATTCATACATTTTGCATTCATTTGAATTCATTCATTACATACAATGAGTGGATACGGTGGCAACCATGAGGGTGCTTCAAGCATAAGGCCACCCCTCCTCACCAGCATAAATTACTCCCAATGGAAAGGGAAGATGGAGGCATATGTGTGTCAAATTCATGATAGGGCATGGATGGCTATTGAAGATGGATATTCGCCTCCTATGATGACTCCCACGGGTGGAGGAGAAGAAGTGCTCAAGCCTAAGGCACAGTGGACACAACTCGAGTTTGAGTTGTCCAAGTGGAATCAAAAGGCATGGCACGCCCTTATATGTGCAATGGACGAAAATCAGTACAAACTGATTTAGAACACTATGATAGCCAATGAGGCATGAGACATCTTAGAGGTTGCACATGAGGGAACCGAAGTAGTGAATGACTCCAAACTTCAAGTCCTCCAAACTCAATTCGAGACACTTAGGATGGAGGAGAATGAGTGCTTCAACGACTTTGAGATTAGGTTGATGGATATTGTCAACCAAAGTCATCAACTTGGTGACCCTTACTCGGATAGAAGGATCAAGCAAAAGATAATGAGATCGCTTCCCGAGAGGTTTGAGTCTAAGGTGACGGCTTTAGAAGAAAACAGTGATTTTAAGGACATGAAGCCGAGCGAGGTAATATGTAGACTTCTCGCCTACGAGTCTAGGAAGGGTCCTAGCTCCACTCCTTCAAAGAAGCAAAAAGGAATTGCTTTGAGTGCTTCTAAGGTAGGGAAGGAGGAGAAAGGTGACTTGGACGAAGACATGATTTTGATGCTTCAAAGATTCAAGAAATTTGTCAAGTTTGAGAAGAGTGGCTTTGGATCCAAAGGCCAAGTCTTGAAGAAAAAGGCTCCCTTCAAGAAGCATGAGCCTAGGCAAGAGAAAGGGGTCCAATGCTATGAGTGTGGCGGCATAGGTCATATCTCACCCGATTGTGGGAATTTGAAGAACAAGAAAGAAAAAATGATGGTCGCCACTTGGAGTGAAAGTGATGACTCCGGAGAGGGAGATAAGTCATCAAGTGATGATGAGCTTATCAATAACTTCAAGGCATTGGGTGCCACTAATGAAGAAAATGAAGTTGTTGGTAAGAATTCCGTTGCTAGTGATCCCATAGAAGAGAAAGTCGAATAAGTAGCTCTAGAGGAGATAGTTGTTGCTTCACATTGGGATATGGCACTTATTGACTCAAGAGATGAAGGTGAAGGTCTTGATGAGGATATTGGATCCATAGGAGAGGAGGAGAGTCTAGAACATGACACTAGTGGAGATGACTCCTTATCTAACTATACAAATGGAAATGTAGAGAATATGGATGTGCATGACTTTATAGTCAATGTTGAAAGCTCCATGAAGAAGAAAGATAGATTTCTAAGGGTTTTAGAGGAAGAAAATCTAGAGCTTTCAACATACAATGACCTCTTAAGGAAGCAAGTGGAGAAGATGGATCTTAAGGACAACTTTGAAAGTTTTGAAAGCTCTAAGTTAAAGAATGAAAAAGAGATTCAAAGGTTAAAGGAAGAACTACTTAGGCTTTCAACACAAGTTGATCACTTGAATGATGAAGTGGTAAGATCCATGGTGGAAGAAGACAAGCTAAAAGATGAGTTAGCTTTGTCTAAGAGGAATGAAGAGGGTTTGAAGAGAGAGCTTGTTGAAGCCAAAGAGTCATTGACTAGAATGACCACAAGCACCAAGAAGCTTGACAACATACTTGGTGTAGGAAAAAGCCCTTGTGACAAAAGAGGTCTTGGATTCGAAGTGAGCAAGGATTGCTCTATTCCTAAGAAGACCGTCTTTGTGAAGAGTTTGGGTAAGATAGAAGCGTCACCGGTGCAAACTCCTAGGAAGAAGTTAGAACTAGGACAATGTTTGAAAAATGCACAAGTGAAGGTGGTGAAAGCAAGACAACCCTAAGCTCAACGGATTAGAGCCTCTCGAGTCAACTCTCCTCAACAAATGACTCACTATGAAAAGAGGCAAAACATGCTACCTCATCCAAGGAGGCAACCCATTCCGGTTCAACCACATAGAAGACATGAACCGGCTCAACACCAAAGGAGACATCAAATGCATGATGAGTCTCCAATGACTTCACACGGATATGGTATGAATTCTTACTTTATACCAACTTGTCATTATTGTGGTGTTTATGGGCATATTAGGCCTAAGTGCTTTAAGTACATTAAGCATTGTAGGATTAATAGCATGATAGAGAAAAAGAGGCTAAGAAAAGCCCACTTGCATGAGCCTAGGAAATCCTTTGTCAATAATCCTAGGTTAGTGAATGACATGCAACCCTTGACCACTAGGAAGAAAAAAGTTATATCTACGTGGGTAAGGAAAGATGAACCCGCTTGCTACGAGACTAACAAGTCTCAAATAGGTTCAACTAAGTCCAATGGACTTGGTAGGTCCATAGGACCTCATGCCCTTCATTATTGAAGGATGAAGATGACCCTATATGGGGAACTCAAGCAAAGAGAGCTAGTTTGCATTCATGTCACTTGCAAAAAATTTGAAATATCTTATGCCTCTTCTTTTAATTACTTGAGTAAGCTTGGTTGCACATATGTATATATATTTTCAATTCAATAAGAGTGAACCTTGCTTGTTTACAATCCATGTCATATTTATGTTCAAACATGCATTTTGGACTAGGAGATTTTCATAGGAAGTATGATATGAATGACCTTTAGTTATCTCCATGACATGATGATTCTTTTATAACATGCTCATTTGAAATAGCATGAATTGATGATTGCAATTTAAATGCAAAACTTGTGTGAAAAAGCTTATGAGACTTAAAATGAATAAAGGATCTTGTATCCGTTCAAAGGAATTTACATTCCAAATTGTCTCTCTTTCTTTATTTGTTGAACATGTCTACTATCATACGGGTTTCATTCCCGGAAAAATCAAATAGGGTGCAAAGTTGCTCATGACATGTTTAGCTTATAAAGTTGGATATAGTTATTCTTAAATTGAAATCAATGAAATTTCTATATCCTTGCTTCTCTCATGACAATGGTGAAATTGGTTTGAATTCCTATTAGAAACCTTTGTCATTTGCTTTGCCAAATACCATGGTATTTTGGACTTGAATGCTATATGTCTTGTACGCAAAGCATTTTGTTTCACACATTTTTATTTTAATAAATCTCCTCGTTTCTCTTCAATTAATTGAGGTGCATATAGTGACTTATATGTATATGCAAATATCTTGCATGCTTCTATCTCTCTTTGCCTTAAGTGACCCGGTTGGGGACTACTCCTTTGCCTATATCATGACAAAAAGGGGGAGTAGAATGTGGTAAGGGGAGGTGCAAATTGTTGTTGCAATTGGTGCACATTGGGGAGAATATATATTGAGGGGGAGTAACCCTTTGAGGGGGAGCATTGCATACACAAACATTGCATGATGTTGTGCTTGATTTTTTATATATATGCAAATGCTTGTTTTAATCTCACTTGATTCATCTCACATTTTCTTGTTTTGGAAAGTTTAGAATCCTTGTTTCAGGGAATGATTGTTCTACAAGAGATTGAAGACTTCAAGTTTTATTTTTATATATCTCTTTGTATTGTAGAAAATCTTCATTGACCCATAGGTTTATTTTGTTGTGAGGAATCAATGTGAGTGGTGGTTTTGTCACGAAATAGCCAAAGGGGGAGATTGTAAGGATTCCCGTTTTGTTGATTGGCTTATTTCGTGGTCAAACCACATGTTGGGGTTTTGAATGTAAGGGTAGTCTAAGTGTTTAAGGTTGAAGATCAAAGGCCCCTCCATGACCTCAAGATACAAGCACGCCAAAGGTATAATCTCTTGTGCTTGGTTTTCTTTGAAGAGATTTAGTAAGCACACACACACTTAGCATACTTGCTGAAACAAATAATAGCACGGTGTGTATAAAGCTATCTAGAGGGGGGGGGGGGGGGGGGGGTGAATAGATTTTACGCTTTTTACCCAATTTTTCGTGTTAGTCAAAATTACGAAAATGCCCTCAAGATAATATAACCAAGCAATTGTAATATGGTGCGGAAATTAAAACAACACTTGGTTTTTACGTGGAAACCCTCACGGGAAAAACCACGGGCTATATAAGTAAGCCACACTCGAACCTCGAATCCACTAAATGTGCAAACGATTACAACCTAATCCCGGAAGTAATCACACACCTACCTAATCCCGGTATGAGTGAACCTAGTCCAATTTGCTTGCGTTCTAAGCAACCTAATCCCGGATGCTACACACAAGACTTACTTTCTCTTTGAAGAGAATACAACCCTAAGTGAATATATGTGAATATCTAAAATGCAACATAGAGCAAGGGAAACCCTATATGCTTATCTAAGATGATTAATATGCAATTAAGTATAATCCTAGATATCAAAACTAAATGACATGTCAATTAGTTTAGCTAATCAATATTAAGCACAAAACCTAATATGCAAGCACAATATAAAATCTCAAACATACATCATACTCATCTCAATATTGTATCTAAAGCATACAAAATAACAAACAAGTAATTAATTGAGATTGCTAGATAAGAGAAACACAAAACATGTAAGATATTAGTGAAAAGCTTACCAAGCAAAGTATGATGAAGATTCCATGCTAGATGACATCTAGATGATCTAAGATGATGCTAGATGATGATTGATGATCATGAAAAAGTGTTTGAGAATCAAGAATGGAGTTCTTGGAATTTTTCTTCTCTTTGAAAAATATCCTAAGTATGAATTCTGAATATGAACTCTCTTTATTGACCTAAAGTCAAAGTGGCATATATATAGGGGGCCAAATCAAAGTGTGGTCGTTTAAGTAAGTTTCAAAGAAACGCGCCAATCGGCGGTTTCAAACGGCGGCCAGGCCGCCGTTAATGACCGCCGAATTGAGCTCGTGAAGAACAGAGCATAAACGGCGGTTCATTCGGCGGTTTCGTGACCGCCGATTCCAACCGCCGAAACAGAACAGAGAGATCAAAATCAACCAGGTATGAACGGCGGTTTCTAACGGCGGTTTCATGCCCGCCGTTTCAACCGCCGAATTAGACTGAGAGATAAATCAATCAGGTCTTGAATCGGCGGTTTCGAACGGCGGTCTTGACCGCCGATCTTAACCGCAGAAATGCTCCAGACCAATCTGGACTGAAACGACGGTTTCATTCGGCGGCCAGGCCGCCGATAATAACCGCCGATCACCTAGATAGGTGAAAACCAAGGAGAAGCCAAGGGCATTCTCCATAGGCGGTCCTCGCGCTAAACCAAGCACATTCTCGTGCATGCGCGGACGTTTCCGAAAGTTATCGGGAAACGAATTATACAACAACATGACACAATTACACACCATAAAATATAATAAATAAGTGCAAGTGTGAAATGTGACAAATGAAGAGAATGCACACATATGCAATGAATGTTAAGTGTGTGTGTGCAACTAATCTCTTCAAAGAAAAGTAAGCACATAGAAATTTACCTTCGGTGCTTATCAACACGAGGTCTTCAAAAGGGTTTCGAACAACAAGACCGATACTTAGGCTACCCTTACAAAGAACCCCCACATATGGTTTGATCACGAAATAAGCCAATTAAAAACAACGGGAATCCTTACAATCTCCCCCTTTGGCTATTTCGTGACAAAACCATCACTCACAATGATTCCTCACAAAAAAAATAGAAACTACGGGACTATAATGATATTCTACATTACAAAGAGATAAGCTAATGTAACTTGAAGTCTTCAATCCTCTTGTAGAATAAACAATCCCTGAAAAGAGTTTCTAACATTTCTAATACAAGAAAAGTGTGAGATTAATCATGTGAGAACAATACCAAGCATTTGCATTTTTAGAATTTAGGCACAACATTACCAAATGTATGCAATGTATGATAAATGCAATGCTCCCCCTCAACGGGTTACTCCCCCTCAATGTATGTTCTCCCCAAAGTGTACAATAGCTTCTATATTTTGCACCTCCCCTTACCATATCCTACTCCCCCTTTTTGTCATGATATAGGCAAAGGAGTAGTCCCCAACCGGGTCACTCATAGCAACGAGAGATAGAAGCATGCAAGATATGCATATACATATAAGTCACTTTATGCACTTCAATTAATTTGAGAGAAACAAGGAGATTTATTTTGAGAAAATGTGTGAATCCAACATGCTTTGCATACAAGACATATAGCATTCAAGTCCAAAATACAATGGTATTTGGCAAAGCAAATGACAAAGGTTTCTAATAAGAATTCAAACCAATTTCACCAATGTCATGGGAAAAGCAAGGATATAGAGATTATTGATTTCAATTTAAGAGCAACTATATCCAACTTTATAAGCAAAACATGGCATGAGCGACTTTGCACCCTACTTGATTTTTCCGGATAAAATTATCCGTATGATAGTAACCATGTTCAACTAATAAAGAAAGAGAGACATTTGGAATGTAAATTCCTTTGAATGGATACAAGATCCTTTATTCATTTTGAGTCTCATAAGTTTTCACACAAGTTTTGCATTTTTAAGAATATGCAATCATCAATTCATGCTTTTCATGTGAGCATGTTTTATGAATTTCATGCTTTTTCATTTGACATTAGCATGTTATTAAAGAATCATCATGACATGGAGAAAACTATAGGTCATTCACATCATACTTCCTATGTAAATCTCCTAGTCCAAAAATGCATGTTTGAACATAAATATGACATGGATTGTAGACAAGCAAGGTTCACACTTATGGAATTTTAAAACATATATACATATGTACAACCAAGCTTACTCAAGCAATTAAAAGAAGAGGCATAAGATATTTCAAAATTTTTTTTTTTTGCAAGATACAAGAATGCAAAATAGCTCTCTTTGCTTGAGTTCCCCATATGGGGTCAATCATAGAACATCACTCCACAAGACATACCCCAATAGATCTACTAAGAGTTTTAAATCGAGTAGCATCTAAGGGTTTAGTAAATAGGTCAGCAAGTTGATCATTAGTACCTACATGTTCAAGTACTATGCATTTATTTTCAACAAGCTCTCTAATGAAGTGATGGCGGATGTCAATATGCTTAGTTCTAGAATGTTGCACCGGATTCTTGGAAATATTAATGGCACTCATGTTATCACAAAAGAGAGTGAGAGTACCTTGGTTGAATCCGTAATCCACTAGCATTTGCTTCATCCACATAAGTTGAGTGCATCCACTCCCCGCGGCTATGTACTCGGCTTCCGCCGTGGACAAGGAAATCGAGTTTTGCTTCTTGCAAAACCACGACACCAAGTTGTTGCCTAGAAAGAAGCAACCGCCCGATGTGCTCTTCCTATCATCACAATTTCCTGCCCAATCCGCATCACTATATCCTACAAGACTAGGATTAGTGTCAAATGAGTACCAAATCCCATAGTTGGAAGTCCCATTTACAAAGCGAATGACTCTCTTAACCGAGGAGAGATGGGACTCCTTGGGATCGGATTGGTACCTAGCACAAACTCCTACACTAAAAGATATATCGGGCCTACTTGCGGTCAAATAGAGCAAGCTCCCTATCATGCCACGATATAAGGTTTGGTCCACACTTTTACCGCTAGCATCCTTGCTTAGCTTCAAAGTGGTGCTCATAGGAGTGTCACAATGTTTGGCTTTTTCAAGACCAAACTTCTTCACAAGGTTTTTGGCATATTTGGCTTGGGTTATGAAGATCCCATTATCAAGTTGCCTAATTTGCAAACCTAGGAAGTAATTAAGCTCACCAACAAGACTCATCTCAAATTCATGAGACATAACATCAACAAATTGTTGGACCTTGGTGTTGTTGGTGGAGCCAAACACTATGTCATCGACATATATTTGAGCTATGAAAAGCTCATCATTGTCTCTCTTGATGAATAGTGTCTTGTCAACACTACCTCTTGTGTAGTTATTGTCAACAAGAAATTGAGTGAGGCGCTCATACCAAGCCCTCGGTGCTTGTTTCAACCCATATAGTGCCTTCTTGAGGCGATAGACATGGTTGGGGTGGTGAGCATCCACAAACCCCTTGGGTTGTTCAACAAACACTTCCTCTTGCAAGAAGCCATTGAGGAAGGCACTCTTGACATCCATTTGGTGCAATTTGAACTTGTGCACACAAGAAATGGACAAGAGAAGCCTAATAGACTCTAGACGGGCAACGGGAGCAAATGTCTCCTCAAAGTCGATACCCTCAATTTGAGAGTACCCTTGTGCTACAAGTCTAGCCTTGTTCCGCACTATGTTGCCATCCTCATCGGATTTGTTCCTAAATATCCATTTAGTGCCTATGACATTAGTGGTCTTAGGCCTAGGAACTAGAGTCCAAACCTCATTCCTTTCGAATTGGTTTAGCTCTTCTTGCATGGCAAGAACCCAAAATTCATCATGTAAGGCTTCTTCAACCTTTTTGGGTTCAATTTGAGAGGTGTAGCAAGTATAGCTAATAAGATTAGCAAGTTGACGTCTAGTCCTAACACCCTCATTAACATCTCCAATAACATCCTCTTTGTTATGGAGTCTTCTAACCCATGGAGCGGGTTCATTAGAGTCCAAGTTAGGAACTCTAGTAATGGGTTGTGTGACTTCATTAGATGTCCCAACATTGGGAGTCACCACAACCCTCTCCAAAGGAGTGTCATCCTCTAGAACATCCTCCTCCTCATGGTCATTAGACTTGAGCCTAGTATCATCAATGACCACATTTGATGATTCCATGACGGTTCGAGTCTTCAAGTTGAAAACTCTATAGGCTTTACTATTCAAGGCGTAGCCAATAAAGATACCCTCATCACTCTTAGCATCAAACTTGCCAAGTTGATCACGGTCATTTAAAATGTAGCATTTGCTTCCAAATGTGTGGAAGTAGCTAACATTTGGCTTCCTACCCTTCCATAGCTCATAGGAGGTGTTTCTAGAACCGGGCCTTAGGAACACACGATTTCCTATATAGCAAGCCGTATTGATGGCTTCGGCCCATAGGTTCCTAGGGACATTGTTGCTAAGCAACATCACTCGGGCCATCTCTTGGAGGACCCTATTTTTCCTCTCAACAACTCCATTTTGTTGAGGTGTCCTAGGAGCCGAAAACTCATGGGAGATGCCTAAGCTATCACAAAAGCTTTCAAAAGAGGCATTCTCAAACTCTCTCCCATGGTCACTTCTAATCCGTTTAATGCTTCTAATGTTAGATTTCATTTCATTTTGTAATTTAGTACAAAGCATTTTAAACTTATCAAAAGTTTCGGATTTTTCTCTAAGAAAGTATGTCCATGTAAATCTAGAGAAATCATCAACACATACAAAAATGTATCTCTTTCCACCCAAACTTTCGGTTTGCATGGGACCCATGAGGTCCATGTGGAGAAGCTCAAGAGGCTCCTTGGTGGTGAGATACTTACCCTTTTTGTGCATGCTTTTAGTTTGCTTTCCTTGTTGGCAAGGTCCACAAACACCATTGGCTTTCTTCCCAAGCTTAGGGAGGCCACGCACACACTCGAACTTTCCAAGGGTCCGTAGATCCCTAAAGTTCATATGGCCAAGTCTTTCATGCCACAACTCAATTTGCTCATCCATGGACACATTGTTTGAGACTATTCTAGCTTCAAGACAATAGCAATTGTCGCTATATCTCATACCTTTCAATAAGGTTTGTCCATCGGGCTTTAGGATTGAGCAATCATCTTTACAAAACAAGACGGAATATCCTTCATCACTTAGATGTGAAATGCTTATTAAATTGGCTTTCAAGCCATCAACAAATAAAGCATCGGATAAGGAGGGTAATCCGGGAACGGAAATGGTTCCTTTCCCTACAACTTTCTTTTTGGATCCATCACCAAAAGTGACATATCCACCTTCCTCCATAACAAGAGTCTCGAAGAAACTCTTGTTTCCCGTCATGTGCCTAGAGCACCCACTATCTAGATACCAAAAATTAGAAGAATTTGCCTTCAAGGCTATTTGAGCAACATGGCAAACAATGTCATTCTTTCTAATCCACCTAGAAACAATCTTAGCTTTCTTAGTGGTTTTTGGTATATGGGCTCTAGATGTCCTAGGATCATGCATAATAGTATTATCATTCCTAGGAACATGCATCATGGCTCTTTTCTTTTTCTTCTCTATCATGCTTCTAGTTTTGCACATTTTTATATATCGAAAGCAATGTGGTCTAATATGACCATCAAATCCACAAAAATGACATGTAGGAGTGAAATAAGGAATCATACCTTGTCCTTGTCTTTGTGGATGAAAGGGTTCAATCCTTCTTCGTTGTTGAACCGGTCTTGGTTGCTTCCTAGCTTGAGGTTGCATGATAGGTCTCTTTCCTTTGTGAGCCATTTGAGGAGGAATGTTGGCTTGAGAGACCCTAGGGGGTTGAGCTTGAGGTTTCCTTCTTGGACCCATCTTCACTTGTGCATTAGAGCATTGTCCTACTTCTAATTTCTTTCTAGGAGCTTGCACAAATGAAGTTTCTTCTTTCTTCAAGCTCTTGACAAACACGGTCTTGTTAGAGGTAGAGATCTTCTTGTCATCTTCATACCCAAGACCCCTCTTGTCATATGGACTCTTTCCAACACCAAGCATATGGTCAAGCTTCTTGGTGCTAGAATCCATCCTAGTCATAGAATTTCTAACTTCTTCAAGCTCACTCTTTAGACTTTCTTCATTCCTCCTAGATAAAGCTAACTCCTCTCTTAGCTTATCTTCTATCTTCTTGAATTTTTCCACTTGTTCACCTAAGTGGTCATTATGAGATGCAAGCTCAAGATTTTCTTCTCTCAACATCTTGATCTTTCTTGTGCTCTTGATTGCTAAATCATTAAACTCGGCATGGCATTTAGCAAGCACCTTTTTCTCCACAAAACTACTTATGGAGTTAGATGAGGAATCACTTTCTTCTTCACTTGAGTCATTTTCCTCTTGACTCATTTCCTCTTTCTCACTACCACTTTTGCTCTTATGTGAGGAGGCAAAAGCTAGGAGGTTAGCCATGAGCTCTTCTTCACTTGAAGACTCATCTTCCTCATTGGAGTCATCACTACTCCCACTCCAAGTGGCGGCCATCACTTTGCTCTTCTTCTTGTCATTGTGATTAGCACATTCGGGGGCAAAGTGACCAATCCCACCACATTCAAAGCATCGGACCCCTTTCCTTTCGGTCCTCTCTTGTCTAGGCTCAAACTTCTTGAAGGAACTCTTTTTCTTCAAATCTTGTCCTCTTGACCCAAATCCCTTCTTCTTCTTGAACCCCATAACCTTGTTGAACCTTTTCACAAATAAGGCAAGGTCTTCATCCGATTCATGCTTTGCCTCCTTTGCATCCTTAGATGCTTTCAAAGCTATTCCTTTAGACTTCTTAGGAGGAGTAGTGGTGCTAGGAGCCTTCCTAGACTCATATGCAAGGAGACGCCCAATCACCTCACTTGGCTTCATATCCATGTAGCCACTATTTTCTTCTATGGCCGTCACCTTGGATTCAAACCTATCGGGGAGAGATCTCATAATTTTTTGCTTGACTCTCCTATCCGAATACGGGTCTCCGAGTTGATGGCTTTGATTTACAATATCCATCAATTTGATTTCGAAGTCATTGAAGCATTCATCCTCTCCCATCCTAAGTAGCTCAAACTGAGTTTGGAGGACTTGAAGCTTGGACTCCTTCACCACCTCGGTTCCCTCATGTGCAACTAGAAGGATGTCCCATGCCACTTTGGCAATCTGAGTATTCTGAATAAGCTTGTACTGATTCTCATCCATAGCACACATAATGGCATGCATAGCCTTCCTATTCCACTTAGAAGCCTCAAACTCTTGCGCGTTCCATTGCGCCTTAGGCTTCAAAACATCTTGTCCTCCACCATCGGGAGTCATCATAGGGAGATCATATCCGTCTTCCACCGCCATCCATGCACGGTCATGAATTTGGCATATGTAGGATTCCATCTTCCCTTTCCATTGGGAATAGTTCAATCCGGTAAGAAGTGGAGGCCTTGTGCTAGAAGCTCCTTCGTGGCCACCACCATTTCCACCGTTTCCACTCATAGTGTTTATGAATGAATGAAATGAATGCAAATGTATGAATGATCAAAAATCACACAAAATGCAAAACACACCAAAATAAGCAAGGATCACCTATGTATGTCTAGGAACCCGCTCTGATACCAATTGAAACAAATAATAGCACGGTGTGTATAAAGCTATCTAGAGGGGGGGTGAATAGATTTTACGCTTTTTACCCAAATTTTCGTGTTAGTCAAAATTACGAAAATGCCCTCAAGATAATATAACCAAGCAATTGTAATATGGTGCGGAAATTAAAACAACACTTGGTTTTTACGTGGAAACCCTCACGGGAAAAACCACGGGCTATGTAAGTAAGCCACACTCGAACCTCGAATCCACTAAATGTGCAAACGATTACAACCTAATCCCGGAAGTAATCACACACCTACCTAATCCCGGTATGAGTGAACCTAGTCCAATTTGCTTGCGTTCTAAGCAACCTAATCCCGGATGCTACACACAAGACTTACTTTCTCTTTGAAGAGAATACAACCCTAAGTGAATATATGTGAATATCCAAAATGCAACATAGAGCAAGGGAAACCCTATATGCTTATCTAAGATGATTAATATGCAATTAAGTATAATCCTAGATATCAAAACTAAATGACATGTCAATTAGTTTAGCTAATCAATATTAAGCACAAAACCTAATATGCAAGCACAATATAAAATCTCAAACATACATCATACTCATCTCAATATTGTATCTAAAGCATACAAAATAACAAACAAGTAATTAATTGAGATTGCTAGATAAGAGAAACACAAAACATGTAAGATATTAGTGAAAAGCTTACCAAGCAAAGTATGATGAAGATTCCATGCTAGATGACATCTAGATGATCTAAGATGATGCTAGATGATGATTGATGATCATGAAAAAGTGTTTGAGAATCAAGAATGGAGTTCTTGGAATTTTTCTTCTCTTTGAAAAATATCCTAAGTATGAATTCTGAATATGAACTCTCTTTATTGACCTAAAGTCAAAGTGGCATATATATAGGGGGCCAAATCAAAGTGTGGTCGTTTAAGTAAGTTTCAAAGAAACGCGCCAATCGGCGGTTTCAAACGGCGGCCAGGCCGCCGTTAATGATCGCCGAATTGAGCTCGTGAAGAACAGAGCATAAACGGCGGTTCATTCGGCGGTTTCGTGACCGCCGATTCCAACCGCCGAAACAGAACAGAGAGATCAAAATCAACCAGGTATGAACGGCGGTTTCTAACGGCGGTTTCATGCCCGCCGTTTCAACCGCCGAATTAGACTGAGAGATAAATCAATCAGGTCTTGAATCGGCGGTTTCGAACGGCGGTCTTGACCGCCGATCTTAACCGCAGAAATGCTCCAGACCAATCTGGACTGAAACGACGGTTTCATTCGGCGGCCAGGCCGCCGATAATAACCGCCGATCACCTAGATAGGTGAAAACCAAGGAGAAGCCAAGGGCATTCTCCATAGGCGGTCCTCGCGCTAAACCAAGCACATTCTCGTGCATGCGCGGACGTTTCCGAAAGTTATCGGGAAACGAATTATACAACAACATGACACAATTACACACCATAAAATATAATAAATAAGTGCAAGTGTGAAATGTGACAAATGAAGAGAATGCACACATATGCAATGAATGTTAAGTGTGTGTGTGCAACTAATCTCTTCAAAGAAAAGTAAGCACATAGAAATTTACCTTCGGTGCTTATCAACACGAGGTCTTCAAAAGGGTTTCGAACAACAAGACCGATACTTAGGCTACCCTTACAAAGAACCCCCACATATGGTTTGATCACGAAATAAGCCAATTAAAAACAACGGGAATCCTTACACTTGCATTTGTGTGCATACTCTTCACATGTCACTTTACACACTAGCACTTTGTTTTATATCTTGTTGTGTGTCTATGTGCTTAGTAATTCGTTTCCCGATAGTGTTCGAAAACGTTCGCGCTCACACGTATGTGTGCTTGGTTTTGCGTGAAGACCGCCCACGGAGAATGCCCTTGGCTTCTCCTTGGTTTTCACCATTGTTGGTGATCGGCGGTTATGATCGGTGGCCTGGCCGCTGAATGAAACCGCCGTTTCAGTCCAAATTGGTCTGAAGCAATTATGCGGTCACGATCGGCGGTCACGACTGCCGTTCGAAACCGCCGTTCATACCTGATCGATTTTAATCTCTCGGTCTAATTCGGCGGTTGGATCGACGGTCACGAAACCGTCGAATGAAACCACCGTTGATGCTCTGTTCTTCACGAGCTCAATTCGGCAGTCGAGATCGGCGGCCTGGCCGCCTATTGAAACCGTTGAACGGTGCGTTTCAGGGGCAAAATTGTATTTTCACATGCCCAATTCTTGATGTCTATAAATATCTTATTTTCTCATTCTCTGATTAAGTTCTTTGAGACCTTAGAACCCTAAACTTTCAAGAGAGATTTTTGAGAAAAAATCAAATCAAGAACTCAACTTTAAACACTCAAATCAAATCCCTTTTGCATCAAATTTCATATTTGATCTTCTATGCCTTCATAGAATTGATCCATGCATGGTTTTGAATCATCACATCTTATTTGGTATGTTCTTCACTAATTTCATATTACTTTAGTGTTTTTCATATTAATACATCTCTTTAATTACTTGTATGCTTTTGATTATATGCTAGATACAAGTTAGAGATTATTTGTGATGAAAATGATTGAGTGTTGATTTTGATAGATATCTAGGTTTTTATAATCTATGATTATCTATGCTATTTGACATGTCATTTAGCAATTGATATCTAGGATTGATTTAAATTGATTATCTCATCATCCTAGATAAGCATCTAAGGTTACCTAGCCTTGTTTGTTATTTGAATATTCATATATATTCACATAGGTTGTTTCTCGTCATTGAGAAGTAAGTCTTGGGGCTAAGAGTGCTTAGGCCTCAAGCAAATTGGAATAGGGTTGCTAATAAAGGCCCGCTGGGTAGAAGTGAGGGGTTACAAACCGGAGTGTTAGACGAGGTCTACATAGGTTGTAAACTTCATTTCAATTAGTGATTTCGAGTTCCGAGTGTGGCGCACTATACAGCCCGTGGTTTTTCCCAGTGGTTAGGTTTCCACGTATACATCAAGTGTTATTTAAATTCCGCACTATACTACACTTGTATGTATTTTTGACTAGTAGGGGCATTTTCGTAAAATTGACTTGCATGCGAAAATTGGGTAATAATCGTTAAAATCTATTCACCCCCCCTCTAGATAACATATTTAGAACACACCGAGTATTCTTTTCACTATGAGTTTGCATCGGTGAAGCTTCTTTGTAGCTTAAGCTCTTGACATACACGGTTTTGTTAGGAGAGGAGGTTTCCTTGCTATCTTCAAACCCGAGGCCTCTCTTGTCGCAAGGACTCTTTCCAACAACAAATAAGTGGTCAAGCATATTTGTACTAGAAGCCATCCGAGTCAATGACTCTTTAGCTTCTTCAAGCTTCCTCTTCAAACCATATTCATTCCTCTTAGATAAAACTAACTCCTTTATTAGCTTATCTTCATTCTTCATGGGTCTCACTACCTCTTCACTTAGTTGATCAACTTGAGTTGAGAGCTCTAGGTTATCTTCCTTTAATCTCCTAATTTATCTCTTGTTCTTTAACCTTGAACTCTCAAACTTGACCATGTAGTCTTTGAGATCCATTCTATCCACATTTCCATTTGTGGATTGTGATGAAGAGCCATCGTCACTTGAGTCATTTTCCTCTTGACTCTCATCCTCTTCTTCACTAGCACCTTTGCTCTTGTGAAAGGATGTAAAGGCTATGAAGTTAGCCATGAGTTCTTCATCATCCAAAGACTCATCTCCTTCGTTGGAGTTATCACTTCCACTCCAAGTGGCGGCCATCACTTTTCCCTTCTTCTTGTCATTGTGATTAGCACATTCGGGGGTAAAGTGACCTATCCCACCACACCCATAGCATCGGACCCCTTTCCTTTCGGTCTTCTCTTGCCTAGGCTCAAACTTCTTGAAATGAGTCTTTTTCTTCAAGTCTTGGCCATTGGATCCAAAACCTTTCTTCTCGGACTTGTAAAATTTCTTGAACCTTCTCATCAATAAGGCCATTTCTTCGTCCGAGTCATCATTTTTCTCCTTCTTATCTTTGGAGGCTTTCAAAGCAATTCCCTTTTGCTTTTTAGGAAATGTGGAGGTAGAACCCTTCCTAGACTCATAAGCTAGAAGCCTCTCAATCACCTCACTCGGCTTCATATCCTTGTAAGAGTTATTCTCCTCTAAAGCCGTCACCTTGGACTCAAATCTATCGGGGAGAGATCTCATAATTGTTTGCTTGATTTTCTTATCCGTACACGAGTCACCAATTTGATGACTTTGGTTCACAATGTTTATCAACCTTACTTCGAAGTCGTTGAAGCAATCATTCTCATCCATCCTAAGCAATTCAAATTGCGTTTGGAGAACTTGAAGCTTCGAGTCCTTAACCACTTCGGTTCCCTCATGTGCAACCTCTAAGATGTCCCACGCCTCCTTACCGATCCCAGTGTTTTGAATCAATTTATATTGATTTTCGTCCATTGCACATAGGATATCATGCATCGCCTTCCTATTCCATTTTGATGACTCAAACTCTTGCACGTTCCATTGCGCATTGGGTTTGAGCACATCCTCTCCTCCACCCGTAGGAGTCATCATAGGTGATGTGTAGCCGTCTTCAATTGCCATCCATGCCCTATCATGGATTTGACAAATGTACGACTCCATATTGCCTTTCCAAGAGGCATAATTCAACCCGGTGAGTAGGGGAGGTCTCGTGATAGAAGCACCCTCGTTGCCACCTCCATTTCCACCGTTTCCACTCATAGTGTTTATGAATGAAAGAAATGAATGCAAATGTATGAATGATAAAAAAACACATAAAATGCAAAACACACCAAAATGAGCAAGGATCACCTAAGTATTTCTAGGAACCCGCTTTGATACCAATTGAAACAAATAATGCACTGTGTGTATAAAACTATCTAGAGGGGAGTGAATAGATTTTAAACTTATTATTACCAATTTTCACAATTAGTCAATATTTCGAAAATACCCAAAACTAGTTAAAGCAATAAATCAAGTGTAAAATGCAGAATTTAAATAATACTTGATTTTTACATGGAAACCCAAACTGGAAAAAACCACGGGCTGGTAAGTGCACTACACTCGAACCTCGAATCCACTAATGGTAAGGTGAATACAACCAAATCCCAGTATAACTCACCATCACTACTTAATCCCGGTATAAGTGAACCTAGTCCAATTGCTTGTGATTTAAGCAACCTAATCCCGGAAGCTACACAAGATTTACTTCTCAATGAAGAGATAAAATAGCCTATGTGAATATGCAAAGATTTCTAAATATGCAAATAGAGCTAGGGAACCCTATATGCTTATCTAGGATGATAATATGATAATTAAAACAATCCTAGATATCAATAGCTAAATGACATGTCATAAAACTTGGCTAAACATAGATTAGGCAATCCTATGAAGTTATCACAATACAACTCTCAAACAATCAATACACTAATCTCAATCTTGTATTTAAAGTATATTCTAATGATATACGAGTGATAAATGAGATTGCTTGTTAAGAAAGACACAAAATATGTAAGATGTTAGTGAAAAACTTACCAAGCAAAGTGTGTTGAAAAACCCATGCAAAGATGACACCTAGATGATCAAGGATGATGCTAGATGATGATTGATGCTCATGGAAAAATGTTTGAGTAATCAAAGGTGAGTTTTTTAGTGAATTTTTCTCTTGGAAAAATATGCTAAGTAAAATATCTGATTTTGAACTCTTGGGGATGACCTAAGGATATAATAATCTATATATAGGGCTCCCAAATGATGCAACGCCGTTTTGATAAAAACAGGGCAAACTGCTGCGGGTACCGCTGCCAAAGCCGCAGCGGTATGCACATCGGTGCATTAAAAAATGCATCAGGTATGAAGACCGCTGCGCCTACCGCTGTGGCTTCCATAATGGTTAAGGCAGTGGTATGCACTGGGCACAAAACGCTGTACCAACCGCTGCGAAAACCCACAGTGGTCAAGAGAGCTCAAAACAGAGCAACCCACCGCTGTGGCTACCGCTGCGGATTCCGGTAGCGGTACTGACATCGGTCTCCTAAATCATGCAAAGCCTAAGTAAAAAAAAATGTAATCTTAAGCTTTTAAAGGCATGGCTTTGCATTCTAATGCCTAAACATGTCATGGCATTTCAATGTTCAAGATGCAATCAATTAAGAACATGCATGAAGAGATATTCAAAACATGAATGTACACATTTGAAAACACACAACATACAAGAATAAGAATTATGCATGAGTTGTGTTATAGGTAAAAATAGCCTTTTAGGCATGTCACCACCATAAGAGGCCACATAAGCAGAAGTGAAGTGAAATCAACCTAAGTAGCAAAAACCCAAGACAACCCAACCACAGACCAAGGAAATCGGCTCGGGCAAACATAGCCTACTCGGGCATACTCGGGGTTCAGCTAGAAAGATAGTTGCAGAAACTCACTCCCCAAACATATGCTCACTCCCCAAACATATGGGTAGAATCATCAACTAGCACCCCTACAATAAGCTATAGCGCAACTGCTTAGAACTCACCAAGGAAACAAGCAGGTCTCCCATAAATAAAGGAATAAGAATCCTGTCCAAATTATGACTCAGCCAAACCAGAAGATACGCTACACCCAAGTAGGAAAGCAAGTCCTTTTAGGACTGAGAAAACTCCCAAAACTTAGGCACCACGACACAAAACCCTAATAATACCCACAAACCCTAAACAACTATGTATAAATACCCCTGTAAAACACAAATAAGAGGGACGTGAGAATTAAGAGGAGAGATCAGAGTGTGTATTCAATTAACAGTTTTCATAGTGAATTTGTCTTCGTTGCTTAGGCAACAACCCGTGGATGTTTCTCCGACCATCGGAGTTTTACCACGTATTTTTGTTCATCATTGCTAATACTTTGTTGTGTTAATTTCAATCATTCTTGTTCGTAAAACTGATATCAAATCGTTTGTTGAGTGACTAAGAAAAATCACCGTCAACAATTGGCGTTAGAAAGAGGGGGAGAATAAAAAAAACTTGTGAAGCAATGGCTGGCGAAGGAGATGGTAGCGATTCCAGATACAGTCCAAGATTACCAATTAACGAGTTGGAGGATGACGCCACCCTAAATACTGCGGATGTAACCTTAGCAACTGCAGACCAATCAACTGCCTTGGCTGGTATCCAGCGTTTCCCTCCAACTAATGATGAAATCGTGCAACGATTCCGGGCCTCTCTACAACAACTCATTTCTGACGCAGCAAGGCAAGGAGTTGATCTTTCCACTATGGAGGGTTTTGTAAGGTTCCCATTTGTTGATTGGCTCATTTCGTGGACAAACCACATGTTGGGGTTCTTTGTAAGGGTAGCTTAGGTGTTGTTGTTATTGCTCAAGCCCTTTGAAGACCTCGTCTTGATAAGCATCGAAGGTAAATTTCTATGTGCTTACTTTTCTTTGAAGAGATTAGTTGCACACACACACTTAACATACATTGCATATGTGTGCTTTCTCTTCACATGTCACATTTCACACTTTCACTTATATGTTATTTTTTGTTATGTGTATTTGTGTCTTGTAATTCGTTTCCCGATAGTATTCAGAAACGTCCGCGCATGCACTAGAATGTGCTTGGTTTTACGCGAAGACCACCTACGGAGAATGCCCTTGGCTTCTCCTTAGTTTTCACATATGTTGGTGATCGGCGGTTATGATCGGCGGCCTGGCCACCGAATGAAACCGCCGTTTGCTTCCAGAAGTGTCTGGAGCAATTCCACGGTTACGATCGGCGGTCACGACTGCCATTCGAAACCGCCGTTTAAGACCTGATTGATTTTATCTCTCGGTTTGATTCGGCGGTTGAATCGGCGGTCACGAAACCGCCGAATAAAACCGCCGTTTATACCTGATTGATTTTATCTCTCGGTTTGATTCAGCGGTTAGATCGGTGGTCACGAAACCGCCGTTGTTCCCCTGTTCTTCTCGGGTTCAATTCGGCGGTTAGAATCGGTGGCCTAGCCGCCGAATGAAACCGCCGATCGGTGCGTTTCAGGGGATAACTTGTCTTTTCACATGCTCTATTTTTCATTCTTATAAATACATAACTTTCACTTGTTCTGAGTGTGACTCTTCAATCATCAAGAACCCTACTTTCAAAAGAGAAAATTTTAAGAGAGAAAGCAACCAAGTTTGCTCGTTTAAACACTCAAACCAAAATCCATTTGCATCAAAGTTCATCTAGCATTCTCTAGCATATCTAGGATGCTTGCTTGCATGGGTCTTTTATCATCACACTTGCGTTGGTAAGTTTTTCACTATTATCATATATAATTAGTGTTTTATTTATTATGGCATCTCTTTTATTACTTGATTGTTCTTAGATTGAATTCTAATATTCAAGATAGACATTGTTGTGTTGATTTGATTGAGTTTTGTTTTTTGATAGATATCTAGGTTTCTATAATCTATGATTATCTAAGCTAATTGACATGTCATTTAGCTTTAATATCTAGGATTGTTCTAATTGCAAATTCATCATCTTAGATAAGGATATAGGGTTTCCCTTGCTCTATGTTGCATTTGAATATTCATATATTCACTTATGGTGTTAATCTTTTTTTAGAGAATTAAGTCTTGTGTTGTGACCGGGATTAGGTTGCTTAATTCGCAAGCAATCGGACTAGGTTCGCTTATACCGGATTAGGTAGGTGTGTGATTACTTCCGGGATTAGGTTGTAATTTCATCACATTTAGTAGATTCGAGATTCAGGTGTGGCTTACTTAACAGCCCATGGTTTTTCCCGTGAGGGTTTCCACGTAAATATCAAGTGTTGTTTTAATTTCCGCACAATATTACACTTGCTATATTTTATTGACTATTAAGGGTATTTTAGTAATCTTGTCCTTAAATGAAAATTGGGTAAAATTAGTTAAAATCTATTCACCCCCCCTTTAGATTAATAGTTTACACACCGTGAGAACTTTCAATTGGTATCAGAGCGGGTTCCTAAATATAATTAGGTGATCCTTGCTCACTTTGGTGTGTTTTGCATTTTGTGTGATTTTTGATCATTCATACATTTGCATTCATTTCATTCATTCATAAACACTATGAGTGGAAACGGTGGAAATGGTGGTGGCAACGAGGGTGCCTCAAGCACAAGGCCAATCTACTTCTTACCGGGTTGAACTATTCCCAATGGAAAGGGAATATGGAATCCTACATATGTCAAATTCAAGACCGTGCGTGGATGGAGGAGAAGAAGTATTGAAGCCTAAGGCGCAATGGAGTCCGCAAGAGTTTGAGGCTTCAAAGTGGAATAGGAAGGCGATGCACGCCATCCTTTGTGCAATGGATGAAAATCAGTATAAGCTTATTCAGAACACTCAAATTGCGAAAGTGGCTTGGGATATCTTACAAGTTGCACATGAAGAAACCGAGGTGGTGAAGGAATCCAAGCTTTAAGTCCTCTAAACTCAATTCGAGTTACTTAGGATGGAAGAGGATGAATGCTTCAATGATTTTGAAATCAAATTGATTGATATCGTTATTCAAAGTCACAAACTCAGAGACCCGTATTCGGATAGGAGAGTCAAGCAGAAAATCATGAGATCTCTCCCCAATAGGTTTGAATCAAAGGTGACGGCTATAGAAGAAAATAGTGGTTATATGGATATGAAGCCGAGTGAGGTGATTGGAAGACTTCTAGCTTATGAGTCTAGGAAAGGTCCTATCTCCACACCCACTAAAAAGCAAAAAGGAATTGCTTTAAAAGCCTCCAAGGATGAAAATGAGACAAAGAAGATTGACTCGGATGAAGACCTTGCCTTGTTTGTAAAAAGGTTCAACAAGGTTATGAAGTTTAGGAGAAAGGGCTTTGGATCAAAAGGTCAAGATTCGAAGAAAAAGGGTCCTTTCAAGAAGTTTGAACCTAGGCAAGAAAGGACCGAAAGGAAAGGGGTCCGATGCTTTGAGTGTGGTGGCATAGGTGTTAGGATTATGCTCAATAGCAAGAGTGTAATATTGTAATTGACAATCTTTTCATATTAATAAAGTGATTTCTGGTTTAACAAATCTTATAGCATTTATAGTTTAATATTATAATTGTCAAAGTAAATAATCATAAGGTCTAAAGATTATGAGAAAAGAAGAATTATTCGTACATCTGGATATGTATGAGGTAGACACAATTCTTTAGTTAGTCTTGAATAATGTTCACAACTTAAGTTAAAGGTTGGGCACCTTTATCTTGTTAAAGTTGTAGAATTCTTTTGCTAGCATTTGAGTGGGATCAAATGAGTTATGATGAGTCTGAAATCATCGGAGGGTCTTCGAGTAAAAGAATCTAGTGCACTGGGTGCATTGAACTGGATCACAATGAAATACTTTATCTAGAACTGTCAATAGATAACAGTCTTTTCATTATCAGGACAATCGGAGAGTCTATCTTAATCCTGAGATAAATGATGGACTTATGGTTGCAAGTCGTATCATTTGAGTTATCAATGAGTACGATTATATAGCATAGTCTATCCTCGATAGTTTGGTGATATTCATTTGTTAATCGATAGAGGACTTCATTTATAGATATGGACATCGTGGCTCCATTTTTTAAATGAGAGTAGAATATCATCATATGGATGTTTTGAGGTATTGGATATTGAATCTTAACGTTAAGTTTTCGATAGAGTCTATTGAAACATGGCTTCTAGACAAGTCAAAATATCCAAGTTCAAAATGTGGTCATATGAGTAAATATGGTAACTTGGAGAGCTATATGCGGTCTATGAGCTTTTGGCGATTACTGATATTCTTCACGAGGATACACCATCTCCAATAAGATTGTCTAGGGTACGAATGAGAAATATTTCCTTATTCTATCTTTATTTAAGAGTTCAATTTTAGCTCTTTAGTGGAATGAGTTAAAATTAATAGATCGGACCTAAGTGAATCATTTGTTGATTGTGATTAGGTTATGTCTATTGAAGCTTAAATTTAGATAGCTCGCCAAGATCCCCAATCCACATGGACTTGCATGGATCACTTGATATATTCTACCGGACCAATTTATGGGTCCATCTAGAATTGTATTTAATATATTAAGAATATAATTTGCACATTATTTATTTAATGGGCTGATCAATTATATTAATATATTAATGAAAGGCATGTGGGCTTGTTTTTTTTAGTAAGAATGGGCCTAGTTCACATGTGGACCTTTTAGTAAGGTCCAATGGATTTAATAAAATAGAAAAACAATATATAGATATATTAATATATATGGCAAATGGCCGAGATATATACAATATTATATTGTTTTATTTTTATTAATTGATTAAATGGAAATTAATTGATTGATTGATTAATTATTTAATTAAAAATCAAAATCTTTTTCTGACTAGGAAATATGTTTCTTAGTAGTATACTATTGTGGTAGTATAATTAAAATAAAAGACTTTATTTGGTAAGTAGATAAATAAGGAATTTATTTATCTAGTCAAATAAGGAAATCTTTTATATAGTCACAAATACACTAAAGAGTTGGATTAGGGTTTGGAATTCTAAGGAAGTCTACCTAGGTTAGGATTTAAGTCAAAAGACAAATCCTACATGGTAAAGGATTTCGGCCACAATATATGAGATATATATATGTCAATTGGCCGGATATATATATTGACTTATATAGATATATATTTGGCATGCAGTACCGAAATATAGATATTGATATAGAGCATGCAGAATTATATATATATATATATATATATTAAGAGGCGTGCAGTATTGATGCAAAAGAATATATATATGGCAAGTGCAGCAGATATATAAAATATATATATTATTTCGGGGCACTAGAATATATATAGTGGTAGCAAGAATTCGGTCACTTAATATATTAGAGGAAGGAGAGAATTTGGCTAACCCTAATTGAAAAGCTTGAGAGTTTTTTCTTTTGCTAGAGAAAAATAGAATCCAACTCTTAGATTAGTGTGATTTTCAGCCAAGAGAGAAAAGTAGGAAGAATTGTTCTTATTTCGATAGTGCACTAGTAGCTTAGACATCAATAGGCTTTGTGCACAATTTCAAATATGGTTCACGCGAGTTTCGATCATTAGATTGAGAATTCAAAAGTGACCGGAACATTCTTCATTGTCTCTTGGAAGTTTTGTGACTAACGAAAAAGAAAAGGTTTTGTTATCCATCCTCAGGTACACAATTCAAAGAGAAGGGAGACCACGCTCCTAGGTGATTCACGTTCGTGATTGGATTGGAAGATCTTGCGGATTACCATCGACGCAATGTCAATCGGATCACGTGACAAAGGTATGATATCTTTAGTATTATATGTTAATTAATTAAAAGGTTAAGGTTCAAATATGGAAAAATTTTAAACTGTACTAAAACTCGTTTTTTAGTCTCGCTTCCGCTGCGTTGACCGAATTTTTCCCTACAATAGGTCACTTTGCCCCCGAATGTGCTAATCACAATGATAAGAAGAAGGGTAAAGTGATGGCCGCCACATGGAGTGGTAGTAGTGATGACTCCAACGAGGGAGATGAGTCTTCAAGTGATGAAGAGCTCATGGCTAACCTCCTAGCTTTTGCCTCCTCCCATAAAAGCAAAAGTGCTAGTGAAAGAGAGGAAGAGAGTCAAGAGGAAAATGACTCAAGTGAAGAAGAAAGTGATTCCTCTTCTAACTCCATAAATGGATTTGTGGAGAAAAAGGTGCTTGCTAAATACCATGCCGAGTTTAATGATTTAGCAATCAAGAGCACAAGAAAGATCAAGATGTTGAGAGAAGAAAATCTTGAGCTTTCATCTCATAATGACCACTTAAGTGAACAAGTGGAAAAATTCAAGAAGATGGAAGATAAGCTAAGAGAGGAGTTAGTCTTATCTAAGAGGAATGAAGAAGGTTTGAAAAGGGAGCTTGATGAAGCTTTAGAATCTTTAACTAGGATGGATTCTAGCACCAAAAAACTTGATCATATACTTGGTATTGGAAAGAGTCCGTGTGACAAGAGGGGTCTTGGGTATGAAGATGGCAAGAAGATCTCAACCTCTAACAAGACTGTGTTTGTCAAGAGTTTGAGGAACGAAGAAGCTTCATTGGTGCAAATTCCTAGGAAGAAGTTAGAACTAGGACAATGTTCAAATGCACAAGTGAAGATGGTGCCAAGAAGGCAACCTCAAGCTTAACCCTCTAGGGTCCCTTAAGCCAACATTCCTCCACAATTGGCTCACAAAGGAAAGAGACCAATCATGCAACCTCAAGCTAGGAAGCAATCTAGACCGGTTCAACAACGAAGATGGATTAAACCCATTCATCCACAAAGACAAGGATAAGGTATGATTCCTTATTTTACTCCTATATGTCACTTTTGTGGATTTGATGGTCATATTAGACCACATTGCTTTCGGTATATTAAAATGTGCAAAATTAGAAGCATGATTGAGAAGAAAAAGAAAAGAGCCATGATGCATGTTCCTAGGAATGATGATATTGTTATGCATGATCCTAGAACATCTAGATCCCATGTACCAAAGACCACTAAGAAAGCTAAGATTATTTCTAGGTGGATTAGAAAGAATGAAAATGTTTGCCATATTGCTCAAATAGCCTTAAAGGCAAATTCTTCTAATTTTTGGTATCTAGATAGTGGGTGCTCTAGGCACATGATGGGCAACAAGAGTTTCTTCGAGACTCTTGTTATGGAGGAAGGAGGATGTGTCACCTTTGGTGATGGATCCAAAAAGAGAGTTGTAGGGAAAGGAACCATTTCCATTCCCGGATTACCCTCCTTATCCAATGCTTTATTTGTTGATGGCTTGAAAGTCAATTTGATAAGCATATCACACCTTAGTGATGAAGGATATTCCATCTTATTTTGTAAAGAAGATTGCTCTATCCTAAAG
The DNA here is from genome assembly GCA_008009225.1 of Acer yangbiense. Classification (NCBI taxonomy): domain Eukaryota; kingdom Viridiplantae; phylum Streptophyta; class Magnoliopsida; order Sapindales; family Sapindaceae; genus Acer; species Acer yangbiense. The sequence goes on along the minus strand of CM017766.1, from coordinate 31,827,757 downwards.
CCCGATGGACAAACCTTGTTGAAAGGTATGAGATCTAGCGACAATTGCTATTTTCTTGAAGCTAGAATAGTCTCAAATAATATGTCCATGGATAAGCAAATTGAGTTGTGGCATGAAAGACTTGGCCACATGAACTTTAAGGATTTAAGAACCCTTGGAAAGTTCAATTGTGTGCGTGGCCTCCCTGGGAAGAAAGCCAATGGAATTTGTGGACCTTGCCAACAAGGAAAACAAACCAAGAGCATGCACAAAAAGAGCAAGTATCTCTCCACCAAGGAGCCCCTAGAGCTTCTCCACATGGATCTCATGGGTCCTATGCAAACTGAGAGTTTAGGTGGAAAGAGATACATTTTTGTTTGTGTTGATGATTTCTCTAGATTTACATGGACATATTTTCTTAGAGAAAAATCCGAAACTTTTGATAAGTTTAAGATGCTTTGTACTTAAATACAAAATGAAATGAATTCTAACATTAAAAGCATTAAACGGATTAGAAGTGACCATGGGAGGGAATTTGAGAATGCCTCTTTTGAAAGCTATTGCAATAGCTTAGGCATCTCCCATGAGTTTTTGGCTCCTAGGACACCTCAACAAAATGGAGTTGTTAGGAGGAAGAATAGGGTCCTTCAAGAGATGGCCCGTGTGATGTTGCTTAGCAACAATGTCCCTAGGAACCTATGGGCCGAAGCCGTCAATACGGCTTGCTATATAGGGAATCGTGTTTTCCTAAGGCCCGGATATAGAAACACCTCCTATAAGTTATGGAAGGGTAGGAAGCCAAATGTTAGCTACTTCCACACATTTGGAAGCAAATGCTACATTTTAAATGACCGTGATCAACTTGGCAAGTTTGATGCTAAGAGTGATAAGGGTATCTTTATTGGCTATGCCTTGAATAGTAGAGCCTATAGAGTTTTCAACTTGAAGACTCGAACCGTCATGGAATCATCAAATGTTGTTATTGATGATACAAGGCTCAAGTCTAATGACCATGAGGAGGAGGAAGTTTTAGATGATGACTCTCCTTTGGAGAGGGTTGTGGTGACTCCTAATGTTGGGACATCCAATGACAATAATGAGGTCATACAACCTCTTACTAGAGTCCCTCTCTTGGACTCTAATGAACCCGCTCCATGGTTTAGAAGACACCATAACAAAGAGGATGTTATTGGAGATGTGAATGAGGGTGTTAGGACTAGGCGTCAAATAGCTAATCTCATTAGCTTTACATGCTACACCTATCAAATTGAACCCAAAAAGGTTGATGAAGCCTTAAATGATGAATTTAGGTTTCTGCCATGCAAGAAGAGCTAAACCAATTCGAAAGGAATAAGGTTTGGGATTTAGTTCCTAGGCCTAAAAACGCTCATGTGATAGGCACTAAGTGGATTTATAGGAACAAATCCGATGAGGATGGCAACATAGTGCGGAACAAGGCTAGACTTGTAGCACAAGGATACTCTCAAATTGAGGGTATCGACTTTGATGAGACTTTTGCTCCCGTTGCCCGTTTAGAGTCCATTAGGCTTCTCTTGTCCATTTCTTGTGTGCACAAGTTCAAATTGCACCAAATGGACGTCAAGAGTGCCTTCCTCAATGGCTTCTTGCAAGAGGAAGTGTTTGTTGAACAACCTAAGGGGTTTGTGGATGCACACCACCCCAACCATGTCTATCGCCTCAAGAAGGCTCTATATGGGTTGAAACAAGCACTGAGGGCTTGGTATGAGCACCTCACTCAATTTCTTGTTGACAATAACTACACAAGGGGTAGTGTTGACAAGACACTATTCATCAAGAAAGACAATGATAAGCTTTTCATAGCTCAAATATATGTTGATGATATAGTTTTTGGCTCCACCAACAACACCAAGGTCTAACAATTTGTTGATGTCATGTCTCATGAATTTGAGATGAGTCTTGTTGGTGAGCTTAGTTACTTCCTAGGTTTGCAAATTAGGCAATTAGATGATGGGATTTTCATAACCCAAGCCAAATATGCTAAAAACCTAGTGAAGAAGTTTGGTCTTGAAAATGCCAAACATTGTGATACACCTATGAGTACCACTTTGAAGCTAAGCAAGGATGCTAGTGGTAAAAGTGTGGAACAAACGTTATATCGTGGGATGATTGGTAGCTTGCTTTATTTGACCGCAAGTAGGCCCGATATCTTTTTTAGTGTGTGTGTGTGTGCTAGGTACCAAGCGGATCCCAAGGAGTCCCATCTCTCTTCCGTAAAGAGAATCATTCGCTATGTGAATGGGACATCCAATTATGGGATTTGGTACTCTTTTGACACTAATGCTAGTCTTGTAGGCTTTAGTGATGCGGATTGGGCAGGAAATTGTGATGATAGGAAAAGCACATCGGGCGGTTGCTTCTTCCTAGGCAACAACTTGGTGTCTTGGTTTTGCAAGAAGCAAAACTCGATTTCCTTGTCCACGGCCGAGGCCGAGTACATAGCCGTGGGGAGTGGATGCACACAACTCCTATGGATGAAGCAAATGCTAGTAGACTACGGATTCAACCAAGGTACACTCACTCTCTTTTGTGATAACATGAGTGCTATTAATATTTCCAAGAATCCGGTGCAACATTCTAGAACTAAGCATATTGACATTCGCCATCATTTCATTAGTTGAAAATAAATGCATAGTACTTGAACATGTAGGTACTAATGATCAACTTGCGGACCTATTTACTAAACCCTTAGATTCTACTCGATTTAAAACACTAAGTAGATCTATTGGGATATGTCTTGTGGAGTGATGTGATTTGTATTTGACCCTATATGAGGAACTTAAGCAAAGAGAGCTATTTTGCATTCTTGTATCTTGCAAAGTTTTTTGAAATAACTTATGCCTCTTCTTTTAATTGTTTGAGTAAGCTTGGTTGCACATATGTATATATGTTTTCAATTCAATAAGTGTGAACCTTGCTTGTTTACAATCCATGTCATATTTATGTTCAAACATGCATTTTTGGACTAGGAGATGTATATAGGAAGTATGATTTGAATGACCTATGGTTATCTCCATGACATGATGATTCTTTAATAACATGTTAATGACAAATGAAAAAGCATGAAATTCATATAACATGCTCACATGAAAAGCATGAATTAATGATTGCATATTCTTAAAATGCAAAACTTGTGTGAAAGCTTATGAGACTCAAAATGAATAAAGGATCTTGTATCCATTCAAAGGAATTTATATTCCAAATGTCTCTCTTTCTTTATTGGTTGAACATGGCTACTATCATACAGATATCTTATCCGGAAAAATCGAATAGGGTGCAAAGTTGCTCATGCCATGTTTCGCTTATAAAGTTGGATATAGTTGTTCTTAAATTGAAATCAATAAATTTTCTATATCCTTGCCTTTCTCAAGGCATTGGTGAAATTGGTTTGAATTCTTATTAGAAACCTTTGTCATTTGCTTTGCCAAATACCATTGTATTTCGGACTTGAATGCTACATGTCTTATATGCAAAGCATGTTTGATTCACACATTTTACTCAAATAAATCTCCTTGTTTCTCTTCAACTAATTGAGATGCATAAAGTGACATATATTGATTATGCAAATGTCTTGCATGCTACTATCTCTCGTTGCTATGAGTGACCCGGTTGGGGACTACTCCCTTGCCTATATCATGACAAAAAGGGGGAGTAGGATATGGTAAGGGGAGTTGCAAATTGTAGCAATTGTGCTTATTGGGGAGAATATACATTGAGGGGGAGTAACCCGTTGAGGGGGAGCATTGCATTCACATACATTGCATAATGTTGTGCTTAATCTTTTAAATATGCAATGCTTGTTTTTGCTCTCACTTGATTCATCTCACTTTTTACTTGTATTGGAAATGTTAGAAACTTTATTTTCAAGGATTGACTATTCTACAAGAGGTTGAAGACTTCAAGTTGCATTTTCTTATCTCTTTGTAATGTAGAATAACATTGTAGTCCCATAGTTTCTATTTTTTTGTGAGGAATCAATGTGAGTGGTGGTTTTGTCACGAAATAGCCAAAGGGGGAGATTGTAAGGTTCCCATTTGTTGATTGACTCATTTCGTGGACAAACCACATGTTGGGGTTCTTTGTAAGGGTAGCTTAGGTGTTGTTGTTATTGCTCAAGCCCTTTGAAGACCTCGTCTTGATAAGCACCGAAGGTAAATTTCTATGTGCTTACTTTTCTTTGAAGAGATTAGTTGCACACACACACTTAACATACATTGCATATGTGTGCTTTCTCTTCACATGTCACATTTCACACTTGCACTTATATGTTATTTTTTGTTGTGTGTATTTGTGTCTTGTAATTCGTTTCCTGATAGTATTCAGAAACGTCCGCGCATGCACTAGAATGTGCTTGGTTTTACGCGAAGACCGCCTACGGAGAATGCCCTTGGCTTCTCCTTGGTTTTCACCTATGTTGGTGATCGACGATTATGATCGACGGCCTGACCGTCGAATGAAACCGCTGTTTGCTTCCAGAAGTGTCTGGAACAATTCTACGGTTACGATCGGTGGTCACGACCGCCGTTCAAGACCTGATTGATTTTATCTCTCGGTTTGATTCGGCGGTTGAATCGACGGTCACGAAACTGCCGAATGAAACCGCCGTTCATACCTAATTGATTTTATCTCTCGGTTTGATTCAGCGGTTAGATCGGCGGTCACGAAACCGCTGTTGTTCCCCTGTTCTTCTCAGGTTCAATTCGGCGGTTAGAATCGGCGGCCTAGCCGCCGAATGAAATCGCCGATAGGTGCGTTTCAGGGGCAAACTTGTATTTTCACATGCTCTATTTTTCATGCCTATAAATACATAACTTTCTCTTGTTCTGAGTATGACTCTTTAATCATCAAGAACCTTACTTTCAAAAGAGAGAATTTTAAGAGAGAAAGCAACCAAGTTTGCTCATTTAAACACTCAAACCAAAATCCATTTGCATCAAAGTTCATCTAGCATTCTCTAGCATATCTAGGATGCTTGCTTGCATGAGTCTTTTATTATCACACTTGCTTTGGTAAGTTTTTCACTATTATCACATATAATTAGTGTTTTTATTTATTACGGCATCTCTTTTATTACGGCATCTCTTTTATTACTTGATTATTCTTAGATTGAATTCAAATATTCAAGATAGAGATTGTTGTGTTGATTTGATTGAGTTTTGTTTTGTGATAGATATCTAGGTTTCTATAATCTATGATTATCTAACCTAATTGACATATCATTTAGCCTTAATATCTAGGATTGTTCTAATTGCAAATTCATCATCTTATATAAGCATATAGGGTTTCCCTTGCTCTATGTTGCATTTGAATATTCATATATTCACTTAGGGTGTTCATCTCTTTTTAGAGAATTAAGTCTTGTGTTGTGAGTGGGACTAGGTTGCTTAATTCGCAAGCAATCGGACTAGGTTCGCTTATACCGGAATTAGGTAGGTGTGATTATTTCCAGGATTAGGTTGTAATTTCATCACATTTAGTGGATTCGAGATTCGGGTGTGGCTCACTTAACAGCCCATGGTTTTTCCCGTGAGGGTTTCCATGTAAATATCGAGTGTTGTTTTAATTTCCGCAAAATATTACACTTGCTATATTTTATTGACTATTAGGGGTATTTTCGTAATCTTGTCCTTAAACGAAAATTGGGTAAAATTAGTTAAAATCTATTCACCCCCCTCTAGATTAATAGTTTACACACCGTGAGAACTTTTAGGTTTGACTTCACCCCACAACCTGTCCGCTCCACATCAAACAACAAGATTGTGCTCCACAGTGGTGATACCAACACCTGACGCGCCTTTAAAAGCAAGTCGAGACCCGACAGACTGGCCAGAGATTTTGTCCGAAAGGCAAGCCAGGGATAGTAGAGAGCGTAGAGAGGAAGTATATTCAGATAGAAGGTATGATCTAGATCGAATGGGGCGGAGTTGGGACCAACCCAAGAAGCGTATTCACCGGAGAGATCGGTCATCGTTAGGGGAGAGTGAGCAGTATTATCGTCACAAACGCCAGAAGGGCACAGTTCGATTACATAGCCTAAACCGAGAACACAGGGAGTAGGAACCGAAGGAGAGAGGCCAGAAGTTGACCATCAGTCAAAATTTCAATGCGATGGGGGAACCAGAAGGAGATAGAGACATACTCATACAGAGCTTGACCCGGGAGGTGCAAAACAATCGTCGACAGATGGATGCTTTGTTCCGGCGGTACGGGCGTAATGAATTGTCGGATTACGAATCCGGCAGCCCTTTCACCCATGGAGTTCTAAGGATGCCTTTCCCGGAGAGGTTCAGGATGCCACATGTAGAGCAGTTCAAGAAAGATACCGATCCAAAAGAACACGTTCGGAGGTATAGGAGCGCCATGGCCCAATACGTCCACAATGACGCCCTGCTATGCTTGAACTTTCCGCAGACTCTTGGGGATCTAGGTTTTCGGTGGTTCGGCAGATTACCAGTAGCAAGCGTTAGCAGCTTCGGTGAACTGAGCAAGGCTTTCTCAAGGCAGTTCCTTAGGAATGTACACAGGAAGAAGTCAGTGGCTCACTTGTCTCAGCTTAAGCAAGGAAAAGACGAGTCTCTGAAGAAATACTTAAGGAGGTTCGGTCAGGAAGTATCAGAGATCGGGAGTGTGAACGATGAAGCCATCATTGCAGCATTCATCAACAACCTTCAGAACGGCCAGCTATCCTTTGATTTAAGAAGAGCTCACCTAACCAGTTATGCCGACATGATGGACATGGCTGGGGGTTATGCTTTAGCCGAGGAAGAAGAAATTGCAACAGGAGGTTACTTTGTACATGGTGGTCGTCCAGAAAGAGCCAAAACAAAAGATCAAGCCAAGGCGCCAGACACCAAACACCAAAGGTGACAAGTAAAAGAACAAAGCACGAGACGGACGGGATGGCCGGGATGGCCGCCGGGCTTATGATCCAAAAACCGATCAGCAGCGCCAAAAGTTCCAGGGCAGATACACATGTAAGGATTCCCGTTGTTTTTAATTGGCTTATTTCGTGATCAAACCATATGTGGGGATTCTTTGTAAGGGTAGTTTAGATGTTGTTGTTATTGCTTAGGCCCTTTGAAGACCTCATTATTGACAAGCACCAAAGGTAATACTCTAAGTGCTTACTTGTCTTGAAGAGATAGTTGCACACACTCACAATTCATGCATATGTTCAATCTTTGTATGTTGTGTTTCTTTTTGTTGTGCATCAATGCCTATTTACATCTCTTCTTGCTTGTTATTATGATTGCATCTTGTGTTTATCACATCATAGCATTTAGGCTTTTAGGATGCATCTTAGTTTACCTTTGTTCCCCTTGCATGATTGCTTATGGGGTTCAAAGTTGTGGGCTGTGCGCTGGTCCACCTGCGCCTGTCGTCCAGCGCTGCTCACCGGCACAAAACGCCCAGTGGCGTGCCGCTGGTCGTGCGCTGGTCCACACCAGCGCAGATCGTCCAGTTCTCTGTCGCCGGTCGTGCGCTGGTCTACACCAGCGTAAGGTCACCAGCGCTGATCGCCCAGTATGGCTCCGCTGGTCTGGCGCCTGTGTGAGCGCATGTCTTCCAGCGCCAAAGCAAAAATGTGCGTGTGCGCTGGTCCTGCGCCTGTCGTCCAGCGTAGGTCCACCAGGGCACAGAGCAATTTTCTGGCGCGTTTTCAAAACGACCTCACTTCACTTATGGCCTCTATATATATGCTAACTTGATTTTAGGTCATTTACAAGAGTTCTTATTCATGCTTCATACTTAGGATATTTTTCAAGAGAAGAAAAATACACAAAGAACTCATTTTTAATCACTCCAACACTTTTTCATTACCATCAATCATCATCTAGCATCATCTTAGATCATCTAGATGTCATCTTGCATGGAATCTTCATCATACTTTGCTTGGTAAGCTTTTCACTAATATCTTACATGTTTTGTGTTTCTCTTATCTAGCAATCTCAATTAATTACTTGTTTGTTATTTTGTATGCTTTGGATACAATATTGAGATGAGTATGATGTATGTTTAAGAAGTTGTATTGTGCTAGCATATTAGGTTTTGTGCTTAATATTGATTAGCTAAACTAATTGACATGTCATTTAGTTTTGATATCTAGGATTGTTCTTAATTGCATATTAATCATCTTAGATAAGCATATAGGGTTTCCCTTGCTCTATGTTGCATTTTGGATATTCACATATATTCACTTAGGGTTGTATTCTCTTCTAGAGAAAGTAAGTCTTGTGTGTAGCAACCGGGATTAGGTTGCTTAGATCGCAAGCAAATAGGACTAGGTTCACTCATACCGGGATTAGGTAGGTGTGTGATTACTTCCGGGATTAGGTTGTAATCGTTTGCACATTTAGTGGATTCGAGGTTCGAGTGTGGCTTACTTACATAGCCCGTGGTTTTTCCCGTGAGGGTTTCCACGTAAAAACCAAGTGTCGTTTTAATTTCCGCACCATATTACACTTGCTTGTTTATATTATCTTGAGGGCATTTTCGTAATTTTGACTAACACGAAAAATTGGGTAAAAAGCGTAAAATCTATTCACCCCCCTCTAGATAGCTTTTTACACACCGTGCTATAATAAGTTTCAATTGGTATCAGAGCGGGTTCCTAGACATACATAGGTGATCCTTGCTTATTTTGGTGTGTTTTGCATTTTGTGTGATTTTTGATCATTCATACATTTGCATTCATTTCATTCATTCATAAACACTATGAGTGGAAACGGTGGAAATGGTGGTGGCCACGAAGGAGCTTCTAGCACAAGGCCTCCATTTCTTACCGGATTGAACTATTCCCAATGGAAAGGGAAGATGGAATCCTACATATGCCAAATTCATGACCGTGCATGGATGGCGGTGGAAGACGGATATGATCTCCCTATGATGACTCCCGCGGGTGGAGGACAAGATGTTTTGAAGCCTAAGGCGCAATGGAACGCGCAAGAGTTTGAGGCTTCTAAGTGGAATAGGAAGGCTATGCATGCCATTATGTGTGCTATGGATGAGAATCAGTACAAGCTTATTCAGAATACTCAGATTGCCAAAGTGGCATGGGACATCCTTCAAGTTGGACATGAGGGAACCGAGGTGGTGAAGGAGTCCAAGCTTCAAGTCCTCCAAACTCAGTTTGAGCTACTTAGGATGGGAGAGGATGAATGCTTCAATGACTTCGAAATCAAATTGATGGACATTGTAAATCAAAGCCATCAACTCGGAGACCTGTATTCGGATAGGAGAGTCAAGCAAAAAATTATGAGATCTCTCCCCGATAGGTTTAAATCCAAGGTGACGGCCATAGAAGAAAATAGTGGCTACATGGATATGAAGCCAAGTGAGGTGATTGGGCGTCTCCTTGCATATGAGTCTAGGAAGGCTCCTAGCACCACTACTCCTCCTAAGAAGTCTAAAGGAATAGCTTTGAAAGCATCTAAGGATGCAAAGGAGGCAAAGCATGAATCGGATGAAGACTTTGCCTTATTTGTGAAAAGGTTCAACAAGGTTATGGGGTTCAAAAAGAAGAAGGGATTTGGGTCAAGAGGACAAGATTTGAAGAAAAAGAGTTCCTTCAAGAAGTTTGAGCCTAGACAAGAGAGGACCGAAAGGAAAGGGGTCCGATGCTTTGAATGTGGTGGGATTGGTCACTTTGCCCCCGAATGTGCTAATCACAATGAAAAGAAGAAGAGCAAAGTGATGGCCGCCACTTGGAGTGGGAGTAGTGATGACTCCAATGAGGAAGATGAGTCTTCAAGTGAAAAAGAGTTCATGGCTAACCTCCTAGCTTTTGCCTCCTCACATAAGAGCAAAAGTGGTAGTGAGAAAGAGGAAAATGACTCAAGTGAAGTAGAAAGTGACTCCTCTTCTAGTTCCAAAAAGAAATTTGTGGAGCAAAAGGTGCTTGCTAAATACCATGCCGAGTTCAATGATTTAGTACTTAAAAGCACAAGAAAGATTGAGAGGTTGAGAGAAGAAAACCTTGAACTTTCGGCTCACAATGACCACTTAAGTGAACAAGTGGAAAGATTGAAGAGGAGAGAGGATAAGTTAATTGAGGAGTTAGACTTATCCAAGAGAAGTGAAGAAGGCTTGAAGAGGGAACTTGTAGAAGTTAAAGGGTCCTTGGCTAGGATAGATTCTAGCACCAAGAAGCTTGATCATTTACTTGGTGTTGGAAAGAGTCCAAGTGACAAGAGAGGTCTTGGGTATGATGATGGCAAGAAAATCTCAACCTCTAACAAGACCGTGTTTGTCAAGAGCTTGAAGAACGAAGAAACTTCATTTGTGCAACCTCCTAGGAAGAAGTTAGAAGTAGGACAATGTTCTAATGCTCAAGTGAAAATGGGGCCAAGAAGGAAATCTCAAGCTCAACCCCCTAGGGTCCCTCAAGCCAACACTCCTCCAAAATTGGCTCACAAAGGAAAGAGACCAATCATGCAACCTCAAGCTTGGAAGCAACCTAGACCGGTTCAACAACGAAGATGGATTGAACCCACTTATCCATAAAGACATGGACAAGCTCCCATACGTGCACAAAGGCAAGGTATGATTCCTTATTTCATCCCTATTTGTCATTTTTGTGGTTGTGATGGTCATATTAGACCAAATTACTTTCAATATATTAAAATGTGTAGAAAACAAAGCATGATTGAAAAGAGAAAGAATAGAGCCAAGATGCATGTTTCTAGGAATGAAAATATTGATTTGCATGATCCTAGAAATAGTAGAGCACATGTACCAAAGACCACTAGGAAAGCTAAAATTGTTGCTAAGTGGATTAGAAAGAATGAAAATGTTTGCCATGTTGCACAAATAGCCTTGAAGGCAAATTCTTCTAATTTTTGGTACTTGGATAGTGGGTGCTCTAGGCACATGACGGGAAACAAGAGTTTCTTCGAGACTCTTGTTATGGAGGAAGGTGGAAATGTCACTTTTGGTGATGGATCCAAAAGAAATGTTAAAGGGAAAGGAACCATTTCCGTTCTCGGATTACCCTCCTTATCCAATGCTTTATTTGTTGATGGCTTGAAAGCCAATTTAATAAGCATTTCACATCTTAGTGATGAAGGATATTCCGTCTTGTTTTCTAAAGATTTTTGCTCAATCCTAAAACCCGATGGACAAACCTTGTTGAAGGGCATGAGATCTAGCGACAATTGTTATTGTCTTGAAGCTAGTATTGTATCTAATCATGTGTCCATGGATGAGCAAATTGAGTTGTGGCATGAAAGACTTGGCCACATGAACTTTAGGGATCTACGGACCCTTGGAAAGTTCGAGTGTGTGCGTGGCCTCCCTAAGCTTGGGAAGAAAGCCAATGGTGTTTGTGGACCTTGCCAACAAGGAAAGCAAACTAAAAGCATGCACAAAAAGGGTAAGTATCTCACCACCAAGGAGCCTCTTGAGCTTCTCCACATGGACCTCATGGGTCCCATGCAAACCGAAAGTTTGGGTGGAAAGAGATACATTTTTGTTTGTGTTGATGATTTCTCTAGGTTCACATGGACATATTTTCTTAGAGAAAAATCCGAAACTTTTGATAAGTTTAAAATGCTTTGTAATAAACTTCAAAATGAAATGAACTCTAATATTAAAAGCATAAAACGGATTAGAAGTGACCATGGGAGGGAATTTGAGAATGCTACCTTTGAAACCTTTTGTAATGGTTTAGGTATCTCCCATGAGTTTTCGGCTCCTAGGACACCTCAACAAAATGGAGTTGTTGAGAGAAAAAATAGGGTCCTTCAAGAGATGGCCCATGTGATGTTGCTTAGCAACAATGTCCCTAGGAACCTATGGGCCGAAGACGTCAATACGGCTTGCTATATAGGAAATAGAGTCTTCCTAAGGCCCGGTACTAGAAACACCTCCTATGAGTTATGGAAAGGCAAGAGGCCAAATGTTAGCTACTTCCACACTTTTGGAAGCAAATGCTACATTTTGAATGACCGTGATCAACTTGGCAAATTCGATGCTAAGAGTGATGAGGGTCTCTTTATTGGCTATGCCTTGAATAATAGAGCCTATAGAGCTTTCAATTTAAAGACTCTAAGTGTTATGGAATCATCCAATGTCGTATTTGATGATACTAGGCTCAAGTCTAATGATCATGAGGAGGAGGTTATTTTTAGTGATGGTTCTCCTTTGGAGAAGGTTGTGGTGTCTCCTAATGTTGGGACATCTAATGTCAACAATGATGACACACAACCTATTGCTAGAGTTCCTCTCTTGGACTCTAAAGAACCCGCTCCATGGGTTAGGAAACTCCATGATAAAGAAGATATCATTGGAGAGGTAAATGAGGGTGTTAGGACTAGACGTCAACTTGCTAATCTTATTAGCTATACTTGCTACACCTCTCAAATTGAACCCAAAAAGGTTGAAGAAGCCTTAAATGATGAATTTTGGGTTCTTGCCATGCAAGAAGAGCTAAACCAATTCGAAAGGAATGAGGTTTGGACTCTAGTTCCTAGGCCTAGGACCACTAATGTCATAGGCACTAAATGGATATTTAGGAACAAATCCGATGAGGATGGCAACATAGTGCGGAACAAGGCTAGACTTGTAGCACAAGGGTACTCTCAAATTGAGGGTATCGACTTTGAGGAGACTTTTGCTCTTGTTGCCCGCTTAGAGTCCATTAGGCTTCTCTTGTCCATCTCTTTTGTGCACAAGTTCAAATTGCACCAAATGGACGTCAAGAGTGCCTTCCTCAATGGCTTCTTGCAAGAGGAAGTGTTTGTTGAACAACCTAAGGGGTTTGTGGATGCACACCACCCCAATCATGTTTATCGCCTCAAGAAGGCACTTTATGGGTTGAAACAAGCACCGAGGGCTTGGTATGAGCGCCTCACTCAATTTCTTGTTGACAACAACTACACAAGAGGTAGTGTTGACAAGACGCTATTCATCAAGAGAGACAATGATGAGCTTTTCATAACTCAAATATATGTTGATGATATAGTTTTTGGCTCCACCAACAACACCAAAGTCCAACAATTTGTTGATGTCATGTCTCATGAATTTGAGATGAGTCTTGTTGGTGAGCTTAGTTACTTCCTAGGTTTGCAAATTAGGCAACTAGATGATGGGATTTTCATATCCCAAGCCAAATATGCCAAAAACCTAGTGAAGAAGTTTGGTCTTGAAAAAGCCAAACATTGTGATACTCCTATGAGCACCACTTTGAAGCTAAGCAAGGATGCTAGCGGTAAAAGTGTGGACCAAACCTTATATCGTGGCATGATAGGGAGCTTGCTTTATTTGACCGCAAGTAGGCCCGATATATCATTTAGTGTAGGAGTTTGTGCTAGGTACCAATCCGATCCCAAGGAGTCCCATCTCTCTTCGGTTAAGAGAGTCATTCGATTTGTGAATGGGACTTCTAATTATGGGATTTGGTACTCATTTGACAGTAATCCTAGTCTTGTAAGATATAGTGATGCGGATTGGGCAGGAAATTGTGATGATAGGAAGAGCACATCGGGCGGTTGCTTCTTTCTAGGCAACAACTTGGTGTCGTGGTTTTGCAAGAAGCAAAACTCGATTTCCTTGTCCACGGCGGAAGCCGAGTACATAGCCGCGGGGAGTGGATGCACTCAATTTATGTGGATGAAGCAAATGCTAGTGGACTACGGATTCAACCAAGGTACTCTCACTCTTTTTTGTGATAACATGAGTGCCATTAATATTTCAAAGAATCCGGTCCAACATTCTAGAACTAAGCATATTGACATCCGACATCACTTCATTAGAGAGCTTGTTGAAAATAAATACATAGTACTTGAACATGTAGGTACTAATGATCAACTTGCGGACCTATTTACTAAACCATTAGATGCTACTCGATTTAAAACTCTTAGTAGATCTATTGGGATATGTCTTATGGAGTGATGTGATTTACTTGACCCCATATGGGGAACTCAAGCAAAGAGAGCTATTTTGCATTCCTGTATCTTGCAAAAAATTTGAAATATCTTATGCCTCTTCTTTTGATTGCTTGAGTAAGCTTGGTTGTACATATGTATATATGTTTTCAAATTCTATAAGTGTGAACCTTGCTTGTCTACAATCCATGTCATATTTATGTTCAAACATGCATTTTTGGACTAGGAGATTTACATAGGAAGTATGATGTGAATGACCTATAGTTATCTCTATGACATGATGATTCTTTTATAACATGCTTATGTCAAATGAAAAAGCATGAAATTCATACAACATGCTCTCATGAAAAGCTTGAATTGATGTTTGCATATTCTTAAAATGCAAAACTTGTGTGAAAGCTTATGAGACTCAAAATGAATAAAGGATCTTGTATCAATTCAAAGGAATTTACATTCCAAATGTCTCTCTTTCTTTATTAGTTGAACATGGTTACTATCATACGGATAGCTTATCCGGAAAAATCAAATAGGGTGCAAAGTCGCTCATGCCATGTTTCGCTTATAAAGTTGGATATAGTTGCTCTTAAATTGAAATCAATAATCTCTATATCCTTGCTTTTCCCATGACATTGGTGAAATTGGTTTGAATTCTTATTAGAAACCTTTGTCATTTGCTTTGCCAAATACCATTGTATTTTGGACTTGAATGTTATATGTCTTGTATGCAAAGCATGTTGGATTCACACATTTTCTCAAAATAAATCTCCTTGTTTCTCTCAAATTAATTGAAGTGCATAAAGTGACTTATATGTATATGCAAATCTTGCATGCTTCTATCTCTCGTTGCTATGAGTGACCCGGTTGGGGACTACTCCTTTGTCTATATCATGACAAAAAGGGGGAGTGGGATATGGTAAGGGGAGGTGCAAAATATAGAAGCTATTGTGCACTTTGGGGAGAACATACATTAAGGGGGAGTAACCCGTTGAGGGGGAGCATTGCATTTATCATACATTGCATACATTTGGTAATGTTGTGCCTAAATTCTAAAAATGCAAATGCTTGGTATTGTTCTCACATGATTAATCTCACACTTTTCTTGTATTGGAAATGTTAGAAACTCTTTTCAGGGATTGATTATTCTACAAGAGGATTGAAGACTTCAAGTTGCATTCTCTTATCTCTTTGTAATGTAGAATATCATTGTAGTCCCGTAGTTTCTATTTTTTTTGTGTGGAATCAATGTGAGTGATGGTTTTGTCACGAAATAGCCAAAGGGGGAGATTGTAAGGATTCCCGTTGTTTTTAATTGGCTTATTTCGTGATCAAACCATATGTGGGGATTCTTTGTAAGGGTAGTTTAGATGTTGTTGTTATTGCTTAGGCCCTTTGAAGACCTCATTATTGACAAGCACCAAAGGTAATACTCTAAGTGCTTACTTGTCTTGAAGAGATAGTTGAACACACTCACAACTCATGCATATGTTTAATCTTTGTATGTTGTGTTTCTTTTTGTTGTGCATCAATGCCTATTTCCATATCTTCTTGCTTGTTATTATGATTGCATCTTGTGTTTATAACATCATAGCATTTAGGCTTTTAGGATGCATCTTAGTTTACCTTTGTTCCCCTTGCATGATTGCTTATGGGGTTCAAAGTTGTGGGCTGTGCGCTGGTCCATCTGCGCCTGTCGTCCAGCGCCGCTCACCGGCGCAAAACGCCCAGTGGCATGCCGCTTGTCGTGCGCTGGTCCACACCAACGCAGTCCACCAGCGCAGATCGTCCAGTTCTCTGTCGCCGGTCGTGCGCTGGTCTACACCAGCGTAAGGTCACCAGCGTTGATCGCCCAGTATGGCTCCGCTGGTCTGGCGCCTGTGTGAAAGCATGTCGTCCAGCGCCAAAGCAAAAATGTGCGTGTGCGCTGGTCCTGCGCCTGTCGTCCAGCGCAGGTCCACCAGCGCACAGAGCACTTTTCTGGCGCGTTTTCAAAACGACCTCACTTCACTTATGGCCTCTATATATATGCTAACTTGATTTTAGGTCATTTACAAGAGTTCTTATTCATGCTTCATACTTAGGATATTTTTCAAGAGAAGAAAAATACACAAAGAACTCATTTTTAATCACTCAAACACTTTTTCATGATCATCAATCATCATCTAGCATCATCTTAGATCATCTAGATGTCATCTTGCATGGAATCTTCATCATACTTTGCTTGGTAAGCTTTTCACTAATATCTTACATGTTTTGTGTTTCTCTTATCTAGCAATCTCAATTAATTACTTGTTTGTTATTTTGTATGCTTTGGATACAATATTGAGATGAGTATGATGTATGTTTGAGAAGTTGTATTGTGCTAGCATATTAGGTTTTGTGCTTAATATTGATTAGCTAAACTAATTGACATGTCATTTAGTTTTGATATCTAGGATTGTTCTTAATTGCATATTAATCATCTTAGATAAGCATATAGGGTTTCCCTTGCTCTATGTTGCATTTTGGATATTCACATATATTCACTTAGGGTTGTATTCTCTTCTAGAGAAAGTAAGTCTTGTGTGTAGCAACCGGGATTAGATTGCTTAGATCGCAAGCAAATAGGACTAGGTTCACTCATACCGGGATTAGGTAGGTGTGTGATTACTTCCGGGATTAGGTTGTAATCGTTTGCACATTTAGTGGATTCGAGGTTCGAGTGTGGCTTACTTACATAGCCCGTGGTTTTTTCCGTGAGGGTTTCCACGTAAAAACCAAGTGTCGTTTTAATTTCCGCACCATATTACACTTGCTTGTTTATATTATCTTGAGGGCATTTTCGTAATTTTGACTAACACGAAAAATTGGGTAAAAAGCGTAAAATCTATTCACCCCCCCTCTAGATAGCTTTTTACACACCGTGCTATAATAAGTTTCAACACAAATTACACTCAGTTGAAGAAAGACTAGGAAGAGATATTAGCTATCTTAGAAGAAAAGAATATGTCCAAAGATCCGCCTAAGCAGTTGACTTATGCTCGGAGGGACACCACCAAGTATTGCAGATTCCATAAAGAGAACGGACATGAGACATCCAAGTGCTTCCAGCTAAGGGATCACATCGAGACCCTCATCCGAGAAGGGCACTTGAAGGATATTGTCCTAAAGAAAGCCGATAAGGCAGATGGACAGAAAGATAGCCGACAGGGGGGACGAGAAAGGAAGCAGAGTCCCAAGAGAGCTGGAGATGAAGGAGCAATCAATACCATCTTTAGTGGGCCAGCAACTGGTAAAAGTAATAGAGAGAGAACCCAAGAAATTCGGGAAGCCATGGAAGCCCGAAGAGACCTCGACGTTAACTCCATTGAACCTGACCCGAAAAGGATCAAGGAAGGCTGGGATCCAATCGTCTTCATATAGGCTGATTCTCACGGAGTAGATGTAAAACCAAACGATGCGCTGGTCATCAGTGCTCGAATTGGTCACAGGGAGGTCCACCGGATCTTGATTGATAATGGAATCTCAGTGGATATCTTAAGTGTAGAGATGTGCGATCAGTTGAGATTAGATAGAAAGGACCTACAGCCCTTTCATACCCCACTCAGAGGATTTTGCGGAACAGAGGTGAGGTCACTCGGCACAGTAAAACTACTAGTGAAGATCGGGAAGGCCCCTTGTCAGAAGACAGTGTTGCTCAATTTTATGGTTATAGATATAGAGAATTAGCCATACAACGCCCTGCTCGGCCGACCATTCCTGAACAAAGCAAAGGCAGTAACGGCAACGTATGCCCTCATGATGAATTTCCCAACTGAGTATGGGGTAGGCGTGGTCAAAGGATCACAAGAGATGGCGCGAAGGGTGAACCTGTCAGTCTACAAGGATAGGGAATTACACCAAGTATACACTATATCAGCCGAGCAGGCCGTCGATGAACCTGAGGAGCAAGCAGATGCACCAAAGGAATTTGAGCTAGACCCTAGAGAAGAGCCTGAAGCAAAAAAGATGAGCCGACCGAATCGGTGGCGTTAGACCCAGATGAGCCGAGTAGAACAGTAAAGATATGAGCAAGCTTAAGTGAACACATCAAAGCCAAACTCATCACACTATTAAGGGATTATAGGGATGTGTTCGCTTGGAGTCATAAAGATATGCCCGGGATAGATACAAAGGTGATATCGTATTATCTCTCCATCGACCCGGAGTTCCGCCCAGTGGTACAAAAGATAAGATTGTTCAATCCAGAGAGAAGCATCGCAATCAAGAAAGAGGTGGAGAAGTTGCTTTCTACAGGGTCAATAAGGGAAGTCAAATACCCGGAGTGGGTGGCCAATGTAGTATTGGTCAAGAAGAAGAACAATCAATGGAGGATGTGTGTAAACTTCATGGATTTAAACAAAGCTTGTCCGAAAGATACCTTCCCACTGCCGAGGGTTGACCAGTTGGTAGATGCGACAGCAGGACACGAACTACTGAGTTTCATGGATGCTTACTCAGGATACAATCAGATCCGGATGAATAAGGCGGATGAAGAAAAAACAGCTTTCACCATGGATCAAGGATTGTATTGTTACAAAGTGATGCCGTTTAGACTAAAGAATGCTGGGGCTACGTACTAGAGGTTGGTAAATAGAATATTTGCTCGGCAGATTGGGAGAAACATGGAGGTCTATGTGGATGACATGTTGACCAAGAGTATCACAGCGGAGAAACATTCAGAAGATTTGAAGGAAACCTTTGATGTCCTGAGAAGCTATAAGATGAAGGTCAACCCGAGTAAGTGTGTGTTCGGGGTACCGTCGGGAAAGTTTTTAGGTTTTCAGGTACACCAAAGAGGAATTGAGGTAAATCCCAAGAAGATTAAAGCATTAGAAGAAATGGCTTCACCAAGAACATTGAAGGATGTGCAGAGGCTGACGGGATGCCTTGCATCACTCAGCTGGTTCATTGCAAAATCAATAGACAAGTGCGCCCCATTCTTCATGGCAATAAAAAAGGGAAAATGGCTCGAATGGAGCGAAGAGTGTGAAATAGCCTTTCAGAAGTTGAAAGGGTATTTAGGACAAGCACCCATTCTTTCAAAACCGGTGGTCGGAGAAACCCTGTACCTATACCTCTCGGTCACAAAAGTGGCGACAAGTTCGGTACTGATTCGGTTAGAGGAAGGAGTACAAAGGCTGGTGTATTACACAAGCAAGGCGTTCCTACCAGCAGAAACCAGGTATTCGCCAGCCGAGAAAGTAGCATTGGCTCTGATCACAGCAGCCAAGAAATTGAGGCCGTATTTTCAAGCACATGCAATAGAAGTATAGACGGATTGCCCATTAAAACTCATTTTACAAAAGCCAGAACTGTTAGGAAGGTTGACCAAGTGGGCAGTGGAGTTAAGCGAATTCGACATCAGGTACACGCCAAAAGCAGTAATCAAAGGGCAGGCGGTGTCAGATTTTATAGCGGAATTCACCGAGCCGGATGCCGAGGTAAGAAGAATGATGGAAGGTGAACATGCGAGTGGGTTCCAATGGAAGTTGCATGTAGACGGATCATCAAACACACATGGCAACGGGGCGGGAATAGTCATAACAACCTCGGAAGGAGACACTGTGGAGTGTGCCATAAGGTTCGATTTCAAAGCAACCAATAATCAAGCGGAGTACGAAGCTTTATTGGCCAGCTTGAGGGTCTGTATAGCATTGGGAGCAGATGAGTTGGAAATTTACAGCGATTCTCAGGTTATGGTTAACCAGGTACTGAACGAATACCAGGCGAGAGATAAGCACAAGATAGCTTACTTGGACATTGCCAAAAGGTTGCTCAGAAAATTCAAGATATACAAAATCTTTCAGATCCCCCGGGGAGAGAACGAAAAGGCAAATGCCTTGTCCAAATTAGCTTCAGCCACCACGAGTATCAGGTCCAAAGCAATACCGGTGGCACACCTGACCAAACCGAGTACAGCAGAATCTACGGAAGTCATGATAGCAGAGATCCAACCAGGCTCGGGCGACTAGACAGTCCAACTCAGAAAGTACTTGGAGGAAAACATATTACCAGAAGACACTGTGGAAGCTAAGCGCATCAAATACAGGTCAACCTGGTACACAATTCTAAGGGGTGAATTATACAGAAGAGGGTTCTCAAAAGTACTGCAAAAGTGTGTTGCAGGCAAAGAAACCAAAAAGATCCTAAAGGATGTTCACAATGGGGTATGCGGGAACCATACCAGGGGTAAGAGCCTAGCACATAAGGTACTTAGACAAGGATTCTACTGGCCGACTTTGTTTGCAGAGGCGCAGCGATCCGCAGAGAGCTGTGAGACATGCCAAAGAATAGCAAACGACATTTGGCAACCCCCAGAATTACTCAGAAGCTTAACCTCACCTTGGCCCTTTGCCATGTGGGGCCTTGACCTAATATGACCAATGCCCACAGGAACTAAGGGAGGTGCGAAGCACACTATTGTGGCACTGGATTACTTTACCAAATGGGCAGAAGCAGAGGCACTCATGCACATCATTGAGGCAAACACCACCAACTTCGTCAAAAAGAACATAATATACAGGTTCGGGATTCCGAACATCATCATAATAGACAACGGGACCCAATTTGACAACAGCAAATTCAAGGAGATGTGCGAGGAATACAAAATTGCAAATTATTATGCATCGCCTGCCCATCCTCAAACTAATGGTCAGACTGAGGCAGTAAACAAAGTGATCAAGCACACGCTGAAAGCGAAGCTGGAGCCAAGGAAGGGTTGTTGGGCAGACAAGCTGCCTGAGGTACTATGGGCATACCGAACAACTATGAGGTCATCCACAGGGGAAACTCCTTTCGTATTAGCATTTGGAACAGAGGTTGTTATCTCGGTAGAAACAACTTTCATCTCTCCCAAGGTTTGGTTATACAGCTCAGAGCACAATATCAGCATGTTGCAGTAGAACTTAGATGAATTGGAAGAAGTCAGAGATGCAGCACAAGTAAGGAATGCAGTGTACCAGCAAAGGGCTGCGAGGTACTATAATTCTCATGTTCACGTGCGTAAATTCCAGCTCGGAGATTTGGTGCTGAGGAGGGTATCCCCAAACACCAAAGACAAATCAGCAGGATCTCTCGCTGACAAATGGGAGGGACCGTACGTCATTAAAGGAGTCGATGGACATGGAGCTTACATGATAGCCCGACCAGAGGGTAGCTTAGTGCCCCGACCATGCAATGCACAGTACCTCAAAATCTTCTATCTTTAAAAAGGAACCTATCCCCACCTTTTGCTTTAGTTAGTTTCAAAATTCTTATTTTTTCGTATTTTAATTTTTAGATTGTCATTTTGATCATTTAGAAGTTCAGTTGCTAATAAAAAGATTATTTGCTAAAGTCAATGAATTCACCGTCAGAAGGGAATAGCGGCCACTCAAAAGCCGACCAAATAAACATTGAAAAAGAAAACAATTCAGGCGCTATGAAGCCGCGAGAGAGCGGACAAATAGTCCTCGAAGGGCGAAAAAGCTGAAGTAGCGTGCCTGCCTAGTTAAGACGGTACAAACGCACCTCTTAGCGAAAAGGTGAATCCGAGGCACCAGGATAACTGGAAAACTGCTCGGACGCGCCGCCAGAAAAACTAGTGAGATGCGCAGCCGTGTTGGCCGATACATAAATACCCCAATGATTCGGCGAAAACCTTGCACAGACAAAACCAGGAGATGTCCTAGGTGACATGTGCAAGGACCTTGGCGTATGGTTGTGGTGAGCCTCGACGTAACACTAGGGCAAAGTAACTTCAAACATAAGGCTGCATTAATTAATTGCCAGTTAATAAGATACTCGGCAGAATAATCTCACTTATGCCAGTTAAATAAGATACTCGGCTATATTAATTAATTGCCAGTTAATAAGATACTCGGCTGTATTAATTAATTGCCAGTTAATAAGATACTCGGCAGAATGATCTCACTTATGCCAGTTAAATAAGATACTCGGCTATATTAATTAATTCCCAGTTAATAAGATACTCGGCTGTATTAATTAATTGCCAGTTAATAAGATACTCGGCAGAATAATTTCACTTATGCCAGTTAAATAAGATACTTGGCTATATTAATTAATTGTCAGTTAATAAGATACTCGGCTGTATTAACTAATTGCCAGTTAATGAGATATTCGGCAGAATAATCTCACTTATGCCAGTAAATGAGATACTCAGCTAGACCAAAGGGTTCCAAAAATCCTTAAGATCAGAGACATCTGAGTACAGGTTTAGTTCATCCCACTTATATATATTTATCATGCAGGGAGTCAGAACAGAAACAGCGGAAAAGTATAAGAATAAAAGTTCATATAGATATAAGTGAAGGTGCATACAAAAGTCGTTACAAAAATTAAAAAATAAGAGATCAAGAGGATGGCACTGGGGGTTGTGAGCTGCTCCCGTCGATGCTCGGGTCAGGTTCCATTACATACTCGCTTATGAGGCTATCATCAGAAGGCCACACGACCACATCTTTTTCATAATCCATCCAGGCACTATAATCAGTCCCAGGGACGGGCCCATGTCAGGATTCTCACCGTCGATCACCCGCTTTCTGACAAGCATGAAAAATAGAGAAGGAATCGGCAGTAGGAACCTCCAAATGCATGGGATGTGGCACCTTACCTTTACTCCGGCAATACGCTCGCCACTCTTTCATCTGGATCTAAAGAGACTCCAGAGTCGTATCCACATGCTTTTTAATTGAAAGGCTCCAGTTGGCCCTGGCCCGGTCAATCGCCCTATTCTTCATCTTGAAAAACTCTCCAGCCGAGACCATCCCCCGCTGGAACTCCCGGAGAAGCAAAGCATCATAGGCCAAAGATCTTTTAAAATGATCAACACCTTGAATCTCCAATTCCAGCCTAGCTTTCTTCGATAAGGACTTGACTGTCAAGGCCTGACGCTCCAAGTCTTCGATTCGGTGCTCATAAGATGATTTATCGTCTTCAGCGTTCTGCTCGGCCTGGAGCAAATCATCCTAAGTAGATGACAACTGATCTTGCAAAGTCTTGACCTTCTCAGCAGCGAAAGACACCTTCTGCCTAGCCTCCATCTGACGTGCCAAACATTGATCAAGGAGCACCTGATTTGACTTGGCTCCTTCCTGACAAGCCAACTCAACTCGAGCGCAGCGGTCTTCACTCTCATTTTGTTAGGCCTTTAGCCGCCTGATTCTTTTTGCCTGGGCTTCACCGGCTTGCCAAGCCTCGGACATCTCAGTTACCAGCTGTAGCAAATCAATAGTGAATAACAAAGTGAAGCAACAGTAGCAACAGAAAATACAAAATCATACAGATAGTCGAGGCGTCACTCATATAGGAAGCACTGTTGAAAAAGCTGCAGAGTCGGTCAAACGAAGTACCAACCCTAAAGTGACTCCAATGATCCTCCCTAATGTAAGCACGGCCTGAGGACATGGCTCTCAACATGGACTAGGGGTGGGACTACTAGGTTGGCTCGGCAACCTTGAACCACTGGCACCAGCATCGGGCATAACGGTAGATGTTTGAGCTGGGGGGAAAGAGCCGATAAAATTTTCAGCCTGAGTCTCAGCAGGATCCCTAGGGGTAGGAAAAAGCCTCTTTTCAACTCTAATGCAAGTCTCCTCATCGCCCGAAGACGAGTCAACATAGGTAACCACCCGAGGAATCTTTGGGACTAGACGCCCAGGAGAAAATGAAGCTTTCCTTTTTTCAGATTGCCTCCCGTGAGTGTCGAGGTTGGAGGCAGGATCCTGCACCTCAACATCAATCCCAACCTCAAGTGATAAGGGGATAGAAGTTGGTACAGAAACCGGAACCACAACAGGTGCAGTACAAGAAGGCCCCTCGACCCCGTCGATGCCTTGGGATGCAGTAGCCACTTCATCAATAGCAGGACCCCTCAGATTGCCCTGATTGTCAGGTAAGCAGTCCTGCTCACCTGCACCGTCTATAGCCGGGGCCGGAGTAATCCTAGCAGAAACTGAAGCTGCCTGCCTAGGTTCTTCAGCCTCAGATGGCTCCCCAACTTTCTCTTTCCTCTTGGATGAAGAAGTGCCTGCCTGATTGCCCTTCTCAGCAGCAGCCTTGTCTGCAGCAAGGTCCCCTGGATCGCCCATATCTTTGGCCAAGTATGTCTCTATTTCCTGACCATGAGTCTCCCCGGGCGTATAATCAGGGACGTTCCCTTCACCATCTTCCTCCGGAAGATCCTTGGGAGAACTCTCATCAGAATCAAATTGTGGAGGGGCTACCCCAGTATCCTGCTGACGAATAGCCTCTTTTTGGCTCGCCTCCACGATACCCTTCATCCGGCGCGCCTGAGCATCACAAACGATATCTACATCGAACACTAAAATAGATTTTCAAGTTAGTAAGACGACTAGGAAAGAAAACAGTCAATAAAGTTCTATGAAAACTTACGGTGTCGTCGGCGTGCAGTAATCTCAGGAAAAAGGTGAGCCTTAATCATTTTCTCTTCGTCAGAGAGATAAGGTTTCCCCCTCTTCTCCAAAGGATGAACGGCTGCCCAGGCCAGAGTTTTAAGCTCCTTGTCAGTAAAATAAGGAGTTGTATGATTCCATTTGTCGGGCGAGCAAAAGTACCGAGGGACCTTGCGTTTCACCCGAGTACCATTTAGATCGAAGCTAATCGACTGGCCTCAACATTTAACTATGAAGAACCAATTGTTCTTCCAGAATTTATTTGAAGAAGAGAAGCCCCAAACAAATCCCTTCATCTTCTCATCCGCGGCCAGTTCGACTTCACCCTTGACCATCATGTCTTTTGGTATCCAGTTCTCGGGCTGGGTGGAAAGAAGGAAATAAATCCTGGATTTCCCCAGAGGCCTCAACGAATAAAAATTCCTAATTTCATGAGGGGTGGGAGGTGGCCGTTTCATCCTATGCCACATGTGCCATATGCATATCAAAATCGTATAGCTATTCGGAGGCAGCTGTGCCGGGGCAAGCTGAGCCTCAGCTAAGAACCAAGTAATGAAAGGCTGAAGAGGAAAAGTAACACCACAAGTAAGCATCGCCCCATAGATTGCCACTTGGCCAGGTGGGGGGTTCCATACAGCTCGGCTGTCAGTATGACTTAGTGAGATAACGCCGCTGTCCAGATCAAACCGTCGCTTGTATTTGCTGATCTCCTCAGGATCGACCACATTCGACTCGATGTCATAAGCACACACCCGCTCGGGAGAGAAACTAATGCGAGTCCCCCTGTGCTCTTCTTCAATGTCATTCTCAACAACTCTCTGGGTCCCGATTCGGCTCTCTTGGGAGTAAGAATCCTTGTAGATTTTGTGCTCACTCTTCTTCTTCCCCATTCATTTCCACGGCCGAGTATCGCCACAGACGAAAATAGAAGGATCTGATTGAGTTTCAGGTTGATAAGACTCAGGTTTTAAAGAGTCAGAAGAAGCGGAGGGAACTTCAGAAGTAGGTGGAACTTCAGAAGTAGCAAGGACTTCACGAAAAAGCCCGGAAACATCGACGTCTAAGAAGCGAGGCTGATCGAAAAGAGGATCTCCCAGTAACCTGTGAACAACCGTGGCAGTGAGAGCATCGTTTCGTTCAATAGCAATCATACCAACAGTAAAAAGACGGTGCTTAGCTGCAGAATCCATGAGAACTAACCTTGATATATCGAAAAATCAGAGATACACGAACTGCAGAGGAAGGGTCTTCAAGTAAGGGTCCGGGGGGTTGAAACTGAGTATCTCGGCAAAGCAAGACCAAGAAACGTCTAAACTCAAAACAGGTTGAAGAACAAAGTGCAGTTTTAATGAATTTCCCCAGAAATATAATAGATGCAGGCGAATTTTTCTCGACGATAGAAGAAAATGGCGGAGGAAAAATAGAGATTTTCCCAAAAGTGCAGTTTATATAGGCGCGATATCGGTTTCAAAAAGAAACCAAAACCCTAGGAGATATGCGAAGAAGTGGGAAAACAGAGGGATGTGGGTTGTGACATGGGCTATGCACAGGCGAGCAGAAGGGTCATATCTCATAAATGCCTCGTACCACGATCAAGCAGGAGAAGACAGGTGGCAACCAAAGAGCGCTTTGAGCTGTTGGAGAGCCAAGACGTCACCATCAAGAGATTTTTAAATTAGTAGTAAATCGGGTGCTTACGGATGCAATTAAGACACGTCATTCAATGCTTCGAATCAGACGAGGATACATTAATACAGAAAATGACGAAGACAAGTTATAACAAAAGGGAGTATACGAGAGTTTAATATTTGTCCCGAGAAGACCTGATTCGACACAGTCGGCTCAAATATTTAAGAGGGTATTGTTATAGGTAAAAATAGCCTTTTAGGCATGTCACCACCATAAGAGGCCACATAAGCAGAAGTGAAGGGAAATCAATCTAAGTAGGAAAAACCCAAGACAACCCAACCATAGACCAAGGAAATCGACTCGGGCAAACATAGCCTACTCGGGCATACTCGTGGTTCAGCTAGAAAGATAGTTTCGGAAACTCACTCCCCAAACATATGGGTAGAATCAGCAACTAGCACCCCTACAATAAGCTACAGTGCAACTGCTCAGAACTCACCAAGGAAACAAGCAGGTCTCCCGTAAATAAAGGAATAAGAATCCTATCCAAATTATGACTCAGCCAAACCAGAAGATGCGCTACACCAAAATAGGAAAGCAAGTCATTTTAGGACTGAGAAAACTCCCAAAACTTAGGCACCACGACACAAAACCCTAATAATACCCACAAACCCTAAACAATTATGTATAAATACCCTTGTAAAACACAAATAAGGGGGACGTGAGAATTGAGAGGAGAGATCAGAGTGTGTATTCAATTAACAGTTTTCATAGTGAATTTGTCTTCGTTGCTTAGGCAACAACCCGTGGATGTTTCTCCGACCATCGGAGTTTTACCACGTATTTTTGTTCATCATTTCTAATACTTTGTTGTGTTAATTTCAATCATTCTTGTTCGTAAAACTGATATCAAATCGTTTGTTGAGTGACTACGAAAAATCACCGTCAATAAGTTGCAAGTGTGTGCAACTATATCTCTTCAAAGCAAGTAGGCACTAGAAATTTACCTTTGGTGCTTCTTCTCTTGAGGTCTTGAGAGCCTAAGCTACCCTTACATCAAACATCAATATGTGGTTTGTCCATGAAATAAGCCAATTAATATATGAGGACCTTGCATAGGTGTTTTGAATTTTTGAAGCATGTTAATCATGAACAAACTAGGCCTAGGATTAGACCTAATCATGCAAAGAAAATTTTGGTTAGGGAGGATTTGGTGGACCAAGTCTGGATTGATTCTAGGGGACCAATTTGGGTAGTCAAGAAAAAGAAGAATGAAGGCTTGATTGACCTTTGTGATGAGTGTCATGGTCCTAATTCGCTTGATAGGATGTGATAGTATTGACTTGCATTTTTACATTTTTATGCTTTGAATAAAATTTCTTGTGTTTTGTTTAAATTCTTGTTTTGTGTCTTTTGCTAGTCTTAGCTTTCTAATAAGTGTTCATATGTCCTTGTTAGTGCATTATATGCTCATTTTGTGTTTGGTGAAGTTATTGTAGGAACTGGTTCAAATATTGCTCAGGATGTGACCAATAAGTGATTGTCACGGTTTGGTCATGCTAACCATACTGCGACATTAAAAGGGGTGGCAACCAAGTTAGAAGAAAATGGTGTTGCCATGACAAAGAGCAACAACAAAGAGCGACATTAAAGGGCGAAAACATACCTGATACTTGTCACTGTGAGATAATTCATTCATCGCCAAATGACATACAGCGACAACGTAAATCACTTAACCAAACGACAACGTATTGGGCTATGGCCATAGTGTCGCCGTGACAAAAGGTGACATTCTAAATAGCGACCTTGGGCAAACAGGCGATAAAGCTGTCGTCTTGTGAACAAAAGTGACACATTCGCAAATCAAACAAAAACCTCTAAAATTCTCTCAACTCTCTCAAGCTGTGGCATGCACGAACATGACAAAATTGGTAATCCTAATCCCTAGTTCTTTGATTTTTCTGTTCTCATTTGTTCTACATAGCATCTAGATATCCTAGGGGTGGTTTTGTGTTCGATTTGAAGTGATTAGTGCTTAGGATTATAGTTTGTGCTTACATTTGTGTATATTGGAGTGTTTGAGTATTTGTGGAGTGATTTTGGTTGATTGAGGAGTGTTTGGAGGTCGTGGTAGTGTTGGAGAAGCGTCGTTGTGTTGCCGAAATTTCATTGATAGTTGGGTATTCGATATTGTGACTAAATGCTGCCAAAAATGAAATTGCCAAGTAAAAGAGGCAAGGGTAGTAAGACCGTCACACCAAAGAAGCTGAGTCTAGTGGCACAGAAAACGACGGGTCCAGAATGTACCCTAAATAGGGATTTTGATGACCGGTTAGAGACATTCAGTGAGAAGAATATTTGGGTGGAAAAAGGAGTTACTGAAGGCTCCCATCCTAGTGACATTGCATGATAAGGGGTGGGGAGGATTAGTAGTTACGCCTCCTATATATAATGAGAGGCTTGTGAGGGAGTTCTATACGGGGATAAACCTCAGGGAGTTCATGAGAGAGGGTCCGATAGTACTTAGAGGGGTTCCTGTCCATATGAGCACTGCAGACATTAATATCTATTTTGGTATGACCCTCTTGGACTTTAAGGAGATGCGTGAATGCATAGTAGATGGGATCACCATGAACTCGTTTTATGAGAGAGGTTCAGTAGACTTTGCCAACACTTTGGCGATCACCTCGATGTTATTTTGGATTGCTAGAGAACATGCTCTCAAGCAATCCAACTTGAAGATTGAGCTTGCATTTTGGCACATCTTCATCATGTACTCATTGAGGCCGATATCCCATAGGTCTACAGTCCCATTTAAGGTGGCATGGATCTTGCATTGTATCATGGAGGGGCAGCCTATTGATGTGGGGGTGCTAGTGAAGATGGAGATTCAGAAGGTTGGGCAAGATGAGTCAGATTCAGACCTTCTTCCATTCTCGTGCCTTATTATAGAGATGTGTAGATTGGCGGGAGTGGACATATCTAGGGATGTTCTGAAATCCCCTCCACCTGATTTGGGATTAACAGTATGGTGTCGCTTGCTAGGCAAGCATGGTATGGCGATACCTGGAGAGGTAGATATGCCACCTACTAAGAAGAGGAAGAGAGTGAGCAGATCAGAGGCTGGCACGAGTGCCGAGGTAGAGTTTGAGAGAGTCATTCCAGATGATGAGGATGATGAGACCTCTACTGTTGTGGGTGATGATAGTTAGCCCATAGGCCTTTGGATTCTAGATGGTGTGCAGCGCATTATGGACACCCAGTCTGACGTCTTTGAGGTTTTACATGCATAAGGGTTGGCTTTGGCAACTAGGCAGGAGGCTATGGAGAAGAGGCATAAGGAGATCCTGATGAGGCAGAGGACTTTGGAGAGTCTGATACTATATTTGACCAAGGGATTGGTCAGAGCTCTGTACGGAGTTGAGACTCACTCCATATGTCAGGAGGTCGATAAGGACTGTCGATCTAGCCACTGTACTAGGCCTAGTGCCACTATCCCACAAAGACTCCATTTGTTCCAGCTACTATACCGGGTCCCAGTACCACAGTTGCTCTTGAGATTATACCTGATCCAGTCCTACAGACTGCACGTTTTGTTGAGGAGGAGGTTGCTCAGATAGAGTTAGCCCTAACTCGTTCACTTGTTGGCCAGGGAGTTTGCTTTACAAGAGGTCATCCCGTGGATAAGGCAATAGCCCATAGGAGATTAGCAGATGAGCAGGCTTAGAGAGAGGTCGTAGCTAGAGAGGCAAAGTTGAAGGATCTTAAAGGGAAGAGTATAGCTGAGTCTAAGTAGCCTGAGGAAGATTCTAAGTAGATACCACCACCACCACTAGTTACATACATATTTTGCCTATCTCATGTGCATCACATTATTCACTAGGATATTTTGAGCATTTTAGTTTATATTTCAATTTCTATTGTTCATATTACTTTGTTATATTTCTTTTATGATCTTTATTTCCTCACTTTTCTTTTTGTTTCACTTTGCTCCTATCTCATTTGTTTTGAATAGAATAAGGGTGTGAGATGATTTTGGTAGTGGATTTAGGATGTATGTGTTTTATTGTTGAATTTGGATGATATGAATGTTGTAGAATATGCTATTCATGATTGAACATCTTTTTGGATGATTTTGTGCATATTAGGTTGAGAAGGCACTTTGCCAAATATTTGGAAATGCATCGATTATTTGCGGACATATATGCATTCTTGCTTGGGATTTGTTGGGTTGCGCTGTGTAAGGTTCCAATTTATTGATTGGCTTATTTCGTGGACAAACCACATATTGGGGTTTGATTGTAAGGGTGGTTTAGGTGATTATAGATCAAGCTCAAATGCCATTTTCAAGACCTCAAGGTGATAAGCATGCCAAAGGTATAATCTCTAGTGCTTAGTTTTTCATGAAGAGATTTAGTTGCACATACCCACTTGTATTGTTTGCATATGTATGCTTTACTTTTGAGTGCATTCTCTTCGCATGTCATATTTCACACTTGCACTTTGATTGTTGTAATCTTGTTGTGTGTTTTTGTGTCTTATAATTCGTTTCCTGAATATGTTCGGAAACGTCCGCGCTTGCACGAATATGTGCTTGGTTTAGCGCGAAGACCGCTTACAGAGAATGCCCTTGGCTTCTCCTTTGGTTTCACCTTTTTTGGTGAATCGACGGTTTGAACGGTGGCTTGGCCGCTGAATGGAAACCGCCGTTTCAGTCCAGAAAGATCTGGAGTGATTCTGCAGTTATGATCGGCGGTCACGACCGCTATTCGAAACCACCAATCATACCTGATTGATTTATGTAAGGATTCCCATATCTTGATTGGCTTATTTCGTGGACAAACCACATGTGGGGGTTGATAATGTAAGGGTAGTTTAGGTGTTTGAACTTCATGCTCGAAAGCCCTTTCAAGACCTCAAGGGAAAAGCACGCCAAAGGTAAATTTCTTGTGCTTGGCTTTCTTTGAAGAGATTTAGTTAGCACACACACACTTAGCATACTTGATCTTGTATGCATTCTCTTCACATGTCACTTTACACACTAGCACTTTGATTGTTATATCTTGTTGTGTGTATATGTGCTTAGTAATTCGTTTCCCAATAGGGTTCGAAAACGTCCGCGCGTGCACTTCTATGTACTTAGTTTTATGCGAAGACCGGCCACGGAGAGTGCCCTTGGCTTCTCCTTGGTTTTCACCTCTGTTGGTGATCAGCGGTTATGATCGGTGGCCTGGCCGCCGAATGAAACCCCGTTTGCATCCAGAAGTGTCTGGAGCAATTCTGTGGTCACGATCGGCGGTCACGACCGCCGTTCGAAACCACCATTCATACCTGATCGATTTAATCTCTCGGGTTTGATTCGGCGGTTGGATCGGCGGTCAGGAAACCATCGAATGAAACCGCCGTTGTTCCCCTATTCTTCTTGGGTTCAATTCGGCGGTTATGATCGGCATCCTGGCCGCCTAATGAAACCGTCGATCGGTGCGTTTCAAGGGCAAACTTGTCTTTTCATATGCCCAATTCTTGATGTCTATAAATATCTTACTTTCTCATTCTCTGATCAAGTTCTTTGAGTCTTTAGAACCCTAAACTAAAAAGAGAGATTTTTGAGAAAAAATCAAATCAAGAACTCACCTTTAAACACTCAAATCAAATCTTTTTTGCATCAAAGTTCATCTTGCATTCATCCATGATTGGGTTTGCATCATCACAACATGCTTGGTAAGATTTTGATTTAGTTCATCTTATTTTAGTATTTTTAGTATCAAGCATATTCTCTTTTAAATTACTTGTATGTTTTTGATCATATGATAAATACAAGATTAGAGAATTAATTGTGATGAATTGATTGAGTGTTGTATTGTGATAGCTAATTAGGTTTTTGATTAATCTTGATTAGCTAAGCTATTTGACATGTCATTTAGCAATTGATATCTAGGGTTGATTTAAATTGATTATATCATCATCCTAGATAAGCATCTAAGGTTACCTAGCCTTGTTTGCATTTTGAGTATTTTACATATTCACATAGGTTGCATAATCTCTTCATAGAGAATTAAGTCTTGAGGCTAAGGTTGCTTAGGCCTCAAACAATTAGGACTAGAGCCACTTTTAAAGGCCCGAGTGGTAGAAGTGGGGGGTTATTGACCGGAGTGTTAGACGACGTCTACATAGGTTGTAAACTCCATTTCGATTAGTGGATTTCGAGGTCCGAGTGTGACGCACTAAACAGCCCGTGGTTTTTCCCAGTGGTTGGGTTTCCACGTATACATCAAGTGTTATTTAAATTCCACACTGTATTACACTTGCTTGTATTTTTGACTAGTAGGGGCATTTTCATAAAATTGACTTGCATGCGAAAATTGGGTAATAATAGTTAAAATCTATTCACCCCCCTCTAGATATATATATCGAACACACCGAGTGTTATTGTATTACTATCAATTGGTATCAGAGCGGGTTCCTAGATATACTTGGGTGATCCTAGCTCATTTTAGGTGTGTTTTGCATTTGTGTGATTTTTGCTCATTCATACATTTTGCATACATTTCCATTCATTTGTTACAATGAGTGGATACGGTGGCAACCAAGAGGGTGCGTCTAGTACATGACCTCCTCTCCTCACCGGTGTGAATTATGCCTCATGGAAAGGCAAGATGGAGGCATACTTGTGCCAAATCCATGATAGGGCATGGATGGCAATTGAAGATGGGTATGTGGCTCCTAAGACGACTCCCACGGGTGGTGGAGAAGAAGTACTCAAGCCTAAGGCTCAGTGGTCTACTGAAGAGTTTGAGACTTCAAAATGGAATGGGAAGGCTTGGCACGCTCTTCTATGTGCAGTGGATGAAAATCAGTACAAACTGATTCAGAACACTAGGGTAGCCAAGGAGGCATGGGATATTCTAGAGTTTGCACATGAAGGAACCGATGTTGTCAAGGATTCTAAGCTTTAAGTCCTTCAAACGCAATTTGAGTGGCTCAAGATGGAGGAGGACGAATGCTTCAATGACTTTGAAGTCAAGTTGATGGATATTATGAATAAAAACCATCAACTTGGTGATCCTTATACGGATAGAAGAGTCAAGCAAAAAATTATGAGGTCTCTCCCCGCTAGGTTTGAAGCAAAAGTGACGGCTTTAGAGGAGAATAGCACATATAAGGATATGAAGCCGAGCAAGGTAATTGGAAGACTCCTCGCCTATGAATCTAGGAAAGCTCCTAGTATTACACCTCCTAAAAAGGAAAAAGGATTTGCTTTGAAAGCTTCCAAGGTTGTGAAGGAGGAAAAAGGTGACTCGGACGAAGACATGGCATTGTTGCTTAGAAGATTCAAGAAATTTGTCAAGTTCGAGAAGAAGGGCTTTGGATCCAAAGGCCAAGACTTGAAGAAAAAGGCTCCCTTCAAGAGTCTTGAGCCTAGGCAAGAGAAGAGTGAAAAGAAAGAGGTCCAATGCTATGAGTGTGGCGGTATAGGACATATCTCACCCGATTGTGGGAACTGTTAGGATTATGCTCAATAGCAAGAGTGTAATAGTGTTTTTGACAATCTATTCATATTAATAATGTGATTTCTGGTTTAACAAATCTTATAGCATTTATAGTTCAATTATTATAATTGTCAAAAGTAAATAATCATAAGGTCAAAAGACTATGAGAAAAGAAGAATTGTTTGTACATCTGGATATGTATGAGGTAGACACAATTCTTTAGTTAGTCTTGAATAATGTACACAACTTAAGTTAAAGGTTGGGCACCTTTATCTTGTTAAAGTTGTAGAATTCTTTTGCTAGCATTTGAGTGGGATCAAATGAGATATGATGAGTCTAAAATCATCGGAGTGTCTTCGAGTAAAAGAATCTACTGCACTGGGTGCATTGAACTGGATCACTATGAAAAGCTTTATCTAGAACCGTCAATAGATAATAGTCTTTTCATTATCAGGACAATCGGAGAGTCTATCTTAATCCTGAGATAAATGATGGACTTATGGTTGCAAGTGGTATCATTTGAGTTATCAATGAGTACGATTATATAGCATAGTCTATCCTCGATAGTTTGGTGATATTCATTTGTCAATCGATAGAGGACTTCATTTATAGATATGGACATCGTGGCTCCATTTATTAAATGAGAGTAGAATATCATCATATGGATGTTTTGAGGTATTGGATATTAAATTTTAACGTTAAGTTTTCAATAGTGTCTATTGAAACATGGCTTCTGGACAAGTCAAAATATCCAAGTTCAAAATGTGGTCATATGAGGAAATATGGTAACTTGAAGAACTATAGGCGGTCTATGAGCTCTTGGCGATTACTGATATTCTTCACGAGGATACACCATCTCCTATAAGATTGTCTAGGGTATGAATGAGAATCATTTACTTATTCCATCTTTATTTAAGAGTGCAATTTTAGTTCTTTAGTGGAATGAACTAAAATTAATAGATTGAACCTAAGTGAATCATTTGTTGACTGTGATTGGGTTATGTCTATTGGAGCTTAAATTTAGATAGGCCCGCCAAGATCCCCAATCCACACGGACTTGCATGGATCACTTGATATATTCTACCGGACCAATTTATGGGTCCATCTAGAATTGTATTTAATATATTAAGAATATAATTTGCACATTATTTATTTAATGGGCTGATCAATTATATTAATATATTAATGAAAGGCATGTGGGCTTGTTTCTTTTAGTAAGAATGGGTCTGGTTCACATGTGAGCCTTTTATTAAGGTCCAATGGATTTAATAAAATAGAAAAACAATATATAGATATATTAATATATATGGCACATGGCCGAGATATATATATGATATTATATTGTTTTATTTTTATTATTTGATTAAATGGAAATTAATTAATTGATTAATTAATTATTTAATTAAAAATCAAAATCTTTTTCTGACTAGGAAATATATTTCTTAGTAGTATACTATTGTGGTAGTATAAATAAAATAAAAGACTTTATTTGGTAAGTAGATAAATAAAGGATTTATTTATCTAGTCAAATAAGGAAGTTTTTTATATAGTCACAAATACACTAAAGAGTTGGATTAGGGTTTGGAATTCTAAGGAAGTCTACCTAGGGTTAGGGTTTAAGTCAAAAGACAAATCCTACATGGTAAAGGATTTCGGCCACAATATATGAGATATATATATGGCAATTGGCCGGATATATATATTGACTGATATAGATATATATTTGGCATGCAGTACCGAAATATAGAAATTGATATAGAGCATGCAGAATTATATATATAAATATATATTAAGAGGCGTGCAGGATTGATGCAAAATAATATATATATATGGCAAGTGCAGCAGAGATATAAAACATATATAAATATATATATATATGGCAAGTGTTTCGCATATAACAAAATATATATATATATATATATTATTTCGGGCACTAGAATATATATAGTGGTAGCAAGAATTCGGTCACTTAATACATTGATAAAAGGCAAACCCTAGGTCTTTGGCTTAAGAAGTTTTTTTTTCTTTTGCTAGAGAAAAATAGAATCCAACTCTTAGACTAGTGTGATTTTCAGCCAAGAGGAATAGAGAGAAAAGTTTGTTCTTATTTCGATAGTGCACTAGTAACTTTTATATCAAAAGGTTTTGTGCACAATTTCGAATATGGTTCACGCGAGTTTCGATCTAACGATTGTGAATTCAAAAGTGACCGGAACATTCTTTGTAGCCTCTTGGAATTTGTTGTGACTAACGAAAAAGAAAAAGTTTTGTTAATCCATCCTCAGGTACACAATTCAAAGAGAAGGGAGACCACGCTCCTAGGTGATTCACGTTCGTGATTGGATTGGAAGATCTTGCGGATTACCATCGACGCAATGTCAATCGGATCACGCGACAAAGGTATGATATCTTTAGTATTATATGTTAATTAATTAGAGGGTTAAGGTTCAAATTATGGAAAAATTTTAAACTATACTAAACTCTTTTTTAGTCTCGCTTCCGCTGCGTTGACCGTATTTTTCCCTACAGGAACTTGAAGAACAAGATGGCAAAAGTGATGGCCGGCACTTGGAGCGAAAGTGATGACTCCGGAAAGGGAGACAAGTCATCAAGTGATGATGAGCTTACCATCGACTACACGGCATTTGGGGCCACTTGTGTAGAAGATAAAGTCGTTGGTAAGAAAGCCTTGACTAGTGATCCCATAGAAGAAAAAGATGAAGAAGTAGCTCTAGAGGTGACAGGCGAAGCTACTCATTGGGATATGGCTCTCACTGACTCAAGAGACCTAGGTGAAGGTCTTAATGAGGGAAATGACTCCATAGGTGAGATGGAGAGTGGAGGAGATAGCTCTAGTGTAGATGACTCCTCATCTAACTCTACAAATGGAAATGTAAAGAAAATGGATGTTAATGACTTTATAGTCAAGTGTGAAAGTTCATTGAAGAAGAACAATAGAAAATTGAAGATTTTAGAGGATGAAAATCTAGAACTTTCAACACACAATGACCACTTAAGTAAACAAGTGGAGGCATCCAAGAAGATTGAAGACAAGCTAAGAGATGAGCTAGCTTTGTCTAAGAGGAATGAAGAAGGGTTGAAGAGGGAGCTTGTTGAAGCTAAAGAGTCATTAACTCGAATGACCGCAAGCACCAAGAAGCTTAACCACATGCTTGGTGTTGGAAAGAACCCTTCTGACAAGAAATGTATTGGGTATGAAGATTGCAAGGAGATCTCCACTCCAACCAAGACCATCTTTGCCAAAAGTTTGGGCAAGAATGAAGCCTCACCGGTGCACACACCTAGGAAGAAAATTGATCTAGGACAATGTTCTAAAAGTGCTCAAGTAAAGGAAGCCCTAAGGAGACAACCTCAAGCTCAACACGTTAGAGTCTCCCAAGTCAAGGTTCCTCAACCTAACTTCCCTCACGCTCAAATTCATCAAGGGAAGAGGCCAATCATGCAAAATGGATCAAGGAAGCAAGCTAGACCAGTTCAACATCAAAGAAGATTTGAACCCGCTCAACCACAAAGTCATGGGAAGGCTCCTATGCATGCACAAGGACATGGTATGAATTCTAAATTTATCCCTACATGTCACTTTTGTAGTATTGATGGTCACATTAGACCAAATTGCTTTCATTTCATTAAATTATGTAGAATCAAAAGCATGATTGAAAAGAGAATGACAAGAGCTAGAATGCATGCTAATAGGAAGGAAAATATTCATGTTCATGATCCTATTATTTCTAGTACTCTTGAACCATTGTCCACTAGGAAGAAGAATGTCATATCTATGTGGATAAGGAAAAATGAACCCGCTTGCTATGAGACTAACAAGTCTCAAATAGGTTCAACCAAGTCAAATGGACTTGGGAGGTCCATAGGACCTCATGACCTTCATTGTTGAAGGATGATATTGACCCCATATGAGGAACTCAAGCAAAGAGAGCTTATGCATACTTGTTGCATCCAAATATTTGAAAAATCTTATGCTTCTTTGTTGATTGCTTGAGTAAGCTTGGTTGCACATATGTATATATGTCTTCAATTCAATAAGTGTGAACCATGCTTGTCTACAATCCATGTCATATTTATGTTCAAACATGCATTTTTGGACTAGGAGATTTACATAGGAAGTATGATATGAATGACCTATAGTTATCTCCATGACATGATGATTCTTAATGACATGCTTAAAAAATTGAAAAGCATGAGTTGTTTTTATAACATGCTAATGACATATGAAAAGCATGAAATTCAAATGACATGCTCAAATGAAAAAGCATGAATTGATGATTGCAATTTTTAAATGCAAAACTTGTGTGAAAAAGCTTATGAGACTCAAAATGAATAAAGGATCTTGTATCCGTTCAAAGGAATTTATATTCCAAATTGTCTCTCTTTCTTTATTTGTTGAACATGTCTACTATCATACGGGTTTCATTCCCGGAAAAATCAAATAGGGTGCAAAGTTGCTCATGACATGTTTGGTTTATAAAGTTGGATATAGTTGCTCATATATTAAAATCAATGAAAACTCTATATCCTTGCTTCTCTCATGACATTTGTGAAATTGGTTTGAATTCTTATTAGAAACCTTTGTCATTTGCTTTGCCAAATACCATTGTATTTTGCACTTGAATGCTACATGTCTTGTATGCAAAGCATGTTTTGATTCACACATTTATTTTAAAATAATCTCCTTGTTTCTCTCCTATTGATAGAGTTGCATAACGTGCATTTTATGATTATGCAAATGACTTGAATGCTATCATCTCTCTTTGCTAAGTGACCCAGTTGGGGACTACTCCTTTGCCTATATCATGACAAAAAGGGGGAGTAGAATGGTGGTAAGGGGAGTTGCAAATTGTGGTAGCAATTATGCATGTTGGGGAGACAATACATTGAGGGGGAGTAACCCATTGAAGGGGAGCATTGCATTCACAATTATTGCATGATGTTGTAGTTGTACTTAAATTCTTAGAATGCAAATGCTTGTTTTTATTCTCACTTGATTCATCTCACTTTTTACTTGAATTGGAAAGAATAGAAACCTTGCTTTCAGGGATTGATTGTTCTACTTGAGACTGAAGACTTCAAGATTATTTTTATATATCTCTTTGTAAAGTAAAAAATCATAGTAGACCCGTAGTTTCTATTATGTTGTGAGGAATCAATATGAGTGGTGGTTTTATCATGAAATAGCCAAAGGGGGAGATTGTAAGGATTTCCATATCTTGATTGGCTTATTTCGTGGACAAACCACATGTTGGGGTTGATAATGTAAGGGTAGTTTATGTGTTTGAACTTCATGCTCGATGGCCCTTTCAAGACCTCAAGGGACAAGCACGCCAAAGGTAAATTTCTTGTGCTTGGTTTTCTTTGAAGAGATTTAGTTAGCACACACACACTTAGCATACTTGATCTTGCGTGCATTCTCTTCACATGTCACTTTACACACTAGCACTTTGATTGTTATATCTTGTTGTGTGTATATGTGCTTAGTAATTCGTTTCCCGATAGGGTTCGGAAACGTCCGCGCGTGCACTTTTATGTGCATGGTTTTACGCGAAGACCGGCCACGGAGAGTGCCCTTGGCTTCTCCTTGGTTTTCACCTTTGTTGGTGATCGGCGGTTATGATTGAAACCGTCGTTCATACCTGATCGATTTAATCTCTCGGGTTTGATTCGGCGGTTGGATCGGCGGTCACGAAACCGCCGAATGAAACCGCCGTTGTTCCCCTGTTCTTCTCGGGTTCAATTCGGCGGTTATGATCGGTGACTTGGCCTCTAAATGAAACCGTCGATCGGTGCGTTTCAAGGGCAAACTTGTTTTTTCACATGCCCAATTCTAGATGTCTATAAATATCTTACTTTCTCATTCTATGATCAAGTTCTTTGAGTCTTTAGAACCCTAAACTAAAAAGAGAGATTTTTGAGTAAAAATCAAATCAAGAACTCACGTTTAAACACTCAAATCAAATCCTTTTTGCATCAAAGTTCATCTTGCATTCATCCATGATTGGGTTTGCATCATCACAATATGCTTGGTAAGATTTTGATTTAGTTCATCTTATTTTAGTATTTTTACTATCAAGCATATTCTCTTTTAAATTACTTGTATGTTTTTGATCATATGATAAATACAAGATTAGAAAATTAATTGTGATGAATTGATTGAGTGTTGTATTGTGATAGCTAATTAGGTTTTTGATTAATCTTGATTAGCTAAGCTATTTGACATGTCATTTAGCAATTGATATCAAGGGTTGATTTAAATTGATTATATCATCATCCTAGATAAGCATATAAGGTTACCTAGCCTTGTTTGCATTTTGAGTATTTTACATATTCACATAGGTTGCATAGTCTCTTCATAGAGAATTAAGTCTTGAGGCTAAGGTTGCTTAGGCCTCAAGCAATTAGGACTAGAGCCATTTTTAAAGGCCCGAGTGATAGAAGTAGGGGGTTATTGACTGGAGTGTTAGACGAGGTCTACATAGGTTGTAAACTGCATTTCGATTAGTGGATTT
The DNA here is from genome assembly GCA_008009225.1 of Acer yangbiense. Taxonomy (NCBI): domain Eukaryota; kingdom Viridiplantae; phylum Streptophyta; class Magnoliopsida; order Sapindales; family Sapindaceae; genus Acer; species Acer yangbiense. The sequence continues at coordinate 31,787,771 of CM017766.1, read as the reverse complement.
CAAGGTCCCAGTGTGGCGCACTAAACAGCCCGTGGTTTTTCCCAGTGGTTGGGTTTCCACGTATACATCAAGTGTTATTTAAATTCCACACTATATTACACTTGCTTGTATTTTTGACTAGTAGGGGCATTTTCGTAAAATTGACTTGCATGCGAAAATTGGGTAATAATAGTTAAAATCTATTCACCCACCCCTCTAGATATATATATCGAACACACCGAGCGTTATTGTATTACTATCAATTTAATCTCTCAGGTTTGATTCTAGGGTTGGTTCGGCGGTTTTGAAATCACCGAATGATACCGCCATTGTTCCCCTGTTCTTCTTGGGTTCAATTTGGCGGTTGTAATCGGTGGCCTGGCCGCCGAATGAAACCTCCGATTGTGCATTTTCAGGGGCAAACTTGTTTTTTCACATGCTCTATTTTTGATGTCTATAAATACATCACTTTCTCATCTCTCTGAACCTAGCTCTTTCAACATAAGAACCCTAAAGTCTATAGAGAGATTTGTGAGAGAAAAGGCAATCAAGATTGCTCATTTAAACACTCAAAACCATTTTCATATGCATTAAACTTCATCTAGCATCTTCTAGCATATCTAGGATACTTGCTTGCATGGGTCTTTCATCAACACATTTGGTTTGGTAAGTTCTTCACTATTATCATATATAATTAGTGTTTTATTTATTAAGGCATCTCTTTTATTATTTGCATGTTCTTAGATTAACATATAATATTCAAAATAGAGATTGTTGTGTTGACATGATTGAGTGTTGTATTGTGATAGCTATCTAGGTTTATTTAATCTATGTTTAGCTAAGTTATTTGACATGTCATCTAGCTTTTAATATCTAGGATTGAATTAATTGTAAAATCATCATCCTTGATAAGCATATAGGGTTACCTAGCTCTAAATTGCATTTTGAATATATCACATATTCACATAGGTTTTATTATCTCTTCTTAGAGAACTAAATCTTGTGTTGTGACCGGGATTAGGTTGCTTAAATCGCAAGCAATTGGACTAGGTTCACTTATACCGGGATTAGGTAGGTGAGTGATTATTTACCGAGATTAGGTTGTAATCTTTAACACATTTAGTGGATTCGAGGTTCAAGTGTGGCGCACTTATTAGCCCGTGATTTTTCCCGTGAGGGTTTCCACGTATACATAAAGTGTTATTTATATTTCCGCACCATATTACACCTGCTATTTTATATTGACTAGTTAGGGCATTTTTGTAAAATTGACTTAAAACGAAAATTGGGTAAAATTGGATAAAATCTATTCACCCCCCTCTAGATTAATATTATACACACCGAGTATTTGTTTCAATTGGTATCAGAGCGGGTTCCAAGATATACTTAGGTGATCCTTGCTCATTTTGGTGTGTTTTGCATTTTATGTGATTTTTGATCATTCATACATTTGCATTCATTTCATTCATTCATAAACACTATGAGTGGAAATGGTGAAAATGGAGGTGGCAACGAGGGTGCTTTTAGCACGAGACCTCCCTTACTTACCGGGTTGAATTATGCCTCTTGGAAAGGCAAGATGTAGTCGTATATTTGTCAAATCCATGATAAGGCATGGATGGCGGTTGAAGATGGCTACACATCTCCTATGATGACTCCTATCGGTGGAGGAGAGGATGTGCTCAAACCTAAAGCGCAATGGAACGCGCAAGAGTTTTAGTCATCAAAATGGAATAGGAAGGCAATGTATGCCATCCTATGTGCAATGGATGAGAATCAATATAAGTTGATTCAAAACAATAGGATAGCTGAGGAGGCATGGGACATCCTAGAGGATGCACATGAGGGAACCAAAGTTGTTAAGGACTCGAAGCTTCAAGTTCTCCAAACGCAATTCGAATTGCTTAGGATGGATGAGAACGAATGCTTCAACGATTTCGAAGTAAGGTTGATGGACATTGTGAACCAAAGTCATCAACTTGGTGACCCGTATTCGGATAGGAGAATCAAGCAAAAGATTATGAGATCTCTCCCCGATAGATTTGAGTCTAAGGTGATGGCTTTAGAGAAGAATAGCATATACAAGGATATGTAGCCGACTGAGGTGATTGGAAGACTACTAGTGTTATATGTATAAATTCGCCAAACAGACACGTCACCAAAGGAATCAATAAATGATGAAGAAAAGGTTGCCACATCACTCGTTGACCGGGTCAAGGGAGAAAATGTGGCCGGTCAGAATATCAACGTCCTAAATCAATAGTCAAAGATATGGTCGCCAGAGCTGGATATATACTCGCCAAAGGTAGAAACGTGGTCGCCAAAGAATAAAACCCAGAAGTGAAGGTACTCGCTGCATCAGCATGCTGGGCCCAAAGCAACTCGGCAGAAACACAAAATAAAACCCTAGCCTCTAGAAGACCCATGATAACAAGGGATCGCAAAAAGGAAAGAAGATAAAGCATGTCCAGATCCGTGAGAACATGAGAATCCTAGTACGAATCAAAGGGGGAATCCTACCACCAACACGGCTAAAAACAAGGGGAAACCCTAATTAACGTATATAAATAGAACCATCTATCTCATGAGAAAGGGGTTCAGAAACCTAGAGAGAAAAGAGCAATTGTACGAGAGAATTGAGTGTGTAACAGAGCAATAGAATCGAGTATTATATTTCTGCCTTCTCGGGCGCCGTGGTTTTTCATTTCAAGGGTTTTCCACGTAAAAACTGTCTCTTGCATGCATTCTTGATCTTCTCGTTTTAAACTAAATTAATATAACTGTTGAGTGCGTGGCAATCCAAATTTCACCATCAACAATTGGCGCTAGAAGGAAGGGATTCAAGAACAGAAACTTCGAGGAACCCTTGCGAATTGAAGAATATGAACAACGACAATGACAGAGATGGTAACTTCAGCGGAGATCTAATTGTTGATCCAACCGCACCAACGGGAGATAGGGCGGTGGCGGTCGGGGAACAATCGGCGGCAATAACAGGAAATAGGGCAGCCGACCCCGGGGTTCTGCAACACTTTCAAACTGCATTGATAAACCTAATCAGTGAAGCTAGCAAAATAGGGCTTTCGTTGCCCTTAGGGTTGGGAATTTCTTCTCCTTATGAGTTAACCACTCTCGGAATCCATCCACCCGGAAGACTACGGTCAGAAGTTCACATTACAACCCCTGATGCTCAAGCAAGACAATCCACTGAAGAGACTCCCCAGGATCACCCTGAGGATTTCGAAGGGGGAAAACAAAGGAAGGGAAAAGGTGTGATGAATGAAGAATCTAGGGAGGAACGAGACCAGATACGAACACATGGGGTCAATTCCAGCGACACTTACCAAAGGAACCGGCGGAGACGCCGTTCTATCTCATCTGAAGATAAGAGTCCTCGTCCACGAAGGGAATTACGATCCAAAAGGGCACGACGAAGGAGATCCGAAAGCACAGAAGACCGAAGGAGCCCGGATGATAGAGGCAATCATGGGAGAATGACAATCAAGAGCAGACTCGATCCAGAAGGGGAACCAACTGGCCAGCGAGATGTCACCCTACAAGAGCTATCAAGAAAGGTTTCAGCGATGGCACGAAAATATGGTCGTAACGTATCTTCAGATGATGAATCAGATAGCCCATTCATCGATAGCATTGCTCGCACCCAATTTCCAGACAGATTTAGAATGCCGACCATTGAGCAGTATAAGAAGAACAGGGATTCGAAGGAACATGTTCACCGATTCCGTAACATCATGGCCCAGTATTCATCCAATGACGGGCTATTGTGCCTGACATTCCCGTAAATATTTGGCGACCTCACCTCCAGGTGGTTTGGAAGACTCCCAAACGGAAGTATAAGCAGTTTTTTGAACCTCAGCAAAGCATTCATAAGGCAATTCATGGGGAGCGTCTAGAGAAGAAAATCACTCGCTCACCTATCAAACTTGAAGCAGGAGCGTAATGAGTCAATCAAGAAATACCTGGCAAGATTCGGGAAAGAGGTTGCTCAAATCGAGGACGCCAGTGATGTAGCTGTGATCGCGGCTTTCACCAATGGGTTACAAAGTGGGCGATTATCTTTTGACCTGCGAAGAGAGAGACCGAAAACTTATGAAGAAATGATGGAGATAACCGGCGACTATGCATTGGCAGAAGAAGAAGAAGTAGCACAAGGGGGTAGCTACGTACATGGACACAAGCCTGACTCAAAACCAGATCACAAGGATGATAAAAAGATGCAATCACGCGATTGCCAGAGAGACGAGAAAGGCCAAAAGGGACATCCAAGAGAAAGCAAAGGAAACGCTCGAGCCAATAGGTTTCGAGGAAGGTACAACCATTACACCCCTTTAACCGACGATCAGGAAGAAATACTTTCTGTGGTAGAACACAAAGGACTTGCTAAATACCCTCGACAACAATCAGCAAATGCCAGGAAAGATACTACCAAATACTGTCGATTTCACAAAGATCATGGACATGAAACTTCAAAGTGTTTCCAGCTGCGTGATCACATTGAAAGCTTGATCAGAGATGGGCACCTGAAGGACTTTGCTTTGAGAGGGGACAACCAGGGTGGTCGCCAGAATAACCGCCAAGGAAACGGGCAGGAAAGGAAGAGTCCAAGAAGAAACAGCCCTAACGCCACTATAAACACCATTTTTGGTAGACCTCATACTGGGAGAAGCAATCAGGAAAGGATGTCAGAAGTTCGAGAAGTAATGTACGAAAGCAGAAGCATGGAGATTAATTATATGCAAAGAAACCCCAAGAAAGGAAGAGAAGGGCATGATCCCATAACATTTACAGCAGAAGACTCAAAAGGAATTGATGCAAAGCCTAACGATGCAATCGTAGTGGGGGTTCGAATAGCCCATAGGGATGTCCTCCGGGTAATGATTGACAACGGAAGTTCAGCTGATATTTTAAGTGCTAGGGTATACGATGAGTTGCGGCTGGATAGAAAAGATCTTGAACCTTTCCATGTGCCGTTGAAAGGTTTTGGGGGTGCAGAAGTAAGATCATTAGGAACTGTGAAGCTGCCGGTGAGGTTCGGCATAGCACCATGCCGGCGAACAATCCTGCTGGACTTTGTTGTAGTCGACATCCATAATTGGCCGTATAATGCTTTGTTTGGTCGACTGTTTCTCAACAAAGCTTGAGCCGCCACTTCAACCCACGCGTTAAAGGTAAAATTCCCCACAGAATTTGGAGTTGGAGAATTGAAAGGGTCACAGGAGATGGCACGTCGCGCCAACCTATCAATCTTTAAGGATAAGGCCGGGATGGAGACCTTAAGTATATTCGAGGTGGACAAAGAAGTGCAGGAGGATAATCCAGAAACTTTTGAATTGGACCCAAGGGACAAAACGACCAGAGAAAAGGAGGAGCCGACTGAATCGATTGTTTTAAACAAAGCTGAACCGAACAAAACAGTCAAGATTGGGGCAAGGCTGACCGAACAAGTTAAGAGAGATGTGACAAACTTGTTAAGAGAATACAAGGAGATTTTCGCTTGGAGCCATGAAGACATGCCAGGGATTGAAAGAAGCGTGATTTCACACAACCTGGCCATAAACGAAAAATACAAACCAGTAGTGCAAAAGAGGAGAACCTTTAACCTAGAGAGAAGTGCGGCAATAAAAGAGGAGGTGTCTAAGTTACTCGCCACAGGATCAATCAGAGACGTTAAGTATCCGGAATGGGTAGCGAATGTAGTTCTGGTGAAAAAGAAGAACAGCCAATGGAGGATGTGCGTCGACTTTATCGATTTGAACAAAGCCTGCCCCAAGGACAGTTTCCCACTACCAAGAATTGACCAGCTGGTCGATGCAACATCTGGACATGAAACGTTGAGCTTCATGGACGCATATTCAAGATATAACCAGATAAAAATGCACAAGCCAGATGAGGAAAAAACAGCATTCACCACAGATCAAGGATTATACTGTTACACAGTCATGCCATTCGGTCTGAAAAACGCTGGAGCAACTTACCAGCGCTTAATCAACAAAATGTTCGCCAAGCAAATAGGAAGAAATATGGAGGTGTATGTCAACGATATGTTGATAAAAAGCATCCCAGCGGATAAGCGTATAGATGACCTAAGAGAGACATTCGAGGTATTGGTGAGGTATGGAATGAAATTGAATCCGGCAAAATGTGTGTTCGGCGTACCATCCGGAAGGTTTCTAGGGTATCAAGTGCATCAAAGAGGAATAGAGGTGAATCCTGAAAAAATCCAAGCACTGGCAGAAATGGTCTCTCCAAGAACTTTGAAAGACGTCCAAAGACTCACGAGATGCCTGGCATCGCTGAGCAGGTTCATAGCTAAATCAACGGATCGATGCCTACCATTTTTTAAAGTCTTAAAGAAAGGAAAGGGAGTCGAGTGAAATAAGGATTGTGAAAGAGCTTTCCAGGCCTTGAAAGATTACCTTGGGCGGGCGCCGCTGTTATCAAAGCCAGTAACAGGAGAAACACTGTATATGTGCTTGTCCGTTTCTGAGGCAGCCACAAGCTCCGTACTAGTAAGGTAGGAAGAGGGGATCCAGAAACCGATATACTACACCAGCAAAGCACTGTTACCAGTCGAAACAAGGTACTCGCTGGCCGAAAAAATGGCACTCGCTCTAATAACAGCGGCAAGGAAGTTAAGGCCTTATTTTCAAGCTCATAAAATCGGAATATACACCAATTGCCCACTGAAACTAATCCTGCAGAAACCAGAAGTATCCGGTCGATTAACAAAGTGGGCGATCGAGTTAAGTGAATTCGACATAGAGTATCTCCCAAGGACGGCGATTAAAGCTCAAGCAGTGGCAGACTTTGTAGCAGAGTTTACCGAGCCAAGTATAGAGGTGGCGAGAATGATGGTGGAGCAAAATAAGAAAGTATTCAAATGGCAACTCCGCGTTGATGGCTCGTCAAATACGCACGGCAGCGGGGTAGGGGTAGTATGTTAGGATTATGCTCAATAGCAAGAGTGTTATGTTGTAATTAACAATCTTTTTCATATTAATAAAGTGATTTCTGGTTTAACAAATCGTATAGCATTTATAGTTTAATATTATAATTGTCAAAGTAAATAATCATAAGGTCTAAAGACTATGAGAAAAGAAGAATTGTTCGTACATCTGGATATGTATGTGGTAGACACAATTCTTTAGTTAGTCTTGAATAATGTTCACAACTTAAGTTAAAGGTTGGGCACCTTTATCTTGTTAAAGTTGTAGAATTCTTTTGCTAGCATTTGAGTGGGATCAAATGAGATATGATGAGTCTAAATCATCGGAGTGTCTTCGAGCAAAAGGATCTAGTGCACTGGGTGCATTGAACAGGATCACAATGAAAAACTTTATCTAGAACCGTCAATAGATAATAGTCTTTTCATTATCAGGACAATCGGAGAGTTTATCTTAATCCTGAGATAAATGATGGACTTATGGTTGCAAGTGATATCATTTGAGTTATCAATGAGTACGATTATATCGCATAGTCTATCCTCGATAGTTTGGTGATATTCATTTGTTAATCGATAGAGGACTTCATTTATAGATATGGACATCGTGGCTCCATTTAATTAAATGAGAGTATAATATCATCATATGGATGTTTTGAGGTAATTGGATATTAAATCTCAACGTTGAGTTTTCGATAGTGTCTATTGAAAACATGGCTTCTGGACAAGTCAAAATATCCAAGTTCAAAACGTGGTCATATGAGTAAATATGGTAACTTGGAGAGTTATAGGCGGTCTATGAACTCTTGGCGATTACTGATATTAATCACGAGGATACACTATCTCCTATATGATTGTCTAGGGTATGAATGAGGAGCATCTTCCTTTTCTATCTTTATTTAAGAGTTCAATTTTAGCTCTTTAGTGGAATGAGTTAAAATTAATGGATCGGACCTAAGTGAATCATTTGTTGATTGTGATTAGGTTATGTCTATTGAAGCTTAAATTTAGATGGCCCGCCAAGATCCCAATCCACACGGACTTGCATGGATCACTTGATATATTCTACCGGACCAATTTAAGGGTCCATCTAGAATTGCATTTAATATATTAAGAATATAATTTGCACATTATTTATGTAATGGGCTGCTCAATTATATTAATATATTAATGAATGACATGTGGGCTTGTTTCTTTTAGTAAGAATGGGTCTGGTTCACATGTGGGCTTTTTATTTAAAGTCCAATGGATTAAATGAAATAAAGGAAATAATATATAGCCCATTTGTTTAAGTGGGGCGGCAAGTAGGTTTTATAACCTAATATATTATTTTGTTTCATTGTTTTAATTAAATAAGAATTAATTAATTTATTAATTAATTGTTTAATTAAGAAACAAATCTTTTCTGAATAGGAAATATATTTCCTAGAGTAATACTATTGTAGTAGTTTACTAAAATTAAAAGACTTGTTTGATAAGAAAATAAATAATTAATTTTATTTATTTAATCAAATAAGAAGTCTTTTTATTTAGTCAAATAAAAAAGGAATAAAATATCTATGAGTTGGATTAGGGTTTGAAGTCTTAAACTAGATGGAAATTAGGGTGCAACACAAGCCTATTTTGGCATATGATTTGCGGCAACCCTAGTTGTTTTTTGGTAAGGATTTCGGCAACCCTAATAGAAAGAAGGAAAGAAAAATTGGCCACCTATATATATGTACTTATAGAATTCGGCCAACCGAATGCTTGGTGCTTGAGATTCTATTTTCTTCTTCTTCTCAATTCATAGAGAGATTAATTTATTTCTTCTAAAACATAAAAGAGTGTAAGATTATTCTTTGATAGTATACTATTTGCTTAATAATCAATAAGCTTGTGTATACGATATCGATCTAGGTTCACGCGAGTTTCGATCATTAGATTGAGAACTCAAAAGTGACCGGAATAATCTCAGTCATTCTTTTGATTGTTTTTGTGACTAACAAAGAAAAGAAAGTTTATTTTGTCCATTCACAGGTTTGCAATTCAAAGAAAAAGGGAGACCACGCTCCTAGGTGATCCACGTCCGTGCTAGGATTGAAGATCTTACGGATTACCATCGACGTAAGTCAATCGGATCACGCGACAAAAGGTATTCTACTTTTTGGTTATTGTATATGCATGTTTAATTAATTAAAGGGTTTAAGGTTCACAAAGGAAAAATTTTAAAAGTCACTAAATCTTATTTTTAGTCTCGCTTCCGCTGCGTGTACTGCGATTTTTCCCTACATAGTAGTGTCAACACCGGAAGGAGATTCAGTTGAATGTGCCTTATGTTTTGACTTCAAAGCAACTAATAATCAAGCTGAATACGAGGCACTCATAGCAGGCTTAAAGGTTTGCACTGTCCTAGGAGCAGATGAGGTAGAAATCTTCAGCGACTCTCAAGTTGTTGTTAATCAGGTACTAGATGAATACCAGGCGAGAGAGGAGGGCATGATCACCTACCTAGAGCTAGCAAGGGAGCTACTGGAAAGATTCAAAGAATACAGAATTATTCATATCCCCAGAGAAGAAAATGAGCAGGCTGACGCATTGGCTAAGTTAGCATCCACCACAATCAACATCTGGCCCAAAACTATCTCTATGATCCGCCTATTACAGCCAAGTATAGTCAGATCGAAGGAAGTGGGGGCAGTCTTTGGTGAGAGGAACAGCTGGGTCATACCAATCCAAGAATATCTCGTCAATGACGTACTCCCAAGTGACCTATTGGAAGCAAAACGGTTGAAGTATAGAGCTACAAGGTATTCAGTGCTCAATGGAGAACTGTACAAAAGGGGGTACTCAAGGGCACTGCAGAGATGTGTCGGGCCTGAAGAAGCAGAAGGTATCCTAAGAAGCATACATAGTGGAAACTGTGGGAACCACGCTGGGGGTGTCAGCTTAGCCCACAAAACATTAAGACAGGGTTTTTATTGGCCAACATTATTCGCCGACGCCAAAAGAGTGGCAGCGAGATGTGAGGCGTGTCAAAAGATTGGCAATAACATCCGCCAACCACCTAAACTCTTGAAGAGTATTACCTCGCCTTGGCCATTCGCCATGTGGGGAATTGACTTGATCGGCCCAATGCCAACAGCAACTGGAGGAGCAAAGCACGCTATAGTAGCTGTAGATTATTTTACGAAGTGGGTAGAAGCCGAACCATTGGTACATATAAGGGAAGCAAACACCATAAGCTTTGTGAAGAAAAATATCCTGTACAGATTCGGGATACCAAACACCATCATCACGGACAATGGGACCCAATTCGACGATAAGAAATTCAGGGAGCTATGCGACAAGTACGGCATTAACAACTACTACGCCTCCCCAGCACATCCACAAACGAATGGCCAGACTGAAGCAGTGAACAAGATCATAAAACACAACCTGAAAGCTAAGTTGGCAGCAAAAAAGGGGAACTGGGCAGATAAATTACCATAGGTACTCTGGGCATATCGAACCACAGAAAGGGGTTTAACAGGTGAGACCCCATATTCCATGGCATATGGGGCTGAAGCTGTTATTCCCGTAGAAACAGCATTCTCTTCACCAAGGGTACAGCTTTTTCAACCAGAACTCAACATTGATATACTAAAGTGCGGTCTGGATGAGTTAGAAGAAAGAAGAGAGCGCGCACAAATAAGGAATACTGCATACCAGCAGAGGGTAGCCAGATACTACAACTCACATGTACGTGAAAGAAGGCTCTCGCTTGGCGACTTAGTGCTGAAAAGGGTGAACCCAGGAACAAGAGACAAAGCTGCAGGTGTAGGGAAAAATACCGTAGTACACGCAGCGGAAGCGAGACTAAAAATAAGATTTAGTGACTTTTAAAATTTTTCCTTTATGAACCTTAAACCCTTTAATTAATTAAACATGCATATACAATAACCAAAAAGTAGAATACCTTTTGTCGCGTGATCCGATTGACTTACGTCGATGGTAATCCGCAAGATCTTCAATCCTAACACGAACGTGGATCACCTAGGAGCGTGGTCTCTCTTTTTCTTTGAATTGCAAACCTATGAATGGACAAAACAAACTTTCTTTTCTTTGTTAGTCACAAAAACAATCAAAAGAATGACTAAGATTATTCCGGTCACTTTTGAGTTCTTAATCTAATGATCGAAACTCGCGTGAACCTAGATCGATATCGTATACACAAGCTTATTGATGATTAAGCAAATAGTATACTATCAAAGAATAATCTAACACTCCTATTTGTTTTAGTAGAATAAAAGCTTTCTATGAATTGAGAAGAAGAAGAAAAATTGTCTCCAGAACAACTTGGGTGGCCGAAATCTATATGTGGGAATATATAGGTGGCCGAAATTTTCCTCTCCTTGTCTTTTAGGGTTGCCGAAATCTCTCTCCTTTTTTTACTTAGGGTGGCCGAAAATCACAACCTAAAAGGGACTAGGGTTGCCGCAATTCTCAAGCCCAAAAGAGTTTGTATTGCACCCTATTTCCTATTTAGTTTAAGACTTTAAACCCTAATTGAATTCATAAATCTTTTATTCCTTTATTTGACTAAATATAAAAGACTTCTTATTTGATTAAATAAATAAAATTAATTATTTATTTTCTTACCAAATAAGTCTTTTACTTTTAGTATACTACCAACAATAGTATAACACTAGGAATCATATTTCCTAATCAGAAAAGATTTGTTTCTTAATTAAACAATTAATTAATAAATTAATTAATTCTTATTTAATTAAAACAAATGAAACAAAATAATATATTAGGTTAAAACTTAACCTTGCCGCCCCACTTGAATAAATGGGCCAAAATATTATTTTCTTATTTCATTTAATCCATTGGACTTTAAATAAAAAGCCCACATGTGAACCAGACCCATTCTTACTAAAAGAAACAAGCCCACATGTCTTTCACTAATATATAAATATAATTGAGCAGCCCATTACTTAAATAATGTGCAAATTATATTCTTAATATATTAAATGCAATTCTAGATGGACCCTTAAAATTGGTCCGGTAGAATATATCAAGTGATCCATGCAAGTCCGTGTGGATTGGGATCTTGGCGGGCCATCTAAATTTAAGCTTCAATAGACATAACCTAATCACAATCAACAAATGATTCACTTAGGTCCGATCCATTAATTTTAACTCATTCCACTAAAGAGCTAAAATTGAACTCTTAAATAAAGATAGAAAAGGAAGATGCTCCTCATTCATACCCTAGACAATCATATAGGAGATAGTGTATCCTCGTGATTAATATCAGTAATCGCCAAGAGTTCATAGACCGCCTATAACTCTCCAAGTTACCATATTTACTCATATGACCACGTTTTGAACTTGGATATTTTGACTTGTCCAGAAGCCATGTTTTCAATAGACACTATCGAAAACTCAACGTTGAGATTTAATATCCAATTACCTCAAAACATCCATATGATGATATTATACTCTCATTTAATTAAATGGAGCCACGATGTCCATATCTATAAATGAAGTCCTCTATTGATTAACAAATGAATATCACCAAACTATCGAGGATAGACTATGCGATATAATCGTACTCATTGATAACTCAAATGATATCACTTGCAACCATAAGTCCATCATTTATCTCAGGATTAAGATAGACTCTCCGATTGTCCTGATAATGAAAAGACTATTATCTATTGACGGTTCTAGATAAAGCTTTTCATTGTGATCCTGTTCAATGCACCCAGTGCACTAGATCCTTTTGCTCGAAGACACTCCGATGATTTAGACTCATCATATCTCATTTGATCCCACTCAAATGCTAGCAAAAGAATTCTACAACTTTAACAAGATAAAGGTGCCCAACCTTTAACTTAAGTTGTGAACATTATTCAAGACTAACTAAAGAATTGTGTCTACCACATACATATCCAGATGTACGAACAATTCTTCTTTTCTCATAGTCTTTAGACCTTATGATTATTTATTTTGACAATTATAATATTAAACTATAAATGCTATACGATTTGTTAAACCAGAAATCACTTTATTAATATGAAAAAGATTGTTAATTACAACATTACACTCTTGCTATTGAGTATAATCCTAACAGCAGGGTCACTCGCAGACAAATAGGAAGGACCTTATCAAATTACAGGCATAGCTGGCCACGGGGCATATCGCATTACTCGAGAGGGTTTAAGCGAACTACCTCGTCCATGCAATGTGCAGTACTTGAAGATATATTACCCTTGATTTTCCATAACTTTTAGGATTTATTTCAATCTTTTATTCTTAGACAATTTTCGTTTTTAGCAGTTTTATCTGTGACTAAGTTAACGAGTTGCAGGAAGTATTCAATAAAGAGTAATTTATTACTGACGATTCGTGATTTGACTCGCCAGTTACAAAGGGCATTCGCCGTCATGCATCACTACCATCGCGTACAGATAAATCTAGTACTCACAGCAAACTTGCGGGAAAAATAAAATCCCAAGTCATAGAAATTGGCAATCGCCATTACGGGAAAAGTAAAATCCCTAAAAAGACGAGCAAAAAGCATGAGGGAGACGTCCCAATAATATGCTAAAACTCAGCAATGGCAGCTGACTAAATTGTTAGGATTATGCTCAATAGCAAGAGTGTAATAGTGTTTTTGACAATCTATTCATATTCATAATGTGATTTCTGGTTTAACAAATCTTATAGCATTTATAGTTTAATTATTATAATTGTCAAAAGTAAATAATCATAAGGTCAAAAGACTATGAGAAAAGAAGAATTGTTCGTACATCTGGATATGTATGAGGTAGACACAATTCTTTAGTTAGTCTTGAATAATGTTCACAACTTAGGTTAAAGGTTGGGCACCTTTATCTTGTTAAAGTTGTAGAATTCTTTTACTAGCATTTGAGTGGGATCAAATGTGTTATGATGAGTCTAAAATCATCGGAGGGTCTTCGAGTAAAAGAATCTAGTGCACTGGGTGCATTGAACTGGATCACAATGAAATACTTTATCTAGTTACGTCAATAGATAATAGTCTTTTCATTATCAGGACAATCGGAGAGTCTATCTTAATCCTGAGATAAATGATGGACTTATGGTTGCAAGTTGTATCATTTGAGTTATCAATGAGTACGATTATATAGCATAGTCTATCCTCGATAGTTTGGTGGTATTCATTTGTTAATCGATAGAGAACTTCATTTATAGATATGGACATCGTGGCTCCATTTATTAAATGAGAGTAGAAAATCATCATATGGATGTTTTGAGGTATTGGATACTAAATCTTAACGTTAAGTTTTCAATAGTGTCTATTGAAACATGGCTTCTTGACAAGTCAAAATATCCAAGTTCAAAATGTGGTCATATGAGGAAATATGGTAACTTGAAGAGCTATAGGCGGTCTATGAGCTCTTGGCGATTACTGATATTCTTCACGAGGATACACCATCTCCTATTAGATTGTCTAGGGTATGAATGAGAATCATTTACTTATTCCATCTTTATTTAAGAGTACAATTTTAGTTCTTTAGTGGAATGAACTAAAATTAATAGATTGAACCTGAGTGAATTATTTGTTGATTGTGATTGGGTTATGTCTATTGGAGCTTAAATTTAGATAGGCTCGCCAAGATCCCCAATCCACACGGACTTGCATGGATCACTTGATATATTCTATCGGACCAATTTATGGGTCCATCTAGAATTGTATTTAATATATTAAGAATATAATTTGCACATTATTTATTTAATGGGCTGATCAATTATATTAATATATTAATGAAAGGCATGTGGGCTTGTTTCTTTTAGTAAGAATGGGTCTGGTTCACATGTGGGCCTTTTATTAAGGTCCAATGGATTTAATAAAATAGAAAAACAATATATAGATATATTAATATGTATGGCACATGGCCAAGATATATATATGATATTATATTGTTTTATTTTTATTATTTGATTAAATGGAAATTAATTAATTGATTAATTAATTATTTAATTAAAAATCAAAATCTTTTTCTGACTAGGAAATATGTTTCTTAGTAGTATACTATTGTGGTAGTATAAATAAAATAAAAGACTTTATTTGGTAAGTAGATAAATAAGGGATTTATTTATCTGATCAAATAAGGAAGTCTTTTATATAGTCACAAATACACTAAAGAGTTGGATTATGGTTGAATTCTAAAGATTGATAGAGATATATATTATATATGGCAAGTTAAATTAATATATATATATATAAGAGATTATCGGCGAATAGATAGATTTGAAAAAAGCATGCAGAATGTGCAATATATATATGCATGCATAATGCGAAAAAAAAATATATATCTTTGTATTTAGGCGTGCATTGCGAGTGCACTTTAATAAGGATGCAGCACTTTTGATATAAATATATAATTAAGTAAGTTGAATTCAGGCAGATATATATATAAATTGGCAAGTGATTTTAACGATCAAGCATATATTCTTTATATAGAATGGGCTAACCCTAGAGTTCTTGCTTGAGAGAGTTTTTTCTTTTGCTAGAGAAAAATAGAATCCAACTCTTAGATTAGTGTGAGAATTCGACCAATAAGAAAAGAGAGAAAAGTTTGTTCTTATTTCGATAGTGCACTAGTAACTTTTATATCAAAAGGTTTTGTGCACAATTTCAAATAAGGTTCACGCGAGTTTCGATCTAACGATTGTGAATTCAAAAGTGATCGGAACATTCTTTGTAGTCTCTTGGAATTTGTTGTGACTAACGAAAAAGAAAAAGTTTTGTTAATCCATCCTCAGGTACACAATTCAAAGAGAAGGGAGACCACGCTCCTAGGTGATTCACGTTCGTGATTGGATTGGAAGATCTTGCGGATTACCATCGACGCAATGTCAATCGGATCACGCGACAAAGGTATGATATCTTTAGTATTATATGTTAATTAATTAGAGGGCTAAGGTTCAAATTATGGAAAAATTTTAAACTATACTAAACTCGATTTTAGTCTCGCTTCCGCTGCGTTGACCGTATTTTTCCCTTCAATTGGTATCAGAGCCTAGTTTGAACCCTTTTAATTAATTAACATATATATACGTGAATCTATTTCTTTTTATTGTGATTACGCATGTTTAGAAAGAGATGGCACTCTAGGTATTCGCATATATAATTACATGTGGATGTATGGATTTATATATGTTTTGTATGTGGATTGTTGTTGCTCGATTTTGGTCCTAGATTTTCAATGTAATTTTTGTTATGGAATTGTAACAAGAAGGGTGGTCTATCATCGCCATAATTCCTTCTTGGTAGTTGCTAGGTTTTCTTTTATTTTTATTGTAATTTAAAAGTGCAGTTTTTCTTATTAAAAGTTACTGCAGTTTTTTTTATTTTTATTATTGTGCAGTTTTTTATTGTAATAAATACTGCAGTGATTAAAAAAAAAAAAATACTGCAGTATTTTATATGTTTATATACTGCTGTAATGTATTCGGGTATTGAAGAATCGAAGACATGAAGAAAAGGAAGCAACCGGAACCAAGAACGAGCACCGTGCGCACCCTAGGAGTGGATTGGGCTGCGCATGGCAAGCCCATATCATGGTGGGCTGCACACAGCAGCCCCTTTGTGGGGTTGTGGGGTGTGCACGCCTATGGGGGGCAGCCGAGGGATAATAGTATGGTTGATGGCCATTTGAAGAACTTGTATTCCTAAACAATTGTAATTTACTTGCTTTTCTAGGATGGACCAAAATTGTGGCTATTTATTTTTTGCATAAATATTACAATATTTGTTATTGTATGATAACATGTCATATAGAATAGGAGTGCCACTCATATATCTCTTTTGGTATGAACATGCATTGAATGATTTAGGTATCTAAATTGGCATTTAGATAACTTGGTAAATCATTTTATGGGATTTAATCACACGCCTTAAATAATTGAGTGGGAGAAGGTGTTTTGGAACACCTATGGCCTCCAAGGTTAGTTGAGCTTTATTATTTATTGGTAATCCCCCCAAGGGGCGTCCATGAATGGAATTTAGCAACATACTTCCTTACAAGGATAGACTAGACAATTGACTCAAACGAGATCTACTCCCCAAGGAGGGATTTTTGTGAGAGAAAATTGAGGGTCGATATCTTGGTAACACACTCAATGTAATTTTATTGATATCCTCCCAAGAGTTCTTGTCAGTAAAATTGCAAGGCTAAAATTGAAAACGCTGGTTGTTATGTTAACAATTAGGTGGGACCTAGTCTAACTAGTAAATGGTGCGAACTCCCAAAGGAGGCGTAACATTTATGGGTGTTGGATCACCGTTGAATTTTTATGATTGAGTTATTTATTTAAATCAAGATAAATATTCGAAAGTGCTTTATCATGATTATTTACTCATATATATTTTTGTTTTATTCAGAAATCATGACCCCATCACCTAATGAACATCTTAAAAGATAATACTTTAACCGGAGATAATTATGTCACATGGAAAAGGAAAATTGGGTTGTTGCTGCAAGCTGAAAAACATAAGTTTGTTCTAACTACTCCTAAACCACCTGCTCTTACTTATGAATCTCAGATTCATATGGTTGGTAAAGTTGCTACTGTTAAGGCCCGTCAAAAGGTCAAGGAACAACAGAAGAAAAAGCAACTTGGGCCTACCAAGAAGGAGATCAAGAAAGTAACCAAGATCAAAGGGAAGTGCTTCCTTTGTGGTGAAAATGGACATTGGAAAAAAAATTGCCCAAAGTCCCAGAACAAGACGGAACAAGGTAATATTAATTATCTTGAATCATGTTTTCTGGCAGATTCTACAGATTCTTGGATCATAGACTCTGGAGCCACAAATCATGTTTGCTATTCCTTACAGGGGTTCCCAGAAAGGAGAAAGTTGAATAAGAATGAAATCAACTTGCGTTTGGGCAACGGAACGTTAGTGTCTGCAAGTGCAGTGGGAGATAATAGAATTAATCTAGTTTTTTTTTTAGGCATTTAGATTTGATAGACGTTTATTATGTACCTCAATTCAAGAGAAATTTAATTTCAGTTTCTTGTTTGAATAAATTTGGATATTCGGTTACTTTTAATAAAGATTTTATTATTAGTAAGAATAACAAATTTATTTGCAAAGGTACATTGGAAAACGGCTTATTCTTTTTGCATAAAAATATCTCTCACTTGTTGGACACAGAAATAATTGAACCTAATCATAAAAGAGTAAAATTATCAATAGATGAAACTTACCTATGGCATTCACGCCTAGGTCATATTAACCTTAATAGGATTAAAAGATTGGTAAGTGACGGACCTTTAAGTGACTTAAAGGTTGATAATCTACCAACATATGAATCTTGTTTGGAAGGTAAAATGACCAAAAGGTCGTTCTCGGCCAAAGGCGCAAGAGCCACTGAATGTTTAGGATTGATACACACTGATGTATGTGGTCCTATGAGCATTCAAGCTAGAGGTGGATATGAGTACTTCATTACCTTCACAGATGATTACTCGAGATTTGGCTATGTGTATCTCATGCGACATAAGTCAGATGCTTTTGACATGTTCAAAGCATTCAAAGCTGAAGTAGAAAATCAGCTTGAGAAACACATAAAAATCTTGAGATCTGATCGTGGTGGAGAATATCTAACTGGTGAGTTTCAGCAATATCTTATTGATAATGGGATAGTTTCTCAGTTTTCTACACCAGGTACACCTCAACAGAATGGGGTAGCAGAAAGGAGAAATAGAACTCTTTTAGACATGGTTAGGTCTATGTTGAGTTATTCAACACTTCCTATTTCTTTTTGGGGATATGCTTTACAAACTGCTATATACATTCTAAACGATGTACCATCTAAGTCCGTTCCTCAAACACCGCATGAGTTGTGGACTGGGCGCAAACCTAGTTTACAACACTTAAGGATATTTGGTTGTCCTGCGCATGTGTTAAAAGGAAAGACAGAAAAGATGGAGTCCCGTCCGGAAACATGTATATTTGTAGGGTATCCAAAAGAAACTAAAGGATATTATTTCTATAGTCCTTCAGATCTTAAAGTATTTGTTTCGACAAATGCTAAATTTCTGGAAAAGGACTATATGAATGATTTTGTGCCTAGAAGTAGAATTGTCCTGAATGAGATGTCAGGAGATACAATTCCACGAGAGGTTACACAACCTAACCCAATTGTAAGTTCCGATCCAACACAAAATCAATAACCTACCATTCCTCGTCGTAGTGGGAGGGTTAGAACACAACCCGAAAGATACATTAGTCTGGGAGAATCGGTGGAGAATCTCCCGGACAACGATGATCCCTACACGTATAAGGAAGCAATGGAGGATGTTGATAGTCGCCATTGGCAAAAGGCAATGCAATCTGAGATTGAATCCATGTTCGATAACAAAGTCTGGTCCCTTGTAGACTTGCCTAAAAGGATAAAACCCATTGGGTCCAAGTGGGTATACAAGAGGAAAATAGGTATGGATGGAAAGGTGGAAACCTTTAAAGCTAGATTGGTAGCTAAAGGGTATACATAGAAAGAAGGTATCGATTACGAGGAAACCTTCTCTCCTGTGGCCATGCTTAAATCCATTAGGATACTCTTATCCATTGCAGCATCTTTAGATCTAGAGATTTGGCAAATGGACGTCAAGACAGCTTTCCTTAATGGAAGTCTTGATGAAAGCATCTACATGATGCATGTAGGGAAAAATACCGTAGTACACGCAGCAGAAGCGAGACTAAAAATTGATTTAGTAACTTTTAAAATTTTTCCTTTTATGAACCTTAAACCCTTTAATCAATTAAACATATATATTATCTAACAAAAGAATAATACCTTTTGTCGCGTGATCCGATTGACTTACGTCGATGGTAATCCGCAAGATCTTCAATCCTAGCACGAGCGTGGATCACCTAGGAGCGTGATCTCCCTTTTCTTTGAATTTCAAACCTGTGAATGGACAAACAAACTTTTCTTTTCTTTGTTAGTCACAAAAACAATCAAAAGAATACCAAGATTATTCCGGTCACTTTTGAGTTCTCAATCTAATGATCGAAACTCGCGTGAACCTAGATCGATGTTGTATACACAAGCTCATTTATGATTAAGCAAATAGTATATCATCAAAGAATAATCTAACACTCTTTTATGTTTTTAGTAGAATAAAATAATCTCTCTATGAATTAAGAAGAAGAAGAAATTTGTATCAACAACACACATGTTGGCCGAATTCTATAAGAGCACTTATATAGGTGGCCAAATTTTCTTCTCTTCTTTCACTTAGGGTGGCCGAAAATCATAACCTAAAAGGGACTAGGGTTGCCGCAATTCTCAAGCCCAAAAGAGTTTGTATTACACCCTAATTCCTATTTTAGTTTAAGACTTCAAACCCTAATCCAACTCATAGATCTTTTATTCTTTTATTTTGACTAAATAAAAAGACTCCTTATTTGATTAAATAAATAAAATTAATTATTTATTTTCTTACCAAATAAGTCTTTTACTTTTAGTATACTACCAACAATAGTATAACACTAGGAATCATATTTCCTAATCAGAAAAGATTTGTTTCTTAATTAAACAATTAATTAATTAATTAATTAATTCTTATTTTATTAAAACAATGAAAACAAAATAATATCTTAGGTTAAAAATTTAACCTTGCCGCCCCATATAAAATAATTAGGCCAAATATTATTTTCTTATTTCATTTAATCCATTGGACTTTAAATAAAAAGCTCACATGTGAACCAGACCCATTCTTACTAAAAGAAACAAGCCCACATGTCTTTCATTAATATATTAATATAATTGAGCAGCCCATTACATAAATAATGTGCAAATTATATTCTTAATATATTAAATGCAATTCTAGATGGACCCTTAAATTGGTCCGGTAGAATATATCAAGTGATCCATGCAAGTCCGTGTGGATTGGGGATCTTGGCGGGCCATCTAAATTTAAGCTTCAATAGACATAACCCAATCACAATCAACAAATGATTCACTTAGGTCCGATCCATTAATTTTAACTCATTCCACTAAAGAGCTAAAATTGAACTCTTAAATAAAGATAGAAAAGGAAGATGCTCCTCATTCATACCCTAGACAATCATATTGGAGATAGTGTATCCTCGTGTTTAATATCAGTAATCGCCAAGAGTTCATAGACCGCCTATAACTCTCCAAGTTACCATATTTACTCATATGACCACGTTTTGAACTTGGATATTTTGACTTGTCCAGAAGCCATGTTTTCAATAGACACTATCGAAAACTCAACGTTGAGATTTAATATCCAATTACCTCAAAACATCCATATGATGATATTATACTCTCATTTAATAAATGGAGCCACGATGTCCATATCTATAAATGAAGTCCTCTATCGATTAACAAATGAATATCACCAAACTATCGAGGATAGACTATGCAATATAATCGTACTCATTGATAACTCAAATGATATCACTTGCAACCATAAGTCCATCATTTATCTCAGGATTAAGATAGACTCTCCGATTGTCCTGATAATGAAAAGACTATTATCTATTGATGGTTCTAGATAAAGCTTTTCATTGTGATCCAGTTCAATGCACCCAGTGCACTAGATCCTTTTGCTCGAAGACACTCCGATGATTTTATACTCATCATATCTCATTTGATCCCACTCAAATGCTAGCAAAAGAATTCTACAACTTTAACAAGATAAAGGTGCCCAACCTTTAACTGATGTTGTGAACATTATTCAAGACTAACTAAAGAATTGTGTCTACCACATACATATCCAGATGTACGAACAATTCTTCTTTTCTTATAGTCTTTAGACCTTATGATTATTTACTTTGACAATTATAATATTAAACTATAAGTGCTATATGATTTGTTAAACCAGAAATCACTTTATTAATATGAAAAAGATTGTTAATTACAACATTACACTCTTGCTATTGAGCATAATCCTAACAGATATATCAAACAAAGTGCAAGAGTGAAATGTGTCATGTGAAGAGAATACACACAAGTACAAGTATGCTAAGTGTGTGTGTGCTAACTAAATCTCTTCAAAGAAAAACTAAGCACTAGAGATTATATCTTTGGCGTGCTTGTCCCTTGAGGTCTTGAAAGGGCCTTTGAGCTTGAACCTCACTCACATAAACTACCCTTACACAATCAACCCCAACATGTGGTTTGTCCATGAAATAAGCCAATCAATATATGGGAATCCTTATAGTAGGAATAGATAGATAAAGCTATTTGAAACAAATATTGCATGGTGTGTATAAAACTATCTAGAGAAGAGTGGGGGTGTTGTTGAATAGATTTTAAAGATATTACCCAATTTTTCATGTATAGTCAATATTATGAAATTACCCCTAACTAGATAAAGCAATAAATCAAGTGTAAAATGCTGAAATTAAATAACACTTGATTTTTACGTGGAAACCCTCACAAGAAAAACCACGGGCTAATAAGTGAGCCACACTCGAACCTCGAATCCACTAAATGTGTAAACCGATTACAACCTAATCTTGGTCAGTAATCACACACCTTCCTAATCCCGGTATGAGTGGACATAGCCCAATTGCTTGCGAATTAAGTAACCTAATCCCGGTAACAACATAAGACTTAATTCTCTAAGAAGAGATAATAAAACCTATGTGAATATGAGAAATATTCAAAATGCAATTTAGAGCTAGGTTACTCTATATGCTTATGTAGGATGATGATTTTGCAATTAATTCAATCTGAGATATTAAAAGCTAGATGACATGTCAATTAGCTTAGCTAAACATAGATTATGAAAACCTAGATAGCTATCACAATACAACACTCAATCAAATCAACACAACAATCTCTAACTTGAATATTAGAATTTAATCTAAGAACAATCAAGTAATAAAAGAGATGCCATAATAAATAAAACACTAATTATATATGATAATAGTGAAGAACTTACCAAAGTAAGTGTGTTGATAGAAGACCCATGCAAGCAAGCATCCTAGATATGCTAGAAGATGCTAGATGAATTTTGATGCATATGAATTTTGGTTTGAGAGTTTAAATGAGCAAACTTGATTGCTTTTTCTCACAAAATCTCTCTTTTAAAAATAGGATTCTTGATAATTAAAGAGTCACATTCAGAACAAGAGAAAGTGATGTATTTATAGGCATGAAAAACAGAGTATGTTAAAAGACAAGTTTACCCCTGAAACGCACCGATCGGCGGTTTCAATCGGCGGCCAGGCCACCATTTCCAACCGCGGAATTGAGCCCATGAAGAGCAGAGCATCAACGACGGTTTCATTCGGCAGTTTCTAAACCGTCGAACCAACTGCAGAACCAACCGCAGAATCAAACCCGAGATTAAATCAATCAGGTATGATCGGCGGTTTCGAACGGCGGTTTCGAACAGCGGTCGTGGCCGTCGATCATAACCGTAGAATTTCTACAGAAGCCTCTGGACACAAACGGTGGTTTCATTCGGCGGCCAGGCCACCGATCATAACCACCGTTTCACCAAAAGAGAAGCCAAGGGCATTCTCCATAGGCCGATTTCGCACAAAACCAAGCACATACTAGTGCATGCGCGGACGTTTCTGAACAATATCGGGAAACGAATTACAAGGCACATAAGCACACACAAAATACAAAATCAAAGTGCAAGAGTGAAATGTGACATGTGAAGAGTATGCACACAAATGCAAGTATGCTAAGTGTGTATGTGCAATCTAAATCTCTTCAAAGAAAACTAAGCACTTAGAAATTTACCTTTGGTGCTTATCAAGATGAGGTCTTCAAAGGGCATTGAACTTGAACCTAATATCTAAGCTACCCTTACAATGAACCCCAATTGTGGTTTGTCCACGAAATGAGCCAATCAACAAATGAGACCTTACAATTAATCATGCCAAAGTGTTCAAACATTAAACTTTCAATATAATAAGCTCTATGTATTTTTCAGAATACAATTTAAGCATCTAGGCTATAAACCTTAAGTTCAAAATTTGCTAAAATTTGTACTCACATCTTTGAGTAACTTTACATTGAAGATTGAAGGCTTAAGTGTTTTTCATTGAACACTTCTTTTTGAAATCCCTTTTCTATCACAATTTTTACAAATTTGCCTCAGTACACGCTTTTATACAATTTGGAGCTTACATATGACTTTTATTAAGCTATGCACCTTAACATGATTAATAACTAGGGAGTGGTTAAGTGTTTGAATTGTGGGTGATGTGTGTAGGTTTAGTGTTTTGTCTCAATTTAACAATGAAGTACATATAGGGATATGGAAGTGTTTATGCAATATTTGGAGTTTTGCTAACACTATAGCCCAAAATCATTTCTAAAAATCCATCTTGCAAGGGAATACAAATTTCAACAAGCAGTCCACTTATATGTTCTATGGCAATCAATGCAAAATTGATGTGCAATGAGATCACTAAAAATTAATAGAACAAAATTCGAAGAGTGTTTAATAAGTAGAAACAAAATACCCTCTCAAATGAAAACACTTATAGGCACAAATTCTCACAAGGGTAATCTCCACTATTCTCCTAAGCTAAACATGAATAGAGTTCTATCTACCTCAACATCAAAAGATTGGCACTGTACAAGCAAATTAATAGTGATGCAAAGATCATACATGGCATGAATGATAGTCAAGATATTTTAACGACAAAACCTAAAAAAAAAAAACAACATCACGAAAGTTGTCCGCACCCCCAAATCTAAACTTAACACTATCCTCAGTGTAGCACAACGGAACCTTTTCCGTACATAAATTGGACAATGCTTAGCAAGATTCGGACATAAGAACAACAAAAATCACAAAGAATAAAAATAACAAAACAAAATAAATCCTAAGATCTAAGCACAAAACAACTCGCACTCTTAGATCTAAACAAAAATAACAATAAAAATTACAAAATTAAACAAGCAATGCATTTATATCCTTGAAGCTTATAGGTGGGAAACTTACCACCATACTACAACGACCCACAAGCACATTAAACTCAACACATGCATTCCACTTTAATTGAAGCACAAAACTAAGTCTCAATTCAATCCTCACTAATCTAAACACGGAGGAGTTGATTGGAGAGACTTATTTTTGGGAAAGCAAAGTGTAGAGGATACCTCTTGTAGAGTGCGTCGCGGTCCATAGATTGTGAAATCCATCCTTCTGTTGGGGCTCGGCGCGGGTTCAATCCCGCTGGTTCTTTCCCACGGAATGAAGTCGCGGACATCCAACGAGTTCGTTCTTTTTGGCTGGTGGGCTTGTTCCCGCGGATACGAAGTCGCTGGTCTTCCCCATCAAGTCCCGTGGGTTCTTCTCTTCTGCTCCGCTGGATCCTTCCCACGGATGGAAGAAGAGGACTCTCCTCAAATCCGTCGCGAGTTCATGCCTTCTACTCCACGGGTTCCTTCCTGTGGACTTGTCTCGCTCAAGGCTCCCAAGTGGAACTCGCAACCTTGGCTGCGCACATTAACCCATGGACTGAGGTCGCGGAAGGCAAATTTGCTTCTTGAAGCATTCTTTCTTGATTCCAGACCTCAGAATTATGCACAACACAAACAACTGAAAAAAATGAAACGCATTTGCTTGATATGAAAATAAAAACAAGAAAACAACAAACATAACAAACTGCATTATTTGCTAAAACTAAATACGGCTAACGAATAACCATTCCCCGGCAGCGGCGCCAAGAACTTTGACACGCACGGGACAGTTCTATAAACTATCGTAAATGATAGGGCATGCGAGTTTAACCGCAAGTGCACAGATCGTAGCGAACGTGTAGCAGCAAGTACGGTTCATTCCATAGGGAGACGGAATCCGTTAGCTGTATCTAGTTCTAGTGTTTATTAAAGCAATGTAAATGGAAAGCAAGTGTGGTGTGTGTGTGTGCTGTAAACTAACTAACTAGGATAGAAATATAGTCAGGTGTCTTGGCTATCTAATTAATCTACTCCTAATTAAGTTAATCTACTCATAGAGGCAAGACACCCTAACTACGAAAACAATGGTGGCTTGGAGATAAGTAAGATATGAAGCACATATGGGAACTCGGTACACCAAACACACTATGCAATTTATGTCGATTGTTTAACATGTGAATCCAATTAATCCAGTAAAGGGTTCGTTCTCTTGATTAGGGAATTACCGAAATCATGTCATCACTCTCCAAGTCGGAAGAGTGATTGTGTCTAGGGTCTAGACCCATTAAGCATAAGAACATATGAACCAAAGCTAAAGTGGCAAAGTCATGCACACATAAGCTATTTCCATTCCATAGAGCTAATAGCCAAGATTATGCAAGGAATGGTTATCCAAGCACAATCTCAACTCTCAATCTCTCTAATCATTCTAAACACATACATAGTAAATCATACACCAACATACATAAACAAATGAGATATTTGATTACAACTACTCCTAATCATTTAGTTAATCTACTCCAAATCTCATCCTTACATACATATCAACATACAATCATCCATACACATGAATATCATAGTAAGAGATTAATCAATATACAACTAAGGAATGAATCAATACTAAATCAAATCATAAGAACAATAAATACATATATTAACATAAGTGTTGGTTACAAATACTCCCAAATGGGTTACACATCAATAGAAATACAAGAGATGAGTAAAGGGATTACCCTTGAAGACAAGCCTCCAAAGCTCTCCCTATCTATGAACATCTATGGCTTGCACAAAAGCCCTCATATCTCTGCATATCTACTCTCCATGGAGGAAAATCCCCCATGGAAGGCTTGGAGTTGCTCTTGTTCTTTTGGTGTGTTAGAGCCAAGCTCTAGTGTTATTTTTGGTTGGTCACCTTTAGAAAGAGAGACAAAAGGATGTATATATAGGTTGGAAGTGTGTAGGGTAAGAATGGGCAACAAATTACATCAATCTCCTCCTAAGTCGGTGAGCTCGTGGGTTCAGAACACCTGCCTCGAGGGTTTGTGCTCGCCAACGGAACTTGCGGGAATTTGGTGGAAGTTGGCCACGAGTTTGGCCTTTCTAGTCCGCGGGAATCTTCTCGTGGCATGAACTCGTGGAGTTCTAGTGGGTTTGGACGTCTGGAGCGTGTGAAAGAAGCCACTGGAATCAAGCTTGAAGCTTGGATGGCCATGGAGACTTGGAGGATTTGGTGGAGAGGAAAATGTTTGCATGGGAGCTTGAAAGTGGGCCCGTTGTGACCGGAAAAATGTGGGGAGTCAATCTGGGCAAAGATCATCGGAAAAATCATTGGAAAATGGTCGAAAAATGGCCGGGAAAGAGTCAGGTCTTGTCGGGTCTGGTACTGGTTCGTCAGGTCAGTTCAGGTCAGGTTAGGTCGGGTCGGGTCGGGTCGGGTCGGGTCGGGTCGTCGCGCTCGACTAGAGGTAGAAGATGCAATGACGTCACGATGACATCAAGCTGACTTTTGACACCCTAAAATGACGCAGTTTCTCTGCTGACGTGGCACTGACGCTGTGCTTTGCACGACGAATTACAATATGTACCCCTGTACTCTTCCTTAATCATAGAATATTCAATCTTATCTGTAGATTTTCACTTTCACTTCTATTTCTCCAAAATGACATAATTGTCCCTGAATTTCCCTATTTTCTTTAGTTTAGGTTCAAACACCCACTTTGAGGGATATTTACCTACACATAGCTAAAACACAAATTATATACACAAAAGTGCTTATAAACGAACACAAAAGCTAGGAAATGGGAGCACTAAATGTGAACATTTGAAGCACGATCATCAACATACACAAAAATGTTAGAATTACTAAAAGTGTTCAATGAATATTCTAGCCAACAATTAGAGCAAGGATATATTGAATAATCAATTAAAATCCTATTTGTCTCTAAATACACATACAAGAGCATTAATCCTAGATTTTATAAATCAAAGGATCAAAACACATTTCAAGGATTATTAATCATAAAATGATTCAATCAAGTCACAAATAATCCTATATATCAATCTAATCACAATACAACTCTCAAACATGTGAAAAACCTAAGAAACTAGTTCATATATATCTCTAATTAGACTTTTGATTAAGATTGATTATGAAGCTATCTTTCTCAATAGAATTCACCATGCATACACATACATATAGAAGAAGAAACCCCAAGCAAATTGAAGGTTATAAAAGAAGAAATCTCAAAGATATGAACACTACCTTGGATTCTCGAGCTGGTTCGGTTTTCTGTGTGCAACCACTAGAACAGTCAATCAAACAGCTGCCAAACCACTTGGAAAAGGTAGAGAATTTGATTACAAACAATCTCCAACTTTGATCACTCAATTCTAACATCGTATGAGAAAATTATGGTGTTTGGAAGATGAGAAACATTGGAGAGAAAATCTGACGGGATTTCAACTTTTCTTCTTGAAAATGAATTGGAGGGAATGGGAGAGTTTAAAAAGAAGAGAGAGAATGGAGCAAACCGGCCAACTAGAGGGAAACATATCACCCCCTGTCTGTGTGGGGCGAGTGTGCCACACGGGGGTAGAGGCCTACCCTGGCCGTGTGGCCCACAGCCTCCACACGGGGTGGCCAAGCTTGGCCACTTGGCCTCGCTTTTTTCTCCCGCGCACCGCTGGCGTTCTTCGGCCGTATTCGGGCCTCTAAACTCCGATTTTGAATCCGTCTTCAGAATACGAATCGTGACTCCCTCACACACAATAAAGACTATGAAACTTTGACAAAAGGTTGAGAAATCATCTGGGAATATGACGACAAAAACAATCAACGAATGAGAATGAAACGCAGCCTAGCTACATCGTTTGGACTCGAAACCTAATGAATGAGTAACCGAAATGATAGGGACTCAATAAGGAATCATAAGAGATCAAGATCAAGTCCGAAATACAAAAAGCGAAAACATATAAACACAAAATCACACATGTATGCAATTTCCTAGACATAGTACTAGAATATGCAAATTACAATGTTTGTCAATTTGAATCTAATGCATGAGCATACATTTACTAAGTGTGTGAAAGTGATATATAAATGTTGTTCAATCATACAAGGACACATATGAATGCCATGTGTGTGTGTGCCTAGCCTTGTAAGAGAAATGAGGTCTTATATACCTTTGTAGACTGATGAAGCACATTTCTCTTTGAAGCCGGCATCTTGCATGAGTTATGGCCAAGTCTTTCTTTGACTTCTTAAATCTTTAAATCTTAGACTACTAAACATTACAAGACAACATTGTTTTGATATGGAATACATGACAAGATAAACCAAAAACCTAACAGAACTTGATGAAGCTATAGAGTCATTATCTAGGATGGCTTCTAGCACTAAGAAGCTTGACCACATTCTTGGGGTTGGAAAGAGTCCGTGTGATAAGAGGGGTCTTGGGTATGAAGATGGTAAGGAGATCTCAACCTCTAACAAGACCGTGTTTGTCAAAAGTTAGGGCATCAAAGAAGCTTCACCGGTGTAAACTCCTAGGAAGAAAATTGATCTAGGAAAATGTTCAAATAGTGCACAAGTGAAAGTGGTGCCAAGAAAGCAACCTCAAGCTCAACCTTCAAGAGCTCTTCAAGCTAACATTTCTCAACCTAAGGCTCACAAAGGAAATGGACCAATCGTGCAAGCTAAACCTCGGAAGCAAGCTAGACCGGTTCAACAACGAAGATGGATTGAACCTACTCAACCATAAAGACATGGGAAAGTTCCTATGTACACACAAGGATAAGGTATGATTCCTTATTTTATTCCTACATGTCATTTTTGTGATTTTGATGGTCATATTAGACTAAAATGCTTTTGTTATATTAAAATGTGTAGAAATAGAAGTATGATTGAGAAGAAAAAGATTATAGCCATAATGCATGTTCCTAGGAATGATAAGATTGATTGCATGATCCTAGGACATCTAGAGCCCATGTACCAAAGACCACTAGGAAAGAAAATGTTCTACCTAGGTGGATTAGAAAGAATGAAAGTGTTTGCAAATTACCTTAAAGGCAAATTCTACTAATTTTTGGTATTTAGATAGTGGGTGCTCTAGGCACATGACGGGAAACAAGAGTTTCTTCGAGACTCTTGTCATGGAGGAAGGAAGATGTGTCACCTTTGGTGATGGATCCAAAAAGAGAGTAATAGGGAAAAGAACCATTTTCGTTCCCAGATTACCCTCTATCCAATGCTTTATTTGTTAATGGTTTGAAAGCAAATTTGATAAGCATTTCTCATCTTAGTGATGAAGGATATTCCGTCTTGTTTAGCAAAAGTGATTGTTCTATCCTAAAGCCCGATGGGCAAACCTTGTTAAAAGGTATGAGATCTAGTGACAATTGCTATTGTTTTGAAGCTAGAATAGTCTTAAACAATGTGTCCAAGGATGAGCAAATTGCATTGTGGCATGAAAGACTTGGCCACATGAACTTTCAGGATTTATGAATCTTAGATAAGTTCAATAGTATGTGTGGCCTTCCCAAGCTTGGGAAGAAAGCCAATGGTGTTTGTGGACCTTGCCAACAAGGAAAACAAAC
The DNA here is from genome assembly GCA_008009225.1 of Acer yangbiense. Lineage (NCBI taxonomy): Eukaryota > Viridiplantae > Streptophyta > Magnoliopsida > Sapindales > Sapindaceae > Acer > Acer yangbiense. The sequence goes on along the minus strand of CM017766.1, from coordinate 31,757,309 downwards.
TAAAAGCATGCATAAAAAGGGAAAGTATCTCTCCACCAAGGAGCCCCTAGAGCTTCTCCACATGGATCTTATGGGTCCCATGCAAATCGAGAGTTTAGGTGGAAAAAGATACATTTTTGTTTGCGTAGATGATTTCTCTAGGTTCATGTGGACATATTTCCTTAGAGAAAAATCCGAGACTTTTGACAAGTTTAAAATGCTTTGTACTAAAATACAAAATGAAATGAATTCAAACATTAAAAGCATAAAATGGATTAGAAGTGACCATGGGAGGGAGTTTGAGAATGCTGTCTTTGAAAGCTATTGCAATAGCTTAGGCATCTCCCATGAGTTTTCGGCTCCTAGGACACCTCAACAAAATGGAGTTGTTGAGAGGAAAAATAGGGTCCTTCAAAAGATGGCCCGTGTGATGTTGCTTAGCAACAATGTCCCTAGGAACCTATGGGCCGAAGCCGTCAATACAGCTTGCTATATAGGGAATAGAGTTTTCCTAAGGCCTAAAACTAGGAATACCTCCTATGAGTTATGGAAAGGTAGAAAGCCAAATGTTAGCTACTTCCACTCCTTTGGAAGCAAATGCTACATTTTAAATGACCGTGATCAACTTGGCAAATTTGATGCTAAGAGTGATGAGGGTATCTTTATTGGCTATGCCTTGAATAGTAGAGCCTATAGAGTTTTCAACTTGAAGACTCGAACCGTCATGGAATCATCCAATGTTGTCATTGATGATACAAGGCTCAAGTCTAATGACAATGAGGAGGAGGTTGTTTTTAGTGATGACTCTCCCTTGGAGAAGGTTATGGTGACTCCTAATGTTGGGATGTCTAATGTTATTGATGATGACACACAACCTATTGATAGAGTTTCTCTCTTGAACTCTAAAGAACCCGCTCCATAGGTTAGACAACTCAATAATAAGAATGACATCATTGGAGAAGTTAATGAAGGTGTTAGGACTAGGCGTCAAATAGCTAATCTCATTAGCTTTACATGCTACACCTCTCAAATTGAACCCCAAAAGGTTGATGAAAACTTGAATGATGATTTTTGGGTTTTTGCCATGCAAGAAGAGCTAAACTAATTCGAAAGGAATGAGGTTTGGACTCTAGTTCCTAGGCCTAAGACTACTAATGTCATAGGCACCAAATGGATATATAGGAACAAATTCGATGAGGATGGCAACATAGTGCGTAACAAGGCTAGACTTGTTGCACAAGGGTACTCTTAAATTGAGGGTATCAACTTTGAGGAGACATTTGCTCCCGTTGCCCGCTTAGAGTCTATTAGGCTTCTCTTGTCCATTTCTTGTGTGCACAAGTTCAAATTTCACCAAATGGACGTCAATAGTGCCTTACTTAATGGATTCTTACAAGAGGAAGTGTTTGTTGAACAACCTAAGGGGTTTGGGGATGCTCACCACCCCAACCATGTCTATCGCCTCAAGAAGGCTCTTTATGGGTTGAAACAAGCACCGAGGGCTTGGTATGAGCACCTCACTTAATTTCTTATTGACAATAACTACATAAGGGGTAGTGTTGACAAGACTCTATTCATCAAGAAAGACAATGATGAGCTCTTTATAGCTCAAATATATGTTGATGATATAGTGTTTGGCTCCACCAACAACACCAAGGTCTAACAATTTATTGATGTTATGTCTCATGAATTTGAGATGAGTCTTGTTGGTGAGCTAAGTTACTTCCTAGGTTTGCAAATTAGGCAATTACATGATGAGATTTTCATAACCCAAGCCAAATATGCCAAGAACCTAGTGAAGAAGTTTGGTCTTGAAAATACCAAACATTTTGATACAACCTTGAGTACCACTTTGTAGCTAAGCAAGGATGCTAGCGGAAAAAGTGTGGAACAAATGTTGTATCGGGGCATGATTGGAAGCTTGCTTTATTTGACCGCAAGTAGGCCCGATATCTCTTTTAGTGTGGGTGTGTGTGCTAGGTACCAATCAGATCCTAAGGTGTCCCATCTCTTTTCGGTTAAGAGAATCATTCGCTATGTGAATGGGACATCCAACTATGGGATTTTGTACTCGTTTGACACTAATGCTTGTCTTGTAGGCTTTAGTGATACGGATTGGGCAGGAAATTGCGATGATAGAAAGAGCACATCGGACGGCTGTTTCTTTCTAGGCAACAACTTAGTGTTTTGGCTTTGCAAGAAGCAAAACTCGATTTCCTTGTCCACGGCCGAGGCCGAGTATGAGTACATAGCCGCGGGGAGTGGATGCACACAACTCCTTTGGATAAAGCAAATGCTAGTAGACTATGGATTCAACCAAGGTACACTCACTCTCTTTTGTGATAACATGAGTGCTATTATTATTTCCAAGAATCCAGTTCAACATCCTAGAACTAAGCATATTGACATCCGCCATTATTTCATTAGAGAGCTTGTTGAAAATAAATGCATAGTACTTGAACATGTAGGTACTAATGATCAACTTGTGGACTTATTTACTAAACCCTTAGATGCAACTAGGTTTAAAACTCTTAGTAGATCTACTGAGATTTGTCTTGTGGAGTGATGAGTTTTGGTGATTGACCCCATATGGGGAACTCAAGCAAATATAGCTATTTTGCATACTTGTCACATGCAAAAATTTGAAATATCTTATGCTTTCTTTTTAATTGCTTGAGTAAGCTTGGTTGCACATATGTATATATGTTTTCAATTCAATAAGTGTGAACCATGCTTTATTTACAATCCGTGTCATATTTATGTTTAAACATGCATTTTTGGACTAGGAGATTTACATAGGAAGTATGATTTGAATGACCTATTGTTATCTCTATGACATGATGATTCTTTTATAACATGCTAATGACAAATGAAAAGCATAAAATTCATATGACATGCTCAAATGAAAAAGCATGAATTGATGATTGCATATTCTTAAATGCAAAACTTGTGTAAAATAGCTTATGAGACTCAAAATGAATAAAGGATCTTGTATCCGTTCAAAGGATTTTATAATCCAAATGTCTCTCTTTCTTTATTAGTTGAACATGGCTAATATCATATGGGTGTCTCACTCGGAAAAATCAAATAGGGTGCGAAAAGTCGCTCATTCCATGTTTCGCTTATAAAGTTGGATATAGTTGCTCTCTTATTGAAAAACAATAAAATCTCTATATCCTTGCTTCTCCCATGACAATGGTGAAATTGGTTTGAATTCTTATTAGAAACCTTTGTCATTTGCTTTGCCAAATACCATTATATTTTGGACTTGAATGCTGCATGTCTTGTATGCAAAGCATTTTTTATTCACACATTTTCATCATATAAATCTCCTTGTTTCTCTCCAATTAATTGAGATTGCATAAAGTGGCTTATATGATTATGCAAATACCTAGTATGCTACTATCTCTCTTTGCTATAAGTGACCCGGTTAGGGACTACTCCTTTGCCTATATCATGACAAAAAGGGGGAGTAGAAGTGGTAAGGAGAACTACAAATTGTAGTATCAATTATGCATGTTGGGGAGAATATACGTTGAATGGGAGTAACCCGTTGAGGGGGAGCATTGCATTCATACATTGCATGATGTTGTACTTAAATTCTTAAATGCAAATGCTTGTTTTATTTTCACTTGATCATCTCATATACACTTGCTTTGGAAGTGTAATATTTTGTTTTGAAGGGTTAATAGTTCTACATGAGATTGAAGTCTTGAAGATTTTTACATTTTTATATCTCTTTGTAATGTAGAATATCATTATTATCCCGTAGCTTCAATTATGATTGTGAGGATTAATGTTAGTGGTGGTTTTGTCACGAAATAGCCAAAGTGGGAGATTGTAAGGTTCCCATTTATTGATTGGCTTATTTCGTGGACAAACCACATGTTGGGGTTTGATTGTAAGGGTAGTTTAGGTGATTATGGATCAAGCTCAAAGGCTCTTTTCAAGACCTCAAGGTGATAAGCACGACAAAGGTATAATCTCTAGTGCTTAGTTTTTCATGAAGAGATTTAGTTGCACACACCCACTTGTATTGTTTGCATATGTATGCTTTACTTTTGTGTGCATTGTCTTCACATGTCACATTTCACACTTGCACTTTGATTGTTGTAATCTTGTTGTGTGTTTTTGTGTCTTGTAATTCGTTTCCTAAATATGTTTGGAAACGTATGCGCTTGCACAAATATATTCTTGGTTTAGCGTGAAGACCGCCTACGGAGAATGTCCTTGGCTTCTCCTTTGGTTTCACCTCTTTTAGTGAATCGACGGTTTGATCGGCGGCCTGGCCACTAAATGGAAACCACCGTTTCAGTCCAGAAAGGTCTGGAGTGATTTTACAGTTATGATCGGCGGCCACGACTGCCGTTCGAAACCACCGATCATACCTGATTGATTTAATCTCTCGGGTTTGATTCTGCGGTTGGTTTGACGGTTTTGAATCCGCCGAATGAAATCATCGTTGTTCCCTTATTCTTCTTGGGTTCAATTCGGCAGTTGTAATTGGCGGCCTTGCCGTCGAATGAAACTGTTGATCGTGCATTTTCAGGGGCAGACTTGTCTTTTCACATGCTCTGTTTTTTATGTCTATAAATACATCACTTTCTCATCTCTCTGAACCTGGCTATTTCAACATAAGAACCCTAAAGTCTATAGAGAGATTTGTGAGAGAAAATGCAATCAAGATTGCTAATTTAAACAATCAAAACCATTTTCATATGCATTAAACTTCATTTAGCATCTTTTAACATATCTAGGATGCTTGCTTGCATAGGTCTTTCATCAACACACTTGCTTTGGTAAGTTCTTCACTATTATCATGTATAATTAGTGTTTTATTTATTAAGGCATCCCTTTTATTATTTGCATGTTCTTAGATTAACATATAATATTCAAAATAGAGATTGTTTTGTTGACATGATTGAGTGTTGTATTATGATAGCTATCTAGGTTTATTTAATCTATGTTTAGCTAAGCTATTTGACATGTCATCTAGCTTTTAATATCTAGGGTTGAATTAATTGTAAAATCATCATCCTAGATAAGCATATAGGGTTACCTAGCTCTAAATTGCATTTTGAATATATCACATATTCACATAGGTTTTATTATCTCTTCTTGGAGAACTAAGTCTTGTGTTGTGACCGGGATTAGGTTACTTAAATCGCAAGCAATTGGACTAGGTTCACTTATATTGAGATTAGGTAGGTGAGTGATTATATATCGGGATTAGGTTGTAATCTTTAACACATTTAGTGGATTCGAGGTTCTAGTGTGGCGCACTTATTAGCCTGTGGTTTTTCCAGTGAGGGTTTCCATGTATACATCAAGTGTTATTTATATTTCCGCACCATATTACACTTGCTATTTTATGCTGACTAGTTAGGGTCATTTTCAAAACAAAAATTGGGTAAAATCAAATAAAATCTATTCCCCCCCCCCCCCCCCCTCTAGGTTAATATTATACACACCGAGTATTTGTTTCACACCGTTTGAGCACGTGGTAATCCAAATTTCACCGTCAACAACTATAATTCCAACATCAATGGGTTGCCACTCCATTATACTATGCAAAATCCGGGCTACCTCAAATGGAACTGTAGACCTGTGGGAAACCGGCCTAAGTAAGGAGTTGAGGAAAATGTGCCAAAATACGGGCTCAATCCTCAAGTTGGACTGTTTGAGAGCGTATCGTTTAGCCATCCAGATTGTCATAGGAATGATCGTTAAAGTGTTTGTGAAGTCTATCAAATTTTTCACATACAAGGGGTTTTTGGTAATCCCCTCTAACATGCGTTCTCGCAACTCCTTGAATTCCAGCAATGTTGTCCCAAAATAGATGTTAAAGTCCGCAGCATTCAAAAAGATGGGAACCCCTCTAACCAAAACTGGACCACCTCTCATGAACTCACCGGGGTTCATGCCCGCATAAAACTCTCTTACAAGTCTCTCACTATAATAAGGAGGAGTAGCTACTAATCCTCCCCATCCCATGTCATTCACTATCATTGGGATAGGGGTGTTCACCAATTCTTCCAAATTGATTCAGCTCTCAGGCCAAATCTTCTTCTCACTAAAGGTTTCCATTCGGTCCTGAAAATCCTTATTCAGTGTGCATTCCGGGACCGTCTTCTTCTTAAAAGATTTAATATGACCCTTCCTATGACAAAAATAACAAGATGGGGGAGAGAAAGGAATTCTCCTTTTTTTTCATTGGAGTTTGAGGCTTAGAGTGGCCCTCCATAGTGAGTGTTTTGATGGCTTAGTCTATCCGGTCTATCTTCACCAAATGATCACACTCTTTTACCTTGGCAATCTTCAATGCCAACTCTTTCTTGCTCAACTCTTCCTTGCTCAACTCTTCTTTAACTTCCTCTAATGCCTTGTTCTTAGCTTCTACGCTCATACGGGTCTTCATCATCTTTATTGAGGATTCCTCCTTAAATTCTTTAGTGAGCTTGGCTAAGTCTTCAAGTTCTTGGACAGTTGACTCATTTTCCAATGCATGAGTTTTGTTGACCTTTTTCCATTTGTGATTCTTCTTTGAAAGGTCTTCCACTTTCTTTTCAAGAGCATATTTCTATGCCTTAAGCATCTCCACTTCAAGCATAAGCTCTAGGTTAGTGTTCTTGAGTCCTTCAATCTTAGAATCGCCTATACTCTCCTCATCTTCTTAGCTACTCTTCTCATATAATTGAACCAAGTCGCTCACCTTTCCTCTTTTTACCTCTGGTGGTTGCACATCCACCACATTGCAACTCCCAATGCTTTTTAGATCATCATTGCAAGCGATGGAATCAAGATCAAGATCTCTCTCAGATGAGTGCATCACAACTTTCTTCTTGCACACGTCGATCTTCATTCGAGCGGTAGCCATAAAGGGTCTACCTGGCAATACTTGCCAACTTGTTACATCATTGGATTTTTCTTTAATGTCTAACAACACGAAATCAGTCGGGACTACTATTCCATCCACTAGAATAGGTACATCTTTTATCTCTCCATGTGGTGTTCGAGAAGTTCGATCCGCTAACATAAGCTTCTTCCTAGTTGGTTCTAGTCCTACCAATCCTAACTTCTCATATAATGCCAAGGGCATCATATTAATGCTTGCACCCAAGTCAAGCATTCCCCTTAATACTTCACTTTCTCCAACCATCAATGGGATCACAAAACTCCCCGGATCATCAACCTTTTCTTGGAAAGCTTCTTTAAACATCATTGCTTCATCTCTAGCTCTGTCCCTATTGACAAAATTTCCCTCCTTGGCTTGCTTGGTGTGGCTAGGAAACTTCCCTTTCTCTTGTTTTTGGAGCGCCTCGGCAATTTGCCCCATCTGAGTTTCCAACTACCCGAATGATGCTTCTAAGTTGCCAAACCTTTGGCCACTAGCTCGCATAAAATTTGTCAATGTATGTTCGGCTCTTTGAAAACCTTGCGTCATCCCTCTCATTTCTTCGTCCACGTTACGGTGAGGTTGATATGAGCTAGACTGAGCATTGTTGTTGTTGTTCCATTGGTTTCCTCCTCATTGGTTTCCTCCTTCTGGATATCCACCCTGTTGATAACTACCTTGTTGATACCCACCTTGTTGCTCTCTTTGACGGTATCCACCTTGATTGTTTCCACATTGTTGGTATCCTCTTTGTTGGTTCCTAAGTTGTGGGTTCCTAAGTTGTGGGTTCAATACGTTGCTGTTGTTGGACCAAGAGAGATTTGGATGGTTTCTCAATCCTTGGTTATACGTGTTTGAGTTGGGCTTATTCCCTTGACCTTGGAAACCTATAGCTTGTACCTCCTCTTGCTCTTTTCCTTGATTCATGTCAGTGAATCCTTCCCTATCACTGAATTGATCACTAGGGCTTGTCTCTTGTCTTCCTAGCATCTTCACTCTGGTCTTGGGAAATCCCATGCTCTCAATGTAAGATGTCAATGATTCCATCTTCTTATTCATCCTAGAGATCTCAATAGCTATCTTCGTGCTAGCGATCACATCGAACCTTCCACCTTAAACACTATTCACATTCCTCTGTTGAGAGTTTTATGCTAACATCACATATATCTCATATATATAAATGGCGGTCTTCGTGTCATAAGAGCCTCCACAAGCATTATCCACCAATACTTGAGAGAAACGAGTGAGACCACCTTGGAAGCAAGATACCTTGTACTCATCCGTGAACATGTGAGGAGGGCATTGATCCAAAAGGAGTTGGTACCTCTCCCATGACTCATGAAAAAGCTCCGCTTCACTCTTATTGAAGTCTGCTATCTTCACCTTAAGCTCCTTAGCCTTCCTAGCTGGGAAAAATCTATTAAAGAACACCCTGCAAATCTGACTCCAGCTTGTCAAAGAACCCGACCTAAACCCATTAACCACATCATTGCCAAGTCCTTTAGGCAATATTGGAAACACCTCATGTGAAGTTGCTATTAGGATTATGCTCAATAGCAACAGTGTAATAGTGTTTTTGACAATCTATTCATATTAATAATGTGATTTTTGGTTTAACAAATCTTATAGCATTTAAAGTTTAATTATTATAATTGTCAAAAGTAAATAATCATAAGGTCAAAAGCCTATGAGAAAAGAAGAATTGTTCGTACATCTGGATATGTATGAGGTAGACACAATTCTTTAGTTAGTCTTGAATAATGTTCACAACTTAAGGTAAAGGTTTGGCACCTTTATCTTGTTAAAGTTGTAGATTCTTTTACTGGCATTTGAGTGGGATCAAATGTGTTATGATGAGTCTAAAATCATCAAAGTGGCTTTGAGTAAAAGATCTAGTGCACTAGGTGCATTGAACTGGATCACAATGAAATATTTTATCTAGAACCGTCAGTAGATAAAAGTCTTTTCATTATCAGGACAATCGGAGAGTCTATCTTAATCCTGAGATAAATGATGGACTTATGGTTGCAAGTGTTATCATTTGAGTTATCAATGAGTACGATTATATAGCATAGTCTATCCTCGATAGTTTTGTGGTATTCATTTGTTAATCGATAGAGGACTTCATTTATAGATATGGACATCGTGGCTCCATTTATTAAATGAGAGTAGAATATCATCATATGAATGTTTTGAGGTATTGGATATTAAATCTTAACGTTAAGTTTTCAATAGTGTCTATTAAAACATGGCTTCTAGACAAGTCAAAATATCCAAGTTCAAAATGTAGTCATATGAGGAAATATGGTAACTTGAAGAGCTATAGGCGGTCTATGAGCTCTTGGCGATTACTGATATTCTTCACGAGGATACATCATCTCCAATAAGATTTTCTAGATTACGAATGAGAAACATTTACTTATTCTATCTTTATTTAAGAGTGCAATTTTAGTTCTTTAGTGGAATGAACTAAAATTAATAGATCGGACCTAAGTGAATCATTTGTTGATTGTGATTAGGTTATGTCTATTGAAGCTTAAATTTAGATAGCCCGCCAAGATCCCCAATCCATACGGACTTGCATGGATCACTTGATATATTCTACCAGACCAATTTATAGGTCCATCTAGAATTGTACTTAATATATTAAGAATATAATTTGCACATTATTTATTTAATGGGCTGTTAAATTATATTAATATATTAATGAAAGGCATATGGGCTTGTTTCTTTTAGTAAGAATGGGTCCAGCTCACATGTGGGCTTTTTATTAAGGTCCAATGGATTTAATAAAATGGGAAAATAATATATGGCCCATGATAGAGTACTTGGGCGGCAAGGCTAATAAATTAGCTTATTATATTATATTATTTTATTATTTAATTAAATGGAAGTTAATTAATTTATTAATTAATTATTTAATTAAAGATCAAAATCTTTTTCTGACTAGGAAATATGTTTCCTAGTATTATACTATTGGTAGTAATATACTAAAAAATAAAAGACTTTATTTGGTAAGTAGATAAATAAGAGATTTATTTATCTAGTTAAATTAGGAAGTCTTTGAGATAGTCACAAATACACTAAAGAGTTGGATTAGGGTTTAGAATTCTAAGGAAATCTACCTAGGGTTAGGATTTAAGTCAAAAGACAAATCCTACATGGTAGAGGATTTTGGCCACAATATATAAATATATATTAAATATATATGGCACAAGGCCGAAAATATATATGTATATAATGCATGCAGTATTAATTCCGCATGATATATATATATTGGTTTAGGCTTGTAGTATAAGCACATTTTTTTGAGAGGTGTGCAGAATTGATGCACTTATATATTATTTGTACAAAGTGTAGAATTCGGAGCACTATATATTTTAATATATAAAGATATATATATATATATATATATATATATATATTGGGCATAGAAGAATTCGGCGCAAAAATATATATTATATTGAGCGGCCACTAAAGATAGAAATATATATTCTTTGTATATTTTCAAAAACCCTAGAGTTCTTGCTTGAGAGAATTTTTTCTTTTGCTAGAGAAAAATAGAATCCAACTCTTAGACTAGTGTGATTTTCGGCCAAGAGGAATAGAGAGAAAAGTTTGTTTTTATTTCGATAGTGCACTAGTTACTTTTACATCAAAAGGTTTTGTGCACAATTTCGAATAAGGTTCACGCGAGTTTCGATCTAAAGATTGTGAATTCAAAAGTGACCGAAACATTCTTTGTTGTCTCTTGGAACTTGTTGTGACTAACGAAAAAGAAAAAGTTTTGTTAATCCATCCTCAGGTACACAATTCAAAAAGAAGGGAGACCACGCTCCTAGGTGATTCACGTTCGTGATTGGATTGGAAGATCTTGCGGATTACCATCGACGCAATGTCAATTGGATCACGCGACAAAGGTATGATATCTTTAGTATTATATGTTAATTAATTAAAGGGTTAAGGTTCAACTTATGGAAAAATTTTAAAACATACTAAACCAATTTTAGTCTCGCTTCCGCTACGTGCAAACGTGTTTTTTCCTTACAATTGGTATCAGAGCCTAGTTGTACCCTTTAATTAATTAACGTATATATACGTGAATCTATTTCTTTTTATTATGATTATGCATGTTTAGAAAGAGATGGCACTCTAGGTATTCTCGTATATAATTACATTGGAATGTATGGATTTATATATGTTATATGTTGTTATAAAGTGAATTGTTATTGCTGAATTTTGATCCTAGAATTTCAATGTATTTTTGTTTCAGAATTGTAACAAGAAAGGTGGCCTATTATTGTCACAATTTCCTTCTTGGTAGTTGTTAAGTTTTTTTTATTGTATTAAAATTAAGTGCAGTTTTTTTGTTTTTTTTTTATTGTATTAAAATATAGTGCAGATTTTTTTTTTTTTTTGTATTAAATACTGCAGTGATTAAAAAAAAAAAAAAACTGCAGTATTTTATTGTTTAAATAATGTAGTAACACGTTCAAGCATCGAAGATTCAAAGACTTGAAGAATTGGAAGCAACTAGAACAAGTTTGGGACCGTGCGCACCATAGCAACATGCATGCACGCAAGATTGCACGCAGCTGTGCATGTTGGACTGTGGGCTGCGCACAGCAGCCCTTGTTGGGGTTGTGGAGTGCGCACGCCCATAGGGGCAGCCGTGGGACGCACAAGTGATCGTTGGCCGCTTGAAGACTTGTTCGCCAAGAAATGAGTTTTTTGTATTCCAAAGAAATGTAATTTACTTGTTTTTCTAGGATGGATCAAAATTGTGGCTATTTATTTTGCATAAATATTACAATATTTGTTATTGTTTGATGACATGTCATATAGAATAGGAGTGCCACTCATATATCTCTTTTGGTACGAACATGCATTGAATGATTTAGGTATCGAATTGGCATCTAGATAACTTGGTAAATCATTCTATGGGATTTAATCACACGCCTTAAATAATTGAGTGGGAAAAGGTATTTTGCAACACATATGGCCTCCAAGGTTAGTTGAGCTTTATTATTTATTGGTAATCCCCCCAAGGGGCATCCATGAATGGAATTTAGCAACATACTTCCTTACAAGGATAGACTAGACAATTGACTCAAACGAGATCTACTCCCCAAGGAGGGATTTTTGTGAGAGAAAATATTGAGGGTCGATATCTTGGTAACACACTCAATGTGATTTTATTGATATCCTCCCAAGAGTTCTTGTCAATAAAATCACAAGGCTAAAATTGAAAACGCTGGTTGTTATGTTAACAATTAGGTGGGACCTAGTTCAACTAGTAAATGGTATGTACTCCCAAAGGAGGCGTAACATTTATGGGTGTTGGATCACCGTTGAATTTTTATGATTGAGTTATTTATTTAAATCAAGATAAATATTCGAAAGTGCTTTATCATGATTATTTACTCATATATAATTTTGTTTTATTCAGAAATCATGACCCCATCCCTAATGATCATCCTAAAAGATAAATATTTTAACTAGTGATAATTATGTCACATGGAAAAGGAAAATTGGGTTGTTGCTGCAAGCTGAAAAACATAAGTTTGTTCTGACTACTCCTAAAAACCACCTGCTCCCACTAATGAATCTAATGTGATGCAAAGAGACGAGTATGAGCAGTGGAAGACCTCGAATGAGATGGCCAAATGGCTACCATCTCTGACGTGTTGCAACAGCAGCATGAAGGAATGAGGTCTGCTGCTGATATGATGATGTATCTAGAAGAGATTCATATGGTTGGTAAAGTTGCTACTGTTAAGACCCGTTAGAAGGTCAAGGAATAACAAAAGAAAAAGCAACTTGGGCCTACCAAGAAGAAGACTAAGAAAGTAACCAAGATCAAAAGGAAGTGCTTCTTTTGTGGTGAAAAGAGACATTGGAAAAGTAATTGCCTAAAGTCTTGGAATAAAAAGGAACAAGGTAATGTGAATTATCTTGAAACATGTTTACTAGCAGATTCTACAGATTCTTGGATCGTAAACTCTGGAGCCACTAATCATGTTTGTTATTCCTTGCAAGGGTTCAAGAAAAGGAAAAGACTGAATAAAAATGAAATCAACTTGCGTTTGGGCAACAGAACGTTAGTGTCTGCAAATGCAGTGGGAGATATTAGAGTTAATATTGATTCTAGTAGGCATTTAGAATTGATAAACGTTTATTATGTACCTCAATTCAAGAGGAATTTAATTTCAGTTTCTTGTTTAAATAAATTTGGATATTCGGTTACTTTTAATAAAGTTTTTATTATTAGTAAGAATGACAAAATTATTTGCAAAGGTACATTGGAAAACGGTCTGTTCTTTTTGCATAGAAATGTCTCTCACTCGTTAGACACAGTATTAACGGAACCTAATCATAAAAGAGTAAAATTATCAATAGATGAAACCTACCTATGGCATTTATGCCTAGGTCATATTAACCTTAATAGGATTATTAGATTGGATAGTGACGGACCTTTAAGTGACTTAAAGGTTGATGATCTACCAACTTGTGAATCTTGTTTGGAAGGTAAAATGACCAAAAGGTCGTTCTCGGCTAAAGGCACAAGAGCCACTGAATGTTTAGGACTAATACACACTGATGTATGTGATCCTATGAGCATTCAAGCTAGAGGTGGATATGAGTACTTCATCACCTTCACAGATGATTACTCGAGATTTGGCTATGTGTATCTCATGAGACATAAGTCGGATGCTTTTGACATGTTCAAAGCATTCAAAGTTGAAGTAGAAAATCAGCTTGAGAAACACATAAAAATCTTGAGATCTGATCGTGGTGGAGAATATATATCTGGTGAGTTTCAGCAATATCTTATTGATAATGGGATAGTTTCTCAGTTTTCTGCACCAGGTACACCTCAACAGAATGGGGTAGCAGAAAAGAGAAATAGAACTCTTTTGGATATGGTTAGGTCTATGTTAAGTTATTCAACGCTCCCTTTCCTTTCGGGGATATGCTCTACAAACTGCAATAAACATTCTAAACGTTGTATCATCTAAGTCGATTCCCGAAAACACCGCATGAGTTGTGGACTGGGCGAAAGTCTAGTTTACAACACTTAAGGATATTTGGTTGTCCTGCACATGTGTTAAAAGGAAAGACAGAAAAGATGGAGTCCCATTCGGAAACATGTATATTTGTGGGGTATCCAAAAAGAACTAAAAGATATTATTTCTATAGTCCTTCAAATCTAAAAGTATTTGTTTCGACAAATGCTAAATTTCTGGAAAAGGACTATGAAACAAATTATAGCACGGTGTGTATAAAACTATCTAGAGGGGGGGGGGGGGGGGGGGGAATAGATTTTAAGCTTTTTACCCAATTTTTCGTGTTAGTCAAAATTACGAAATTACCCCTAAATAGATAAAGCAATAAATCAAGTATAAAATGCGGAAATTAAATAACACTTGATTTTTACGTGGAAACCCTCACGGGAAAAACCACGGGCTAGTAAGTAAGCCACACTCGAACCTCGAATCCACTAAATGTGTAAACAATTACAACCTAATCCCGGAAGTAATCACACACCTACCTAATCCCGGTATGAGTGAACCTAGTCCAATTTGCTTGCGATCTAAGCAACCTAATCCCGGATGCTACACACAAGACTTACTTTCTCTATGAAGAGAATAACAACCCTAAGTGAATATATGAATATCCAAATGCAACATAGAGCAAGGGAAACCCTATATGCTTATCTAAGATGATTAATATGCAATTAGAACAATCCTAGATATCAAAACTAAATGACATGTCAAATAGTTTAGCTAATCAAGATTAAGCACAAAACTTAATTAGCTATCACAAAAAAAAAAACTTCTCAAACATACATCATACTAATCTCAAACTTGTATTCGAAGTATATAAAATAACATACAAGTAATTAATTGAGATTGCTAGCTAAGAGAAACACAAAATATATAAGATATTAGTGAAAAGCTTACCAAGCAACGTATGATGAAGAATCCATGCAAGATGACATCTAGAAGATCAAGGATGATGCTAGATGATGATTGATGATCATGAAAAAGTGTTTGAGTAATAAAAAATGAGTTCTTGGAATTTTTCTTCTCTTTGAAAAATATCCTAAGTATGAATTCTGAATATGAACTCTCTTAATTGACCTAAAGATAAAATGGCATATATATAGGGGGCCAAATCAAAGTGTGGTCGTTTAAGTAAGTTTCAAAGAAACGCGCCGATCAGCGGTTTCAATCGGCGGCCAAGCCGCCGATCATGACCACCGAATTGAGCTCGTGAAGAACAGAGCATAAACCGCGGTTCATTCGGCGGTTTCGTGACAACCGCCGAATCAAACCCGAGAGATTAAAATCAATCAGGTATGAACGGCGGTTTCGTGACCGCCGATTCAACCGCCGAATTAGACCAAGAGATAAATCAATCAGGTCTTGAATCGGCGGTTTCGAACGGCGGTCGTGACCGCCGATCTTAACCGCAGAAATGCTTCAGACCAATCTGGACTGAAACGGTGGTTTCATTCGGCGGCCAGGCCGCCGATCATAACCGCCGATCACCTAGAAAGGTGAAAACCAAGGAGAAGCCAAGGGCATTCTCCATAGGCGGTCCTCGCGCTAAACCAAGCACATTCTAGTGCATGCGCGGACGTTTCCGAAAGTTATCGGGAAACGAATTACACGACAACATGACACAATTACACACAACAAAATATAATAATAAGTGCAAGTGTGAAATGTGACAAGTGAAGAGAATGCACACATATGCAATGAATGTTAAGTGTGTGTGTGCAACTAATCTCTTCAAAGAAAAGTAAGCACATAGAAATTTACCTTCGGTGCTTATCAACACGAGGTCTTCAAAGGGCTTCGAACAATAAGACCGATACTTAGGCTACCCTTACAAAGAACCCCAACATGTGGTTTGTCCACGAAATGAGCCAATCAACAAATGGGAACCTTACAATCTCCCCCTTTGGCTATTTCGTGACAAAACCACCACTCACATTGATTCCTCACAAAGAAATAGAAACTACGGGACAACTATGATATTCTACAACACAAAGAGATAAGAAAATAAAACTTCAAGTCTTCAATCTCTTGTAGAATAATCAAGCCCTGTAAATAAGATTTCTATGTTTTCCAATACAAGTGAAATGTGAGATTAATCAAGTGATATCAAAACAAGCATTTGCATTTTTAGAATTTAGGCACAACATTACAAAATATATGCAATCTATGATAAATGCAATGCTCCCCCTCAAAGGGTTACTCCCCCTCAATGTGTTATCTCCCCAATGTGCACAATTGCAACACCAATTTGCATCTTCCCTTACCATATACTACTCCCCCTTTTTGTCATGATATAGGCAAATGAGTAGTCCCCAACCGGGTCACTCATAGTAACGAGAGATAGTAGCATGCAAGATATGCATAATTAATATAAGTCACTTTATGCATCTCAATTAATCGGAGAGAAACAAGGAGATTTATTTGAGAGAAAATGTGTGAATCAAACATGCTTTGCATACAAGACATGTAGCATTCAAGTCCAAAATACAATGGTATTTGGCAAAGCAAATGACAAAGGTTTCTAATAGGAATTCAAACCAATTTCACCAATGTCATGAGTAAAGCAAGGATATAGAATACATTGATTTCAATATAAGAGCAACTATATCCAACTTTATAAGCGAAACATGGCATGAGCAACTTTGCACCCTTTTTGATTTTTCCGGATAAGATATCCGTATGATAGTAGCCATGTTCAACCAATAAAGAAAGAGAGACATTTGGAATATAAATTCCTTTGAACGGATACAAGATCCTTTATTCATTTTGAGTCTCATAAGCTTTCACACAAGTTTTGCATTTTTAAGAATATGCATTCATCAATTCATGCTTTTCATGTGAGCATGTTATATGAATTTCATGCTTTTTCATTTGACATTAGCATGTTATTAAAGAATCATCATGTCATGGAGATAATCATAGGTCATTCAAATCATACTTCCTATATACATCTCCTAGTCCAAAAATGCATGTTTGAACATAAATATGACATGGATTGTAAATAAGCAAGGTTCACACTTATTGAATTGAAAACATATATACATATGTGCAACCAAGCTTACTCAAGCAATTAAAAGAAAAGGCATAAGATATTTCAAATTTTTTGCAAGTGACAAGAATGCAAACTAGCTTTCTTTGCTTGAGTTCCCCATATGGGGTCAATCATATAACATCACTCCACAAGACATATCCCAATAGATCTACTAAGAATTTTAAATCGAGTAGCATCTAAGGGTTTAGTAAATAGGTCCGCAAGTTGATCATTAGTACCTACATGTTCAAGTACTATGCATTTATTTTCAACAAGCTCTCTAATGAAGTGATGGCGGATGTCAATATGCTTAGTTCTAGAATGTTGCACCGGATTCTTGGAAACAATAATAGCACTCATGTTATCACAAAAGAGAGTGAGAGTACATTGGTTGAATCCGTAATATACTAGCATTTGTTTCATCCATATAAGTTGAGTGCATCCACTCCCCGCGGCTATGTACTCGGCTTCCGCCGTGGACAAGGAAATCGAGTTTTGCTTCTTGCAAAACCAAGACACCAAGTTGTTGCCTAGAAAGAAGCAACCGCCCGATGTGCTCTTCCTATCATCACAATTTCCTGCCCAATCCGCATCACTATATCCTACAAGACTAAGATTAGTGTCAAATGAGTACCAAATCCCATAGTTGGAAGTCCCATTCACAAAGCGAATGACTCTCTTAACCGAAGAGAGATGGGACTCCTTGGGATCGAATTGGTACCTAGCACAAACTCCTACACTAAATGATATATCGGGCCTACTTGCGGTCAAATAGAGCAAGCTCCCTATCATGCCACGATATAAGGTTTGGTCCACACTTTTACCGCTAGCATCCTTGCTTAGCTTCAAAGTGGTGCTCATAGGAGTGTCACAATGTTTGGCTTTTTCAAGACCAAACTTCTTCACAAAGTTTTTGGCATATTTGGCTTGGGTTATGAAAATCCCATTATCTAGTTGCCTAATTTGCAAACCTAGGAAGTAATTAAGCTCACCAACAAGACTCATCTCAAATTCATGAGACATAACATCAACAAATTGTTGGACCCTGGTGTTGTTGGTGGAGCCAAACACTATGTCATCGACATATATTTGAGCTATGAAAAGCTCATCATTGTCTCTCTTGATGAATAGTGTCTTGTCAACACTACCTCTTGTGTAGTTATTGTCAACAAGAAATTGAGTGAGGCGCTCATACCAAGCCCTCGGTGCTTGTTTCAACCCATATAGTGCCTTCTTGAGGCGATAGACATGGTTGGGGTGGTAAGCATCCACAAACCCCTTGGGTTGTTCAACAAACACTTCCTCTTACAAGAAGCCATTAAGGAAGGCACTCTTGACATCCATTTGGTGCAATTTGAACTTGTGCACACAAGAAATGGACAAGAGAAGCCTAATAGACTCTAAACGGGCAACGGGAGCAAATGTCTCCTCAAAGTCAATACCCTCAATTTGAGAGTACCCTTGTGCTACAAGTCTAGCCTTGTTCCGCACTATGTTGCCATCCTCATCGGATTTATTCCTAAATATCCATTTAGTGCCTATGACATTAGTGGTCTTAGGCCTAGGAACTAGAGTCCAAACCTCATTCCTTTCGAATTGGTTTAGCTCTTCTTGCATGGCAAGAACCCAAAATTCATCATTTAAGGCTTCTTCAACCTTTTTGGGTTCAATTTGAGAGGTGTAGCATGTGTAGCTAATAAGATTAGCAAGTTGACGTCTAGTCCTAACACCCTCATTAACCTCTCCAATGATATCTTCTTTATCATGGAGTTTCCTAACCCATGGAGCGGGTTCTTTAGAGTCCAAGAGAGGAACTCTATCAATAGGTGGTGTGTTATCATTGTTGACATTAGATGTCCCAACATTAGGAGACACCACAACCTTCTCCAAAGGAGAAACATCACTAAAAATAACCTCTTCCTCATGATCATTAGACTTGAGCCTAGTGTCATCAAATACGACATTGGATGATTCCATAACACTTAGAGTCTTTAAATTGAAAACTCTATAGGCTCTACTATTCAAGGCATAGCCAATAAAAATACCCTCATCACTCTTAGCATCGAATTTGCCAAGTTGATCACGGTCATTCAAAATGTAGCATTTGCTTCCAAAAGTGTGGAAGTAGCTAACATTTGGCCTCTTGCCTTTCCATAACTCATAGGAGGTGTTTCTAGTACCGGGCCTTAGGAAAACTCTATTTCCTATATAGCAAGCCATATTGATGGCTTCGGCCCATAGGTTCCTAGGGACATTGTTGCTAAGCAACATCACACGGGCCATCTCTTAAAGGACCCTATTTTTCCTCTCAACAACTCCATTTTGTTGAGGTGTCCTAGGAGCCGAAAACTCATGGGAGATGCCTAAACCATTACAAAAGGTTTCAAAAGTAGCATTCTCAAATTCCCTCCCATGGTCACTTCTAATCCGTTTTATGCTTTTAATATTAGAGTTCATTTCATTTTGCATTTTATTACAAAGCATTTTAAACTTATCAAAAGTTTCGGATTTTTCTCTAAGAAAATATGTCCATGTGAACCTAGAGAAATCATCAACACATACAAAAATGTATCTCTTTCCACCCAAACTTTCGGTTTGCATAGGACCCATGAGGTCCATGTGGAGAAGCTCAAGAGGCTCCTTGGTGGTGAGATACTTACCCTTTTTGTGCATGCTTTTAGTTTGCTTTCCTTGTTGGCAAGGTCCACAAACACCATTGGCTTTCTTCCCAAGCTTAGGGAGGCCACGCACACAATTGAACTTTCCAAGAGTCCGTAGATCCCTAAAGTTCATGTGGCCAAGTCTTTCATGCCACAACTCAATTTGCTCATCCATAGACACATGATTAGATACAATACTAGCTTCAAGACAATAACAATTGTTGCTAGATCTCATGCCCTTCAACAAGGTTTGTCCATCGGGTTTTAGGATAGAGCAATAATCTTTAGAAAACAAGACGGAATATCCTTCATCACTAAGATGTGAAATGCTTATTAAATTGGCTTTCAAGCCATCAACAAATAAAGCATTGGATAAGGAGGGTAATCCGGGAACGGAAATGGTTCCTTTCCCTACAATATTTCTTTTGGATCTATCACCAAAAGTGACATTTCCACCTTCCTCCATAACAAGAGTCTCGAAGAAACTCTTGTTTCCCGCCATGTGCCTAGAGCACCCACTATCCAAATACCAAAAATTAGAAGAATTTGCCTTCAAGGCTATTTGTGCAACATGGCAAACATTTTCATTCTTTCTAATCCACTTAGCAACAATTTTAGCTTTCTTAGTGGTCTTTGGTACATGGGCTCTAGATGTCCTAGGATCATGCAAAGTAAAATTATCATTCCTAGGAACATGCATCTTGGCTCTATTCTTTCTCTTTTCAATCATGCTTCGTGTTCTACACATTTTAATATATTGAAAGCAATTTGGTCTAATATGACCATCACAACCACAAAAGTGACAAATAGGGATGAAAAAAGGAATCATACCTTGTCTTTGTGCACGTATGGGAGCTCGTCCATTTCTTTGTGGATAAGTGGGTTCAATCCATCTTCGTTGTTGAACCGGTCTAGGTTGCTTCCAAGCTTGAGGTTGCATGATTGGTCTCTTTCCTTTGTGAGCCAATTGTTGAGGAATGTTGGCTTGAGGGACCCTAGGGGGTTGAGCTTGAGGTTGCCTTCTTGGTCCCATCTTCACTTGAGCATTTGAACTTTGTCCTATTTCTAACTTCTTCCTAGGAATTTGCACAAATGAAGTTTCTTCTTTCTTCAAGCTCTTGACAAACACGGTATTGTTAGAGGTAGAGATCTTCTTGTCATCTTCATACGCAAGACCCCTTTTGTCACATGGACTCTTTCCAACACCAAGCATATGGTCAAGCTTCTTGGTGCTAGAATCTATCCTAGCCAAGGACCCTTTAACTTCTACAAGTTCCCTCTTCAAGCCTTCTTCACTTCTCTTGGATAAGTCTAACTCCTCAATTAACTTATTCTCTCTCCTCTTCAATCTTTCCACTTGTTCACTTAAGTGGTCATTGTGAGCCGAAAGTTCAAGGTTCTCTTCTCTCAACCTCTCAATCTTTCTTGTGCTTTTAATTGCTAAATCATTGAACTCAACATGGTATTTAGCAAGCACCTTTTGCTCCACAAATTTCTTTATGGACTTAGAAGAGGAGTCACTTTCTACTTCACTAGAGTCAATTTCCTCTTGACTCATTTCCTCTCTCTCACTAGCACTTTTGCTCTTGTGAGATGAGGCAAAAGCTAGGAAGTTAGCCATGAGCTCTTCTTCACTTGAAGACTCATCTTCCTCATTTGAGCTATCACTACTCCCACTCCAAGTGGCGGCCATCACTTTGCCTTTCTTCTTTTCATTGTGATTAGCACATTCGGGGGCAAAGTGACCAATCCCACCACATTCAAAGCATCGGACCCCTTTCCTTTCGGTCCTCTCTTGTCTAGGCTCAAACTTCTTGAAAGAACCTTTTTTCTTCAAGTCTTGTCCTCTTGACCCAAATCCCTTCTTCTTCTTGAACCCCATAACCTTATTAAACCTTTTCACGAATAAGGCAAGGTCTTCATCCGATTCATGCTTTGCCTCCTTTGCATCCTTAGATGCCTTCAAAGCTATTCCTTTAGACTTCTTAGGAGGAGTAGTGGTGCTAGGAGCCTTCCTAGACTCATATGCAAGGAGACGTCCAATCATCTCACTTGGCTTCATATCCATGTAGCCACTATTTTCTTCTATGGCCGTCACCTTTGATTCAAACCTATCGGGGAGAGATCTCATAATTTTTTGCTTGACTCTCCTATCCGAATACGGGTCTCTGAGTTGATGGCTTTGATTTACGATGTCCATCAATTTGATTTCGAAGTCATTGAAGCATTCATCCTCTCCCATCCTAAGTAGCTCAAATTGAGTTTGGAGGACTTGAAGCTTGGACTCCTTTACCACCTCGGTTCCCTCATGTGCAACTTGAAGGATGTCCCATGCCACTTTTACAATCTGAGTATTCTGAATAAGCTTGTATTGATTCTCATCCATTGCACACATGATGGCATGCATAGCCTTCCTATTCCACTTGGAAGCCTCAAACTCTTGCGCGTTCCATTGCGCCTTAGGGTTCAAAACTTCTTCTCCTCCACCACCGGGAGTCATCATGGGTAGATCATATCCGTCTTCCACCGCCATCCATGCACGGTCATGAATTTGGCATATGTAGGATTCCATCTTCCCTTTCCATTAGGAATAATTTAAACCGGTAAGAAGTGGAGGCCTTGTGCTAGAAGCACCTTCGTGGCCACCACCATTTCCACCGTTTCCACTCATAGTGTTTATGAATGAACGAAATGAATGCAAATGTATGAATGATCAAAAATCACACAAAATGCAAAACACACCAAAATAAGCAAGGATCACCTATGTATGTCTAGGAACCCGCTCTGATACCAATTGAAACAAATTATAGCACGGTGTGTATAAAACTATCTAGAGGGGGGTGAATAGATTTTAAGCTTTTTACCCAATTTTTCGTGTTAGTCAAAATTATGAAATTACCCCTAAATAGATAAAGCAATAAATCAAGTATAAAATGCAGAAATTAAATAACACTTGATTTTTACGTGGAAACCCTCACGGGAAAAACCACGGGCTAGTAAGTAAGCCACACTCGAACCTCGAATCCACTAAATGTGTAAACAATTACAACCTAATCCCGGAAGTAATCACACACCTACCTAATCCCGGTATGAGTGAACCTAGTCCAATTTGCTTGCGATCTAAGCAACCTAATCCCGGATGCTACACACAAGACTTACTTTCTCTATGAAGAGAATAACAACCCTAAGTGAATATATGAATATCCAAATGCAACATAGAGCAAGGGAAACCCTATATGCTTATCTAAGATGATTAATATGCAATTAGAACAATCCTAGATATCAAAACTAAATGACATGTCAAATAGTTTAGCTAATCAAGATTAAGCACAAAACTTAATTAGCTATCACAAAAAAAAACTTCTCAAACATACATCATACTAATCTAAAACTTGTATTCAAAGTATATAAAATAACATACAAGTAATTAATTGAGATTGCTAGCTAAGAGAAACACAAAATATGTAAGATCCTAGTGAAAAGCTTACCAAGCAAAGTATGATGAAGAATCCATGCAAGATGACATCTAGAAGATCAAGGATGATGCTAGATGATGATTGATGATCATGAAAAAGTGTTTGAGTAATAAAAAATGAGTTCTTGGAATTTTTCTTCTCTTTGAAAAATATCCTAAGTATGAATTCTGAATATGAACTCTCTTAATTGACCTAAAGACAAAATGGCATATATATAGGGGGCCAAATCAAAGTGTGGTCGTTTAAGTAAGTTTCAAAGAAACGCGCCGATCAGCGGTTTCAATCGGCGGCCAGGCCGCCGATCATGACCGCCGAATTGAGCTCGTGA
The DNA here is from genome assembly GCA_008009225.1 of Acer yangbiense. Taxonomy (NCBI): domain Eukaryota; kingdom Viridiplantae; phylum Streptophyta; class Magnoliopsida; order Sapindales; family Sapindaceae; genus Acer; species Acer yangbiense. Next base: position 31,733,873 of record CM017766.1, on the reverse strand, counting down.
AGAACAGAGCATAAACGGCGGTTCATTCGGTGGTTTCGTGACCGCCGATCCCAACCGCCGAATCAAACCCGAGAGATTAAAATCAATCAGGTATGAACGGCGGTTTCGAACGGCGGTTTCGTGATCGCCGATTCAACCGGCAAATTAGACCAAGAGATAAATCAATCAGGTCTTGAATCGACGGTTTCGAACGGCGGTCGTGACCGCCGATCTTAACCGCAGAAATGCTTCAAACCAATCTGGACTGAAACGGCGGTTTCATTCGGCGGCCAGGCCGCCGATCACCTAGAAAGGTGAAAACCAAAGAGAAGCCAAGGGCATTCTCCATAGGCAGTCCTCGCGCTAAACCAAGCACATTCTAGTGCATGTGCGGACGTTTCCGAAAGTTATCGGGAAACGAATTACAAGACAACATGACACAATTACACACAACAAAATATAATAATAAGTGCAAGTGTGAAATGTGACAAGTGAAAAGAATGCACACATATGCAATGAATGTTAAGTGTGTGTGTGCAACTAATCTCTTCAAAGAAAAGTAAGCACATAGAAATTTACCTTCGGTGCTTATCAACACAAGGTCTTCAAAGGGCTTCGAACAATAAGACCGATACTTAGGCTACCCTTACAAAGAACCCCAACATGTGGTTTGTCCACGAAATGAGCCAATCAACAAATGGGAACCTTACAGACTATATGAATGATTTTGTGCCCAAAAGTAGAATTGTCTTGAAGGAGATGTTAGGAGATACAATTCCACAAGAGGTTTTACAACCTAGCCCAATTGTAAGTTCCACTCCAACACAAAATCAACAACCTACCATTCCTCGTCGTAGTGGGAGGGTTAGTACACAACCCGAGAGATACATCGGTCTGGGAGAATCAGTGGAGAATCTCTTGGAGGACGATGATCCCTACACGTATAAGGAAGCAATGGAGGATGTTGATTGTCGCCATTGGCAAAAGGCAATGCAATCTGAGATTGAATCCATGTTCGATAACAAAGTCTGGTCCCTTGTAGACTTGCCTAAAGGGATAAAACCCATTGGGTGCAAGTGGGTATACAAGAGGAAAAGAGGTATGGATGGAAAGGTGGAAACCTTTAAAGCTAGATTGGTAGCTAAAGGTTACACACAGAAAGAAGGTATCGATTACGAGGAAACCTTCTCTCCTGTGGCCATGCTTAAATCCATTAGGATACTCTTATCCATTGCAGCATCTTTAGATCTAGAGATTTGGCAAATGGACGTCAAGACAACTTTCCTTAATGGAAGTCTTAACGAAAGCATCTACATGATGCAACCAGAAGGATTCATTGAAAATGGCCAAATGGAAAAGGTATGCAAGTTGCAGAAATCCATATATGGATTGAAGCAAGCCTTCAGATCCTGGAACATAAGGTTCGATCAAGCTGTGAAAAATTTTGGATTTATTCAGAATCTTGACGAACCTTGTGTATACAAAAGGATTAAAGACGACAAATTGATTTTCCTAATTCTTTATGTTGATGATATACTACTCATTGGAAATGATGTAGGTGTATTGACATCAGTAAAAGAATGGTTAGCAAAACAATTTGATATGAAGGATTTAGGAGAAGCAAGTTTTATTCTAGGTATCCAAGTAATAAGGGATAGAAAGAATAAAATGACTGCATTATCCCAAGCTTCATACATAGACAAAATCTTGTCTAGGTTTTCCATGTAGGATTCCAAGAAAGGTATGTTACCTTTCAAACATGGAATCAAACTTTCTAAAGAGCAAGTTCCTAAGAACGAGCATGAAGAGCTATTCATGAGTAAAGTTCCATATGCATCGGCAGTTGGAAGTCTCATGTATGCAATGCTTTGCACTAGACCAGATATTTGTTTTGCTATTGGCATAGTTAGCAGGTTTCAATCGAAACCTGGTCCTGATCACTGAATGGCAGTCAAGCATATTTTCAAGTATCTCAAGAGAACGAGAGATAATATGCTTGTATACTCTGGAAGGGATTTGATTCTCGTTGGGTATACAGATTCTGATTTCCAATCAGATTCTGACTCTAGAAAATCCACATCAGGATCTGTGTTTACTATTGGAGGAGGAGCAGTCATATGGAGGAGTATCAAGCAATCATGTATTGCTGATTCCACCATGGAAGCTGAGTATGTTGCTGCGTGCGAGGCTGCCAAAGAGGCTGTTTGGCTCCGCCAATTCTTGATTGACTTGGAAGTAGTTCCCAGTGCGAATAAGCAGAACACTATCTACTATGACAACAGTGGAGCAGTGGCCAATTCGAAAGAACCAAGAAGTCATAAGAAAGGAAAACACATTGAAAGGAAGTATAATCTTTTAAGGGAGATTGTATATAGGGGTACATGGGAATGAGAGATATAACACATTTGCTATAGCGCAAGTGGGAGATTGTTAGGATTATGCTCAATAGCAAGAGTGTAATAGTGTTTTTGACAATCTATTCATATTAATAATGTGATTTCTGGTTTAACAAATCTTATAGCATTTATAGTTTAATTATTATAATTATCAAAAGTAAATAATCATAAAGTCAAAAGACTGCGAGAAAAGAAGAATTGTTCGTACATCTGGATATGTATGAGGTAGACACAATTCTTTAGTTAGTCTTGAATAATGTTCACAACTTAAGGTAAAGGTTGGGCACCTTTATCTTGTTAAAGTTGTAGATTCTTTTACTGGCATTTGAGTGGGATCAAATGTGTTATGATGAGTCTAAAATCATCAAAGTGGCTTTCAGTAAAAGATCTAGTGCACTAGGTGCATTGAACTGGATCACAATGAAATACTTTATCTAGAACCGTCAGTAGATAAAAGTCTTTTCATTATCAGGACAATCGGAGAGTCTATCTTAATCCTGAGATAAATGATGGACTTATGGTTGCAAGTGTTATCATATGAGTTATCAATGAGTATGATTATATAGCATAGTCTATCCTCGATAGTTTGGTGGTATTCATTTGTTACTTGATAGAGGACTTCATTTATAGATATGGACATCGTGGCTCCATTTATTGAATGAGAGTAGAATATCATCATATGGATGTTTTGAGGTATTGGATATTAAATCTTAACGTTAAGTTTTTAATAGTGTCTATTAAAACATGGCTTCTGGACAAGTCAAAATATCCAAGTTCAAAATGTGGTCATATGAGGAAATATGGTAACTTGAAAAGCTATAGGCGGTCTATGAGCTCTTGGCGATTACTGATATTCTTCACGAGGATACACCATCTCCAATAAGATTGTCTAGGGTACGAATGAGAAACATTTACTTATTCTATCTTTATTTAAGAGTGCAATTTTAGTTCTTTAGTGGAATGAACTAAAATTAATAGATCGGACCTAAGTGAATCATTTGTTGATTGTGATTAGGTTATGTCTATTGAAGCTTAAATTTAGATAGCCCACCAAGATCCCCAATCCACACGGACTTGCATGGATCACTTGATATATTCTACCGGACCAATTTATAGGTCCATCTAGAATTGTACTTAATATATTAAGAATATAATTTGCACATTATTTATTTAATGAGCTGTTAAATTATATTAATATATTAATGAAAGGCATGTGGGCTTGTTTCTTTTAGTAAGAATGGGTCCAGCTCACATGTGGGCTTTTTATTAAGGTCCAATGGATTTAATAAAATGGGAAAATAATATACGGCCCATGATAGAGTACTTGGGCGGCAAGGCTAATAAATTAGCTTATTATATTATTTTATTTTATTATTTAATTAAATGGAAGTTAATTAATTATTCAATTAAAGATCAAAATCTTTTTCTGACTAGGAAATATGCTTCCTAGTATTATATTATTGGTAGTAGTATACTAAAAAATAAAAGACTTTATTTGGTAAGTAGATAAATAAGAGATTTATTTATCTAGTCAAATTAGGAAGTCTTTGAGATAGTCACAAATACACTAAAGAGTTGGATTAGGGTTTAGGATTCTAAGGAAATCTACCTAGGGTTAGGATTTAAGTCAAAAGACAAATCCTACATGGTAGAGGATTTTGGCCACAATATATAAATATATATTAATTATATATGGCACAAGGCCGAAAATATATATGTATATAATGTAGGGAAAAATACCGTAGTACACGTAGCGGAAGCGAGACTAAAAATTGATTTAGTAACTTTTAAAATTTTTCCTTTTATGAACCTTAAACCCTTTAATCAATTAAACATATATATTATCTAACAAAAGAATAATACCTTTTGTCGCGTGATCCGATTGACTTACATCGATGGTAATCCGCAAGATCTTCAATCCTAGCATGAACGTGGATCACCTAGGAGCGTGGTCTCCCTTTTCTTTGAATTGCAAACCTGAGAATGGACAAACAAACTTTTCTTTTCTTTGTTAGTCACAAAAACAATCAAAAGAATACTAAGATTATTCCGGTCACTTTTGAGTTCTCAATCTAATGATCGAAACTCGCGTGAACCTAGATCGATGTCGTACACACAAGCTTATTGATGAATAAGCAAATAGTATACCATCAAAGAATAATCTAACACTCTTTTATGTTTTAGTAGAAATAAAATAATCTATCTTATGAACTGAAAAGAAGAAGAAATTTGTATCAAGAACACTTGTTGTGGCCGAATTCTATAAGAGCACTTATATAGGTGGCCAAATTTTCTTCTCTTCTTTTACTTAGGGTGGCCGAAAATCATAACCTAAAAGGGACTAGGGTTGCCGCAATTCTCAAGCCCAAAAGAGTTTGTATTGCACCCTAATTCCTATTTAGTTCAAGACTTTAAACCCTAATTTAATTCATAAAACTTTTATTCCTTTATTTGACTAAATAAAAAAGACTTCTTATTTGATTAAATAAATAAAATTAATTATTTATTTTCTTACCAAATAAGTCTTTTAATTTTAGTATACTACCAACAATAGTATAACACTAGGAATCATATTTCCTAATCAGAAAAGATTTGTTTCTTAATTAAACAATTAATTAATAAATTAATTAATTCTTATTTAATTAAAACCATGAAAACAAAATAATATCTTAGGTTAAAATTTAACCTTGCCGCCCCACTTAAAATAATTGGGCCAAATATTATTTTCTTATTTCATTTAATCCATTGGACTTTAAATAAAAAGCCCACATGCGAACCAGACCCATTCTTACTAAAAGAAACATGCCCACATGTCTTTCATTAATATATTAATATAATTAAGCAGCCCATTAAATAAATAATGTGCAAATTATATTCTTAATATATTAAATGCAATTCTAAATGGACCCTTGAATTGGTCCGGTAGAATATATCAAGTGATCCATGCAAGTCCGTGTGGATTGAGGATCTTGGCGGGCCATCTAAATTTAAGCTTCAATAGACATAACCTAATCACAATCAACAAATGATTCACTTAGGTCCGATCCATTAATTTTAACTCATTCCACGAAAGAGCTAAAACTGAACTCTTAAATAAAGATAGAAAAGGAAGATGTTCCTCATTCATACCCTAGACAATCATGTTGGAGATAGTGTATCCTCGTGATTAATATCAATAATCGCCAAGAGTTCATAGACCGCCTACAACTCTCCAAGTTACCATTTTTACTCATATGACCACGTTTTGAACTTGGATATTTTGACTTGTCCAGAAGCCATGTTTTCAATAGACACTATCGAAAACTCAACGTTGAGATTTAATATCCAATTACCTTAAAACATCCATATGATGATATTATACTCTCATTTAATAAATGGAGCCATGATGTCCATATCTATAAATGAAGTCCTCTATCGATTAACAAATGAATATCACTAAACTATCGAGGATAGACTATGCGATATAATCGTACTCATTGATAACTCAAATGATATCACTTGCAACCATAAGTCCATCATTTATCTCATGATTAAGATAGACTCTCCGATTGTCCTGATAATGAAAAGACTATTATCTATTGACGGTTCTAGATAAAGCTTTTCATTGTGATCCAGTTCAATGCACCCAGTGCACTAGATCCTTTTGCTCGAAGACACTCCGATGATTTTAAACTCATCATATCTCATTTGATCCCACTCAAATGCTAGCAAAAGAATTCTACAACTTTAACAAGATAAAGGTGCCCAACCTTTAACTTAAGTTGTGAACATTATTCAAGACTAACTAAAGAATTGTGTCTACCACATACATATCCAGATGTACGAACAATTCTTCTTTCCTCATAGTCTTTAGACCTTATGACTATTTACTTTGACAATTATAATATTAAACTATAAATGCTATACGATTTGTTAAACCAGAAATCACTTTATTAATATGAAAAAGATTGTTAATTACAACATTACACTCTTGCTATTGAGCATAATCCTAACAATCTCCCACTTACACTATAGCAAATGTGTCATATCTCTCAAGTCCATGTTCTCTAGATGCCCATCGAAACTCTTCTGAGGTAGAGCCTTTGTGAAGGGATCCACTAGATTTTCTGCTGACGCGATTTTGGTAATCGTCACCTCACCTCTTTGAACAATCTCCCTTAAAAGATGATACTTTCTTTCAATGTGTTTACCTCTCTTGTGACTTCTTGGTTCTTTCGAATTAGCCACTGCTCCACTGTTGTCACAGTAGATAGTGATCTGCTTATTCGCACTAGGAACCACTTCCAAGTCAATCAAGAATTGGCGGAGCCAAACAGCCTCTTTGGCAGCCTCGCATGCAGCAACATACTCAGCTTCCATGGTGGAATCAGCAATACAAGATTGCTTGATACTCCTCCATATAACTGCTCCTCCTCCAATAGTAAACACAACCACTGATGTGGATTTTCTGGAGTCAGAATCTGATTAGAAATCAGAATCTGTATACCCAACGAGAATCAAATCCCCTCCAGAGTATACAAGCATATTATCTCTCGTTCTCTTAAGATACTTGAAAATATGCTTGACTGCCGTCCAGTGATCAGGACCAGGTTTCGATTGAAACCTGCTAACTATGCCAACAGCAAAATAAATATCTGGTCTAGTACAGAGCATTGCATACATGAGACTTCCAACTGCCGAGGCATATGGAACTCTACTCATGAATTGCTCTTCATGCTCATTCTTAGGAACTTGTTCCTTAGAAAGCTTGATTCCATGTCTGAAAGGTAACATACCTTTCTTGGAATCCTGCATGGAAAACCTAGACAAGATCTTGTCTATGTATGAAGCTTGGGATAATGCAATCGTTCTATTCTTTCTATCCCTTATTACTTGGATACCTAAAATAAAACTTGCTTCTCCTAAGTCTTTCATATCAAATTGTTTTGCTAACCATTCTTTTAATGATGTCAATAGACCTACATCGTTTCCAATGAGTAGTATATCATCAACATAAAGAATCAGGAAAACCAACTTGTCGCCCTTAATCCTTTTGTATACACAAGGTTCGTCAGGATTCTGAATAAATCCAAAACCTTTGACAGCTTGATCAAACCTTATGTTCCAGGATCTGGATGCTTGCTTCAATCCATATATGGATTTCTGCAACTTGCATACCTTTTCCATTTGGCCATTTTCAATGAATCCCTCTGGTTGCATCATGTAGATGCTTTCGTCAAGACTTCTATTAAGGAAAGCTGTCTTGACGTCCATTTGCCAAATCTCTAGATCTAAAGATGCTGCAATGGATAAGAGTATCCTAATGGATTTAAGCATGGCCACAGGAGAGAAGGTTTCCTCGTAATCGATACCTTCTTTCTGTGTATACCCTTTAGCTACCAATCTAGCTTTAAAGGTTTCCACCTTACCATCCATACCTTTTTTCCTCTTGTATACCCACTTGCACCAAATGGGTTTTATCCCTTTAGGCAAGTCTACAAGGGACCAGACTTTGTTATCGAACATAGATTCAATCTCGGATTGCATTGCCTTTTGCCAATGGCGACTATCAACATCCTCCATAGCTTCCTTCTACGTGTAGGGATCATCATCGTCCGGGAGATTCTCCACTGATTCTCCCAGACCGATGTATCTTTCGGGTTGTGTTCTAACCCTCCCACTATGACGAGGAATGGTGGGTTGTTGATCTTGTGTTGGATCGGAACTTACAATTGGGTTAGGTTATGTAACCTCTCGTGGAATTGTGTCTCCTGACATCTCATTCAGGACAATTCTACTTCTAGGCACAAAATCATTCATATAGTCCTTTTCCAGAAATTTAGCATTTGTCGAAACAAATACTTTAAGATCTGAAGGACTATAAAAATAATATCCTTTAGTTTCTTTTGGATACCCTACAAATATACATGTTTCTGAACGGGACTCCATCTTTTCTGTCTTTCCTTTTAACACATGCGCAGGACAACCAAATATCCTTAAGTGTTGTAAACTAGGCTTGCGCCCAGTCCATAACTCATGCGGTGTTTTAGGAACAGACTTAGATGGTACATCGTTTAGAATGTATATAGCAGTTTGTAAAGCATATCCCCAAAAAGAAATAGGAAGTGTTGAATAACTCAACATAGACCTAACCATATCCAAAAGAGTTCTATTTCTCCTTTCTGCTACCCCATTCTGTTGAGGTGTACCTGGTGCAGAAAACTGAGAAACTATCCCATTATCAATAAGATATTGCTGAAACTCACCAGATAGATATTCTCCACCACGATCAGATCTCAAGATTTTTATGTGTTTCTCAAGCTGATTTTCCACTTCAGCTTTGAATGCTTTGAACATGTCAAAAGCATCCGACTTATGTCTCATGAGATACACATAACCAAATCTCGAGTAATCATCCGTGAAGGTGATGAAGTACTCATATCCACCTCTAGCTTGAATGCTCATAGGTCCACATACATCAGTGTGTATCAATCCTAAACATTCAGTGGCTCTTCCACCTTTGGCAGAGAACGTCCTTTTGGTCATTTTACCTTTCAAACAAGATTCACAAGTTGGTAGATCATCAACCTTTAAGTCACTCAAAGGTCCGTCACATACCAATCTTTTAATCCTATTAAGGTTAATATGACCTAAGCGTAAATGCCAAAGGTAGGTTTCATCTGTTGATAATTTTACTCTTTTATGATTAGGTTCCGTTAATTCTGTGTCTAACGAGTGAGAGATATTTCTATGCAAAAAGTATAGACCGTTTTCCAATGTACCTTGGCAAATAATTTTGTCATTCTTACTAATAATAAAAACTTTATTAAAAGTAACCGAATATCCAAATTTATTCAAACAAGAAACTGAAATTAAATTCCTCTTGAATTGAGGTACATAATAAACGTCTATCAAATCTAAATGCCTTCTAGAATCCAAATAAACTCTAATATCTCCCACTGCACTTGCAGACACTAACGTTCCGTTGCCCAAGCACAAATTGATTTCATTCTTACTCAGCTTTCTCCTTTCTTGGAACCCCTGCAAGGAATAACAAACATGATTAGTGGCTCCTGAGTTTATGATCCAAGAATCTGTAGAATCAGCCAAAAAACATGTTTCAAGATAATTAATATTACCTTGTTCCTTCTTGTTCTGGGACTTTGGGCAATTTCTTTTCCAATGTCCCTTTTCACCACAAAATGAGCACTTCCTTTTGATCTTGGTTACTTTCAGGATCTCCTTCTTGGTAGGCCCAAGTTGCTTTTTCTTATGTTGTTCCTTGACCTTTTGACGGGCCATAACAGTAACAACTTTACCAACCATATGAATCTGAGATTCATAATTAGGAGCAGGCGGTTTAGGAGTAGTTAGAATAAACTTATGTTTTTCACTTTGCAGCAACAACCCAATTTTCCTTTTCCATGTGACATAATTATCTCCAGTTAAAGTGTTATCTTTTAGGATGTTCATAAGTGATGGGGTCATGATTTCTAAATAAAACAAAATATATATAAGTAAATAATCATGTTAAAGCACTTTTAAATATTTATCTTGAATTAAATAAATAACTCAGTCATAAAAATTCAACGGTGATCTAACACCCATAAATGTTACGCCTCCTTTGGGAGTTCGCACCATTTACTAGGTAGACTAGGTCCCACCTAATTGTTAACATAACAACCAGCGTTTTCAATTTTAGCCTTGCAATTTTACTGACAAGAACTCTTGGGAGGATATCAATAAAATTACATTGAGTGTGTTACCAAGATATCGACCCTCAATTTTCTCTCACGAAAATCCCTCCTTGAGGAGTAGATCTCGTTTGAGTCCATTGTCTAGTCTATCCTTGTAAGGATGTTTATTGCTAAATTCCATTCATGGATGCCCCTTGGGGGGATTACCAATAAATAATAAAGCTCAACTAACCTTGGAGGCCATATGTGTTACAAAAACACCTTCTCCCACTCAATTATTTAAGGCGTGTGATTAAATCCCATAGAATGATTTACCAAGTTATCTAGATGCCAATTTAGATACCTAAATCATTCAATGCATGTTCATACCAAAAGAGATATATGAGTGGCACTCCTATTCTATATGTCATGTTATCATACAATAACAAATATTGTAATATTTAAGCATAAATTAAATAGCAACAATTTTGGCCCATCCTAGAAAAACAAGTAAATTACAATTGTTTAGGAATACAAGATCTTCAAGTGGCCCATCAACCATACGCTCATCCTTTGGCCCAACCCCATGGGCGTGCACAACCCACAACCCCACAAAGGGGCTGCTGTGCGCAGCCCATGAAGACTCCCAGGGCTGCCGTGCGCAGCCTACCAAGCTTGGGCTTGCCATGCGCAGCCCAATCCACTCCTAGGGTGTGCACGGTGCTCGTTCTCGGTTCCGGTTGCTTCGTTTTTCTTCGTGTCTTCGAATCTTCAACACCTAAATATATTACGGCAGTATTTAAACAAATAAAATACTGCATTATTTTTTTTTTTTTTAATCACTGCAGTACTTTTTACAAACAAAAAACTGCACATAATAAAAATTAAAAAACTGCACCCAATGGGTTTTATCCCTTTAGGCAAGTCTACAAGGGACAAGGCTTTGTTATCGAACATAGATTCAATCTCGGATTGCATTGCCTTTTGCCAATGGCGACTATCAACATCCTCCATAGCTTCCTTGTACGTGTAGGGATCATCGTCGTCCGGGAGATTCTCCACTGATTCTCCCAGACCGATGTATCTTTCGGGTTGTGTTCTAACCCTCCCACTACGACGAGGAATGGTGGGTTGTTGATCTTGTGTTGGATCGGAACTTACAATTGGGTTAGGTTGTGTAACCTCTCGTGGAATTGTATCTCCTGACATCTCATTCAGGACAATTCTACTTCTAGGCACAAAATCATTCATATAGTCCTTTTCCAGAAATTTAGCATTTGTCGAAACAAATACTTTAAGATATGAAGGACTATAAAAATAATATCCTTTAGTTTCTTTTGGATACCCTACAAATATACATGTTTCTGAACGGGACTCCATCTTTTCTGTCTTTCCTTTTAACACATGCGCAGGATAACCAAATATCCTTAAGTGTTGTAAACTAGGCTTGCGCCCAGTTCACAACTCATGCGGTGTTTTAGGAACAGACTTAGATGGTATATCGTTTAGAATGTATATAGCAGTTTGTAAGGCATATCCCCAAAAAGAAATAGGAAGTGTTGAATAACTCAACATAGACCTAACCATATCCAAAAGAGTTATATTTCTCCTTTCTGCTACCCCATTCTGTTGAGGTGTACCTGGTGCAGAAAAATGAGAAACTATCCCATTATCAATAAGATATTGCTGAAACTCACCAAATGAATATCACCAAACTATCGAGGATAGACTATGCGATATAATCGTACTCATTGATAACTCAAATGATATCACTTGCAACCATAAGTCCATCATTTATCTCAGGATTAAGATAGACTCTCCGATTGTCCTGATAATGAAAAGACTATTATCTATTGACGGTTATAGATAAAGTATTTCATTGTGATCCAGTTCAATACACCCAGTGCACTAGATCCTTTTGCTCGAAGACACTCCGATGATTTTAGACTCATCATATCTCATTTGATCCCACTCAAATGCTAACAAAAGAATTCTACAACTTTTGCAAGATAAAGGTACCCATCCTTTAACTTAAGTTGTGAACATTATTCAAGACTAACTAAAGAATTGTGTCTACCACATACATATCCAGATGTACAAACAATTCTTCTTTTCTCATAGTCTTTAGACCTTATGATTATTTACTTTGACAATTATAATATTAAACTATAAATGTTATACGATTTGTTAAACCAGAAATCACTTTATTAATATGAAAAAGATTGTTAATTACAACATTACACTCTTGCTATTGAGCATAATCCTAACGATCTCCCACTTGCACTATAGCAAATGTTTCATATCTCTCAAGCCCATGTTCTCTAGATGCCCATCGAAACTCTTCTGAGGTGGAGCCTTTGTGAAGGGATCCACTAGATTTTCTGCTGACGCGATTTTGGTAATCGTCACGTCACGTCTTTGAACAACTCCCTTAAAAGATGATACTTTCTTTCAATGTGTTTACCTCTCTTGTGACTTCTTGGTTCTTTCGAATTAGCCACTGCTCCACTGTTGTCACAGTAGATAGTGATCTGCTTATTCGCACTAGGAACCATTTCCAAGTCAATCAAGAATTGGCGGAGCCAAACAGCCTCTTTGGCAGCCTCGCATGCAGCAACATACTCAGCTTCCATGGTGGAATCAGCAATACAAGATTGCTTGATACTCCTCCATATAACTGCTCCTCCTCCAATAGTAAACACAGCCCCTGATGTGGATTTTCTGGATTCAGAATCTGATTGGAAATCAGAATCTGTATACCCAACAGGAATCAAATCCCCTCCAGAGTATACAAGCATATTATCTCTCGTTCTCTTAAGATACTTGAAAATATGCTTGACTGCCGTCCAGTGATCAGGACCAGGTTTCGATTGAAACCTGCTAACTATGCCAACAGCAAAACAAATATCTGGTATAGTACAGAGCATTGCATACATGAGACTTCCAACTGCCGAGGCATATGGAACTCTACTCATGAATTGCTCTTCATGCTCATTCTTAGGAACTTGTTCCTTAGAAAGCTTGATTCCATGTCTGAAAGGTAACATACCTTTCTTGGAATCCTGCATGGAAAACCTAGACAAGATCTTGTCTATGTATGAAGCTTGGGATAATGCAATCGTTCTATTCTTTCTATCCCTTATTACTTGGATACCTAGAATAAAACTTGCTTCTCCTAAGTCCTTCATATCAAATTGTTTTGCTAACCATTCTTTTAATGATGTCAATACACCTACATCGTTTCCAATGAGTAGTATATCATCAATATAAAGAATCAGGAAAACCAACTTGTCGCCCTTAATCCTTTTGTATACACAAGGTTCGTCAGGATTCTGAATAAATCCAAAACCTTTGACAGCTTGATCAAACCTTATGTTCCAGGATCTGGATGCTTGCTTCAATCCATATATGGATTTCTGCAACTTGCATACCTTTTCCATTTGGCCCTTTTCAATGAATCCCTCTGGTTGCATCATGTAGATGCTTTCGTCGAGACTTCCATTAAGGAAAGCTGTCTTGACGTCCATTTGCCAAATCTCTAGATCTAAAGATGCTGCAATGGATAAGAGTATCCTAATGGATTTAAGCATGGCCACAGGAGAGAAGGTTTCCTCGTAATCGATACCTTCTTTCTGTGTATACCCTTTAGCTACCAATCTAGCTTTAAAGGTTTCCACCTTACCATCCATACCTCTTTTCCTCTTGTATACCCACTTGCACCCAATAGGTTTTATTATTTTTTATATAGGTGCAGTATTTTTTTTAATACTACTGCAGTTTTTTTTAATATTTATTATGTGCAGTTTTTTGTTTGTAAAAAGTACTGCAGTGATTAAAAAAAAAAAATGCTGCAGTATTTTATTTGTTTAAATACTGCCGTAATATATTTAGGTGTTGAAGATTCGAAGACACGAAGAAAAACGAAGCAACCGGAACCGAGAACGAGCACCGTGCGCACCCTAGGAGTGGATTGGGCTGCGCATGGCAAGCCCAAGCTTGGTGGGCTGCGCACGGCAGCCCTGGGAGTCTTCATGGGCTGCGCACAGCAGCCCCTTTGTGGGGTTGTGGGTTGTGCACGCCCATGGGGTTGGGCCAAAGGATGAACGTATGGTTGATGGGCCACTTGAAGATCTTGTATTCCTAAACAATTGTAATTTACTTGTTTTTCTAGGATGGGCCAAAATTGTTGCTATTTAATTTATGCTTAGATATTACAATATTTGTTATTGTATGATAACATGACATATAGAATAGGAGTGCCACTCATATATCTCTTTTGGTATGAACATGCATTGAATGATTTAGGTATCTAAATTGGCATCTAGATAACTTGGTAAATCATTCTATGGGATTTAATCACAAGCCTTAAATAATTGAATGGGAGAAGGTGTTTTTGTAACACCTATGGCCTCCAAGGTTAGTTGAGCTTAATTATTTATTGGTAATCCCCCCAAGGGGCATCCATGAATGGAATTTAGCAATTAACATCCTTACAAGGATAGACTAGACAATGGGCTCAAACGAGATCTACTCCCCAAGGAGGGATTTTCGTGAGAGAAAATTGAGGGTCGATATCTTGGTAACACACTCAATGTAATTTTATTGATATCCTCCCAAGAGTTCTTGTCAGTAAAATTGCAAGGCTAAAATTGAAAACGCTGGTTGTTATGTTAACAATTAGGTGGGACCTAGTCTAACTAGTAAATGGTTCGAACTCCCAAAGGAGGCGTAACATTTATGGGTGTTGGATCACCGTTGAATTTTTATGATTGAGTTATTTTTTAATTCAAGATAAATATTTAAAAGTGCTTTATCATGATTATGGTGTGTGCAAACGTGTTTTTTCCTTACAGTTGCTCCCTAGTTAGGCGCATGATTGGGAATGTCTCTATGATAGCACTGAATTCCTTCATGAATTGTAAACAATCCTCATTCAACTTCCCACAGAAGGAAGGTAAGAAGTTCACGTGCATAGTCCTTAGCTCATATCCCCTTGCAACCGGATCTAAGACAGTTGGTGAGGGTTGATTCCCAATTGCGGGCAATGAGTACTCCCCCATGGTCATCCTTTAGCCTTGGTTAGTAGGAGTCTCTTCAGTCATCTCTTCCCTAGGATGAGCTTCTTCCACCCTCCTAGGGTCCTGTCCTTCTGTACTCATAACTTGCCTCGGAATCTCTTCAAATTCTCTCACAATTCTTTCAACAAGGCTAGTACCATCCAATGGTGGGTATAATCCTCTTCCTAAGGATCTCCTACTGTGCATACACCTATGTTCTTGGAAATAGAATAAAAGAAAGAAAACACAAAAAGGTAAAAAGAACTATGAAAAATTAACAAACAAAAATAATATATCCAAAATAATTACTAACTATCTAAACAACACAGAAAAGTTAATCAATTTAACGATTGCTACCATATTCCCCGGCAGTGGCGCCATTTTTGATGAGGTCGTTTGTGCACATCAAAACAATATATATATATATGATCTTTTTTGAAATTATGTTTTACCACTTAAGAATCCTTTTAGGATATAAAATGTAATAATGGTAAGTTGGATTCGTTCCACAGGGAAATGAAGTAATAGTTAGGTTGATTAACTAATCTAAGATTGCGATAATATAAATCATGATAAGTGGATAGTGGGTGGTTTAAAATACCACAAAACATACATAAAGTAAAAGTAACAAAAGTGATAGGCAAAATAGAATCTCAACAATCTAAGATAAGAAAAGCGGGTGAAATCAATTAAGAGATACGCTAAGGGATTAGTGAAGTTGCAAGTGAATTAAGGGTGCTTTTCAAACTGTCATAAAGAACCAATCTCATATGGATTAACCTCAAAACAAGGTTTGGATTATTGTGGTTGGTATTCCCTACAATAATCCATCTTATTTATTAAATTCTTTAATCAAATAAGGTTGTCATTCCAAAGGTGATTATATAATAGATTATTCTAACAAGATTATAATTAATAGGTTGATATACAAATTAATCATATAGTGACAAGAATCTAAAGATATAATAAATAGAAAATACATAGAGATTCAATTAAAATATAGTCAAGCAACCCCAAATCTAAGTGTTTCTAACACTAACCCCCTAGATTGGGGGTTTTAGCTACACATAATTACAAATAGGAAAAGAGAGTAATAAATGAGGAAATCACCCGTAGGTCACCTTCTTTAATGCTCAATCCTTTCCCTCCTTAGATGCTCCTTTGTGTAGAAGTGTGATGAGTGTCAAATGGTGTGTGACTAATGTAATATGGTGAAGAATATGGCGACCATGTGGCGACCAAATGGTGACCTTTGCTTCTTCTGAAACACTCCTTCCTGTCGCCATGGTGACCATATGGCGACATGGGGGCGTTATTAACACACTTCCCTGTCGTCATGGCGACCTTAAATCAAGCAAATGGCGAAATGCCCGGTTTCATTGCCTTTATGCTCCAAATTCCTCCTCTTCTTCACAAATGCCCTTGAGGCCTAATAAAACCCGAAACACTTGATTTAACAACATTAAATACGGGGAATCGCCCGAGAATAAGTGCAAAGAATAGGAACTAAGGGTACAAAATCGTACTATATTTGGTCCGATCAGTATTCGGTTTTTGATTTCCAACCATATTCCGGTAAGGACTTTTTTTTTAATAATGTTATTAGTTTTATTAGTTTTATTTTAGAGTTTGACATCTCTTTTACTTATTCTTCAAACTACAGTATTAATGGTGTCTGACTCTAATCTATTGTTATATCTTAAACTAAACTTCAATTAATCACCTGAAATAAAAGAAATACAATTAGTCAAATTAATAGCTTGAATCTACTACTCGCATGAACATAGGAATACAAAACAATTAAAAGCATTCCTTATCACATCTCACTGTTACAATGTCAGGTAATATTCATATAAGCCGCCTTTCAAAAAATATATTCATATAAGCCAATACATAAAAGTGTAAATTACTTGATGTAGTAGTCTTTAATACATTAATTACAATATAAAATATATAACAAATAATAGTCGAAAGGACATAGATGTAAAAGTATTTATTTTTAGATATTTGTAACTTAAAAAACAAACAGTTCATCACTTATATTTAGTGAAAAAAAATATTATTCAGTTTTCAATTTTCAGTCACTACTTAGTTTTTAGTAAAATTCAATACTGTTCAGTTTTCAGACAAAAAATCAAACGCAACCTAAGCTTTCAGATACTTATATGGATTTTTTTTAATTATTTTTTTCTCCGCCGAAGACCCATCCTTCGCATGTAGCTTTTGACCATTGACAGTTAGGAGTTAACAGTAGGGATTTTTGTGCAACATTCTTAAAAGTCGAGTGATGTTTGTGTTAATATGTACAAAACTGTCATTAGGGGATGTTTGTGCAATTACCATTCTGATTTTTACAAAGAGCAAATTACAGCAAACTCCCTTACTAGTTTACTCTTTCACATCAAAAACAACTTTATCGAAAATTGACACTCACCTCCTCTACCGTTAGTTAACTGCAATAAAAAATAACCGTTGACCGTCACACCGTCGAAAAGACAAAACTATCCATGACCCATATATTAAATAAGTAAAAAAATTTAAAAACAAAAAATAAAATAAAATGGAAATAAAATTTTAAAAATTGAAACTAAAAATAAAAAAAAAATAAAAAAAAAAACACTTTTTTGAAAAATAAAAATGGATCTTCACCGTCCATCTCAAAGATGGATGGTGGATTTGTATAAATTTTTTATTTTTAATTTGATCACAACCATCCAACTTGATCAAAAATGGATGGTGGAATTTTTTTTTTTTTTTCTGTTTTTAATTTTCTGATTTTATTAAACGAAGGGTAAAATGACGATATTATCTTGAAAGTATAAACTTAACGATCAACCATGGTCAAACCATAATGGCAGGGGAGGTAAGTGTCAATTTTCAATCAAGTTATTTATTGGTGTAAAAGGAAAACCTCTGGAAAGTTTGTTGTAATTTGCTCTTTTACAAATCAACTTTGATGCGTGTTTATTATTATTATTATTATTATCATTATTATTATTATTATTATTTTAGACATTAGTCAATAGGTCAAAGGGTGTGTGGTGTTATTATTATATTTTTTCAGTTTTAATGCAATTAAACAGATAATCAGGGTATGTATGTGCAATTTGCCCTTCCGTCTCCTGTTCGTCACTTGTTGCCAATTTCAAAGAGTTCAGGTAGGGATGCCAAAATAACCCCCGGGTATGGGGCCCCGCAGGGACCCACACTTTTGGGGTGGGGATGAGTTTCAATTTGGTGGTGATGGGACGGGGATGGGACGGGGATGGGGATAGATAGTAAAACCCGCAATGTGTATGGGGCGGGGATGAGTTTTATAATTCCTGCCCCGCCCTGCCTCACTTAAAATATAATCTTTATTTTTTTATTATATATATTTTTTCTTTTAATGTTATGTTTACAACTTATTGAATTTATTTGTTTAATTGTGAGATTTATGTTTATTTTTAATGTTTATGAGATGATTTTTAATAATTTTGTGGAATTATTTTATATATTATATCATATTCATTAGGTAATATATTTATTATTTTAATAAATAATTTTGATAAATGGGTTAAATGTGACAAATGAGGTAAATGAGTTGGGATGGGTAAAGCGTACTTTGCCCCTCCCCACCCTTCTCCATCTATTGTGGGGTTTTATGTCAGGATGGGGTTTCAAAAAAAAAATTGGACGGGGTGCGAGGAGGGCCACCCCACCCCAAACCCGTCCCATTCTCATCCGGTCATCCCTAAGTTCAGGAGGGTTTAGGCCATTTTAATAATTTATGGGGCACGTTAGCAATTCGCGAACAATTCAAGAGGCATCAATACCACTTGGTCTAATTTTTAAATGGGCTGCTATTCTTTATTTTTACAAATTAAGTTTGTCCATTTTCTTGAAGAGTGGTGATATTCACACCCCTCGGAAATCGTATGTACACCCCAAATTATATTTTTTCCAAAATTCCAACATTACCCTTAAATAAAACTATTTAAATGATTAAAATAATAATAAATGCATCATATTACCTATATATCAAATAAATATAATAATTAATATTTTGAATGGATATAAAATCTTTTCTTAGAACCAATAAAATCTTTTTATTTAAATATAACTATTTATTAATTAAATTTAGATAGTGATTATTTAAATTAATATATAATTTTTAAACATAAACGATAGTTACAAGTACAACTGGAAGAAAACAACGAAAATATCTACAGTGTTTTTAAATTTTAACTATGAATTGAAAACAAATATCTTTACAAAAACAAAAAAACAAAAACAATTGAAAACAAAAATAAAGATTACAAATGATGGGTTTGGGCTTTGGACTTTGGACTCAAGCTGTGCCTACTGTTTTTTCCTGATGAAGAAAATCCATGGTTGATGTTGTTAGAGGAAGCGGATGTTAAAGCGATGGTAGAAGCTGCCACCATTAAAGCCGCCACCAAAGAATCAGATCCTCTCATTTTTTTTTCGTGAAAAAAGTCTGAATTAGAAAAAATGCAGAACGAAATCCGATAACAACTACTCCCCATCCTGGATCTCATGTTTTACATTTTGTTTTTATTTATTTTTTATTTTTTATTTTATAATATTTAATCAAAAACTAAAAGTAAAGATATTTTTGACGATATATGGGATGTGTTTACGAATTATAACCATTTAAAATTTTTAATTGGGTTTAGATACAAAAAGGGGTGTACAAACGGTTTGTAGGGGTGCAAAAATCATCACTCTTTCTTGAATTCCCACTTTTACAATTTAGATTTTGTTTCGATGGAAACTGATAATTGATGTGGTTACAATTTGACACGTTGTAGCTCATACGTCGCAATAACTGATAACTGATCCTCGCGCCAAACCCACAAAACCTTATCTGCTCTTCTTCTTCTACTATTACTCACCATTGATGGCTTTTTCTACTTTGCCTGCATTTCGATCTCACTACAACAACTGCTTCATTTTCCCAAAAATCAGAGCTTCTTCTATTTCGTCATCATCATCTTCTTCTTCTGCTGCTGCACCTGGTGTTGATCTCAAGACCCTTCAATCTGCCATTGCTAAGGTCCTCTTAATCTTAATCTTCTTCTTATTATTTGTTTGCCCACTCCTATTAACCTACTTGATATTTTTGTGTTTGTGCTACTTCATATATCAGTTTTGCTTACTTTGTTATCATATATGCTTTACTTGCCAATTTAATTAATTTTATTGTGTTTATATAAATTGGAGCTTCGTTGGACTTTGTATGTATATATATGTAGATGGGGTGGATGGTTGTGTTGGTAATGGTTTATTGTTAGATATCAATCAAGATTTTGTATGGTTTGAAACATTTTTTCCTAGATGTGCAAAAATGCATAATCATCACTAGAACAAAAACAATTTCAACTTCTTTTTTGTACTTTTGAAGTTAAAAGATGGTTATCTCTTAACATGTTTGATTGGTTTTGTACTAGTTCCTATTTGGGGGAAATGGGGATGGGGTGTTTGAGGGGAGGTATCCCCACCCCCACCCATTTCCCTCTGTCCCCAATCTCCCGTTTAACCCCATAAAATAAAGTTAAAGTTAATTTAAAATAATTGTATTATAAAATATTTTAATAACTTTAAAAAATGATAAGATAAGGGTGATCTAGAGGTATACCCCTCATACGTACCTACACAACGAGGTTGTGGGTTCAAGTCCTCTCCCTCCCTAAACTCTGAATTTATGTAATACTTTAAGAATAACATTTTGGGGGAAACGAGGGAAATGGTATCCCCATCCCAGTTTAGATTAGAGGGAGAAATTCACCCCATCCTCATTTTTGGAGGTCATTTTACCCCTAAATGAGGATGTTCACCATGTAGATTTTGAGCAACTGTAGTAGACACGCTTGTGAGTAAAGAATGTTTGCATGAAACCTCATGAATTGAAGCAAATATGAAAGGGTGAATACGCTTGCAGAACACGCTTGCATAAAGTTCAAAGTGGACAATATCTATTTGGTGGGCTTGGAGTACCGATTTACAAGCAGCAATAATTAAGATTTTAGTTCTTAACGCTGTTTTTTTTTTTTTTGACATATATGCGTATGACTATTTTGGTGCAGAAAGATAGTAATGCAGTTAAAGAGGCACTTGATCAGCTGAGTGAAGTGGGTTGGGCCAAGAAATGGAGTTCTCAGCCTTATGTCTCACGTCGTACGGTCAGTCTCCATTAAAAGTATGATGTTCTGGGAAAGTACTGCTCACTCAATCATGAGCAACATCTACGATCCTATGCATACATGTACATGAATAATGTATATTTGTTCAATGCTTTGTATGTCTTAGTTTATATGTTGACATTCAAAATTACTTAGTTTTGACTGTCAAATTTTATGAACCAGACATCTCTCCGGGAGCTGACGACTCTTGGAATGAAGAATGCAGAGAACCTTGCTATCCCAAGCGTCAGAAATGATGTAACTATTTTCCTATTTTCAAATTTTGAGCATGAAAATTCTCAGAGAACTGTTTAATGTTTATGATGTTATACACCGACTGTAATTTCGCTACACCTTTGTGTTTATATTGGATTTGAATCTCACTTTTTGTTGTAAATACGACATAGTTTTCAAAGTATTTTTCGTATGTTTGATACCTTTCAGTAATACAGGTGGCTTTCCTTTTCATAGTGGTGGGATCAACAGGGTTTTTGGCTGTTCTTGCTGGCCAGCTACCTGGGGTAATTTCAATTACTCTCTTTTGTATTATATTAAGGCAGTCTCCTCTTATGTATTTTAAAAGGAATGCATCAATAACTAAAATTCTGCATACCTTCCTCCAATAAAGATGACATTGTGAATATTCGTAGCCCAAACAACTTCATGTAATAAACTTCCTGATGTTGGTTTTCAATCTTCATCGGTCCCAAAGCACGCTCATTTTCTGTTTGGGGTACTACTATCCCAAAAGAATTTGTTAGACATATTTTGTACAAGGAATATTTGACATAATCACAAGTCATGGATACTCTACATACTGCAATCTCTTCTTTCAAAAATCTCATAAGATAACACTACAACTGAAGATTCATATAGATTGGAAACGAAACTTGGGTTCTCGTAGTAATAGCTTATAGCAATGTAGCATATCAAATTTGTTACTATGCCTGGAATACACGTTTGAAACAAGACATTTAAATGCTTTGACCCTCATTCCTAGGCTGAAAACAAAAGGCTCCATATTGATATCTGGCTTCCTTGCATACTAGTCTCTGGATTTTGAAGTTACCTGTTCTCTGCTGAGACCTATAACTATGCTAATAACGCCAATTATACCATGGCTTTAATTTATCCGAATGCATCTTTAGATAAAGTTTATTATTTGCCTAGCGTCATCTTGGCGCATTTAATACTATGTACTAGAACCAACTTAGTTCATACTAATTACGATTCTAAGGGTAATATCTTTCTGGTTTTTGCATTCTCGAAATGATTGATAACAGGTTATTGTTACAACTTTTTCGGCAGATGTGAGATTAATTGTTGTGGTTACTTGGATTAAAGTAATATATGTTAAATTTTTTGGAGAAATTCTGACCTTTATTTGTTGTACCATTCATCTAGGACTGGGGTTTCTTTCTGTCATACTTAATTGGTAGCATTTCTTTAGTAGTCTTGGCCGTGGGGAGCGTTTCACCTGGGTAAGATCCATGTGAATTATATTTTCTAGTGTTGTTTATCTAATATCTAAATCTTACGTATTGAAGCTAGCTACTGACATTATAATTTTTCGCCTTATAAATGTGTACTAAAAGAGTATTTGTGAGATTGCATTGATACCGGCTGCTCTCAATTTGCTGTCTTAGGCTTCTTCAAGCTGCTATTCAAGGTTTTTCGGCATTTTTTCCTGATTACCAAGAGAGGATTGCTAGACATGAAGCAGCTCATTTTTTAAGTACTCTCCACTAGCTTATATTCAATAACATATCCAAACATGATAACGTGCCTAATTTGATTGATTTCTAACTAGATAATATTGTTGTTCTCTTTCAATTGTAGTTGCCTACTTGCTTGGCCTTCCTATTCTGGGGTACTCGTTGGATATCGGGAAAGAGAATGTCAATCTCATCGATCATAGGCTGGAAAAGTTGATATATAGCGGACAGCTTGATTCTAAGGAATTAGACAGGTAACAACTTCTGAGATCTAACAGCTTTTTCTCCTAAAACTTTCATAATAAGTTGTCTAATGAGTAACATGTTCCAGCTGAGAAATGGCGACTTTCGCTTCCAAAGGAAACCTTTACATGTTAAGATTAGTGACAGTCTATGCTTTAGCACTACTTAAAAAATATGTGTGTTTGTATTAACATAATCCAATCATAAAAGGCAGAAGAATGAATCAACAATGCTAGGAAAAACGTTGAGAACCTCGCTGGTGTGCTATTAAATTGTAAAGTTTCTCAGGTTGGCAGTCGTAGCAATGGCCGGACTTGCTGCAGAGGGTCTGACATATGACAAAGTAGTCGGTCAATCTGCCGATCTTTTCACTCTTCAGGTGTCTACATAACCCTTCACCTAAAATTACATTACTCACATACTCTTAACAAACTCTAATTTTTTTTTTTTTTTCCACAGAGATTCATAAATAGAAGCAAACCACAACTTAGCAAAGACCAGCAACAAAATCTTACTAGATGGGCTGTAAGTTTCTTCATATCTACAACTAACCAACCAGCATGGCTGATTCTTTTAGTTTTTACTATATAAATCACATGCTAGAACTAGATGATGATCATGAGACAGAAAAATTGTATTTTGATATGCCAATGCAGGTTTTGTTTTCCGGGTCGCTCTTAAAGAACAACAAGGTGATTCATGAAGCTCTAATGGCAGCAATGTCAAACAAGGCATCTGTTGTAGAGTGCATTGAAGCTATTGAAAATGCTACGTAGTTCCACATTCAGAAAATTCAGGGATTATTATACCATTTCTCATGTCCTGATGACCATGAAGAATCAGATTCATTCAATATCCAAGAGGGTGATTGTAAATTGAGTTGTGAAAATGAAATATTAATCAGTTAAATATTATTGGGTCGGATTATATCAACTTAACGTTCAAATTTAGTTCAATTCTGTTTAGTACAATCCAATAAAATCCATCCGACTTTATATGGTACGGCATACCAAATGGGGCCCTAAGGCAATGGACCGGGTTCGGGTAGGTTTGGGAAAAATCAAACCCAAACTCGCGAAAGAAAATGACATCCAAATCCATCCATGAAATGTAGCGGGTTTGGGTTCGGGTTTCACCCGTGGATTTAAGCAACATTCAGACCCACCCACGAACCTACGAACTTCAGAGGATTTGTTGATGGGTGTGGGCACCCGACCCGCGAACCCATCAACATTTATCATTTTAAGCTTAAAAGTATAAATAGCTTAAAAAAAACCTAGAACAGCAAAAATAAATAAATAAATAAATAAATAATTGTAGATCAAGTTCTAAATTTCTAACATAAGTATATAATTCGTAAATTCAAGTTCTGAATTCTAACACAACACAAGTCCATAATCCATAAGTTCAAAATATTAAAATTACACACAAACACAAATAAATAAGAAAACAATATTAAATTTACACACACACATAATAACGGGTTCGGGTATGGTTTTTTTTCCAAATCCATACCCAAACCTGCCCACGAGTACAATTATCCCAACCCAAACCCTCTTTAAGCGGGTTGGGTTTGGACGGGTCCCACGGGTTCGGGTTTAATTACCATCCCTAGCCCTAACTATCAGTGCCGGCTCAACACTATTGGAGGCCCTAGGCGAAAACTTTGAATGAGGCCTTATTTTATATTTATCAAAAAATCATTTTTTTTCAGTAAAAAAAATTACTAAAGATTTATTTTTCTTCCTCTATGTGATACTAAAATATTAGTTATAGAACCCGAAAAATATCAAAGTGGAAAGAATGATCCTTCTAAACAAGTTGCCTTTAAAGAA
Organism: Acer yangbiense; assembly: GCA_008009225.1. Classification (NCBI taxonomy): domain Eukaryota; kingdom Viridiplantae; phylum Streptophyta; class Magnoliopsida; order Sapindales; family Sapindaceae; genus Acer; species Acer yangbiense. Next base: position 31,708,808 of record CM017766.1, on the reverse strand, counting down.
CTCAAAATATTAAGATTTGTTTTTGAAGAAAGTTATTGAAACAACTTGGAGCTAAGTTAGGGAGAAAATAGAGTTATAGATAATGAATACAAAATTAGTAGAAAATAAAATAAATGAATAAAATAGATGGAAGACAAAATTTTTAACAACTTTAAGAAGCATGTGTTCTAAGGAAGAATTAGGATCATTAAATGAATAGTTTTTTTCTTTGTTACTATGTTATTCAGGACCGTTTAATGTAAGAAAGTATCAAGAGTTTTTTTGGAACCAGGAAATAATTAAATTATAAATAAAGAGTTTTCCATAAACAAAAATATAAAGAGTTGTTTTGGAATTAGAAAACAATTAAATTCTAAATAAATAAATAAAATTTCTAAGAGAAAAAAAAAAGATACATACAATAAGTTGTTATATAAAATGAATTTGTATCTTTAACTTTAGAAGATATTTATATTTTTATGGCTATATATTAGTAGGCCTTTTAATTTAATATTATCTATAAGTAAAAACTGAAAGTAAAAATAATAACGAGGCCCTTAAATTTTGGAGAAATTTCAGAGGCCCTAAGCAACCACCTAGCTTGCTTTGTGCGTCAGCTAACTCTGCTAACTATATAATAATATTAAATTTTATTGTCTTAAAAAAATAAGATTTAATAGAATTATTCAATTTAAATTAGATGTCAATTTACTTTTTTATTTTATTTTATTTTTTTGAAATCTAACATAGAACGGGTCATAAGTATGTCAGGACTTGTTGAGATCAAGCATTACATATACGGTTTAAATATCTACTTTCACAATATTGGGGAGGAAACCACACTACATGCACAGCCTCGAAACACTACCTGTGCATTTTATTATAATGTTGTGGGAGTTGGTATTCAGGTCATGCATGTAGTGCGGTAATCTCCAAGATGTTCAAGGAGTTGGAAGGGGAAGTGCAAATCATTAGAGCTAAAATAAGATGTGCCAATTTAATTAATTAATATATTTTACAAGTTGTTATAATTGTCATGTTTATCACCACTTGAGCTAGTTTATCTAAGGAATTATAGAGGAAGATGGAATGAATTAAAATTTTTAATCAACTTTTCTTTGATCATGGTAAATGTAGTTTGCTTTGTGGTAACAGAGTGTTAGTGTTCTCCGAATATGAAGCTTAAGAGTTGGAAGGGGAAGTGCAAATCATTAGAGCTAAAATAAGATGTGCCAATTTAATTAATTAATATATTTTACAAGTTGTTATAATTGTCATGTTTATCACCACTTGAGCTAGTTTATCTAAGGAATTATAGAGGAAGACGGAATGAATTAAAATTTTTAATCAACTTTTCTTTGATCATGGTAAATGTAGTTTGCTTTGTGGTAACAGAGTGTTAGTGTTCTCCGAATATGAAGCTTAAGATAGTAGTGTGACTAGTGTCTCATGTTTTCCAAGAGTGCTTAGTAACTTGTCTTATATTGTCCGAAAGGGTAAAGCCAAATGGGTTACATTTACAAAAATTTCAAATTTAATTTAGACTTCAACTTGGTTTTAACAAATGGGTTACATTTTAATAAAACACTTCAAAAAAAAAAAAAAAAAAAAAATTATCATACTTGTTTAACGACCTTTTGTATTTCATATTTTCAAAATTGGGTAAAATTTATAAGTAACCGTAAAATTTGTAACCGTTAAATTAGGGGCTTTACTAATTTTATCCAGGATTAGCATTTTTATTGTTTCTATAAAAAAAAATTCCATTATTGGGATAAAAGTGCCCTTTAGGCAAAATGAATTAAAAAAACAAAACAAAACAAAATAAAAATAAAAATAAAAACAAAAGAAAAGGAAAATAAAAAAGCAAAAGTATAACATAAATCAAAGTTTCTTTCAGTCTTTCAAATAGACAGGAAACAAAAAGAGAGAGGCCAGACATCCACGACCAAGAGACGACCCTGGCGGCAGGCCCAGCCTTAGGGGGAGCCCAGTGAGGCTACCGCTTAGGGCCCCCGATCTATAAGGGACCCCCAAGTTTAAAAAAAAAAAAAAATTGATTTCAGATATAACCCATATATCAATTTAGACTAACAAGCTTATAAATGAGTTTAAAATAGGCCCACTGAACCTCTAATTGTTTTAAACTAACAAACCCATAAAGTGAGTTCAAAATAGGCCCACTAAACATATTTCTTTTTAAGAAAGGTCCATAATCCAATTATCATTTTAAAAAACGAAAAACAACAGTATAATACTACTATTATCAAAGTTAAACAACCAGAAATCGAAAGTGAATAAAAATCAAATTATGACTCTTTTAAATCTTGCTATTTGCTACGAGATTTTAGATTTCAGATCCGTAATCTGAACTTGAAGTTGTTCACCCATTCTTGAAGTCATTGTTCGAAGAATCAAAGGTAATTAATAATTAAATCAATATATTTTTTTTTTTGATAAACCTCTTTTTGTTAGATTGTTAGAATTCAAATAGGAAAAGATCAGTAACTTTGTAAGTGAGTCTGGTGGTGATGATCGACTATGTTTGGTTCAAATTGGTTATGGATTTTCTTATTGTTGTTTTTTTTTTTAACATCAAACGATAATATATTAATCTGAACCTGAGAACAGGCAATAAGCGAGATAAAGAAACATGGCAAAGCTACAACACACTACCAAAAGTGAAAAGCCTTGGGACACCCACACATAACACCCCATACAATTATACAAAGTAAAAGTGAGAAAAACAAGAGGACAGAAGCACCCCTAAAAAATAGAGGATGTTTTTATTTATTTAATTATTGTTGTTGTTATTGGTTAATTGTTATCATGTTATGTTTTAGGTATGTACCGAAAAAGATTAGGATTGGCCAATCAAATTGACCAGTTCAAAGTTCAAACATACAGCACATCAAGTCTTCAAGAAATAAGAGGTCACTTTCTTATAAATCTTTCTTTATTACTTTTTTAGTTTATTATTTCATGATGATTTTAGTAGATTCTACAAAGGAATGATTTTCAATTTAGTTACTCAAACTCACGTTGCTATTGCTTTTTGCATTATTTTTATTTATTTATTTATTTATTTATTGTCCTCACAAGTCACAACATTACAACAACCAAATATAGTTAATGAATTTGTGGAAAGTTTGGTACTTGATCCAAAAACAGTTAGTGAAAAAGGCAGCTCTACTAAATTTGAATTTTTTTTTTTCAATATATAGGATTTCTTGAATAATTCGAATCTTGGAGAACATACTGTAAGAATTCCTATTAATTGATTGGCTTATTTCATGGATAAACCACATATTGGGGCTTGATGTAAGGGTAGCTTAGGTTTTTGATGGTTGGTGTTTTGCACAACCAAGGCCCGCTCAAGACCTCAAGAGAAGAAGCACCAAAGGTATATTCTAGTGCTTTTTTTGCATTGAAGAGATCTAGTTGCACACACACACAACTCATGCATAAATCTTATTCTTGTATGTTATGTGTTTTTATATGTGTGCATGCATGTTCTTGAACATCTCTTCTTGCATGTTTTAATTGATTGCATCTAGTTTACTAAAATGCCATGACATGTTTAGGCATTAGGATGCAAAGCCATGAATTTTATTCATGCATGTTGAATTGATTGCATCTTGTTCTATGATAATGCCATGACATGTTAGGCATTAGGATGCATTCAATTCCCACACTTGCATTTCATGTATGATAGTTTTATGTGTGGTGTAATTCGTTTCCGTTTGTGTGACTAGAAACGTCCGAGCTTGCACGATGGTGTGCATGTCTTAGCATGACGGTTGACCACTTGAGAAGGTCTCATTCTTCTCTTGGATAAGTGGTAGTTTTGGTTTGGTTGTTTGGAGAAATGTGTCTAGTTTCAAAAGATTGAATTTCAATGTTTTAAATGTTTTTCAAAACTAACCTTTGTATGGTCTTGTGACCATAACGTTTTATAAAAAGATTTAAATTGAGTTTTGTAAAATTCTAGACAAACTAGACACCCATACCTTTCTAACGGTATATTATTCATAATATTTTATGACCGTTTGGATTGGTTTTTAAATCTCCAAAGTGACCACCAAAATAGGGCAACTATGTTGTTGTCCGTTTCTGACCTTGGGTCACTCTATTGACCATAATGTTTACTACAGACATCAAAATGTCATTCTGTAAATTGGAGTAGAAGTTAGACATCAATACATTTCCAACGATATATCATACGAAAGGTTTCGATATCGTTTGGTCATGTTTTGGGGCACTTGAATGTCGAGCTGATGTGCTGATTTGCCAGTGCGCGGGTTCATACGCTGGTAGTATACCAGCGCACTGCTTCGCCCCTATTTCATAATTTGACCATATCTCACTCATTTGGAGTTTGATTTGGCTCATTTTTGAAGGGAAATTCATGAAATTTATAGGGCTATCATCTAAGCACTATAAATACATCTCTTTCTCTCATTTGTATTAAAGGAACAAAAACTACAAAACCCTAGAGAGAGATTAAGAGTTCCCTGGTGAGAGAAAGCACCAAGATTGCTTCCTTAACTCTCCCAACCCATTTCCATATGCATAAATAATCATCTAAGCATTATCTAGGAATATCTAGTATGTGCTAATGCATAAATCTTCTTCAATACACATGGTATGGTAAGTTGTTCACTATTATCTTACATAATTAGTGTTCTAGCTTGTCAATTTATCTCATTTATAACACGTATGCTTTTAGATTAATTTCTACATACATGATTGAGATTATGTGTTGATTGGGTTATTTTGTGATAGCTAGGTTTTAATGGTTATATGCCATCTAGCTAATTAATCTCATTGTATGATTGAGACTGTTTTTTGATAGCTAGGATTTCATGCTAATATGTCATCTAGCTAATTAATCTCATTGTATGATTGAGATTGTCTTTGATAGCTATTGTATCTAGGATTGGTTATCCTTAACATAGCTAAAGTTGTATGCCATGTCATATAGCTATTCTTATATCTAGGATTGATTTTATTGACATCATATAATTCTAGATAAGCATTTAGTGTACCTAGCATTATTTGCATATTTGGATATCATTGCATATTCACTTAGGGTTTGATCTCTTCGGAGAAGTAAGTCTTGTGTGATGACCGGGATCAGGTTGTACACCGGGATCAGGTGTTCACATGAGCAAATTAGACTAGATCCACTTTTACAGGCCTGCGGGTAGTGGTAGCGGGTTATTGACCGGGATTAGGTTGTAAATGCTATCACAATTAGTGAATTCGAGGTTTGAGTGTGGTGCACTTACTAGCCCATGGTTTTTCCCAGTTTGGGTTTCCACATAAAAAATCAAGTGTCGTTTATATTTCCGCACCTTTACACTTGATTTATTGTTTTGTGAATTGGGGTTATATTTGTAATATTGACTAATCCAAAAAATTTGATAATAACGGATTAACAACCCATTCAAATACCCTTTAAGTCATATTTAAAAGACACGCACGCGAATACGGGAATTTAATAATTCCTTTCACATACAATTAAAGGATGCCTTGAATTCTCTGTTTATACATGGGTAATGGCTTCTAAGCGTTTCTTGTTTTTTGAATCTTAATTCTCAAACCGTTGATTGTTGGCTTGTTGATTGGTTGCATTATTTTATCAATTATGCCTCCTGTTAGAAAGTATAGTTCCAGAGCTGAAAAAAGAAAGAAAAAACAAAGAATAGAAGCATTAGTTCAATCTCAAGTTGGATCTATTGATAAGTTATTTAGTAGCACTAAACAAGTACAGACTTCACATGTTGATTTGATAAATGAAGAACATGAGAATGATAATGAAAACCATGATCAATTTATGAATGTGAATGATAACGAAGAACCAAATCAACCTATCAATGATAATGATCATGAAGGATCGAATCAACATGTGAATGAGGAAGATAATGAAGATATTCAAAAAGGAGATTTAAGTGAAGAACTTGTATTTCCTTTAAACATTGATGATCCGGGAAATTGGGATAAGATTGATCAAAATGTTAGAGACTTTTTTGTTGAAAGAGGCCTTAAAAGAGAACATGATATCATCTTTCCTAGAGATAATTTAGGTAGACATTTCTTTTCCGCATGTTACATTCGAAATTTACCAAATGGGGAGAAACATGATAGAAAGTGGTTGATTTACTTAGTGTCTTTGGATAAGGTTTTTTGCTTTTGTTGTAAGTTGTTCAAATAATATGGAAACAAGACTCAATTAGGCCAATTGGCTAATGAAGGATTCAAAATATAGAAGAATATTAGTAGGAGGATCATAAGTCATGAAACTAGTAATGAACACATTGGTTGCATGAGTGGTTCACTACTATAAAAATGTTAAAAGACATCACTAGAAATCACTAAAAGAAATTGGTTTTTGGTAACCAATTTAAAAAAAGCTTTTAGACATCGGTTTTTATAAAAACCGATGTCTTAAAAATTACAGTTTCAAAAGACATCGGTTTTTAAGAAAACCGATATTTAAAAAAAAACGCTTAGACATCGGTTTTTATAAAACCCGATATCTTAAATTTTGCGTTGAAAAGACAACGGTTTTTATAAAAACCGATATTAAAAACAAGTGTTTAGACATCAGTTTTTATAAAAACCGATGTGGATTCAAAAGCAAAATTCTGCAATGCAAATCTGACCTATGTCCACATTCAAGTGCACATCTCTACAAATACTTAATGTTATTTGTTCAAATTTTGATACAAGAAAGTAGACATAAAAACAAACACTTTTAATTCAGAAAATATTCCAAAAATCGATTTGGAAAAGTGTGAAAAAGAGCAATGAAAACAGCTCACTCGCGGATTCTCGAATTGCTTCTGACCTTTGACTGAATAATTGATCATAACTTTCAAAATACCGCCCAATATTTTACGTTCTTTATACCGTTGGATTCGTATCAAAACATTGAAGAACCCAACATCAACAAAAAAATTTATTTCCTTGCCAAAAGATACAGTTTTAAGGAAAGAGTTTGCACAAAAATATCTCCAATTGCTTCAATTCTGACCTTTGACTGAATAATTGATCATAACTTTCAAAATATCGCCCAGAATTTTACGTTCTTTATACCGTTGGATTCATATTGAAAAATTGAAGAATCCACCATGGACAAAAAAAATTATTTCGTTGCCAAAAGATACAGTTTTAAGGAAAACGTTTGTACAAAAATATCTCCAATCGCTTCTAACCTTTGACTGAATAATTGATCATAACTTTCAAAATACTAACCGGAATTTTACGTTATTTATACCGTTAGATTTGTATTGAAAAATCAAAGAATCCACCATGGACGAAAAAATTTATTTCGTTGCCAAAAAAGATACAGTTTTAAGGAAAATGTTTGCACAAAAATATCTCCAATCGCTTCTGACCTTTGACTGAATAATTGATCATAACTTTCAAAATACCACCCATAATTTTACGTTCTTTATACCGTTAGATTCGTATCGAAAAATCAAAGAATCCAACATGGATGAAAAAATTTATTTCATTGCTAAAAGATACAGTTTTAGGGAAAAAGTTTGTACAAAAATATCTCCAGCAGAACACAAAACCACACAATAAAAAATGAAATGAAAAATAAACCCACCAATAAAATTGATTTAATATATATATATGTTTGTAGTAGAAATTAGAATTTTGATTAGTTGAGTAAATTTAAATTTATCAAACAAGTTTTTTTATTTATTTTTTATTTATTTATTTATTTCTAACAACTCCTATAGGTTATATATAAATATTGTGCAATTGTTAACACATCCAATCTTGTAGTCAGGTGGTAAAGGCTTACCACTTTGACCTTGAGGTTGCAAGTTCGATTCCTCATAATGACAATTAATTGTCATTATTATCAGAGGTGGGGTTGGCCGGACGGTGGAGCAGGTCGGCGACGGTGGGATTAATTTTTGTAATACATCAATTTTACATCAGGGTTTTTAAATCGGTTTTAACTAAAACCGATGTCTTTTCTCCTGGGTTTTTAAATCGGTTTTAAGTAAAACCAATGTCTTTTCTCTTGTTTTACATCGGTTAAAAACCGATGTCTTTTGCACTTTTTTTCTAAGACACTCAAAAAGACATCGGTTTTAAAAATTTCAAAAACCAATTTCTTCCATTTAAAAAAACCGATTTCTTTTGCATTTTTTGTAGTAGTGGTTGGATTGAATTGGAAAGAAGATTACAAAGAAATAAAACAATTGATGAAAGTGTGCAAAAACAAATCAACAAAGAGAGAGAACATTGGAGACAAGTAATACTAAGGATACTTGCTAATGTGAAAACCCTTGTAAAAAATAATTTGGCATTTCGTGGAGATAATGATAAGCTTTATCAGGAAAATAATGGAATTTTCTTACAAATGGTAGAAATAATTATTGAATTTGATCCAGTAATGAAAGAGCATGGTCAACGGATTTTATCACATGAAACTCATTACCATTATCTAAGTCACTGAATCCAAAATGAGCTTATACAAATGTTAGCAAGTGAGACAAAAATTTCAATTGTTTCAAGAATCAAGGAAGCGAAATATGTTTCAATCATACTTGATTGTACTTCAGATGCAAGTCATGAGGAACAAATGTCTCTTGTAGTACGATGTGTGGATATTTCAGCAAGTCCTATTGCAGTAGAAAAGTTCTTTTTAGAATTTTTAAAGGTAGATGATACATCAGGCCTTGGACTTTTTTCTGTGCTTACAAATGCATTGAGCACTCTTCAGCTTGATATTAGTGACATAAGAGGGCAAGGGTATGACAATGGATCTAATATGAGAGGGAAACGCAAAGGTGTACATAAAAGACTACTTGAAATAAATCCTAGAGCATTATACACCACGTGTGGTTGTCATAGTCTTAATCTTGCACTTTGTGATATGGCTAATTGTTGTCCCAAAGCTAAATCTTTTTTTGGAGTGGTACAACGAATATATTCTTTGTTCTCATCTTCTACAAAACGATGGAAATTTTTCAAAGATTATGTGGAAGGTCTCACGCTTAAGCCATTGTCAGAAACACGTTGGGAAAGTCATGTGGAAAGTATTAAAGCCATAAGATACCAAGCTTCACAAATAAGAGATGTTTTAGCTCACTTGGCAGAAACTACTAAAGATCCCAAAACAAAGAGTGAAGCTGAGTCGATAGTAACATATGAATTTGAGAATTTTGAGTTCTTGTTTGGCATGGTTATTTGGTATAATTTATTGTTTGCTAGTAATTATGTTAGCAAAATTCTTCAAAATGAAGACATGCATATTGATGTTGGTATTAAATAGTTAAAAGCTCTTATTTCATATCTCCAGAAATATAGAGAAACTGGATTTTATGAAGCTATGATTGAAGCTAAAGAGATTGCAAGTGAAATGGAAATTGAAGCTGTATTTTGTGAAAAGTGCATTATTCGAAGGAAAAAACAATTTGATAATAATGCCAATGAAGAGATGACATAATCATCTATAGAATATTTTAAAGTTAAGTACTTCATCTATATAGTTGATCAGGAACTGTCTTCATTACAAAATAGGTTTGAACAATTTCAAAAATATGAAGAAACTTTTGGGTTTTTGTATGATTTGGGGAAGTGAAAGTCTGCAAATAGTGATAGTTTGAAGAGATATTGTTCCAATCTTGAAGATTTGATGAAGCATGATGACCTTTCTGATATTAATAGGAAAGATTTATTTTCAGAATTACAAATCTTGAAAGAAGCTTTACCAAACGAAACAAAAAGGGCAATTGAAGTGTTAAATTACTTGAAAGAAATAGATGGTTGCTTCCCAAATGCATGGATTGCTTATAGAATTTTGTTAACTATATTGGTCATAGTTGCCTCTGTGGAAAGAAGTTTTTCAAAGTTGAAGTTGATTAAATCTTATCTTCCATCAACTATGTTGTAAGAAAGATTGAACGGCTTAGCTATGTTACTATTGAAAAAAAAATATGATAGAAAAACTTGATTATGTAAGCTTAATTAGTAGTTTTGCTGCTAAGAATGTGAGATGAGTAAGGTTTAAATGATATATTTTTTAATGAAATTATAAAACTTTTATTTTGGTAACTTTTTATTTGTTATTTTGTTGTGTTACAGTCTTGAGTTTGAGTTATTATATTGATATATACAAGTATTTATTAGAGAAAAAAAATCTAGTAAACATACATAAAGTATCGAGGGCCTCACTTTCTGTAGTTCGCCTTGGGCCCCGAAAATCTCAGGGCCAACCCTGTTTGGCGAAGAGACAAGCAAGAACCGACCCTGACTTGAGAGACAATGGAGAGAGGACCCTGACGAAGAGAGGGTGACCACTGGAAAGAGACGAGAGGCAACTGGCTTGGATTCGAATCACCGGCGTGAAACACAGCGGTGTGGAAGAAACAAAAAGGTGAATTTGTGGATTTGTGGGTTTCTTTTTATTTTTATTTGATTTTAGGGTTTCTGTGTGTGAATTATGTTTTGATTGCAAATTATGTTGATTGCAATTTGATTTGATTGCAAATTTTGCTGAAGTGAGATGTTTGGTGCATTACGGTTGAAAGAAATGGTTCACTATAGATATTTGGTGCATTACGGTTGAAAGAAGAAGTAGAATAGGTAGAATAAGATGATGATGATTTTCAAGCCAAAAATACCAAAACATGCATCACAACACCACCATAGCCCAGTTTTTTTTACCACCTTTGACTACTGCTTCTTCAACAATTTCAACATCACTTTGTTAACACAGTAAAAAAAAAAAAAAAAAAAGAAACTTAAAAGTGAAACAGAGCGGCGGCATGGAAGCATACACGGTAGCAGAGTAAAAAACTTGAGGTCACCTTATGTGGCGGTGTGGAAGAAACAGGTTCTGTTTAATTCGAACCCCCTTTGCGTGTTTAATTGATTGATTTTAAGGTTTTTATATTATTCAACGAATATATTCTCTTGAAAAAAAATTGAGTTAATTTTTGTGTTGCTTATGTTGTTGGGGGTTGATTTTTTAGTTAATGCTGAAATAGATTTGAAATTGTATCGGATTTTCGCTTGATTTGCATTTCTCTGTTTGGATAGTGTGGGTCTCAAACATTTGATTTCACTGATTGTTGGAAATCTTCATTGATGGGTTTGATGTCTTGTTTGATTATTCACTTTTGTACTTGTAAACTGTTAAGTCTCCCTTGAGTTTGTTTGCAATTATGCTTCATGAGTCGTTTTGTTTAATTGGTGTCTTTACTCATTAATGTACAGAGTGTTTATGTTCATCTGCGAAAGCTATAGAGATTTTTGATGTCATTGTTGTGGTGGAAGTCTTTTAAGAGCTTTATTTCAAGCAACACTGAAAGTAATTAAATACTCGAGGCGTGTTCTATATAAAGTTAGAGGGGGGGTGAATAGATTTTAACTATTATTACCCAATTTTCGCATGCAAGTCAATTTTACGAAAATGCCCCTACTAGTCAAAAATACATACAAGTGTAATATTGTGCGGAATTTAAATAACACTTGATGTATACGTGGAAACCCAACCACTGGGAAAAACCACGAGCTGTTTAGTGCGCCACACTCGGACCTCAAAATCCACTAATCGAAATGGAGTTTACAACCTATGTAGACCTCGTCTAACACTCCGGTCAATAACCCCCCACTTCTACCACTCGGGCCTTTAAAAGTGGCTCTAGTCCAATTGCTTGAGGCCTAAGCAACCTTAGCCTCAAGACTTGATTCTCTAAGAAGAGATTATGCAACCTATGTGAATATGTATGAATATTCAATTAACAAACAAGGCTAGGTAACCTTAGATGCTTATCTAGGATGATGATATAATCAATTTAATCAACCCTAGATATCAATTGCTAAATGACATGTCAAATAGCTTAGCTAATCAAGATTAATTAAAAACCTAATTAGCTATCACAATACAACACTCAATCAATTCATCACAATTAATTCTCTAATCTTGTATTTATCATATGATCAAAACATACAAGTAAATTAAAGAGAATAGCTTGATAATAAAAATACTCAAATAAGATGAACTTAATCAAAATCTTACCAAGCAAGTTGTGATGATGCAAACCCAATCATTGATGCTTTCTATCTAGACATAGAAGATGCAATATGAAATTTGATGCACAAAGGATTTGATTTGAGTGATTAAAAATGAGTTCTTTGTGTATTTTTCTTCTCTTGAAAAATATCCTAAGTATAGAATATGAATATGAACTCTCTTGGCTGACCTAAAGTCAAAGTGTTATATATATAGGAGCCATAAGTGAAGTGTGGTCGTTTTGAAAAACGCACCAGAAATTGCTCTGTGCGCTGGTGGCCTTGCGCTGGACAACAGGCGCACGACCAGCGCAAAGGCAAATATTGCACAGGCGCTTGACGACCAGCGCTAAGACAGGCGCACGACCAGCGTAGCCATACTGGGCGATCAGCGCTGGTGGCCTTGCGCTGGTGTAGACCAGCGCACGACCGGCGACAGACCACTGGGTGATCTGCGCTGGTGAGCTGCGCTGGTCCGGCGCTTGACGACCAGCGCACAGCCCACTCCTTTGAACCACACAAGAAAACATGCAAGGGGTAAAAAGGTAAAAGCAAGATGCATCCTAAAAGCCTAACATGCTATGACATTATAAACACAAGATGCATCAAAATAACAAGCAAGAAGAGATGAGAATAAGCATTGATGCACAACAAAAAGAAACACAACATACAAAGATAAAACATATGCATGAGTTGTGAGTGTGTGCAACTATCTCTTCAAGACAAGTAAGCACAAAGAAAATTACCTTCGGTGCTCATCAACACGAGGTCTTCAAAGGGCTTCGAACAATTAAACCAATACCTAAGCTACCCTTACAAAGTACCCCAACATGTGGTTTGTCCACGAAATAAGCCAATCAACAAAACGGGAATCCTTACAATCTCCCCCTTTGGCTATTTCGTGACAAAACCACCACTCACATTGATTCCTCACATTATAATAGAAACTACGGGTCTACTAAGATTTTCTACTTTACAAAGAGATATATAAAAATAAACTTGACGTCTTCAATCTCAAGTAGAACAATCAATCCCTGAAAGCAAGGTTTCTATACTTTCCAATTCAAGTAAAAGTGAGATGAATCAAGTGAGGAAATAAACAAGCAATTGCATTTCTAAGAAATTAAACACAACATCATGCAATGTATGATGAATGCAATGCTCCCCCTCAAAGGGTTACTCCCCCTCAATGTATTGTCTCCCCAACATGCATAATTGCAACCCCCCTTACCACCATTCTACTCCCCCTTTTTGTCATGATATAGGCAAAGGAGTAGTCCCCAACCGGGTCACTTAGCAAAGAGAGATGATAGCATTCAAGTCATTTGCATAATCACAAAATGCACTTTATGCAACTCTATCAAAAGGAGAGAAACAAGGAGATTTATTTTGAAATAAATGTGTGAAACAAAACATGCTTTGCATACAAGACATGTAGCATTCAAGTCCAAAATACAATGGTATTTGGCAAAGCAAATGACAAAGGTTTCTAAAAAGAATTCAAACCAATTTCACCAATGTCATGAGAGAAGCAAAGATATAGAGTTTTCATTGATTTTAATGTATGAGCAACTATATCCAACTTTATAAGTCAAACATGTCATGAGCAACTTTGCACCCTTTTTGATTTTTCCGGGAATGAAACCCGTATGATAGTAGACATGTTCAACACATAAAGAAAGAGAGACAATTTGGAATATAAATTCCTTTGAACGGATACAAGATCCTTTATTCATTTTGAGTCTCATAAGCTTTTTCACACAAGTTTTGCATTTATAAATTGCAATCATCAATTCATGCTTTTTCATTTGAGCATGTCATTTGAATTTCATGCTTTTCATATGTCATTAGCATGTTATAAACAACTCATGCTTTTCAATTTTTAAGCATGTCATTAAGAATCATCATGTCATGGAGATAACTCTAGGTCATCCAAATCATACTTCCTATGTAAATCTCCTAGTCCAAAAATGCATGTTTGAACATAAATATGACATGGATTGTAAACAAGCATGGTTCACACTTATTGAATTGAAAACATATATACAAATGTGCAACCAAGCTTACTCAAGCAATTAACAAAGAAGCATAAGATTTTTCAAATATTTGCATGCAACAAGTATGCATAAGCTCTCTTTGCTTGAGTTCCCCATATGGGGTCAATATCATCCTTCATTAATGAAGGGCATGAGGTCCTATGGACCTCCCAAGTCCATTGGACTTAGTTGAACCTATTTGAGACTTGTTAGTCTCGTAGCAAGCGGGTTCATTTTTCCTTATCCACATAGATATGACATTTTTCTTCCTAGTGGACAATGGTTCAAGAGTACTAGAATTAATAGGATCATGAATATGAATGTTTTCCTTCCTATTAGCATGCATTCTAGCTCTTATCATTTTCTTTTCAATCATGCTTTTGATTCTACATAATTTAATGAAATGAAAGCAATTTGGTCTAATGTGACCATTAATACCACAAAAGTGACATGTAGGGACAAATTTAGAATTCATACCATGTCCTTGTGCATGCATAGGAGCCATCCCATGACTTTGTGGTTGAGCGGGTTCAAATCTTCTTTGTTGTTGAACCGGTCTAGCTTGCTTCCTTGTTTCATTTTGCATGATTGACCTCTTCCCTTGATGAATATGAGCTTGAGGGAAGTTAGGTTGAGGAACGTTTTGAGCTTGAGGTTGTCTCTTTGGAGCTACCTTCACTTGAGCACTTCTTGAACATTGTCCTAGATCAATTTTCTTCCTAGGAGTGTGCACCGGTGAGGCTTCTTTCTTGCCCAAACTCTTGACAAAGACGGTCTTGGTTGGAGTAGTGATCTCCTTTGTTTCTTCATACCCAATACCTCTCTTGTCACAAGGGTTCTTTCCACTACCAAGAATGTGGTCAAGTTTCTTGGTGCTTGTAGTCATCCTAGACAATGACTCTAAGGCTTCAACAAGCTCTCTCTTCAACCCTTCTTCATTCCTCTTGGACATAGCTAGCTCATCTCTTAGCTTGTCTTCAATCTTCTTGGATGCCTCCACTTGTTTACTTAAGTGGTCATTGTGTGTTGAAAGTTCTAGATTTTCATCCTCTAAAATCTTCAACTTTATATTTTTCTTCTCCAATGAACTTTCACACTTGACTATAAAGTCATTTACATCCATTTTCTCTACACTTCCATTTGTAGAGTTAGATGAGGAGTCATCTTCACTTAAGTTATCTCCTCCACTCTCATTCTCGCTAATGGAGTCATTTGCCTCATTTAGACCTCCACCTTGGTCTCTTGAATCAATGAGAGTCATATCCCAATGAGTAGCTACATTTATCTTCTCTAGAGCTACTTCTTCATCTTTTTCTTCTATGGGATCACTAGCCAAGTCATTCTTACCAACAACGTTATCTTCTACACAAGTGGCCCCAAATGCCGTGTAGTTGATGGTAAGCTCATCATCACTAGATGACTTATCTCCCTCTCCGGAGTCATCACTTTCACTCCATGTGGCGGTCATCACTTTTGCCATCTTGTTCTTCAAGTTCCCACAATCCGGTGAGATGTGACCTATACCACCACACTCATAGCATTGGACCCCTTTCTTCTCACTATGCTCTTGCCTAGCCTCAAAACTCTTGAAGGGAGCTTTTTTCTTCAAGTCTTGGCCTTTGGATCCAATGCCCTTATTCTCGAACTTGACAAACTTCTTGAATCTTCTAAGTAGCAAAGCCATGTCTTGGTCCAAGTCACCTTTTTCCTCCTTCTCAACCTTGGAAGCTTTCAAAGCAATTCCTTTTTGCTTTTTAGGAGGTGAAATACTAGGAGCCTTCCTAGATTCATAGGCGAGGAGTCTTCCAATCACCTCGCTCGGCTTCATATCCTTGTATGTGCTATTTTCCTCTAAAGCCGTCACTTTTGATTCGAACCTAGCGGGGAGAGACCTCATTATTTTCTGCTTAACTCTCCTATCCGAATAAGGATCACCGAGTTGATGGCTTTGATTCACAATATCCATCAACTTGACTTCAAAGTCATTGAAGCACTCGTCCTCCTCCATTTTAAGCAACTCAAATTGCGTTTGAAGGACTTGTAGCTTGGAATCCTTAACGACATCGGTTCCCTCATGTGCAACCTGTAGGATATCCCATGCCTCCTTGGCTATCCTAGTGTTCTGAATCAGTTTGTACTGATTTTCATCCACTGCACATAGAAGAGCATGCCATGCCTTCCTATTCCATTTTGAAGTCTCAAACTCTTCAGGTGACCACTGGGCCTTTGGCTTGAGTACTTCTTCTCCACCACTCGTGGGAATCATCATAGGAGGTGCATACCCATCTTCAATTGCCACCCATGCCCTATCATGGATTTGGCACACATATGCCTCCATCTTGCCTTTCCATGAGGCATAATTCACACCGGTGAGGAGAGGAGGCCGTGTGCTTGAAGCACCCTCATGGTTGCCACCGAATCCACTCATTGTATCAAATGAATGAATGAAATGTATGCAAAATGTATGAATGAGCAAAAATCACACAAATGCACAACACACCTAAAATGAGCTAGGATCACCTAAGTATATCTAGGAACCCGCTCTGATACCAATTGAAAGTAATTAAATACTCGAGGCGTGTTCTATATAAAGCTAGAGGGGGGGTGAATAGATTTTAACTATTATTACCCAATTTTCGCATGCAAGTCAATTTTACGAAAATGCCCCTACTAGTCAAAAATACATACAAGTGTAATATTGTGCGGAATTTAAATAACACTTGATGTATACGTGGAAACCCAACCACTGGGAAAAACCACGGGCTGTTTAGTGCGCCACACTCTTTCATCAAAATCCACTAATCGAAATGGAGTTTACAACCTATGTAGACCTCGTCTAACACTCCGGTCAATAACCCCCCACTTCTACCACTCGGGCCTTTAAAAGTGGCTCTAGTCCAATTGCTTGAGGCCTAAGCAACCTTAGCCTCAAGACTTGATTCTCTAAGAAGAGATTATGCAACCTATGTGAATATGTATGAATATTCAATTAACAAACAAGGCTAGGTAACCTTAGATGCTTATCTAGGATGATGATATAATCAATTTAATCAACCCTAGATATCAATTGCTAAATGACATGTCAAATAGCTTAGCTAATCAAGATTAATTAAAAACCTAATTAGCTATCACAATACAACACTCAATCAATTCATCACAATTAATTCTCTAATCTTGTATTTATCATATGATCAAAACATACAAGTAAATTAAAGAGAATAGCTTGATAATAAAAATACTCAAATAAGATGAACTTAATCAAAATCTTACCAAGCAAGTTGTGATGATGCAAACCCAATCATTGATGCTTTCTATCTAGACATAGAAGATGCAATATGAAATTTGATGCACAAGGGATTTGATTTGAGTGATTAAAAATGAGTTCTTTGTGTATTTTTCTTCTCTTGAAAAATATCCTAAGTATAGAATATGAATATGAACTCTCTTGGCTGACCTAAAGTCAAAGTGTTATATATATAGGAGCCATAAGTGAAGTGTGGTCGTTTTGAAAAACGCACCAGAAATTGCTCTGTGCGCTGGTGGCCTTGCGCTGGACGACAGGCGCACGACCAGCGCAAAGGCAAATATTGCACAGGCGCTTGACGACCAGCACTAAGACAGGAGCACGACCAGCGTAGCCATACTGGGCGATCAGCGCTGGTGGCCTTGCGCTGGTGTAGACCAGCGCACGACCGGCGACAGACCACTGGGTGATCTGCGCTGGTGAGCTGCGCTGGTCCGGCGCTTGACGACCAGCGCACAGCCCACTCCTTTGAACCCCACAAGAAAACATGCAAGGGGTAAAAAGGTAAAAGCAAGATGCATCCTAAAAGCCTAACATGCTATGACATTATAAACACAAGATGCATCAAAATAACAAGCAAGAAGAGATGAGAATAAGCATTGATGCACAACAAAAAGAAACACAACATACAAAGATAAAACATATGCATGAGTTGTGAGTGTGTGCAACTATCTCTTCAAGACAAGTAAGCACAAAGAAAATTACCTTCGGTGCTCATCAACACGAGGTCTTCAAAGGGCTTCGAACAATTAAACCAATACCTAAGCTACCCTTACAAAGTACCCCAACATGTGGTTTGTCCACGAAATAAGCCAATCAACAAAACGGGAATCCTTACAATCTCCCCCTTTGGCTATTTCGTGACAAAACCACCACTCACATTGATTCCTCACATTATAATAGAAACTACGGGTCTACTAAGATTTTCTACTTTACAAAGAGATATATAAAAATAAACTTGACGTCTTCAATCTCAAGTAGAACAATCAATCCCTGAAAGCAAGGTTTCTATACTTTCCAATTCAAGTAAAAGTGAGATGAATCAAGTGAGGACATAAACAAGCAATTGCATTTCTAAGAAATTAAACACAACATCATGCAATGTATGATGAATGCAATGCTCCCCCTCAAAGGGTTACTCCCCCTTAATGTATTGTCTCCCCAACATGCATAATTGCAACCCCCCTTACCACCATTCTACTCCCCCTTTTTGTCATGATATAGGCAAAGGAGTAGTCCCCAACCGGGTCACTTAGCAAAGAGAGATGATAGCATTCAAGTCATTTGCATAATCACAAAATGCACTTTATGCAACTCTATCAAAAGGAGAGAAACAAGGAGATTTATTTTGAAATAAATGTGTGAAACAAAACATGCTTTGCATATAAGACATGTAGCATTCAAGTCCAAAATACAATGGTATTTGGCAAAGCAAATGACAAAGGTTTCTAAAAAGAATTCAAACCAATTTCACCAATGTCATGAGAGAAGCAAAGATATAGAGTTTTCATTGATTTTAATGTATGAGCAACTATATCCAACTTTATAAGTCAAACATGTCATGAGCAACTTTGCACCCTTTTTGATTTTTCCGGGAATGAAACCCGTATGATAGTAGACATGTTCAACACATAAAGAAAGAGAGACAATTTGGAATATAAATTCCTTTGAACGGATACAAGATCCTTTATTCATTTTGAGTCTCATAAGCTTTTTCACACAAGTTTTGCATTTATAAATTGCAATCATCAATTCATGCTTTTTCATTTGAGCATGTCATTTGAATTTCATGCTTTTCATATGTCATTAGCATGTTATAAACAACTCATGCTTTTCAATTTTTAAGCATGTCATTAAGAATCATCATGTCATGGAGATAACTCTAGGTCATCCAATTCATACTTCCTATGTAAATCTCCTAGTCCAAAAATGCATGTTTGAACATAAATATGACATGGATTGTAAACAAGCATGGTTCACACTTATTGAATTGAAAACATATATACAAATGTGCAACCAAGCTTACTCAAGCAATTAACAAAGAAGCATAAGATTTTTCAAATATTTGCATGCAACAAGTATGCATAAGCTCTCTTTGCTTGAGTTCCCCATATGGGGTCAATATCATCCTTCATTAATGAAGGGCATGAGGTCCTATGGACCTCCCAAGTCCATTGGACTTAGTTGAACCTATTTGAGACTTGTTAGTCTCGTAGCAAGCGGGTTCATTTTTCCTTATCCACATAGATATGACATTTTTCTTCCTAGTGGACAATGGTTCAAGAGTACTAGAATTAATAGGATCATGAATATGAATGTTTTCCTTCCTATTAGCATGCATTCTAGCTCTTATCATTTTCTTTTCAATCATGCTTTTGATTCTACATAATTTAATGAAATGAAAGCAATTTGGTCTAATGTGACCATTAATACCACAAAAGTGACATGTAGGGACAAATTTAGAATTCATACCATGTCCTTGTGCATGCATAGGAGCCATCCCATGACTTTGTGGTTGAGCGGGTTCAAATCTTCTTTGTTGTTGAACCGGTCTAGCTTGCTTCCTTGTTTCATTTTGCATGATTGACCTCTTCCCCCGAATGCGTTTGCGTAGAGCCACAAAACTAATTATCCATTGGAAGTCTGTTTTAAATCTCAGAAAACTTCAAAGTAAGAAAAGAATGTGTAAAGTAAGGGTATTTTTGTCCATTCACCATAATAGGTGCCTTTTTAACTTAACTTATTAAAGCAGTGACATTGTCACCAAATCAGTTTAAAAATGTGACATTTCTCACCAATTCCACTATCTCTATCTAGTACCCCAAATCAGCACAAGGTGTGTCCATTTTTAATTCCATACATTAACATAACAATTTTAGTATTTGGAAGCAATAATTTGGTGTTCTATTACTAGTTTGAGCTTTAGCGATGATTGATAGTAATTTTTCATTATACATTATGGGAAGGGTTGTAATTTTTGAATGTGAAAAATATTATGTTATGGGCATTGTAGATTCAAGAATTGCTTGTTCAAAATGCCAGTCTGTTTCAGAACTGAAGAAGTGGTGATGCTGGTGGATGGAACTAAATCGGATCATCAGATGGATTCTTGAGTCTGATTAATTTGTTTGCCGGGATAATCTTCTTCTATATGTACCAATTGGAAATTTTTATGAGATGTGCTGTAGAACCTATTTCCTTTCTAAATTTCAAGAAATGGAGTGTGAAAGTTCTCACGGTGTGTAGTATATTAATCTTGGGGGGGGTGGGGGTGAATAGATTTTAACCGATTTTACCAAATTTTCGTGTAAAGACAAGATTACGAAAAAACCCCTATTAGACAATATAAAATAGTAAGTGTAATATGGTGCGGAAATATAAACAACACTTGATATTTACGTGGAAACCCTCACGGGAAAAACCACGGGCTGTTGAGTGAGCCACACCCGAACCTTGAATCCACTAAGTGTGATAAAATTACAACCTAATCCCGGAAGTAATCACACACCTACCTAATCCCGGTATGAGTGAATCTAGTTCGAATGCTTGCGATCTAAGCAACCTAATCCCGGAAGCTACACACAAGACTTTGATTCTCAATGAAGAGATTAACACCCTAAGTGAATATATGAATATCCAAAATGCAATATAGAGCAAGGGAACCCTATATGCTTATCTAAGATGATGATTTTGCAATTAAAGCAATCCTAGATATTAAAAACTAAATGACATGTCAAATAGCTTAGCTAATCAAGATTAAGCAAAGACCTAATTAGCTATCACAATACAACACTCAATCATATTCATCACAAATAATCTCTAACTTGTATTTAACATATGATCTAAAACATAGAAGTAATATAAAGAGATTTCTTAATATGAAAAACACTAAAATTAGATAAAGTTAGTGAAGAACATACCAAGGATGATGTGATGATACAAAACCATGCATGGATGATTGCAAGATGATCTTTGATGTACTATGGAATGTATTTGAGTGTTTAAAGAATAGTTCTTTTAGGATTTTTCACTTGGAAAATATTCTAAAGAAAATATATGATATTTTGAACTCAGCAAATTGACCTAAAGTCAAAGAGGCATATATATAGGGTGTCAAGATGAAGTGTGGTCGTTTTGATAAATGACACAATTTTTTGTCTTGGGCGTTATACAGAGCACTGTACGTAGAGCGCCTTGTACAGCGCCTACCTGGGATATGAAGAACATTTCTTCATTGGCGCTGTTCTGTCAGCGCTTCTGTACAGCGCCTGAACAGCGCCAAAACTCTGTTCTCTCGGGAAACAGAGCGGCGCTGTACATGCAGCGCCTGTACAGTGACTCAACAGTGACCGATTTAAATCGATCAAGTCTGTACAGCGCTTTGATGGGCGCTGTACGAACAGCGCTTTGTACAACGCCTTACACTATGTATGAAATCTAAGATTATGCATGGCATGGCATTGGTCATACAAGATGTAATCAAAAATAAACAAGCAAGAAGAGATGTTAATGAACAATAATGTACAACAATAAGAAACACAACATACAAGATTTAACCATATGCATGAGTTGTGAGTGTGTGCAACTATCTCTTCAAGACAAGTAAGCACTTAGAGTTTTACCTTCAGTGCTTATCAAAATGAGGTCTTCAAAGGGCTTGAGCAATAACATCAACACCTAAGCTACCCTTACAAAGAACCCCAACAAGTGGTTTGTCTACGAAATAAGCCAATCAACAAATGGGAACCTTACAGAGTGTCATGTAATTTTGCTAAAGTTTTACTAGTGGTGTACTTTGGATTTAGTTTCTTTGAAAAAAGAAAAAGAAAACATAGTTTGTTGGTTTAAAAATGCTTATTTAAAGAATATGTAAATTTGCAAACTGTGATCATGTGACAGAAAAATAATTACCAAATGTATTGTGTCTGAGTGCTTTGGTTGTGTTTTTGTGTGAGAACTTGGGTGAGTTACAACCCTGATATCATTAGATCTGCAAATGAAAGAAATTAAAATAGGGTTTCAAATACATACCTCGAGAAGAAAAACCTATATCATCTCGATTAATAGTGAAATACGAAGCCAGATATGTGAAATACGAAGCCCAATTCGTGAAATACGAAGCCAAATCCAGAGCTCCCATATGGGTTTTGTGTGCATTACAGAGATAAATAAATGGGTTTGAACAATGGTGGAGATTGAAGAGAAAGAGTTTAGAACGAATTTTGTTTTGGACAAAGAGAAAGAACGAAGACAGATATTGTAGAGAAAATGGGAGAGAACGAATTGTAGATTGAAGACAGATATTGTTTCTGACAAAAAGAGAGAGAATAGATAATTTCAGACAAAAAAAAATTGTACAGATTAAAGATAGAGATAGAACGAAGAGAGAGAATGAAGAGAGGTAGAGATTGAAGACATTAATTGTTTCTGACAAAAACAGAGAGAAGATATAATTTGAAACAAAAAGAAAAAAAAAATAATGAAAAATGGGAATATGAGGGGCAATTTAGTTGCTACAATGGATTGTTTGGTAAAATAATCAACTTACTAATTCTGGATAAAATTAAAAAGCACCTAAATTTTTGGATAAAAAGGGCTATATCCTCTTTAAAATTAGATAATTATATTCACTATGTATTCATCACATAACATATTTAAGAGTGTTATTGGTAAAATCTAGAAGAGAAACATGTCAGCATAATTACAAGAAATACGGTGATAAGATATGCCATGTTACTAAAAGTCAACCAGAGAAGACCAACACTAGTTGACCAACAAATGATCTCAAGACCTAGTCAGGTTTATCCAAACGATCGGGTGAGAATAGCTTGATCGTGGTTGTAAGGAAAATACATGCGGCGGAAGTGAAAAATTGATTTGTATAGTTTAACAAAATTCCTTTAAAAGAAGAACCTTAACCCTTGACTAATTAATGTATAACGAAAGATATCGTACCTTTTTCCACGTGACGATTAATGTTGCACCAATTGTAATCTGCATGATCTTCCAATCTAATCACGAGCATGAATCACCTAGGAGTGTGGGCACCCTTTCTTTGAATTGTGTACTTGAGGATGGATAACAAAAAACTTTTTCTTTTGTTAGTCACAATAATCTTCCATGAGAAAACGAAAAACGTTCGGTCACTTATGAGTTCTCAATCTTTTAATCGAAACTCGCATGAACCTTATTCGAAGTTGTCCACAAAACATTTTGATGTAAAAGCTAGTAGTACACTATCGAAATAAAATGCTTTTTCTCTATTTATCCTCTTGGCCGAATTTTAAACTATATGATCAAACCAAAATTGGTACGATTTTGGCCCTCACTCCAGTCTCTTTATGCTTCAGTCTCTGGTATTTCCCCATGTTTTAATGTTGTTAATTGAGTATTTTCAGGTATTTACAAAGTTCAAGGGCATTGATGTAATTTAGAGAATTAGAGGCAAAGGTGTAAAATATGATGGAAGATTGAAGTTTACGCAAATTCAGAAGAGAACAAGAGAGCGTTTTGTAATTCACCAAGCAAGCCACTAGCCAAGCGCCATGTCACTTAAGTGACATGATGCGTTTTGGCTGGTAAGTTGATCATGGGCTGCTTACCAAAGTCACGTCCATTTCTATGCACACCCAAATTGCGGCCCAAATGCACAATCAGTCTAAGTTGCCTACACCCTAGTACATTGCTGACTGCACCCCATATTAGACAGAACAACAGCTGTCTTCATGCACCCCATCTTCTTTCACTTCATCTTCAACCTCACGATCACCTCTATTGCCTCCAAACCCTAGCCACTGCAATGCCGCTGGAAGCAACCCTTTCCGGCCTACTGCCGGCCGAAACCAGTCCCAAAAGAACGGCCAGGTCAGCGGCAACCTGGTCATTAACTTCTCGGCTCCTCCAATGGCCGGAATCCATAAACCACGACCTCCTCTTCACGCCGGTGATGTCGCTCATTTGTCGTCGTTTTGCTCTATAATGTCGCCACAGCAACAGGGAATGGAAAATGGTACCTGATTGCTTCGCCCTAGAGTCGCCCCGAGAAGTCGCCATGAGACAAACCGCGAACCTCTGCTGTGTCTAAATGTGATTGGCTGGACAATTACAAGAAGGCCCCTTAGAGGGGCCAAAATGGCAATATTGCCAAGTTAGGGGGGTCTTTTGGTAATTAGCCATTCGTGACCTAATTCAAAAACAGTATAAATTCATCTGTATTTTCAATTTGAAACGATCCTATTCTCTCCTACCTATCTCATCTTCAACCTACGATCACCATCAATCATCTCACAAACTCCTCAATTTCTATACTTGAACTAATCTTTTCCATCCAAACCTCAACACCAAATCTTGACTACTTCACCCAACCATTCCTCTCTTCTCATTCTCTACATCCCAATCCCTTTGTCACTCACCATTAGACACCCACTTATCTAGACACATCCCCTTCTACCACTCTTTGAACTAAGAAGCATCTAGGGAAGGAAAGGAACAAGCATTAAAGAAGGAGACCTAAGGGTAATTTCCTTATTTATTACTCTCTTTGATTATTTGTAATTATGTGTAGCTAAAACCCCAATCTTGGGGGTTGGTGTTAGGAACATTTGGATTTGGGGTTTGCTTGATTATATTGTAATTGAATCTCTATATATTTTCTATTTATTCTGTCATTAGATTCTTTTCATTATGTGATTAATTTGGTATATCAACTTGTTAATCATAATCTTGTTAGAATAATATATTATATAATGTTGGAAAAAAAACGTTTGCACGCAGCGGAAGCGAGACTAAAATCAGTTTTAGTATAGTTTAAAATTTTTCCATAATTTGAACCTTAACCCTCTAATTAATTAACATATAATACTAAAGATATCTTACCTTTGTCGCGTGATCCGATTGACATTGCGTGGATGGTAATCCGCAAAATCTTCCAATCCAATCACGAACGTGAATCACCTAGGAGCGTGGTCTCCCTTCTCTTTGAATTGTGTACCTGATGATGGATTAACAAAACTTTTTCTTTTTCGTTAGTCACAACAAGTTCTAAGAGACAACAAATAATGTTCTGGTCACTTTTGAATTCACAATCTTTAGATCGAAACTCGCGTGAACCTTATTCAAAATTGTGCACAAAACCTTTTGATGTAAAAGTAACTAGTGCACTATCGAAATAAGAACAAACTTTTCTCTCTATTCCTCTTGGCCGAAAATCACACTAGTCTAAGAGTTGGATTCTATTTTTCTCAAGCAAAAGAAAACAAAACTCTCTAGAATATCATTCATTAGGGTTTGCCGAATTCAATCCTTCCTCTAAAATAGAGAATGACCGAATTCCTCTTACCACTGTATTATATATAGTGCCCGAAATAATATATATTTATATATATAGTTATATGCGAAACACTTGCCATATATATATATATATTCTTTATATCTCTGCTGCACTTGCCATATATATATATTCTTTTTATATCTTTTCTACACGAATTATTCATGCCATATAATATATATATGCTACCCGAATTCTTGCCTAAAAAACATTAGGGTGGCCCAATTCCTCTAACAAATAGGATTTATGCCTTTTGACCTAAATCCTAACTCTAGGTAGATTTCCTTAGAATTCCAAACCCTAATCCAACTCTTTAGTGTATTTGTGACTAAATAAAAGACTCCCATATTTGACTAGATAAATAAATTTCTTATTTATCTACTTACCAAATAAAGTCTTTTATATTTATTATACTACCACAACAGTATACTACTAAGAAACATATTTCCTAGTCAGAAAAAGATTTTGATTTTTAATTAAATAATTAATTAATCAATTAATTAATTTCCATTTAATCAAATAATAAAAATAAAACAATATAATATCATATATATATCTCGGCCATGTGCCATATACATTAATATATCTATATATTGTTTTTTTATTTTATTAAATCCATTGGACCTTAATAAAAGGCCCACATGTGAACTAGACTCATTCTTACTAAAAGAAACGAGTCCACATGCCTTAATACAATTCTAGATGGACCCATAAATTAGTCCGGTAGAATATATCAAGTGATTCATGCAAGTCTGTGTGGATTGGGGATCTTGGCGGGCCTATCTAAATTTAAGCTCCAATAGACATAACCCAATCACAATCAACAAATGATTCACTTAGGTTCATTCTATTAATTTTAGTTCATTCCACTAAAGAACTAAAATTGCACTCTTAAATAAAAATGGAATAAGAAAATGATTCTCATTCATACCCTAGACAATCATATAGGAGATGGTGTATCCTCGTGAAGAATATCAGTAATCGCCAAGAGCTCATAGACCGCCTATAGCTCTCCAAGTTACCATATTTACTCATATGACCACATTTTGAAAAACCACGGGCTGTTTAGTGCGCCACACTCGGACCTCGAAATCCACTAATCGAAATGGAGTTTACAACCTATGTAGATCTCGTCTAATACTCCGGTCAATAACCCCCCACTTCTACCACTCGGGCCTTTAAAAGTGGCTCTAGTCCTAATTGCTTGAGGCCCAAGCAACCTTAGCCTCAAGACTTAATTCTCTAAGAAGAGATTATGCAACCTATGTGAATATGTAAAATACTCAAAATGCAATTTAGAGCTAGGTTACTCTAAATGCTTACATAGGATAATAATATGCAATTAATTCAATCCTAGATATCAATAGCTAGATGACATGTCAAAATAGCTTAGCTAATCAAGATTAATCAAAAACCTAATTATCTATCACAAAACAACACTCAATCAATTCATCACAATTAATTCTCTAATCTTGTATTTATCATGAAACAAATTAGAGGCGTGTTCTATATAAAGCTAGAGGGGGGGTGAATAGATTTTAACTATTATTACCTAATTTTCGCATGCAAGTCAATTTTACGAAAATGCCCCTACTAGTCAAAAATACATACAAGTGTAATATAGTGCGGAATTTAAATAACACTTGATGTATACGTGGAAACCCAACCACTGGGAAAAACCACGGGCTGTTTAGTGCGCCACACTCGGACCTCGAAATCCACTAATCGAAATGGAGTTTACAACCTATGTAGACCTCGTCTAACACTCCGGTCAATAACCCCCCACTTCTACCACTCGGGCCTTTAAAAGTGGCTCTAGTCCAATTGCTTGAGGCCTAAGCAACCTTAGCCTCAAGACTTGATTCTCTAAGAAGAGATTATGCAACCTATGTGAATATGTATGAATATTCAAATAACAAACAAGGCTAGGTAACCTTAGATGCTTATCTAGGATGATGATATAATCAATTTAATCAACCATAGATATCAATTGCTAAATGACATGTCAAATAGCTTAGCTAATCAAGATTAAGCAAAAACCTAATTAGCTATCACAAAAACAACACTCAATTAATTCATCACAATTAATTCTCTATTCTTGTATTTATCATATGATCAACAACATACAAGTAAATAAATAGAGAATATGCTAGATAGTAAAAATACTAAAATAAGATGAAACTAATCAAAATCTTACCAAGCATATTGTGATGATGCCAATTCAATCATAGATGCTTTCTATGTAGACATAGAGGATGCAATATGAAATTTGATGCAAAAAGGATTTGATTTGAGTGTTTAAAGGTGGGTTCTTGATTTGATTTTTTCTCAAAAATCTCTCTTGAAAGATTAGGGTTCTAATTGCTCAAGAAACTTATTGAGAGATTGAGAAAATAAGATATTTATAGATTCAAGAATTGGGCATGTGAAAAGACACTTTTGCCCCTGAAACGCACCGTTCGGCGGTTTCAATCGGCGGCCAGGCCGCCGATGACGACCGCCGAATTGAGCTTGTGAAGAACAGAGCATTAACGGCGGTTTCATTCGGCGGTTTCGTGACCGCCGATCCAACCCCCGAATCAAACCCGAGGGATTAAAATCGATCAGGTATGAACGGCGGTTTCGAACGGCGGTCGTGACCGCCGATCTGGACCGCATAATTGCTTCAGACCAATCTGGACTGAAACGGCGGTTTCATTCGGCGGCCAGGCCGCCGATCATAACCGCCGATCACCAACAGTGGTGAAAACCAAGGAGAAGCCAAGGGCATTCTCCATAGGCGGTCTTCGCGCGAAACCAAGCACTCATTAGTGCAAGCGCGGACGTTTCCGAACAATGTCGGGAAACGAATTATAAGGCACATATACACACAACAAGATATATCAACCAAAGTGCTAGTGTGTAAAGTGACATGTGAAGAGATGCACATAAAAATAAGCAAGTATGCAATCATAGCAAGAATGCTAAGTGTGTGTGTGCTACTAAATCTCTTCAAAGAAAAACAAGCACAAGAGATTATACCTTTGGCGTGCTTGTATCTTGAGGTCATGGAAGGGCCTTTGATCTTCAACACTAAACACTTAGACTACCCTTACATTCAAAACCCCAACATGTGGTTTGACCACGAAATAAGCCAATCAACAAAACGGGAATCCTTACAATCTCCCCCTTTGGCTATTTCGTGACAAAACCACCACTCACATTGATTCCTCACAACAAAAATAAACCTATGGGTCAATGATGATTTTCTACAATACAAAGAGATATATAAAAATAAAACTTGAAGTCTTCAATCTCTTATAGAACAATCATTCCCTGAAACAAGGTTTCTAAACTTTCCAAAACAAGTAAAAGTGAGATGAATCAAGTGAGGACATAAACAAGCATTTGCATTTCTAAGAAATTAAACACAACATCATGCAATGTATGATGAATGCAATGCTCCCCCTCAAAGGGTTACTCCCCCTCAATGTATATTCTCCCCAATATGCACCAATTGCTACAACAATTTGCACCTCCCCTTACCACATTCTACTCCCCCTTTTTGTCATGATATAGACAAAGGAGTAGTCCCCAACCGGGTCACTCAAGGCAAAGAGAGATAGTAGCATTCTAGTATATGCATAATCAATATAAGTCACTTTATGCAATCTTAATTAATCGGAGAGAAACGAGGAGATTTATTAGATAAAATGTGTGAAACAAAATGCTTTGCATACAAGACATATTGCATTCAAGTCCAAAATACCATGGTATTTGGCAAAGCAAATGACAAAGGTTTCTAATAGGAATTCAAACCAATTTCACCATTGTCATGAGAGAAGCAAGGATATAGAAATTTCATTGATTTCAATTTAAGAACAACTATATCCAACTTTATAAGCTCAACATGTCATGAGCAACTTTGCACCCTATTTGATTTTTCGGGGAATGAAACCCGTATGATAGTAGACATGTTCAACCAATAAAGAAAGAGAGACATTTGGATTGTAAAATCCTTGAATGGATACTAGATCCTTTTTCATTTGAGTCTCATTAGCTTTTTCACACAAGTTTTTGCATTTAAGAACGCAATTATCAATTCATGCTTTTTCATTTGAGCATGTACATGAATTTCATGCTTTTCATAAGACATTAGCATGTTATTTAAGAATCATCATGTCATGGAGATAATCATAGGTCATTCAAATCATACTTCCTACATACATCTCCTAGTCCAAAATGCATGTTTGAACATAAATATGACATGGATTGTAAACAAGCAAGGTTCACACTTATTGAATTGAAAACATATATACATATGTGCAACCAAGCTTACTCAAGCAATCAACCAAGAAGCATAAGATTTTTCAAATTTTTTGCAAGTGACAAGAATGCAAAAATAGCTCTCTTTGCTTGAGTTCCCCATATGGGGTTAGTATCATCCTTCATTAATGAAGGGCATGAGGTCCTATGGACCTACCAAGTCCATTTGACTTGGTTGAACCTATTTGAGACTTGTTAGTCTCATAGCAAGCGGGTTCATTTTTCCTTATCCACATAGATATGACATTTTTCTTCCTAGTGGACAATGGTTCAAGAGTACTAGAATTAATAGGATCATGAATATGAATGTTTTCCTTCCTATTAGCATGCATTCTAGCTCTTATCATTTTCTTTTCAATCATGCTTTTGATTCTACATAATTTAATGAAATGAAAGCAATTTGGTCTAATGTGACCATTAATACCACAAAAGTGACATGTAGGGATAAATTTAGAATTCATACCATGTCCTTGTGCATGCATAGGAGCCATCCCATGACTTTGTGGTTGAGCGGGTTCAAATCTTCTTTGTTGTTGAACCGGTCTAGATTGCTTCCTTGTTTCATTTTGCATGATTGGCCTCTTCCCTTGATGAATATGAGCTTGAGGGAAGTTAGGTTGAGGAACTTTTTGAGCTTGAGGTTGTCTCTTAGGAGCTACCTTCACTTGTGCATTTCTTGAACATTGTCCTAGATCAATTTTCTTCCTAGGAGTGTGCACCGGTGAGGCTTCTATCTTACCCAAACTCTTGACAAAGACGGTCTTGGTTGGAGTAGTGATCTCCTTTGTTTCTTCATACCCATTACCTCTCTTGTCACAAGGGTTCTTTCCACTACCAAGAATGTGGTCAAGTTTCTTGGTGCTTGTAGTCATCCTAGACAATGACTCTATGGCTTCAACAAGCTCTCTCTTCAACCCTTCTTCATTCCTCTTAGACATAGCTAGCTCATCCCTTAGCTTGTCTTCAATCTTCTTGGATGCCTCCACTTGTTTACTTAAGTGGTCATTGTGTGTTGAAAGTTCTAGATTTTCATCCTCTAAAATCTTCAACTTTATATTTTTCTTCTCCAATGAACTTTCACACTTGACTATAAAGTCATTTACATCCATTTTCTCTACACCTCCATTTGTAGAGATAGATGAGGAGTCATCTTCACTTAAGTTATCTCCTCCACTCCCATTCTCACTAATGGAGTCATTTCCATCATTTAGACCTCCACCTTGATCTCTTGAGTCAATGAGAGTCATATCCCAATGAGTAGCTACATATATCTTCTCTAGAGCTACTTCTTCATCTTTTTCTTCTATGGGATCATTAGTCAAGTCATTCTTACCAACAACTTTATCTTCTACACAAGTGGCCCCAAATGCCGTGTAGTTGATGGTAAGCTCATCATCACTTGATGACTTATCTCCCTCTCCGGAGTCATCACTTTCACTCCATGTGGCGGTCATCACTTTTGCCATCTTGTTCTTCAAGTTCCCACAATACGGTGAGATGTGACCTATACCACCACACTCATAGCATTGGACCCCTTTCTTCTCACTATGCTCTTGCCTAGGCTCAAAACTCTTGAAGGGAGCTTTTTTCTTCAAGTCTTGGCCTTTGGATCCAATGCCCTTATTCTCGAACTTGACAAACTTCTTGAATCTTCTAAGTAGCAAAGCCATGTCTTGGTCCGAGTCACCTTTTTCCTCCTCCTCAACCTTGGAAGCTTTCAAAGCAATTCCTTTTTGCTTTTTAGGAGGTGAAATACTAGGAGCCTTCCTAGATTCATAGGCGAGGAGTCTTCCAATCACCTCGCTCGGCTTCATATCCTTGTATGTGCTATTATCCTCTAAAGCCGTCACTTTTGATTCGGACCTAGCGGGGAGAGACCTCATAATTTTCTGCTTAACTCTCCTATCCGAATAAGGATCACCGAGTTGATGGCTTTGATTCACAATATCCATCAACTTGACTTCAAAGTCATTGAAGCACTCGTCCTCCTCCATTTTAAGCAACTCAAATTGCGTTTGAAGGACTTGTAGCTTGGAATCCTTAACGACATCGGTTCCCTCATGTGCAACCTGTAGGATATCCCATGCCTCCTTGGCTATCCTAGTGTTCTGAATCAGTTTGTACTGATTTTCATCCACTGCACATAGAAGAGCATGCCATGCCTTCCTATTCCATTTTGAAGTCTCAAACTCTTCAGGTGACCACTGGGACTTTGGCTTGAGTACTTCTTCTCCACCACTTGTGGGAGTCATCATAGGAGGTGCATACCCATCTTCAATTGCCATCCATGCCCTATCATGGATTTGGCACACATATGCCTCCATCTTGCCTTTCCATGAGGCATAATTCACACCGGTGAGGAGAGGAGGCCGTGTGCTTGAAGCACCCTCATGGTTGCCACCGAATCCACTTATTGTCTCAAATGAATGAATGAAATGTATGCAAAATGTATGAATGAGCAAAAATCACACAAATGCACAACACACCTAAAATGAGCTAGGATCACCTAAGTATATCTAGGAACCCGCTCTGATACCAATTGAAACAAATTAGAGGCGTGTTCTATATAAAGCTAGAGGGGGGTGAATAGATTTTAACTATTATTACCCAATTTTCGCATGCAAGTCAATTTTACGAAAATGCCCATACTAGTCAAAAATACATACAAGTGTAATATAGTGCGGAATTTAAATAACACTTGATGTATACGTGGAAACCCAACCACTGGGAAAAACCACGGGCTGTTTAGTGCACCACACTCGGACCTCGAAATCCACTAATCGAAATGGAGTTTACAACCTATGTAGACCTCGTCTAACACTCCGGTCAATAACCCCCTACTTCTACCACTCGGGCCTTTAAAAGTGGCTCTAGTCCAATTGCTTGAGGCCTAAGCAACCTTAGCCTCAAGACTTGATTCTCTAAGAAGAGATTATGCAACCTATGTGAATATGTATGAATATTCAAATAACAAACAAGGCTAGGTAACCTTAGATGCTTATCTAGGATGATGATATAATCAATTTAATCAACCCTAGATATCAATTGCTAAATGACATGTCAAATAGCTTAGCTAATCAAGATTAAGCAAAAACCTAATTAGCTATCACAAAAACAACACTCAATTAATTCATCACAATTAATTCTCTATTCTTGTATTTATCATATGATCAACAACATACAAGTAAATAAATAGAGAATATGCTAGATAGTAAAAATACTAAAATAAGATGAAACTAATCAAAATCTTACCAAGCATATTGTGATGATGCCAATCCAATCATAGATGCTTTCTATGTAGACATAGAGGATGCAATATGAAATTTGATGCAAAAAGGATTTTATTTGAGTGTTTAAAGGTGGGTTCTTGATTTGATTTTTTCTCAAAAATCTCTCTTGAAAGATTAGGGTTCTAATTGCTCAAGAAACTTATTGAGAGATTGAGAAAATAAGATATTTATAGACATCAAGAATTGGGCATGTGAAAAGACACTTTTGCCCCTGAAACGCACCGTTCGGCGGTTTCAATCGGCGGCCAGGCCGCCGATGACGACCGCCGAATTGAGCTCGTGAAGAACAGAGCATTAACGGCGGTTTCATTCGGCGGTTTCGTGACCGCCGATCCAATCGCCAAATCAAATCCGAGGGATTAAAATCGATCAGGTATGAACGGCGGTTTCGAACGGCGGTCGTGACCGCCGATCTGGACCGCATAATTGCTTCAGACCAATCTGGACTGAAACGGCGGTTTCATTCGGCGGCCAGGCCGCCGATCATAACCGCCGATCACCAACAATGGTGAATGTAAGGATTCCCGTTGTTTTTAATTGGCTTATTTCGTGATCAAACCATATGTGGGGGTTCTTTGTAAGGGTAGCCTAAGTATCGGTCTTCTTGTTCGAAGCCCTTTGAAGACCTCGTGTTGATAAGCACCGAAGGTAAATTTCTATGTGCTTACTTTTCTTTGAAGAGATTAGTTGCACACACACACTTAACATTCATTGCATATGTGTGCATTCTCTTCATTTGTCACATTTCACACTTGCACTTATTTATTATATTTTGTTGTGTGTAATTGTGTCATGTTGTTGTGTAATTCGTTTCCCGATAACTTTCGGAAACGTCCGCGCATGCACGAGAATGTGCTTGATTTAGCGCGAGGACCGCCTTTGGAGAATGCCCTTGGCTTTTCCTTAGTTTTCACCTATCTAGGTGATTGGCGGTTATGATCGGTGGCCTGGCCGCCGACTGAAACCGCCGTTTCAGTCCAGATTGGTCTGAAGCATTTCTACGGTTAAGATCGGCGGTCACGACCGCCGTTAGAAACCGCCGTTTCAAGACCTGATTGATTTATCTCTCAGTTTAATTCGGCGGTTGAAACGGCGGGCATGAAACCACCGTTCTAAACCGCCGTTCATACCTGGTTGATTTTGATCTCTCTATTCTGTTTCGGCGGTTGGAATCGGCGGTCACGAAACCGCCGAATGAACCGCCGTTTATGCTCTGTTCTTCATGAGCTCTATTCGGCGGTCATGAACGGCGGCCTGGCCGCCGATTGAAACCGCCGATTGGCGCGTTTCTTTGAAACTTACTTAAACGACCTCACTTTGATTTGGCCCCCTATATATATGCCACTTTGACTTTAGGTCAATTAAGAGAGTTCATATTCAGAATTCATACTTAGGATATTTTTCAAAGAGAAGAAAAATTCCAAGAACTCCATTCTTGATTCTCAAACACTTTTTCATGATCATCAATCATCATCTAGCATCATCTTAGTTCATCTAGATGTCATCTAGCATGGAATCTTCATCATACTTTGCTTGGTAAGCTTTTCACTAATATCTTACATGTTTTGTGTTTCTCTTATCTAGCAATCTCAATTAATTACTTGTTTGTTATTTTGTATGCTTTAGATACAATATTGAGAAGAGTATGATGTATGTTTGAGATTTTATATTGTGCTTGCATATTAGGTTTTGTGCTTAATATTGATTAGCTAAACTAATTGACATGTCATTTAGTTTTGATATCTAGGATTGCTCTTAATTGCATATTAATCATCTTAGATAAGCATATAGGGTTTCCCTTGCTCTATGTTGCATTTTGGATATTCACATGTATTCACTTAGGGTTGTATTCTCTTCATAGAGAAAGTAAGTCTTGTGTGTAGCATCCGGGATTAGGTTGCTTAGAACGCAAGCAAATTGGACTAGGTTCACTCATACCGGGATTAGGTAGGTGTGTGATTACTTTCGGGATTAGGTTGTAATCGTTTGCACATTTAGTGGATTCGAGGTTCGAGTGTGGCTTACTTACATAGCCCGTGGTTTTTCCCGTGAGGGTTTCCACGTAAAAACCAAGTGTTGTTTTAATTTCCGCACCATATTACACTTGCTTGTTTATATTATCTTGAGGGTATTTTCGTAATTTTGACTAACACGAAAAATTGGGTAAAAAGCGTAAAATCTATTCACCCCCCCTCTAGATAGCTTTATACACACCGTGCTATTATTTGTTTCAGTGAAAACCAAGGAGAAGCCAAGGGCATTCTCCATAGGCGGTCTTCGCGCGAAACCAAGCACTAATTAGTGCAAGCGCGGACGTTTCCGAACAATGTCGGGAAACGAATTATAAGGCACATATACACACAACAAGATATATCAACCAAAGTGCTAGTGTGTAAAGTGACATGTGAAGAGATGCACATAAAAATAAGCAAGTATGCAATCATAGCAAGAATGCTAAGTGTGTGTGTGCTACTAAATCTCTTCAAAGAAAAACAAGCACAAGAGATTATACCTTTGGCGTGCTTGTATCTTGAGGTCATGGAAGGGCCTTTGATCTTCAACACTAAACACTTAGACTACCCTTACATTCAAAACCCCAACATGTGGTTTGACCACGAAATAAGCCAATCAACAAAACGGGAATCCTTACATATCATATGATCAAAAACATACAAGTAATTAAAAAGAGAATATGCTTGATAGTAAAATACTAAAATAAGATGAAATTAATCAAAATCTTACCAAGCAAGTTGTGATGATGCAAACCCAATCATAGATGAATGCAAGATGAACTTTGATGCAAAAATGATTTGATTTGAGTGTTTAAAGGTGAGTTCTTGATTTGATTTTTTCTCAAAAATCTCTCTTTGAAGTTTAGGGTTCTAATAACTCAAAGAACTTGTTCAGAGATTGAGAAAGTAAGATATTTATAGACATCAAGAATTGGGCATGTGAAAAGACAAGTTTACCCTTGAAACGCACCGATCGGCGGTTTCGATCGGTGGCCAGGCCGCCGATCATAACCGCCGAATTGAACCCGAGTAGAACAGGGGAACAACGGCGGTTTCATTTGGCGATTTCGTGACCGTTGATCCAACCACGGAATCAAACCCGAGAGATTAAAATCGATTAGGTATGAACGGCGGTTTTGAACGGCGGTCGTGACCGCCGATCGTGACCGCAGAATTGCTCTAGACACATCTGGAAGCAAACGGTGGTTTCATTCGGCGGTCAGGCCGCCGATCATACCTGCCGATCACCAACAATGGTGAAAACCAAGGAGAAGCCAAGGGCATTCTCCGTGGGCGGTCTTCGCGCGAAACCAAGCACTCGTTAGTGTAAGCGCGGACGTTTCCGAACAATGTCGGGAAATGAATTACTAAGCACATATACACACAATAAGATATCAAACAAAGTGCTAGTGTGTAAAGTGACATGTGAAGAGTATGCACACAAGATCAAGTATGCTAAGTGTGTGTGTGCTAACTAAATCTCTTCAAAGAAAACCAAGCACTAGAAATTATACCTTTGGCGTGCTTGTCCTTTGAGGTCATGAAACGGCCTTCGAGCATGAAGTTCAATCCTAAACTTCCCTTACATTTTCAACCCCAACATGTGGTTTGTCCACGAAATAAGCCAATCAATATATGGGAATCCTTACAATCTCCCCTTTTGGTTATTTCGTGACAAAACCACCACTCACATTGATTCCTCACAATATAATAGAAACTACGGGTCTACTATGATTTTCTACTTTACAAGGAGATATATATAAATAATCTTGAAGTCTTCAATCTCAAGTAGAACAATCAATCCCTGAAAGCAAAGTTTCTATTCTTTCCAATTCAAGTAAAAGGTGAGATGAATCAAGTGAGAATAAAAACAAGCATTTGCATTCTAAGAATTTAAGTACAACTACAACATCATGCAATAATTTTGAATGCAATGCTCCCCCTTAATGGGTTACTTCCCCTCAATGTATTGTCTCCCCAACATGCATAATTGCTACCACAATTTACCACTCCCTTTACCACCATTCTACTCCCCCTTTTTGTCATGATATAGGCAAAGGAGTAGTCCCAAACCGGGTCACTTAGCAAAAAGAGATGATAGCATTCAAGTCATTTGCATAATCATAAAATGCACTTTATGCAACTCTATCAATAGGAGAGAAACAAGGAGATTTATTTTTAAAATAAATGTGTTAATCAAAGCATGCTTTGCGTACAAGACATGTAGCATTCAAGTCCAAAATACAATGGTATTTGGCAAAATAAATGACAAAGGTTTCTAAAAAGAATTCAAACCAATTTCACCAATGTCATGAGAGAAGCAAGGATATAGAGTTTTCATTGATTTTAATATATGAGCAACTATATCCAACTTTATAAGCCAAACATGTCATGAGCAACTTTGCACCCTATTTGATTTTTCCGGGAATGTATGATAGTAGACAAGTTCAACAAATAAAGAAAGAGAGACAATTTGGAATATAAATTCCTTTGAATGGATACAAGATCCTTTATTCATTTTGAGTCTCATAAGCTATTTCACACAAGTTTTGCATTAATAAATTGCAATCATCAATTCATGCTTTTTCATTTGAGCATGTCATTTGAATTTCATGCTTTTCATACGTCATTAGCATGTTATAAAAACAACTCATGCTTTTCAATTTTTTTAAGCATGTCATTAAGAATCATCATGTCATGGAGATAACTATAGGTCATCCATATCATACTTCCTATGTAAATCTCCTAGTCCAAAAATGCATGTTTGAACATAAATATGACATGGATTGTAGACAAGCATGGTTCACACTTATTGAATTGAAAACATATATACATATGTGCAACCAAGCTTACTCAAGCAATCAACAAAGAAGCATAAGATTTTTCAAATATTTGCATGCAACAAGTATGCATAAGCTCTCTTTGCTTGAGTTCCCCATATGGGGTCAATATCATCCTTCAACAATGAAGGTCATGAGGTCCTATGGACCTCCTAAGTCCATTTGATTTTGTTGAACCTATTTGAGACTTGTTAGTCTCATAGCAAGCGGGTTCATTTTTCCTTACCCACATAGATATGACATTTTTCTTCCTAGTGGACAATGGTTCAAGAGTACTAGAAATAATAGGATCATGAACATGAATATTTTCATTCCTATTAGCGTGCATTCTAGCTCTTGTCATTCTCTTTTCAATCATGCTTTTGATTCTACATAATTTAATGAAATGAAAGCAATTTGGTCTTATGTGACCATCAATACCACAAAAGTGACATATAGGGATAAATTTAGAATTCATACCATGTCCTTGTGCATGCATAGGAGCCTTCCCATGACTTTGTGGTTGAGTGGGTTCAAACCTTCTTTGTTGTTGAACCGGTCTAGCTTTCTTCCTTGTTTCATTTTGCATGATTGGTCTCTTTCCATTGAGAGTCATTTGTTGAGGAATGTTGACTTGGGAGACTCTAATGCGTTGAGCTTGAGGTTGTCTCCTTGGGGTTTCTTTCACTTGAGCACTTTTAGAACATTGTCCTAGGTCAATTTTCTTCCTAGGTGTGTGCTGTTAGGATTATGCTCAATAGCAAGAGTGTAATGTTGTAATTAACAATCTTTTTCATATTAATAAAGTGATTTCTGGTTTAACAAATCGTATAGCATTTATAGTTTAATATTATAATTGTCAAAGTAAATAATCATAAGGTCTAAAGACTATGAGAAAAGAAGAATTGTTCGTACATCTGGATATGTATGTGGTAGACACAATTCTTTAGTTAGTCTTGAATAATGTTCACAACTTAAGTTAAAGGTTGGGCACCTTTATCTTGTTAAAGTTGTAGAATTCTTTTGTTAGCATTTGAGTGGGATCAAATGAGATATGATGAGTCTAAATCATCGGAGTGTCTTCGAGCAAAAGGATCTAGTGCACTGGGTGCATTGAACATGATCACAATGAAAAGCTTTATCTAGAACCGTCAATAGATAATAGTCTTTTCATTATCAGGACAATCGGAGAGTCTATCTTAATCCTGAGATAAATGATGGACTTATGGTTGCAAGTGATATAATTTGAGTTATCAATGAGTACGATTATATCGCATAGTCTATCCTCGATAGTTTGGTGATATTCATTTGTTAATCGATAGAGGACTTCATTTATAGATATGGACATCGTGGCTCCATTTAATTAAATGAGAGTATAATATCATCATATGGATGTTTTGAGGTAATTGGATATTAAATCTCAACGTTGAGTTTTCGATAGTGTCTATTGAAAACATGGCTTCTGGACAAGTCAAAATATCCAAGTTCAAAACGTGGTCATATGAGTAAATATGGTAACTTGGAGAGTTATAGGCGGTCTATGAACTCTTGGCGATTACTGATATTAATCACGAGGATACACTATCTCCTATATGATTGTCTAGGGTATGAATGAGGAGCATCTTCCTTTTCTATCTTTATTTAAGAGTTCAATTTTAGCTCTTTAGTGGAATGAGTTAAAATTAATGGATCGGACCTAAGTGAATCATTTGTTGATTGTGATTAGGTTATGTCTATTGAAGCTTAAATTTAGATGGCCCGCCAAGATCCCAATCCACACGGACTTGCATGGATCACTTGATATATTCTACCGGACCAATTTAAGGGTCCATCTAGAATTGCATTTAATATATTAAGAATATAATTTGCACATTATTTAAGTAATGGGCTGCTCAATTATATTTATATATTAATGAAAGACATGTGGGCTTGTTTCTTTTAGTAAGAATGGGTCTGGTTCACATGTGGGCTTTTTATTTAAAGTCCAATGGATTAAATGAAATAAGAAAATAATATTTTGGCCCATTTATTCAAGTGGGGCGGCAAGGTTAAGTTTTAACCTAATATATTATTTTGTTTCATTTGTTTTAATTAAATAAGAATTAATTAATTTATTAATTAATTGTTTAATTAAGAAACAAATCTTTTCTGATTAGGAAA
Organism: Acer yangbiense; assembly: GCA_008009225.1. Lineage (NCBI taxonomy): Eukaryota > Viridiplantae > Streptophyta > Magnoliopsida > Sapindales > Sapindaceae > Acer > Acer yangbiense. Next base: position 31,668,529 of record CM017766.1, on the reverse strand, counting down.
TATGATTCCTAGTGTTATACTATTGTTGGTAGTATACTAAAAGTAAAAGACTTATTTGGTAAGAAAATAAATAATTAATTTTATTTATTTAATTAAATAAGAAGTCTTTTATATTTAGTCAAATAAAGGAATAAAAGATTTATGAATTCAATTAGGGTTTAAAGTCTTAAACTAAATAGGAAATAGGGTGCAATACAAACTCTTTTGGGCTTGAGAATTGCGGCAACCCTAGTCCCTTTTAGGTTGTGATTTTCGGCCACCCTAAGTGAAAGAAGAGAAGAAAATTTGGCAACCTATATAAGTGCTCTTATAGATTTCGGCCACAATAAGTGGTTCTAGAGACAATTTTTCTTCTTCTTCTCAATTCATAGAAAGCTTTTATTCTACTAAAACAAATAGGAGTGTTAGATTATTCTTTGATAGTATACTATTTGCTTAATCATCAATAAGCTTGTGTATACGATATCGATCTAGGTTCACGCGAGTTTCGATCATTAGATTGAGAACTCAAAAGTGACCGGAATAATCTCAGTCATTCTTTTGATTGTTTTTGTGACTAACAAAGAAAAGAAAGTTTGTTTTGTCCATTCACAGGTTTGCAATTCAAAGAAAAAGGGAGACCACGCTCCTAGGTGATCCACGTTCGTGCTAGGATTGAAGATCTTGCGGATTACCATCGACGTAAGTCAATCGGATCACGCGACAAAAGGTATTCTACTTTTTGGTTATTGTATATGCATGTTTAATTAATTAAAGGGTTTAAGGTTCATAAAGGAAAAATTTTAAAAGTCACTAAAACTCGTTTTTAGTCTCGCTTCCGCTGCGTTGACTGTATTTTTCCCTACAATTCGTATCAGAGCCTAGGTTGAACCCTCTTAATTAATTAACGTATATATACGTGGATCTATTTCTTTTTATTGTGATTATGCATGTTTAGAAAGAGATGGCACTCTAGGTATTCGCATATATAATTACATGTGATGTATGGATTTATATATGTTTTATGTGGATTGTTGTTGCTCGATTTTGGTCCTAGATTTTCAATGTAATTATTGTTTCGGAGTTGTAACAAGAAGGGTGGTCTATCATCGCCATAATTCCTTCTTGGTAGTTGCTAGGTTTTATTTTATTTTATTTTTATATGTGCAGTATTTTTTTTATTATTACTGCAGCAGTTTTTTTTTTATTAAGTTTTAGTGCAGTATTTTATTTGTAAAAAGTACTGCAGTGAATAATAAAAAAAAAAAAAAAAAAAATTAATACTGCAGTATTTTATTATATATACTGCCATAATGTATTCAGGTAATGAAGATTCGAAGACACGAAGAAAAACGAAGCAACCGGAACCGAGAACGAGCACCGTGCGCACCCTAGGAGTGGATTGGGCTGCGCATGGCAAGCCCAAGCTTGGTGGGCTGCGCACGGCAGCCCTGGGAGTCTTCATGGGCTGCGCACAGCAGCCCCTTTGTGGGGTTGTGGGTTGTGCACGCCCATGGGGTTTGGGCCGAAGGATGAACGTATGGTTGATGGGCCACCTGAAGATCTTGTGTTCCTAAAACAAATTGTAATTTACTTGTTTTTCTAGGATGGGCCAAAATTGTTGCTATTTAATTTATGCTTTAAATATTACAATATTTGTTATTGTATGATAACATGACATATAGAATAGGAGTGCCACTCATATATCTCTTTTGGTATGAACATGCATTGAATGATTTAGGTATCTAAATTGGCATCTAGATAACTTGGTAAATCATTCTATGGGATTTAATCACACGCCTTAAATAATTGAGTGGGAGAAGGTGTTTTTGTAACACCTATGGCCTCCAAGGTTGGTTGAGCTTTATTATTTATGGTAATCCCCCCAAGGGGCGTCCATGAATGGAATTTAGCAACATACTTCCTTACAAGGATAGACTAGACAATGGACTCAAACGAGATCTACTCCCCAAGGAGGGATATTCGTGAGAGAAAACTGAGGGTCGATATCTTGGTAACACACTCAATGTAATTTTATTGATATCCTCCCAAGAGTTCTTGTCAGTAAAATTGCAAGGCTAAAATTGAAAACGCTGGTTGTTATGTTAACAATTAGGTGGGACCTAGTTTAACTAGTAAATGGTGCGAACTCCCAAAGGAGGCGTAACATTTATGGGTGTTGGATCACCGTTGAATTTTATGATTGAGTTATTTATTTAATTCAAGATAAATATTTAAAAGTGCTTTATCATGATTATTTACTTATATATGTTTTGTTTTATTCAGAAATCATGACCCCATCACTTATGAACATCCTGAAAGATAACACTTTAACTGGAGATAATTATGTCACATGGAAAAGGAAAATTGGGTTGTTGCTGCAAAGTGAAAAACATAAGTTTGTTCTAACTACTCCTAAACCACCTGCTCCTAATAATGAATCAAGCATAAAGTATAGAGATGAGTATGAGCAGTGGAAGACTTCAGATGATATGGCAAAATGTTACATTATGGCCACTATCTCCGACGTGTTGCAACAGCAGCATGAAGGAATGGAGTCCGCTGCTGATATTATGATGTCTCTAGAGGAGATGTTTGCTATGAAGTCTAGGACGACTAAGAGAGAGGCAGTGACTGCTTTTATGAATCTTAGGATGAAACCTGGACAGGCTGTGAAAGATCACATGATGAAAGTCATAGCACATCTCAACATTGCTGAACTGCATGGCGCTGAGATAGATGGTGAGACAAAGATTGATATGGTTGTCAATTCATTGTCAGATTCCTTTGATCAGTTCAAATTGGACTACACTTTGAACAAAAAGGAATACACCTTACAAGGCCTGATGCAAGATGTTCAAAGTGCTAAAAAGATCCTTGTGAAAGGCATAGGTCAAGAGATTCATATGGTTGGTAAAGTTGCTACTGTTAAGGCCCGTCAAAAGGTCAAGAAACAACAGAAGAAAAAGCAACTTGGGCCTATCAAGAAGGATACCAAGAAAGTAACCAAGATCAAAGGGAAATGCTTCCTTTGTGGTGAAAAGGGACATTGGAAGAGAAATTGCCCAAAGTCCCAGAATAAGAAGGAAGAAGGTAATGTGAATTATCTTGAAACATGTTTTTTGGCTGATTCTACAGATTCTTGGATCATAGACTCAGGAGCCACTAATCATGTTTGTTATTCCTTGCAGGGGTTCCAAGAAAGGAGAAAGCTAAGTAAGAATGAAATCAATTTGCGCTTGGGCAACGGAACGTTAGTGTCTGCAAGTGCAGTGGGAGATATTAGAGTTTATTTGGATTCTAGAAGGCATTTAGATTTGATAGACGTTTATTATGTACCTCAATTCAAGAGGAATTTAATTTCAGTTTCTTGTTTAAATAAATTTGGATATTCGGTTACTTTTAATAAAGTTTTTATTATTAGTAAGAATGACAAAATTATTTGCCAAGGTACATTGGAAAACGGTCTATACTTTTTGCATAGAAATATCTCTCACTCGTTAGACACAGAAATAACGGAACCTAATCATAAAAGAGTAAAATTATCAACAGATGAAACCTACCTTTGGCACTTACGCTTAGGTCATATTAACCTTAATAGGATTAAAAGATTGGTATGTGACGGACCTTTGAGTGACTTAAAGGTTGATGATCTACCAACTTGTGAATCTTGTTTGGAAGGTAAAATGACCAAAAGGACGTTCTCTGCCAAAGGTGCAAGAGCCACTGAATGTTTAGGATTGATACACACTGATGTATGTGGACCTATGAGCATTCAAGCTAGAGGTGGATATGAGTACTTCATCACCTTCACAGATGATTACTCGAGATTTGGTTATGTGTATCTCATGCGACATAAGTCGGATGCTTTTGACATGTTCAAAGCATTCAAAGCTGAAGTGGAAAATCAGCTTGAGAAACACATAAAAATCTTGAGATCTGATCGTGGTGGAGAATATCTATCTGGTGAGTTTCAGCAATATCTTATTGATAATGGGATTGTTTCTCAGTTTTCTGCACCAGGTACACCTCAACAGAATGGGGTAGCAGAAAGGAGAAATAGAACTCTTTTGGATATGGTTAGGTCTATGTTGAGTTATTCAACACTTCCTATTTCTTTTTGGGGATATGCTTTACAAACTACTATATACATTCTAAACGATGTACCATCTAGGTCTGTTCCTAAAACACCGCATGAGTTGTGGACTGGGCGCAAGCCTAGTTTACAACACTTAAGGATATTTGGTTGTCCTGCGCATGTGTTAAAAGGAAAGACAGAAAAGATGGAGTCCTGTTCAGAAACATGTATAATTGTAGGGTATCCAAAAGAAACTAAAGGATATTATTTCTATAGTCCTTCAGATCTTAAAGTATTTGTTTCGACAAATGCTAAATTTCTGGAAAAGGACTATATGAATGATTTTGTGCCTAGAAGTAGAATTGTCCTGAATGAGATGTCAGGAGATACAATTCCACGAGAGGTTACACAACCTAACCCAATTGTAAGTTCCGATCCAACACAAGATCAACAACCTACCATTCCTCGTCGTAGTGGGAGGGTTAGAACACAACCCGAAAGATACATCGGTCTGGGAGAATCAGTGGAGAATCTCCCGGACAACGATGATCCCTACACGTACAAGGAAGCTATGGAGGATGTTGATAGTCGCCATTGGCAAAAGGCAATGCAATCTGAGATTGAATCTATGTTCGATAACAAAGTCTGGTCCCTTGTAGACTTGCCTAAAGGGATAAAACCCATTGGGTGCAAGTGGGTATACAAGAGGAAAAGAGGTATGGATGGTAAGGTGGAAACCTTTAAAGCTAGATTGGTAGCTAAAGGGTATACACAGAAAGAAGGTATCGATTACGAGGAAACCTTCTCTCCTGTGGCCATGCTTAAATCCATTAGGATACTCTTATCCATTGCAGCATCTTTAGATCTAGAGATTTGGCAAATGGACGTCAAGACAACTTTCCTTAATGGAAGTCTTGACGAAAGCATCTACATGATGCAACCAGAGGGATTCATTGAAAAGGGCCAAATGGAAAAGGTATGCAAGTTGCAGAAATCCATATATGGATTGAAGCAAGCATCCAGATCCTGGAACATAAGGTTTGATCAAGCTGTCAAAGGTTTTGGATTTATTCAGAATCCTGACGAACCTTGTGTATACAAAAGGATTAAGGGCGACAAGTTGGTTTTCCTGATTCTTTATGTTGATGATATACTACTCATTGGAAACGATGTAGGTGTATTGACATCAGTAAAAGAATGGTTAGCAAAACAATTTGATATGAAGGACTTAGGAGAAACAAGTTTTATTCTAGGTATCCAAGTAATAAGGGATAGAAAGAATAGAACGATTGCATTATCCCAAGCTTCATACATAGACAAGATCTTGTCTAGATTTTCCATGCAGGATTCCAAGAAAGGTATGTTACCTTTCAGACATGGAATCAAGCTTTCTAAGGAACAAGTTCCTAAGAATGAGCATGAAGAGCAATTCATGAGTAGAGTTCCATATGCCTCGGCAGTTGGAAGTCTCATGTATGCAATGCTCTGTACTAGACCAGATATTTGTTTTGCTGTTGGCATAGTTAGCAGGTTTCAATCGAAACCTGGTCCTGATCACTGGACGGTAGTCAAGCATATTTTCAAGTATCTTAAGAGAACGAGAGATAATATGCTTGTATACTCTGGAGGGGATTTGATTCCCGTTGGGTATACAGATTCTGATTTCCAATCAAATTCTGACTCCAGAAAATCCATATCAGGGGCTGTGTTTACTATTGGAGGAGGAGCAGTTATATGGAGGAGTATCAAGCAATCTTGTATTGCTGATTCCACCATGGAAGCTGAGTATGTTGCTGCATGCGAGGCTGCCAAAGAGGCTGTTTGGCTCCGCCAATTCTTGATTGACTTGGAAGTGGTTCCTAGTGCGAATAAGCAGATCACTATCTACTGTGACAACAGTGGAGCAGTGGCTAATTCGAAAGAACCAAGAAGTCACAAGAGAGGTAAACACATTGAAAGAAAGTATCATCTTTTAAGGGAGATTGTTCAAAGAGGTGACGTGACGATTACCAAAATCGCGTCAGCAGAAAATCTAGCGGATCCCTTCACAAAGGCTCTACCTCAGAAGAGTTTCGATGGGCATCTAGAGAACATGGGCTTGAGAGATATGACACATTTGCTAGTGCAAGTGGGAGATTGTTAGGATTATGCTCAATAGCAAGAGTGTAATGTTGTAATTAACAATCTTTTTCATATTAATAAAGTGATTTCTGGTTTAACAAATCGTATAGCATTTATAGTTTAATATTATAATTGTCAAAGTAAATAATCATAAGGTCTAAAGACTATTAGAAAAGAAGAATTGTTCGTACATCTGGATATGTATATGGTAGACACAATTCTTTAGTTAGTCTTGAATAATGTTCACAACTTAAGTTAAAGGTTGGGCACCTTTATCTTGTTAAAGTTGTAGAATTCTTTTGTTAGCATTTGAGTGGGATCAAATGAGATATGATGAGTCTAAATCATCGGAGTGTCTTCGAGCAAAAGGATCTAGTGCACTGGGTGCATTGAACAGGATCACAATGAAAAGCTTTATCTAGAACCGTCAATAGATAATAGTCTTTTCATTATCAGGACAATCGGAGAGTCTATCTTAATCCTGAGATAAATGATGGACTTATGGTTGCAAGTGATATCATTTGAGTTATCAATGAGTACGATTATATCGCATAGTCTATCCTCGATAGTTTGGTGATATTCATTTGTTAATCGATAGAGGACTTCATTTATAGATATGGACATCGTGGCTCCATTTAATTAAATGAGAGTATAATATCATCATATGGATGTTTTGAGGTAATTGGATATTAAATCTCAACGTTGAGTTTTCGATAGTGTCTATTGAAAACATGGCTTCTGGACAAGTCAAAATATCCAAGTTCAAAACGTGGTTATATGAGTAAATATGGTAACTTGGAGAGTTATAGGCGGTCTATGAACTCTTGGCGATTACTGATATTAATCACGAGGATACACTATCTCCTATATGATTGTCTAGGGTATGAATGAGGAGCATCTTCCTTTTCTATCTTTATTTAAGAGTTCAATTTTAGCTCTTTAGTGGAATGAGTTAAAATTAATGGATCGGACCTAAGTGAATCATTTGTTGATTGTGATTAGGTTATGTCTATTGAAGCTTAAATTTAGATGGCCCGCCAAGATCCCAATCCACACGGACTTGCATGGATCACTTGATATATTCTACCGGACCAATTTAAGGGTCCATCTAGAATTGCATTTAATATATTAAGAATATAATTTGCACATTATTTAAGTAATGGGCTGCTCAATTATATTTATATATTAATGAAAGACATGTGGGCTTGTTTCTTTTAGTAAGAATGGGTCTGGTTCACATGTGGGCTTTTTATTTAAAGTCCAATGGATTAAATGAAATAAGAAAATAATATTTTGGCCCATTTATTCAAGTGGGGCGGCAAGGTTAAGTTTTAACCTAATATATTATTTTGTTTCATTTGTTTTAATTAAATAAGAATTAATTAATTTATTAATTAATTGTTTAATTAAGAAACAAATCTTTTCTGATTAGGAAATATGATTCCTAGTGTTATACTATTGTTGGTAGTATACTAAAAGTAAAAGACTTATTTGGTAAGAAAATAAATAATTAATTTTATTTATTTAATCAAATAAGAAGCCTTTTATATTTAGTCAAATAAAGGAATAAAAGATTTATGAATTCAATTAGGGTTTAAAGTCTTAAACTAAATAGGAAATAGGGTGCAATACAAACTCTTTTGGGCTTGAGAATTGCGGCAACCCTAGTCCCTTTTAGGTTGTGATTTTCGGCCACCCTAAGTGAAAGAAGAGAAGAAAATTTGGCCACCTATATAAGTGCTCTTATAGATTTCGGCCACAATAAGTGGTTCTAGAGACAATTTTTCTTCTTCTTCTCAATTCATAGAAAGCTTTTATTCTACTAAAACAAATAGGAGTGTTAGATTATTCTTTGATAGTATACTATTTGCTTAATCATCAATAAGCTTGTGTATACGATATCGATCTAGGTTCATGCGAGTTTCGATCATTAGATTGAGAACTCAAAAGTGACCGGAATAATCTCAGTCATTCTTTTGATTGTTTTTGTGACTAACAAAGAAAAGAAAGTTTGTTTTGTCCATTCATAGGTTTGCAATTCAAAGAAAAAGGGAGACCACGCTCCTAGGTGATCCACGTTCGTGCTAGGATTGAAGATCTTGCGGATTACCATCGACGTAAGTCAATCGGATCACGCGACAAAAGGTATTCTACTTTTTGGTTATTGTATATGCATGTTTAATTAATTAAAGGGTTTAAGGTTCATAAAGGAAAAATTTTAAAAGTCACTAAAACTCGTTTTTAGTCTTGCTTCCGCTGCGTTGACTGTATTTTTCCCTACATGTGCACCGGTGAGGCTTCATTTTTGCCCAAACTTTTGACAAAGATGGTCTTGGTTGGAGTGGAGATCTCCTTGCAATCTTCATATCCAATACCTTTCTTGTCACAAGGGTTCTTTCCAACACCAAGCATGTGGTTAAGCTTCTTGGTGCTTGAGGTCATTCTAGTCAATGACTCTTTAGCTTCATGAAGCTCCCTCTTTAACCCTTCTTCATTCCTCTTAGACATAGCTAGCTCATCCCTTAGCTTGTCTTCAATCTTCTTGGATGCCTCCACTTGTTTACTTAAGTGGTCATTGTGTTTTGAAAGTTCTAGATTTTCATTCTCTAAAATCTTCAACTTTCTATTGTTCTTCTTCAATGAACTTTCCCACTTGACTATGAAGTCATTAACATCCATTTTCTCTACATTTCCATTTGTAGAGTTAGATGAGGAGCCATCTTCACTAGAGTTATCTCCTCCACTCTCTATCTCTCCTATAGAGTCATTTCTCTCATTAAGACCTTCACCTTGATCTCTTGAGTCAATGAGAGTCATATCCCAATGAGAGTCATATCCCAATGAGTAGCTTCGCTTATCACCTCTAGAGCTACTTCTTCATCTTTTTCTTCTATGGGATCACTAGTCAAGGCATTCTTACCAACAACTTTATCTTCTACACAAGTGGCCCAAAATGCCGTGTAGTCGATGGTAAGCTCATCATCACTTGATGACTTGTCTCCCTTTCCAGAGTCATCACTTTCGCTCCAAGTGGTGGCCATCACTTTTGCCATCTTGTTCTTCAAGTTCCCACAAGCGGGTGAGATGTGACCTATACCACCACACTCATAGCATTTGACCCCTTTCTTTTCACTCTTCTCTTGTCTAGGCTCAAAATTCTTGAAGGGAGCCTTTTTCTTCAAGTCTTGGCCTTTGGATCCAAAGCCTTTCTTCTCGAACTTGATGAATTTCTTGAATCTTCTAAGCAACAATGCCATGTCTTCGTCCGAGTCACCTTTTTCCTCCTTCACAACCTTGGAAGCTTTCAAAGCAATTCCTTTTTTTAGAAGGTGAAATGCTAGGAGCCTTCCTAGATTCATAGGCGAGGAGTCTTCCAATTACCTCGCTCGGCTTCATGTCCTTATAGGTGCTATTTTCCTCTAAAGCCGTCACCTTTGATTCAAACATAGCAGGGAGAGACCTCATAATTTTCTGCTTAACTCTCTTATCCGAATAAGGATCACCGAGTTGATGGCTTTGATTCACAATATCCATCAACTTGACTTTAAAGTCATTGAAGCACTAGTCCTCCTCCATCTTAAGCAACTCAAATTGCGTTTGAAGGACTTGTAGCTTGGAATCCTTAACCACATCGGTTCCTTCATGTGCAACCTCTAGGATATCCCATGCCTCCTTGGCTATCCTAGTGTTCTGAATCAGTTTGTACTGATTTTCATCCACTGCACATAGAAGAGCGTGCCAAGCCTTCCTATTCCATTTTGAAGTCTCAAACTCTTCAGTAGACCACTAAGCCTTAGGCTTGAGTACTTCTTCTCCACCACCCGTGGGAGTCATCTTAGAAGCCACATACCCATCTTCAATTGCCATCCATGCCCTATCATGGATTTGGCACAAGTATGCCTCCATCTTGCCTTTCCATGAGGCATAATTCGCATCGGTGAGGAGAGGAGGTTGTGTACTAGACGCACCCTCTTGGTTGCCACCGTATCCACTCATTGTAACAAATGAATGGAAATGTATACAAAATGTATGAATGAGCAAAAATCACACAAATGCACAACACACCAAAAATGAGCTAGGATCACCTAAATATATCTAGGAACCCGCTCTGATACCAATTGAAAGTAATAACAATAACGCTCGGTGTGTTCGATATATATATCTAGAGGGGGAGTGAATAGATTTTAACTATTATTACCCAATTTTCGCATGCAAGTCAATATTACGAAAAAGCCCCTACTAGTCAAAAATACAAGCAAGTGTAATATAGTGCGGAATTTAAATAACACTTGATGTATACGTGGAAACCCAACCACTGGGAAAAACCACGGGCTGTTTAGTGCGCCACACTCGGACCTCTAAATCCACTAATCGAAATGGAGTTTACAACCTATGTAGATCTCGTCTAACACTCCGGTCAATAACCCCCCACTTTTACCACTCGAGCCTTTAAAAGTGGCTATAGTCCTAATTGCTTGAGGCCCAAGCAACCTTAGCCTCAAGACTTAATTCTCTAAGAAGAGATTATGCAACCTATGTGAATATGTAAAATACTCAAAATGCAATTTAGAGCTAGGTTACTCTAAATGCTTACATAGGATAATAATATGCAATTAATTCAATCCTAGATATCAATAGCTAGATGACATGTCAAAATAGCTTAGCTAATCAAGATTAATCAAAAACCTAATTAGCTATCACAAAACAACACTCAATCAATTCATCACAATTAATTCTCTAATCTTGTATTTATCATATGATCAAAAACATACAAGTAATTAAAAAGAGAATATGCTTGATAGTAAAATACTAAAATAAGATAAAATTAATCAAAATCTTACCAAGCATGTTGTGATGATGCAAACCCAATCATAGATGAATGCAAGATGAACTTTGATGCAAAAATGATTTGATTTGAGTGTTTAAAGGTGAGTTCTTGATTTGATTGTTTCTCAAAAATCTCTCATTGAAGTTTAGGGTTCTAATAACTCAAAGAACTTGATCAGAGATTGAGAAAGTAAGATATTTATAGACATCAAGAATTGGGCATGTGAAAAGACAAGTTTACCCTTGAAACGCACCGATCGGCGGTTTCGATCGGCGGCCAGGCCGCCAAATTGAACCCGAGTAGAACAGGGGAACAACGGCGTTTTCATTCGGCGGTTTCGTGACCGCCGATCCAACCGCCGAATCAAACCCGAGAGATTAAAATCGATCAGGTATCAACGGCGGTTTCGAACGGCGGTCGTGACCGCCGATCGTGACCACAGAATTGCTCCAGACATATCTGGAAGCAAATGGCAGTTTCATTCGGCGGCCAGGCCGCCGATCATAACCGCCGATCACCAACAATGGTGAAAACCAAGGAGAAGCCAAGGGTATTCTCCGTGGGCGGTCTTCACGCGAAACCAAGCACTCATTAGTGTAAGCGCGGACATTTCTAAACAATGTCGGGAAACGAATTACTAAGCACATATACACACAACAAGATATCAAACAAAGTGCTAGTGTGTAAAGTGACATATGAAGAGTATGCACACAAGATCAAGTATGCTAAGTGTGTATGTGCTAACTAAATCTCTTCAAAGAAAACCAAGCACTAGAAATTATACCTTTGGCATGCTTGTCCCTTGAGGTCTTGAAAGGGCCTTCGAGCATGAAGTTCAATCCTAAACTTCCCTTACATTTTCAACCCCAACATATGGTTTGTCCACGAAATAAACCAATCAATAGATGGGAATCCTTACACCCGTGTTTTAATGTTGTTAATTGAGTATTTTCAGGTATTTACAAAGTTCAAGGGCATTGATGTAATTTAGAGAATTAGAGGCAAAGGTGTAAAATATGATGAAAGATTGAAGTTTACACAAATTCAGAAGAGAACAAGAGAGCGTTTTGTAATTCACCAAGCAAGCCACTAGCCAAGCGCCATGTCACTTAAGTGACACGATGCGTTTTGGCTGGTAAGTTGATCATGGGCTGCTTACCAAAGTCACGTCCATTTCTATGCACACCCAAATTACGGCCCAAATGCACAATCAGTCTAAGTTGCCTACACCCTAGTACATTGCTGACTGCACCCCATATTAGATAGAACAGTAGCTGTCTTCATGCACCCCAGCCCAAGCTCTGAATGCACCCCATCTCCTTTCACTTCATCTTCAACCTCATGATCACCTATATTGCCTCCAAACCCTAGCCACTGCAATGCCACCGGAAGTAACCCTTTCCGGCCTACTGCCGGCCGAAACCGGTCCCAAAAGAACGGCCAGGTCAGCGGCAACCTGGTCGTTAACTTCTCGGCTCCTCCAATGGCCGGAATCCACCAACCACGACCTCCCCTTCACGCCGGTGATGTCGCTCATTTGTCGTCGTTTTGCTCTATAATGTCGCCACAGCAACAGGGAATGGAAAATGGTACCTGATTGCTTCGCCCTAGAGTCGCCCCGAGAAGTCGTCATGAGACAAACCGCGAACCTCTGCTGTGTCTAAATGTGATTGGCTGGACAATTACAAGAAGGCCCCTTAGAGGGGCCAAAATGGCAATATTGCCAAGTTGGGGGGGTCTTTTGGTAATTAGCCATTCGTGACCTAATTCAAAAACAATATAAATTCATCTCTATTTTCAATTTGAAACGATCCTATTCTCTCCTACCTATCTCATCTACAACCTACGATCACCATCAATCATCTCACAAACTCCTTAATTTCTATACTTGAACTAATCTTTTCCATTCAAACCTCAACACCAAATCTTGACTACTTCACCCAACCATTCCTCTCTTCCCATTCTCTACATCCCAATCCCTTTGTCACTCACCATTAGACACCCATTTATCTAGACACATCCCCTTTTACCACTCTTTGCACTAAGAAGCATCTAGGGAAGGAAAGGAACAAGCATTAAAGAAGGAGACCTAAGGGTAATTTCCTTATTTATTACTCTCTTTGATTATTTGTACTTATGTGTAGCTAAAACCCCCAATCTTGGGGGTTGGTGTTAGGAACATTTGGATTTGGGGTTTGCTTGATTATATTGTAATTGAATCTCTATATATTTTCTATTTATTCTATCATTAGATTCTTTTCATTATGTGATTAATTTGGTATATCAACTTGTTAATCATAATCTTGTTAGAATAATATATTATATAATGTTGGAAAAAAAACGTTTGCATGTAGCAGAAGCGAGACTAAAATCAGTTTTAGTATAGTTTAAAATTTTTCCATAATTTGAACCTTAACCCTCTAATTAATTAACATATAATACTAAAGATATAATACCTTTGTCGCGTGATCCGATTGACATTGCGTGGATGGTAATCCGCAAGATCTTCCAATCCAATCACGAACGTAAATCACCTAGGAGCGTGGTCTCTCTTCTCTTTGAATTGTGTACCTGAGGATGGATTAACAAAACTTTTTCTTTTTCGTTAGTCACAACAAGTTCTAAGAGACAACAAAGAATGTTCCGGTCATTTTTGAATTCACAATCTTTAGATCGAAACTCGCGTGATCCTTATTCAAAATTGTGCACAAAACCTTTTGATGTAAAAGTAACTAGTGCATTATCGAAATAAGAACATACTTTTCTCTCTATTCCTCTTGGCCGAAAATCACACTAGTCTAAGAGTTGGATTCTATTTTTCTCTAGCAAAAGAAAAAAAACTCTCTAGAATATCATTCATTAGGGTTTGCCAAATTCAATCCTTCCTCTAAAATAGAGAATGACCGAATTCCTCTTACCACTGTATTATATATAGTGCCCGAAATAATATATATTTATATATATAGTTATATGCGAAACACTTGCCATATATATATATATTCTTTATATCTCTGCTGCACTTGCCATATATATATATTCTTTTTATATCTTTTCTACATGAATTCTTCATGCCATATAATATATATATGCTGCCCGAATTCTTGCCTAAAAAACATTAGGGTGGCCCAATTCCTCTACCAAATAGGATTTATGCCTTTTGATCTAAATCCTAACTCTAGGTAGATTTCCTTAGAATTCCAAACCCTAATCCAACTCTTTAGTGTATTTGTGACTAAATAAAAAACTCCCTTATTTGACTAGATAAATAAATTCATTATTTATCTACTTACCAAATAAAGTCTTTTATATTTATTATACTACCACAACAGTATACTACTAAGAAATATATTTCCTAGTCAGAAAAAGATTTTGATTTTTAATTAAATAAGTAATTAATCAATTAATTAGTTTCCATTTAATCAAATAATAAAAATAAAACAATATAATATCATATATATATATCTCGGCCATGTGCCATATATATTAATATATCTATATATTGTTTTTCTATTTTATTAAATCCATTGGACCTTAATAAAAGGCCCACATGTGAACTAGACCCATTCTTACTAAAAGAAACGAGTCCACATGCCTTAATACAATTCTAGATGAACCCATAAATTAGTCCGGTAGAATATATCAAGTGATTCATGCAAGTCCGTGTGGATTGGGGATCTTGGAGGGCCTATCTAAATTTAAGCTCCAATAGACATAACCCAATCACAATCAACAAATGATTCACTTAGGTTCAATTTATTAATTTTAGTTCATTCCACTAAAAAACTAAAATTGCACTCTTAAATAAAGATGGAATAAGAAAATGATTCTCATTCATACCATAGACAATCTTATAGGAGATGGTGTATCCTCATGAAGAATACCAGTAATCGCCAAGAGCTCATAGACCGCCTATAGCTCTCCAAGTTACCATATTTACTCACATGACCACATTTTGAACTTGGATATTTTGACTTGTCCAGAAGCCATGTTTCAAAAGACTCTATCGAAAACTTAACGTTAAGATTCAATATCCAATACCTCAAAACATCCATATGATGATATTCTACTCTCATTTAATAAATGGAGCCACGATGTCCATATCTATAAATGAAGTCCTCTATCGATTAACAAATGAATACCATCAAACTATCGAGGATAGACTATGCTATATAATCGTACTCATTGATAACTCAAATGATAACACTTGCAACCATAAGTCCATCATTTATCTCAGGATTAAGATAGACTCTCCGATTGTCTTGATAATGAAAAAACTTTTATCTACTGACGGTTCTAGATAAAGTATTTCATTGTGATTCTATTCAATGCACCCAGTGTACTAGATTCTTTTACTTGAAGACCCTCCGATGATTTTAGACTCATCATAACTCATTTGATCCCACTCAAATGCTAGCAAAAGAATTCTACAACTTTAACAAGATAAAGGTGCCCAACCTTTAACTTAAGATGTGAACATTATTCAAGACTAACTAAAGAATTGTGTTTACCTCATACATATCAAGATGTACGAACAATTCTTCTTTTCTCATAGTCTTTTGACCTCATGATTATTGAAACAAATTATAGCACGGTGTGTATAAAACTATCTAAAGGAGGGGGGGGGGGGGGGGGGGGGGGGGGGGGGGGTGAATAGATTTTAAACTTATTACCCAATTTTTCGTGTGAAGTCAATATTACGAAATTACCCCTAAATAGATAAAGCAATAAATCAAGTATAAAATGCGGAAATTAAATAACATTTCATTTTTACGTGGAAACCCTCACGGGAAAAACCACAGGTTAGTAAGTAAGCCACACTCGAACCTCGAATCCACTAAATGTGTAAAACGATTACAACCTAATCCCAGAAGATATCACACACCTACCTAATCCCGGTATAAGTGAACCTAGTCCAATTTGCTTGGGATCTAAGCAACCTAATCCCGGAAGCTACACACAAGACTTACTTTCTCAATGAAGAGAATAACACCCTAAGTGAATATATGAATATCCAAATGCAACATAGAGCAAGGGAGACCCTATATGCTTATTAAGATGATGAATATGCAATTAGAACAATCCTAGATATTAAAACTAAATGACATGTCAAATAGTTTAGCTAATCAAGATTAAGCACAAAACCTAATTAGCTATCACAATACAACTTCTCAAACATACAACACACTAATCTCAATATTGTATCAAAAGATATATGAAAATCATACAAGTAATAAATTGAGAATGCTAGTTAAGAAAAACACAAAATATGTATGATATTAGTGAAAAGCTTACCAAGCAAAGTGTGATGAAGAATCCATGCAAAGAGACATCTAGATGATCAAGGATGATGCTAGATGATGATTAATGATCATGAAAAAGTGTTTGAGTAAATAAAAAATGAGTTCTTGGAATTTTTCTTCTTTTTGAAAAATATCCTAAGTATGAAATCTGAATATGAACTCTCTTGATTGACCTAAAGTCAAAGTGGCATATATATAGGGGGTCAAATCAAAGTGTGGTCGTTTTGAATAAGTTGGCCTGAAATTGCCTTGGGCACTGTACGTAGAGCGCTTCTGTACAGCGCCTGTACAGCGCCCCAACTCTGTTCTCTCGGGAAAACAAAGTGGCGCTATATGTACATCGCCCGTACAGCGACCCAACAGCGACTGAATTAAATCGAACAGGTCTGAACAGCGCTCGATGGGCGCTGTTCGTACAGCACATTTGTAGAGCGCTTTTGGGAGCGCCCAGTGCAAAAATGAAATCCTAAGTCTAAGCATGACAAGGCAATTGGATATGCAAGATGCAATCAAAATGACAAGCAAGAAGAGATGTCAATGAACAATAATGCACAAAAATAAGACACACAACATACAAGGATTAAACATATGCATGAGTTGTGAGTGTGTGCAACTATCTCTTCAAGACAAGTAAGCACATAGAAATGTACCTTCGGTGCTTATCAGGATGAGGTCTTCAAAGGGCATGGAGCAATAACACAAACACTTAAGCTACCCTTACAAAGAACCCCAACATGTGGTTTGTCCACGAAATGAGCCAATCAACAAATGGGAACCTTACAATCTCTCCCTTTGGCTATTTCGTGACAAAAACACCACTCACATTGATTCCTCACAAAAAAAATAGAAACTACGGGACTACAATGATATTCTACATTACAAAGAGATAAGAAAATGCAACTTGAAGTCTTCAACCTCTTGTAGAATAATCAATCCCTGAAAATAAAGTTTCTAACATTTCCAATACAAGTAAAAAGTGAGATTAATCAAGTGAGAACAAAAAACAAGCATTTGCATATTAAAAGATTAGGCACAACATCATGCAATGTATGTGTATGCAATGCTCCCCCTCAACGGGTTACTCCCCCTCAATGTATATTCTCCCCAACAAGCACAGTTGCTACTACAATTTGCAACTCCCCTTACCATATCCTACCCCCCATTTTTGTCATGATATAGGCAAAGGAGTAGTCCCCAACCGGGTCACTCATAGCAACGAGAGATAGTAGCATGTAAGATATTTGCATAATCAATATAAGTCACTTTATGCATCTCAATTAATTGGAGAGAAACAAGGAGATTTATTTGAAGAAAATATGTGAATCAAACATGTTTTGCATACAAGACATGTAGCATTCAAGTCCAAAATACAATGGTATTTGGTAAAGCAAATGACAAAGGTTTCTAATAAGAATTCAAACCAATTTCACCAGTGTCATGAGAAAAGCAATGATATAGAGATTTTATTGATTTCAATTTAAGAGCAACTATATCCAACTTTATAAGCGAAACATGGCATGAGCGACTTTGCACCCTATTTGATTTTTCCGAATAAGATATCCGTATGATAGTAGCCATGTTCAACCTGTAGGGAAAAATACGAATGCACGCAGCGGAAGCGAGACTAAAAACGATTTAGTATATTTTAAAAATTTCCCTTTGATGAACCTTAACCCTTTAAATTAATTAAACATATATATATACTAATAAAAGTAGAATACCTTTTGTCGCGTGATCCGATTGACTTGCGTCAATGGTAATCTGCAAGATCTTCAATCCTAGCACGAACGTGAATCACCTAGGAGCGTGGTCTCCCTTTTCTTTGAATTGTGTACCTGAGGATGGATAAACAAAATCTCTTTTTCTTATCGTTAGTCATAAAACATCCAAAAGACTACAAAGATTATTCCGGTCACTTTTGAGTTCTCAATCTAATGATCGAAACTTGCGTGAACCTTATTCGAAGTTGTACACAAAAGCCTATTGATGTATAAGCTATTAGTGTACTATCGAAATTGAATAATCTCTTCTCTCTTGTGTCTTGGCCGAAAAATAAAACACTTGTCTATGAGTATGATTCAAGCTAGAAGAAGAAGAAGTTGATCAAGCGAATCAATTAGAGAGCTTTTTTGTGGCCGAACCCTATAATGTGTATTATATAGGGTGGCCGAATTCTACTTCTCATTCTACTAGGGTTGGCCGAATTCTCCTTATGATGTGTATTAGGGTTGGCCGAATTCTCTACTAAAGAGAGTTTGTGCTTTACCCTAATTCCTATCAACTTTAGAATCCTAACCCTAATTCAACTCATAAGTGTTTAATTCTTAATAAAAGACTTTCTTATTTGATTAAATAAATAAACCTTATTATTTATTTTCTTACCAAATAAGTCTTTTATCTTTCGAATACTACTACCAATAGTATTTAACCTAGGAAGCATATTTCCTGATCAGAAAAAGATTTTGATTCTTAATTAAATAATTAATTAATAAATTAATTAATTCTCATTTAATCAAACAATAAAATAAAATAATATATTAGACTAATAAATTAGCCTTGCCGCCCCACATAATCATATACGGGCCAAATATTATTTTCTTATTTTATTTAATCCATTGGACTTTAAATAAAAAGCCCACACGTGAACCAGACCCATTCTTACTAAAAGAAACAAGCCCACATGCATTTTATTAATATATTAACATAATTGATCAGCCCATTAAATAAATAATGTGCAAATTATATTCTTAATATATTAAATGCAATTCTAGATGGACCCATAAATTGGTCCGGTAGAATATATCAAGTGATCCATGCAAGTCCGTGTGGATTGGGGTTCTTGGCGGGCTATCTAAATTTAAGCTTCAATAGATATAACCTAATCAGAATCAACAACTGATTCACTTAGGTCCGATCCATTAATTTTAACTCATTCTACTAAAGAGCTAAAATTGAACTCTTAAATAAAGATAGAACAAGAAGATGTTCCTCATTCATACCCTAGACAATCATATTGGAGATAGTGTATCCTCATGATTAATATCAGTAATCGCCAAGAGTTCATAGACCGCCTATAACTCTCCAAGTTACCATATTTACTCATATGACCACGTTTTGAACTTGGATACTTTGACTTGTCCAGAAGCCATGTTTTCAATAGTCACTATCGAAAACTCAACGTTGAGATTTAGTATCCAATTACCTCAAAACATCCATATGATGATATTATACCCTCATTTAATAAATGGAGCCATGATGTCCATTTCTATAAATGAAATCCTCTATCGATTAACAAATGAATATCACCAAACTATCGAGGATAGACTATGCTATATAATCGTACTCATTGATAACTCAAATGATAACACTTGCAACCATAAGTCCATCATTTATCTCAGGAGTAAGATAGACTCTCCGATTGTCCTGATAATGAAAAGACTATTATCTATTGATGGTTCTAAATAAAGCTTTTCATTGTGATCCAGTTCAATGCACCCAGTGCACTAGATTCTTTTACTCGAAGACCCTCCGATGATTTCAGACTCATCATAACTCATTTGATCCCACTCAAATGCTAGCAAAAGAATTCTACAACTTTAATAAGATAAAGGTGCCCAACCTTTAACTTAAGTTGTGAACATTATTCAAGACTAACTAAAGAATTGTGTCTTCCTCATACATATCCAGATGTACGAACAATTCTTCTTTTCTCATAGTCTTTAGACTTTATGATTATTTACTTTGACAATTATAATATTAAACTATAAATGCTATAAGATTTGTTAAGCTAGAAATCACTTTATTAATACGAAAAGATTGTCAATTACAATATTACACTCTTGCTATTGAGCATAATCCTAACAGAACCAATAAAGAAAGAGAGACATTTGGATTTTTTAAATCCTTTGAACGGATACAAGATCCTTTATTCATTTTGAGTCTCATAAGCTTTCACACAAGTTTTGCATTTTAAGAATATGCAATCATCAATTCATGCTTTTCATGTGAGCATGTTATATGAATTTCATGCTTTTTCATTTGACATTAGCATGTTATAAAAGAATCATCATGTCATGGAGATAACCATAGGTCATTCAAATCATACTTCCTATGTACATCTCCTAGTCCAAAAATACATGTTTGAACATAAATATGACATGGATTGTAAACAAGCAAGGTTCACACTTATTGAATTGAAAACATATATACATATATTCAACCAAGCTTACTCAAGCAATTAAAAGAAGAGACATAAGTTATTTCGAATTTTTTGCAAGTTACAAGAATGCAAAACAGCTCTCTTTGCTTGAGTTACCCATATGGGGTCAATCACAAAACACATCACTCCATAAGACATATCCCAATAGATCTACTTAATGTTTTAAATTGAGTAGCATCTAAGGGTTTAGTAAATAGGTCCGAAAGTTGATCATTGGTACCTACATGTTCAAGTACAATGCATTTATTTTCAACAAGCTCTCTAATGAAATGATGGCGGATGTCAATATGCTTAGTTCTAGAATGTTGCACCGAATTCTTGGAAATATTAATGGCACTCATGTTGTCACAAAAGAGAGTGAGTGTACCTTGGTTGAATCCGTAGTCTACTAGCATTTGCTTTATCCATAGGAGTTTTGTGCATCCACTCCCCGCGGTTATGTACTCAGCCTCGGCCGTGGACAAGGAAATTGAGTTTTGCTTCTTGCAAAACCAAGACACCAAGTTGTTGCCTAGGAAGAAGCAACCGCCTGATGTGCTTTTCTTATCATCACAATTTCCTGCCCAATCCGCATCACTAAAGCCTACAAGACTAGCATTAGTGTCAAAAGAGTACCAAATCCCATAGTTGGATGTCCCATTCACATAGCGAATGATTCTCTTTACGGAAGAGAGATGGGACTCCTTAGGATCCGCTTGGTACCTAGCATACACACCCACACTAAAAAGAGATATCGGGCCTACTTGCAGTCAAATAAAGCAAGCTACCAATCATGCCATGATATAACGTTTGTTCCACACTTTTACCACTAGCATCCTTGCTTAGCTTCAAAGTGGTACTCATCGGTGTATCACAATGTTTGGCATTTTTAAGACCAAACTTCTTCACTAGGTTTTTAGCATATTTGGCTTGGGTTATGAAAATCCCATCATCTAATTGCCTAATTTGCAAACCTAGGAAGTAACTAAGCTCAACAACAAGACTTATAAGGTTCCCATTTGTTGATTGGCTCATTTCGTGGACAAACCACATGTTGAGGGTTCTTTGTAAGGGCAGCCTAGGTATCGATGCTATTGCTTAACCCTTTTGAAGACCTTGTCTTGATAAGCACCGAAGGTAAATTTCTATGTGCTTACTTTTCTTTAAAGAGATTAGTTGCACACACACACTTGACATACATTGCATATGTGTGCATTCTCTTCACTTGTCACATTTCACACTTGCACTTATGTGTTATATTTTGTTTTGTGTAATTGTGTCTTGTTGTCTTGTAATTCATTTCCCGATAGTTTTCGGAAACGTCCGCGCATGCACTAGAATGTGCTTGGTTTAGCGGGAGGACCGCCTACGGAGAATGCCCTTGGCTTCTCCTTGGTTTTCACCTTTGTTGGTGATCGGCGGTTATGATCGGCGACCTGGCCGCCGAATGAAACCGCCGTTTGCTTCCAGTAGTGTATGGAGCAATTCTGCAGTTATGATCGGTGGTCACGACCGCTGTTCAAAACCGCCGTTCAAGACCTGATTGATTTTATCTCTCGGCCTAATTCGGCGGTTGAAACGGCGATCACGTATGAAACCGCCGTTTTCACACCTGATTGATTTTTAATCTCAGGTTTGATTCGGTGGTTGGATCGGCTGTCATGAAACAGCCGAATGAAACCACCGTTGGTCCCCTGTTCCCCTGTTCCTCTCGGGCCAATTCAGCGGTTCTGAACGGTGGCCTGGCCGCCGATTGAAACCGCCGATCGGTGCGTTTCAGGGGCAAACTTGTCTTTTCACATTCTCTGTTTTTGATGCCTATAAATACATCACTTTCTCTTGTTCTGAATGTGACTCTTTGATCATCAAGAACCCTACTTTAAAAAGAGAGATTTTTAAGAGAGAAAGCAATCAAGTTTACTCATTAAACACTCAAACCAAAATCCATTTGCATCAAAGTTCATCTAGCATTCTCTAGCATATCTAGGATGCTTGCTTGCATGGGTCTTTCATCATCACACTTGCTTTGGTAAGTTTTTCACTATTATCATACATAATTAGTGTTTAATTTATTATGGCATCTCTTTTATTACTTTATTGTTCTTAGATTATAATCTAATATTCAAGATAGAGATTGTTGTGTTGATTTGATTGAGTGTTGGTTTTATGATAGATATCTAGGTTTCTCTAATCTATGATTATCTATGCTAATTGACATGTCATTTAGCTTTAATATCTAGGATTGTTTTTAATTGCATATTCATTATCTTAGATAAGCATATAGGGTTTCCCTTGCTCTATGTTGCATTTGAATATTCATATATTCACTTAGGGTGTTCATCTCTTTTTAGAGAATTAAGTCTTGTGTTGTGACCGGGATTAGGTTGCTTAATTCGCAAGCAATCGGACTAGGTTCACGCATATTGGGATTAGGTAGGTGTGTGATTACTTCCGGGATTAGGTTGTAATCGTTTACACATTTAATGGATTCGAGGTTCGCGTGTGGCTTACTTACTAACCCGTAGTTTTTCCCGTGAGGGTTTCCACGTAAAAATCAAATGTTATTTAATTTCCGTATTTTATACTTGATTTATTGCTTTATCTATTTAAGGGTAATTTCATAATTTGGACTAACACGAAAAATTGGGTAAAAAGCTTAAAATCTGTTCACCCCCCTCTAGATAATTTTATACACACCGTGCTGTAATTTGTTTCAATTGGTATCAGAGCGGGTTCCTAGACATACATAGGTGATCCTTGCTTATTTTGGTGTGTTTTGCATTTTGTATGATTTTTGATCATTCATACATTTGCATTCATTTCATTCATTCATAAACACTATGAGTGGAAACGGTGGAAATGGTGGTGGCAACGAAGGTGCCTCAAGCACAAGGTCTCCACTTCTTACCGGATTGAACTATTCCCAATGGAAAGGGAAGATGGAATCCTACATATGCCAAAATCATGACCGTGCATGGATGGCGGTGGAAGACGGATATGATCTACCCAAGATGACTCCCGATGGTGGAGGAGAAGAAGTATTGAAGCCTAAGGCGCAATGGAACGCGCAAGAGTTTGAGGCTTCAAAGTGGAATAGGAAGGCGATGCATGCCATCTTGTGTGCTATGGATGAAAATCAATATAAATTGATTCAAAATACTAGGATAGCTAAGGAGGCTTGGGACATCCTAGAGATTGCACATGAGGGAACCGAAGTGGTGAAGGACTCTAAGCTTCAAGTCCTCCAAACTCAATTCGAGATGCTTAAGATGGAAGAGAATGAGTGCTTCAACGACTTCGAGATCAAGTTGATGGATATAGTCAACCAAAGCCATCAACTTGGTGATCCATATTCGGATAGGAGAATCAAGCAAAAGATTATGAGATCTCTACCCGATAGGTTTGAATCGAAGGTGACGGCTTTAGAAGAAAATAGTGGATATAAGGATATGAAGCCGAGTGAGGTGATTGGAAGACTTCTAGCTTATGAGTCTAGGAAAGGGCCTATCTCCACACCCACTAAAAAGCAAAAAGGAATTGCTTTAAAAACCTCCAAGGATGAAAAGGAGGCAAAGAAGGTTGACTCGGATGAAGACCTTGCCTTGTTTGTAAAAAGGTTCAACAAAATTATGAAGTTTAGAAGAAAGGGCTTTGGATCAAAAGGTCAAGATTTGAAGAAAAAGGGCTCTTTCAAGAAGTTTGAACCTAGGCAAGAAAGGACCGAAAGGAAAGGGGTCCGATGTTTCGAGTGTGGTGGCATAGGTCACTTTGCCCCCGAATGTGCAAATCACAATGAGAGGAAAAAGGGAAAAGTGATGGCCGCCACTTGGAGTGGAAGTAGTGATGACTCCATTGAGGGAGATGAGTCTTCAAGTGATGAAGAGCTCATGGCTACTCTCCTAGCTTTTGCCTCCTCCCATAAAAGCAAAAGTGCTAGTGAGAGAGAGGAAATGAGTCAAGAGGAAAAGGACTCAAGTGAAGAAGAAAGTGATTCCTCGTCTAACTCCATAAATGGATTTGTGGAGAAAAAGGTGCTTGCTAAATATCATGCCGAGTTTAATGATTTAGCAATCAAGAGCACAAGAAAGATCAAGATGTTGAGAGAAGAAAATCTTGAGCTTGCATCTCATAATGACCACTTAGGTGAACAAGTGGAAAAATTCAAGAAGATGGAAGATAAGCTAAGAGAGGAGTTAGTCTTATCTAGGAGGAATGAAGAAAGTCTAAAGAGAGAGCTTGAAGAAGGTAGAGATTCTATGACTAGGATGGATTCTAGCACCAAGAAGCTTGACCATATGCTTGGTGTTGGAAAGAGTCCATGTGACAAGAGGGGTCTTGGGTATGAAGATGACAAGAAGATCTCAACCTCTAACAAGACAGTGTTTGTCAAGGGTTTGAAGAACGAAGAAACTTCATATGTGCAAATTCCTAGGAAGAAGTTAGAAGTAGGACAATGTTCAAATGCACAAGTGAAGATGGGGCCAAGAAGGCAAACTCAAGCTAAACCCCCTAGGGTCCCTCAAGCCAACATTCCTCCACAATTGGCTCACAAAAGAAAGAGACCTATCATGCAACCTCAAGCTAGGAAGTAATCTAGACCGGTTCAACAACGAAGAAGGATTGAACCCTTTCATCCACAAAGACAAGGACAAGGTATGATTCCTTATTTTACTCCTATCCTCTTGTTATGGAGGAAGGAGGATATGTCACTTTTGGTGATGGATCCAAAAAGAAGGTTGTAGGGAAAGGAACCATTTCTGTTCCCGGATTACCCTCCTTATCCAATGCTTTATTTGTTGATGGCTTGAAAGCCAATTTAATAAGCATTTCACAACTAAGTGATGAAGGATATTCCGTCTTGTTTTGTAAAGATGATTGCTCGATCCTAAAGCCCGATGGACAAACCTTATTGAAAGGTATGAGATCTAGCGACAATTGCTATTGTCTTGAAGCTAGAATTGTCTCAAACAATGTGTCCATGGATGAGCAAATAGAGTTGTGGCATGAAAGACTTGGCCACATGAACTTTAGGGATCTACGGACCCTTGGAAAGTTCAATTGTGTGCGTGGCCTCCGTAAGCTTGGGAAGAAAGCCAATGGTGTTTGTGGACCTTGCCAACAAGGAAAGCAAACTAAAAGCATGCACAAAAAGGGTAAGTATCTCACCACCAAGGAGCCTCTTGAGCTTCTCCACATGGATCTCATGGGTCCTATGCAAACCGAGAGTTTAGGTGGAAAGAGATATATTTTTGTTTGTGTTGATGATTTCTCTAGATTTACATGGACATATTTTCTTAGAGAAAAATCCGAAACTTTTGATAAGTTTAAAATACTTTGTACTAAAATACAAAATGAAATGAATTCTAACATTAAAAGCATTAAACGGATTAGAAGTGACCATGGGAGGGAATTTGAGAATGCCTCATTTGAAAGCTATTGCAATAGCTTAGGCATCTCCCATGAGTTCTCGGCTCCTAGGACACCTCAACAAAATGGAGTTGTTGAGAGGAAGAATAGGGTCCTTCAAGAGATGGCCCGTGTGATGTTGCTTAGCAACAATGTCCTTAGGAACCTATGGGCCGAAGCCGTCAATACGGCTTGCTATATAGGGAATCGTGTTTTCCTAAGGCCCGATACTAGAAACACCTCCTATGAGTTATGGAAAGGCAAGAGGCCAAATGTTAGCTACTTCCACACTTTTGGAAGCAAATGCTACATTTTGAATGACCGTGATCAACTTGGCAAATTCGATGCTAAGAGTGATGAGGGTATTTTTATTGGCTATGCCTTGAATAGTAGAGCCTATAGAGTTTTCAATTTAAAGACTCTAAGTGTTATGGAATCATCCAATGTCGTATTTGATGATACTAGGCTCAAGTCAAATGATCATGAGGAGGAGGTTATTTTTAGTGATGTTTCTCCTTTGGAGAAGGTTGTGGTGTCTCCTAATGTTGGGACATCTAATGTCAATAATGATGACACACAACCTATTGATAGAGTTCCTCTCTTGGACTCTAAAGAACCCGCTCCATGGGTTAGGAAACTCCATGATAAAGAAGATATCATTGGAGAGGTTAATGAGGGTGTTAGGACTAGACGTCAACTTGCTAATCTTATTAGCTACACATGCTACACCTCTCAAATTGAACCCAAAAAGGTTGAAGAAGCCTTAAATGATGAAATTTGGGTTCTTACCATGCAAGAAGAGCTAAACCAATTCGAAAGGAATGAGGTTTGGACTCTAGTTCCTAGGCCTAAGACCACTAATGTCATAGGCACTAAATGGATATTTAGGAACAAATCCGATGAGGATGGCAACATAGTGTGGAACAAGGCTAGACTTGTAGCACAAAGGTACTCTCAAATTGAGGGTATCGACTTTGAGGAGACATTTGCTCCCGTTGCCCATTTAGAGTCTATTAGGCTTCTCTTGTCCATTTCTTGTGTGCACAAGTTCAAATTGCACCAAATGGATGTCAAGAGTGCCTTCCTCAATGGCTTCTTGCAAGAGGAAGTGCTTGTTGAACAACCCAAGGGGTTTGTGGATGCTCACCACCCCAACCATGTCTATCGCCTCAAGAAGGCTCTATATGGGTTGAAACAAGCACCGAGGGCTTGGTATGAGCGCCTCACTCAATTTCTTGTTGACAATGACTACACACGTGGTAGTGTTGACAAAACACTATTCATCAAAAGAAACAATGATGAGCTTTTCATAGCTCAAATATATGTTGATGATATAGTGTTTGGCTCCACCAACAACACCAAGGTTCAACAATTTGTTGATGTTTTGTCTCATGAATTTGAGATGAGTCTTGTTGGTGAGCTTAGTTACTTCCTAGGTTTGCAAATTAGGCAACTAGATGATGGGATTTTCATAACCCAAGCCAAATATGCCAAAAACCTAGTGAAGAAGTTTGGTCTTGAAAAAGCCAAACATTGTGACACACCCATGAGTACCACTTTGAAGCTAAGCAAGGATGCTAGTGGTAAAAGTGTGGAACAAACGTTATATCGTGGCATGATAGGTAGCTTGCTTTATTTGACCGCAAGTAGGCCCGATATCTCCTTTAGTGTGGGTGTGTGTGCTAGGTACCAAGCGGATCCTAAGGAGTCCCATCTCTCTTCCGTAAAGAGAATCATTCGCTATGTGAATAGGACATCCAACTATGGGATTTGGTACTCTTTTGACACTAATGCTAGTCTTGTAGGCTTTAGTGATGCGGATTGGGCAGGAAATTGCGATGATAGGAAGAGCACATCTGGCGGTTGCTTCTTTCTAGGCAACAACTTAGTGTCTTGGTTTTGCAAGAAGCAAAACTCGATTTCCTTATCCACGGCCAAGGCCGAGTACATAGCCGCGGGGAGTGGATGCACACAACTTCTATGGATGAAGCAAATGCTAGTAGATTACGAATTCAATCAAGGTACTCTCACTCTCTTTTGTGATAACATGAGTGCTATTAATATTTCCAAGAATCCGGTACAACATTCTAGAACTAAGCATATTGACATCCGCCATCACTTCATTAGAGAGCTTGTTGAAAATAAATGCATAGGACTTGAACATGTAGGTATTAATGATCAACTTGCGGACTTATTTACTAAACCCTTAAATGCTACTCGATTAAAAACTCTTAGTAGATCTATTGGGATATGTCTTGTGGAGTGATGTTCTATGATTGACCCCATATGGGGAACTCAAGCAAAGAGAGCTATTTTGCATTCTTGTCACTTGCAAAAAATTTGAAATATCTTATGCCTCTTTTTTTAATTGTTTGAGTAAGCTTGGTTGCACATATGTATATATGTTTTCAGTTCAATAAGTGTGAACCTTGCTTGTTTACAATCCATGTCATATTTATGTTCAAACATACATTTTTGGACTAGGAGATGTATGTAGGAAGTATGATTTGAATGACCTATGATTATCTCCATGACATGATGATTCTTAAATAACATGCTAATGTCAAATGAAAAAGCATGAAATTCAGATATCATGCTCACATGAAAAGCATGAATTGATGATTGCATATTCTTAAAATGCAAAACTTGTGTGAAAGCTTATGAGACTCAAAATGAATAAAGGATCTTGTATCCATTCAAAGGAATTTATATTCCAAATGTCTCTCTTTCTTTATTCGTTGACCATGGCTACAATCATACGGATATCTTATCCGGAAAAATCAAAAAGGGTGCAAAGTCGCTCATGCCATGTTTCACTTATAAAGTTGGATATAGTTTCTCTTAAATTGAAATCATTGTATTCTATATCCTTGCTTTACTCATGACTTTGGTGAAATTGGTTTGAATTCTTATTAGAAACCTTTGTCATTTGCTTTGCCAAATACCATTGTATTTTGGACTTGAATGCTACATGTCTTGTATGCAAAGCATGTTTGATTCACACATTTTTTTTCAAATAAATCTCTTTGTTTCTCTCCAATTAATTGAGATGCATAAAGTGACTTATATTACTTATGTAAATCTTGCATGCTCCTATCTCTCGTTGCTATGAGTGACCCGGTTGGGGACTACTCCTTTGCCTATATCATGACAAAAAGAGGGAGTAGTATATGGTAAAGGGAGTTGCAAAATATAGAAGCAATTTTGCATATTGGGGAGAACATTCATTGAGGGGGAGTAACCCGTTGAGGGGGAGCATTGCATACACATACATTTCATAATGTTGTGCCTAAACTTTTAAAATGCAAATGCTTGTTTTTGTTCTCACTTGATTCATCTCACTTTTTACTTGTATCGGAAATGTTAGAAACTTTCTTTTCAGGGTTTGATTATTCTACAAGAGATTGAAGACTTGAAGTTTTATTTTCTTATCTCTTTGTGTTGTAGAAAATCATAGTTGTCCCGTAGTTTCTATTTCTTTGTGAGGAATCAATGTGAGTGGTGGTTTTGTCACGAAATAGCCAAAGGGGGAGATTGTAAGGTTCCCATTTGTTGATTGGCTCATTTCGTGGACAAACCACATGTTGAGGGTTCTTTGTAAGGGTAGCCTAGGTATCGATGCTATTGCTCAACCCCTTTGAAGACCTCGTCTTGATAAGCACTGAAGGTAAATTTCTATGTGCTTACTTTTCTTTAAAGAGATTAGTTGCACACACACACTTGACATACATTGCATATGTGTGCATTCTCTTCACTTGTCACATTTCACACTTGCACTTATGTGTTATATTTTGTTGTGTGTAATTGTGTCTTATTGTCTTGTAATTTGTTTCCCGATAGTTTTCGGAAACGTCCGCGCATGCACTAGAATGTGCTTGGTTTAGCGCAAGGACCGCCTACGGAGAATGCCCTTGGCTTCTCCTTGGTTTTCACCTTTGTTGGTGATCGGCGGTTATGATCGGCAGCCTGGCCGCCGAATGAAACCGCCGTTTGGTTCCAGTAGTGTATGGAGCAATTCTGCGGTTATGATCGGCGGTTACGACCGCCGTTCAAAACCGCCGTTCAAGACCTGATTGATTTTATCTCTCGGCCTAATTCGGCGGTTGAAACGGCGGTCACGTATGAAACCGCCGTTTTCACACCTGATTGATTTTTAATCTCAGGTTTGATTCGGCGGTTGGATCAGCGGTTGGATCGGCGGTCATGAAACCGCCGAATGAAACCGCCGTTGGTCCCCTGTTCCTCTCGGGCCAATTCGACGGTTATGAACGGCGGCCTGGCCGCCGATTGAAACCGCTGATCGGTGTGTTTCAGGGGCAAACTTGTCTTTTCACATGCTCTATTTTTGATGCCTATAAATACATCACTTTCTCTTGTTCTGAATGTGACTCTTTGATCATCAAGAACCCTACTTTAAAAAGAGAGATTTTTAAGAGAGAAAGCAATCAAGTTTGCTCATTAAACACTCAAACGAAAATCCATTTTCATCAAAGTTCATCTAGCATTCTCTAGCATATCTAGGATGCTTGCTTGCATAGGTCTTTCATTATCACACTTGCTTTGGTAAGTTTTTCACTATTATCATACATAATTAGTTTTTAATTTATTATGGCATCTCTTTTATTACTTGATTGTTCTTAGATTATAATCTAATATTCAAGATAGAGATTGTTGTGTTGATTTGATTGAGTGTTGGTTTTATGATAGATATCTAGGTTTCTCTAATCTATGATTATCTATGCTAATTGACATGTCATTTAGCTTTAATATCTAGGATTGTTTTTAATTGCATATTCATCATCTTAGATAAGCATATAGGGTTTCCGTTGCTCTATGTTGCATTTGAATATTCATATATTCACTTAGGGTGTTAATCTCTTTTTAGAGAATTAAGTCTTGTGTTGTGACCGGGATTAGGTTGCTTAATTCGCAAGCAATCGGACTAGGTTCACTCATATCGGGATTAGGTAGATGTGTGATTACTTCCGGGATTAGGTTGTAATCGTTTACACATTTAGTGGATTCAAGGTTCGAGTGTGGCTTACTTACTAGCCCGTGGTTTTTCCCGTGAGGGTTTCCACGTAAAAATCAAGTGTTATTTAATTTCCGCATTTTATACTTGATTTATTGCTTTATCTATTTAGGGGTAATTTCGTAATTTGGACTAACACGAAAAATTGGGTAAAAAGCTTAAAATCTATTCACCCCCCTCTAGATAGTTTTATACACACCGTGCTATAATTTGTTTCAAGACTCATCTCAAATTCATGAGACATGACATCAACAAATTGTTGGACCTTGGTGTTGTTGGTGGAGCCAAAGACTATATCATCAACATATATTTGAGCTATGAAAAGCTCATCATTGTCTTTCTTGATGAATAGTATCTTGTCAACACTACCCCTTGTGTAGTTATTGTCAACAAGAAATTGAGTGAGACGCTCATACCAAGCCCTCGGTGCTTGTTTCAACCCATATAGAGCCTTCTTGAGGCGATAGACATGGTTGGGGTGGTGTGCATCCACAAACCCCTTGGGTTGTTCAACAAACACTTCCTCTTACAAGAAGCCATTGAGGAAGGCACTCTTAACGTCCATTTGGTGCAATTTGAACTTGTGCACACAAGAGATGGACAAGAGAAACCAACGGGAGCAAAAGTCTCCTCAAAGTCGATACCCTCAATTTGAGAGTACCCTTGTGCTACAAGTCTAGCCTTGTTCCGCACTATGTTGCCATCCTCATCGGATTTGTTCCTGTAGATCCACTTGGTGCCTATAACATGTGTGTTCTTAGGCTTAGGAACTAGAGTCCAAACCTCATTCCTTTCAAATTGGTTTAGCTCTTCTTGCATGGCAAGAACCCAAAATTCATCATTTAAGGCTTCATTAACCTTTTTGGGTTTAATTTGAGAGGTGTAGCATGTAAAGCTAATGAGATTAGCTATTTGACGCCTAGTTCTAACACCCTCATTTACATCTCCAATAACATCCTCTTTGTTATGGAGTCTTCTAACCCATGGAGCGGGTTCATTAGAGTCCAAGAGAGGGACTATAGTAAGAGATTGTGTGACCTCATTATTGTCATTGGATGTCCCAACATTGGGAGTCACCATAACCTTCTCCAAAGGAGAGTCATCATCTAAAACTTCCTCCTCCTCATAGTCATTATACTTGAGCCTAGTATCATCAATGACAACATTGGATGATTCCATGACGGTTCGAGTCTTCAAGTTGAAAACACTATAGGCTCTACTATTCAAGGCATAGCCAATGAAGATACCCTCATCACTCTTAGCATCAAATTTTCCAAGTTGATCATGGTCATTTAAAATGTAGCATTTGCTTCCAAATGTGTGGAAGTAGCTGTTGTATGCATAAATTCGCCAACCTGACACGTCATCAAAAAGAGTCGATAAAGATTGCCACGTCACTCATTAACTGGGTCAATGAAGGAAATGTGACAAGTCAATGTCAAAGTACCTCGAAACCAAAAGGGTCAAAAACATGCTCGCCGAAACTGGATATGTACTCGCCAAATCTAGATATATGGTCGCCGAAGAAACGAAACCCAGAAATAAGTGTACTCGCTGCACTAGCATACTGGGCCTGAACCGACTCGGTAGAAACACGGAAATAAACCCTACACTTTAGAAAACCCATAACAGCAAGGAATCAAGGGGGAAAAGGAGAAGACCTATCTGTATCTGCAGCAACGTGGGATTCCCAGGACAAATCTAAAAGGAAATCCTACTATGAGCAGGACTAAAATCAAGGGAAAACCCTAAATATCATGTATAAATAGAACCACCTATCCCACGAGGAAGGGGTTCAGAAATTGAGAGAGAAGAGAGCAATTGTAAGAGAGATCTAAGCGTGTAACAAGGCAACGAAAACCTAGTATTACTTTTCTGCCCTCAGGGGCGCCGTGGTTTTTCCCGTTCAAGGGTTTTCCACGTAAAATCTGTCTTTTGCATGCGTTCTTAATCTCCTTGTTTTATATTGAATTGATATAATTGTTGAGTGCGTGGCAATCCAAATTTCACCCTCAACAATTGGCGCTAGAAGGAGGGGGAGTCTTTGAACAAAAACTTCGAGGGACCCTTGCGAATCAAACAACATGAACAATGACAGCGACAGAGATGGTAACTCCAGCGGAGATCTAGTTGTTGAACCAACCACGTAGGAGGGAGACAGGGCAGCGACAATCGGGGAACAATCAGCGGTAACACCAGGAACTAGGGCAGCTGATCCCGGGATTCTGCAGCACTTCCAAGCTGCATTAGTAAACTTAATCAGCAAAGCCAGCAAAATAGGACTTTCGCTCCCTATAGGGTTAGGGGTTTCATCTCCTTATGAGTTAACCACTCCTAGAATCCATCCACCCGGAAGGCTACGGTCAGAAGTTCACATTGCAATTCCCGATACTCAAGCAAGACAATCTACTGAGGAGACTCCCCAGGACCACACTGAGGACTTCGAGGGGAGAAAACAAAGGAAGGGAAAAGGTGTGATAAATGAAGAATCCAGGGAGGAACGAGACCAGGTGCGAACACATGGGGTCAATTCCAGCGATACATACCAACGGAACCGGCGGAGACACCGTTCTATCTCATCTGAAGATAAGAGTCCTCGTCCACGAAGGGAATTACGATCCAAAAGAGCAAAGCGAAGAAGATCCGAAAGCACTGAAGATCGAAGAAGCCCGGACGAGAGAGGCAATCATGGTAGAATGACAATCAAAAGTAGACTCGATCCAGTAGGAGAACCAACTGGTCAGCGAGATGTCACTCTGCAAGAGCTATCAAGAAAAGTTTCAGCAATGGCGCGAAGGTATGGTCGCAATGTATCTTCGGATGATGAGTCAGATAGCCCATTCATCGAAACCATTGCTCGCACCCAATTTCCAGACAGATTTAGGATGCCAACTATCGAGCAGTACAAGGAGAATAGGGATCCGAAGGAGCACGTTCACCGATTCCGTAACATTATGGCCCAGTACTCATCCAACGATGGGTTGTTATGCCTCACCTTCCCGCAAACATTCGGCGACCTTGCATCTAGATGGTTTGGAAGACTTCCTCCCGGAAGTGTAAGCAGCTTCTCAAATCTCAGCAAAGCGTTCATAAGGCAATTAATGGGGAGTGTCCAGAGAAGAAAGTCACTCGCTCATCTGTCCAATTTGAAACAGGAACATAACGAGTCAATCAAGAAGTATCTAGCGAGATTTGGGAAGGAGGTTGCTCAAATTGAAGACGCCAGTGATGTAGCTGTAATCGCCGCATTCACCAATGGGTTACAAAGTGGGCGATTATCCTTCGACCTACGAAGGTAGAGACCAAAAACTTACGAGGAGATGATGGAAATAGCTGGCGACTACGCACTGGCAGAAGAAGAAGAAGAAGTAGCGCAAGGGGGTAGCTATGTGCATGGACACAAGCCTGGCTCAAAACTGGACCATAAGGATGACAAAAAAACGCAGTCACGTGATCACCAAAGAGATGAGAAGGGCCAAAAGGGACATTCGAGAGAAAGCAAAGGAAATCCTCAAGCCAGTAGGTTTCGAGGAAGGTACAACCATTACACCCCTTTGACCGGCGATCAAGAGGAGATACTTTCTGTGGTGGAAGACAAAGGGCTCGCTAAATACCCTCGGCAGCAATCAGCAAATGCTAGGAGAGATACAACAAAGTACTGCCGATTCCACAAAGACCATGGACATGAAACCTCAAAGTGTTTTCAGCTGCGCGATCACATTGAAAGTCTGATCAGAGATGGGCACCTGAAGGACTTTGCTCTGAAGGGAGACAAATATAGTGGTCGCCAGGATAGCCGTCAAGGAAACATGCAGGAGAGAAAGAGTCCAAGGAGAAACAGCCCTAGCGCCGCCATAAACACCATCTTTGGCGGACCTCATACTGGGAGAAGCAATCGAGAAAGGATGTCGGAAGTCCGGGAAGTAATGTATGAAAGCAGAAGCATGGAGGTCAATTCTGTGCAAAGAAACCCCAAGAAGGGAAGAGAGGGACACGATCCTATAGTATTTATAGCAGAAGACTCAGATGGAATTGATGCAAAACCTAACGATGCAATCGTCGTGGGGGTTCAAATAGCTCATAGGGACGTCCTTCGGGTGATGATTGACAACGGAAGTTCAGCTGATATTTTAAGTGCCAGAGTATACGATGAGTTGCGACTGGATAGGAAAGATCTTGAGCCTTTCCATGTACCGTTGAAAGGTTTCGGTGGTGCAGAAGTAAGATCGTTAGGGACTGTGAAACTGCCAGTAAGGTTTGGTACAGCACCATGCCGGCGAACAATCCTGCTGGACTTTGTTGTAGTCGATATCCATAATTGGCCGTATAATGCTTTACTTGGCCGACCATTCTTTAACAAAGCACGAGCTGTAACTTCAACCCATGTGCTGAAAATAAAGTTCCCTACAGAATTTGGTGTCGGAGAATTGAGAGGGTCACAGGAGATGGCTCGTCGCGCCAACCTATCAATCTTCAAAGATAAAACAGGGGTGGAAACCATGAACATATTCGAGATAGACAATGAAGTACAGGAAGAATATCCGGAAAACTTCGAACTAGACCCAAGGGACAAAACGAGCAGAGAAAAAGAAGAGCGACTGAGTCAGTTGTTCTAGATGAAGCGGAGCCAGATAAAACAGTAAAGATCGGGGTAAGACTGACTGAACGAATCAAGAAAGATGTGACAAGTTTATTGAAAGAATATAAAGAGATTTTCGCTTGGTGCCACGAAGACATGCCAGGGATTGATAGAAGCGTAATTTCACACAATTTGGCTGTGAATGAAACCTGCAAACCAGTCGTGCAGAAAAAAAGAAGTTTTAACCCAGAAAGAAGTGCAGCCATAAAAGAGGAGGTATCAAAGCTACTCGCCGCAAGGTCAATTAGAGAAGTTAAGTACCCGGAATGGGTGGCGAATGTGGTCCTGGTGAAAAAGAAGAACAATCAATGGAGGATGTGCGTTGACTTCACCGATCTGAACAAAGCCTACCCCAAGGATAGCTTCCCGCTACCAAGGATTGACCAGTTAGTCGATGCAACTGCCGGACATGAGACATTGAGCTTCATGGATGCATATTCAGGATACAACCAGATAAAGATGCACAAGCTAGACGAGGAGAAGACAGCATTCACCACAGACCAAGGGTTGTATTGTTACACAGTCATGCCATTCGGCCTAAAGAACGCTGGAGCAACTTACCAGCGCTTAGTCAACAAAATGTTCGCCAGGCAAATAGGGAGAAATATGGAGGTTTACGTTGACGATATGCTGACAAAAAGCATCGCAGCAGATAGACATGCAGATGACCTGAGGGAAACATTCGATGTGCTGGTCAAGTATGGAATGAAGTTGAACCCAGCAAAATGTGTATTCGGCGTACCATCTGGGAGGTTCCTCGGGTATCAAGTACACCAAAGAGGAATAGAAGTGAACCCTGAAAAAATCCAAGCATTAGCAAGAATAGTCTCGCCGAGAACTTTGAAGGACGTCCAAAAACTTACAGGGTGCCTAGCGTCACTGAGCAGGTTCATAGCCAAGTCAACAGACCGATCTAAAGAAAGGAAAGGGAGTCGAATGGAATGAGGATTGTGAAAAAGCTTTCCAGGCCTTGAAAGACTACCTTGGACAGGCACCGCTGCTATCAAAACCAGAAACAGGAGAAACATTATACATATACTTGTCAATCTCTGAAGCAGCCACAAGTTCTGTGCTAGTAAGACAGGAAAATGGGATCCAGAAACCAGTATACTACACCAGTAAAGCACTGTTACCGGCCGAAACAAGGTATTCGCCGGCTGAAAAAATGGCACTCGCTCTAATAACAACAGCAAGGAAGCTAAGGCCATATTTCCAGGCTCACAAAATCGGAGTGTACACCAACTGCCCACTGAAATTAATCCTGCAAAAACCAGAAGTATCCGGGCGATTAACAAAGTGGGCGATCGAATTGAGTGAATTCGATGTAGAGTATCTCCCAAGAACAGCAATTAAAGCCCAGGCAATAGCAGACTTTGTAGCAGAATTCACCGAGCCAAGTATAGAGGTGGCGAGAATGATGGTGGAGCAAAATAAGAAAACATTCAAATGGCAACTTCGTGTTGATGGCTCGTCAAACACGCACGGCAGCGGGGCAGGGGTAGTGGTGTCAACCCCAGAAGGAGATTCAGTCGAATGTGCCTTGCATTTTGACTTTAAAGCTACTAACAATCAAGCTGAATACGAGGCACTCATAGCAGGATTGAAAGTTTGCACAATCCTAGGAGCAGATGAGGTAGAAATATTCAGCGACTCTCAAGTCGTGGTCAATCAGGTGTTAGACGAGTACCAGGCGAGAGATGAAAGCATGATCACCTACCTGGAATTAGCAAAGGAACTTTTAGAAAGATTTAAAGAATACAGGATTGTTCACATCCCCCGAGAAGAAAATGAAAAGGCTGATGCCTTAGCCAAGTTGGCATCTGCCACAATCAACACCTGGCCCAAAAATATCTCTATGATCCACCTATCATGGCCGAGTATAGTTAAAACAAAGGAAGTTGGGGCAGTCTTTGGCGAAAGGGACAGCTGGATCACACCAATCAAAGAATATCTCGTTAATGATGTACTTCCAAGTGACCCATTAGAAGCAAAGTGGCTGAAGTACAAAGCTACAAGATACTCAGTACTCAATGGAGAACTGTACAAAAGGGGGTACTCGAGGGCACTGCAGAGATGTGTCGGACCTGAAGAAGCAGAAGGTATCCTGAGAAGCATACACAGCGGAAATTGTGGTAACCACGTAGGGGGTGCCAGCCTAGCCCACAAAACATTAAGGCAGGGTTTTTACTGGCCAACACTGTTCGCCGACTCCAAAAGGGTGGCAGCGAGATGTGAGGCGTGTCAGAAGATTGCCAATAACATCCGATAGCCACCTGAACTCTTGCAAAGTATTACCTCGCCTTGGCCATTCGCCATGTGGGGAATTGACTTGATCGGCCCAATGCCAACAGCAACTGGAGGAGCGAAGCATGCCATAGTAGCAGTGGATTATTTTACAAAATGGGTAGAGGCTGAGCCATTGGTACACATAACAGAAGCAAACACCATAAGCTTTGTGAAGAAAAACATCCTGTACAGATTCGGGATACCAAATACCATCATCACAGACAATGGGACCCAATTCGATGGCCAGAAATTCAGGGAGCTATGTGATAAGTATGGCATCAACAACTACTACGCATCTCCAGCATATCCACAGACAAATGGCCAGACTGAGGCAGTGAACAAAATCATAAAACATAACTTAAAGGCTAAATTGGCAGCAAAAAAGGGTAGCTGGGGAGATGAATTACCACAGGTACTTTGGGCATACCGAACCACGGAAAGGAGTTCGACAGGCGAGACCCCATATTCCATGGCGTATAGAGCTGAGGCTGTCATCCCCGTGGAAACATCTTTTTCTTCACCTAGGGTATAACTTTTTCAGCCAGAAATCAACATTGATATGCTAAAGTGCGGCCTAGATGAGTTAGAAGAAAGAAGAGAGCGCGCGCAAATAAGGAATGCTGCGTACCAACAGAGGGTAGCTAGATATTACAACTCACATGTGCGTGAAAGAAGGTTCTCGCTGGGCGACTTAGTGCTGAAAAGGGTGAACCCAGGAACTAAAGATAAAGCTGCAGGGTCACTCGCGGACAAATGGGAAGGGCCTTATCAGATCACAGGCGTAGCTGGCCACGGGGCATATCGCATCACTCGAGAAGGTTTCGGCGAACTACCCCGTCCATGCAATGCGCAGTACTTGAAGACATATTATCCTTAACTTGGGGGTCAAGTTAAGGATTTTTTGTGAGCCTTTTATTTTTTTTAGAATAGTTTTCGTTTTAGCATTTTCTTTATGACAGTATTAACAAAGTTGCAGGAAGTATTCAATAAAGAGTAATTTATTACTGAGAAATTATCGATTTCACTCGCCAAATACAAAAGGGCATTCGCCATCACACATCGCTATCATCACATAAAGATGAGTTTTATGCTCGCTGCAGCAAGAGCTAGTGAAGAATGAAATCTAAAGTTATAGAAATTGGCAATCGCCATCACGGGAAAACAGAATCCCTATGAACGAGTGAGCCAACTAAAAACAACAAGGGGAGACGTCCCAATAAAAAGCCAAAACTCAGCAATGGCAGCTAAACAAACAAAAAGTATATTAAAAACTCGGTGCATGGTCCGATAAATCCTGACAAACACTGAGTACGCCAAAATACAGCAATGGCAGCTGAATAAAAAATATAAGATATGCTAAAAAACTTGGTGCATGGTCGGATACGTCCTGACAAGCATTGAGTATGCCAAAAATACAGCAAAGGCAGCTGAATAGAGATATAAAATATGCTGAAAAAACTTGGCGAAAAACTAAAGCAAAGGCAGCTGAACAAAGAATAAAAGAATTTTATAACTTCTGTCATTTACAGTTGGAGGAACAAGAGAAATAAAAACCTACAGTCCTAGACAGTAAAGAAAGACCTAAAGCTCAACTAGCTGAAGGAGGACCCTCGCTGTCTTCCTCATCCTCCATCTCTTCTTCTGAAGGCCAGGTAACTTCCTCATCCCCTTCTGGCATAAACGGTTCATAGTTCCTTCCGGCAACAGGACCTAAGTCAGGTTCAACACCAGAACCAGAAAAACTGCATTTTCGACCTGAATAGTAAGTATTGAAGGCACGCTTACTGGGGATCTCCAAATGCATGGGATGCGGTTCAGTCATATTATAACGGCAGTGGGCTCTCCATCGTTTTATCTGCTCTTTAATCGAGTCCACACCGGTGGCCATGTGCTGCTGAAGAGACCTGTCGAAGCGCTTCAAAGCTTTTTCGTTTGAATGATCCTTCATGGCGAAGAACTTTTTCGCCTGCCTCATGCCTTTCTCAAACTCACGCAATAAAAGCGCATCATAGGCAGGGGATCTCTTGAAACGGTCAACCGCTTCAACCTCCGACACAGCCTTGAGGTCATTCAAAATAATTTCATGTGAGGCTAACTGGTTGCGCAAGTCCAAAGCCTCACGCTTTGCTTTTTCCTTCGCCTCCTCAACTAGTCGCTCAGCCTCAAAACGTGCTGCGAGTGATTCTTGATTAGCAGATAGTTGCTCTCGCAGCAAACGGATTTCCTCCTCAGCAGCACCTAGTTTCTCTTCAGCAGCCAGTTGAGCCGAAAGGTGCCCATCTGCCAATTCTCTTAGCTGTGCAAGCTGCTGAACGTAGTTTTCCTCAGCCGAAAGCTTCTCAGCTTCTAAAAGAGAGGCTTGTTCTCGCAGGCGTTTCAAATCCCTCGACAAATAATTTCCTCGCCTGTAGTTATCAGCCAACTTAGACAGCATCTGAAAAGAAGAGAAAAACAGAAGTCAGGAAACGCGCAAAACAAAAATACATAAGTACAGCGAGAGGCTCACCAGAGAATGGCAGTTGAAAAAAAACTCCATTTTCTTGTTGCAGGATCCTTTCTTCATCTGCTCCCAACTCTCACCAACATAAATATCGTTGTTCATTATATGAGAACAAATCTCAGCAGCCGTGAAATCCGAGAGGGAGACAGATTCAACTCCCTCACCAGCTTCAGTTGGATTAGTAGGAGGATCTCCGTGAGCAACACCAGAACCGGATGCAGAAGCCCCATCCTGTCTGGACGACCCCGGTCATCAGCTGGCCCTTGTCAACCAGATGACCCAGGCTGACCAACAAAAGAAGTGTCCGGCTCATTCACGGCCGCCGGAAGAGGAGTCGCACCAGTTGGGGAAATGGTAGGAGAGCCAAAATTGTTTACCCCCTCCGGAAGAGGAGACTCAGCTAAGACTGGTTCCTCGACAGAAGCCCCGGGGGCAGCAGTTTCAGTGGGAGTCTCAGTGATCACAGGCTCTTCAGCGACCTCCTCATCTGAAGAAACAACGTATTGCATGACCCTTGACGCCCGCTTTAAGGGCCGTGCAGCATGTTCAGGTGTACTCCCTGCTGGGCGTTTT
The DNA here is from genome assembly GCA_008009225.1 of Acer yangbiense. Taxonomy (NCBI): domain Eukaryota; kingdom Viridiplantae; phylum Streptophyta; class Magnoliopsida; order Sapindales; family Sapindaceae; genus Acer; species Acer yangbiense. Next base: position 31,627,589 of record CM017766.1, on the reverse strand, counting down.
CCCCTGCCAGTTCTAGGGGCAAGATCGCTTGTTCGATCGAGAGGAACCTCAGGGACATCAGCGTCAAAAGTAGGAATATCACTGACTCCCCCTGAAGCACCAACCTTTTCTTTACCCTTACGACTGGGGGTAGCTGCAGCAGGGGTAGTCGCAGGAGTAGTCACAGCAGTCCCCGCAGTAGTCGCAGCTGCAGGTGCAGTGGGAGTATTCGCAGCAGCTTCTGCGCGCATTGATGGCCGCCCCGACTCGACGCCTCCCACTAAAATCTCCTCCGCATCCTCGGCGTCGGAGGGATCATCACCATTCGGGCTAGCAATCCCTTCCTTGGCCAAACCAGCAATATGCCTTTTGCTGGCGGCCTCGGAATTCTTCACCGCCCTGGCTTGCAAGTCGCAAACGGTGTCAAAATCGCACACTGCAAGAAAAATAAACAAAGTGTCAACTAACAGAATAAAATGAAACAGTAAAACAAAGAAGGAATGGACAAAGACTTACAGCGAGGAAGCCTTGCATGTAAGCGTGTGAAAATCCCCTTGGAAATCATTTTTTCCTCATCCAAGAGGAAGGACCTATCCCTTTCTCCCAAAGGGAGGACAGCTGCTGCGGCAAGGTGAGAAATCTCTCTATCTAGTAAAACAGGAGCCGCCTTCAACCAAGCTTCAGGCGATGCGAAGTGCCTGGGAACCTTCTTCGCCGAGAAATTGTGGCGACTACTGGCAGGCACATCACGACCCCACTCGCCACCAACGAAAAACCAGCTGTTCTTCCACCTATTGTTCGAAGTGGGAAAGCCCCAGATGAACCCCTTTTTCTTCTCATCGCCGGAGATTTCTACTTGGCCGGGGTTCGCCACACCCTCAGGGATCCAGCTCTCCACGGGCGAAGAAATAAGGAAATACGTACCACCATGGCCCGCCTGCCTTAGTGTATAAAAATGGCGGATTTCACGAGGAGTAGGGGGCCCGTAACCCTTCAACTTCCACATGAGGCACAGGCACATCAATATTCTATAGCTATTTGGAGCGAGCTGTGCCGGCGTAATTTGAGCCTCCGTAAGAAATCTGGCGATGAAAGGCTGAAGAGGGAGAGTTACCCCACAGCTAAGCATGGCCCCGTAAATAGCGACTGCATTTTCAGGAGGATTCCACACAGCCCGGTCGCCAGGTAACATAAGATTCACTGAGTCTGGCAGGTCAAAACGACTCTTGTATTTGTGAAGCTCAACCTCGCCGACCACATTTACCTCCGTATCAAAAGAACACGGACGGTTTGGCGAGAAGCGTAGCCTATCCCTCTGATGGTCTTCAACATCAGAGTCAACAATCGTCTGCGCATCCAGCAGAGATTCACGTGGAACCCTAGAAGCGCGTCGTCTACTGCTTGTTGGTCTAGAAGATTTTGGCATTGTTGGAGAACCGCTGTTAGAAGACGAAGGAGAGATGTTAGGGATAAAAACATCTTCAGAAGATGGAACATAAACAGAAATTGGGACCGGAGAATCCGGACGAAAATTACGAATCAGAGATTCGATTTTGTCTGCAGTACTTTTATCACCAAGCTCCATGGCTTGCATCATCCGATTAAAAAGAGAAGAGCGTAAAGAAGGGTCCATAAGAACTCACCAGAAAACCCTAGATTCGCGAAAGGTTCGTAGAGAGGTAGGAATAATCGATTCCTGTGAACCGTCTGATAATAGAAAACACAGGGAAAGGACTGTAGCAAGTACTCGAAGAAATAAGGTAGATAAAAACGAAGAATCAAACTGCTCTTTTCGGCTCTGAGAAAACCAGTGGAGAAATAAATGGAAAGAATGAAATGGAGAAGAGGAAACGATCGGGCCTTAAAAAGAGGGAGTTTCAAAATTCAAAAAAGAAAATCAAGTAAAAGGATACGCAATTAATGAGAATGACAGCCACAGTGACCAGCCGCAATAGTCACCATCAGAAAACAGACATGTGGCATCTCGGGGAAAGCCAAGCGATCAAAATGTCTCTTCGTCTGTCAGGTAAGTGGAAGCGTCAGCAATTATGTGGACCAAGTTGAAAGCTTACACCGGAAGAATCAATTAATCAATACAGCGCGTGACAAAAAGGAAAGAGGGGGTTATTACAAAATGCGTCGAAATCTTAGTATAAATATAAATACTACTCGCAGAGACAAACGAAGCAAGAAGAACAAATCATTCGCCCAGCTCGGAGTATTTATGGGGGTATTGTTGTATGCATAAATTCGACAACCTGACACGTCATCAAAAAGAGTCAATAAAGATTGCCACGTCACTCATTTACTGGGTCAATGAAGGAAATGTGACAAGTCAATGTCAAAGTACCTCGAAACCAAAAGGGTCAAAAACATGCTCACCGAAACTGGATATGTACTCGCCAAATCTAGATATATGGTCGCCGAAGAAACGAAACCCAGAAATAAGTGTACTCGCTGCACCAGCATACTGGGCCTGAACCGACTCGGCAGAAACACGAAAATAAACCCTACACTTTAGAAAACCCATAACAGCAAGGAATCAAGGGGGAAAAGGAGAAGACCTATCTGTATCCGCAGCAACGTGGGATTCCCAAGACAAATCTGAAAGGAAATCCTACTATGAGCAGGACTAAAATCAAGGGAAAACCCTAAATATCATGTATAAATAGAACCACCTATCCCACGAGGAAGGGGTTCAGAAATTGAGAGAGAAGAGAGCAATTGTAAGAGAGATCTAAGCGTGTAACAAGGCAACGAAAACCTAGTATTACTTTTCTGCCCTCAGGGGCGCCGTGGTTTTTCCCGTTCAAGGGTTTTCCACGTAAAATCTGTCTTTTGCATGCGTTCTTAATCTCCTTGTTTTATATTGAATTGATATAATTGTTGAGTGCGTGGCAATCCAAATTTCACCGTCAACAGTAGCTAACATTTGGCTTCCTACCCTTCCATAACTCATAGGAGGTGTTTCTAGATTCGGGCCTTAGGAAAACACGATTCCCTATATAGCAAGCCGTATTGACGGCTTCGGCCCATAGGTTCCTAGGGACATTGTTGCTAAGCAACATCACTCGGGCCATCTCTTGAAGGACCTTATTCTTCCTCTCAACAACTCCATTTTGTTGAGGTGTCCTAGGAGCCGAGAACTCATGGGAGATGCCTAAGCTATTGCAATAGCTTTCAAATGAGGCATTCTCAAATTTCTTCCCATGGTCACTTCTAATCCGTTTAATGCTTTTAATGTTAGAATTCATTTCATTTTGTATTTTAGTACAAAGCAATTTAAACTTATCAAAAGTTTCGGATTTTTCTCTAAGAAAATATGTAGGATTCCATCTTCACTTTTCAATGGGAATAGTTCAATCCGGTAAGAAGTGGAGACCTTGTGCTAGAAGCACCCTCGTTGCCACCACCATTTCCACCGTTTCCACTCATAGTGTTTATGAATGAATGAAATGAATGCAAATGAATGAATGAAATGAATGCAAATGTATGAATGATCAAAAATCACACAAAATGCAAAACACACCAAAATAAGCAAGGATCACCTATGTATATCTAGGAACCCGCCCTAATACCAATTGAAACAAATTATAGCATGGTGTGTATAAAACTATCTAGAGCGGGGGTGAATAGATTTTAAACTTATTACCCAATTTTTTGTGTGAAGTCAATATTACAAAATTACCCCTAAATAGATAAAGCAATAAATCAAGTATAAAATGCGGAAATTAAATAACAATTGATTTTTACGTGGAAACCCTCACGGGAAAAACCACGGGCTAGTAAGTAAGCCACACTCGAACCTCGAATCCACTAAATGTGTAAAACGATTACAACCTAATCCCGAAAGTAATCACACACCTACCTAATCCCGGTATAAGTGAACCTAGTCCAATTTGCTTGCGATCTAATCAACCTAATCCCGGAAGCTACACACAAGAATTACTTTCTCAATGAAGAGAATAACACCCTAAGTGAATATCAATATCCAAATGCTTATCTAAGATGATAAATATGCAATTAGAACAATCCTAGTTATTAAAACTAAATGACATGAACATCAAATAGTTTAGCTAATCAAGATTAAGCACAAAACCTAATTAGCTATCACAATACAACTTCTCAAACATACAACACACTAATCTCAATCTTGTATCAAAAGATATATGAAAATTATACAAGTAATAAATTGAGAATGCTTGTTAAGAAAAAAACAAAATATGTAAGATATTAGTGAAAAGCTTACCAAGCAAAGTGTGATGAAGAATCCATGCAAAGAGACATCTAGATGATCAAGGATGATGCTAGATGATGATTGATGATCATGAAAAAGTGTTTGAGTAAACAAAAAAAGAGTTCTTGGAATTTTTTCTTCTCTTGAAAAATATCCTAAGTATGATATCTGAATATGAACTCTCTTAATTGGCCTAAAGTCAAAGTGGAATATATATAGGAGGCCAAAACAAAGTGTGGTCGTTTTGAATAAGTTGGCCTGAAATTGCCATGGGCGCTGTACGTAGAGCGCTTCTGTACAGCGCCTGTACAGCGCGCCAACTCTGTTCTCTCGGGAAAACAGAGTGGCGCTGTACGTACAGCGCTTTGTACAGCGCCCGTACAACGACCCAACATCGACCTAATTAAATCGATCAGGTCTAAACAGCGCTCGATGGGCGATGTTCGTACAGTGCTTCTGTAGAGCGCTTTTGGGAGCGCCCAGTGCAAAAATGCAATCCTAAGTCTAAGCATGACAAGGCAATTGGATATGCAAGATGCAATGGAAATGACAAGCAAGAAGAGATGTTAATGAACATTAATGCACAAAAATAAGACACACAACATACAAGGATTAAACATATGTATGAGTTGTGAGTGTGTGCAACTATCTCTTCAAGACAAGTAAGCACATATAAATATACCTTCGGTGCTTATCAAGACGAGGTCTTTAAAGGGCATTGAGCAATAACACTAACACTTAAGCTACCCTTACAAAGAACCCCAACATGTGGTTTGTCCACGAAATGAGCCAATTAACAAATGGGAACCTTACAATTATTTACTTTTGACAATTGTAATATTCAATCTATAAATGCTATAAAATTTGTTTAAATCAGAAATCACTTTATTAATATGAAAAGATTGTCAAAAACAATATTACACTCTTGCTATTGAGCATAATCCTAACATATAATCACCTTTGATTGACACCCTAGTGTGATTAAAGAATCCAATGAATGGGATGGATTAGTGGAGGGTATATTAACTGTAAGGATTCCCGTTGTTTTTAATTGGCTTATTTCGTGATCAAACCATATGTGGGGGTTCTTTGTAAGGGTAGCCTAAGTATCGGTCTTCTTGTCTGAAGCCCTTTGAAGACCTCGTGTTGATAAGCACCGAAGGTAAATTTCTATGTGCTTACTTTTCTTTGAAGAGATTAGTTGCACACACACACTAAACATTCATTGCATTTGTGTGCATTCTCTTCGTTTGTCACAATTCACACTTGCACTTATTTATTATATTTTGTTGTGTGTATTTGTGTCCTGTTGTTGTGTAATTCGTTTCCCGATAACTTTCGGAAACGTCCGCGCATGCACTAGAATGTGCTTTGTTTAGCGCGAGGACCGCCTATGGAGAATGCCCTTGGCTTCTCCTTGGTTTTCACCTATCTAGGTGATCGACGGTTATGATCGGCGGCTTGGCCGCCGAATGAAACTGCCGTTTCAGTCCAGATTGGTCTGAAGCTTTTCTGCGGTTAAGATCGGCGGTCACGACCGCCGTTCGAAACCGCTGATTCAAGACCTGATTGATTTATCTCTCAGTCTAATTCGGCGGTTGAAACGGCGGGCATGAAACCGCCGTTAGAAACCGCCGTTCATACCTGGTTGATTTTGATCTCTCTGTTCTGTTTCGGCGGTTGGAATCGGCGGTCACGAAACCGCCGAATGAACCGCCGTATGAACCGCCGTTTATGCTCTGTTCTTCACGAGCTCAATTCGGCGGTCATGAACGGCGGCCTGGCCACCGATTTAAACCGCCGATTGGCGCATTTCTTTGAAACTTACTTAAACGACCACACTTTGATTTGGCCCCCTATATATATGCCATTTTGACTTTAGGTCAATCAAGAGAGTTCATATTCAGAATTCATACTTAGGATATTTTTCAAAGAGAAGAAAAATTCCAAGAACTCCATTCTTGATTCTCAAACACTTTTTCATGATTATCAATCATCATCTAGCATCATCTTAGATCATCTAGATGTCATCTAGCATGGAATCTTCATCATACTTTGCTTGGTAAGCTTTTCACTAATATCTTACATGTTTTGTGTTTCTCTTATCTAGCAATCTCAATTAATTACTTGTTTGTTATTTTGTATGCTTTAGATACAATATTGAGATGAGTATGATGTATGTTTGAGATTTTATATTGTGCTTGCATATTAGGTTTTGTGCTTAATATTGATTAGCTAAACTAATTGACATGTCATTTAGTTTTGATATCTAGGATTGTTCTTAATTGCATATTAATCATCTTAGATAAGCATATAGGGTTTCCCTTGCTCTATGTTGCATTTTGGATATTTACATATATTCACTTAGGGTTGTATTCTCTTCATAGAGAAAGTAAGTCTTGTGTGTAGCATCCGGGATTAGGTTGCTTAGAACGCAAGCAAATTGGACTAGGTTCACTCATACCGGGATTAGGTAGGTGTGTGATTACTTCCGGGATTAGGTTGTAATCGTTTGCACATTTAGTGGATTCGAGGTTCGAGTGTGGCTTACTTACATAGCCCGTGGTTTTTGCCGTGAGGGTTTCCACGTAAAAACCAAGTGTTGTTTTAATTTCCGCACCATATTACAATTGCTTGGTTATATTATCTTGAGGGTATTTTCGTAATTTTGACTAAGACGAAAAATTAGGTAAAAAGCGTAAAATCTATTCACCCCCCCTCTAGATAGCTTTATACACACCGTGCTATTATTTGTTTCAATTGGTATCAGAGCGGGTTCCTAGACATACATAGGTGATCCTTGCTTATTTTGGTGTGTTTTGCATTTTGTGTGATTTTTGATCATTCATACATTTGCATTCATTTCATTCATTCATAAACACTATGAGTGGAAACGGTGGAAATGGTGGTGGCCACGAAGGAGCTTCTAGCACAAGGCCTCCACTTCTTACCGGATTGAACTATTCCCAATGGAAAGGGAAGATGGAATCCTACATATGCCAAATTCATGACCGTGCTTGGATGGCGGTGGAAGACGGATATGATCTCCCTATGATGACTCCCGAGGGTGGAGGACAAGATGTTTTGAAGCCTAAGGCGCAATGGAACGCGCAAGAGTTTGAGGCTTCTAAGTGGAATAGGAAGGCTATGCATGCCATTATGTGTGCTATGGATGAGAATCAGTACAAGCTTATTCAGAATACTCAGATTGCCAAAGTGGCATGGGACATCCTTCTAGTTGCACATAAGGGAACCGAGGTGGTGAAGGAGTCCAAGCTTCAAGTCCTCCAAACTCAGTTTGAGCTACTAAGGATGGGAGAGGATGAATGCTTCAATGACTTCGAAATCAAATTGATGGACATTGTAAATCAAAGCCATCAACTCGGAGACCCGTATTCGGATAGGAGAGTCAAGCAAAAAATTATGAGATCTCTCCCCGATAGGTTTGAATCCAAGGTGACGGCCATAGAAGAAAATAGTGGCTACATGGATATGAAGCCAAGTGAGGTGATTGGGCGTCTCCTTGCATATGAGTCTAGGAAGGCTCCTAGCACTACTACTCCTCCTAAGAAGTCTAAAGGAATAGCTTTGAAAGCATCTAAGGATGCAAAGGAGGCAAAGCATGAATCGGATGAAGACCTTGCCTTATTTGTGAAAAGGTTCAACAAGGTTATGGGGTTCAAGAAGAAGAAGGGATTTGGGTCAAGAGGACAAGATTTGAAGAAAAAGAGTTCCTTCAAGAAGTTTGAGCCTAGACAAGAGAGGACCGAAAGGAAAGGGGTCCAATGCTTTGAATGTGGTGGGATTGGTCACTTTGCCCCCGAATGTGCTAATCACAATGATAAGAAGAAGAGCAAAGTGATGGCCGCCACTTGGAGTGGGAGTAGTGATGACTCCAATGAGGAAAATGAGTCTTCAAGTGAAGAAGAGCTCATGGCTAACCTCCTAGCTTTTGCCTCCTCACATAAGAGCAAAAGTGGTAGTGAGAAAGAGGAAATGAGTCAAGAGGAAAATGACTCAAGTGAAATAGAAAGTGACTCCTCTTCTAGTTCCAAAAAGAAATTTGTGGAGCAAAAGGTGCTTGCCAAATACCATGCCGAGTTCAATGATTTAGCACTTAAAAGCACAAGAAAGATTGAGAGGTTGAGAGAAGAAAACCTTGAACTTTCGGCTCACAATGACCACTTAAGTGAACAAGTGGAAAGATTGAAGAGGAGAGAGGATAAGTTAATTGAGGAGTTAGACTTATCCAAGAGAAGTGAAGAAGGCTTGAAGAGGGAACTTGTAGAAGTTAAAGGGTCCTTGGCTAGGATAGATTCTAGCACCAAGAAGCTTGATCATTTACTTGGTGTTGGAAAGAGTCCAAGTGACAAGAGAGGTCTTGGGTATGATGATGGCAAGAACATCTCAACCTCTAACAAGACCGTGTTTGTCAAGAGCTTGAAGAACGAAGAAACTTCATTTGTGCAACCTCCTAGGAAGAAGTTAGAAGTAGGACAATGTTCTAATGCTCAAGTGAAAATGGGACCAAGAAGGAAATCTCAAGCTCAACCCCCTAGGGTCCCTCAAGCCAACACTCCTCCAAAATTGGCTCACAAAGGAAAGAGACCAATCATGCAACCTCAAGCTTGGAAGCAACCTAGACTGGTTCAACAACGAAGATGGATTGAACCCACTTATCCACAAAGACATGGACAAGCTCCCATACGTGCACAAAGGCAAGGTATGATTTCTTATTTCATCCCTATTTGTCACTTTTGTGGTTGTGATGGTCATATTAGACCAAATTGCTTTCAATATATTAAAATGTGTAGAAAACAAAGCATGATTGAGAAGAAAAAGAAAAGAGCCATGATGCATGTTCCTAGGAATGATAATATTATTATGCATGATCCTAGGACATCTAGAGCCCATATACCAAAGACCACTAAGAAAGCTAAGATTGTTTCTAGGTGGATTAGAAAGAATGACATTGTTTGCCATGTTGCTCAAATAGCCTTGAAGGCAAATTCTTCTAATTTTTGGTATCTAGATAGTGGGTGCTCTAGGCACATGACGGGAAACAAGAGTTTCTTCGAGACTCTTGTTATGGAGGAAGGTGGATATGTCACTTTTGGTGATGGATCCAAAAAGAAAGTTGTAGGGAAAGGAACCATTTCCGTTCCCGGATTACCCTCCTTATCCGATGCTTTATTTGTTGATGGCTTGAAAGCCAATTTAATAAGCATTTCACATCTAAGTGATGAAGGATATTCCGTCTTGTTTTGTAAAGATGATTGCTCGATCCTAAAGCCCGATGGACAAACCTTATTGAAAGGTATGAGATCTAGCGACAATTGCTATTGTCTTGAAGCTAGAATAGTCTCAAACAATGTGTCCATGGATGAGCAAATTGAGTTGTGGCATGAAAGACTTGGCCACATGAACTTTAGGGATCTACGGACCCTTGGAAAGTTCGAGTGTGTGCGTGGCCTCCCTAAGCTTGGGAAGAAAGCCAATGGTGTTTGTGGACCTTGCCAACAAGGAAAGCAAACTAAAAGCATGCACAAAAAGGGTAAGTATCTCACCACCAAGGAGCCTCTTGAGCTTCTCCACATGGACCTCATGGGTCCCATGCAAACCGAAAGTTTGGGTGGAAAGAGATACATTTTTGTATGTGTTGATGATTTCTCTAGGTTCACATGGACATATTTTCTTAGAGAAAAATCCGAAACTTTTGATAAGTTTAAAATGCTTTGTAATAAACTTCAAAATGAAATGAACTCTAATATTAAAAGCATAAAACGGATTAGAAGTGACCATGGGAGGGAATTTGAGAATGCTACCTTTGAAACCTTTTGTAATGGTTTAGGTATCTCCCATGAGTTTTCGGCTCCTAGGACACCTCAACAAAATGGAGTTGTTGAGAGGAAAAATAGGGTCCTTCAAGAGATGGCCCGTGTGATGTTGCTTAGCAACAATGTCCCTAGGAACCTATGGGCCGAAGCCGTCAATACGGCTTGCTATATAGGGAATCGTGTTTTCCTAAGGCCCGGTACTAGAAATACCTCCTATGAGTTATGGAAAGGCAAGAGGCCAAATGTTAGCTACTTCCACACTTTTGGAAGCAAATGCTACATTTTGAATGACCGTGATCAACTTGGCAAATTCGATGCTAAGAGTGATGAGGGTATCTTTATTGGCTATGCCTTGAATAGTAGAGCCTATAGAGTTTTCAATTTAAAGACTCTAAGTGTTATGGAATCATCCAATGTCGTATTTGATGATACTAGGCTCAAGTCTAATGATCATGAGGAGGAGGTTATTTTTAGTGATGGTTCTCCTTTGGAGAGGGTTGTGGTGACTCCCAATGTTGGGACATCTAATGAAGTCACACAACCTATTACTAGAGTTCCTAACTTGGACTCTAATGAACCCGCTCCATGGGTTAGAAGACTCCATAACAAAGAGGATGTTATTGGAGATGTTAATGAGGGTGTTAGGACTAGACGTCAACTTGCTAATCTTATTAGCTATACTTGCTACACCTCTCAAATTGAACCCAAAAAGGTTGAAGAAGCCTTACATGATGAATTTTGGGTTCTTGCCATGCAAGAAGAGCTAAACCAATTCGAAAGGAATGAGGTTTGGACTCTAGTTCCTAGGCCTAAGACCACTAATGTCATAGGCACTAAATGGATATTTAGGAACAAATCCGATGAGGATGGCAACATAGTGCGGAACAAGGCTAGACTTGTAGCACAAGGGTACTCTCAAATTGAGGGTATCGACTTTGAGGAGACATTTGCTCCCGTTGCCCGTCTAGAGTCTATTAGGCTTCTCTTGTCCATTTCTTGTGTGCACAAGTTCAAATTGCACCAAATGGATGTCAAGAGTGCCTTCCTCAATGGCTTCTTGCAAGAGGAAGTGTTTGTTGAACAACCCAAGGGGTTTGTGGATGCTCACCACCCCAACCATGTCTATCGCCTCAAGAAGGCACTATATGGGTTGAAACAAGCACCGAGGGCTTGGTATGAGCGCCTCACTCAATTTCTTGTTGACAATAACTACACAAGAGGTAGTGTTGACAAGACACTATTCATCAAGAGAGACAATGATGAGCTTTTCATAGCTCAAATATATGTCGATGACATAGTGTTTGGCTCCACCAACAACACCAAGGTCCAACAATTTGTTGATGTTATGTCTCATGAATTTGAGATGAGTCTTGTTGGTGAGCTTAATTACTTCCTAGGTTTGCAAATTAGGCAACTTGATAATGGGATCTTCATAACCCAAGCAAAATATGCCAAAAACCTTGTGAAGAAGTTTGGTCTTGAAAAAGCCAAACATTGTGACACTCCTATGAGCACCACTTTGAAGCTAAGCAAGGATGCTAGCGGTAAAAGTGTGGACCAAACCTTATATCGTGGCATGATAGGGAGCTTGCTCTATTTGACCGCAAGTAGGCCCGATATATCATTTAGTGTAGGAGTTTGTGCTAGGTACCAATCCGATCCCAAGGAGTCCCATCTCTCTTCGGTTAAGAGAGTCATTCGCTTTGTGAATGGGACTTCCAACTATGGGATTTGGTACTCATTTGACACTAATCCTAGTCTTGTAGGATATAGTGATGCGGATTGGGTAGGAAATTGTGATGATAGGAAGAGCACATCGGGCGGTTGCTTCTTTCTAGGCAACAACTTGGTGTCTTGGTTTTGCAAGAAGCAAAACTCGATTTCCTTGTCCACGGCGGAAGCCGAGTACATAGCCGCGGGGAGTGGATGCACTCAACTTATGTGGATGAAGCAAATGCTAGTGGATTACGGATTCAACCAAGGTACTCTCACTCTCTTTTGTGATAACATGAGTGCCATTAATATTTCCAAGAATCCGGTGCAACATTCTAGAACTAAGCATATTGACATCCGCCATCACTTCATTAGAGAGCTTGTTGAAAATAAATGCATAGTACTTGAACATGTAGGTACTAATGATCAACTTGCGGACCTATTTACTAAACCCTTAGATGCTACTCGATTTAAAACTCTTAGTAGATCTATTGGGGTATGTCTTGTGGAGTGATGTTCTATGATTGACCCCATATGGGGAACTCAAGCAAAGAGAGCTATTTTGCATTCTTGTATCTTGCAAAAAATTTGAAATATCTTATGCCTCTTCTTTTAATTGCTTGAGTAAGCTTGGTTGTACATATGTATATATGTTTTAAAATTCCATAAGTGTGAACCTTGCTTGTCTACAATCCATGTCATATTTATGTTCAAACATGCATTTTTGGACTAGGAAATGTATATAGGAAGTATGATTTGAATGACCTATGATTATCTCCATGACATGATGATTCTTTAATAACATGCTAATGACAAATGAAAAAGCATGAAATTCATAAAACATGCTCACATGAAAAGCATGAATTGATGATTGCATATTCTTAAAAATGCAAAACTTGTGTGAAAACTTATGAGACTCAAAATGAATAAAGGATCTTGTATCCATTCAAATGAATTTACATTCCAAATGTCTCTCTTTCTTTATTAGTTGAACATGGTTACTATCATACGGATAATTTTATCCGAAAAAATCAAATAGGGTGCAAAGTCGCTCATGCCATGTTTCGCTTATAAAGTTTGATATAGTTGCTCTTAAATTGAAATCCATAATCTCTATATCCTTGCTTTTCCCATGACATTGGTGAAATTGGTTTGAATTCTTATTAGAAACCTTTGTCATTTGCTTTTCCAAATACCATTGTATTTTGGACTTGAATGCTATATGTCTTGTATGCAAAGCATGTTGGATTCACACATTTTCTCAAAATAAATCTCCTTGTTTCTCTCAAATTAATTGAAGTGCATAAAGTGACTTATATGTATATGCAAGTCTTGCATGCTTCTATCTCTCGTTGCTATGAGTGACCCGGTTGGGGACTACTCCTTTGCCTATATCATGACAAAAAGGGGGAGTAGGATATGGTAAGGGGAGGTGCAAAATATAGAAGCTATTGTACACTGTACACTTTGGGGAGAACATACATTGAGGGGGAGTAACCCGTTGAGGGGGAGCATTGCATTTATCATACATTGCATACATTTGGTAATGTTGTGCCTAAATTCTAAAAATGCAAATGCTTGGTATTGTTCTCACATGATTAATCTCACACTTTTCTTGTATTAGAAATGTTAGAAACTCTTTTCAGGGATTGATTATTCTACAAGAGGATTGAAGACTTCAAGTTGCATTAGCTTATCTCTTTGTAATGTAGAATATCATTATAGTCCCGTAGTTTCTATTTTTTGTGAGGAATCATTGTGAGTGATGGTTTTGTCACGAAATAGCCAAAGGGGGAGATTGTAAGGATTCCCGTTGTTTTTAATTGGCTTATTTCGTGATCAAACCATATGTGGGGGTTCTTTGTAAGGGTAGCCTAAGTATCGGTCTTCTTGTTCGAAGCCCTTTGAAGACCTCGTGTTGATAAGCACCGAAGGTAAATTTCTATGTGCTTACTTTTCTTTGAAGAGATTAGTTGCACACACACACTAAACATTCATTGCATTTGTGTGCATTCTCTTCGTTTGTCACAATTCACACTTGCACTTATTTATTATATTTTGTTGTGTGTATTTGTGTCCTGTTGTTGTGTAATTCGTTTCCCGATAACTTTCGGAAACGTCCGCGCATGCACGAGAATGTGCTTGGTTTAGCGCGAGGACCGCCTATGGAGAATGCCCTTGGCTTCTCCTTGGTTTTCACCTATCTAGGTGATCGGCGGTTATGATCAGCGGCCTAGCCGCCGAATGAAACCGCCGTTTCAGTCCAGATTGGTCTGAAGCTTTTCTGCGGTTAAGATCGGCGGTCACGACCGCCGTTCGAAACCGCCGATTCAAGACCTGATTGATTTATCTCTCAGTCTAATTCGGCGGTTGAAACGGCGGGCATGAAACCGCCGTTAGAAACCGCCGTTAGAAACCGCCGTTCATACCTGGTTGATTTTGATCTCTCTGTTCTGTTTCGGCGGTTGGAATCGGCGGTCACGAAACCACCGAATGAACCGCCGTTTATGCTCTATTCTTCACGAGCTCAATTCGGCGGTCATGAACGGCGGCCTGGCCGCCGATTTAAACCGCCGATTGGCGCGTTTCTTTGAAACTTACTTAAACGACCACACTTTGATTTGGCCCCCTATATATATGCCATTTTGACTTTAGGTCAATCAAGAGAGTTCATATTCAGAATTCATACTTAGGATATTTTTCAAAGAGAAGAAAAATTCCAAGAACTCCATTCTTGATTCTCAAACACTTTTTCATGATCATCAATCATCATCTAGCATCATCTTAGATCATCTAGATGTCATCTAGCATGGAATCTTCATCATAATTTGCTTGGTAAGCTTTTCACTAATATCTTACATGTTTTGTGTTTCTCTTATCTAGCAATCTCAATTAATTACTTGTTTGTTATTTTGTATGCTTTAGATACAATATTGAGATGAGTATGATGTATGTTTGAGATTTTATATTGTGCTTGCATATTAGGTTTTGTGCTTAATATTGATTAGCTAAACTAATTGACATGTCATTTAGTTTTGATATCTAGGATTGTTCTTAATTGCATATTAATCATCTTAGATAAGCATATAGGGTTTCCCTTGCTCTATGTTGCATTTTGGATATTTACATATATTCACTTAGGGTTGTATTCTCTTCATAGAGAAAGTAAGTCTTGTGTGTAGCATCCGGGATTAGGTTGCTTAGAACGCAAGCAAATTGGACTAGGTTCACTCATACCGGGATTAGGTAGGTGTGTGATTACTTCCGGGATTAGGTTGTAATCGTTTGCACATTTAGTGGATTCGAGGTTCGAGTGTGGCTTACTTACATAGCCCGTGGTTTTTCCCGTGAGGGTTTCCACGTAAAAACCAAGTGTTGTTTTAATTTCCGCACCATATTACAATTGCTTGGTTATATTATCTTGAGGGTATTTTCGTAATTTTGACTAAGACGAAAAATTGGGTAAAAAGCGTAAAATCTATTCACCCCCCCTCTAGATAGCTTTATACACACCGTGCTATTATTTGTTTCATTAACCACATTAATCTAAACCTTGTCTTGTAAACAACCAATCCCACCTTGACCCCCTTTCCTTAATTAGTTAGGCATTGAGGTGGGAAGATATTTATGGTTCATAGTTATGACCTAAACACACTAAAAAATACAAGAGGTTAATTTATATGAGATTGGTTCTTTAGGATAGTCGAAAAGCACCCCTAATCCACTAGCAACTTTATCAATCCCCTAGCGTATCTCTTAATTGTTTACACCCACTTTTCTTATTAAGATTGTTGAGTATTCTATTTTTCCTATCACCATATTTTTAGTTACATTTACTTTTATGCATTTTTGGTGGTTTATCAAACCACACACACTATCCACCTACTATGATTTTCTTAATTGCATTTAGGATTAGTTAAGTTATTCAACTCATTACTCCGATTCCCTGTGAAATGAATCCTTACCTACTGTTATACTAATCTTTACATCCTAAAAGGATTTTCTAGTGGTAAAAACATTGTTTTCTAAAGATCACATTTATACACAAATATTGTATTTTGTTGAGTACCAAAACGACCTCATCACTATATGTCTTAGAGTTGGATTTTTTTTTCAAGCAAAAGAAAATAACTCTCACTCTAAACCTTAGGGTTGGCCGAATTCTATAGACAGATATATATAGGTGGCCAAAATCCTAACCCTAGGTGGATTTGTGCCTTGTGGCCGAAATCCTCACCCTAGATGGATTTGTCTTGGCCGAAATCCTCACTTCAAGAGGAATTATGTTTCACCTAAACTTCTATCATACTTTAGAATCCAAACACTAATCCAACTCTCTAGTGTATTATTAAATTGTGACTATATCAAAAACTTCCTAATTTGACTAGATAAATAAATTCCTTTTATTTATCTACTTACCAAATAAAGTCTTTCATTCTTATTATACTACCAACAATAGTATAACACTAAGAAACCTATTTCCTAGTTAGAAAAAGATTTTGACTTTTAATTAAATAATTAATTAATCAATAAATTAATTAACTTCCATTTAGTTAAACAATAAAATAAAACAATATAATAGGCCAATTACTTAGCCTTGCCGCCCATATCCAAAACATGGGCTATATATTGTTTTTTCTATTTTATTAAATCCATTGAACTTTAATAAAAAGTCCACATGAAATTCCCTTTAATTAATAGTGTATTATATACCTAGGGGGGGGGGGGGTGAATAGGTATAGGTCCAATTTCTTCCTTATTCAAATATTTGCGGATAAGAAGAATTAAAAGAACACTTGATATGATTTAATCAATGGAATAGAATGATTCAATACATGTGAAAATCAATATACAAGATATACAATAAATTCAAGATAAGGAAGATAATAAAAAGTAAAGCGAAATGAGACACAAGTATTTTTACGTGGTAAAACCTCAAAGAGGAAACATCCACGGGTTGATACCATAACCACCAGCAAAGCAATCCACTATATGAAAAGGACTTACACACTCAAGCTATCAACACATGATATCCGCTCAAGCTATCACCTCCTAGTCTACCCAAATTGCTAGTGAACTACCAAGCCTACTTCCTATCCAAGTTGTGTCCTACACCTCTAGGAAGCAACTTCCTATTCAAGATGCTCACGTCTCTAGGAAGATTTCTTGCTTATCTATCCGGATCCTCCCGACCCTAGACAAGTCTTCTTGCTTGACTATCCGAGTCCTCCCGACTATAATCAAGACTTCTTTGCTCTATCCACAAAGCTTCACTCACTTTGCTAGAGACTTCAACCTTATACAAGGCAATGATCTAAGTGATGCAAATGATGCAAACACAATCATATAAAGCTAGATGATCAATCAAGCTAAATGTACATGCTTAGTGATAAACAAGAATTATGCTTTCAACACACAATCACAAATCTATCTAGAAATCAAAGCATGTGAATCAATAAGAACAAGATATGAATATACAATATATCAGACAATAAATCTTAGTCCTTAGATGATGAAATTAAACCTAGAAAATGTCTATGTATATCTTTGACACTTTCACCTCTTGAAGACAATATTTGCACTAGACGTTGCTCTTCAACTTTGAAGCTTCTTTTATTCTAAGAACATCCTAAGTAACAACTATTACAAATATAGAGTGTTTTGAAATGGAATCAAGCCAATACAAATCATGAACCTTACACCACATGTGAACTAGACCCATTTTTACTAAAAGAAACAAGTCCACATGCCTTAATACAATTCTAGATGGACCCATAAATTAGTCTGGTAGAATATAACAAGTGATCCATGCAAGTCCGTGTGGATTGGAGATCTTGGCGAGCTATCTAAATTTAAGCTTAAATAGATATAACCCAATCACAATCAACAAATGATTCACTTAGATTCGATCTATTAATTTTAGTTCATTCTACTAAAGAACTAAAATTGCACTCTTAAATAAAGATAGAATAAGTAAATGATTCTCATTCATACCCTAGACAATCTTATTGGAGATAGTGTATCCTCGTGAAAAATATCAGTAATCGCCAAGAGCTCATAGACCGTCTATAGCTCTCCTAGTTACCATATTTACTCATATGACCACATTTTGAACTTGGATATTTTGACTTGTCCAGAAGCCATGTTTCAATAGACACTATCGAAAACTTAACGTTAAGATTTAATATCCAATACCTCAAAATATCCATATGATGATATTTTACTCTCATATAATAAATGGAGCAACGATGTCTATATCTATAAATGAAGTCCTTTATCAATTAGCAAATGAATACCACCAAACTATCGAGGATAGACTATGCTATATAATCATACTCATTGATAGCTCAAATGATAACACTTGTAACCATAAGTCCATCATTTATCTCAGGATTAAGATAGACTCTCTGATTGTCCTCATAATGAAAATTTTTATCCACTAACGATTTCTAGATAAAGTATTTCATTATAATCCTATTCAATGCACCTAGTGTTAGGATTATGCTCAATAGCAAGAGTGTAATGTTGTAATTGACAATCTTTTTCATATTAATAAAGTGATTTCTGGTTTAACAAATCGTATAGCATTTATAGTTTAATATTATAATTGTCAAAGTAAATAATCATAAGGTCTAAAGACTATGAGAAAATAAGAATTGTTCGTACATCTGGATATGTATGAGGTAGACACAATTCTTTAGTTAGTCTTGAATAATGTTCACAACTTAAGTTAAAGGTTGGGCACCTTTATCTTGTTAAAGTTGTAGAATTCTTTTGCTAGCATTTGAGTGGGATCAAATGAGATATGATGAGTCTAAAATCATCGGAGTGTCTTCGAGTAAAAGAATCTAGTGCATTGGGTGCATTGAACTGGATCACAATGAAAAGCTTTATCTAGAACCGTCAATAGATAATAGTCTTTTCATTATCAGGACAATCGGAGAGTCTATCTTAATCCTGAGATAAATGATGGACTTATGGTTGCAAGTGATATCATTTGAGTTATCAATTAGTACGATTATATAGCATAGTCTATCCTCGATAGTTTGGTGATATTCATTTGTTAATCGATAGAGGACTTCATTTATAGATATGGACATCGTGGCTCCATTTATTAAATGAGAGTATAATATCATCATATGGATGTTTTGAGGTAATTGGATATTAATTCTCAACGTTGAGTTTTCGATAGTGACTATTAAAAACATGGCTTCTGGACAAGTCAAAATATCCAAGTTCAAAACGTGGTCATATGAGTAAATATGGTAACTTGGAGAGTTATAGGCGGTCTATGAACTCTTGGCAATTACTGATATTAATCACGAGGATACACTATCTCCAACATGATTGTCTAGGGTATGAATGAGGAACATCTTCTTATTTTATCTTTATTTAAGAGTTCAATTTTAGCTCTTTAGTGGAATTAGTTAAAATTAATGGATCGGACCTAAGTGAATCATTTGTTGATTGTGATTAGGTTATGTCTATTGAAGCTTAAATTTAGATAGCCCACTAAGATCCCCAATCCACACGGACTTGCATGGATCACTTGATATATTCTACCGGACCAATTTATGGGTCCATCTAGAATTGCATTTAATATATTAAGAATATAATTTGCACATTATTTGTTTAATGGGCTGATCAATTATATTAATATATTAATGAAAGGCATGTGGGCTTGTTTCTTTTAGTAAGAATGGGTCTGGTTCACATGTGGGCTTTTTATTTAAGGTCCAATGGATTAAATAAAATAAGGAAATAATATTTGGCCCATATATTTAATGTGGGGCGGCAAGGCTATATTATTGTTCAAAAATATTATTTTATTTTATTGTTTGATTAAATGAGAATTAATTAATTTATTAATTAATTATTTAATTAAGAAACAAAATCTTTTTCTGATAAGGAAATATATTTCCTAGAGTTATACTAAAAGTAAAAGACTTATTTGGTAAGAAAATAAATAATAAGTTTTATTTATTTAATCAAATAGGAAAGTCTTTTATTAAGTCAATAAAAGAATAAAAACACTTATGAGTTGAATTAGGGTTAGGAGTCTAAAGTTGATGTGAATTAGGGTAAAACACAAATCCTTTTTTGTAGAGGATTTTCGGCCAACCCTAATAGCATTACAAGGTGATTTCAGCAACCCTAATTAAATGAGAAGTAAAATTTGGCCACCCTATATAAGAAGCAATATAGGGTTCGGCCACTCTAAGTTTTTTTACTGGATCAATTTCTTCTTCTTCTCATACTTATAGAAAAGTGTTTGATTATTCTGTCAAGACAAAAAAGAGAGAAGAGATTATTCTTTTGATAGTACACTAATTGCTTGTTCATCAATAGGCTTGTGTGTACAACATCAAATTAGGTTCACGCAAGTTTCGATCATTAGATTGAGAACTCAAAAGTGACCAGAATAATCTTTGTAGTCTTTTGGTTGTTTTGTGACTAACAAAAGGAAAAAGAAAGTTTGTTTATCCATTCTCAGGTATGCAATTCAAAGAAAAGGGAGACCACGCTCCTAAGTGATTCACGTTCGTGCTATGATTGAAGACCTTGCGGATTACCATCGATGTAAGTCAATCGAATCACGCGACAAAAGGTATTCTACCTTTTGTTACTTTATATGTATGTTTAATTAATTTAAAGGGTTAAGGTTCATCAAAGAAAAAATTTTAAAACATACTAAATCTCTTTTTAGTCTCGCTTCCGCTGCGTTGACCGTATTTTTTTCCCTCCACCTAGTGCACTAGATTGTTTTACTCAAGGACACTTTGATGATTTTAGACTCATCATAACACATTATATCCCATTCAAATGCTAGCAAAAGAATCTGTTAACCGCCTTTTTTGGCAGGGGTCCAAAGAAGAATTTTCCATCCATGCTAAGGTCATTTGATTGTTGAAAGAATGAACCCAGGGTCCTGAGGATCCCGCTACCGCACTTGGTACCCGGTACCTCGTACCCCTCACCTGGTACCCGGTACCCCGCACCTGGTACCCCACAGTCGGACCGGTCCTCCACAGTCGGACCAGTCCTCCAAGCACCTCCCAACCACCTAGCATAGAAGACGTCAACAAGAGAGGTCTTAGTACACCATCTATCAGATTACCAAGGAAGACCATAACCATGCTATAAGAAAGACAGTATGCGCCAGCATTCAAATACAAGGAAGGTTGACCTCTCCGACCATTCACAACGCCATTAGTGGAGATAGTCAACCCTATTAATGGAGATGATCAACTGTATTAATGAAGATAGTCAACCCTTTAATGGCCATTCACAACGCCATTAATGGGAGAATTTTCAACTCAATTAATGCCAAATCAGTGTTCCTATAATTGTGGATTGATTGACTAAATTGATAGAGTGGGCAATAAGAATTAGAACCTATAAATATTGTAAGGATTCCCATATCTTGATTGGCTTATTTCGTGGACAAACCACATGTTGGGGTTGTGAATGTAAGGGTAGTCTAAATGTTTAAGGTTGAAGCTCGAAGGCCCTTTCAAGACCTCAAGGGACAAGCACGCCAAAGGTATAAATTCTTGTGCTTGTTTTTTCTTTGAAGAGATTTAGTAAGCACACACACACTTAGCATACTTGCATTTGTGTGCATACTCTTCACATGTCACTTTACACACTAGCACTTTGGTTGATATATCTTGTTGTGTGTATATGTGCTTTATAATTCGTTTCCCGACATTGTTCGGAAACGTCCGCGCTTGCACTAATGAGTGCTTGGTTTTGCGCAAAGACCGCCCACGGAGAATGCCCTTGGCTTCTCCTTGGTTTTCACCATTGTTGGTGATCGGCGGTTATGATCGGCGGCCTGGCCGCCGAATGAAACCGCCGTTTTAGTCCAGATTAGTCTGAAGCAATTATGCGGTCCAGATCGGCGGTCACGACCGCCGTTCGAAACCGCCGTTCATACCTGATCGATTTTAATCCCTCGGGTTTGATTCGGCCGTTGGATCGGCGGTCAAGAAACCGCCGAATGAAACCGCCGTTGATGCTCTGTTCTTCACAAGCTCAATTCGGCGGTCGTTATCGGCGGCCTGGCCGCCGATTGAAACCGCCGAACGGTGCGTTTCAAGGGCAAAATTGTCTTTTCACATGCCCAATTCTTGATGTCTATAAATATCTTATTTTCTCATTCTCTGATCAAGCTTCTTGAGTTATTAGAACCCTAAACTTTCAAGAGAGATTTTTGAGAAAAAATCAAATCAAGAACTCACCTTTAAACACTCAAATCAAATCCTTTTTGCATCAAATTACATATTGCATCCTCTATGTCTACATAGAAAGCATCTATGATTGGATTGGCATCATCACAATATGTTTGGTAAGATTTTGATTAGTTTCATCTTATTTTAGTATTTTTACTATCAAGCATATTCTCTTTTAATTTACTTGTATGTTGTTGATCATATGATAAATACAAGAATAGAGAATTAATTGTGATGAATTAATTGAGTGTTGTTTTTGTGATAGCTAATTAGGTTTTTGCTTAATCTTGATTAGCTAAGCTATTTGACATGTCATTTAGCAATTGATATCTAGGGTTGATTAAATTGATTATATCATCATCCTAGATAAGCATCTAAGGTTACCTAGCCTTGTTTGTTATTTGAATATTCATACATATTCACATAGGTTGCATAATCTCTTCTTAGAGAATTAATTCTTGAGGCTAAGGTTGCTTAGGCCTCAAGCAATTGGACTAGAGCCACTTTTAAAGGCCCGAGTGGTAGAAGTGGGGGGTTATTGACTGGAGTGTTAGACGAGGTCTACATAGGTTGTAAACTCCATTTCGATTAGTGGATTTCGAGGTCCGAGTGTGGCGCACTAAACAGCCCGTGGTTTTTCCCAGTGGTTGGGTTTCCACGTATACATCAAGTGTTATTTAAATTCCGCACTATATTACACTTGCTTGTATTTTTGACTAGTAGGGGCATTTTCGTAAAATTGACTTGCATGCGAAAATTGGGTAATAATAGTTAAAATCTATTCACCTCCCCTCTAGCTTTATATAGAACACGCCTCTAATTTGTTTCAATTGGTATCAGAGCGGGTTCCTAGATATACTTAGGTGATCCTAGCTCATTTTAGGTGTGTTGTGCATATGTGTGATTTTTGCTCATTCATACATTTTGCATACATTTCATTCATTCATTTGATACAATGAGTGGATTCGGTGGCAACCATGAGGGTGCTTCAAGCACACGGCCTCCTCTCCTCACCGGTGTGAATTATGCCTCATGGAAAGGCAAGATGGAGGCATATGTGTGCCAAATCCATGATAGGGCATGGATGGCAATTGAAGATGGGTATGCACCTCCTATGATGACTCCCACGAGTGGTGGAGAAGAAGTACTCAAGCCAAAGGCCTAGTGGTCACCTGAAGAGTTTGAGACTTCAAAATGGAATAGGAAGGCATGGCATGCTCTTCTATGTGCAGTGGATGAAAATCAGTACAAACTGATTTAGAACACTAGGATAGCCAAGGAGGCATGGGATATCCTACAGGTTGCACATGAGGGAACCGATGTCGTTAAGGATTCCAAGCTACAAGTCCTTCAAACGCAATTTGAGTTGCTTAAAATGGAGGAGGACGAGTGCTTCAATGACTTTGAAGTCAAGTTGATGGATATTGTGAATCAAAGCCATCAACTCGGTGATCCTTATTCGGATAGGAGAGTTAAGCGGAAAATTATGAGGTCTCTCCCCGCTAGATTCGAATCAAAAGTGACGGCTTTAGAGGAAAATAGCACATACAAGGATATGAAGCCGAGCGAGGTGATTGGAAGACTCCTCGCCTATGAATCTAGGAAGGCTCCTAGTATTTCTCCTCCTAAAAAGCAAAAAGGAATTGCTTTGAAAGCTTCCAAGGTTGAGAAGAAGGAAAAAGGTGACTCGGACCAAGACATGGCTTTGCTACTTAGAAGATTCAAGAAGTTTGTCAAGTTCGAGAATAAGGGCATTGGATCCAAAGGCCAAGACTTGAAGAAAAAAGCTCCCTTCAAGAGTTTTGAGCCTAGGCAAGAGCATAGTGAGAAGAAAGGGGTCCAATGCTATGAGTGTGGTGGTATAGGTCACATCTCACCAGATTATAGGAACTTGAAGAACAAGATGGCAAAAGTGATGACTGCCACATGGAGTGAAAGTGATGACTCCGGAGAGGGAGATAAGTCATCAAGTGATGATGAGCTTACCATCAACTACACGGCATTTGGGGCCACTTGTGTAGAAGATAAAGTTGTTGGTAAGAATGACTTGACTAGTGATCCCATAGAAGAAAAAGATGAAGAAGTAGCTCTAGAGAAGATAAATGTAGCTACTCATTGGGATATGACTCTCATTGACTCAAGAGACCAAGGTGGAGGTCTAAATGAGGGAAATGACTCCATTAGTGAGAATGAGAGTGGAGGAGATAACTTAAGTGAAGATGACTCCTCATCTAACTCTACAAATGGAGGTGTAGAGAAAATGGATGTAAATGACTCTCATTGACTCAAGAGACCAAGGTGGAGGTCTAAATGAGGGAAATGACTCCATTAGTGAGAATGAGAGTGGAGGAGATAACTTAAGTGAAGATGACTCCTCATCTAACTCTACAAATGGAGGTGTAGAGAAAATGGATGTAAATGACTTTATAGTCAAGTGTGAAAGTTCATTGGAGAAGAAAAATATAAAGTTGAAGATTTTAGAGGATGAAAGTCTAGAACTTTCAACACACAATGACCACTTAAGTAAACAAGTGGAGGCATCCAAGAAGATTGAAAACAAGCTAAGGGATGAGCTAGCTATGTCTAAGAGGAATGAAGAAGGGTTGAAGAGAGAGCTTGTTGAAGCCATAGAGTCATTGTCTAGGATGACTACAAGCACCAAGAAACTTGACCACATTCTTGGTAGTGGAAAGAACCCTTGTGACAAGAGAGGTATTGGGTATGAAGAAACAAAGGAGATCACTACTCCAACCAAGACCGTCTTTGTCAAGAGTTTGGGCAAGATAGAAGCCTCACCGGTGCACACTCCTAGGAAGAAAATTGATCTAGGACAATGTTCAAGAAATGCACAAGTGAAGGTAGCTCCTAAGAGACAACCTCAAGCTCAAAAAGTTCCTCAACCTAACTTCCCTCAAGCTCATATTCATCAAGGGAAGAGGCCAATCATGCAAAATGAAACAAGGAAGCAAGCTAGACCGGTTCAACAACAAAGAAGATTTGAACCCGCTCAACCACAAAGTCATGGGATGGCTCCTATGCATGCACAAGGACATGGTATGAATTCTAAATTTATCCCTACATGTCACTTTTGTGGTATTAATGGTCACATTAGACCAAATTGCTTTCATTTCATTAAATTATGTAGAATCAAAAGCATGATTGAAAAGAGAATGATAAGAGCTAGAATGCATGCTAATAGGAAGGAAAACATTCATATTCATGATCCTATTAATTCTAGTACTCTTGAACCATTGTCCACTAGGAAGAAAAATGTCATATCTATGTGGATAAGGAAAAATGAACCCGCTTGCTATGAGACTAACAAGTCTCAAATAGGTTCAACCAAGTCAAATGGACTTGGGAGGTCCATAGGACCTCATGACCTTCATTGATGAAGGATGATATTGACCCCATATGGGGAACTCAAGCAAAGAGAGCTTATGCATACTTGTTGCATGCAAATATTTGAAAAATCTTATGCTTCTTTGTTAATTGCTTGAGTAAGCTTGGTTGCACATTTGTATATATGTTTTCAATTCAATAAGTGTGAACCATGCTTGTTTACAATCCATGTCATATTTATGTTCAAACATGCATTTTTGGTCTAGGAGATTTACATAGGAAGTATGATTTGGATGACCTATAGTTATCTCCATGACATGATGATTCTTAATGACATGCTTAAAAATTGAAAAGCATGAGTTGTTTATAACATGCTAATGTCATATGAAAAGCATGAAATTCAAATGACATGCTCAAATGAAAAAGCATGAATTGATGATTGCAATTTTTAAATGCAAAACTTGTGTGAAAAAGCTTATGAGGCTCTAAATGAATAAAGGATCTTGTATCCGTTCAAAGGAATTTATATTCCAAATTGTCTCTCTTTCTTTATTTCTTGAACATGTCTATTATCATACGGGTTTCATTCCCGGAAAAATCAAATAGGGTGCAAAGTTGCTTATGACATGTTTGACTTATAAAGATGGATATAGTTGCTTATACATTAAAATTAATGAAAACTCTATATCTTTGCTTCTCTCATGACATTGGTGAAATTGGTTTGAATTCTTTTTAGAAACCTTTGTCATTTGCTTTGCCAAATACCATTGTATTTTGGACTTGAATGCTACATGTCTTGTATGCAAAGCATGCTTTGTTTCACACATTTATTTCAAAATAAATCTCCTTGTTTCTCTCCATTTGATAGAGTTGCATAAAGTGCATTTTGTGATTATGCAAATGACTTGAATGCTATCATCTCTCTTTGCTAAGTGACCCGGTTGGGGACTACTCATTTGCCTATATCATGACAAAAAGGGGGAGTAGAATGGTGGTAAGGGGGGTTGCAATTATGCATGTTGGGGAGACAATACATTGAGGGGGAGTAACCCTTTGAGGGGGAGCATTGCATTCATCATACATTGCATGATGTTGTGTTTATTTTCTTAGAAATGCAAATGCTTGTTTATGTCCTCACTTGATTCATCTCACTTTTACTTGAATTGGAAAGTTTAGAAACCTTGTTTCAGGGAATGATTGTTCTACAAGAGATTGAAGGCTTCAAGTTTTATTTTTTATATATCTCTTTGTATTGTAGAAAATCTTCATTGACCCATAGGTTTATTTTGTTGTGAGGAATCAATGTGAGTGCTGGTTTTGTCACGAAATAGCCAAAGGGGGAGATTGTAAGGATTCCCATATCTTGATTGGCTTATTTCGTGGACAAACCACATGTTGGGGTTGTGAATGTAAGGGTAGTCTAAATGTTTAAGGTTGAAGCTCGAAGGCCCTTTCAAGACCTCAAGGGACAAGCATGCCAAAGGTGTAAATTCTTATGCTTGTTTTTTCTTTGAAGAGATTTAGTAAGCACACACACACACTTAGCATACTTGCATTTGTGTGCATACTCTTCACATGTCACTTTACACACTAGCACTTTGGTTGATATATCTTGTTGTGTGTATATGTGCTTTATAATTCGTTTCCCGACATTGTTCGGAAACGTCCGCGCTTGCACTAATGAGTGCTTGGTTTTGCGCGAAGACCACCCACAGAGAATGCCCTTGGCTTCTCCTTGGTTTTCACCATTGTTGATGATCGGCGGTTATGATCGGCGGCCTAGCCGCCGAATGAAACCGCCGTCTCAGTCCAGATTGGTCTGAAGCAATTATGCGGTCCAGATCGGCGGTCACAACCGCCGTTCGAAACCGCCGTTCATACCTGATAGATTTTAATCCCTCGGGTTTGATTTGGCGGTTGGATCGGCGGTCACATAACCGCCGAATGAAACCGCTGTTGATGCTCTGTTCTTCACAAGCTCAATTCAGCGGTCGTTATCGGCGGCCTGGCCACCGATTGAAACCGCCGAACGGTGCGTTTCAAGGGCAAAATTGTCTTTTCACATGCCCAATTCTTGATGTCTATAAATATCTTATTTTCTCATTCTCTGATCAAGCTTCTTGAGTTATTAGAACCCTAAACTTTCAAGAGAGATTTTTGAGAAAAAATCAAATCAAGAACTCACCTTTAAACACTCAAATCAAATCATTTTTGCATCAAATTTCATATTGCATCCTCTATGTCTACATAGAAAGCATCTATGATTGGATTGGCATCATCACAATATGTTTGGTAAGATTTTGATTAGTTTCATCTTATTTTAGTATTTTTACTATCAAGCATATTCTCTTTTAATTTACTTGTATGTTGTTGATCATATGATAAATACAAGAATAGAGAATTAATTGTGATGAATTAATTGAGTGTTGTTTTTGTGATAGCTAATTAGGTTTTTGCTTAATCTTGATTAGCTAAGCTATTTGACATGTCATTTAGCAATTGATATCTAGGGTTGATTAAATTGATTATATCATCATCCTAGACAAGCATCTAAGGTTACCTAGCCTTGTTTGTTATTTGAATATTCATACATATTCACATAGGTTGCATAATCTCTTCTTAGAGAATTAAGTCTTGAGGCTAAGGTTACTTAGGCCTCAAGCAATTGGACTAGAGCCACTTTTAAAGGCCCGAGTGGTAGAAGTGGGGGGTTATTGACCGGAGTGTTAGACGAGGTCTACATAGGTTGTAAACTCCATTTCGATTAGTGGATTTCGAGGTCCGAGTGTGGCGCACTAAACAGCCCGTGGTTTTTCCCAGTGGTTGGGTTTCCACGTATACATCAAGTGTTATTTAAATTCCGCACTATATTACACTTGCTTGTATTTTTGACTAGTAGGGGTATTTTCATAAAATTGACTTGCATGCGAAAATTGGGTAATAATAGTTAAAATCTATTCACCCCCCCCTCTAGCTTTATATAGAACACGCCTCTAATTTGTTTCAAATATGACAAAGCTCTCTATTGAAAAGGGGTTTCTTCTGCTTCTTCTTCTTCTTTGATATTGATTTCAGAAAAGGGCTTATGCTCGCCTATGATTGTAAGCTCTCTGGACCACTTATGTTGTATTATTCTCCTACTTGTGTAAGCTCCCCGGAGCACACCTTATTGATAAATATATAAAGGATCTCTTTCCACTGGATACTACCTAGGGGTTTTTCAGCATATGATCATACGTGATGCTTTTTCCCCCTAGGCCAGTCCACCTTCTACCAAAAGAATTGTCATTCTCCTTTCTATATCTTTTATTATGCATGTATGTGAGTTCAATTCTGACCCCACTGGTCCAAGCTCTCTTATCCGCCTATTCGCATGACATGCCGTAGTAAAGCCCCAACGGGCAGGGTGATTTTTTCTCCTACCTTTTGTACCTTACTCCAGATATTTTACTCGTACAAAATCATGGTACCTAGAGGTACCTACCCTGCTGCAGCCTACCGGGTAGCAATTTGAGGGTGTTAATTGAAATTCCTCACCCAGAGCAAATTTTTGGTTAAAAGAATCTATAACTTTAACAAGGTAAATGCGCCCAACCTTTATCTTAAGTTATGAACATTATTCAAGACTATCTAAAGAATTGTGTCTACCTCATACATATCCAGATGTACGAACAATTCTTTATTTCTCATAGTCTTTTGACCTTATGATTATTTACTTTTGACAATTGTGATAATTAAACTATAAATTCTATAAGATTTGTTAAAATAGAAATCACTTTATTAATATGAAAAGATTGTCAAAAACAATATTACACTCTTTCTATTGAGCATAATCCTAACAATTCGTAGTGACCATATTGGTCTGGTAAAGATGGCCTGATCGGGATAATCAGATCAATCGGGTTAAGATACTAGAACGGGATTAAGTAGCCAATCAAGGTGAATAAGATCTGGTCTAGTAAGACAGCTGGTCGGCTAAGCAACACATGGAAGATATTGAGTTCAGGGCTATCACAACTCAAACACGTAGAAGAAGGGTCTTACTCAAACAAGGACTTCAAAGTACACTTTAATAAGGAAACAAATTTCCTTACAGATACCAGAGTCCAGAATAAACAAGTGATCCAATTCATTTAATGCGTAAAAGACGCAAAACAGGAAAGAAGATGAAGGCGACTCCTATAAGTTAGAATCCTACTAAACCTCGTCAACATTCCTTACTTGTTGTTATTAGTAAAATTCGGATGATTGACAGGTTAACAAGACTACCATAAGATACAGAGAATGCAAGTGTATTAGGATTTTGAGTCTAGTTGGCATTATTCTACATCAAAACATTATTTGCTTTGTATTGTTTAGTTTTCCTAGTTGTATGGTTTATCAAGCTTTAAAAGAAGACGGACAATGGTTCAAGCAAAGTGATGCCTTCGTGCGAGGAAAGCGCTATTGTCTACAGAGGTAACAATACCTCTTTCCTCCTACAAGGCTTAGGCGCACACACACACAATTCATTCATAAGTGTCCCTACATCATAGCACCAAATTAGTATAACACATTCACACATGTTATTAGTATGCTCATGCATTGATCTCATATTGTCATAGATTGTAGAAATG
This sequence comes from Acer yangbiense, assembly GCA_008009225.1. Lineage (NCBI taxonomy): Eukaryota > Viridiplantae > Streptophyta > Magnoliopsida > Sapindales > Sapindaceae > Acer > Acer yangbiense. The sequence goes on along the minus strand of CM017766.1, from coordinate 31,597,630 downwards.
CATGTACTAGGACTATCTCTAGGAAATTGCATACTTGTGTGATCTTCTATTTATTTATTTATGTGTAAGTGATTTGGACTTTAATATGTTCTCAAATGATTCCTAGTTGAGTTCCCATTGTTTCGGATACTCACACATTAGATTTCGAGTTCAAACTAGGAAGTTAGGAAACTTTACGTTCTCTAACAATGCGTTGTCTTCGTCATCGTGTATCAAGTCGAGTTCATATCCATTTGTCAAAGTTTCATAGTCATCCTTGTGTGTTAGTGAGTTACAGTTCATAATCTGAAACGGATTTGAATTCTGAGTTTGGAGGCCAAAGGATGGTCAAAGAACGCGAAGGAAGCACGACGAGAAGAACTAAAAGAAGAAGACCAACTTGGGAGATCTTACCATGGAGGTGCGTGGCCACAACAAGAAGGAGGCCTCTTGGCCTCCCTGTGGTGGCCACACGCCTCCACGAGGACAACCAAGAAGGCCCTTCCCAAGTGGGTCCCACTCCCTTTTGTTTTCCCTCTATTCTTTTTTAAATATTCCCTCTCTCTCACTTGTTCATTCTAAGAAGAAATTTTTGAAATTAGAGCTGAAATTTTCTCTCCAATTTTCTCATCTTCCAAACACCATATCTTTCTCATTCAGACTCCAAATTGAGTGATTTAAATTGGAGAATCTACGTAATTAAGTCTTATACCTTCTCCAAGTGATTTTGCAGCCATTTGATCGAGTTTTGTGGTGGTTCTACATTCAAAACCGAACCAGCTCGGGATTCCTAGGTATTGAACTAAACTTTGTGTGTTCATCTTTTTAAAAATTCAATTACCTTGGGTTTTCTTCTTTTATATGTATGTGTTACTATGATGTTGAGAAGGATAGCTTCAATTAAAAGCTAATTTGATCATGATTAGATCCTTGAATGTGAGTTAGGTTTTTCTAAACTTATGTTTTCACATGCTTGTGAGTTGTATTGTGATTAGCTTTGTATCTAGGAATATTTGTGCATTGATTATTGATATTCTAATGATAAATGATTCCTAGTTGTGCTATGTTTCCTTGATTGAACATATTTGAAAATAGCACATGTTTTTGTATGATTTTATAGCATTGATTGGATTCACTTAATTGATATTTGAATACATGCTCTAATTGTTTTCTAGAAGATGTTTGAAGATCTTATCTCACTTCTCTAGCATTTTTGTTTTTGTACTAAATGCTTGTATATATGCTTCATGAACATATCTAATATCAAGCTTTAGTTGCATGAATCTAATCTAGGATTAAAGTGTGTTTGGTGGTTTGGCACACTATAGATTTTGGTTTTCATGTGTTAATGACCTAGATTATTTTTGTTGTGAGCATTGTTGACTAAGTATAGTTCTACATGAAGTGTACATAATCCATACATTTCATATGTTCATGCATCATCTTGTGTGACTGCATCTCTTGGATTGTAAACTAGAATATCATACATTGTGTGCTCATTATCTAATTCTAGTTTCCATAGTTCATATTGATCATATGTCCTATGTTGATTGTGCTTGCATCATTTGCATCATATAGACCTCTTGCCTTGTAAAAGGTGGAAGTCTTTGCTAAGAGTGTAAGACTCTAAGTAAGTCAAAGCAAGGGAAGTCTTGTCTAAGAGTGTGAGGCTTTAAGTAAGTCCAACCAAGAGAAGTCTTAACTAAGAGTGTGAGGCTATAAATAAGTCTGAGCAAAGTCTTATCTAGGAGTGTGAGGCACCGGTTAGACAAGCAAGGGAAGTCTTGGCAATAGGTGTGAGGCTCCGGTAAGTCCAAGCAAGAAATGTCTCTTGTTGTTGAGTGATTCTTCAACTGAGAGCAAAGGAAGACTTGGTAAGAGGTATGAGGTCTCTGGTAAGTCCGAGCAAGGATATTTTCTAGAGGCATGCGATGTGTCTCGGTTAGAGAGTAGGCAAGTTTCTCTCTAGTGGGATAGACAGGAGGGATATCTAATGGATTGTGATACATGAAAGTTGGTCACTTTTGAGGGTGTACTCTTGTTTAACTAGTGAAAAACATTTTTCTGGTGGTTGTGGATTCAACCCGTGGACGTTTCCTCTTCGGAGGTTTACCACGTTAAAAATATGGTGTGTCAAGTTTCTCTTTCCTTATCTCTTTTTTATTTGTTTAATTTGAATCAAATTGATCTTGAATGTATTGTCATTGATTACATTCTTGTGAGACAAGATCTTTGATTGACTTTGTATCTATTATATGTACTTGTACAATTGAGACATTTATAATGAAAACAAGTACTTGTTGATTTGTGTATTTTTGGTATAACCTCCTCATGCAATTCATAGGATTTGTTTGATCTATCAATTGAATATGCTTATTAATAGTCTATACATGCTTGTTTGTGTTTATTGAGGTGTGATATAAGCTATTTAGAGGGACAAACTTTTGTTTGTTTCAAGGGATCGAAAAAGGCCTTAAAACCTATTCACCCCTTCCCCTCTAGGTAAGCTTAAAACAATTTAACCGTGATTGTATTTACAATTGGTATCAGAGCGGGTAGTTAGAAGGCAATTAACGAGATCCGGATTATACTTACGTTTGAATTGCAAGGATTTTGAAGTCATGATTCTACAAGATGACGTTATGATCGAATGGGCTTCAAACTCTAGGCCTCCTTTTCTTAAGGGTCACAATTACGGGTTTTGGAAATTGAGGATGAAGGCTTACATTCGCTCTATTGATGAGAGAGCTTGGATGACCGTGGAAGAAGGTTACCTTTCTCCCAACAAGAAACTTGAGAATGGAACCATCGTTTCCAAACCTAGAAGTGAGTGGTATACCAATGAGTTTGAGTTGGTGAAGTGGCATCATCGGGCAGTGAATTCTATTTTTGGAGGTGTGGATAGTAGGCAATTCTCTTACATCGAAAATCTAGAGACTGCAAAGGAGGTGTGGGATGCTCTCCAAGTCACTAATGAGAGGACTAAGGCGATGAGGAAGTCTCGGCTTCAAATGCTCACATCTCAATTTGAGATGTTGCAAATGTGTAAGGAAGACAAGTTTGTTGACTTTCAATACAAGCTACTAGACATTGCCAACCAATGCCATGTTCTTGGCACTCCTATCTCTAGGGAGTGGCTCAATTGGAAGATCCTGAGATCTCTACCTAAGAGGTTCAAAGCTAAGGTTACAACCATTGAAGAGAGCAAAGATGTTGATGTCATGAGCTTAAGTAAGTTGTTAGGATCTCTTCAAACTTATGAGGCTAGCATGAAATCGAAGGCTAAGAACAAGGGTTTAGCTCTCAAAGTCGTCAAAGAAGTTAGTAGTGAAGATGACGAGGAGATGGCTTTATTGTTGTAGAAGTTTTTGAAGTTTTTGAAGAAAGGTGCCAAACCAAGTGGCAACTTCTCTAAGGAAGTCAAGAAGCCACACACTCCAACGTACAACAAGGATGGGCATGACAAGAGTAAAAGCAAGGTAGAATGCTATAAGTGCCATGGCCTTGGTCACTTTGCTTCCGAGTGTCCAAAGACTTTTGCTAAGAAGGACAAGAAAGGGAAAGCAATGGCGGCCACTTGGAGTGATGGTGAAGACTCTAATGATGAAGAGAGCTCAAGTGATGAGTCTTCTAGTGAAGAAGAGTTGGTTAGCAACTTTGTTGCTTTTACGGCCTCTCACTCAACTCTAGAGGAAGAATATCAAGTTTCTTTAGACAAGGAAGTTGATTCAAATCTTCAAGAGCATTCAAGTTTGAATCCAACCCATCTTAATCTTTTGGCTAATGTGAAGAGCCTTGAAAAGTAATTGGAACTAGCATTAAGAGAGGTTGATGAGAAGGAAGATTTGATAAAGACACAAGTGGATGAGTTTGTCACAAAAACTCGAAGGCTCTTGGTTGAAAAGAGTGGTCTTTCCAAGAAGCTTAGAGAAGTTGAAGGAATTGTTCTTGAAAAGGATAGGATCATCACTAGCTTATCTCAAGGAGGTTTAAGCGACTTTGTGGTTGAAGAGAAGCTCATAGAAGCATCACTTCCTACAAGCAAGGAAAAAGTCATTGATGACAAGAAAACCTCCTAAGAAGAGACGTTCCAAGACCAAGAACAAATTGAAGAATAAGGTACCTCTTAAAACTCCTATTAGTGCTTCTTCAACTCTGGAAGGTAAAATCTCTTCTTTTATTCCCATATGCCATTTTTGCAATACCGTACGCCATATCAAGCCCAAGTGCTTCAAATACAATAAATATTGCGAATTACGAAATGCATCTAGGGATAAAGAGATTGAACTTCATTTTAAGCATGCTAGGGCTTTAGAATATGGAAAACATGAAAATGTTTTAAAGCATGTTAAAAATATCTGGAATGTGAAGAATGTGAACCTTGTTAAAACTGACAAAGCATGTGTTGCTAAGAATGTTGAAACGAAGTGTATCAATGATATTCTAGTGAATCAAGTGGTAGAAGGTCTTTATACTAGATTCAACATTGTTGTCAACAAGAATCTTGATAATGTTTGTGTAGGTTCACCCAAGACCAAGTTGGTCAAGGGTGAGTTCTCTTATCATTAGAATAAGTTACACATGTGTTAGCTTGAAGATTAGTGTCAAGTTGTTGAGAAACTTAGCTATCTAGCTTTGTATCTCTATAACTTGGCATGAACTTAGCTGTCTCACATTGTAAATGCCTCATTTTTTATTGGCTTATTTCATGACAAACCACATTGGGATTGGTATGTAACGGGTAGCTTAGGTTATTGTGATTGGCAAGCTTCCGAACTTCCCAACGTGACTTCAAGAGCAATAGCGAAAGGTAATCACTTGATTTGCCTCTTGAAGAGATTTAGTTACACACACACACTTACATGCATTCTCATATTACTTTGCATTTGTGTTTCCATGATTGTGTGCATTTATGTTTCAACTCACACGAGCACTTTTGTGTTTATGTTTGTTTTGGTATGGTTGGTAAAATCTCGTTGTATTTTTAAGGATATATGTTTTTGAGATTTTTGTATTTTTATGAGTCCAACTGTGTGTGGATTTGTCCCTAGATGAGTTCCGAGTGATTCAGAGACTTGTCTATATGTTTTAAATGATTTCCGAGACATTTGGGACATTCCGTGTTTTTATCGGAAACCGAAATTCAATTCCGAGCTTAGAGTGGAAAGAAATGTAATTTTCTATATTTATGATTGAGTCCGGGTCTATATTTCAAAGACGGAATCGAATTCCAAGTTCCAAGATCAAAACTGGACTGAAGATCGCTCAGAATGGAAGTCGGCATGGTGTGGCATGAAAGCCACACCAAGAGAGACTTAGCATGTGAAAGGCGTGCAGCCCACGGCCAAAGTGTCTCTCTGCTCCCTCTCACCTCACGTATACCTCTCACGCGCACACACCTGATTGCTTCGATTTTTTGTTTTTTCAAGGATATTTTATTGAGTGTGATATGTTAAATGTGAGCTTGTTTGTGTGTGTTCACTTGTTTCATGAATTTAATTTATGTGATAATTCATTGGTCCACTTGAGTTCCTCTCACGTGAGCTCACCTCATAGGATTACTTTTATTTTAATTCTTTATCTCTAAAACGGTGCAGTATTTTTTTGTCTAACCTAAATATATATATATATATATATATATATATATATTATTTGCTCACTGTCATTTCACCGAACATATATATATATTCTTCTTGACTTCGCCGCATTTGGTAGAGCAAAAGAAAAATATATACTTTTGAGAGAGAAAAATATTTTTAAGAGAGAGACTCCCAAGATCCCATCTTTACTCATCCAAACTCAAAACCCATCATCTTCATACATCATTAAGCATTCTTAGGCATGGGTCTTCATCAAGTTGACTTGGTAAGTTGAACAAAAACCCCATCTTTGTTATTTGTTCATACATTTCAAGATTGTGTTTTTATTGCATTTTTAGTTGATTAAATGCTAGGATTATCTTTATTGTACATCTTTATGAGTTTCCTTGAATGATTGGGTTTGTATTGTGATAGCTAGCATTTAGGACCATTTTGCCCTCTAGCTAAGTCTCTATGCTTTGCATTTAGACATTGTTGATTAGGACTCCTTGATTGCATTTATTGTCCTTGCCTTGTTTAATGACAACTTATGTTGATTGGCTTTTGTTTGATGACTAGATTTTAGGTTTTCATATCTATATATAGTTAGGTCTTCATGAGCATTCATTTAGACCTATTGATATCTATGATTGATTTTATTGCCATCATTTAATCTCTAGATAAGCATTTAGTGTCGCCTAACATTATTTGCATTTTGGATATTGCCATATATTCACATAGGTTATTGATCTCTTCATTGAGAGTTAAGTGTTGTGACTACCAGTATGTAGTATTCAAGCAAATTGGACTAGGTTCACTTTTAAAGGCCTGCGGGTAGTAGTGGTGGGTTATGGACCGTGAGAGGTTGAGGTCAACCTAGGTTGTAAACACCATTGCAGTTAGTGGATTCGAGATTTGTGTGTGGCGCACGTAACAGCCTGTGGTTTTTCCCTGTTGAGGGTTTCCACGTAAATATCAAGTGTCATTTATAATTCCGCACATATTACACTTGTTATATAAATTGTCTAGATAGGAGTATTTTCAGAATATTGACTAATAACGAAAATTGGGTAAAAACGGTTAAAATCTATTCACCCCCCACCCTCTAGATTAATATTAGAACACACAGTTAATTTGTTTCAATTGGTATCATAGTGGGTTCCTAGACATACTTAGGAGATCCTTGCCACTTTTGTGTGTCTTGCATTTGTGTGCATTTTTGTTCTTTGCATTCATTTGCATTCATTCATTCACTTCACCAAACACCATGTGTGAGAGTGAAACACTTAGAGCGGGAATTGCTTCGATGACCTCTAAAGTTGAGAGGAAGATAAATGACTCCAATAAGGAGATGACTCTCATGATTGAGAGATTTAAGATATTTGTGAAATCTCAAAAGAATGGTTTGACCTCCAAAGTGAAGGAGGAGAAAAAGATGACCTCCAAAGTGAAGGAAGAGAAAAAGATGACCTTACTTAAGAAGGACAAAGCAAGTAAGGATTATTCCTCAAGGATTGATGACCCTTGCCTTGAGTGTGGTGGACTTGGCCACATTGCCTCCATGTGTGGTAACTTGAAGTTCAAGAAGGGAGGTGAAGCTATGATCGCTACTTAGAGTGATAGCGAAGTTGAAGTAGTTGAAGAGTGCTCCACAAGCTTGGTTGATTGTAAGAACAACTACTTCGCATTTCCAGTCTCTTACCATGAGAAAGCTCAAGCCATCACCAAAGTTTTGTCACTTGAAGGATTCAAGAATGGTGACTTGGAGGGTGGAGACCAAAGAGGAGCAAGGTTGAGAAAAGCTAGCCTTGACGATATGACCCACTCAAGCACAAGTGGGAGAAGCTTCGATCAAGAGAGTACATGCTCTGAAATCTCTTGTAATAATGTGGTGAATTATCAAGAGATCATTGACTATCTTCAAAAGTGCTTGAAGAGGAAGAAAAATGATATCCTTAGATTGAAAGAGGATAATCTCCAACTAAGAACTAAAGTGACTCACTTAGATGAGGAAGTGTCACTTATCAAAGTGAATGAAGTGATGATGAAGAAGGAACTTGAAGAAGCAAGGAATACACTTGCTAAGATGACTTTGGGTTCGAACATGGATGACTCCTTAAAGACGGACGTGATTGATGTGTTCGAGTATGAGAAGGAGATTGAAGATTGCCACCAACAGATGAAGGCAATGAAAGATGAGCTTGCCAATAAAGACAACTCCTTGAAAATTGTCAAGGAAAGAGAGATGAGGTGCCTTGAAGAATTAAAGAAGGCCAAGGTCAAACAACCTCAAGCTCAAGGCAGGAGCAAAGCTTCCACACAAGCCTTGGCATCTCAACCAAAGCCTAGGCAATCCAAGAAGAAAGGACAAGTCCTTGAGAAGTCTATCACCTACTCCAAAAGCCAACTATGAGGAAAAGAGGTGATCACAAGAAACATGTTCAACCAAGAAGGTACGTTCAACCGGCTCAACCACCTCAACAAGCTAGACCACAAAGGTGCCATCAATCGGCTCAAGCTCCAAAGAGAAGCAAACTGATGCACCATCAAAGACAACCTCATCAAAATGGCAATGCCTCGATGAGATCACAATGCAATGGTATAAACTCTTTCTTTGTACCTACTTGTCATTTTTGTGGTAAGATTGGTCACTTAAGACCAAATTGCTTTAATTACATCAAGAGGTGTAGGTTAGAGAGCATGAAAGAAAAACAGTTGAAAAAGAGGGCAAGTTTGCATAAACCTTGGGAACTTAGAAACATGTCTATGACCACTAGAAATGATAAAGTGGAACCTAGGTTGGTTAGAAAGAATGAACCCACTTGCCATTGTGCCAATGTGATACCTGTAGATGCAAGTAGGTCCAATGGACTTGGTAAGTCTATAGAGGCTCATGCCTCCCTTTGACTTGGTTGGATTTGACCCCTTGTGGGGAGCTCAAGCAAAGAGAGCAAACTTGCATGAATTGTCATATGCAAAAAGTTGATTAAATTTATGCTCTTTCGATAATCGCTTGAGATTGTTGGTTGCACATATATGCTTATATGTTCTTTTTTCATAATAAGTGTGCACTATTGCTTTACTTGCAATCCATGTCATATTTATGCTCAAACATGCATTTTTGGACTAGGAGAATTATTTGGGAAAGTACATATGAATGACCCATAATTTATCTCCATGACATGAGAATTTTATGACATGATTAAAATGATATGCATGAAATGTTTTTGATTGCTTATATTTAAAATATGTTTGAAAAGCAAATGAGAATACTAAAATCAATAAGGATTGTGTATCTGCTTAATCAATAAGGATTTTATATCCAAATTAGTCTTCTCTCTCTTCTTAAAGGTGTAAGGATTCTCATATCTTGATTGGCTTATTTCGTGGACAAACCACATGTTGGGGTTTATTATGTAAGGGTAGTTTAGGTGATTGAACTTCAAGATCGAAGGTCCTTTAAAGACCGAAGGCCCTTTCAAGACCTCAAGGGACAAGCACGCCAAAGGTATAATCTCTAGTGCTTGGTTTTCTTTGAAGAGACTTAGAATGCACACACACACTTAGTATACTTGCATTTGTGTGCATACTCTTCACATGTCACTTTACACACTAGCACTTTGATTGTTATCTTGTTGTGTGTATATGTGCTTAGTAATTCGTTTCCCGATAGCGTTCGGAAAAGTCTGCGCATGCACTATGTAAGGATTCCCGTTGTTTTTAATTGGCTTATTTCGTGATCAAACCATATGTGGGGGTTCTTTGTAAGGATAGCCTAAGTATCGGTCTTATTGTTCGAAGCCCTTTGAAGACCTCGTGTTGATAAGCACCGAAGGTAAATTTCTATGTGCTTACTTTTCTTTGAAGAGATTAGTTGCACACACACACTTAACATTCATTGCATATGTGTGCATTCTCTTCATTTGTCACATTTCACACTTGCACTTATTTATTATGTTTTGTTGTGTGTAATTGTGTCATGTTGTTGTGTAATTCGTTTCCCGATAACTTTCGGAAACGTCCGCGCATGCACGAGAATGTGCTTGGTTTAGCGCGAGGACCGCCTATGGAGAATGCCCTTGGCTTCTCCTTGGTTTTAACGGCGGGAATGAAACCGCCGTTCATACCTGGTTGATTTTAATCTCTCTGTTCTGTTTCGGCGGTTGGAATTGGCGGTCACGAAACCGCCGAATGAACCGCCGTTTATGCTCTGTTCTTCACGAGCTCAATTCGGCGGTCATGAACGGCGGCCTGGCCGCCGATTGAAACCGCCGATCGGCGCGTTTCTTTGAAACTTACTTAAACGACCTCACTTTGATTTGGCCCCCTATATATATGCCACTTTGACTTTAGGTCAATTAAGAGAGTTGATATTCAGAATTCATACTTAGAATATTTTTCAAAGAGAAGAAAAATTCCAAGAACTCAATTCTTGATTCTCAAACACTTTTTCATGATCATCAATCATCATCTAGCATCATCTTAGATCATCTAGATGTCATCTAGCATGGAATCTTCATCATACTTTGCTTGGTAAGCTTTTCACTAATATCTTACATGTTTTGTGTTTCTCTTATCTAGCAATCTCAATTAATTACTTGTTTGTTATTTTGTATGCTTTAGATACAATATTGAGATGAGTATAATGTATGTTTGAGATTTTATATTGTGCTTGCATATTAGGTTTTGTGCTTAATATTGATTAGCTAAACTAATTGACATGTCATTTAGTTTTGATATCTAGGATTGTTCTTAATTGCATATTAATCATCTTAGATAAGCATATAGGGTTCCCTTGCTCTATGTTGCATTTTGGATATTCACATATATTCACTTAGGGTTGTATTCTCTTCATAGAGAAAGTAAGTCTTGTGTGTAGTATCCGGGATTAGGTTGCTTAGAACGCAAGCAAATTAGACTAGGTTCACTCATACCGGGATTAGGTAGGTGTGTGATTACTTCCGGGATTAGGTTGTAATCGTTTGCACATTTAGTGGATTCGAGGTTCGAGTGTGGCTTACTTACATAGCCCGTGGTTTTTCCCGTGAGGGTTTCCACGTAAAAACCAAGTGTTGTTTTAATTTCCGCACCATATTACACTTGCTTGTTTATATTATCTTGAGGGTATTTTCGTAATTTTGACTAACACGAAAAATTGGGTAAAAAGCGTAAAATCTATTCACCCCCCCTCTAGATAGCTTTATACACACCGTGCTATTATTTGTTTCAATTTGTATCAGAGCGGGTTCCTAGACATACATAGGTGATCCTTGCTTATTTTGGTGTGTTTTGCATTTTGTGTGATTTTTGATCATTCATACATTTGCATTCATTTCATTCATTCATAAACACTATGAGTGGAAACGGTGGAAATGGTGGTGGCCACGAAGGAGCTTCTAGCACAAGGCCTCCACTTCTTACCGGATTGAACTATTCCCAATGGAAAGGGAAGATGGAATCCTACATATGCCAAATTCATGACCGTGCATGGATGGCGGTGGAAGACGGATATGATCTCCCCATGATGACTCCCAAGGGTGGAGGACAAGATGTTTTGAAGCCTAAGGCGCAATGGAACGCGCAAGAGTTTGAGGCTTCTAAGTGGAATAGGAAGGCTATGCATGCCATTATGTGTGCTATGGATGAGAATCAGTACAAGCTTATTCAGAATACTCAGATTGCCAAAGTGGCATGGGACATCCTTCTAGTTGCACATGAGGGAACCGAGGTGGTGAAGGAGTCCAAGCTTCAAGTCCTCCAAACTCAGTTTGAGCTACTAAGGATGGGAGAGGATGAATGCTTCAATGACTTCGAAATCAAATTGATGGACATTGTAAATCAAAGCCATCAACTCGGAGACCCGTATTCGGATAGGAGAGTCAAGCAAAAAATTATGAGATCTCTCCCCGATAGGTTTGAATCCAAGGTGACGGCCATAGAAGAAAATAGTGGCTACATGGATATGAAGCCAAGTGAGGTGATTGGGCGTCCCCTTGCATATGAGTCTAGGAAGGCTCCTAGCACCACTACTCCTCCTAAGAAGTCTAAAGGAATAGCTTTGAAAGCATCTAAGGATGCAAAGGAGGCAAAGCATGAATCGGATGAAGACCTTGCCTTATTTGTGAAAAGGTTCAACAAGGTTATGGGGTTCAAGAAGAAGAAGGGATTTGGGTCAAGAGGACAAGATTTGAAGAAAAAGAGTTCCTTCAAGAAGTTTGAGCCTAGACAAGAGAGGACCGAAAGGAAAGGGGTCTGATGCTTTGAATGTGGTGGGATTGGTCACTTTGCCCCCGAATGTGCTAATCACAATGAAAAAAAGAAAAGCAAAGTGATGGCCGCCACTTGGAGTGGGAGTAGTGATGACTCCAATGAGGAAGATGAGTCTTCAAGTAAAGAAGAGCTCATGGCTAACCTCCTAGCTTTTGCCTCCTCACATAAGAGCAAAAGTGGTAGTGAGAAAGAGGAAATGAGTCAAGAGGAAAATGACTCAAGTGAAGAAGAAAGTGATTCCTCGTCTAACTCCATAAGTAGTTTTGTGGAGAAAAAGGTGCTTGCTAAATGCCATGCCGAGTTTAATGATTTAGCAATCAAGAGCAAAAGAAAGATCAAGATGTTGAGAGAAGAAAATCTTGAGCTTGCATCTCATAATGACCTCTTAGGTGAACAAGTTGAAAAATTCAAGAAGATAGAAGATAAGCTAAGAGAGGAGTTAGCTTTATCTAGGAGGAATGAAGAAAGTCTAAAGAGTGAGCTTGAAGAAGTTAGAAATTCTATGACTAGGATGGATTCTAGCACTAAGAAGCTTGACCATATGCTTGGTGTTGGAAAGAGTCCATGTGACAAGAGGGGTCTTGGGTATGAAGATGACAAAAAGATCTCTACCTCTAACAAGACCGTGTTTGTCAAGAGCTTGAAGAGAGAAGAAACTTCATTTGTGCAAGCTCCTAGAAAGAAATTAGAAGTAGGACAATGCTCTAATGCACAAGTGAAGATGGGGCCAAGAAGGCAACCTCAAGCTCAACCCCCTAGGGTCCCTCAAGCCAACATTCCTCCTCAAATGGCTCACAAAGGAAAGAGACCTATCATGCAACCTCAAGCTAGGAAGCAACCAAGACCGGTTCAACAACGAAATAGGATTGAACCCTTTCATCCACAAAGACAAGGACAAGGTATGATTCCTTATTTCACTCCTATATGTCATTTTTGTGGATTTGAAGGTCATATTAGACCACATTGCTTTCGATATATAAAAATGTGCAAAACTAGAAGCATGATAGAGAAGAAAAAGAAAAGAGCCATGATGCATGTTCCTAGGAATGATAATATTATTATGCATGATCCTAGGACATCTAGAGCCCATATACCAAAGACCACTAAGAAAGCTAAGAATGTTTCTAGGTGGATTAGAAAGAATGATATTGTTTGCCATGTTGCTCAAATAGCCTTGAAGGCAAATTCTTCTAATTTTTGGTATCTAGATAGTGGGTGCTCTAGGCACATGACGGGAAACAAGAGTTTCTTCGAGACTCTTGTTATGGAGGAAGGTGGATATGTCACTTTTGGTGATGGATCCAAAAAGAAAGTAGTAGGGAAAGGAACCATTTCCGTTCCCGGATTACCCTCCTTATCCGATGCTTTATTTGTTGATGGCTTGAAAGCCAATTTAATAAGCATTTCACATTTAAGTGATGAAGGATATTCCGTCTTGTTTTGTAAAGATGATTGTTCGATCCTAAAGCCCGATGGACAAACCTTATTGAAAGGTATGAGATCTAGCGACAATTGCTATTGTCTTGAAGCTAGAATAGTCTCAAACAATGTGTCCATGGATGAGCAAATTGAGTTGTGGCATGAAAGACTTGGCCACATGAACTTTAGGGATCTACGGACCCTTGGAAAGTTCGAGTGTGTGCGTGGCCTCCCTAAGCTTGGGAAGAAAGCCAATGGTGTTTGTGGACCTTGCCAACAAGGCAAGCAAACTAAAAGCATGCACAAAAAGGGTAAGTATCTCACCACCAAGGAGCCTCTTGAACTTCTCCACATGGACCTCATGGGTCCCATGCAAACCGAAAGTTTGGGTGGAAAGAGATACATTTTTGTATGTGTTGATGATTTCTCTAGGTTCACTTGGACATATTTTCTTAGAGAAATATCCGAAACTTTTGATAAGTTTAAAATGCTTTGTAATAAACTTCAAAATGAAATGAACTCTAAAATTAAAAGCATAAAACGGATTAGAAGTGACCATGGGAGGGAATTTGAGAATGCTACCTTTGAAACCTTTTGTAATGGTTTAGGTATCTCCCATGAGTTTTCGGCTCCTAGGACACCTCAACAAAATGGAGTTGTTGAGAGGAAAAATAGGGTCCTTCAAGAGATGGCCCGTGTGATGTTGCTTAGCAACAATGTCCCTAGGAACCTATGGGCCGAAGCCGTCAATATGGCTTGCTATATAGGGAATCGTGTTTTCCTAAGGCCCGGTACTAGAAATACCTCCTATGAGTTATGGAAAGGCAAGAGGCCAAATGTTAGCTACTTCCACACTTTTGGAAGCAAATGCTACATTTTGAATGACCGTGATCAACTTGGCAAATTCGATGCTAAGAGTGATGAGGGTATCTTTATTGGTTATGCCTTGAATAGTAGAGCCTATAGAGTTTTCAATTTAAAGACTCTAAGTGTTATGGAATCATCCAATGTCGTATTTGATGATACTAGGCTCAAGTCTAATAATCATGAGGAGGAGGTTATTTTTAGTGATGGTTCTCCTTTGGAGAAGGTTGTGGTGCCTCCAAATGTTGGGACATCTAATGTCAACAATGATGACACACAACCTATTGCTAGAGTTCCTCTCTTGGACTCTAAAGAACCCGCTCCATGGGTTAGGAAACTCCATGATAAAGAAGATATCATTGGAGAGGTAAATGAGGGTGTTAGGACTAGACGTCAACTTGCTAATCTTATTAGCTATACTTGCTACACCTCTCAAATTGAACCCAAAAAGGTTGAAGAAGCCTTACATGATGAATTTTGGGTTCTTGCCATGCAAGAAGAGCTAAACCAATTCGAAAGGAATGAGGTTTGGACTCTAGTTCCTAGGCCTAAGACCACTAATGTCATAGGCACTAAATGGATATTTAGGAACAAATCCGATGAGGATGGCAACATAGTGCGGAACAAGGCTAGACTTGTAGCACAAGGGTACTCTCAAATTGAGGGTATCGACTTTGAGGAGACATTTGCTCCCGTTGCCCGTTTAGAGTCTATTAGGCTTCTCTTGTCCATTTCTTGTGTGCACAAGTTCAAATTGCACCAAATGGATGTCAAGAGTGTCTTCCTCAATGGCTTCTTGCAAGAGGAAGTGTTTGTTGAACAACCCAAGGGGTTTGTGGATGCTCACCACCCCAACCATGTCTATCGCCTCAAGAAGGCACTATATGGGTTGAAACAAGCACCGAGGGCTTGGTATGAGCGCCTCACTCAATTTCTTGTTGACAATAACTACACAAGAGGTAGTGTTGACAAGACACTATTCATCAAGGGAGACAATGATGAGCTTTTCATAGCTCAAATATATGTCGATGACATAGTGTTTGGCTCCACCAACAACACCAAGGTCCAACAATTTGTTGATGTTATGTCTCATGAATTTGAGATGAGTCTTGTTGGTGAGCTTAATTACTTCATAGGTTTGCAAATTAGGCAACTTGATAATGGGATCTTCATAACCCAAGCCAAATATGCCAAAAACCTTGTGAAGAAGTTTGGTCTTGAAAAAGCCAAACATTGTGACACTCCTATGACCACCACTTTGAAGCTAAGCAAGGATGCTAGCGGTAAAAGTGTGGACCAAACCTTATATCGTGGCATGATAGACCGCAAGTAGGCCCGATATATCATTTAGTGTAGGAGTTTGTGCTAGGTACCAATCCGATCCCAAGGAGTCCCATCTCTCTTCGGTTAAGAGAGTCATTCGCTTTGTGAATGGGACTTCCAACTATGGGATTTGGTACTCATTTGACACTAATCCTAGTGTTGTAGGATATAGTGATGCGGATTGGGCAGGAAATTGTGATGATAGGAAGAGCACATCGGGCGGTTGCTTCTTTCTAGGCAACAACTTGGTGTCTTGGTTTTGCAAGAAGCAAAACTCGATTTCCTTGTCCACGGCGGAAGCCGAGTACATAGCCGCGGGGAGTGGATGCACTCAACTTATGTGGATGAAGCAAATGCTAGTGGATTACGGATTCAACCAAGGTACTCTCACTCTCTTTTGTGATAACATGAGTGCCATTAATATTTCCAAGAATCCGGTGCAACATTCTAGAACTAAGCATATTGACATCCGCCATCACTTCATTAGAGAGCTTGTTGAAAATAAATGCATAGTACTTGAACATGTAGGTACTAATGATCAACTTGCGGATCTATTTACTAAACCCTTAGATGCTACTCGATTTAAAACTCTTAGTAGATCTATTGGGGTATGTCTTGTGGAGTGATGTTCTATGATTGACCCCATATGGGGAACTCAAGCAAAGAGAGCTATTTTGCATTCTTGTATCTTGCAAAAAATTTGAAATATCTTATGCCTCTTCTTTTAATTGCTTGAGTAAGCTTGGTAGCACATATGTATATATGTTTTCAATTCAATAAGTGTGAACCTTGCTTGTCTACAATCCATGTCATATTTATGTTCAAACATGCATTTTTGGACTAGGAGATTTACATAGGAAGTATGATGTAAATGACCTATAGTTATCTCCATGACATGATGATTCTTTAATAACATGCTAATGTTAAATGAAAAAGCTTGAAATTCATAAAACTTGCTCTCATGAAAAGCATGAATTGATGATTGCATATTATTAAAATGCAAAACTTGTGTGAAAACTTATGAGACTCAAAATGAATAAAGGATCTTGTATCCATTCAAAGGAATTTACATTCCAAATGTCTCTCTTTCTTTATTAGTTGAACATGGTTACTATCATACGGATAATTTTATCCGGAAAAATCAAATAGGGTGCAAAGTCGCTCATGCCATGTTTCGCTTATAAAGTTGGATATAGTTGCTCTTAAATTGAAATCAATAATCTCTATATCCTTGCTTTTCCCATGACATTGGTGAAATTGGTTTGAATTCTTATTAGAAACCTTTGTCATTTGCTTTGCCAAATACCATTGTATTATTGGACTTGAATGCTATATGTCTTGTATGCAAAGCATGTTGGATTCACACATTTTCTCAAAATAAATCTCCTTGTTTCTCTCAAATTAATTGAAGTGCATAAAGTGACTTATATGTATATGCAAATCTTGCATGCTTCTATCTCTCATTGCTATGAGTGACCCGGTTGGGGACTACTCCTTTGCCTATATCATGACAAAAAGGGGGAGTAGGATATGGTAAGGGGAGGTGCAAAATATAGAAGTTATTGTACACTTTGGAAGTTATTGTACACTTTGGGGAGAACATACATTGAGGGGGAGTAACCCGTTGAGGGGGAGCATTGCATTTATCATACATTGCATACATTTGGTAATGTTGTGCCTAAATTCTAAAAATGCAAATGCTTGGTATTGTTCTCACATGATTAATCTCACACTTTTCTTGTATTAGAAATGTTAGAAACTCTTTTCATGGATTGATTATTCTACAAGAGGATTGAAGACTTCAAGTTGCATTAGCTTATCTCTTTGTAATGTAGAATATCATTATAGTCCCGTAGTTCTATTTTTTTTGTGAGGAATCATTGTGAGTGATGGTTTTGTCACGAAATAGCCAAAGGGGGAGATTATAAGGATTCCCGTTGTTTTTAATTGGCTTATTTCGTGATCAAACCATATGTGGGGGTTCTTTGTAAGGGTAGCCTAAGTATCGGTCTTATTGTTCGAAGCCCTTTGAAGACCTCGTGTTGATAAGCACCGAAGGTAAATTTCTATGTGCTTACTTTTCTTTGAAGAGATTAGTTGCACACACACACTTAACATTCATTGCATATGTGTGCATTCTCTTCATTTGTCACATTTCACACTTGCACTTATTTATTATGTTTTGTTGTGTGTAATTGTGTCATGTTGTTGTGTAATTCGTTTCCCGATAACTTTCGGAAACGTCCGCGCATGTACGAGAATGTGCTTGGTTTAGCGCGAGGACCGCCTATGGAGAATGCCCTTGGCTTCTCCTTGGTTTTCACCTATCTAGGTGATCGGCGGTTATGATCGGCGGCTTGGCCGCCGAATGAAACCGCCGTTTCAGTCCAGATTGGTCTGAAGCATTTCTGCGGTTAAGATCGGCGGTCACGACCGCCGTTCGAAACCGCCGTTTCAAGACCTGATTGATTTATCTCTCAGTCTAATTCGGCGGTTGAAACGCCGTTCGAAACCGCCGTTCATACCTGGTTGATTTTGATCTCTCTGTTCTGTTTCGGCGGTTGGAATCGGCGGTCACGAAACCGCCGAATGAACCGCCGTTTATGCTCTGTTCTTCACGAACTCAATTCGGCGGTCATGAACGGCGGCCTGGCCGCCGAATGAAACCGCCGATCGGCGCGTTTTTTTGAAACTTACTTAAACGACCTCACTTTGATTTGGCCCCCTATATATATGCCACTTTGACTTTAGGTCAATTAAGAGAGTTGATATTCAGAATTCATACTTAGAATATTTTTCAAAGAGAAGAAAAATTCCAAGAACTCAATTCTTGATTCTCAAACACTTTTTCATGATCATCAATCATCATCTAGCATCATCTTAGATCATCTAGATGTCATCTAGCATGGAATCTTCATCATACTTTGCTTGGTAAGCTTTTCACTAATATCTTACATGTTTTGTGTTTCTCTTATCTAGCAATCTCAATTAATTACTTGTTTGTTATTTTGTATGCTTTAGACACAATATTGAGATGAGTATGATGTATGTTTGAGATTTTATATTGTGCTTGCATATTAGGTTTTGTGCTTAATATTGATTAGCTAAACTAATTGACATGTCATTTAGTTTTGATATCTAGGATTGTTCTTAATTGCATATTAATCATCTTAGATAAGCATATAGGGTTCCCTTGCTCTATGTTGCATTTTGGATATTCACATATATTCACTTAGGGTTGTATTCTCTTCATAGAGAAAGTAAGTCTTGTGTGTAGCATCCGGGATTAGGTTGCTTAGAACGCAAGCAAATTGGACTAGGTTCACTCATACCGGGATTAGGTAGGTGTGTGATTACTTCCGGGATTAGGTTGTAATCGTTTGCACATTTAGTGGATTCGAGGTTCGAGTGTGGCTTACTTACATAGCCCGTGGTTTTTCCCGTGAGGGTTTCCACGTAAAAACCAAGTGTTGTTTTAATTTCCGCACCATATTACACTTGCTTGTTTATATTATCTTGAGGGTATTTTCGTAATTTTGACTAACACGAAAAATTGGGTAAAAAGCGTAAAATCTATTTCCCCCCCTCTAGATAGCTTTATACACACCGTGCTATTATTTGTTTCACACTAGAATGTGCTTGGTTTTACGTGAAGACCGCCCACAGAGAATGCCCTTGGCTTCTCCTTGGTTTTCACTTCTGTTGGTGATCGACGGTTATGATCAGCGGCCTGGCCGCCGAATGAAACCATCGTTTGCATCTAGAAGTGTCTGGAGCAATTCTGCGGTCATGATCGGCGGTCACGACCACCGTTCGAAACCGCCGTTCATACCTAATCGATTTATTCTCTCGGGTTTGATTCGGCGGTTACGAAACCGCCGAATGAAACCGCCGTTGTTCCCTTGTTCTTCTTGGGTTCAATTCGGCGTGAAACAAATTAGAGGCGTGTTCTATATAAAGCTAGAGGGGGGGTGAATAGATTTTAACTATTATTACCTAATTTTCGCATGCAAGTCAATTTTACGAAAATGCCCCTACTAGTCAAAAATACATACAAGTGTAATATAGTGCGGAATTTAAATAACACTTGATGTATACATGGAAACCCAACCACTGGGAAAAACCACGGGCTGTTTAGTGTGCCACACTCGGACCTCGAAATCCACTAATCGAAATGGAGTTTACAACCTATGTAGACCTCGTCTAACACTCCGGTCAATAACCCCCCACTTCTACCACTCGGGCCTTTAAAAGTGGCTCTAGTCCAATTGCTTGAGGCCTAAGCAACCTTAGCCTCAAGACTTGATTCTCTAAGAAGAGATTATGCAACCTATGTGAATATGTATGAATATTCAAATAACAAACAAGGCTAGGTAACCTTAGATGCTTATCTAGGATGATGATATAATCAATTTAATCAACCCTAGATATCAATTGCTAAATGACATGTCAAATAGCTTAGCTAATCAAGATTAAGCAAAAAAACCTAATTAGCAATCACAAAAACAACACTCAATTAATTCATCACAATTAATTCTTTATTCTTGTATTTATCATATGATCAACAACATACAAGTAAATTTAAAAGAGAATATGCTTGATAGTAAAAATACTAAAATAAGATGAAACTAATCAAAATCTTACCAAGCATATTGTGATGATGCCAATCCAATCATAGATGCTTTCTATGTAGACATAGAGGATACAATATGAAATTTGATGCAAAAAGGATTTGATTTGAGTGTATAAAGGTGGGTTCTTGATTTGATTTTTTCTCAAAAATCTCTCTTGAAAGATTAGGGTTCTAATTGCTCAAGAAACTTAATCAGAGATTGAGAAAATAAGATATTTATAGACATCAAGAATTGGGCATGTGAAAAGACACTTTTGCCCCTGAAACGCACCATTCGGCGGTTTCAATCGGCGGCCAGGCCGCCGATGACGACCGCCGAAATGAGCTCGTGAAGAACGGAGCATTAACGGCGGTTTCATTCGGCGGTTTCGTGACCGCCGATCCAACCGCCGAATCAAACCCGAGGGATTAAAATCGATCAGGTATGAACGGCGGTTTCGAACGGCGGTTGTGACCGCCGATCTTGACCGCATAATTGCTTCAGACCAATCTGGACTGAAACGGCGGTTTCATTCGGCGGCCAGGCCGCCGATCATAACCGCCGATCACCAACAATGGTGAAAACCAAGGAGAAGCCAAGGGCATTCTCCATAGGCGGTCTTCGCGCGAAACCAAGCACTCATTAGTGCAAGCGCGGACGTTTCCGAACAATGTCGGGAAACGAATTATAAGGCACATATACACACAACAAGATATATCAACCAATGTGCTAGTGTGTAAAGTGACATGTGAAGAGATGCACATAAAAATAAGCAAGTATGCAATCATAGCAAGAATGCTAAGTGTGTGTGTGCTACTAAATCTCTTCAAAGAAAAACAAGCACAAGAGATTATACCTTTGGCGTGCTTGTATCTTGAGGTCATGGAAGGGCCTTTGATCTTCAATCATTAAACACTTAGACTACCCTTATATTCAAAACCCCAACATGTGGTTTGACCACGAAATAAGCCAATCAACAAAACGGGAATCCTTACAATCTCCCCCTTTGGCTATTTCGTGACAAAACCACCACTCACATTGATTCCTCACAACAAACATAAACCTATGGGTCAATGAAGATTTTCTAAAATTCAAAGAGATATATAAAAAAAATTGAAGCCTTCAATCTCTTGTAGAACAATCATTCCCTGAAACAAGGTTTCTAAACTTTCCAAAACAAGAAAAGGTGAGATGAATCAAGTGAGATTAAAACAAGCATTTGCATATTTTAAAAAAAATTAAGCACAACATCATGTTGTTTTATGTATGCAATGCACCCCCTCAAAGGGTTACTCCCCCTCAATATATATTCTCTCCAATGTGCACCAATTGCTACAACAATTTGCACCTCCCCTTACCACATTCTACTCCCCCTTTTTGTCATGATATAGGCAAAGGAGTAGTCCCCAACCGGGTCACTTAAGGCAAAGAGAGATAGTAGCATTATAGTATATGCATAATCAATATAAGTCACTTTATGCAATCTCAATTAATCGAAGAGAAACGAGGAGATTTATTAGATAAAATGTGTGAAACAAAATGCTTTGCATACAAGACATATAGCATTCAAGTCCAAAATACCATGGTATTTGGCAAAGCAAATGACAAAGATTTCTAATAGGAATTCAAACCAATTTCACCATTGTCATGAGAGAAGCAAGGATATAGAAATTTCATTGATTTCAATTTAAGAACAACTATATCCAACTTTATAAGCTAAACATGTCATGAGCAACTTTGCACCCTATTTGATTTTTCCGGGAATGAAACCCGTATGATAGTAGACATGTTCAACCAATAAAGAAAGAGAGACATTTGGATTGTAAAATCCTTGAATGGATACTAGATCCTTTTTCATTTGAGTCTCATAAGCTTTTTCACACAAGTTTTTGCATTTAAGAACGCAATTATCAATTCATGCTTTTTCATTTGAGCATGTACATGAATTTCATGCTTTTCATAAGACATTAGCATGTTATTTAAGAATCATCATGTCATGGAGATAATCATAGGTCATTCAAATCATACTTCCTACATACATCTCCTAGTCCAAAATGCATGTTTGAACATAAATATGACATGGATTGTAAACAAGCAAGGTTCACACTTATTGAATTGAAAACATATATACATATGTGCAACCAAGCTTACTCAAGCAATCAACCAAGAAGCATAAGATTTTTCAAATTTTTTTTTTTTTTTTTGCAAGTGACAAGAATGCAAAAATAGCTCTCTTTGCTTGAGTTCCCCATATGGGGTTAATATCATCCTTCATTAATGAAGGGCATGAGGTCCTATGGACCTACCAAGTCCATTGGACTTAGTTAAACCTATTTAAGACTTGTTAGTCTCGTAGCAAGCGGGTTCATTTTTCCTTATCCACATAGATATGACATTTTTCTTCCTAGTGGACAATGGTTCAAGAGTACTAGAATTAATAGGATCATGAATATGAATGTTTTCCTTCCTATTAGCATGCATTCTAGCTCTTATCATTTTCTTTTCAATCATGCTTTTGATTCTACATAATTTAATGAAATGAAAGCAATTTGGTCTAATGTGACCATTAATACCACAAAAGTGACATGTAGGGATAAATTTAGAATTCATACCATGTCCTTGTGCATGCATAGGAGCCATCCCATGACTTTGTGGTTGAGCGGGTTCAAATCTTCTTTGTTGTTGAACCGGTCTAGCTTGCTTCCTTGTTTCATTTTGCATGATTGGCCTCTTCCCTTGATGAATATGAGCTTGAGGGAAGTTAGGTTGAGGAACTTTTTGAGCTTGAGGTTGTCTCTTAGGAGCTACCTTCACTTGTGCATTTCTTGAACATTGTCCTAGATCAATTTTCTTCCTAGGAGTGTGCACCGGTGAGGCTTCTATCTTGCCCAAACTCTTGACAAAGACGGTCTTGGTTGGAGTAGTGATCTCCTTTGTTTCTTTATACCCAATACCTCTCTTGTCACAAGGGTTCTTTCCACTACCAAGAATGTGGTCAAGTTTCTTGGTGCTTGTAGTCATCCTAGACAATGACTCTATGGCTTCAACAAGCTCTCTCTTCAACCCTTCTTCATTCCTCTTAGACATAGCTAGCTCATCCCTTAGCTTGTCTTCAATCTTCTTGGATGCCTCCACTTGTTTACTTAAGTGGTCATTGTGTGTTGAAAGTTCTAGATTTTCATCCTCTAAAATCTTCAACTTTATATTTTTCTTCTCCAATGAACTTTCACACTTGACTATAAAGTCATTTACATCCATTTTCTCTACACTTCCATTTGTAGAGTTAGATGAGGAGTCATCTTCACTTAAGTTATCTCCTCCACTCTCATTCTCACTAATGGAGTCATTTCCCTCATTTAGACCTCCACCTTGGTCTCTTAAGTCAATGAGAGTCATATCCCAATGAGTAGCTACATTTCTCTTCTCTAGAGCTACTTCATCATCTTTTTCTTCTATGGGATCACTAGCCAAGTCATTCTTACCAATAACTTTATCTTCTACACAAGTGGCCCCAAATGTCGTGTAGTTGATGGTAAGCTCATCATCACTAGATGACTTATCTCCCTCTCCGGAGTCATCACTTTCACTCCATGTGGCGGTCATCACTTTTGCCATCTTGTTCTTCAAGTTCCCATAATCCGGTGAGATGTGACCTATACCACCACACTCATAGCATTGGACCCCTTTCTTCTCACTATGCTCTTGCCTAGGCTCAAAACTCTTGAAGGGAGCTTTTTTCTTCAAGTCTTGGCCTTTGGATCCAATGCCCTTATTCTTGAACTTGACAAACTTCTTGAATCTTCTAAGTAGCAAAGCCATGTCTTGGTCCGAGTCACCTTTTTCCTCCTTCTCAACTTTGGAAGCTTTCAAAGCAATTCCTTTTTGCTTTTTAGGAGGTGAAATACTAGGAGCCTTCCTAGATTCATAGGCGAGGAGTCTTCCAATCACCTCGCTCGGCTTCATATCCTTGTATGTGCTATTTTCCTCTAAAGCCGTCACTTTTGATTCGAACCTAGCGGGGAGAGACCTCATAATTTTCTGCTTAACTCTCCTATCCGAATAAGGATCACCGAGTTGATGGCTTTGATTCACAATATCCATCAACTTGACTTCAAAGTCATTGAAGCACTCGTCCTCCTCCATTTTAAGCAACTCAAATTGCGTTTGAAGGACTTGTAGCTTGGAATCCTTAACGACATCGGTTCCCTCATGTGCAACCTGTAGGATATCCCATGCCTTATTGGCTATCCTAGTGTTCTGAATCAGTTTGTACTGATTTTCATCCACTGCACATAGAAGAGCATGCCATGCCTTCCTATTCCATTTTGAAGTCTCAAACTCTTCAGGTGACCACTGGGCCTTTGGCTTGAGTACTTCTTCTTCACCACTCGTGGGAGTCATCATAGGAGGTGCATACCCATCTTCAATTGCCATCCATGCCCTATCATGGATTTGGCACACATATGCCTCCATCTTGCCTTTCCATGAGGCATAATTCACACCGGTGAGGAGAGGAGGCCGTGTGCTTGAAGCACACTCATGGTTGCCACCGAATCCACTCATTGTCTCAAATGAATGAATGAAATGTATGCAAAATGTATGAATGAGCAAAAATCACACAAATGCACAACACACCTAAAATGAGCTAGGATCACCTAAGTATATCTAGGAACCCGCTCTGATACCAATTGAAACAAATTAGAGGCGTGTTCTATATAAAGCTAGAGGGGGGGTGAATAGATTTTAACTATTATTACCTAATTTTCGCATGCAAGTCAATTTTACGAAAATGCCCCTACTAGTCAAAAATACATACAAGTGTAATATAGTGCGGAATTTAAATAACACTTGATGTATACGTGGAAACCCAACCACTGGGAAAAACCACGGGCTGTTTAGTGCGCCACACTCGGACCTCGAAATCCACTAATCGAAATGGAGTTTACAACCTATGTAGACCTCGTCTAACACTCCGGTCAATAACCCCCCACTTCTACCACTCGGGCCTTTAAAAGTGGCTCTAGTCCAATTGCTTGAGGCCTAAGCAACCTTAGCCTCAAGACTTGATTCTCTAAGAAGAGATTATGCAACCTATGTGAATATATATGAATATTCAAATAATAAACAAGGCTAGGTAACCTTAGATGCTTATCTAGGATGATGATATAATCAATTTAATCAACCCTAGATATCAATTGCTAAATGACATGTCAAATAGCTTAGCTAATCAAGATTAAGCAAAAAAACCTAATTAGCTATCACAAAAACAACACTCAATTAATTCATCACAATTAATTCTCTATTCTTGTATTTATCATATGATCAACAACATACAAGTAAATTTAAAAGAGAATATGCTTGATAGTAAAAATACTAAAATAAGATGAAACTAATCAAAATCTTACCAAGCATATTGTGATGATGCCAATCCAATCATAGATGCTTTCTATGTAGACATAGAGGATACAATATGAAATTTGATGCAAAAAGGATTTGATTTGAGTGTATAAATATGGGTTCTTGATTTGATTTTTTCTCAAAAATCTCTCTTGAAAGATTAGGGTTCTAACTGCTCAAGAAACTTAATCAGAGATTGAGAAAATAAGATATTTATAGACATCAAGAATTGGGCATGTGAAAAGACACTTTTGCCCCTGAAACGCACCGTTCGGCGGTTTCAATCGGCGGCCAGGCCGCCGATGACGACCGCCGAAATGAGCTCGTGAAGAACAGAGCATTAACAGCGGTTTCATTCGGCGGTTTCGCGACCGCCGATCCAACCGCCGAATCAAACCCGAGGGATTAAAATCGATCAGGTATGAACGGCGGTTTCGAACGGCGGTTGTGACCGCAGATCTTGACCGCATAATTGCTTCAGACCAATCTGGACTGAAACGGCGGTTTCATTCGGCGGCCAGGCCGCCGATCATAACCGTCGATCACCAACAATGGTGAAAACCAAGGAGAAGCCAAGGGCATTCTCCATAGGCGGTCTTCGCGCGAAACCAAGCACTCATTAGTGCAAGCGCGGACGTTTCCGAACAATGTCGGGAAACGAATTATAAGGCACATATACACACAACAAGATATATCAACCAATGTGCTAGTGTGTAAAGTGACATGTGAAGAGATGCACATAAAAATAAGCAAGTATGCAATCATAGCAAGAATGCTAAGTGTGTGTGTGCTACTAAATCTCTTCAAAGAAAAACAAGCACAAGAGATTATATCTTTGGCGTGCTTGTATCTTGAGGTCATGGAAGGGCCTTTGATCTTCAATCATTAAACACTTAGACTACCCTTATATTCAAAACCCCAACATGTGGTTTGACCACGAAATAAGCCAATCAACAAAACGGGAATCCTTACATGGCGTTTATGATCGGCGGCCTGGCCACCGATTGAAATCATCGATCGGTGCGTTTCAGGGGCAAAATTGTCTTTTCACATGCCCTGTTCTTGATGTCTATAAATATCTTACTTTCTCATTATCTGATCAAGTTCTTTTACTCCTTAGAACCCTAAACTTCAAAGAGAGATATTTGAGAGAAAATCAAATCAAGAACTCACCTTTAAACACTCAAATCAAATCCTTTTTTGCATCAAATTTCATATTGCATCTTCTATGACTATATTGAATGCATCCATGATTGGGTTTGCATCATCACAACTTGCTTGGTAAGATTTTGATTAAGTTCATCTTTGTAAGGATTCCCATATATTGATTGGCTCATTTCGTGGACAAACCACATGTTGGGGTTGTTTGTGTAATGGTAGTTTAGGTGATTGATCTTCAAGCTCGAAAGCCCTTCCAAGACCTCAAGGGACAAGCACGCCAAAGGTATAATTTCTAGTGTTTGGTTTTCTTTGAAGAGATTTAGTTAGCACACACACACTTAGCATACTCTTCACATGTCACTTTACACACTAGCACTTTGATTGTTATATCTTGTTGTGTGTATATGTGCTTAGTAATTCATTTCCCGATAGTGTTCGGAAACGTCCACGCATGCACTAAAATGTGCTTGGTTTTACGCGAAGACTGCCCACGGAGAATGCCCTTGGCTTCTCTTTGGTTTTCACCTCTGTTGGTGATCGGCGGTTATGATCGTCGGCCTGGCAGCCGAATGAAACCGCCGTTTGCATCCAGAAGTGTTTGGAGCAATTCTGCGGTCACGATCGGCGGTCACGACTGCCGTTCGAAATCGCCGTTCATACCTGATTGATTTAATATCTCGGGTTTGATTTGGCGGTTGGATCGGCGGTTACGAAACCGCCGAATGAAACCGCCGTTGTTCCCCTGTTCTTCTCGGGTTCAATTCGGCGGTTATGATTGGCGGTCTGGCCGCCGATCGAAACCGCCGATCGGTGCGTTTCAGGGGCAAACTTGTCTTTTCACATGCCCAATTCTTGATGTCTATAAATATCATACTTTCTCATTCTCTGATTAAGTCAAAGAGAGATTTTTGAGAAAAAATCAAATCAAGAACTTACCTTTAAACACTTAAATCAAATCATTTTTGCATTAAAGTTCATCTTGCATTCATCCATGATTGGGTTTGCATCATCACAACATGCTTGGTAAGATTTTGATTAATTTCATCTTATTTTAGTATTTTACTATCAAGCATATTCTCTTTTAATTTACTTGTATGTTTTTGATCATATGATAAATACAAGAATAGAGAATTAATTGTGATGAATTGATTGAGTGTTGTTTTGTGATAGCTAATTAGGTTTTTGATTAATCTTGATTAGCTAAGCTATTTGACATGTCATCTAGCTATTGATATCTAGGATTGAATTAATTGCATATCATTATCCTAGGTAAGCATTTAGAGTAACCTAGCTCTAAATTGCATTTTGAGTATTTTACATATTCACATAGGTTGCATAATCTCTTCATTGAGAATTAAGTCTTGAGGCTAAGATTGCTTAGGCCTCAAGCAATTGGACTAAAGCCACTTTTAAAGGCCCGAGTGGTAGAAGTGGGGGGTTATTGACCGGAGTGTTAGACGAGGTCTAAATAGGTTGTAAACTCCATTTCGATTAGTGGATTTCGAGGTCCGAGTGTGGCACACTAAACAACCCGTGGTTTTTCCCAGTGGTTGGATTTCCATGTATACATCAAGTGTTATTTAAATTCCGCACTATATTACACTTGCTTGTATTTTTGACAAGTAGGGGCATTTTCGTAAAATTGACTTGCATGCGAAAATTGGGTAATAATAGTTAAAATCTATTCACCCCCCCTCCCCCCTCTAGATATATATATAGAACACACCGAGCGTTATGAAATAATCTTTTGATCCTTGCAATTTCTTAACGACGGAAAAAGTGAGTATCAGGTATCGTTCCATAGCAAGGTGGGATCCGCCGACCGTCACCGGTTCTAACTATTATTACAACACTCCGAGAGAACTCGTGTGTTGCGTTTTCTAAAAAGTAAATAATAATATAAATAAATAAATTAACTAACATAATATATACATGGATAGAATGGAATGGAGAGATGGAATGAAATGTGATTACACTAGGGAAACGATTAAACCGTAACAATCCTCCTAATTAAGTGCTAGACTCACTTAGTCCCTTAATGTGCAAGTATATCATAGGCTCATATCCCCTTAATTGATCTCTAATCTCTCTCAAGTCTTAGAAATCACATCCACACAATGCATGGATTCATTAAGTACTTTGGGACACACATATGAGCTCTGTACGCCAACCTAGTGATCTCTCAACTGTCTGGTCATATATAGTGGTTATTTCGTTGGGCACGTAATGCGCAACCGCATGGGCCATAGTACAGCCAATAATTCATTCACAATGGCTAACCAAATACAGGATGACAACCAAGTAAAAGCATTAAGAATACGAGATACCCATACAACATGTATGTTATATGCTCGTGTCCCCTTAATTAATCTCTAATCACTCTCGATGTCTTAAAGATTACCACCATGCATAAATGCTTGGATTAATTAAGGACTGTGGGACACACATGAGCTCTACACGCCAGCCTAGTGATCTCTCAACTTACTGGTCAAATGTAAAGGATATCATACTGAGCATGTTAATGTGAACCACGCGATATATAACACACAACCTAAATATCATTCACAAGGTGACTAATCGAGTGAAAGCATTAAGCAATGAAATACCCCTATAACTACACCAGCACAAGAGGAATTCAGTGGTCTTTACTCTAAATAAGGATTCGGTTTTATCAATCTCCCTATGATGGCTAGAAATGGGAAACAAGCTTACCAAACAACTACATGCAACAAGTTGATTGTTATTCATTAAGATCATTCAATTTAAGTTAGGGGTTCATTCTCTTGATTTGGGAATTATTCCTAAATCAATTCATCACCCAACCCAAGCCATGGGTTAGCAATTGTGCCTTAGAAAACAAAGACCCATTAAGCACAAGAATATTGAACCAAAGTCTAATTTAGCAAGTACATGCATCAATCAAAATTTTCCCACTCTTTAGAGCTAATACTTAATACTCAAATCATTCTAAGCATGGTATTTTGGATCATCCATCAATCAATCAACAATCATGGGATGCTAAATTACTCTACTCTTAAATTAAATTACACTACTCCTAATCCCATTCATGGACACATCAATTTAGACCCATCACAAACATGCATATCACAATAGAGATTTAATCATAGATAAGCAAAGAGTAGAACACAACTTAAAGAATATAAGAACAATCATACATATACTGCAATAAGTGTATGTTTACAAAATTCCCAAATTAGGGTTACACATAAAGGAAAACAAGAAATACAAGAAAAAGAGTAAATAGAAACAACCCTTGAAGATAACTCCTCCAAAGATGCTCTATGCTTTCGTAGCTCGAAATTGGTCCAAAGACCACTCCTTTCCCTTGTAATCTATTCCTAAATGTGGTGTATGAAGTGTGGTGGAGGTGTATGGTCAGCTCCCATGGAGGAAGAACCTCCATGGGAGCTTGGATCTCTCACTTATTTGGTAGAGAGGGTGAAGAAGATGGAGAAAATGGAAGAAATGTGGTGTGAGGCGGAAGATAGAGAGAGAAAATAAGTGGGGGATTCTATGTGTGGCTAATAAAAGGGGATATTTATAGTGTGAAGGAGGCTTAGGGCAGAAATAGGGTGAAATGACGAGAATTCCCTTGCAAAAGTGGCTGAAAATTTGGGTATTTCGAGGGTGGGTTTCCAACAGCGCGCATCGTTACAAAAATGGGCATAACTGTCTCCATAAACATCGGAATCACGTTCTTTAAGAACCATTGGAAAGAAGATTTCTGGGGCTTTCCAAAAATAGATAGCACAAAACCTAGTTCGTTCTGAGAAGGGAGATATGACCCCCGAAAGTTGAGTATTCTGTAGGAAGTTTCCAGTTTAAGCTCCCTTAAATTATGCGCCCTAAATCTACAGCCTTAGGCTGCCGAATTGCAAAATGATGACCTTCTATCCTAATCTCAGCGCCCTAAACAGCAGCCCCTAATCGCCAAATTAGGGAGCCGAATTTATCTTTTAGAAATTGCACTTTTGCCCTAAAATTCCTACATTTTTGCACTTTAGCCCCTATGATGAAAAATAACTTGAAACACTTATGTGCAACGTTAAATACCTGGTTTATATTTTAGGTGAACAATCTCTATTTTGTATCTAGAATATATTCTAAGAGCATACAAATAATATAAGTGATGTCAATGATAAATAAAACACTAATTATATATGATAATAGTGAAGAACTTACCAAAGAAAGTGTGTTAACCAAAACCCATGCAAGCAAGCATCCTAACTATGCTAGAAAATGCTTAGATGATAATTTTATGCAAATGAGAATGGTTTTTGAGTGTTAAAGATGTGTTCTTGATTTGATTTTCTCTCAAATGTCTCTCTTTGAAATTTAGGGTTCTTAGAGTTAAAGAACATTAATTCAAAAAATGAGAAAGTGTGATATTTATAGACACCAAGAACAGGGCATGTGGAAAGACAAGTTTGCCCTGAAATGCACCGATCGGCGGTTTCAATCGGTGGCCAGGCCACCGATTATAACCACCGAATTGAACCCGAGAAGAACAGGGGAACAACGACGGTTTCATTCGGCGGTTTTGTAACCGCCGAATCAAACCGAGAGATTAAATCAATCAGGTATGAATGGCGGTTTCGTAACCGCCGATCGTAATCGTAGAATTGCTCCAGACACTTCTGGAAGCAAACGGCGGTTTTATTCGGCGGCCAGGCCACCGATCATAACCGCCGATCACCAATAAAGGTGAAAACCAAGGAGAAGCCAAGGGCATTCTCCGTAGGCGGTCTTCGCGCAAAACCAAGCACATTCTAGTGCATGCGCGGACGTTTCCGAATACTATCGGGAAATGAATTACAAGACACAAATACACACAACAAGATACAACATCAAAGTGCAAGTGTGAAATGTGACATGTGAAGAGTATGCACACAAATGCAAGAATGCTAAGTGTGTGTGTGCAATCTAAATCTCTTCAAAGAAAACCAAGCACAAGAGATTATACCTTTGGCGTGCTTGTCCCTTGAGGTCTTGAAAGGGCCTTCAAGCTTAAAGTTCAATCACCTAAACTACCCTTACACAAAAAACCCCAATACGTGGTTTGTCCACGAAATAAGCCAATCAAAGAATGGGAATCCTTACACCTCTTAAATGCACCGATCAGCGATTTCAATCGGCAGCCAGGCCACCGATCATAACCGTCGAATTGAACCCAAGAAGAAAAAGGGAACAACGACGGTTTCGTAACCGCCGATTCAGCCGCTGAATCAAACCTTAGAGATTAAATCGATCAGGTATGAACGGTGGTTTCGAACGGCGGTCGTGGCCACCGATCGTAACCACAGAATTGCTCCAGACACTTCTGGATGTAAACGGCAGTTTCATTCGGCGGCCAGGCCACCGATCACCAACAGAGGTGAAAACCAAGGAGAAGCCAAGGGCATTCTCCGTAGGCAGTTTTCAGGTAAAACCAAGCACATTCTAGTGCATGCCCGGACGTTTCCGAATACTATCGGGAAACGAATTACAAGACATAAATACAGACAACAAGATACAACATCAAAGTGCAAGTGTGAAATGTGATATATGAAGAGTATG
Source organism: Acer yangbiense (assembly GCA_008009225.1). Lineage (NCBI taxonomy): Eukaryota > Viridiplantae > Streptophyta > Magnoliopsida > Sapindales > Sapindaceae > Acer > Acer yangbiense. The sequence continues at coordinate 31,565,448 of CM017766.1, read as the reverse complement.
CACACAAATGCAAGAATGCTAAGTGTGTGTGTGCAATTAAATCTCTTCAAAGAAAGAACTAAGCACTACAGATTATACCTTTGACGTGCTAGTCCCTTGAGGTCATGAAAGGGCTATTGAGCATGATTCTCAAACTCCTAAACTACCTTTACATAATAAGCCCCAACATGTGGTTTGTCCACAAAATAAGCCAATTAGAGAATGGGAATCCTTATAGCTTGCTTGGAGGATTCACCAACTTCAACCCACTTGGTTGATTGTTGAGGGGTTTGAGCATTTTCAACATCTTTGCTCTTGACAAATGTTGTCTTCTTCAATGATGTGGCCTCTATTTCTTCCACATATCCTAACCCCTTCTTGTCACTAGGACTCTTCCCATAAGATAGCATCTTATCAAGCTTCTCGGTCTGGAAGTCATCTTAGCAATCAACCCTTTTGCTTCCTTGAGCACTTTCCTCAAGCTTTCTTCATTCTTCTTGGCCAAGACTTGTTAGGATTATGCTCAATAGCAAGAGTGTAATATTGTTATTAACAATCTTTTCATATTAATAAAGTGATTTCTGATTTAACAAATCTTATAGCATTTATAGTTTAATATTATAATTGTCAAAGTAAATAATCATAAGGGCAAAAGATTATGAGAAAATAAGAATTGTTCATACATCTGGATATGTATAAGGTAGACACAATTCTTTAGTTAATCTTGAATAATGTTCATAACTTAAGTTAAAGGTTGGGCACCTTTATCTTGTTAAAGTTGTAGAATTTTTTTGCTAGCATTTGAGTGGGATCAAATGAGTTATGATGAGTCTGAAATCATCGGAGGGTCTTCGAGTAAAAGAATCTAGTGCGTTGGGTGCATTGAACTGGATCACAATGAAATACTTTATCTAGAACAGTCAATAGATAATAGTTTTTTCATTATCAGGACAATCGGAGAGTCTATCTTAATCCTGAGATAAATGATGGACTTATGGTTGCAAGTGGTATCATTTGAGTTATCAATGAGTAAGATTATATAGCATAGTCTATCCTCGATAGTTTGGTGATATTCATTTGTTAATCGATAGAGGACTTCATTTATAGATATGGACATCGTGGCTCCATTTATTAAATGAGAGTAGAATATCATCATATGGATGTTTTGAGGTATTGGATATTGAATCTTAACGTTAAGTTTTTGATAGAGTCTACTGAAACATGGCTTCTGGACAAGTCAAAATATCTAAGTTCAAAATGTGGTCATATGAGTAAATATGGTAACTTGGAGAGCTATAGGTGGTCTATGAGCTTTTGGCGATTACTGATATTCTTCACGAGGATACACCATCTTCAATAAGATTGTCTAGGGTACGAATGAAAAATATTTACTTATTCTATCTTTATTTAAGAGTTCAATTTTAGCTCTTTAGTGGAATGAGTTAAAATTAATAGATCGTACCTAAGTGAATCATTTGTTGATTGTGATTAGGTTATGTCTATTGAAGCTTAAATTTAGATAGCCTGCCAAGATCCCCAATCTACATAGACTTGCATGGATCACTTGATATACTCTACCGGACCAATTTATGGGTCCATCTAGAATTGTATTTAATATATTAAGAATATAATTTGCACATTATTTATTTAATGGGCTGATCAATTATATTAATATATTAATGAAATGCATGTGGGCTTGTTTCTTTTAGTAAGAATGGGTCTGGTTCACATGTGGGCTTTTTAATTAAAGTCTAATGGATTAAATAAAATAAGAAAATAATATTAGGCCCATGTATATGGTGTGGGTGGCAAGACTAGAACAATAGTCTAAAATATTATTTTATTTTATTGATTGATTAAATGGAAGTTAATTAATTTATTAGTTAATCATTTAATTGAGAATCAAAATCTTTTTCTGATCAGGAAATATGTTTCCTAGAGTTATACTATTGGTGGTAGTATAATAAATATTAAAGACTTTATTTGGTAAGTAGATAAATAAAGGGAATTTATTTATTTAGTCAAATTAGGAAGTCTTTGATATAGTCACAAATACACTAAAGAGTTGGATTAGTGCGCCACACTCGGACCTCAAAATCCACTAATTGAAATGGAGTTTACAACCTATGTAGACCTCGTCTAACACTCCGGTCAATAACCCCCCACTTCTACCACTCGGGCCTTTAAAAGTGGCTCTAGTCGAATTGCTTGAGGCCCAAGCAATCTTAGCCTCAAGACTTAATTCTCTATGAAGATATTATGCAACCTATGTGAATATGTATAACTATTCAAATAACAAACAAGGCTAGGTAACCTTAGATGCTTATCTAGGATGAAGATATAATCAATTTAAATCAACCCTAGATATCAATTGCTAAATGACATGTCAAATAGCTTAACTTATCAAGATTAATCAAAAACCTAATTAGCTATCACAAAACAACACTCAATCAATTCATCACAATTAATTCTCTATTCTTGTATTTATCATATGATCAAAAACATACAAGTAAATTAAAAGAGAATATGCTTGATAGTAAAATACTAAAATAAGATGAAATTAATCAAAATCTTACTCAGCATGTTGTGATGATGCAAACCCATTCATGGAAGAATGCAAGATGAAATTTGATGCAAAAAGAATTTGATTTGAGTGTTTAAAGGTGAGTTCTTGATTTGATTTTTTCTCAAAAATCTCTCTTTGAAGTTAAGGGTTCTAAGGAATCAAAGAACTTAATCAGAGAATGAGAAAGTAAGATATTTATAGACATCAAGAATTGGGCATGTGAAAAGACAATTTTGCCTCTGAAACGCACCAATCGACGGTTTCATTCGGCGGCCAGGCCGCCGTTTACAACCGCTAAATTGAACCCGAGAAGAACAGGGGAACAATGGCGGTTTCATTCGGTGGTTTTGAAACTGCCGATTAAACCGTAGAATCAAACCCAAGAGATTTAAATCGATCAGGTATGAATGGCGGTTTCGAACGGCGGTCGGTGGCCGCCGATCGTAACCGCAGAATCACTCCAGACCTTTCTGGACTGAAACGGTGATCAAACCGCTGATTCACTAGTGATGGTGAATTTAAAGGAGAAGCCAAGAGCATTCTCCATTGGCGGTCTTCGCGTAAAACCAAACACATTCTAGTGCATGCGCGGATGTTTCCGAACACTATCAGGAAACGAATTACTAAGCACATATACCCATAACAAGATATCAAACAAAGTGCTAGTGTGTAAAGTGACATGTGAAGAGTATGCACACAAGAACAAGTATGCTAAGTGTGTGTGTGCTAACTAAATCTCTTCAAAGAAAAACTAAGCACTAGAGATTATACCTTTGGCATGCTTGTCTCTTGAGGTCTTGAAAGGGCCTTCGAGCTTGAAGTTCAATCACTTAAACTACCCTTACACAATCAACCCCAACATGTGGTTTGTCCACGAAATAAGCCAATCAATATATGGGAATCCTTACAGGTACGACCCAGTTCTGTGCATGTGGAACCGGGTTGATTTCTCCCCGATATACCTCTCGCATCCAATCAGATATATAGTAGTCGGAGCACATTTCTAGAATAGGAATTGATGCGTATCTGGTAAAAATATTAATTATTGGATGTCAGACCCCTAAAAATAGATATGGTAAATGACGAACTGACGACAGTATACTTTGATTACATACCTGGCACAAGCAAGGGCATGTCGACAAGGTAACTTTTGAAGATCCCACTCGTAACAGGCACATGTCTTTGCTTGAATATCGAAAATGGAATTATTTTGATTCTCGATGACGTTGTACCTGTGGTATGAAATAGGACGAATGATGCATTTATAAAAATGTTCAACCCGTTTAAGTATGTGATTGTCAGCTGCCAGAGTCAAATCAGACCTAAGACGATTTGCAATAGTGCGACGCTTGTGAAACCAATTCTGCATCATATTCCTAATCTGCTCTACAATGGATGCGATATGCAGCTTCCGGAGATCTAGAAGAATTGGGTTCATAGACTCAGTTAAATGGGTAAACATCATCCGGTACCTATTTTTGGGGCAGTAAGCACGTGTGAACTTATCTACCCCAATTTCCATGATGTCATTGTAGTACCTTTGGTTGCAAGCAGCCATCTGTTGAAGGTCGATATCACACTCATCGCGACGGTATCTGGAACATGCTTTGTAAAAGAATTCTCTTGCAATACATCGATTCTTGGATGAGCGTCTAAATTTCTATGCAATGTGGAACACACAGAATGTGTTTTGTGCCTCTGGGAAAACCTTTTTCATGGCTGATATAATGCCTCTGTGACGATCTGAAATGATAACCAGATCCTCAGGAGAACCAATGCCCTTCTTCAATTCATAAAGAAACCAAGTCCAGGATTCCTTACATTCTGAGGGTGCGAAACCAAATGCCAATGGGTATATTTTTGAGTCTCCGTCTTTGGCCGAGGCTGTAAGTAGCACCCCTTTGGCAGATCCCGTCAAGTGGGTTGCATCGATGGCACCGACAGGTCTGATAACACGGCTAAACCCTTGTAGACAAACACCGATTGCCATGAAGCCGTACTGAAAGTATACAAACGTAGTTAAATTGCTTAAGGCATACCTAGAGGGGGGGTGAATAGGTTTTTACGCATTTTTCAATCCCTTGAACAAACTTTCGTTTGTCCCTCAAGGTTGCCTTACATACAACAAATAATATACTAAGAAAGGACAACATACATAGACAATATGAATAGGTAATCATATAAGCATGATCTACATACTTCATCAAGTTGCATGAGGTAAACAAACAAATAAGTATAATAACAAAGAATACTTGTATTTCACTATATGTTCAATGAGTTACAAGAGTGATCAAATATCACTATACACAAATACAATATACAAAAGAATCATAGAAATAAAATTGATCAATAAAATGAGTTCACTAATCACACTATACAAAGTCTTGTTTCACAATACTTCATAAGTGAATACTATGAAACAAGATAATAAAAATATACAAATAAAATATAAGAGATAGAGATAGGAAGAATTAACACAAGAGATTTTTTAACGTGGTAAAACCTCTAAGGAGGAAACATCCACGGGTTGAACTACAACCATTGGGTACTATATTATTGGAAAGTAAACATAGAACATTCACAAAGTGACCAATCTTTAGCTCACCCAACCTAGTGAAGTCTAAGCCTATCCAACCCTATTGGAAAGTGTGAAATCCCTCAATGATGCGAAACCACCATATATTGGACACCACACAAAACCAACATCGTTGGCAGATAAGAAATTCCTCAAGAGTGCATACACCTCCCGTGTACCCCGCTCTATCGGAGTCTATGTATAACCATACACCTAGGCCTACCAATACAATAGCCAACTCCCTATCCAAGGCACTCTTGCCTCTAGGGAGCCTCCCATGCATGACTATCCGAGTCCTCCCGACTCTAGCCATGACTTCTTGCTTACCTATCCGAGTCATCCCGACTCTAGGCAAGTCTTCTTGCTTGGCTATCCGAGTCATCTTGACTCTAACCAAGACTTCATGCCTTTTACAAGGACTTCCTAGTGTGATCATGTGAATGCAAATGATGCAAACAATCAAATCAACATAGAACATGTGATCAATACATTCTATGGTACAAATAGACCTAAACATGTGACAACACATTTAATAAAAGTCTAGATGCAAAATACAAGAATAAAACCTAAGCATGTGCAAACATCAAACACATAAGCTCAAAGTTTCATTCACACATACAACACTTGAACAAAGTATATTCATGAAGTACAAGTTCAAGATGCAATCAAAATATAACAAAAATGCTAGATACATGAGATTTAATCAATCAATATTCTAGCCAAAAAATATAGAGCATGGAATTAAGATATAAATCAATTAAAACCTAGATTGCTCTAAAACACATACAAATACAAAAATCCTTGATTTCATCAATCAAAGGATCAAAACAAATCTCAAGGTCATTTATCACAAAATTGAATCAATCAAGTCACAAACAACCTAAGATATCATTCTAATCATAATACAACTCACAAACATGTGAAAAACCTAGAATCATAGAAACTAGTCCACATTGTCTATAAATTGACTTTCAATTGGAATGATTATGAAGCTACCTTTCTCAATAGCTTTTACCAAACATAAACAAACATATAGAAGAAGAAACCCCAAGCAAATTGAAGGTTGAAAAGAAAGAAATCCCAAAGATAAGTCCAATACCTTTGATTCAACAGCTGGTTCAGATTTCAGTGTGTAACCACCCGAAAACTCGATCAACAAACCACTCAGAAATGATAGAGGACTCAATTACGAACGTTCTCCAATTCGAATCACTCAAATCCGACTTCGGATGAGGGAGATATGATGTTTGGAAGATGAGAAAATCAAGAGAGAAAAACTGACGGGATTCTTTGCAATTTTCTTCTTCTTGAAAAAATCAAATAGAGAGAGAGGAGGGAAATAAAAGGAGGAGAGAGAAGGGATTCCAGGCCAATCAAGTGAGGCCACATCACCCCAGGCCATGGGGGGCGCGTGGGCCTCACGGGGGCAGAGAGCCCCTTTGGCCGTGGGGCCCACGATTGGGCCAAGTGGCCTCACGGCCTGCTGCCTCTCTCGCGTACTCCCTCAGTTCTTCAGCCGTATCTTGGGCATACGAACTCTGATTTTGAATCCATTTTCGGATTATAAACCGTGACTCTCTTACGCACGATGACAACTACACAACTTTGAAAAATGGTTGAGAAATCATCTCAGAAAACGATGATGAAGTCAACTCAACGAATGAGAATGAAAAGTAGCGTAGCTACATCATTTGGACTCGAAACTAAATAAATGAGTAACCGAAACGACCGGAACTGAATAAGACATCAAATAAGAACATGTACAAGTCCAAGTACAAAATAACGAAAACATACAAGCACAAATACACACACATATGCTAATTTCCAGACATAGTATGAATGCATGAGCATATTTTGTCAAGTGTGTGAAAGTGATACATAAGTGATGTTTAATCATGAAGGAACACACAAGAATGCCATGTGTGAGTGTGTGCCTAGCCTTGTAAGAGATATGAGGTCTTATATTACCTTTGATGGTCAATGATGTACAAATCTCTTTAAAGCCGGCTTCTTGCATGATTTGTGGTCGAAACATTCTTCGTCTTCTTAAATCTTCAATATAAGAACCACTAAACATTACAAGAGAAACACATTTTGATATGGAATTTATGCCAACACAAACTATAAACCTAACACATACTTTAACCGGTCTTTCGAGTCTGTCTCGATGTTTGTTAGGGTCCTGGGATTAGATTGCTTCAGCATGTAAAAGTACACCGGCAACGTTTGAAAAGACTTCAATGGATCCCCGTACTGTATTTTCAAAGCATGTAGTCTGGCCCGGTTAGCTTTGTTATACAACATGTGCACCCTATGCTGAGACCCCATTTCCAATATGATATCTTTACCTCGGATTTTTCATCCCGGATCTGCGAATTTTGGGGCATACAGTTCCCCAACGATATAGGCACTGACTTGGTTAAAGTGAAGACCATAATTTTGGACTTTGCAGGTGTGTGTATCTCGATATACATTTACATACCAGTGAATTGCCTGGCGCTTCTTCACCGCACATACCAACCATTGACAATTGAAGTCAGTACACGATGCCTTATACCGCGTTGTGGTCGACCGCGTAACCATGTACCAGAAATGGTTTTCCATTGCGTACAAACCCAACTCCTTCTTCATTTCATCCTTATGTTTGATGACTCGCTTTTCGTGTCGTTACCAAATCGTGAATTATCAAAAGTTGTTTATAAATGAATTCTTACACAATGTACTTTAAGTTTTGAAAACTAGTAAAGCAGTAAGCTTAAAGATTCGTTCCACAGGGATTAGGCTAGATTAATCGATTTGTTACCTAATCTAAGTTAGTCTAACTAGTGTGCAATAAAATAAATCATGGTTAGTTGGATAGTGTGTGGTTTGAGAAACCACTAAACGATGCATGCAAATTAAATTACAAGAAATTAAAGAGAAAATGAATGGAGATAGGAATCCAATACAAACAACCTAGATAAGAAAATGTATTTAACAATTAATAGGAAATTCTAGGGAAATGATAGAGTAGCTAATGAACTATGAGAAATTCATACATGGCTTTTTTAATGTGGAATCTACATAATCAAGGACCGATCTCGTTCGGAAGTATTGCTTAGACCGTCACTACGAACCCTAAGCAACTTCCCACCGCAATGCCTAACCGATTAAGGAGAGGGGGTCACGGCGGGATCGGTTTGTGACGATCAAATGGCCTAGGCAATCGGGGTGATATCCCCACCAACAACCTATCCTATTCACTATGTGCTATAATCAATCAAGTGTGTCAATAACTCAATCAATTTTATCACAAACAATCCTAGAACAGACTGTAATCAACAAGTGTGTCAATACTCATTTAATCACATAAGTGCAAGATCTAATTAAAAAGTAAATAAAACTATAATCATGCAAACATAATATTCAAAGCTTTAATAAATACTCATGTCCAAAAAGTCTCTCAAATCATCCCCTAAAATGGGGGTTTAATTACACATAATTACAAACAAGAAAATGAAGTAAAATGTAGAGAAATCACTCTTGGGTCTCTCTTGTAAGCTTGATCCTTCCTTGAGCTTCCTTGCTTGAATCTTGTGCAAAGAGTGGGTGTTGAGGATATGTCTAGATAGGTGGAGTCAAATGGAAAGTGACAAAGGAAAGGGGTGGAGAAGATGGAAAGAGAGGAGTGATTTAGGTGGAGTAATGTAAGTGTTTATTGGATAGGAGAATGGTGGGATTAGGAATGGTGGAAGAAAGGAGGTTTCTTGATTCATAAGAGTTGTCAAGAGTTGTTCAAAAAGAGAAAATAGGGATTTTCAGTTTAGGTCTCGGGTGGTTAATTACCAAAACACCCCTCTTACATGGCAAATTACCATTTAGTCCATAAGAGGGGTGCATATTGTAATTTTTGCCACTAATTAGAATTGAACAGAGAGGAATGTCGCTGTGAGCTTTAATGGCGACACCAAAGGTGAAGCAAATGGCAACACGATCTGGAACCAAAACAACTCCCTATCGCCATGGCAACATTTTTGTCGCGGTTTGGGATTGAGGGTGACATAGGGAAGGTTTAGGCGTGATTGGTGGCTTGGATTCTGGCCATTGGAGGACCGAGAAACTGCAACGACTGGACCCATGGTGAGGTTGCCATTTGATTTGGTCAGAAATCGATCGAAAACAGCGACGGAAAGGCTATTTTCTGATGGCTACAGTTAGGGTTTAGGGGAGGTGCCATGGCTGTCTCTTGTGTGAGGAAGAAAGGTTGATGGGGAAAAAGATGGGGTGCATTTAGAACTAGGCTAGGGTGCGTACATCCTGTCTCTTCTCGTCTCATCTGGGTGTATTTAGAAGGAGCATGGGGTGCACAAAATGTGGCATGAACAGCTGATTGGATTGCTTGACTTGGGGTGCGCTTAGTGGCCCAAACCCACTATCCAAACGCACCGTTTCACTTAATTGCCTTGTAGGCTGCTTGACTGGGCTTGGATTTGGGCTTGCTACATTGGGCCATGCCAAGTGAAACACACCGTTTTATGTTTGAATGATGTGGCGTCCTATCTTATTTACTTGGCAAATTGCAATTAGGCCCCCGATTTCTTCCAATATCACGATATCTTCAATCCTCCCTCAGTTAATTAAACTTTTGCCCCTAATTCTGTAAAATTACTCCAATGCCCCTGAACTCTGTAAATACCTAAAAATAATTAATTTACCCCATTAAATCACGGGATAATGCCCCGAGAATCAAAAATAAAAAGAAGGAAGTGAGAGCCAAAATCATACTAATTTTGGTCCGATCAATGTTTGAATATCTTTCCTTTATGAATGGATGTATGGTCGGAGTCAGATTTGAATGCGGTGCATTCTTTTACATTTTCAAAACAGACATGGTCAATCCCTTACACTTTATGCTTAGACAGATTATGATCAGGAGGGGTGTGAACGTAAGTGGTGTTATCCTAGTCAGCATCTGGTACATTGTTTGTAATACATGATACAGAAATGTTATTCGTGTTACGACCGGGCACGAGATGGACCTGTCTGTATGAGGTATGTATCTGATGAGGCTGTAAAGGCTGTCGATGTGTTTCCAATTCATTATTGGGAACCGATGATCCCCTGCAATGTGTTCCACAACCGATGGCATCATCTTCAGCAGTGTGTACATTCGTACAATCAACATCATAGATTGTAGAATGCTTTGACTCGAACTGAACATCCTTTACATTATTTTTAGATCGACCTCCGCAAGACTCCAAAGAATGTACGCTATCATTAACACCCATTCTGTTGGTTCCGCTTGAAAATGTGTTGGAACCTATGACCAGTGGAATATCGGCAAAAAGTAACCGCTTGATTGATATATGCGACAAGGACTCATCACCGGGTGTTTGGTTCGGAAAGCAATTTATGTTGGGAGAATCGGATATACAAGTTACCGGTGAACAACCACTTGGGGTAGCTGTATATTTTACCATCTTCTTTAACTGTGGTGTGACCGACTGATTCACCATTGACAATGGCGTGCTGATGTAAATAGGTCGACCATCGAGTTGATTTTGATCAACTGGAGGTTTTACCGTTGAATATTTATTCTGGCTCAGTACCTTTGCGATATGTCCCGGTACAGGATTGTGAAACACCGAAACATAACATTTAGGATTCTTTTTGTTATGTGAAATGAAGATTTGAAAATCAGCGTCAAAACTCATTTCAACGACTGTGCCAAAAAGTAAGGTACTGAACTTTATATCGACTGCATCGCAGTTCAACCCAAACTGATTGCATATCTTATCCGACAAAGTTTTCAGTGTATCCATCGGTGTCACAGCCAACAAGAAAATAGATTTTGGGTTGAAATCAACATCTTCCCAGACTCCATCATAGTTCACTATCAACAGAACCATTTCATGGGCAATCCAAATGGTCAAGTATGCACAGCGGAAAATCTTAAACTGAATACGGTGGTTTAGGTCTTGTATGAAATGGTGGTAAAAATAGTAGGAATGGCGGTGAAATAAAGTCTTTGCAAATATTATCACAGAGTAGAGTATCAACTATTTGGGTGTTTTGCAATGTCTGAACACACATTGAGTTCAAATAAACTAAAATACGTTTTTTTTTAATCCAATTACGTATGCCTAAGTCTTTTTTTCTTTTTCTTTTTTTCTTTTTTTTTTTCCTTTTTTCATTTTGTTGATGTTACAACAACTGTCGGGACCTTGCGAGAATTGGACTCTACTAGCACAGCCCGGACAACTACTCCCACAGATGGGGAGAGGGCACCCACATAAGAGGAGGGACAAAGAATGAGTATATATATATATATATATATATATATATATATATATATATATATACATGCATGCCGGGCATTGAATCGTGGTGGTGGAGTCTCCCATTAGAGAGTCACACCACATTGGCTAGAGGCCATTGGCACGTACACCTAAGTCTTACCTTTACCTAAATATAACAAAAACCACAACATATCAACACGACGTAAATTATTTCAAGCCATAATATATCACCTAAGCATAATAATATAATATTATGTTGTAGATGTCGATTTAAAGATTCAACTACATTTGGATAATGATCAAACATAAATGTTTTTCTGGTAGAAAAACTATTCAATGTATAATGTGTTCGATATTTTAATATTGAATAAGATATGAATTATTCTTCTGTAATTAAAATTAGGGTGGGGTGTTTTTTTTTTTTGATAAACCTGTGGATTATTTTGTAATGGGGGGTAGGGTGGCTTGAGCACCCCACCTATCCCCACACAGGTGGCTCCATGGTCATATTATGCAATGGTTTTTTAATTATAATTCATTCAACTTCCCCATGGTGATTAGATGTTTTTCACTATTAAGGTCGATGTTATAATTTGGAATCTGACCAGCCATGTACAACATTCGTCAATATTGGTATGCAAATAGTGGTAATGGTTCAATGTCAATGCATGATCTTGTCCCTCGTTGAAGAGAGATTATTGCATGCAACCGGTGCATTACACCCATCCAATGGGTGCATGCCATGTGGCACGATATACTCTTTCCTATCACGTGGCATGCACCCATTGTTTAGAGTGCATTGCACCCGGTGCATGCAACGTTTTCTCCTCGTTGGAACTCCCTTGCCGAAATCCCCAAAACTAGATTTTTCAAGTACAATCTGATTTCGTGAACCCCTATTTAATTGTCAAATCTAGGACCGAATAAAATATTGCGTGGGACTAGCACGGTGAGAACATGAGACAATCCAATGACATTGCAGCAATTAAAATTATATAATTATTTTTATGTTCCCCAGATAAACGGTGCAATCTCATTGGATGGTTTCACAGTCTCTCCATGTCGCAGTCCCATGCAAGATTTCCTCGCACAACGGACCCCATTTTTGTAAAAGTGTACACATTGAAGTCTTTTTATTTTATTCAATATTGTACAAGCAATGATGGTTCTGCAATATGGGATTGGATGGGTTTCCCTCAATCTCGAAGTCCGTAAGGTTTATGACGATTTTATCGGGTTATATGCTGACGTACAGTTGTTGAACAGTAATGGAAGGGAAATATGGTTTTATGGTTCAAAGCCATCTCCAACCCTAATCCTTAATTTTGTGGAAGTTTTGACCTAAATTGGTGGAACTATTAGCATACACTATTTTCATTTTCCAACTCCAACCCATTAAAACCTATGTTACACTTAACCAAATATTCCCTACAATATTATATGTGTTCCAATTTATCAAATATCTTAGAACAAATAACATTTGACCCCATAATATACATAATATTGCAATATGTTAATAAATGTTTGAAATTGAAGCTGCTCAATTAACAAACACCCCTTTCACTTTTGTGTTATCAATTAAGTTATTGATGTAAATAACAATATTTAAATGTTATGTAGTATACACATAATTCTAGTTGAATAAAAAGGTTTATATAATAATAATAATAATAATATAATAATAATAATAATAATGAAAAAAAAGAAAAAAAGAAGCTTTCATATTTAAAACCCTACAATTGGAAGCTTTTTCTTTTTTAGAATTTTTTTCTTCTATTAATTCATTTTGGTGAATCAGGGGTAATTATGTCTTTTATCATTTTTTAAATAGTCAACTCTCACACTTAACGGTCAAACCCTAACGACAGGGGAGGTGAGTGTCAATTAACGGTAAAGTTGTTTCCATATGTAAAAGAGCAAACCTCAGGGGAGTTTGGTGTAATTACCTTTACATTTAATTGGTTACGGGTATATCTCGTAATTCGGAAACCCCTAAAATAAGAGATACAATAAAACAATACGATGACAAATATTTCATACAATATAATGGTTGAACTTTGATTCAGTTAAACTTGAGGGTTTTCCGATATTCTGAATTGTTTGCTAATTTTAGCACTGTTGCGCCAGCCACGGGGGATTGCACTGTACTGTTCAGATGCAGCCAATTCGCCATATTAGAGGAGGGCTGTTTGGAGAGGTTTTGTTGCTCAAATTGGATTATTTGCTCAAAGTTGCAGCTGGGTTGGAGACACCGAGTTTTATGCACACTTAATTAGAAGTTAGAGCATGGGATTCACCGTGATATCAGGAATTAAATAAAAAACATACTTTTTCATAGCAGTTGATCACTTGCAAAAACACAACGGAACATTAACACACTACACTTACTGGTACAAAGACCCTTAATTACCCTTAATTACAACACAAAAAAATAAACAAAATGATCAACTCATAAAAACCTAATCCATATAATACATATAAGTTGAACTACTTGTGCTCGAGACGAACCACTGTACGGACACACCCCTCTTGCTGGACCACTTTTCGCCTGTCCATATAGGTGGACCACAAATACAACCCAATGGCTATTATTAAAAAGGCTTCGCAGACAGTTCCGACGAATAGTACGGCAAGCCATAGCCCCATGGTATCAATAGGCTTGGGAGATGTTACCTGGGGGGTTTTCATGTCAGTTGAAAATTCATTAGGATCCAGTGGCTGTGAATGCATCCAATGTGGCAAAACCATGAACTTAAAGGTCCACGAATCGACAGAACACGTCTGCATAGTGTTGCCATTTGAAGAGGTCAATCCCACAAACACGTCGGTGTCATGCCATATTTTTGACAAGTCAATTGAGTAAGAGAGGAGAGGATTCACATGTTTTTTATTACCAGAATGACATAACCTAACCTCTAAACTCTTTGCACTAGCATCATAATCGATCCATGAATCCAATTTCTTACCACTATTAAGGAACATATTTTGAGATGAAATATTGCAGAATTTAACAGATAATAGAGTGTCAACGTCAATGCCGACGTGATTTCCATTCAAATCACCGTACTCGAGATCTAAAGAGGTGTCAAATTCAACAACCACCACCCTAAACTTGGTTTTGTGCAATCCCATCTTAGAGAGACCAAATGACCTTTTACCCATATCAGTAAAACGATAACCCTTCGGAACAATAAAAAAAGCCAAACCATCACCACTTTGGTTGGACATTGAAAAAGAGAAAATCGTAGAGAAAGAAGGAAATTTCAGAGGATTACCTTCCACAAGCTTCATGGGTTTTTTGTACATCAGTTGCCTAGCACTTGATCGATCCGAGGTTGTGAGTTGAACAGAAGACCTACCATTGACAGCTATTGCAGCTCCATAGAAACAAATTTCGGACCAGCACTTTGGAACTTCATCAAAGCTGTTGAGGAAAATAGGACAACTTGGCTCAGTAGAAAGGACTTTCAAGCTGCAAATGAATAGAGTTTCGGTTGTAAGTTTATTTGTCATGGAAAATTTGGCCATATCTAGAATGGGTTTGACTATTTTAGTGTATCTGGAATTTGTTTGACCTTTTAATTGAAGTGGTTGTCCAAATAAGGTTTAGTGCTTTATCATAACATCAATTTCAAAAAAGTAATGCTATTGGACCCAATAGCTTTATTTGGGTTGGTTTTTTGGGTCCAATAGCTTTATTCTTTTTAAAAAGGTCAACATAGTTGAACTTCATCGGTGTCCACAGTGCTCGGATGCAATCACGTCAGATATTTCATCGTGTTACGCTTTTGTAGGCTATTTTTCATGTTAGTGAAGGTGATTTGCATCATCGTTGACCTGTACACATGTAAAAGAAATATCATTAAGATGATTACAATAGGTTAGCGATGATTAAGAGTTAGGGTAAATTACACTCACACCCTTATGTTATCAAGATCCTACCCATAGAATACTGACTTACAGATTGGCATTCCAAACACACGGTTATTGATGAACTCAATGGTTGGGTTCTCTATACAGTACTAAATTCATAGTAACCTTTGCTGTCAAAATCAGTCAATTCAAAGTTTCAAACATCAAGAAATAAAACAGAAAATCGTCAACTGTCTATCGCAATTATGTAGGCGTATGGGTGTTGGCATACAAAATGAACCTAAAAGGCTTGATGTGACTAGTCGGAGCAGAATGAGTAAGATAGTTTATAAAAGGTGCATAAAAATCGAAAGGGGATTTTTCACGTTTCATGAAGTTGCAGTTGCATTTATAATATGTGCTATTAACAAAGGAAATAATTCATTATATTTGTCGAAGTAATGTAAAACCACAATACTTAGGACGGGAAGAGTTTGGGCCGGTCACCCCCCATTTTCGATATATGTGTATAATACTATTAGAAAACAATGTCACAATTCAAAAGCCTGAGACATAATTAGAAAACAATGTCACAATTCAAGAGCATCCTCAAAAAGACTCCCTATGTTTTCCTTAGATTTAGGGAGCCAGTTGTACTTTTTATGAATAGGGAGCCATATAAGGAGTGAAGAAACAAGCCTCCCTAAAAATGGCTCCCTATTATTATTTATTTATTTTTAAATTAAAAAATTATTAATTTAAAATTAATTTAAAATATTATTATTTACAATTAACGGTCATAAATTTATGATCAAATCAATACAAAATTATGGTCATGCAAGATCTATTGCTAACTTGCAATTTGGGTTTAAAAAAAATAAAATTAATTTAGCAATGCCTAGCCGTTGGAATATAGTAAAATGTAGGAAAATAAATGAATTATTTAGGTTTAAATAAAAAGAATTTGGGTTTAATAAAAAATAGGGAGGATGAATATGGACCATTGAAAATGAATGAGGTGGACTCATCTTGACCACCCATTTCATTTGAGGAGAGAGAAGAAAATAATAGGGAGGATATCTTGGCTCCCTAAATTTGAGGAGCCTTTGGCTGGAATAAAAAATTGGGAGTGGGATAGGGAGCCTATTGGAGCACATTCCGGTTGATCCTCCCTAAATATAGTCAATGAGGGTCTAAAATCTGGCCTATTGGGGATGCTCAAAACTGTTCGAATCCGTGGCCATGTGTTGGAGCCCTCTATTGGAGTGTACAAGGATTACGAATGTTGTAGTGTACGTTTAAAATGCTGCAGTATACTTGTTAAGAGCCAAATACCCACACCATGTTCTGAAATAATGCAAAGTTCCACTTAATTTCTGGAAATTGCTACAACTGCTTTATGTGAAATATTCATGTACATTTGCATCAAAGTTATAAAAAAACACACATATCGACACACCAAAGCATAACATATTAACTAGCATCAACATCTTTTTGCCACTTACACTAGTTTCCAAATTCTGCATTTTTCCATTGAAATATGTTTTGAGGTTGTGCATGTTTGCATAAAGCATTTCCACTTCTTCGTTGGTAGATGCAGGATCTCGAGCGATAGATGTAGAATCTCTACCGCCTTCAGCAGTGCTTAGGAAACGTCCTTGTAAATTTGCTGAATCGGGCTCCCACCAACTAAAAAATTTGCATTGCCGTTGCGCACAAATAAAATACAGCTTACCTAGATTATCTTTCAATTTAGATATTTTCACAGCAGCCTTCTTCCCACATCTGCATGATTTATTCCAGAATATTCCCAAGCCACCATTAATGTTGCATGCTGAGCCTGAACTTTCTTCCATGGTTGTTGAATGTAAGAGAATTGTGTGTGATTGTATGGGAAACAGATAGGGAACGAATACAATGTACAATTGAGGAAAGTAGCAGAATATAAGTTGTGTAAGAACGTGAACATCCAATTTACAGACACCAGGTTTAAATTGCCATAAATATAGCCGTTAGAGCACCAACGGTTGTATTCATGGCTAAAATTGTAGTTGCAACAATGCCAACACGTGTTCAACTCAGAAAAGTGTATTCAAATATCAAAAGGACAGTGTACTTGGCTAATGACCAATCAATACCCAAGGGAGTGACACCTCCACTTAGGTGCTACCGTGTGTCCTTTTTGTTGTAGATTGCTAGCCACGTGGTAATACCCCATTCGGGGGTCAATGCCTTTGGTACTGATTGGTCAGTACCCAAGTATTTTCCATATAAATAACCTTCATCATTAAGCCTATGTATTTGTTGAAACGATTACACTGAAAACAAAAGTATATACTTCATACTTCAATACTACAACGGAAACTGCAATCACCTGTCATTGACATTGGAAATTGCTCCTATACACGATTTGTACAAGGCAGAGTAAACAATACATGAAGAAAAGGCGGATCTCACTTGAACACATCCCATGTACTCACCATTAACCGATACATGGATAGTCATATCAATCACGAAAATTTTAATGCTAATCAACTTTTTATTTTCCAAATTATTATACTTGCTAGGCTCGTTTGGCACACCGTAATGGATTGTATTGGATTGTATTGTATTGGACTGTATTATAAATAATTCAAACCTGTGTTTGGTGATGCAATCGTCTCTCCCTATTAGGTTATTCCTATATGACTTTATTGTTTTATATTATATTATAAAAATATAATAATTTTGAAAAAATACTGAATAATTAATTTAAAATATCCTAACCATGAATAAATCAATAAATATTTTTATATAAAAAACTCAACCAGTTTTTATTTTATTTGGTGATACAAGTGTGATGATAAACGGAATATAAATGGAGTATCAGACTTGGTACACTTTGTTTCATTGTATTGTATTGTACTAAGCTTTCAAAAATGTACTAAAATAATACAATAGAGTGTTTGGTGTGAACACTGTATTTTATTATTATAATACATTTTTGATGTGTAATGCAGCAAATCCCGCATTAGCTAATACATTATGTTTGGTGGTATTATGTCGTATTGTAATACGAAAACAGTTAGTTTTTTTTTTTCCAACAATGCACAACATGGGATGATATTGTTAAAGAAAAAACCGCTTGCCACATCATATGGGTTGAAATTTGAGCTAAATTTTTTAGGTGGTCTAGCATTAGTGTAATGAAATATATGTTATGTTGTTAGTATTTTATAATTTAAAACTAATGCAGGTATACTAGACCAGACACACCTTAAAGTCCAATTTGTTTTTTTAAAGGCTCAAGTCAGAAATTTATATAGTACTTTCTGTGACCAGTTAGAAAAGCACAAGGGTATTGTTGTAAAAAAGTCAAAAAACATGTCTGATCGATATCAAATGTTTATTTTTAATTTAGGGAATCGATACGGTTGTGACCCTCAACAGATTATAAATGTTTACTGATCAGTTGGATAAGTATACATTCACGAAGTCCTAAAAACTCAATTCAAAGACATGGAGGATAATGTCAGTTTGGATGTCGAAGTCGAAGGAGAAGGTAGTAGCATTAGAACTAATGTAGTTTGGTCGTTGCAAACATCTCCTCGCAATTATGATCTGGCAAAGGTGGAGTCCGTGTTGTGTGCGAGAGAGAACACGATGAAGAATGAGATCGCCCGGTTGAAGAAAGAGCGGAATGATCTGGTGAGAGAGGTCGCTAGATGGAAGAAGAAGTACAGCCAGCTGGATGGTCGGATTTCGTTGTTGAAGGCGTTGGCCGTTGATTTAAAAATTGGACAGCCTGTCGTGACGGTTCCGATGGCATGCAACGGCCAGACCTCAAGTGATACATCATGAATCCTGTGAGATTAATGTCTAAACTGTTCTATATATTATGATGTTCGAATTGTGTTTTACTTAGGGTAGATTGAGGTGACATGTAAGTTTTTTGGTTTGATATGTCGTCAAGTTAAAGTGTTGAATCCATGGGTGAATCCGTGCTATGTCTGTTTGATAATATCAAGTGTTAGAACATTGAATGTCATATTTTAATATTTTAATTATGTTGCTGATCGCTCTAAATATGTCTATGTTTTGAGCGATGATTTCCTCCCTTTTGTTTCCGTTTTTGAGGTATTTATAATATTTAATAGTGATTATTAGTGTTTTCAGGTATTTTCCTCTACCAAAGTGATTTTTGGCCCTTATTGGAAAATTAGAGGGAAAAAGGGCGTATTTGGAAGAAATTGGGAATCTGCGAGTACATAATCGCAGGACCAACATCGCACATTTTCTCAAGAAGGTGCCGCGACGTGACGCTGCTTGAACGTTCTCACAGGTCGTGTTTCCTAATCAGTTCCAGACCACGCTGCGAGTAGAAACTGTGAGTACCTTCTAGCAGAGCATAACTCGCAGTCCAACATCAGACGCAACTGCTACCTCTTGACTGCGAGACCAGCCTAGCTGATCCAAACTGCGACTTTAATACTGCGAGTTCATACTCGTAGATTTCAGATCTGAGAAAAGCCCAGAACCAACTGCGAGAGGAGAACTGCTAGCTTGGTCAAGCACTAGCTTACGCTGCGAGGTCATTACTACGAGCACATGCTCGCACATTTAAAAAAGAACTCGCAGATTCGAGTCAGCCACTTCTTTTTCAGCCTGATATTTTCATACACTATATTTACATAATATCTAGATTAACCTAAATATAGAGATATATAGAGATATAGAGAGAGATATTTTTTAGTGTAATTTTGAAGACTTAGAGATATTTTATAGACTAGATACTCTCAACTTTGTAGAACTCAAATAGTTTCTTAGTTTTAGATTGGATCAAAGAACTCTTGTGAAAGAGATAAAAGAAGAAGGTTGCAAGCAAAAGTCAAGGATTTCATCCAAGCTTATGGGTTGTATTACTTTCTCTTTTTCATTACCTTCATTTGTAGTTAATATGATGTGTAGCTAAATCTCTTGAGATGTGAGGGATTGATGCTCATGAGTTGTTAACTATGATCTAAATCAATTGACTATTTATATTTTATTTTATCTTGTTTAAGTATGTGCAATTAATGTGTGACCAACACATTCAATGCAAGAATTCCTTGCATAATAACATTCAATGTTTTATTAAGTGGTTGGGTAGAGATAACTTGTTTGACCAAAACATTATTATACTCCTTCACTTTTCTTTGTGGTGTTCATTATTTGTTCATTACTATGTTCATTAATGACACTAACCCTTTTTGAATTAAGAAATCTAGTCTAAGCATCCTTTGACATCTTGGGATGAGTGGATGTTGGTTATCTTGCTAAAGACTTATTAAATTGGGGTCACATACTAGATAGATAACTAGTGCTTAAAGTTGTTGTAAGGATTCCCATATATTGATTGGCTTATTTCGTGGACAAACCACTTGTTGGGGTTTAGGTGATTGAACTTCAAGCTCGAAGGCCTTTTCAAGACCTCAAGGGACAAGCACGCAAAAGGTATAATCTCTAGTGCTTAGTTTTTCTTTGAAGAGATTTAGTTAGCACACACACACTTAGCATACTTGTACTTGTGTGTATTCTCTTCACATGGCACATTTCACTCTTGCACTTTGTTTGATGTATCTTGTTGTGTTTGTGTGTTGTGTAATCCATTTCCCGAATATGTTCGGAAACATCCGCGCTTGCACGAATGTGTGCTTGGTTTTGTGCGAAGACCGCTTAAGGGGAATGCTCTTGGCTTCTTCTTTAGATTCACCATTACTGGTGAATCGGTTTGATCTGCGGCCTGGCCACCGAATTGAAACTGCCATTTTAGTCCAGAAAGGTCTGGAGTGATTCTGTGGTTACGATCGGCGGCCACCGACCACCGTTCGAAACCGCCAATCATACCTGATTGATTTATTTCTCGGGTTTGATTCTACGGTTGGTTTGGCGGTTTCGAAACCACCGATTGAAACCGCCGTTGTTCCCCTGTTCTTCTCTAGTTCAATTCGGCGGTTGTAAACGGTGGCCTGGCCGCCGAATGAAACCACCGATCATGCGTTTTCAGGGGCAAACTTGTCTTTTCACATGCTCTGTTTTTCATGCCTATAAATACATCACTTTCACTTGTTCTGAATATGACTCTTTGATTATCAAGAACCCTATATTTTAAAGAGAGATTTTAAGAGAAAAAGCAACCAAGTTTGCTCATTTAAACACTTAAATACATTCATTTGTGCATCAAAGTTCATCTTGCATTCATCCATGAATGGGTTTGCATTATCACAACTGGTAAGATTTTGATTAAGTTCATCTCATTTTAGTATTTTTACTATCAAGCTATTCTCTTTTAATTTACTTGTATGTTTTTGATCATATGATAAATACAAGAATAGAGAATTAATTGTGATGAATTGATTGAGTGTTGTATTGTGATAGCTAATTAGGTTTTTGATTAATCTTGATTAGCTAAGCTATTTGACATGTCATTTAGCTATTGATATCTAGGGTTGATTTAATTGATTACATCATCATCCTAGATAAGCATCTAAGGTTCCCTAGCCTTGTTTGTTATTTGAATATTTATACATATTCACATAGGTTGTATAATCTCTTTATTGAGAATTAAGTCTTGAGGCTAAGATTGCTTAAGCCTCAAGCAATTGGATTAGAGCCACTTTTAAAGGCCCGAGTGGTAGAAGTGGGGGGTTATTGACTGAATTAGACGAGGTCTACATAGGTTGTAAACTCAATTTCAATTAGTGGTTTTCGAGATTCGAGTGTGGCGCACTAAACATCCCGTGGTTTTTTCCCAGTGGTTGGGTTTCCACGTATACATCAAATGTTATTTAAATTCCACACTATATTACACTTGCTTGTATTTTTGACTAGTAGGGGCATTTTCGTAATATTGACTTGCATGCGAAAATTGGCTAATAAACCTTAAAATCTATTCAGCCCCCCTCTAGATATATTTATCATACACACCAAACGTTTAATCGTTCCTTTCAATTGGTATCAGAGCGGGTTCCTAGATATACTTAGGAGATCCAAGCTCATTTTTGGTGTGTTTTGCATTTGTGTGATTTTTGCTCATTCATACATTTTGCATTCATTTGAATTCATTCATTATATACAATGAGTGGATACGGTGGCAACCATGAGGGTGCGTCAAGTACACGACCTCCTCTCCTCACCGGTGTGAATTATGCCTCATGGAAAGGCAAGATGGAAGCATACTTGTGTCAAATCCATGATAGGGCATGGATGGCAATTGAAGATGGGTATGTGGCTCCTAAGATGACTCCCATGGGTGGTGGAGAAGAAGTACTCAAGCCTAAGGCTCAGTGGTCCACTGAAGAGTTTGAGACTTCAAAATGGAATAGGAAGGCTTGGCACGCTCTTCTATGTGCAGTGGATGAAAATCAGTACAAACTGATTCAAAACACTAGGATAGCGAATGAGGCATGGGATATTCTAGAGGTTGCACATGAAGGAACCGATGTTGTCAAGGATTCCAGCCTTCAAGTCCTTCAAACATAATTTGAGTTGCTCAAGATGGAGGAGGACGAATGCTTCAATGACTTTGAAGTCAAGTTGATGGATATTGTCAATCAAAGCCATCAACTAGGTGATCCTTATACGAATAAGAGAGTCAAGCAAAAAATTATGAGGTCTCTCCTCGCTAGGTTTGAAGCAAAGGTGACGACTTTAGAAGAATACAGTGGATATAAGGATATAAAGCCGAGTGAGGTAATTGGGAGACTCCTTGCCTATGAATCTAGGAAGGCTCATAGTATTTCACCTCCTAAAAAGCAAAAAGGGATTGCTTTGAAAGCTTCCAAGGTTGAGAAGGAGGAAAAAGGTGACTCGGACGAAGACATGGCTTTGATGCTTAGAAAATTCAAGAAATTTGTCAAGTTCGAGAAGAAGGGATTTGGATCCAAAGGCCAAGACAAGAAAAAGGCTCCCTTCAAGAGTTTTGAGCCTACGCAAGAGAAGAGTGAAAAGAAAGGGGTCCAATGCTATGAGTGTGGTGGTATAGAACACATCTCACCCGATTGTAGGAATTTGAAGAATAAGATGGCAAAAGTGATGGCCGCCACTTGGAGTGAAAGTGATGACTCCGGAAAGGGAGACAAGTCATCAAGTGATGATGAGCTTACCAACGACTACACGGCATTTGGGGCCACTTGTGTAGAAGATAAAATTGTTGGTAAGAAAGCCTTGACTAATGATCCCTTAGAAGAAAAAGATAAAGAAGTAGCTCTAGAGGTGATATGTGTAGCTACTCATTGGGACATGGCTCTCATTAACTCAAGAGACCAAGGTGAAGGTCTTAATGAGGAAAATGACTCCATAAGTGAGAAGAAGAGTGGAGGAGATAACTCAAGTGAAGATGACTCCTCATCTAACTCTACAAATGGAAGTGTAAAGAAAATGGATGTTCATGACTTTATAGTCAAGTGTGAAAGTTTATTGAAGAAGAACAATAGAAAGTTGAAGATTTTAGAGGATGAAAATCTAGGGCTTTCAACACACAATGACCACTTGAGTAAGCAAGTGGAACCATCCAAGATGATTGAAGACAAGCTAAGGGATGAGCTAGCTATGTCTAAGAGGAATGAAGAATGGTTGAAGAGAGAGCTTGATGAAGCTAAAGAGTCATTGACTAGAATGACTACAAGCACTAAGAAGCTTGACCACATTCTTGGTAGTGGAAAGAACCCTTGTGACAAGAGAGGTATTGGATATGAAGAAAGCAAGGAGATCACTACTCCAACCAAGACCGTCTTTGTCAAGAGTTTGGGCAAGATAGAAGCCTCACCGGTGCACACTCCTAGGAAGAAAATTGATCTAGGACAATGTTCAAGAAGTGCACAAGTGAAGGAAGCTCCAAGGAGACATCCTCAAGCTCAAAAAGTTCCTCAACCTAACTTCCCTCAAGCTCAAATTCATCAAGGGAAGAGGCCAATCATGCAAAATGAACCATGGAAGCAAGCTAGACCGGTTCAACAATAAGGAAGGTTTGAACCCACACAACCACAAAGACATGGGAAGGCTCCTATGCATGCTCAAGGACATGGTATGATTTCTAAATTCATCCATACATGTCACTTTTGTGGTATTGATGGTCACATTAGACCAAATTGCTTTCATTTCATTAAATTGTGTAGATTCAAAAGCATGATTGAAAAGAGAATGACAAGAGCTAGAATGCATGTTAATAGGAAAGAAAAAATTCATATTCATGATCCTATTATTTCTAGAACTCTTGAACCGTTGACCACTAAGAAGAAAAATGTCATATCTATGTGGATAAGAAAAAATGAACCCGCTTGCCACGAGACTAACAAGTCTCAAATAGGTTCAACCAAGTCAAATGGACTTGGGAGGTCTATAGGACCTCATGACCTTCATTGATGAAGGATGGTGATTGACCCCATATAGGGAACTCAAGCAAAGAGAGCTTATGCATACTTGTTGCATGCAAATATTTGAAAAATCTTATGCTTCTTTGTTGATTGCTTGAGTAAGCTTGGTTGCACATTTGTATATATGTTTTCAATTGCAATAAGTGTGAACCATGCTTGTTTACAATCCATGTCATATTTATGTTCAAACATGCATTTTTGGACTAGGAGATTTACATAGGAAGTATGATTTGAATGACCTATAGTTATCTCCATGACATGATGATTCTTAATGACATGCTTAAAAATTGAAAAGCATGAGTTTTAATAACATGCTAATGAATATTGAAAAGCATGAAATTCATATGACTTGCTCAAATGAAAAAGCATGAATTGATGATTGCATATTCTAAAATGCAAATCTTATGTGAAAAAGCTTATGAGACTCAATGAATAAAGGATCTTGTATCCGTTCAAAGGATTTTAAAATCCAAATGTCTCTCCTTCTTTATTTGTTGAACATGTCTACTATCATACGGGTTTCATTCCCGGAAAAATCAAATAGAGTGCAAAGTTGTTCATGACATGTTTGGCTTATAAAGATGGATATAGTTGCTCATAAATTAAAATCAATGAAAACTCTATATCCTTGCTTCTCTCATGACATTGGTGAAATTGGTTTGAATTCTTATTAGAAACCTTTGTCATTTGCTTTGCCAAATACATTGTATTTTGGACTTGAATGCTACATGTCTTGTATGCAAAGCATGTTTTGTTTCACACATTTATTTCAAAGAAATCTCCTTGTTTCTCTCCAATTGATTGAGTTGTATAAAGTGGATTATATGATTATGCAAGTATATAATATGCTACTATCTCTCTTTGTTAAGTGACCTGGTTGGGGACTACTCTTTTGCCTATATCATGACAAAAAGGGGAAGTAGAATGGTGGTAAGGGGAGTTGCAAATTGTGGTAGCAATTGTGCATGTTGGGGAGACAATACATTGAGGGGGAGTAACCTTTTGAGGGGGAGCATTGCATTCATCAAACATTGCATGATGTTATTGTTGTACTTAAATTTCAACAATGCAAATGCTTGTTTATGCTCTCACTTGATTAATCTCACATTTTACTTGAATTGGAAAGTATAGAAACTTTGCTTTCAGGGATTGATTGTTCTATAAGAGATTGAAGACTTCAAGATTATTTTTATATATCTCTTTGTAAAGTAGAAAATCATTGTAGACCCGTAGTTTCTATTATGTTGTGAGGAATCAATGTGAGTGGTGGTTTTGTCACGAAATAGCCAAAGGGGGAGATTGTAAGGATTCCCATATATTGATTGGCTTATTTCGTGGACAAACCACTTGTTGGGGTTGATTGTGTAAGGGTAGTTTAGATGATTGAACTTCAAGCTTGAAGGCCCTTTCAAGACCTCAAGGGACAAGCACTCAAAAGGTATAATCTCTAGTGCTTAGTTTTTCTTTGAAGAAATTTAGTTAGCACACACACACTTAGCATATTTGTACTTGTGTGTACTTTCTTCACATGGCATATTTCACTCTTGCACTTTGTTTGATGTATCTTGTTGTGTTTGTGTGTTGTGTAATCCCTTTCTCGAATATGTTCGGAAACATCCACGCTTGCACGAATGTGTGCTTGGTTTTACGCGAAGATCGCTTAAGGGGAATGCTCTTGGCTTCTCCTTTAGATTCACCATTACTGGTGAATCGGCGGTTTGATCAGCGTCCTGGCCGCCGAATTGAAATCACCGTTTCGGTCCAGAAAGGTCTGGAGTGCGGTTACGATCGGTGGCCACCGACCGCCGTTCGAAACCACTGATCATACCTGATTGATTTATTTCTCGGGTTTGATTATGCGGTTGGTTCGGCGGTTTCGAAACCACCGATTGAAACCGCCATTGTTCCCCTATTCTTCTCGAGTTCAATTCGGCGGTTGTAAACAGCAGCCTGGCCGCAAAATGAAACCGCCGATCGTGCGTTTTCAGGGGCAAACTTGTCTTTTCACATGCTCTGTTTTTCATACCTATAAATACATCACTTTCTCTTGTTCTGAATATGACTCTTTGATTATCAAAAACCCTATATTTTAAAGAGAGTTTTGAGAGAAAAAGCAACCAAGTTTGCTCATTTAAACACTCAAATACATTCCTTTGTGCATCAAAGTTCATCTTGCATTCATCCATGAATGGGTTTGCATCATCACAACTTGCTTGGTAAGATTTTGATTAAGTTCATCTCATTTTAGTATTTTTACTATCAAGCTATTCTCTTTTAATTTGCTTGTATGTTTTTGATCATATGATAAATACAAGAATAGAGAATTAATTGTGATGAATTGATTGAGTGTTGTATTGTGATAGCTAATTAGGTTTTTGATTAATCTTGATTAGCTAAGCTATTTGACATGTCATTTAGCTATTGATATCTAGGGTTGATTTGATTGATTACATCATCATCCTAGATAAGCATCTAAAGTTCCCTAGCCTTGTTTGTTATTTGAATATTTATACATATTCACATAGATTGTATAATCTCTTCATTGAGAATTAAGTCTTGAGGCTAAGATTTCTTAGGCCTCAAGCAATTGGAATAGAGCCACTTTTAAAGGCCCGAGTGGTAAAAGTGGGGGGTTATTGACCGGAGTGTTAGTTGAGGTCTATATAGGTTGTAAACTCCATTTCAATTAGTGGTTTTCGAGGTTCGAGTGTGGCGCACTAAACAGCCCGTGGTTTTTTCCCAGTGGTTGGGTTTCCACATATACATCAAGTGTTATTTAAATTCCACACTATATTACACTTGTTTGTATTTTTGACTAGTAGGGGCATTTTCGTAATATTGACTTGCATGCGAAAATTGGGTAATAAAGCTTAAAATCTATTCACCCCCCCTGTAGATATATTTATCATACATACCGAACGTTTATTCGTTCCTTTCAGTTGTATTGATGGATGATTATGAAAATACTCATGTTCTATCGTTTTCCCTTGTATCTCACTTGTTTACTATATCTTTCTCTATAGTTTAATCGTGTTACTTTGTAGTTAATATTTTCAATTAAAGTAGAGAAGATCTATTCCACTTCTATTAATCCGTTTACCCCCTTTTAGAGTTCTCGTGGGAACGATAACCCCTTACTTGTGTCCGCTATACTTGATAACGATCCGTACACTTGCGGAGGGTTATAGACTCGCGCACTCATCTTTCTTTTTATCGTACGTACCATTAGCATTATTTTTATTTGGAGGTACGTCCAGAGTGCGTCAGTTGCCTTGCAAGTATGTACACCGACCGATTTCGGTAATCGAAAGATGGTGTGATGCAGTAGATAGTGGGTAGGATTTCAATTCGAAGTCCTTTAACATCAAACAATGGTTGAAAAAGGCCATATAAAGGACTGTTCAAGCCACAAACCTTTTCTGGTACATGATAAATTTGAAAAACAAAAAAAAAATTGAATTATTCGTTCCTCCAAGTGTCTCATCCAGAGACTATCTAAAATGTTGAATTATTTTGACACTTGCTAGTACTTTCGTCTTTTAGTAATCAATAATTCTACTCCACCCAAAAAACCAAAAAGCAACCCACATTCCAACCCAAATGCCATGTGGCATCACCACACAAAATCTTGTAAATAGTGACATGGGCCCATGTTGTGAGTGATGATGCCATCTCACTTTTGGGTTGTTATTTGGGTTGAATTTTTGGGTGGAGCAACATTACTCATTAGTAATTTTTCATCTTAAAATGATTTTCTACAATAGGCATTTATTACGTGCCACGTGTTTTTTATTTATTTTTTGTTCAAAAAAAATACAAAAAACAATATAACAATCAATTAGCATTAATAAGCTCTTCTTCTCGCAAAGCATTAAGGCCTTAAGGGTGTGGCAACTCATATCCAAATGATCATTTATTATTATATTTTTATTATTATGAGAAGGCTTGATCATTAATTAGTTTTTATTAATTCGTTTGAAAAGGGGTTGTTTTAATTAAATTTTAATTAAACAACCTTTTTTGTTACCCGTTGAGAGTAAGTGGTTTGAGAAGTAAATGTGTGTTTTGTGAAAAAAGTTTGGTTCATTAATTAGTTGTTTTTGAATTCATTTTAATTATGCTTTAATTAAACAATTTTTTTGTATTACCAAGAGATAAATAGAGTGGAGTGAGAATCGAAAAGACTGATGTGAAGAGTTTCTTGCTTTTCTTCTATTGAAACTAATTTAATGTATAATTAAATTAATAATTATTTTAAATTCATTTGGTATTCGTCGGAAAAAAACAATACAACACATTACAATTCGTGTAAAAGATTGCATTTATTAAAAATGAAACGGTTTGTTGCAGAGTTATAATTTTGGTTCCACATGTGACCGTTCTCTGTTCAATGCACTTATATGCCCGGCCACCCCTATAAATTAGGGTGGACACCTGACGTATTTCTTCACATCAATTTACATTTTCAAATTCCATATACCTTACAAAGATTTATCTTTCATAAACAAACTCTATCAGAAACTGCATTTTTTTTTCTTGAACATCTCTTCCCAATAACCCTTGAAATTGTCTCTTCCCAACTCACACCCTCCTTATATCTTTCCACTAGTGTTTTATTTTTGGTTGCTATTTAGATTGTTTGTTTTACCTTTGAATAGTGAGTTAGGTTTCTTCGATTAGCCAGGTAATGGAGCATTTACATGAACCTTGAAGAGACTGCGGTTCCTATTTCTTTGAAAGGAAGAAGACCTCCGGGGAGGCCAGGCTATGAAACAATGGGTAAAAGGTGTGTATTCAAGGTGAACCACTTTCTTGTTCAAGTGGCGAACAGAGACATCCATCGCTATGATGTTCGGTGGATGAGACATTGATATTTCTGATGAAAGTCCTAGGTGACGACGTGGTCAATTACTTCTGAAGAAACGACAGAAGGTTTGAACATACGATTTTCAGAGGCAAGAATTGGTTCCCTCCAGAAGGCTTTTGGTCCTTCTGTTAGAGAGTCAAGTCGATTCCTCTAGAAATTGCCTTTCATTAGTTTTGTTAGACACAGTAATTCATACTTTCATTCAAGAAGCACAAATCCTGACTCCAATGACAAATTTAATACACAAGGTAGTATCAGTATGATGTTGATGTTAGTATGCGGAATGAAGAATTTCACTAGTCTCACCATTGATATGTTACCACTGGAATATTTTTTTGTTAACATAAATTATTGTATCAGTTTATTATTGTTGTGCTAACTTTTGGGAATTATAAATAATGTAATCCATGTGCAGAAGAGTATTCTCCATGCATTGTTTGTAATAATTGCAATTTCTTAGCAGAAGAAGTGGATTATATGATTCAAAAAAAAAAAAAAAAAAAAAAAACCTACAAGATGGTCTCAATTTTGTTGTAACGTGTATCTAATTTGGTTTTCATTGTTCAGTAATATTGAATATTACAAATGTTTCGGCAATGGGCAATTTTTATTAATACAGTTATGGTCATCAGGCATTTCCTTCGTGTATTGTTTACTCTACTCTGCACATATCGTGTATTGTATGCAATACAAATATCCCTATATTTTATTGGTCAATGCTTGGGTACCATCATTACCTATATCCTATTTTGATAGGGGCAAATCTATAAAATCTTCGAAGTGTACTCCTCCGAAATCAAACAATCCCCTTTCATTTAGGGATATTAATATTTTTTCCCCTGTAGTAGTTTGCCATATTCTGACTTTGCCCCCTCTAGTTTCAGAAATGGGCGGTTTTCCCCTTTAGAACAAAAATATTGAAAGTTTTGCCCCTTCCGTCAGTTTTTTCATCCAAAATCACGTTCACCATTATAATGGAAAATGAAAAGACAACTTTACCCCTAATCACTAATATTTTTCACCCCTGAAACCCAAAATATTGGTTATTTTTGTTAGGATTATGCTCAATAGCAAGAGTATAATATTGTAATTAACAATCTTTTTCATATTAATAAAGTGATTTCTGGTTTAACAAATCTTATACCATTTATAGTTTAATATTATAATTGTCAAAGTAAATAATCATAACGTCTAAAGACTATGAGAAAAGAAGAATTGTTCGTACATCTGGATATGTATGTGATAGACACAATTCTTTAGTTAGTCTTGAATAATGTTCACAACTTAAGTTAAAGGTTGGGCACCTTTATCTTGTTAAAGTTGTAGAATTCTTTTGCTAGCATTTGAGTGGGATCAAATGAGATATGATGAGTCTAAAATCATCGGAGTGTCTTCGAGCAAAAGAATCTAGTGCACTGGGTGCATTGAACTGGATTACAATGAAAAGCTTTATCTAGAACCGTCAATAGATAATAATTTTTTCATTATCAGGACAATCAGAGAGTCTATCTTAATCCTGAGAAAAATGATGGACTTATGGTTGCAAGTGATATCATTTGAGTTATCAATGAGTACGATTATATAGCATAGTCTATCATCGATAGTTTGGTGATATTCATTTGTTAATCGATAGAGGACTTCATTTATAGATATGGACATCGTGGCTCCATTTATTAAATGAGAGTATAATATCATCATATGGATGTTTTGAGGTAATTGGATATTAAATCTCAACGTTGAGTTTTCGATAGTAACTATTGAAAACATGGTTTCTGGACAAGTCAAAATATCCAAGTTCAAAACGTGGTCATATGAGTAAATATGGTAACTTGGAGAGTTATAGGCGGTCTATGAACTCTTGGCGATTACTGATATTAATCACGAGGATACACTATCTCCAATATGATTGTCTAGGGTTATGAAAGAGGAACGTCTTCCTTTTCTATCTTTATTTAAGAGTTCAATTTTAGCTCTTTAGTGGAATGAGCTAAAATTAATGGATCGGACCTAAGTGAATCATTTGTTGATTGTGATTAGGTTGTGTCTATTGAAGCTTAAATTTAGATAGCCTGCCAAGATCCCTAATCCACACGGACTTTCATGGATCACTTGATATATTCTACCGGACCAATTTAAAGGTCCTTCTAGAATTGCATTTAATATATTAAGAATATAATTTGCACATTAATTATTTAATGGGCTGCTCAATTATATTTATATATTAATGAATGGCATGTGGGCTTGTTTCTTTTAGTAAGAATGGGTCTGGTTCACATGTGGGTTTTTTATTTAAAGTCCAATGGATTAAATGAAATAAGAAAATAATATATGGCCCTTTTTTATACATGTGGGGCGGCAAGGTTAATAGATTAGCCTAATATATTATTTTGTTTCATTGTTTAATTAAATAAGAATTAATTAATTTATTAATTAATTGTTTAATTAAGAAACAAATCTTTTTCTGATCAGGAAATATATTTCCTAGAGATATACTATTGGTAGTAGTATATTAAAAGTAAAAGACTTATTTGGTAAGAAAATAAATAATAAGTTTTATTTATTTAATCAAATAGGAAAGTCTTTTATTAAGTCAATAAAAGAATAAAAATACTTATGAGTTGAATTAGGGTTAGGAGTCTAATTAACATGTGAATTAGGGTACAACACAAATCCTTTTTTGTAGAGGAAATTTGGCAACCCTAATTGGACCACATGGAGATTTCGGCCAACCCTAAAAGGAAGAGGAGAAAAATTTCGGCCACCCTATATAACACTTGTTATAGAATTCGGCCACCCTACTTGATTGATTCAATTTTCTTCTTCTTCTAAACTCATAAAAAAGTATTAGATTTTATTCTACTAAAACATAAAAGAAAAGAAAAAGATTATTCTTTTGATGGTACACTAATTGCTTGTTCATCAATAAGCTTGTGTGTACAACATCGAATTAGGTTCACGCGAGTTTCGATCATTAGATTGAGAACTCAAAAGTGACCGGAATAATATTTGTATTCTTTTGATTGTTTTGTGACTAACAAAAGAAAAAGAAAAGTTTGTTTGTCCATTCTCAGGTTTGCAATTCAAAGAAAAAGGGAGACCACGCTCCTAAGTGATTCACGTTCGTGCTAGGATTGAAGATCTTGCGGATTACCATCGACGTAAGTCAATCGGATCACGCGACAAAAGGTATTCAACTTTTGTTACTTTATATATGGTTAATTAATTAAAGGGGTTAAGGTTCATAAAAAGGAAAAATTTTAAAACATACTAAATCTATTTTTAGTCTCGCTTCCGCTGCGTGTACTACGGTATTTTTCCCTACAATTTTGCCCCCTTAGGTTATGTTACGAAATTTGCCAAACTAAATATTTAACACATGCAGTGTAAACATGTACCGTCAACATGTGCACAACAAATAACACGATATCAGTGTACAAAAGAGTAAACCTTATTCTATTTATATTGTAACCAACCCTCTCCGGGTGACATAGACATTACATATCAAGTATTAGGATTAGGTTGGAACCAGCTGTGTTGAATCCGGTTTCATGTTCGACATCAGTCATTTTGTTTCGTTCAATCTCAATGGCGGATCGAGTAATATACTAATGCTTTGTT
This sequence comes from Acer yangbiense, assembly GCA_008009225.1. Taxonomy (NCBI): domain Eukaryota; kingdom Viridiplantae; phylum Streptophyta; class Magnoliopsida; order Sapindales; family Sapindaceae; genus Acer; species Acer yangbiense. The sequence goes on along the minus strand of CM017766.1, from coordinate 31,532,321 downwards.
TTAATCTTTCTATGTTCGTGTCTTCTGGATTGGGGTTAACGTACCGAATCTAATTTGCTGCTGACAAAATTGATTTTGCTCGCTTTTTCACCATAATGACGTTTAATGTGATGGGCCAGTGGGATTTTGACAGCCTAAAAACCAATGGGCATGCTATTCTGGGGATACGCAATGCCGGTCCACAAATATACTCATTACCTCTTCATGTAGCATTGCAAAACAGGAATTGACGGTTGAATCTGTGTTACGCAATATAAATTGCGTCAGCAAATCCTTATGCTCCCAATGCAATATTTTGTAATAATTATCTCCAGTACACTAGTATAGTTCATCCATCCCCAAACTGTTCATATGGTTTGCAGATAACAAAATATGTCAGATAACGCGATGGGACTATAATTACAGCCATCAAGTTTTACACTATTGGAGATGTTCATATGAGGATTTCAATGAATTATTAACTTAATTATGATGATATATGTTAATTACATATAAAATATGAGGATTTCAAAATGGTAACTTTCCTTTAATCGAAACGAATGGATTATAATTTTACCACATCTTTTGGGCACCAGATCTGCACAACGTGTTTATGAATAAAGATAATTATATGTATATTCAGTAGCTGAAGTCTACATTGCATATTTGCGTCCTTCGGGAGTTCGAGTAATATTACAAACGGCATTTTGTATTTTAATATTGGATTGACATTAATTTATAAATTCCAATACAACTTTAAAGTTCAAATACATTCAGAACGCTAATCACACGGTTGTTTGACGGCAACGGCATGGGCCGACAAATGACCAGTCAGTACCCAAGGGACTGACCCCTGTAATGGGGTGTTTCCACGTGGATTTTTTGTCAATCAACTGCAATCACATCAATACATCAACTCACTGTTGGAGAAATGTTGTTAACAAAAATAAAAAATTAGACTACAATCAGAAATAAAATTGTGTGTCTCTCTCTTTCTCCCTCGGACTATCTTTTGCCATCTTCTTCTTCTTGGGTTCTATATAATTCTGAGTCTTTCAGGGGTTATTGGGAGATTATCGTGTAATAAACTTTCACCTATCATGTAAGGAGTAGTAACCAATGTTTTATATTATAACTAAGGGTAAATAGGTAAATTTAAAAATAAATACAATTTTTAACAATTCTTATAGACAAATCAATGAATTGAGTCTCCTGATTTCCTCTCTCCCTATCTCTGACTATCTTCTGTCATCGTCTTGTGGTTCCTTTCCGTCAACTCCAAGTTGAAAAACCGACGGCGAATTTGGGGAATCGGAGGTCTCCGCCGAGGTATGTAACATTTTACACAAAATTGGAAAGTGTTGTATTTATTTTTTAGAAGAATACCAATTGTATTTTATGTAAGATTATTAATTAATTATATATTAAAGAAGAAGAATACCAACAACTCTTCACATCAATCTTTTTTATTCTCACACCACTCTGTTTATCTCTTGGTAACACAAAAAAATTGTTTAAGTAAAGCATAATTAAAATAAATTTAAATAAAACTAATTAATGATCCAAACCTTTTCGATTTACAAAACACACATTTACTTCTCACACCACTCACTCTAAGTGGGTAACACAAAAGGGTTGTTTAATTAAATCATAATTGAAATCAATTAATAAAAACTAATTAATGATCAAGCCTTCTCATAATAATAATAATAATAATAATAAATTATCAATCGGAAATGAGTAGCCACACCCTAAAGAGAATGAGAATATCGATATTCTAAGAGAAGAAAAGCTTATTAATGCTAATTGATTGTTTTATTGGTTTCTTTTTTAGTTTACTTTTGCCCCAACCGCACCCCCCCCCCCCCCCTAAGAGGGGTGAGAATTACCCCCTCCTAAATGGATGACATGTGTCTAGGGAGAGATAAATTTGTCCCAAGAGATGACAGTGTTTGGACAAATTTACCCCTCCATGGACATGTTTCATCCATTTAAGAGAGGGTAATGCTCACCCCCTTTGAAGGGGGCCTGAGGAAAAATTGACTCTTTTTTTTTTTTTTTGTATATCAAAAAAACTTAATACATAACACGTGACACATAAGAAATGCCAAATGTCGAAATCAATTTAGATGGAAAATTACTAAAAGAGGAAACTACTGCCAAGTGTCAAAATAATTCAAATTGTATATAGTCTCTGAATGAGACACATGGCAGGACGATAGCTTTGTAGCGGATTACAGCTGGATCCCACAAAATCTTCTTCTTCTTAAGGCTGGATCCCATAAAATCTTCTTCTTCTTTAAGTCAAACAAATATTGCAACCTAAAACCTAAAACCTAAAATCTTCTTCTTCTACTTCACGTGTTCTCAAACCGAAAACCAAAAAACTTAACTGCAGACCCCAGACTTCTTTGCGTTGTATAACAGTTCAAAGCAAAACTTCACCCACATACTGATCATCACATCCACATCTGCGTGTAAAAAATGGACATCATTTATACATCTCCATGCCTAACGCATCCATTCTCCATTCTTCATTCTTCGGTCCGAACCTGATGGTTGCTTTGTATACAATTTGTCAAATCTAAAATATTTAGTCTATATTATTCGAGTTTTTCACTTCTTTTCTAAAAAAAATTAAACGACTTACATGATTTTGTGTTGTTTGGGAAATATGTCTGGTATTCTAAAAACGAAAAATTCATTGTTAATTTTGTTTGTTTAAATGACTGAGACTTTTGTGTTGTTTGCAATATAAGACTACTATACTAAAACATTCATTATAAAATTATAAGTTTTTCGATTTACCGAGGTAATGTGTAAAATGGGGAAGAATCATGTTTATGTTGTTGTTTTAGTTGTGTTATTTAATAATTAGTTTTTCGAAGATATATTAAATGAAGATTGCATAATGACACAATGTTATGTTTATATCGTTCATTTGTTTTGAGAAGAAATATGTTTTTGCTCGGTTTAATAACATATGGAAACATGTTCTATTCTTGTCGTGTTTTAGGGAACTTGTTGTCTAACCCGAAACAAATATTCGGTGTGTTCAATATTATCTAGGGGGGGGGGGGGGGGGGGGGGGGGGGGGGGGGGGGGGGGTGCTGGGTGTGAATAGATTTTAACTAGTTTTACCCAATTTTCGTGTATAGTCAAGATTACGAAAATACCGTTAATAGTCAATATAATATAGTAAGTGTAATATGGTGCGGAAATTAAATAATGCTTTATATATACGTGGAAACCCAACCAGTGGGAAAAACCACGGGCTGTTTAGTGCGCCACACTCGAACCTCGAAATCCACTAATTGAAATAGAGTTTACAACCTATGTAGACCTCGTCTAACACTCTGGTCAATAACCCCCCACTTCTACCACACGGGCTTTTAAAAGTGGCTATAGTCCAACTTGCTTGAGGCCTAAGCAATCTTAGGCCCAAGTCTTAATTCTCAATGAAGAGATTATGCAACCTATGTGAATATGTAAGATATTCAAAATTCAACAAGTGCTAGGTAAACTCTATATGCTTATCTAGGATTATGATATATCAAATAAAGCAATCCTAGATATCAATGACTAGATGACATTGTAGGGAAAAATACCGTAGTACACGCAGCGGAAGTGAGACTAAATATAGATTTAGTAACGTTTAAAAATTTTCCTTTTTATGAACCTTAAACCCTTTAATAAATTAAACACATATATTATCTAACAAAAGAATAATACCTTTTGTCGCGTGATCCGATTGACTTACGTCGATGGTAATCCGCAAGATCTTCAATCCTAGCACGAATGTGGATCACGTAGGAGCGTGGTCTCCCTTTTTCTTTGAATTGCAAACCTGTGAATGGACAAATAAACTTTTCTTTTCTTTGTTAGTCACAAAAACAATCAAAAGAAGACTAAAATTATTCCGGTCACTTTTGAGTTCTCAATCTAATGATCGAAACTCGCGTGAACCTAAATCGATGTTGTACATACAAGCTTATTGATGAACAAGCAAATAGTGTACCATCAAAGAATAATTTATTCACTCTTTTATGTTTTTAGTAGAATAAAATTAATGATCTCTATGAATTAAGAAGAAGAAGAAAAATTGTCTCTCAAGCACAAAGCATAGGGTGGCCGAATTCTATACATATGAATATATAGGTGGCCTAAATTTTCTTCTCTTTTCCTATTAGGGTTGCCGAAATCTTGCTCTCTTTTTCTACTAGGGTTGCCGCAAATCACACTCCTAAAAGGAGTTTGTGTTGCACCCTAATTTCCATAAAAGAATAGACTTCAAACCCTAATCCAACTCATAGATATTTTATTCTTTTTATTGACTAAAATAAAAGACTTCTTATTTGATTAAATAAATAAAATTAATTATTTATTTTCTTACCAAATAAGTCTTTTACTTTTAGTATACTACCAACAATAGTATAAGACTAGGAATCATATTTCCTAATCAGAAAAGATTTGTTTCTTAATTAAACAATTAATTAATAAATTAATTAATTCTTATTTAATTAAAACAATGAAACAAAATAATATCTTAGGTTAAAATATTAACCTTGCCGCCCCACTTGAATAAATTGGGCCTAATATTATTTTCTTATTTCATTTAATCCATTGGACTTTAAATAAAAAGCCCACATGTGAACCAGAACCATTCTTACTAAAAGAAACAAGCCCACATGTCTTTTATTAATATATTAATATAATTGACCAGCCCATTACTTAAATAATGTGCAAATTATATTCTTAATATATTAAATGCAATTCTAGATGGACCCTTAAATTGGTCCGGTAGAATATATCAAGTGATCCATGTAAGTCCGTGTGGATTGGGGATCTTGGCGGGCCATCTAAATTTAAGCTTCAATAGACATAACCTAATCACAATCAACAAATGATTCACTTAGGTCCGATCCATTAATTTTAACTCAATCCACTAAAGAGCTAAAATTGAACTCTTAAATAAAGATAGAAAAGGAAGATGTTCCTCATTCATACCCTAGACAATCATGTTGGAGATAGTGTATCCTCGTGATTAATATCAGTAATCGCCAAGAGTTCATAGACCGCCTATAACTCTCAAAGTTACCATATTTACTCATATGACCACGTTTTGAACTTGGATATTTTGACTTGTCCAGAAGCCATGTTTTCAATAGACACTATCGAAAACTCAACGTTGAGATTTAATATCCAATTACCTCAAAACATCCATATGATGATATTATACTCTCATTTAATAAATGGAGCCACGATGTCCATATCTATAAATGAAGTCCTCTATCGATTAACAAATGAATATCACCAAACTATCGAGGATAGACTATGCGTTATAATCGTACTCATTGATAACTCAAATGATATCATTTGCAACCATAAGTCCATCATTTATCTCAGGATTAAGATAGACTCTCCGATTGTCCTGATAATGAAAAGACTATTATCTATTGACGGTTCTAGATAAAGCTTTTCATTGTGATCCAGTTCAATGCACCCAGTGCACTAGATCCTTTTGCTCGAAGACACTCCGATGATATTAGACTCATCATATCTCATTTGATCCCACTCAAATGCTAGCAAAAGAATTCTACAACTTTAACAAGATAAAGGTGCCCAACCTTTAACTTAAGTTGTGAACATTATTCAAGACTAACTAAAGAATTGTGTCTACCACATACATATCCAGATGTACGAACAATTCTTCTTTTCTCATAGTCTTTAGACCTTATGATTATTTACTTTGACAATTATAATATTAAACTATAAATGCTATACGATTTGTTAAACCAGAAATCACTTTATTAATATGAAAAAGATTGTTAATTACAACATTACACTTTTGCTATTGAGCATAATCTTAACAATCTCCCACTTGCACTATAGCAAATGTGTCATATCTCTCAAGCCCATGTTCTCTAGATGCCCATCGAAACTCTTCTGAGGTAGAGCCTTTGTGAAGGGATCCGCTAGATTTTCTGCTGACGCGATTTTGGTAATCGTCACGTCACCTCTTTGAACAATCTCCCTTAAAAGATGATACTTTCTTTCAATGTGTTTACCTCTCTTGTGACTTCTTGGTTCTTTCGAATTAGCCACTGTTCCACTGTTGTCACAGTAGATAGTGATCTGCTTATTCGCACTAGGAACCACTTCTAAGTCAATCAATAATTGGCGGAGCCAAACAGCCTCTTTGGTAGCCTCGCATGCAGCAACATACTCAGCTTCCATGGTGGAATCAGCAATACAAGATTGCTTGATACTCCTCCATATAAATGCTCCTCCTCCAATAGTAAACACAGCCCCTGATGTGGATTTTCTGGAGTCAGAATCTGATTGAAAATCAGAATCTGTATACCCAACGGGAATCAAATCCCCTCCAGAGTATACCAGCATATTATCTCTCGTTCTCTTGAGATACTTGAAAATATGCTTGACTGCCGTCCAGTGATCAGGACCAGGTTTCGATTGAAACCTACTAACTATGCCAACAGCAAAACAAATATCTAGTCTAGTACAGAGCATTGCATACATGAGACTTCCAACTGCCGAGGCATATGGAACTCTACTCAGGAATTGCTCTTCATGCTCATTCTTAGGAACTTGTTCCTTAGAAAGCTTGATTCCATGTCTGAAAGGTAACATACCTTTCTTAGAATCTTGCATGGAAAACCTAGACAAGATCTTGTCTATGTATGAAGCTTGGGATAATGCAATCGTTTTATTCTTTCTATCCCTTATTACTTGGATACCTAGAATAAAACTTGTTTATCCTAAGTCCTTCATATCAAATTGTTTTGCTAACCATTCTTTTACTGATGTCAATACACCTACATCGTTTCCAATGAGTAGTATATCATCAACATAAAGAATCAGGAAAACCAACTTGTCGCCCTTAATCCTTTTGTATACACAAGGTTCGTCAGGATTCTGAATAAATCCAAAACCTTTGACAGCTTGATCAAACGTTATGTTTCAGGATCTGGATGCTTGCTTCAATCCATATATGGATTTCTGCAACTTGCATACCTTTTCCATTTGGCCCTTTTCAATGAATCCCTCTGGTTGCATCATGTAGATGCTTTCGTCAAGACTTCCATTAAGGAAAGCTGTCTTGACGTCCATTTGCCAAATCTCTAGATCTAAAGATGCTGCAATGGATAAGAGTATCCTAATGGATTTAAGCATGGCCACAGGAGAGAAGGTTTCCTCGTAATCGATACCTTCTTTCTGTGTAGCTACCAATCTAGCTTTAAAGGTTTCCACCTTTCCATCCATACCTCTTTTCCTCTTGTATACCCACTTGCACCCAATGGGTTTTATCCCCTTAGGCAAGTCTACAAGGGACCAGACTTTGTTATCGAACATAGATTCAATCTCAGATTGCATTGCCTTTTGCCAATGGCGACTATCAACATCCTCCATAGCTTCCTTGTACGTATAGGGATCATCGTTGTCCGGGAGATTCTCCACAGATTCTCCCAGACCGATGTATCTTTCGGGTTGTGTTCTAACCCTCCCACTATGACGAGGAATGGTAGGTTGTTTATCTTGTGTTGGATCGGAACTTACAATTGGGTTAGGTTGTGTAACCTCTCGTGGAATTGTATCTCCTGACATCTCATTCAGGACAATTCTACTTCTAGGCACAAAATCATTCATATAGTCCTTTTCCAGAAATTTAGCATTTGTCGAAACAAATACTTTAAGATCTGAAGGACTATAGAAATAATATCCTTTAGTTTCTTTTGGATACCCTACAAATATACATGTTTCCGAATGGGACTCCATCTTTTCTGTCTTTCCTTTTAACACATGCGCAGGACAACCAAATATCCTTAAGTGTTGTAAACTAGGCTTGCGCCCAGTCCACAACTCATGCGGTGTTTTAGGAACAGACTTAGATGGTACATCGTTTAGAATGTATATAGCAGTTTGTAAAGCATATCCCCAAAAAGAAATAGGAAGTGTTGAATAACTCAACATAGACCTAACCATATCCAAAAGAGTTCTATTTCTCATTTCTGCTACCCCATTCTGTTGAGGTGTACCTGGTGCAGAAAACTGAGAAACTATCCCATTATCAATAAGATATTGCTGAAACTCACCAGATAGATATTCTCCACCACGATCATATCTTAGGATTTTTATGTGTTTCTCAAGCTGATTTTCCACTTCAGCTTTGAATGCTTTGAACATGTCAAAAGCATCCGACTTATGTCTCATGAGATACACATAACCAAATCTCGAGTAATCATCCGTGAAGGTGATGAAGTACTCATATCCACCTCTAGCTTGAATGCTCATAGGTCCACATACATCAGTGTGTATCAATCCTAAACATTCAGTGGCTCTTGCACCTTTGGCAGAGAACGTCCTTTTGGTCATTTTACCTTCCAAACAAGATTCACAAGTTGGTAGATCATCAACCTTTAAGTCACTCAAAGGTCCGTCACATACCAATCTTTTAATCCTATTAAGGTTAATATGACCTAAGCGTAAATGCCAAAGGTAGGTTTCATCTGTTGATAATTTTACTCTTTTATGATTAGGTTCCGTTAATTCTGTGTCTAACGAGTGAGAGATATTTCTATGCAAAAAGTATAGACCGTTTTCCAATGTACCTTGGCAAATAATTTTGTCATTCTTACTAATAATAAAAACTTTATTAAAAGTAACCGAATATCCAAATTTATTCAAACAAGAAACTGAAATTAAATTCCTCTTGAATTGAGGTACATAATAAACGTCTATCAAATCTAAATGCCTTCTAGAATCCAAATAAACTCTAATATCTCCCACTGCACTTGCAGACACTAACGTTCCGTTGCCCAAGCGCAAATTGATTTCATTCTTACTCAGCTTTCTCCTTTCTTGGAACCTCTGCAAGGAATAACAAACATGATTAGTGGCTTCTGAGTCTATGATCCAAGAATCTGTAGAATCAACCAAAAAACATGTTTCAAGATAATTTACATTACCTTCTTCCTTCTTATTATGGGACTTTGGGCAATTTCTCTTCCAATGTCCCTTTTCACCACAAAGGAAGCATTTCCCTTTGATCTTGGTTACTTTCTTGGTCTCCTTCTTGATAGGCCCAAGTTGCTTTTTCTTCTGTTGTTTCTTGACCTTTTGACGGGCCTTAACAGTAGCAACTTTACCAACCATATGAATCTTTTGACCTTTGCCTTTCACAAGGATCTTTTCAGCACTTTGAACATCTTGCATCAGGCCTTGTAAGGTGTATTCCTTTTTGTTCAAAGTGTAGTCCAATTTGAACTGATCAAAGGAATCTGACAATGAATTGACAACCATATCAATCTTTGTCTCACCATCTATCTCAGCGCCATGCAGTTCAGCAATGTTGAGATGTGCTATGACTTTCATCATGTGATCCTTCACAGCCTGTCCAGGTTTCATCCTAAGATTCATAAAAGCAGTCACTGCCTCTCTCTTAGTCGTCCTAGACTTCATAGCAAACATCTCCTCTAGAGACATCATTATATCAGCAGCGGACTCCATTCCTTCATGCTGCTGTTGCAACACGTCGGAGATAGTGGCCATAATGTAACATTTTGCCATATCATCTGAAGTCTTCCACTGCTCATACTCATCTCTATACATTATGCTAGATTCATTATTAGGAGCAGGTGGTTTAGGAGTAGTTAGAACAAACTTATGTTTTTCACTTTGCAGCAACAACCCAATTTTCCTTTTCCATGTGACATAATTTTCTCCAGTTAAAGTGTTATCTTTCAGGATGTTCATAAGTGATGGGGTCATGATTTCTGAATAAAACAAAACATATATAAGTAAATAATCATGATAAAGCACTTTTAAATATTTATCTTGAATTAAATAAATAACTCAATCATAAAAATTCAACGGTGATCCAACACCCATAAATGTTACGCCTCCTTTGGGAGTTCGCACCATTTACTAGTTAGACTAGGTCCCACCTAATTGTAAACATAACAACCAGCGTTTTCAATTTTAGCCTTGTAATTTTACTGACAAGAACTCTTGGGAGGATATCAATAAAATTACATTGAGTGTGTTACCAAGATATCGACCCTCAATTTTCTCTCACGAAAATCCCTCATTGGGGAGTAGATCTCGTTTGAGTCCATTGTCTAGTCTATCCTTGTAAGGAAGAATGTTGCTAAATTCCATTCATGGATGCCCCTTGGGGGGATTACCAATAAATAATAAAGCTCAACTAACCTTGGAGGCCATAGGTGTTACAAAAAACATCTTCTCCCACTCAATTATTTAAGGCTTGTGATTAAATCCCATAGAATGATTTACCAAGTTATCTAGATGCCAATTTAGATACCTAAATCATTCAATGCATGTTCATACCAAAAGAGATATATGAGTGGCACTCCTATTCTATATGTCATGTTATCATACAACAACAAATATTGTAATATTTAAGCATAAACTAAATAGCAACAATTTTGGCCCATCCTAGAAAAACAAGTAAATTACAATTGTTTAGGAATACAAGATCTTCAAGTGGCCCATCAACCATACGCTCATCCTTCGGCCTTCTCCCATGGGCGTGCACAGCCCACAACCCCACAAAGGGGCTGCCATGTGCAGCCCATAAGGCCACACAAGGCTGCCGTGCGCAGCCCACCTTGTAATGGGCTTGCCATGCGCAGCCCAATCAACTCCTAGGGTGCGCACGGTGCTCGTTCTCGGTTCCGGTTGCTTCGTTTTTCTTCGTGTCTTCGAATCTTCAACACCCAAATACATTACAGCAGTATAAAATAATAAATACTGCAGTATTAAATTTTTTTTTTTTTTTATTCACTGCAGTACTTTTACACATAAAAACTGCACTAAAAATTAAATAATAAAAAAAAAACTGCAGCAGTAATCTTTAAAAAAAAACTGCACCTTTTTAAAAAAAATAAAATAAAACTTATCAACTACCATGAAGGAATTATGGTGATAATAGACCACCCTTCTTGTTACAATTCCATAACAAAAATACATTGAAAAACTAGGACTAAAATCGAGCAATAACAATCCACATAAAACATATATAAATCCATACATCCACATGTAATTATATATGCGAATACCTAGAGTGCCATCTCTTTCTAAATATGCATAATCACAATAAAAAGAAATAGATCCACGTATATATACGTTAATTAATTAAAAGGGTTCAACCTAGGCTCTGATACCAATTGTAGGGAAAAATACCGTAGTACACGCAGCGGAAGCGAGACTAAAAATAGATTTAGTAACTTTTAAAATTTTTCCTTTTTATGAACCTTAAACCCTTTAATCAATTAAACACATATATTATCTAACAAAAGAATAATACCTTTTGTCGCGTGATCCAATTGACTTACGTCGATGGTAATCCGCAAGATCTTCAATCCTAGCACGAATGTGGATCACCTAGGAGCGGGGTCTCCCTTTTTCTTTGAATTGCAAACCTATGAATGGACAAATAAACTTTTCTTTTCTTTGTTAGTCACAAAAACAATCAAAAGAAGACTAAAATTATTCCGGTCACTTTTGAGTTCTCAATCTAATGATCGAAACTCGCGTGAACCTAAATCGATGTTGTACACACAAGCTTATTGATGAACAAGCAAATAGTGTACCATCAAAGAATAATTTATTCACTCTTTTATGTTTTTAGTAGAATAAAATTAATGCTCTCTATGAATTAAGAAGAAGAAGAAAAATTGTCTCTCAAGCACAAAGCATAGGGTGGCCGAATTCTATACATATGAATATATAGGTGGCCTAAATTTTCTTCTCTTTTCCTATTAGGATTGCCGAAATCTTGCTCTCTTTTTCTACTAGGGTTGCCGCAAATCACACTCCTAAAAGGAGTTTGTGTTGCACCCTAATTTCCATAAAAGAATAGACTTCAAACCCTAATCCAACTCATAGATATTTTATTCTTTTTATTGACTAAAATAAAAGACTTCTTATTTGATTAAATAAATAAAATTAATTATTTATTTTCTTACCAAATAAGTCTTTTACTTTTAGTATACTACCAACAATAGTATAAGACTAGGAATCATATTTCCTAATCAGAAAAGATTTGTTTCTTAATTAAACAATTAATTAATAAATTAATTAATTCTTATTTAATTAAAACAATGAAAACAAAATAATATCTTAGGTTAAAATATTAACCTTGCCGCCCCACTTGAATAAAATTGGGCCTAATATTATTTTCTTATTTCATTTAATCCATTGGACTTTAAATAAAAAGCCCACATGTGAACCAGAACCATTCTTACTAAAAGAAACAAGCCCACATGTCTTTTATTAATATATTAATATAATTGACCAGCCCATTACTTAAATAATGTGCAAATTATATTCTTAATATATTAAATGCAATTCTAGATGGACCCTTAAATTGGTCCGGTAGAATATATCAAGTGATCCACGCAAGTCCGTGTGGATTGGGGATCTTGGCGGGCCATCTAAATTTAAGCTTCAATAGACATAACCTAATCACAATCAACAAATGATTCACTTAGGTCCGATCCATTAATTTTAACTCATTCCACTAAAGAGCTAAAATTGAACTCTTAAATAAAGATAGAAAAGGAAGATGTTCCTTATTCATACCCTAGACAATCATGTTGGAGATAGTGTATCCTCGTGATTAATATCAGTAATCGCCAAGAGTTCATAGACCGCCTATAACTCTCCAAGTTACCATATTTACTCATATGACCACGTTTTGAACTTGGATATTTTGACTTGTCCAGAAGCCATGTTTTCAATAGACACTATCGAAAACTCAACGTTGAGATTTAATATCCAATTACCTCAAAACATCCATATGATGATATTATACTCTCATTTAATAAATGGAGCCACGATGTCCATATCTATAAATGAAGTCCTCTATCGATTAACAAATGAATATCACCAAACTATCGAGGATAGACTATGCATTATAATCGTACTCATTGATAACTCAAATGATATCATTTGCAACCATAAGTCCATCATTTATCTCAGGATTAAGATAGACTCTCTGATTGTCCTGATAATGAAAAGACTATTATCTATTGACGGTTCTAGATAAAGCTTTTCATTGTGATCCAGTTCAATGCACCCAGTGCACTAGATCCTTTTGCTTGAAGACACTTCGACGATTTTAGACTCATCGTATCTCATTTGATCCCACTCAAATGCTAGCAAAATAATTCTACAACTTTAACAAGATAAAGGTGCCCAACCTTTAACTTAAGTTGTGAACATTATTCAAGACTAACTAAAGAATTGTGTCTACCACATACATATCCAGATGTACGAACAATTCTTCTTTTCTCATAGTCTTTAGACCTTATGATTATTTACTTTGGCAATTATAATATTAAACTATAAATGCTATACGATTTGTTAAACCAGAAATCACTTTATTAATATGAAAAAGATTGTTAATTACAACATTACACTCTTGCTATTGAGCATAATCCTAACAGACATGTCAAATAGCTTAGCTAATCAAGATTAAGCAAAACCTAGATAGCTATTGTGGTAGCCAAAAATGGCTCATAGGCCTAACCTGTCAAAATACAGGCCCTTTCCGTGATGGATCCTATCCAGGCCCACTATATCGGGTCGACCCAAGTCCAGCACTATCTTTGACTTGTTTGTTCAAAGAACAAGTCAGTCTTCAGTTGCAAAGTGGGTAACGTGAGAGATTTTTTCCTAGAATCTCGCCCACAACCAACTCACGATCAAGTGAACGTTGGAGAGGGTTCATTCCCTATAAATATCAAAGTTCTTTCACAATCAAACTCTCTAAAATCTCTCATTTGAAAGCTTACTAAAGGTGTACCGAAATTCTGCCCTTAAAACATTCCGGCAACCGGAAATTAACCGTTGTCACCATCATGAAATATTGCTCAGCCCAAGCACATCTAAGGCTAATAATTCGACCCCCCCTCTCCATCTTTTATTCTACATTTCGTTTGTGTTTAAGTTCTTTTGCAGGTGCAGTAAAGTGGAGACGACCATTCCCAGACGACAGTCAACATCAGTCAACCAACAATCCAGCCGAGTTGCTTTGGGCCCAGTATAACCCGACCCAGTTGATGTACCACGTAGTTCGACCACCTACAGATTGGCGCCCACCGTGGGGCCCATTGCAACTACATCCAAGTTCAAGTCAAGCTATCCCAACTATTACTCAACATGTCTGGGAGTGGATCAGTTCCCACCGTCGAGGAGCAAATTGCTGCGTTGACCGCCCAAATGACCACAAACGCTGAGAGGATGCATGCGCTTGAATCAGAAAATGCAGCAATCCGAGAAACGAACGTAGAACTGAGAGCCTTGGTCGACGGGGTAGCACCTGATTCAGCGACGTCAGAGCATCTAATTTTAGCTCCAAACGGTGAACAGGTTATCGATCGAACTGCTCCAAGAGCACCAGGCAATCCCATTATACCAAATATGAATCCAGGCGACCAGCAGAATCAGCCAACGCCTCAGACGAATCGAGTCGAAATCGACCTCAACAATATGCTAGCTCGGAACGAAATACTAAACAAACAAGATCCAGCAAGGGATCAACAGCCGGACAACGTCCAGAGGGCGATCGCGTCGCTTCATTCGACACCCGGATTGGTAAAACTCGGGTCCGGTATACATTTAAATACTAATTTAGAATTCTCTCGCAGGTTCACAGAAATGGAGGCTCTCATCCAACGAATCCCAGGAGTCCCAGCTCCGATAAAGAAGAGCACTGCCAACAGCTTCGTCGACTCGTCGTTTATCGATGCGATTGCTCTAACTGAGGTGCCCAAGAAGTTCAACTTTCCAAACATGAAACAATATGAAGGGACGACAGATCCGGACGACCATATAGCACAGTACAAGCAGAGAATGTTCACTGCTGCGATTCCACGCGACTTGAGAGAAGCGTGCATGTGTAAAGCCTTCGGGTCTAGCCTCAACGGCCTTGCCTTACAATGGTACACAAATTTACCTAACAACTCAATTGATTCTTTTGCGCAGCTGACGAACACATTCATGGAGCAATTTGTGAGCAGCCGCAAACTAGAAAAATAGTCGGACGACCTCTATACAATAATTCAAAGACCAGGCGAAAACTTAAGGACTTATGTCGGGTGCTTCAATAGAGAAAAAGTACAAATCCCGCATTGCAAGCAGGCAACCGCCATCTACGCCTTCAAGAAGGGCCTCAGGTTCGACTCTGATCTATACAAATGGCTCACTAAGTATCCATGCAGGACAATGGAAGATGTACTGGCTAAAGCATGGGCCCAAATCAAATGGGAGGAAGATGAAGAGAACTTCATTAGAAAAGCCAACAGTACGTATTACGGGAATCGACATAATGATCGCGTAGAAAGGAGGTCTAACGATAGGAGATCGGAACCGTACCCAACGAGCGACAAAAGAAATACCCAGTAGCGACATGAGGGTTCCAACGAGAGAAATTCCAATGGACGTAGCAACGCAAGGTCTAGTCGACCGCGGGTAGAAGCACCAGAATACAACCTCAGCATCGAACCTGTCAACCTCGTAGCGGTGATGAAGGAAATGGGCAAAATGGTCAAGTGGTCGCAAAAGATGAATGCACTCCCAGAACACCGAGACCCCAAGCTTCGATGCGAGTTTCACGGAGATCATAGCCATTGTACGGAAGATTGCATCGCCCTAAATTATGAAGTTGTAGAGATTTTGAAACAGGGACACCTTCGGGAATTCTTAACGGATAAGGGGAAACAAACCTACGCGATACGTGACGACCAAAGACAGTCTGATCCCA
This sequence comes from Acer yangbiense, assembly GCA_008009225.1. Taxonomy (NCBI): domain Eukaryota; kingdom Viridiplantae; phylum Streptophyta; class Magnoliopsida; order Sapindales; family Sapindaceae; genus Acer; species Acer yangbiense. Next base: position 31,516,534 of record CM017766.1, on the reverse strand, counting down.
TCGATAGCCCTCCAGAACCACCCAGGCAAGACAGAGTGATCAACTACATTGCAAATGGATCTGAAGTTAGCGGCGTAAGTTACTCAGCGGCCAAGAGATATACTCGACAAGTGTCGAACGCATAAATTCAACCAAGAAGGGAACATCCATCGAAAGTCGACGAGACTGTCATCTTCAAGTCGATAGATAAATCAGATTTGTTTTCTCCTCACCATGACGCTTTAGTTATTTCTTTACATATTACAAATTGTCTAACAAAACGAATCTTAGTCGACAATGGTGGTTCCTGTAACATCTTGTTTAACAGTGCTTTACAAGAAATGCAGGTTGACGAATCCAAACTCAGTCGTCGATCGACCATGCTAATAGGATTCAGCGGAGAACAGAATAGTACTTTGGGAGAAATTGTACTACCTGTCTACGCCGAAGGAGTTAACCTATACATCAACTTCCTCGTGCTCGACTACCAATCTCCGTACAACGCCATCCTTGGTAGACCCTGGATACACGAGTTGAAGGCAATCCCGTTGACTTATCATCAGATGATCAAATTCCTAAAATGCCATGAAGAAGAAGAAGAAGCAACAGCAATTATAGCAATTACAGGATGCCAAAGTCGAGTCGACGCAAAACAAGCCGAATATGGAGGAACTTGATGAAGTGTCTATCGACCCGGATTATCCCGACCATAAAGTCTACATTGGATCCAGATTACCGAGCGACATTCGTAAATAGCTGATTAAGCTTCTACAGGAATGACGCAGCAGTTTCGCTTGGTCACACGCAGACATGGTCGGCATCGACCCAGAAGTGATAGTTCATCGACTGCAAGTCGATCCAGATCACCAACCAGTAAAGCAGAAATGAAGAAAGTTTACTCCGGAGAGAAACAAGGTGATCAATAACAAAATCCAAAAGTTGTTCGACATTGGTTCTGTAAGGGAGGTGAAGTACCCCGACTAGCTAGCAAACATCGTAGTGGTGAAGAAGAAAAATGGGAAATGGCGAGTCTGCATCGACTTCACGGACCTCAACAAAGCATGCCCCAAAGACTCCTTCCCACTACCTCACATCGACATGTTGGTCGACGCGACTGCAGGCCACGAATTATTGAGCTTCATAGATGCATACTCTAGCTACAACCAAATACTGATGCATCCTGACAACCAAGAGAAAACAGCCTTCGTCATAGAGCGAGGTACATTTTGTTATAAAGTAATGCCATTTGGTTTAAAAAATGCAGGCGCAACTTACCAAAGGCTAGTCAAAAAAATGTTCGCCAAGATGCTTGGTTCAACAATGGAAGTCTACATCGATGACATGCTGGTCAAGTCCTTAATCCCACAACAACACATCGACTATCTCAGACAGTCGTTCGACGTACTCGATAAATACGGTATGAAACTTAACCCTATTAAATGCTCTTTTGGTGTATCTTCAGGGAAGTTCCTAGGCTATCTGGTCACCCAAAGACGTGTCGAGGCCAATCCAGATCAAATACGGTCGATCAAGAATATCGAGTCACCTAGATGCATCAAAGACGTACAGAAGCTTACTGGTCGAGTAGCAGCGCTGAACCGATTCATCTTAAAGTCGTTTGAAAGATGCCTTCCATTTTTTAATAGCCTTAAAAAGAACAAAACGTTCGAGTGGAACGACGACTGCGAGAAAGCATTACAGGATTTGAAAACCTATTTGAAGTCGCCCATATTGCTGTCGAAACAGAAGGACAGCGAAACACTATTTGTATATTTGGTAGTATCCGACACAGCCGTTAATGCAGTCCTAGTCAGAGAAGAAGACAACAATCAACATCCAGTCTACTACGTAAGCAAGACTCTGCTTGACGCCGAGACTAGATATAGCCGACTGAAAAAGCTTGCTCTAACTCTTGTGGTGGCAGCCCGCAAACTCAGGCCCTACTTCCAATGCCACTCGATTAAGGTATTAACTACTTACCCCCTTAAAAATATACTTCACAAACCAGAACTTTCAGGTCGATTGATGAAATGGGCAGTAGAACTTAGCGAGTACGACATCAGCTTCCACCCAAGATCGACAATGAAATCACAGGTACTAGCTAACTTTATTGCAGACTTTACCCCTTGTGAGAATGTGCAGGCTGAACAGGAACTAATAGCACTCACAGACAAGTCGTCCACCGGGAAATGGACTTTGTCGGTCGACGGGTCTAGTAATATCAAAGGAAGTGGATTGGGATTGGTACTCAAATCCCCACAGGGGGACATATTGGAACAATCGATCCACTGTAGCTTTTGTGCGACAAACAACGAAGCCGAGTACGAAGCCCTGATCGTTGGGCTCGACCTCGCTAAAAGCCTAGACGTGAAGAATATCCGAGTACTAAGCGACTCTCAATTAGTCGTTCGACAGATGAATGACACCTATGAGGCAAGGGATCAGCGAATGTCGGCTTACCTAATCAAAGCCAAACAACTTCTATCGACATTCGATGAGTTTACGATCGAACAAGTATCCATATATGAAAATACACGAGCGGATGCATTAGCAAATCTTGGGTCGACAACAACAAATGGCTCAAAGTCGATACCCATTGTACATCTTATGTCTCCAACAATTCAAGAAGCAGAAGTATTGGTGCCTATCGACCAGGGAAGAAACTGGATGGAGCCCATATTCAATTATCTCCAGGCCGACATCCTACTAGATGACATAACAGAAGCAAGGAGGATCAAAGCAAAAGTTGCTAAATTCTGCATCTTATATGGAAAACTTTACAAAAAGTCGTTCACAGGACCCTACTTGAGATGCGTCACCAACCGAGAGGCGTACGTCGTCTTAAAGGGCCTACACTACGAGGAATGCGGAAACCATTCAGGCGCTCATAGTCTGTCGAATAGAGCCATCACAACAGGGTATTACTGGCCGACCATGCGGACTGATTCTCAAAATCATGTGAAGTCGTGCGACAAATGTCAACGATTCGCACCCGTATCACATCTCCCCCCAGGTATGCTAAATTCAATTTCGGCTCCTTGGCCTTTTATGAAATGGGGAATGGACATTGTAGGTAAGCTTCCTGCAGCACCCGACGGCATCGTCTACATGCTAGTCTTAACGGACTACTTCACTAAATGGGTCGAAGTTGGAGCATATCAACAAATACGTGACATCGAGGTACTCGACTTTATATGGAAAAATATAATTTGCAGGTTTTGAGTACCACGGGAGATAGTAACTGACAATGGATCTCAATTCATTTCGTACGACTTCAAGAATTTCTGCGACAAGTATGGAATCAAGCTTAGCTTCTCAACTCCACGATATCCTCAAGCCAATGGACAAGCAGAGTCAACTAATAAAACAATTGTCAGTACATTAAAGAAACGGCTAGAGGCAGAAAAGAGTGAGTGGGCAGAAAAACTACCAGAAATTCTATGGTCATACAGAACTACTCCGCGACGGTCGACTGGTGAAACTCCCTTCTCCCTTATCTACGGTTCAGAAGCAGTCATCCCAATAGAGATACGGCTCACGACCGCCCATAGTGAAAACCCAAATGAAGAACTGAACAACATGCAGCTCAACTTCGAACTTGATCACCTAGAAGAACGTCGAGATCGTGCTGCTCTAAGAATTCAGTCATACCAACAAGAAGTCGCCTAACACTACAACAAAAAAGTACGAGCTTGAATTTTCAAGATCAACGACTGGGTACTACGATGAGTCTTCCAAAACAGAAGAGAAGAGGGTGCTGGAAAATTGGGGCCGACATGGGAAGGTCCATACCAAATAACAGACGTAGTCGGACGAGGAGCATACAAGCTAAGAGGACTCGACGGTCGAGAACTACACAACAGTTGGAACGCTCTACATCTAAAACAGTACCATTTCTGAACTTGCTATTTTTAATTCTTTATGATATTATTTTCCGTATTCTATCGACATTTCACTACTAACACATCGACCCACAAGGAGCAATGATGAAAACTTAGTGTCACTAAGTGCAAAACTGAGCTCACAACATAAATACAAAAACAAAAATAATAATAAAGTTGTAAGCTGTCGACATCGACAAGCAATCTCACTATTTCAGATAAGATTCGACGTTAGTAACCTACAGACATGTAAGTCCAACTTTTAATATTCTCTATCGACAATCGCATGTTAAGAGTGGGGGAATAGCACTAGGTATAGGCGTCAACATACGTAACGCATGTACGCGAAAATTCTATGTATAAAGGTCTTGTCGACCATTCGAACGCATGTATGCGAAAATTCTATGTAAAAAGGTCTTGTCGACCATTTAAACGCATGTACGCGAAAATTCGAAGTAAAATGGTCTTGTCGACCATTCAAACGCATGTACGTGATCGATCATTTATTGTATATGTTTTTGATCCCCATTCCTCCAATCAATTGCTTGTTTCTTGAGTCTTTTTGGGATTTTAATGTGTGTGTGTGAGCATTTTCAGGATTTTGGATCCAGATGAATAATTTGAAGAATATCAAGCAAAAAGTGCTATTTTGAAGACTTCAGGGGCTTTCATGCAATTATCCAATAGTGCAGCTGAAATCGCTCCTAATTGTTTAGCAGCGATGCAGCAGCGCTCAGAGAACAGTAGCTGCCGCTGCCGCAGCGGTTCCCCGTTTCTCGTCTAGGGCGCTGCCGCGCCGCTGCCACACTGGCAGCGGTCACAGCAGCGGTTTTGCGATAATATCAAGTCGAAGGAATCTTTTCGTAGACAGAGGAAGGGGCCTATAAATATGTGAGGACGTCTTTAGGGAAAAGAGAAGCGAGAGAGCCAGCCAAGGGAGGTCCCAAGCCACCAAGGGGGCCGTCCCCCATCACCATCATTCATCTTTATACATAGAAGATTCGAAGCGAAGGAGTTGCCAACATTGGAGATTTGAAGAATTCATTGAAGACATTCAATGGGTTTTATCTTTTTCCCCTCTTCTTTCTTTCTTTTCTTGATGTGTAACTAAATCCATACTAGGGAATCAATGTGAACCTCTATGAATGCTCTTTGTTAGAATTGATTATATTTTCTTAATTCAAGTTTGATTCATTCAATTCATCCTATAACTTAAATCTTTATTCTTGTTGATGCATAGTTTTATGCTAGGTAAGAATTTAGGGTTTTTAATTGTGATTTATATCTCAAGTGTTTGAGTTAAATTAAATTATAATTGAGAGCCAATATTTAATTGAATGAATAAAATTAGCAACCCTAAGTGTTTGGGACGCAATTTTGGTTCACTTGTTCTTGAGCTTAATGGGTTTTTGGTTGTGATTCATATCTCAAGTGTTTGAGTTAAATTGAATTGCAGTTGAGAACACATGATTCATCCCAGGATCATACGGTAACAATCATAAATAAGATAAGAACGAACCCTTAACTTGAGTTACATCTTTTATCAAAAGTCAATTCAAAGCATTGAGTAGACATATTGGGAGAATTGATGACCTAGTCCTCTCACCTCTTGATCACATTCACATATTCTTGTTACTTGCTTTCTTAGATAATTTTGTTCTAAATCAATCAATCAATCAATCTCAAATCTCTGGATACTGTTAATTGCTTAGCTTTAATTAGAACTAGTTTAATTGGTAAATCACTTTTCCTCGTGGGAACGATCCCTACTTGTCGCTGTAATTATCTCACGATTCGTGCACTTGCGAGTTAGGTTTTTATAACACGATTTTACACATCAAGTTTTTGGCGCCGCTGCCGGGGAATAGTTTAATTTATTGGTTATTTCTAGTTTTAGTTTTAGTTAATAGGTTTACTTAAGTTTAGGTAGTTGAGTCATTATTTTTTTTAGTTTTTCGTTAGAATTTTCTTTTTCTTTATTTCTTTCTGTTCGCTGTTTATTTGTGTGCTATCTTTTCTAATTTCAGGTGTTGACAGTAGATGCAAGGTAGAAGATCTCAACAGGGAGAATCGTTACCTTTGAACGATAACATCCATCGCATCAGAAATCAAACAATGGAAGACGAGGAAATTCAGAACCAAGAAAGGAATAACCTGGAGGCTGATCCGATGCCCAACCTTGTCCCAAATCCAGTTTATGAACCAGAGCCTATCAGAACTATGAAGGATTACAGTAGGCCGGTGGTGAGCAACCATCCCTTGTGCATTGTGCTAGAACCTGCAGCTAGGAACTATGAACTGCGGAGTAGCCATTACAACCAGCTGCTTGTGTTCCGAGGTTTACCAGATGAAGATGTACTTCTGTTCTTTAGAGAGTATTATGCAGCAATACAATCCTTGCCCAACCATAGGATAACAGAAGACCAGCTGCGCATGAGATGCATTCCACATGCATTAAAGGATGAGGCGAAGACATGGTTGCTGACACTGCCTCCAGCATCTTTGAGAACATGGGATGAAATAAGGGAGAAAATCACTGACCAGTATTATGCACCTCAGAAGACCAGTGAAATCCGAGCAAAATTTCAAGTTTCTACAAACAAGACAATGAGTCTTTTTATGAGGCATGGGAGCGTTTCAAGAAGTACACCAGAGATTGTCCTCAGCACGGTTTTCTTACAAATCAACTTTGTTAGTGGTTTTATAATGGTCTAACGGAAGTATCATGTCTTCTAGTGAACAACGCATGTGGAGGTTCCATGTATGACAAACAACTAGAGAAGGTATATTCTATCTTTGAGAAATTAGCTCAGAATTCCCGTCACAAGAACTCCAGGAGAAATAAGGGAATTTATACAGTGGATGCCAATACAAAAAACTCCATTCAAATGACACAAATAATAAAGAAGATGGATGCTTTAGCTACTGATATAGGGCAGATGAAGAGTTGGCAACAAAAAGTGTTTATGGGAGAACACCAAGCAGGATGTTCAGGATCTAGAGAAGAAGAAGAAGAAGTTCAAGCCATGAACAACTTTAATCCTAGGCCACAGAATGACCCATATTCCAACACTTACAATCCAAGTTGGAGAAATCACCCCAATTTTTCATGGTCCAACAACAATCAGAATTCTGGGAACCAGTGGGGCAACAATACTCAAGGTACTGGGAACCAATGGAGCAACAACAATGGAAATCAAAGGCAATTTAACGCCGGGGCCCAACAAAATGCCGAATCCCAACCTAAGAAGCCATCAATAGAAGACATGCTTGTACAAATGCAGCAGCAAACGCAACAAATCCAGCAAATGAATCAAAAGAATGAGGTACAATTTCAGAACATTCATGCTTCACTAAGGAAGACAGAAACTCAAGTTGGGCAATTAGCTGAAGCTCAACAAAAGATGGAACAAGGGAAATTTCCAAGTTTCACTGAGCAAGCAAAAGCTATGACAGTCATTCGTAATGGTAAGGTTCTAACTGATACTAAACCTGATGAACTTTCTGATAAATTTGCTACTGTTTCAGGGTCTTCAAAAGATAACAACATGCCCTAGGAGGAAGAAATAGTGGTGGAAAAATCCAAGGTTTCACCGCTCCTCCACAAGTCAGCCAATCCATACATTCCTCCAATTCCATTCCCAGGGAGGTTGCAAAAGAGCAAGTTGGAGAAATCATACAAAGACATATATGACATTCTTTCGAAAGTCAATGTCAACTTGCCCTTATTGGAGATGATTCAGAAGATGCCAGCATATGCTAAGTTTTTCAAGAGTCTTCATACTTACAAGACAAGATTTGGGGAGAATCATCAAGAATTCATGACCGGAAGTGCTAATGCAGTTCTTCAAAAGTCGTTGCCGCCTAAATTACAAGATCCAGGTAGTTTTTGCATCAACATTACTATAGGAGGTACCACTTTGGAGAGAGCCATGTTAGATTTAGGAGCAAGCATTAATTTAATGCCCTACTATATCTATGAGCAACTGGGATTGACTGACCTGAAGAAGATATCTATGTCACTTGTGTTGGCTGATGGTTCTGTTAGATACCCAAGGGGTTATGTTGAAGATGTATTAGTGCAGGTAGATAATCTCATCATTCCTGCTGACTTTGTTGTCCTAGACATAGATGAAGGAGCTAAAGATAGGAACTGCAAACCTATCCTTTTAGGGAGACCTTTTATGGCAATAGCAAAGACTTTTATAGATGTCCAGAATGGAAAGCTAACGATGACTGTGTTAGATGAAACAGTAGAGTTTAAGGTCTTTGTGTCTCTAAAGTTCCCTGAAGCAGCAGATGACAGTTACTCAGTTGAATGTAATTCAATTGAAGTGGTAAATTCGGCAGTACAAGATGAGTTGACCGGAGAAATTTCTGAAGAACTATTAGATTGGATTTGTGATGCAATAGAAGATGATGAAGAAATTCAACAGGGTGAGGTTTCAGAAGAAGATTATGACATTGAGGACATAAGTGCTGAAGTAGAAGATGAGATCAACAAGTCATTAATCCCATCTGTGAGTTCTCCCCCTGTATTGGAACTCAAACAACTTCCTTCTAACCTCAAATATGCCTTCCTAGGGAAGAATGATACTCTACCAGTGATCATAGCTTCTGACTTAGAGGCGAAAAAAGAAGAGAGACTGTTGAAGGTGCTACAAGAGTATAAGGCTGCCATTGGATGGACCATAGCGGACATTAAGGGAATAAGTCCTACCACATGTATGCATCACATTTGAAACAAATTATAGCACGGTGTGTATAAAACTATCTAGAGGGGGGTGAATAGATTTTAAGCTTTTTACCCAATTTTTCATGATAGTCAAAATTACGAAATTACCCCTAAATAGATAAAGCAATAAATCAAGTAAAATATGCGGAAATTAAATAACACTTGATTTTTACGTGGAAACCCTCACGGGAAAAACCACGGGCTAGTAAGTAAGCCACACTCGAACCTCGAATCCACTAAATGTGTAAACAATTACAACCTAATCCCGGAAGTAATCACACACCTACCTAATCCCGGTATGAGTGAACCTAGTCCAATTTGCTTGCGATCTAAGCAACCTAATCCCGGATGCTACACGCAAGACTTACTTTCTCTATGAAGAGAATAACAACCCTAAGTGAATATATGAATATCCAAATGCAACATAGAGCAAGGGAAACCCTATTTGCTTATCTAAGATGATTAATATGCAATTAGAACAATCCTAGATATCAAAACTAAATGACATGTCAAATAGTTTAGCTAATCAAGATTAAACACAAAACTTAATTAGCTATCACAAAAAAAACTTCTCAAACATACATCATACTAATCTCAAACTTGTATTCAAAGTATATAAAATAACATACAAGTAATTAATTGAGATTGCTAGCTAAGAGAAACACAAAATATGTAAGATATTAGTGAAAAGCTTACCAAGCAAAGTACGATGAAGAATCCATGCAAGATGACATCTAGAAGATCAAGGATGATGCTAGATGATGATTGATGATCATGAAAAAGTGTTTGAGTAATAAAAAATGAGTTCTTGGAATTTTTCTTCTCTTTGAAAAATATCCTAAGTATGAATTCTGAATATGAACTCTCTTAATTGACCTAAAGACAAAATGGCATATATATAGGGGGCCAAATCAAAGTGTGGTCGTTTAAGTAAGTTTCAAAGAAACGCGCCGATCGTCGGTTTCAATCGGCGGCCAGGCCGCCGATCATGACCGCCGAATTGAGCTCGTGAAGAACAGAGCATAAACGGCGGTTCGTTCGGCGGTTTCGTGACCGCCGATCCCAACCGCCGAATCAAAACAGAGAGATTAAAATCAATCAGGTATGAACGGCGGTTTCGAACGGCGGTTTCGTGACCGCCGATTCAACCGCCGAAATAGACTGAGAGATAAATCAATCAGGTCTTAAATCGGCGGTTTCGAACGGCGGTCGCGACCGCCGATCTTAACCGCAGAAATGCTTCTGACCAATCTGGACTGAAACGGCGGTTTCATTCGACGGCCAGGCCGCCGATCATAACTGCCGATCACCTAGATAGGTGAAAACCAAGGAGAAGCCAAGGGCATTCTCCATAGGCGGTCCTCGCGCTAAACCAAGCACATTCTAGTGCATGCTCGGACATTTCCGAAAGTTATCGGGAAACGAATTACACAACAACAAGACACAATTACACACAACAAAATATAATAAATAAGTGCAAGTGTGAAATGTGACAAGTGAAGAGAATGCACACATATGCAATGAATGTTAAGTGTGTGTGTGCAACTAATCTCTTCAAAGAAAAGAAAGCACATAGAAATTTACCTTCGGTGCTTATCAACACGAGGTCTTCAAAGGGCTTCGAACAATAAGACCGATACTTAGGCTACTCTTACAAAGAACCCCAACATGTGGTTGTCCACGAAATGAGCCAATCAACAAATGGGAACCTTACAACATTCTTTTAGAAGAAGGTATGAAGCCGTCTAGAGAGGCTCAATGAAGACTTAACCCGAATTTGAAAGAGGTTGTGAAGGAAGAAGTCCTTAAGCTACTTAAGGTGGGTATTATATATCCTATATCTGACAGTAAATGGGTGAGTCCGGTCCATGTTGTGCCAAAGAAGTCTGGTATAACGGTGATAGCTAATGAGAACAATGAGTTGATTCCTACAAGGAAGACAACGGGATGGAGAGTGTGCATAGATTACCGCAAGCTCAACACGGCAACTAAAAAGGATCACTTTCCTTTGCCGTTCATTGATCAGATGCTCGAGCGTTTGGCAGGACATGCTTATTATTGCTTCTTGGATGGATTTTCAGGATACAATCAGATTGCCATAGCTCCAGAGGACCAAGAGAAGACGACGTTCACATGGCCCTTCGGGACCTTTGCGTACCGAAGAATGCCTTTTGGGCTGTGCAACGCCCCTGCCACCTTCCAGAGATGCATGATGTCTATTTTCTCTAACATGCTAGAGAAGTATATTGAGATGCACTGAGACCATCTGGAGAGCTAGCCAAGGGAGGTCCCAAGCCACCAAGGGGGCCGTCCCCCATCATCATCATCCATCTTTACACATCCAGGGTTTGCAAGACGAAGAAGACTCACCATGGAAGATGAGAAAAAGTCGTTGAAGGCCTCAATGGGTTTTATCTCATCTATCTCTTGTCTTATTATTTTCATGATGTGTAACTAAATCCATACTTGGGAATCAATGTGAACCTCTATGAATGCTCTTTGTTAGAATTGATTATATTTTCTTAATTCAAGTTTGATTCATTCAATTCATCCTATAACTTAAATCTTTATTCTTGTTGATGCATAGTTTTATGCTAGGTAGGAATTTAGGGTTTTTAATTGTGATTTATATCTCAAGTGTTTGAGTTAAATTAAATTATAATTGAGAGCCAATATTTAATTGAATGAATAAAATTAGCAACCCTAAGTGTTTGGGACGCAATTTTGGTTCACTTGTTCTTGAGCTTAATGGGTTTTTGGTTGTGATTCATATCTCAAGTGTTTGAGTTAAATTGAATTGCAGTTGAGAACACTTGATTCATCCCATTATCATACGGTAACAATCATACTTAAGATAAGAACGAACCCTTAACTGGATTAACATCTTTTATCAAAATCAATTCGAAGCATTGAGTAAACGTAGTTGGGGAGCATTGATGACCTAGTCCTTTTACCTCTTGATCACATTCACATATTCTTGTTAATTGCTTTCTTAGATAATTTTGTTCTAAACCAATCATTCACTCAATCAATCAATCACTCAATCAAATCTCTTGGATACTATTAATTGCTTAGCTTTAATTAGAATTAGTTATAACTAGTAAATCACTTTTCCTCGTGGGAACGATCCCTACTTGTCGCTGTACTTATCTCACGATTCGTGCACTTGCGAGTTAGGTTTTTATAACATGATTTCACACATCAGTACGTGAAAATTCTATGTAAAAAGGTCTTGTCGACCATTCAAACGCATGTACACGAAAATTCTATGTAAAAAGGTCTTGTCGACCATTTAAACGCATGTACGTAAAAATTCTATGTAAAAAGGTCTTGTCGACCATTCAAACGCATGTACACGAACATTCTATATAAAAAGGTGTTATCGACCACTCAAACACATGTACGCGAAAATTCAATGAGAAACATCTTGTCAACCATTAAAACGATCGACCATTTAACACGTACGAGAAATATTAACAAAAAAAATCCTGGCGACCCTACGCGAATATTACATGCAAAATTATCAACCAAACTTACAATCACGCGATTCTTAAAGAGAAGTCAACGACTATAACGCATACGTGATTCCTACGATATTATCAAATGATTAGCGTTGTTCGACTTACGAATGAGCATGAGTTTACAGGCTTATCTCATTCAAACTATAATTCATCATTGTGCATACCCCATTATGTGATGGTCATTTTGTTTTCACAATATCAAATCAATGTAACGAAAGAGAACAAGGCCGATCCAAAATAATAAGCAAATATTCATAAGTAGGTCATATCGACCAAATCATCCAACATTATAAAACATAAATACATGAAATAGTGAGGGAAATTTTAGGGAGCATCATTCGGTGGATCGACATTAGCAGCAGCATTATCTTCTTCGACACTGTCGAGGTTCTCATTATCTCCTGGGCTCCTGTCTACATCATTAGCATTTACTCCGTCGCCCACCCCCTCTTGGGATTCTTCAAGCTTAAGACACTCCACTTCGTCGTAAGTATCAACTTCTTCCTTCATCTCTTGAAGATTCTAATTCGAATGGGCACCCGACAAGTATTCTTTAAAGAGCTCCACCCTTGCTTTACACATAGCCTCTGCTGCAATCGACAGTAGTCGCTTCTTCAAAGCCTTGACAGTCTGCTCTTGTTGATCTGCTTCTTCCTTGGCCCTTATCAATTCAGCCTGGTGTCGATCCCTTTCGCTCTTTAACTCCTCCTCCACAAACATTTTTTGCTGCTCCACCTCCTCATTTTCCTTGGCGAGCTTGGCGTTGCCCGCTTTAAGAGCGTCACCCGCCTTTCAAAGCCGTGTGAATTTATCAGTAACGGCCTTGTACCTACCATGTAGATGCAGTTGTGCTTGGAAGGCCTACACAAAGGTATATCAAGTCGACAAAGGATACTACCGATAAAAATAAAACAAGAAAAGTTTTACCTAAAAATTCTAAAGCAGCACCGTATTAAAGACGTTCTCTGTCTTGCTGCTCTTTAAATGTGCATCATCAACAAGGAGGGTGAAGTCCTCCGACCTTTTCAAAAACCCTGCTAGATCTTTGAACGACGAAAGCCTAGAAGCAAGGAGCTTCATTGGCGAGTCAGGCTCAAAAGCAGCCTTAGCCGACTTTTCTTTCGAACTGGACGCCACTTTCTTTTGTCGATCAATAGCGGAGGTTCTTTTTTGCCATTTTTTTCGACGGACTCCTCTCTGGTGACGACTCCAACACCTGTTCTGGTACTGCTGGTGTTCCCTCCGTCGACGTCCCAGCAGCCTGCTTCTTTTTTGCCAATGATGCTGCCCGCTTTTTAGCAACCTTCTCCCTGTAAAGCCTTATAAAATCAGCTTTGTCTAGAACGTTGAGTTCTGCACTCACCATCGACGTCACTGCGAAACGACATTCAACATTAGTTCAAGGCGATAAAAAACTCAAGTTATACTGAAGAATTTCAAAACTCCTCCTAATCCATATGTACGACAGGAAATCCTTCACGTGAGGATAGAGTGCACGCGTTTTATTCAACGTCGACCACCTCTACAGTCGACTAGGCCTAAGATTACCTTCCGTGAGCAAACTACTAACACTCATTTGGTTAGCAGGGATTTCTAATAAAATCCCAGTACGCTCAGGAGCAACGTCGCACGGCGGAGCTTTACCTGCCCCCTTTATTTCTGCAAAGACAAATAAACGCTTAAATAAGTGACTCGTATAAAAAATATATATGTATAACGAATGCATCAGTCAACAATTGACAAAACTTACCATATCGATTCCAGATCCGCCGTTATTGATACTCCTCTTCCCCTATCCTCCATGGGCCATCTACTAGGGGCCCTTTCGTAAAAAAGAATGTGTCTTTCCAAAGTCGATCATTCGACTTAGTGTCGATGATGAGTTCCTTCTTTTTATCTCGAGGTACTAACGAGTAATGACCCAGTTCGCTTATGTGCTCTTTTAGGTAATAATTATGAAGGAGACACCTCAATCCAAACTGTACATTATGCCTCTCACTTAATACTCCCAGGCCCAACAGTATTCTCCAGGTGTTTGGAATCAATTGGCTGGGGGCAAGATCGTAGTATACTAACATTCGTCGAACGAGTTAAGGGATAGGGAATCTAAAACCTAAATGAAGGGTATACTTATAAAAACACGTCCAACCCGGTACATCCCAATCGGCACGTTCATGTTCCCTCGGCGCACGTAATTCAACGTCGTCAGGAATACCATTGTAAGGATTCCCATATCTTGATTGGCTTATTTCGTGGACAAACCATGTGTTGGGGACTGTATATAAGGGTAGCTTAAGTGATTCATAATCAAGCTCAAGACCCTCTCATGTCCTCAAGGTTGATAAGCACCAAAGGTAAACCTCTATGTGCTTAATTGCTTTGAAGAGACAGTTGCACACACTCACAACTCATGCATAGTGTTTAATTCGTGTATGTTGTGTGTCTATATATGTGCATTAATGTTCATTAACATCTCTTCCTGCATGCTTTACATGATTGCATTTTGTATGACCAAAGTCATGTTCATTCTAGACATAGGATTGCATTCATGGTGTTGGCGCTGTACAAAGCGCTGTTGAAGGCGCTGTACGTACAGCGCCTATATGAGACCTGGTTGAAAATGCATATTTAATGCATCAGGTCTGATGCAATTTTGGAAGGCGCTGTACGAGCACTGTACAAAGCGCTGTTCGTACAGCATCCATCTTAGACCCGAGAGGATCAGTTTTGAGGTGCTGTTTAGGCGCTGTACAAAAGTGCACTACGAACAGTGCCTATGAAGAATGTTCTTCATTTCCCAGGAAGGCGTTGTACAAAGCACTGTACGTACAGCGCCCAAGGCAAATTTTGTGTCATTTATCAAAATGCACCACTTTTCTTTTGACACCCTATAAATATGCCTCTTTGACTTTAGGTCAAATTGCTGAGTTCAGAATATCATATTTTACTTAGAATATTTTTCAAGCAAAGAAAAATTCCAAAGAACTCACCTTTAACCACTCAAATCAAATCCTTTGTGCATCAAGTTTCATATTGCATCTTCTATGACTATATAGAATGCATCCATGATTGAGTTTGTATCATCACAACTTGCTTGGTAAGATTTTGATTTAGTTCATCTTATTTTAGTATTTTTACTATCAATCTTTCTCTTTTAATTTACTTGTATGTTTTAGATCATATGCTAAATACAAGAATAGAGAATTAATTGTGATGAATTGATTGAGTGTTGTATTGTGATAGCTAATTAGGTTTTTGCTTAATCTTGATTAGCTAAGCTATTTGACATGTCATTTAGCTCTTGATATCTAGGGTTGATTTAATTGATTATATCATCATCCTAGATAAGCATCTAAGGTTCCCTAGCCTTGTTTGTTATTTGAATATTCATACATATTCACATAGGTTGCATAATCTTTTCATTGAGAATTAAGTCTTAAGGCTAAGATTGCTTAGGCCTCAAGCAATTGGACTAGAGCCACTTTTAAAGGCCCGAGTGGTAGAAGTGGGGGGTTATAGACCGGAGTGTTAGACGAGGTCTACATAGGTTGTAAACTCCATTTCAATTAATGGATTTCGAGGTCCGAGTGTGGCGCACTAAACAGCCTGTGGTTTTTCCCAGTGGTTGGGTTTCTATGTATATATCAAGTGTTATTTAAATTCCGCACTATATTACACTTGCTTGTATTTTTGACTAGTAGGGGCATTTTCATAAAATTGACTTGCATGCGAAAATTGGGTAATAATAGTTAAAATCTATTCACCCCCCCCCCCCTCTAGATATATTTATCATACACATCGAGCGTTATTGTATTACTTTGAATTAGTATCAAAGCGAGTTCCTAGATATATTTAGGTGATCCTAGCTCATTTTAGGTGTGTTGTGCATTTGTGTGATTTTTGCTCATTCATACATTTTGCATACATTCCATTCATTTGTTACTTTGAGTGGATACGGTGGCAACCATGACGGTGCTTCAAGCACACGACCTCCTCTCCTCACCGGTGTGAATTATGCCTCATGGAAAGGCAAGATGGAAGCGTACGTGTGCCAAATCCATGATAATGCATGGATGGCTATTGAAGATGGGTATGCACCTCCTATGATGACTCCCATGGGTGGTAGAGAAGATGTACTCAAGCCTAAGGCTCAGTGGTCACCTGAAGAGTTTGAGACTTCAAAATGGAATAGGAAGGCATGGCATGCTCTTCTATGTGCAGTGGATGAAAATCAGTACAAACTGATTCAGAACACTAGGATAGCCAAGGAGGCATGGGATATCCTAGAGGTTGCACATGAAGGAACCGATGTTGTTAAGGATTCCAAGCTACAAGTCCTTCAAACGCAATTTGAGTTGCTTAAGATGGAGGAGGACGAGTGCTTCAATGACTTTGAAGTCAAGTTGATGGATATTGTGAATCAAAGCCATCAGCTCGGTGATCCTTATTCAGATAGGAGTGTTAAGCAGAAAATTATGAGGTCTCTCCCTACTAGGTTTGAAGCAAAAGTGACGGCTTTAGAGGAGAATAGCACTTATAAGGACATGAAGCCGAGCGAGGTAATTGGATGACTCCTCGCCTATGAATCTAGAAAGGCTCCTAGCATTTCACCTCCTAAAAAGCAAAAAGGAATTGCGTTGAAAGCTTCCAAGGGTGTGAAGGAGGAAAAAGGTGACTCGGACGAAGACACGGCATTGTTGCTTAGAAGATTCAAAAATTTTGTAAAGTTTGAGAAGAAGGGCTTTGGATCCAAAGGCCAAGACTTGAAGAAAAAGGCTCCCTTCAAGAGTGGAAGAATGAAAACAAAAGGGGTCCAATGCTATGAGTGTGGCGGTATAGGACACATCTCACCCGATTGTGGGAATTTGAAAAATAAGATGGCAAAAGTAATGGCCGCCACTTGGAGTGAAAGTGATGACTCCGAAAAGGGAGACAAGTCATCAAGTGATGATGAGCTTACCATCGACTACACGGCATTTGGGGCCACTTATGTAGAAGATAAAGTTGTTGGTAAGAATGACTTGACTAGTGATCCCATAGAAGAAAAAGATGAAGAAGTAGCTCTAGAGGTGATAGGTGAAGCTACTCATTGGGATATGGCTCTCATTGACTCAAGAGACCAAGGTGAAGGTCTTAATGAGGGAAATGACTCCATAGGAGAGATAGAGAGTAGAGGAGATAGCTCAAGTGTAGATGACTCCTCATCTAACTCTACAAATGGAAGTGTAGAGAAAATGGATGTTAATGACTTTATAGTCAAGTGTGAAAGTTCATTGAAGAAGAACAATAGAAAGTTGAAGATTTTAGAGGATGAAAATCTAGAGCTTTCAACACACAATGACCACTTAAGTAAACAAGTGGAGGCATCTAAGATGATTGAAGACAAGCTAAGGGATGAGCTAGCTTTGTCTAACAGGAATGAAGAAGGGTTGAAGAGAGAGCTTGATGAAGCTATAGAGTCATTGACTAGGATGACTACAAGCACCAAGAAACTTGACCACATTCTTGGTAGTGGAAAGAACCCTTGTGACAAGAGAGGTATTGGGTATGAAGAAAGCAAGGAGATTACTACTACAACCAAGACCGTCTTTGTCAAGAGTTTGGGCAAGAATGAAGCCTCACCGGTGCACACACCTAGGAAGAAAATTGATCTAGGACAATGCTCAAGAAGTGCACATGTGAAGGAAGCCCCAAGAAGACAACCTCAAGCTCAACGCATTAGAGTCTCCCAAGTCAACATTCCTCAACAAATGACTCTCAATGGGAAGAGGCTAATCATGCAAAATGGATCAAGGAAGCAAGCTAGACCGGTTCAACAACAAAGAAAATTTGAACCCGCTCAACCACAAAGTCATAGGAAGGCTCTTATGCATGCACAAGGACATGGTATGAATTCTAAATTTATCCTTACATGTCACTTTTTTGGTATTGATGGTCACATTGGACCAAATTGCTTTCATTTCATTAAATTATGTAGAATCAAAAGCATGATTGAAAAGAGAATGACAAGAGCTAGAATGCATGCTAATAGGAAGGAAAATATTCATGTTCATGATCCTATCATTTCTAGTACTCTTGAACCATTGTCCACTAGGAAGAAAAATGTCATATCTATGTGGATAAGGAAAAATGAACCCGCTTGCTATGAGACTAACAAGTCTCAAATAGGTTCAACCAAGTCAAATGGACTTGGGAGGTCTATAGGACCTCATGACTTTCATTGATGAAGGATGATGATGACCCCATATGGGGAACTCAAGCAAAAAGAGCTAATGCATACTTGTTGCATGCAAATATTTGAAAAATCTTATGCTTCTTTGTTGATTGCTGGAGTAAGCTTGATTGTACATATGTATATATGTTTTCAATTCAATAAGTGTGAACCATGCTTGTCTACAATCCATGTCATATTTATGTTCAAACATGCATTTTTGGACTAGGAGATTTACATAGGAAGTATGATATGAATGACCTATAGTTATCTCCATGACATGATGATTCTTAATGACATGCTTAAAAATTGAAAAGCATGAGTTGTTTTTATAACATGCTAATGACATATGAAAAGCATGAAATTCAAATGACATGCTCAAATGAAAAAGCATGAATTGATGACTGCAATTTTACAATGCAAAACTTGTGTGAAAAAGCTTATGAGACTCAAAATCAATAAAGGATCTTGTATCCGTTCAAAGGATTTTAAAATCCAAATGTCTCTCCTTCTTTATTTGTTGAACATGTCTACTATCATACGGGTTTCATTCCCGGAAAAATCAAATAGGGTGCAAAGTTGCTCATGACATGTTTGGCTTGTAAAGATGGATATAGTTGCTCATATATTAAAATCAATGAAAACTCTATATCCTTGTTTTTCTCATGACATTGGTGAAATTGGTTTGAATTCCTATAAGAAACCTTTGTCATTTGCTTTGCCAAATACTATTGTATTTTGGACTTGAATGCTACATGTCTTGTATGCAAAGCATGTTTTGATTCACACATTTATTTTAAATAAATCTTCTTGTTTCTCTCTGAAAAGAATACTCGAGGTGTGTTCTATATAAAGCTAGAGGGGGGGTGAATAGATTTTAACGATTATTACACAATTTTCGCATGCAAGTCAATTTTACGAAAATGCCCCTACTAGTCAAAAATACATACAAGTGTAATAAGATGCGGAATTTAAATAACACTTGATATATACGTGGAAACCCAACCACTGGGAAAAACCACGGGCTGTATAGTGCGCCACACTCGGAACTCGAAATCACTAATTGAAATGAAGTTTACAACCTATGTAGACCTCGTCTAACACTCCAGTCTGTAACCCCTCACTTCTACCCAGCGGGCCTTTATTAGCAACCCTATTCCAATTTGCTTGAGGCCTAAGCACTCTTAGCCTCAAGACTTACTTCTCAATGAAGAGAAACAACCTATGTGAATATATATGAATATTCAAATAACAAACAAGGCTAGGTAACCTTAGATGCTTATCTAGGATGATGAGATAATCAATTTAAATCAATCCTAGATATCAATAGCTAAATGACATGTCAAATAGCTTAGCTAATCAAGATTAATTAAAAACCAAATTAGCTATCACAATCAACACTCAATCATTTTCATCACAAATAATCTCTAACTTGTATCTAGCATATAATCAAAAGCATACAAGTAATTAAAGAGATGTATTAATATGAAAAACACTAAAGTAATATGAAATTAGTGAAGAACATACCAAATAAGATGTGATGATTCAAAACCATGCATGGATCAATTCTATGAAGGCATAGAAGATCAAATATGAAATTTGATGCAAAAGGGATTTGATTTGAGTGTTTAAAAATGAGTTCTTGATTTGATTTTTTCTCAAAAATCTCTCTTGAAAGTTTAGGGTTCTAATAACTCAAAGAACTTGATCAGAGAATGAGAAAATAAGATATTTATAGACATCAAGAATTGGGCATGTGAAAAGACAATTTTGCCCCTGAAACGCACCGTTCGGCGGTTTAAATCAGCGGCCAGGCCGCCGATAACGACCGCCGAATTGAGCTCGTGAAGAACAGAGCATCAACGGCGGTTTCATTCGGCGGTTTCGTGACCGCCGATCCAACCGCCGAATTAGACCGAGAGATTAAAATCGATCAGGTATGAACGGCGGTTTCGAACGGCGGTCGTGACCGCCGATCTTGACCGCATAATTGCTTCAGACCAATCTGGACTGAAACGACGGTTTCATTCGGCGGCCAGGCCGCCGATCATAACCGCCGATCACCAACAATGGTGAAAACCAAGGAGAAGCCAAGGGCATTCTCCATAGGCGGTCTTCGCGCGAAACCAAGTACTCATTAGTGCAAGCGCGGACGTTTCCGAACAATGTCGGGAAACGAATTATAAAGCACATATACACACAACAAGATATATCAACTAAAGTGCTAGTGTGTAAAGTGACCTGTGAAGAGTATGCACACAAATGCAAGTATGTTAAGTGTGTGTGTGCTACTAATTCTCTTCAAAGAAAACCAAGCATAAGAGATTATACCTTTGGCGTGCTTGTATCTTGAGGTCATGGAAGGGCCTTTGATCTTCAACATAAAACACTTAGACTACCCTTACATTCAAAACCCCAACATGTGGTTTGACCACAAAATAAGCCAATCAACAAAACGGGAATCCTTACACTCTCCAATTGATTGAGTTGCATAAAGTGGATTATATGATTATGCAAGTATATAGTTTGCTACTATCTCTCTTTGCTAAGTGACCCGGTTGGGGACTACTCCTTTGCCTATATCATGACAAAAAGGGGGAGTAGAATGGTGGTAAGGGGAGTTGCAAATTGTGGTAGCAATTATGCATGTTAGGGAGACAATACATTGAGGGGGAGTAACCCGTTGAGGGGGAGGATTGCATTCATCATACATTGCATGATGTTATTGTTGTACTTAAATTCTTAGAAATGCAAATGCTTGTTTATGTCCATGCTTGTTTATGTCCTCACTTGATTAATCTCATATTTTACTTGAATTGGAAAGTATAGAAACTTTGCTTTCAGGGATTGATTGTTCTACTTGAGATTGAAGACTTCAAGATTATTTTTATATATCTCTTTGTAAAGTAGAAAATCATAGTAGACCCGTAGTTTCTATTATGTTGTGAGGAATCAATGTGAGTGGTGGTTTTGTCGTGAAATAGCCAAATGGGGAGATTGTAAGGATTCCCATATCTTGATTGGCTTATTTCGTGGACAAACCACATGTTGGGGATTGTATGCAAGGGTAGCTTAAGTGATTCATAATCAAGCTCAAGACCCTCTCATGTCCTCAAGGTTGATAAGCACCAAAGGTAAACCTCTATGTGCTTAATTGCTTTGAATAGATAGTTGCACACAATCACAACTCATGCATAGTGTTTAATTCGTGTATGTTGTGTGTCTATATATGTGCATTAATGTTCATTAACATCTCTTCCTGCATGCTTTACATGATTGCATTTTGTATGACCAAAGTCATGTTCATTCTAGACTTAGGATTGCATTCATGGTGTTGGCGCTGTACAAAGCGCTATTGAAGGCGCTGTACGTACAGCGCCTATATGAGACCTGGTTGAAAATGCATTTTTAATGCATCAGGTCTGATGCAATTTTGGAAGGCGCTGTACGGGAGCTGTTCGTACAGCGCCCATCTTAGACCTGAGAGGATTAGTTTTGAGGCGCTGTTCAGACGCTGTACAAAAGCGCTCTACGAACAGCGCCTATGAAGAATGTTCTTCATTTCCCAGGAAAGCGTTGTACGTATAGTGCCCAAGACAAATTTTGTGTCATTTATCAAAACGCATCACTTTGCTTTTGACACCCTATAAATATGCCTCTTTGACTTTAGGTCAAATTGCTGAGTTCAGAATATCATATTTTACTTAGAATATTTTTCAAGCAAAGAAAAATTCAAAAGAACTCACCTTTAACCACTTAAATCAAATCTTTTATGCATCAAGTTTCATATTGCATCTTCTATGACTATATAGAATGCATCCATGATTGAGTTTGTATCATCATAACTTGCTTGGTAAGATTTTGATTTAGTTCATCTTATTTTAGTATTTTTACTATCAATCTTTCTCTTTTAATTTACTTGTATGTTTTAGATCATATGCTAAATACAAGAATAGAGAATTAATTGTGATTAATTGATTGAGTGTTGTATTGTGATAGCTAATTAGGTTTTTGCTTAATCTTGATTAGCTAAGCTATTTGACATGTCATTTAGCTCTTGATATCTAGGGTTGATTTAATTGATTATATCATCATCCTAGATAAGCATCTAAGATTCCCTAGCCTTGTTTGTTATTTGAATATTCATACATATTCACATAGGTTGCATAATCTCTTCATTGAGAATTAAGTCTTGACGCTAAGATTGCTTAGGCCTCAAGCAATTGGACTAGAGCCACTTTTAAAGGCCCGAGTGGTAGAAGTGGGGGGTTATAGACCTGAGTATTAGACGATGTCTACATAGGTTGTAAACTCCATTTCAATTAGTGGATTTCGAGGTCCGAGTGTGGCGCACTAAACAGCCCGTGGTTTTTCCCAGTGGTTAGGTTTCCACGTATACATCAAGTGTTATTTAAATTTCACACTATATTACACTTGCTTGTATTTTTGACTAGTAGGGGCATTTTCGTAAAATTGACTTGCATGCAAAAATTGGGTAATAATAGTTAAAATCTATTCACCCCCCCCCCCCCTTCTAGATATATTTATCATACACACCGAGCGTTATTGTATTACTTTCAAATACCATAAATCATCCGTATGCCAGGCAACATGTCCTCTGTAATCACGCTAGCCGGACTGTCCTTCAATATACCTAAAGGACGACCAGATGTCGATGCCTCAGCAACCTCAACGTATTCCGGGTGTTCGACAATCGATGTCATAGCATATACAACACCCTGCTCTAACATATCCCTAGCATTTATAGAGACAGTTGCCGATGGATCCTCAACTGTGACCCGTCTATCAATATCACGCGACCTACTGTCGACTCCTCCATCATCGTCACTGGGAGTCCATTTAATATTCAGGTCTGAGATTGTGTCGTCGCTCAACATCGTATCTTCAAAAGTTGACACATGCAAAAAATGCACAAGTCAGAAACTAAGCGCTACAATCCCAACCTAAGGATTCTCGATTAAAACCTAGGGTTCTCTGCAAAATGAGAAATCCTTCTCGGAGTTCAACCTAAAACCTAGACAACCTGCCTACCCCCAGTCGTTTAAATTTGAGAAAATACTCGACTCTCCTCATTGCAACGATATACACATAAGTTGGAAACAATATTTGACCAAATTCAAACATGGCAGGGAATCAAAAGCATCAAAACGATCAAGAACATGTTGAAGGATATCAGAAATAGTGAACAACACTCATTTCTCAGGTAATATTAGAAACTTCTACTTTATTTCCTATTCTACTTTATTTCATATAGATTGTAAAAGTAAGTTTAATGCTGCAAAAAATATATGAAGGAATAGAGAACCAACTTTTTACTAACCTGAAAAAGATTTGAGAAGAAATGTGAAAAGATTCGTGAGGAAATGTGTGAAACACCTTGCAGTTGAATACCACCAGCAAAAGAAAACGAAGAGAAGCGTTTGAAGTTCTTGAAATGCAAAAGTGGTGTTGGCAAGTGAACCGGTTTTGTAAGGATTCGCATATATTGATTGGCTTATTTCGTGGACAAACCACTTGTTGGGGTTGATTGTGTAAGGGTAGTGTAAGGATTCCCGTTTTGTTGATTGGCTTATTTCGTGGTCAAACCACATGTTGGGGTTTTGAATGTAAGGGTAGTCTAAGTGATTAATGTTGAAGATCAAAGGCCCTTCCATGACCTCAAGATACAAGCACACCAAAGGTATATCTTGTGCTTACTTTGGCTTGAAGAGATATAGTTGCACACACACACAACATGCATATCTCCTATTCTTGAATGTTGTGTTTATATTATGTGTGCATTGTGCTTTATTGTTTATTCAATGTCTCTTCTTGCATTAAATTGATTGCATCTTGTTTTATAAAATGCCATGACATGATAGGCATTAGGATGCATTCAATACCCACACTTGCACTTCATGTATGTTAGCTTTTAGTGTGGTGTAATTCGTTTCCCGAAGGATGTTCAGAAACGTCCGCGCGTGCACGTTGATGTGCTTTGTTTTGCACGATGATCGCCGGTGGAGATGCCTTTGGCTTCTCCTTGGTTTCACCATTTTTGGTGAAACGGCGGTTACGTTCGGCGGCCTGGCCGCCGCTCGAAACCGCCGAATGAGACCTGATTGAAATATTTCTCTCGGGTCCAAAACGGCGGTTGGGATCGGCGGGTTGCCTCCCACCAAGCGCACGATTTAACGTCTAGGCAAGACGTGGCATGGTGCTTCCGCACTTCGAACTTCCAAAATGTTGCTTCCTTAGGATAAGGTCCTCGCCCTTTTTATGAGCACTCTTGGCTTGCTCGTCCCTCCAAGACTCGCAAGTGGCCTTTGTTTCATCCCAATAGATAAAGAACCTTGCTTGATGCACAAGCAACACAACACTTGCTTCCTTAATAAGCAATAGAAAATCTACACAAGCACTAAGCACATTAGAAAGTTCCCACAATTAAAAATATACTCAATACATGCAATTGCCAATAAGATTTTGGAACACCAATTATTCAAAAGAAATAAAATAAAGCATAAAAATAAAATGCACAAAAAGAATTTTTCTAAATTATGTACTTGTGCTAGGGGTGTCATCAACTAAAGGAGGTTTTACCAAGTTTGGAAATTGGTTCTTTTTCACAACCCAAACAAGTTTGAAAGTTCTTAAAAATAACTCGAGGTGTGTTCATCAATATAAAGCTAGAGGGGGGGTGAATAGATTTTATCTAATTATTACCCAATTTTCGCATGCATGTCAATTTTACGAAAATACCCCTAGCAAGTCAACAAAACATACAAGTGTAATAAGATGCGGAAATAGTAAAAGACACTTGATGTATACGTGGAAAACCCAACCACTGGGAAAAACCACGGGCTGTTAAGTGCGCCACACTCGGACCTCGAAATCCACTATATGAAAAGACGGTTACACCCTCAAGTGATTCTCGGACCCTCACCCTAGATAACCTCAGGCTATGGACACTACCAATCGCCACTCTTGGTTCAATCCCTAGTGATATCCCCTGATACACTACTCTTGGCGTGAGCACCCTCTAATCTACCACGCGGGCCTTTTATAGCGGCTCTAGTCCAATTTGCTTGAGGCCTAAGCACACTTAGCCCCAAGACTTCAATCTCTCAAAAGAGATGCACAACCCTATGTGAATATGTATGAATATTCAATTAATGCAATAAGAGCTAGGGTACTCTAAATGCTTACCTAGGATTATAAGATGACAATATAATCAATCCTAGATATCACATATAGCTATATGACATGGCATATAACTTTAGCTAAGTAAAGGATCACCAATCCTAGATACAAAGCTATCATATAAAACCCACAAACATTCAAAGGATTAACTAGTTGATTAAAAAACAATCTATCAACCTAGTTATCAATACATCACACAAGAATGTTCATGGCATAGCTTTTAGGCAATAATGACCTAATCAAATAAGCTATGAAAAATAATCTCAATCAATAAATGAGATCAATTAGCTAGATGGCATATGAACATTAAAGCCTAGCTAACAAATAAAAACCCAATCAACACATAATCTCAATCTTATATGTAGAAATTAATCTAAACACATATAAGTAAAATATGAGATAAAATTGATAAGTAGAAACACTAATTATGTAAGATAAAAGTGTTCAACAAATCATACCATGTGTGTTGAAGAAGTCCCATGCATTAGCATATGCTAGATGATCCTAGATGATGCTTAGATGAAGATTTATGCATGTGGGGATGGGTTTAGAGAGATAAAGATATGATCTTTAAGCTTTCTCTCTCAAGTCTCTCTAAATATCTCTCTAGGGTTCTTATAATCAAAGACTTGTGTTCTGAACCAGAGATAAGGATGTATTTATAGAGACCAAAAACAGGGCAGGTGAAAATACAATTTTGCCCTTGAAACGCACCGATTGGCGGTTTCATTCGGCGGCCAGGCCGCCGAAATTAACCGCCGAATGGCTCCCGTGTGGAACAGGGGAACTTCGGCGACTTCATTCGGCGGTTTGGAAACCGCCGATCCCAACCGCCGTTTTGGACCCGAGAGATATATTTCAATCAGGTCTCATTCGGCGGTTTCGAACGGCGGCAAGGCCGCCGAACGTAACCGCCGATTCACCAAAAATGGTGAAACCAAGGAGAAGCCAAAGGCATCTCCACCGGCGATCATCGCGCAAATCAAAGCACATTACCGTGCACGCGCGGACGTTTCCGAACATCCTTAGGGAAACGAATTACTCCACACTAAAAGCTAACATACATGAAGTGCAAGTGTGGGTATTGAATGCATCCTAATGCCTAACATGTCAAGGCATTATCATATAACAAGATGCAATCAATTCAACATGCAAGAAGAGATATTGAATAAATCAATAAAGCACAATGCACACAAAATATAAACACACCATACAAGAATAAGAGTTATGCATGTTGTGTGTGTGTGTGCAACTATATCTCTTCAAGCCAATGTAAGCACTAGATATATACCTTTGGTGCTTGTCCTCTTGAGGTCTTGGAAAGGGTCTTGATCTTCAACAAACACCTAGACTACCCTTACAACCAAACCCCAACATGTGGTTTGACCACGAAATAAGCCAATCAATAATGGGAATCCTTACAAAGTTGAGTTGATTTCCCCTTTTCTTTTCTTTTCTTTTCTTTTCTTTTGGGTCTAACTTGGTTAACCAAGTCTTTTCTTACCCAAATTTGCTTAACTCTAGGTGGCTTTTTCCTATTCCTAGATTTTCTCAATTTTTCATGCTTATGAAATTTAAAACAATGAGCTTTTAAGTGCCCTTTTTTAAAGCAAAAATAGCAAGTAGGAGGATGGTTTAGAAAACTCCCTCTTGGTAGGTGACTATGAGGTCCATGGTGTTGTCTCATTTGTAGTGCTTTGACCTCCTTCTCCACCTTCTCTAGATTGACTATGAAGTCACATTCTTTGACCTTGGCTACCTTGAGGGCTTCATCCTTCCTACCAAGTGCTTTCTTCATTTCTTCCAAAGCTTTCGCTTTTCGCTCTGCTTCCATAAGCAATTTTCTTATCTTCTAGCTTGCACATTCTTCTTCAAATTCTTCAAATAGTCTTGCAAGGTCTTCGAATTCCTTTAATGCGGAATTCCTCTCAACTTCAAGTCTCCCAACTTGTATTTCCAATTCCTTGTTCTTGTTGGAGACTTCTCTTACCTTCCTTAGAAAGGTATCATTCTTCTCTTTGAGCATGCTTACTTCAAAAGTGAGCTTCTTGTTTTCCATTTCAAGCTCTTCACTCTTCATCTTTCCCAAGGCCTCCTTTTCTTTAAACTCCTTCATCATGAGTTGTATTTTTCTCTCTAACTCTTCCTTTCCTTGGGAGGTTTCCACTAACCTCTCTTGAAGCAAAGACAATGTTTTCTCAAATTTCGTGCATCGCTCTTGGGTCTTCTTTTGTAAGCTTGATCCTTTCCTTGCCTTTGATGCTCTTTGTGCAAAGAGTGGGTGATGAGGAGGTGTCTAGATAGGTGGAGTCAAATGGGAAGTGACTAAGGAGATTTGTGGAGAAGATGGGAAGGAAGGAATGATTTGGGGAAGAAATCTAGATATTTAGATTAAGTATGAGAGAAGTGAAGGAATTAGGAATGGTAGAAAGGAGGTTTCTTGGTTGTCAAGAATGGCCAAGAGTTGTTCAAAAGAGGAAAATAGTGATGAATTTATAGGATTTTCAAATTAGGTCTCGGGTGGCAAATTACCAAAACACCCTCCTAGATGGCAAATTACCATTTAGTCCAACAGAGGGGTGCATATTGTAATTTGCACACCCAATCAAAGTTGCATAGCAAAGAGGTCGCTACTTCTCAAATGGCGACGGATCCGGCAATGAAAGTGGCGACACCATCAGGTGTGGAAATCAATCTCCGGTCGCCATGGCGACATCGAAGGACAAATGGCGACACAAGGAGTGATAAGTGGCGACCAAAGGAGAGATGGAGGCGTGATCGGGGTTGGAGATTCCGACCGATTGAGACATCGAAAAGCTTACGACCAGTGAGCCGGTCACTTGTCCGTTGATGTGGGGCCGATTTAGGCCGGCGGTAGCTCCATTTGGTGGCATTTCAGGCGAGCTAGGGTTTAGGAGCTTGGTTGCCATGGCTGATGTGAGGAAGAAAGGAGAATATGAATAGTGAAGGGGTGCATTCAGTAGGGATGTGAGGTGCACTCAGCCTTGTTGTTTTGTCTCTTTAACGGGGTGCCTTTAGCACTGTCTTGGGGTGCATTTGGAGGCCCACACACCTCAAAACGCACCGTATCAATAATGGGGGAGTGGGCTGTTTTGTCTCTTGGGGTGCACTTAGACGCTGACTGGGCTGCGCTTAGAGGCCCATTATGCTCAAAACGCACCATTTGACTTAAGCTGACATGGCGCGCATTCTTTGACTCGCCTGGCACATTACAAATAGTCCCCTGAACTCCTCTGAAATCATAATAACTTCAAACCTTCTTCAGAATTTACACTTTTGCCCCTATTTCTCCAAAATTACCTCAATGCCCCTAAACTCTGTAAATACCTAAAAACACTTAATTTATACCATTAAATCACGGGATAATGCCCGAGAATCAAGCAAAAGGAGAAGGAAATGAGGGTCAAAATCATACCAATTTTGGTTCGATCATATGCCTGGGTGTTGACCAGTGAGGTAGTCAGCACCCAAGCAGTGTGCATATTTTATTATTACACCTAATAACGATTGAGTACCCTATACAGTAGTAAATGCATATTGACCCTTACCGTCAAAAAGCACAGAAGAGTGAGACACATCGTAACCTTAAAGGCTTGATGTGACCAGTCGAGGCATTATTACACACCTGTTATGTCATTGGGTCAAGCTGCCTAATATAAATAATGTAAAACTGAATGTGTCCACATACTTGAGTCAAAACATGTAAAACTAGTGGCTCACTTTCAATATCCTAAAGTTATATGAGAACGTCATCATTTGAAAATTTATGTGTATATATATATATATATAGAAAAATACATACATATATATATATATATATATATATATATATATATATATATATATATATGAACTAACCGCATACATGAATTATATAACGGAAAATGATCTAACATGAAATATGAGAAACAACTAGTTTGATTACAATTAATCCTGAAAGTTCTCACGGCGTGTTAAATATTATTCTAGAGGGGAGGGGGAGGTGAATAGATTTTAATTGTTATTACCCAATTTTCGCATACATGTCAATTTTACGAAAATTTCCATAACTAGTCAAATAGACATACAAGTGTAATATAGTGCGGAATGTAAATAACACTTGATGTTTACATGGAAACCCTCATGGGAAAAACCACAGGCTGTTTTGTGAGCCACACACGAACCTCGAATCCACTAAATGTGATAAAATTACAACCTAATCCCGGAAGTAATCACGCACCTACCTAATCCCGGTATGAGTGAACCTAGTTCAAATCCTTGCGATCTAAGCAACCTAATCCCGGAAGCTACACACAAGACTTTAGTTCTCAATTAAGAGATTAACACCCTAAGTGAATATGTGAATATCCAAAATGCAACATAGAGCAAGGGAACCCTATATGCTTATCTAAGATGATGATTTTGCAATAAAAACAATCCTAGATATTAAGAACTAAATGACATGTCAAATAGCTTAGATAAACATAGATTATAAAAACCTAGATATCTATCACAATACAACACTCAATCAATTCATCACAATCAATTCTCTATTCTTGTATCTAACATATGATCAAACACATACAAGTAAATAAAGAGATGGCTTGATAGGAAAAATACTAAAATTAGATGAAGTTAGTAAAAATCTTACCAAGTAAGTTATGATGATGCAAAGCCATGCATGGATGCATTCTACATGATCATGGATGATCCTATATGAACTTTGATGAACAAAGAAATGTCTTTGAGTGTTTAAAAGAGAGTTCTTGTGAATTTTTCTCTTGAAATTTGTTCCAAGGGAAAAATATGATTTTTGGACTCTTAAAAACGACCTAGTAATGAAAGAGGCATATATATAGGATGCCTAATTGAAGTGGTGCCATTTTGCAAATTTGCTAAAAAGCGCTGATTCTGCGCCCTTAATTCTGCAGCCACGGACCGCATAACAAGGTGCATAATTCAGTCAAACTGAGTTGACTAACAATTGAACGGACCAAATATGGTATGATTTTGTACCCTTATTCCCTACTCTTTGTGCTTAATTCTCGGGCATTTCCCCGTATTTAATGTTGCAAAATCAAGTGTTTCAGGTTTATGAGGCCTCAAAGGAAATTGTGAAAAAGAAGAAGAACTTAGTATGAAAGAGAGCATAAAGACATGAAGCAGGGCATTCTCGCCACTTGCTAAAGAAAGGTTGCCAGTTGGTCGCCCTAGGGTCGCCATGGCGACAGAATGGTTTGTAAAATCACCATTTGGTAGCCCTAGGGTCGCCATGGCGACATACCATATTTCTCCAAGAAAGTGCATCAGGTGTGGTCGCCATTTGCATGTCGCCAAGGTGACATTCAATGGCAAATGGCGACCTCCTCCCAAATTTCTCAGTATCGCTATTTGCAAAGGGCGAAAAAGATGATACTCATGGCGACAATGGGATCTCAGAATGCGTAACAGTATGTCGCTATGAGGTCGCCATGGCGACACAAATAGCGACATTCCCGCCACATCAGCTTTCCAAGAGATTTTCAGCACAAAAATCAAGCCAATATAAATATCCCTCTTCTCTGAGTTTG
Source organism: Acer yangbiense (assembly GCA_008009225.1). Classification (NCBI taxonomy): domain Eukaryota; kingdom Viridiplantae; phylum Streptophyta; class Magnoliopsida; order Sapindales; family Sapindaceae; genus Acer; species Acer yangbiense. The sequence continues at coordinate 31,485,437 of CM017766.1, read as the reverse complement.
AACTAGAGAGAAATATACAGAGTTTTAGAGAGAACACTTTTTACTTAGCATTTTAGACCTAGATTTTCTTCCATGACTCCCACTTCCAAATTCCTCCATTTCTAACCTTGAACTACCTTTTCCATCAAACACTCAACACCAAATCTGTCCTACCTCACCAAAATCATTTCTCTCTCACCATATTTTCTTCACCTTATTACCTTAGTCACACACCATTTGTCACTCATAACACTAGTACACAAGGAGCATCTAAGGAGGGAAATGATTGAGTATTAAAGAAGGTGACCTACGGGTGATTTCCTCATTATTTACTCTCTTTTCCTATTTGTAACTATGTGTAGCTAAAACCCCCAATCTAGGGGGTTGGTGTTAGAAACATTTGGACTTAGGGTTGCTTGACTATATTTTAATTGAATCTCTATGTATTTTCTGTTTATTATATCTTTAGATTCTTGTCACTATATGATTGATTTGTATATCAACCTATTAATCATAATCTTGCTAGAATAATCTATTTTATAATCACTTTGGAATGACAACCTTATTTGATTAAAGAATTCAATAAATAGGATGGATTATTGTAGGAAGTACCAACCACAATAATCCAAACCTTGTTGTGAGGTTAATCCATTTGAGATTGGTTCTTTATGATAGTTTAAAAAGCACCCTTAATCCATTTTCAACTTCACTAATCCTCTAGCGTATCTCTTAATTGAATTCACCCACTTCTCTTATTTTAGATTGTTGAGATTCTATTTTCCTTATCACTTTTATTACTTTTACTTTATGCATGTTTTGTGGTATTTTAAACCACCCACTATCCACTTATTATGATTTATATTATCGTAATCTTAGATTAGTTAATCAACCTAACCATCATTTCCCTGTGGAACGAATCCAACTTACCATTATTACGTTTCATATCCTAAAAAGGATTCCCATGTGGTAAAACATTATTTTCCTACAAGATCACACATATATTTATATTGTTTTGATGTGCACAAACGACCTCATCAAAAATGGCACCGCTACCAGGGAGTATGGTAGCAATTGTTAAGTTGATTAACTTTTCTATGTAGTTTAGATTATTGGTAATTAGTGTAAGGATTCCTATTCTTTGATTGGCTTATTTCGTGGACAAACCACGTGTTGGGGTTTGTATGTAAGGGTAGTTTAGATGATTGAGAATCATTCTCAATGGCCCTTTCAAGACCTCAAGGGACGAGCACTCCAAAGGTATACTTCTAGTGCTTAACTTTCTTTGAAGAGATTTAGAAGCACACACACACTTTGCATTCTTACTTTTGTATGCATTCTCTTCATATGTCACATTACACACTAGTACTTTGATTGTCATATCTTGTTGTGTATTTATGTGTCTTGTAATTCGTTTCTCGATAGTGTTCGGAAACGTCCGCGCATGCACTAGAATGTGCTTGGTTTTGCGCGAAGACCACCCACGGAGAATGCCCTTGGCTTCTCCTTGGTTTTCACCTCTGTTGGTGATCGACGGTTATGATCGGCGGCCTGGCCGCCGAATGGAACCGCCGTTTGCTTCTAGGAGCAATTCTACGGTCACGATCGGCGGTCACGACCGCCGTTCGAAACCACCGTTCATACCTGATCGATTTCGATCTCTCGGGTCTGATTCGGCGGTTGGGATCGGCGGTCACGAAACCGTCGAATTAACCGCCAGGTTTCGTGACCGCCGATCCCAACCGCCGAATCAGACCCGAGAGATCGAGATCGAAATCGATCAGGTATGAACGGTGGTTTCGAACGGCGGTCGTGACCGCCGATCGTGACCGTAGAATTGCTCCTAGAAGCAAACGGCGGTTCCATTCGGCGGCCAGGCCGCCGATCATAACCGTCGATCACCAACAGAGGTGAAAACCAAGGAGAAGCCAAGGGCATTCTCCGTGGGCGGTCTTCGCGCAAAACCAAGCACATTCTAGTGCATGCGCGGACGTTTCCGAACACTATCGAGAAACGAATTACAAGACACATAAATATAGGCCTGGCCGCCGATTGAAACCGCCGAACGGTGCGTTTCAAGGGCAAACTTGTCTTTTCACATGCCCTGTTCTTGATGTCTATAAATATCACACTTTCTCATTTTCAGATTTAATGTTCTTGAACTCTAAGAACCCTAAACTTCAAAGAGAGACATTTGAGAGAAAATCAAATCAAGAACACCTTTTTTAACACTCAAAAACCATTCTCATATGCATCTAAATATCATCTAGCATTTTCTAGCTTAGTTAGGATGCTTGCTTGCATGGGTTTTGGTCATCACATATTCTTTGGTAAGTTCTTCACTATTATCATACATAATTAGTGTTTTATTTATCATTGACATCTCTTATATTATTTGTATGTTCTTGAATATATTCTAGATACAAATTAGAGATTGTTGTGTTGACATGATTGAGTGTTGTATTTTTGATAGCTATCTAGGTTTTGTTAATCTATGTTTAGCTAAGCTATTTGACATGTCATCTAGCTTTTAATATCTAGGATTGAATTAATTGCATAATCACTATCCTAGATAAGCATATAGAGTAACCTAGCTCTTAATTGCATTTTGGATATTTTATATATTCACATAGGTTGTATTTTCTCTTCTAGAGAAAGTAAGTCTTGTGTGTAGCAACCGGGATTAGGTTGCTTAGATCGCAAGCAAATAGGACTAGGTTCACTCATACCGGGATTAGGTAGGTGTGTGATTACTTCCGGGATTAGGTTGTAATCGTTTGCACATTTAGTGGATTCGAGGTTCGAGTGTGGCTTACTTACATAGCCCGTGGTTTTTCCCGTGAGGGTTTCCACGTAAAAAAACCAAGTGTTGTTTTAATTTCCGCACCATATTACAATTGCTTGGTTATATTATCTTGAGGGCATTTTCGTAATTTTGACTAACACGAAAAATTGGGTAAAAAGCATAAAATCTATTCACCCCCCCCTCTAGATAGCTTTATACACACCGTGCTATAAGTTGTTTCAATTGGTATCAGAGCGGGTTCCTAGACATACATAGGTGATCCTTGCTTATTTTGGTGTGTTTTGCATCGTGTGTGATTTTTTGATTTATTCATACATTTTGCATTCATCTCATTTGCATTCATCCAAACACTATGAGTGGTTTCGGGATGAGCAAAGAGGGAGCGTCGAGCGTGAGGCCACCGTTGCTCACCGGCGATAATTACTCCTCATGGAAGGGGAAGATGGAAGCATACATATGCCAAATCCATGATAGGGCATGGATGGCGGTTGAAGATGGATATGCTCCACCTATGATGACTTCTACGGATGGAGGAGAAGAAGTTCTCAAGCCTAAGGCACAGTGGAGTCCTCAAGAATTTATTGACTTCATGTGGAACAACAAGGCTATTCATGCCATCCGATGTGCAGTGAGTGAAAATCAGTACAAACTGATTCAAATTACTAGGATTGCTAAAGAGGCATGGGACATCCTAGAAGTTGCACATGAAGGCACCGAGGTTGTCAAGGACTCAAAGCTTCAAGTCCTTCAAACTCGATTTGAGACCATTAGGATGGAAGAGCACGAGCACTTCAATGACTTCCAAGTGAGACTAATGGACATTGTGAACCAAAGTCACCAACTTGGTGATCCTTACTCGGATAGAAGAACCAAGCAAAAGATCATGCGATCACTTCCCGAGAGGTTCGAACCCAAAGTGACGGCTTTAGAAGAAAATGACACTTACAAGGAAATGAAGCCGAGTGAAGTCACTGGAAGACTTCTAGCCTATGAATCAAGAAAGGCTACCACATCTCCTCCTAAGAAGAAAAATAATATTGCCTTGAAGACATCCAAGATGGAAGAGGAGGAGGATGACTCATATGAAGACATGGCACTCATTGCCAAGGGATTCAAGAAGTTCTTGAATCTTCAAAAGAGTGATTATGGCTCAAAGGGGAATGACTTCAAGAAGAAGAAGTCCACTTTTAAGAATGTCAAGCCATATCATGAGATATCTTCAAGAGAGAAGATTCAATGTTACGAATGTGGAGGATTCGGGCATATCTCCAAGGAATGTGCTAACTTGGAAGATGAAAGAGAGGAGACCGCCACTTCAAGTGAAAGTGATGAAGAGATTGTGGCAAAATTCTTGGCATTAGGTTGCTCTCACAAGCGGGACAACAAAGTGAAAGTTGTTGAAGGAAGTCCCTCAAGCTTGAATGATTGTGAGAATAACTATTTTGCCTTTCCGATCTCCTACAATGAAGAAGAGAATGAGAGTCAAGAAGAAAGTGACTCTAATAAAGATGACTCTTCATCTAACTCCTCACATGGATATGTGAAGAAAAAGGTTCTAGATGAATACCTCACTGAGTTTAAGAGCTTAGCAATGAAGACCAAGGAAAAGATACGAAGATTGAGAGAAGAGAATCTAGACCTTGAGGCTCATGTTGACCACTTAAGTGAACAAGTGGATAGATCCAAGAATATTGAAGATAAGCTAAGAAAGGAGTTAGACTTATCTAAGAGGAATGAAGAAGAATTAAAAAGAGAGCTTGAAGAGGCTAAAGGATCAAAGACTAGGATAGTTTCTAGCACCGAAAAACTTGACTACATGTTAAGTGTTGGAAAGAGTCTGTGTGATAAGAGAGGTCTTGGGTTTGAAGATAGTAAGGAGTCCTCCACTCCTAACAAGACCATGTTTGTCAAAAGCTTGAGCTACAAAGAAGATTCACCGGTGCAAACTCCTAGGAAAAAGATTGAGCTAGGACAATGCTCTCATAGTGCACAAGTGAAGGTAGCTCCAAGAAGACAACCTCAAGCTCAACCTACAAGAGTTCCTCATGCTAACTTCCCTCAAACTCAAATCCATCAAAGGAAGAGACCAATCATGCAAACTCAACCGTGGAAGCAACCAAGTCTTGGTCAACAACAAAGAAGGAGAAATCATATCCAACAACCAAGACAACCACAAAGACATGGGAAGGCTCCTATACATGCACAAGGACATGGTATGATTCCTAACTTTGTCCCTACATGTCATTTTTGTGGTGTTGATGGTCATATTAGACCAAAGTGCTTTCGTTACATTAAAATGTGTAGAGTTAAATGCATGATTGAGAAAAAGAAAGCTAGAGCTAGAATGCATGCTCATAGGAAGGAAGAAATTCATTTACATGATCCTATGACATCTAGATCTCTAGAACAATTGTCCACTAGGAAGAAAAATGTCACACCTATGTGGATAAGGAAAAATGAACCCGCTTGCTACGAGACTATCAAGTCTCAAATAGGTTCATCCAAGCCAAATGGACTTGGGAGGTCTATAGGACCTCATGACCTTTATTGTTGAAGGTTGATGATGACCCCATATGGGGAACTCAAGCAAAGAGAGCTATTTTGCATTCTTGTCACTTGCAAAAAATTTGAAATATCTTATGCTTCTCTTTTTGTTGCTTGAGTAAGCTTGGTTGCATTGTATATATATTTTCTATTCAATAAGTGTGATCAATGCTTGTATTGCAATCCATGTCATATTTATGTTCAAACATGCATTTTTCGACTAGGAGATATTTACATAGGAAGTATGATTTGAATGACCTATAATGATCTCCATGACATGATGTTTGCTAAATAACATACTAAATGCTAATCTTAAAAAGCATGTTTTGATGATTGCATTTCTTAACTGCAAAAAATGTGTGAAAAAGCTTATGAGACTCAAATGAAAAAGGATCTTGTATCCATTCAAGGATTTTACAATCCAAATGTCTCTCTTTCTTTATTGGTTGAACATGGCTACTATCATACGGATATCTTATCCGGAAAAATCAAAAAGGGTACAAAGTTGCTCATGCCATGTTTCGCTTATAAAGTTGGATATAGTTGCTCTTATATTAAAATCAATGTATTCTATATCCTTGCTTTACTCATGACATTGGTGAAATTGGTTTGAATTCCTATTAGAAACCTTTGTCATTTGCTTTGCCAAATACCATTGTATTTTGGACTTGAATGCTACATGTCTTGTATGCAAAGCATGTTTGATTCACACATTTTCTCTCAAATAAATCTTCTTGTTTCTCTCCGATTAAATTGAGATGCATAAAGTGACTTATATTAATTATGCAAATCTTGCATGCTTCTATCTCTCGTTGCTATGAGTGACCCGGTTGGGGACTACTCCTTTGCCTATATCATGACAAAAAGGGGGAGTAGGATGTGGTAAGGGGAGTTGCAAATTGTAGTGGCAATTATGCATTTTGGGGAGAATATACATTAAGGGGGAGTAACCCGTTGAGGGGGAGCATTGCATACACAGACATTGCATGATGTTGTGCTTAAACTTCTTATATGCAAATGCTTGTTTTATTCTCACTTGATCATCTCACATACTCTTGCTTTGGAAAGTATAATCTTTTGTTTTGTAGGGTTGATAGTTCTACAAGAGATTGAAGACTCAAAGTTTTTTTTTATTCTTATCTCTTTGTAATGTAGATTATCTTTGTTATCCCGTAGATTCAATTATGTTTGTGAGGATCAATGTGAGTGGTGGTTTTGTCACGAAATAGCCAAAGGGGGAGATTGTAAGGATTCATATTCTTTGATTGGCTTATTTCGTGGACAAACCACGTGTTGGGGTTTGTATGTAAGGGTAGTTTAGATGATTGAGAATCATTCTCAAAGGCCCTTTCAAGACCTCAAGGGACGAGCACTCCAAAGGTATACTTCTAGTGCTTAACTTTCTTTGAAGAGATTTAGAAGCACACACACACTTTGCATTCTTACTTTTGTGTGCATTCTCTTCATATGTCACATTACACACTAGCACTTTGATTGTTATATCTTGTTGTGTATTTATGTGTCTTGTAATTCGTTTCTCGATAGTGTTCGGAAACGTCTGCGCATGCACTAGAATGTGCTTGGTTTTGCGCGAAGACCGCCCACGGAGAATGCCCTTGGCTTCTCCTTGGTTTTCACCTCTGTTGGTGATCGGCGGTTATGATCGGCGGCCTGGCCGCCGAATGGAACCGCCATTTGCTTCTAGGAGCAATTCTACGGCCACGATCGGCGGTCACGACCGCCGTTCTAAACCGCCGTTCATACCTGATCGATTTCGATCTCTCGGGTCTGATTCGGCGGTTGGGATCGGCGGTCACGAAACCGCCGAATTAACCGCCGTTTATGCTCTGTTCTTCACGAGCTCAATTCGGCGGTCATGATCGGCGGCCTGGCCGCCGATTGAAACCGCCGAACGGTGCGTTTCAAGGGCAAACTTGTCTTTTCACATGCCCTGTTCTTGATGTCTATAAATATCACACTTTCTCATTTTCAGATTTAATGTTCTTGAACTCTAAGAACCCTAAACTTCAAAGAGAGACATTTGAGAGAAAATCAAATCAAGAACACCTTTTTTAGCACTCAAAAACCATTCTCATATGCATCTAAATATCATCTAGCATTTTCTAGCTTAGTTAGGATGCTTGCTTGCATGGGTTTTGGTCATCACATATTCTTTGGTAAGTTCTTCACTATTATCATACATAATTAGTGTTTTATTTATCATTGATATCTCTTATATTATTTGTATGTTCTTGAATATATTCTAGATACAAATTAGAGATTGTTGTGTTGACATGATTGAGTGTTGTATTTTTGATAGCTATCTAGGTTTTGTTAATCTATGTTTAGCTAAGCTATTTGACATGTCATCTAGCTTTTAATATCTAGGATTGAATTAATTGCATAATCACTATCCTAGATAAGCATATAGAGTAACCTAGCTCTTAATTGCATTTTGGATATTTTATATATTCACATAGGTTGTATTTTCTCTTCTAGAGAAAGTAAGTCTTGTGTGTAGCAACCGGGATTAGGTTGCTTAGATCGCAAGCAAATAGGACTAGGTTCACTCATACCGGGATTAGGTAGGTGTGTGATTACTTCCGGGATTAGGTTGTAATCGTTTGCACATTTAGTGGATTCGAGGTTCGAGTGTGGCTTACTTACATAGCCCGTGGTTTTTCCCGTGAGGGTTTCCACGTAAAAAAACCAAGTGTTGTTTTAATTTCCGCACCATATTACAATTGCTTGGTTATATTATCTTGAGGGCATTTTCGTAATTTTGACTAACACGAAAAATTGGGTAAAAAGCATAAAATCTATTCACCCCCCTCTAGATAGCTTTATACACACCGTGCTATAAGTTGTTTCAATTAGTTTATTACTGTAAGTGCCTCTTTTTTTATTGGCGTATTTCGTTGGCAAAATCACAATGGGGTTCTATATGTAAGGATAGCTTAGGATGGAAGAAAACCTCATTGCATGATCAAGAGCTTCAAGGAAGGTAGATTTCTTGACTTACTCTACTTTGAAGAGATGTAGTTGCACACACACACAACACTTGCATAACTCTTACTTGTATGTTGTGTTTGAAGTTTTTGTGCATCATTGGGTATTTAAATCTCTCTTCTTACATCTTGTGATTATAATGGCATATCTAGTTAGGCTTAGGATGCATTTCTTTTGACCCTTGCACTTTTGTTTGTGTGCTTAAGGGAGTGTGTGCGCTGGTCATGCGCTGGTGTCACCAGCGCAAGCTGACCAGCGCAACTAGTCCAGTGGACTACCGCTGGTCGTGCGCTGGTCTGCACCGGCGCTCTCCTCCAGCGCAACTCCTCCAGTAGGTTGTCGCTGTTGGTGCGCTGGTCGTCACCAGCGCAAGCTCCACCAGCGCATCTCGTCCAGAATGTTGCCGCTGGTCTTGCGCCCTTGAGGCGCGCCACTCGTCGAGCGCCCTTGCCAGTTAAAGGGCGTGCGCTGGTGAGTTGCGCTGGTCGTCCAGCGCTGCACCAGCGCAGCTGACGGGAATCTGAACCCTTTTTTTCAAAAATGATGTCACTTCACTTGGATCCCATTTATATATGTCTTGATAGTCTTGGCTCGGTTTTAAGAGCAAAAATTACACTTTTGAGAGCATGGTTGAGTATCTTCAAGCCAAGGTATCAAGACTTCATCTTTAAGCTTCCAAATCACAAAACCCTTCATATTGCATCTTTCATTTATCATCTAGCATAATTCTAGGTTGATTTCATCTAGGGTTTTTAGTTTTGCTCACATGACTTGTATCTAGAACATCATTCTCATATCTATATGTTCTTGCTTTACAAGATAGCTTCTTTATCACTTGAATTGATTCAAGATTGCATCTTTATGACTTGACTTAGTTTCAAGATTGTTTTATTGTGGTTTGTGAGTTGTATTGTGATAGATAATGCATATAGGATTTTGGTTGCTTATTTAGTGTTGGTTTATGCATGTCATCTAGTAATATGATATCTAGGATTGTCTAACATGTTCATCCTTGCCTAGATAAGCTTAAAATGTCTAACCTTGCATTTTTAGCATCTTGAGTATTTCACATATTCACCTTAGGTTGTGCTATCTCTTCACTTTAGAGACAAGTCTTGTATTTACCTCTTAGGTAGTTTGCAAGCAAGGGACTAGAGTCACTATTAAAGGCCCGCGGGTAGCAAAGACGGATTAGTAAATTTAGGTGTGATGTGGTCAACCTAATTTGTAATCGTATTTGCAAATAGTGGATTCGAGGTTCTCGTGTGGCGCACATAACAGCCCGTGGTTTTTCCCCGTGTGGGTTTCCACGTAAATATTGTGTGTCCTCAAATTTCCGCACTTGTATGTTTTTTGTATATTGACTAGATTGGGGCTTTTTCGTAATTTGGACTAATCTCGAAAAATTGGGTAAAATTGTTTAAAATCTATTCACCCCCCCTTTAGATTACTTTAGGACACGTTTATTATTTATTTTCAATTGGTATCAGAGCGGGTTCCTTAACATAATTAGGAGATCCCTTGCTCTTGTTAGAGTCTCTTGCATTTGTTTGCATTGTGGTGTGTGCTTAGTTTGTTTGTGTGCATTCATTTCATTCAAACCCAAACACAATGAGTGGAAATGGAATGGGAGGTGAGGGTGCCTCTAGCACAAGACCCCCCTTGCTCACCGGGGTCAATTACGCCTCATGGAAGGGCAAAATGGAAGCTTATGTGAGTCAAATTCATGACCGGGCATGGATGGCGATTGAAGATGGATACACTCCACCTATGATGACTCCTACGGGAGGTGGAGAGGAAGTCCTTAAGCCGAAGGCACAATGGACTCCACAAGAATTTGAGGCTTCAAAATGGAACAACAAAGCCATGCATGCAATCCTATGTGCCATGGATGACAACCAATACAAGCTCATTCAAACTACAAGGATAGCAAAGGAAGCTTGGGATATATTAGAGACGGCTCATGAAGGAACCGATGTGGTTAAGGATTCCAAGCTTCAAGTTCTCCAAACGCAATTTGAGACCATAAGGATGGAGGATGATGAGTGCTTCAATGACTTCCAAGTGAAGCTCATGGATATAGTAAACCAAAGTCACCAACTTGGTGATCCCTACTCGGATAGAAGAATTAAACAAAAGATCATGAGGTCACTTCCCGAGAGGTTTGAATCCAAAGTGACGGCATTGGAGGAAAATAGTGACTACTCAAGAATGAAGCCAAGTGAAGTCATTGGAAGGCTCTTGGCGTATGAATCTAGGAAAGGTCCTACAACTACACCTCCAAAGAAGCAAAAGAGTCTTGCCTTGAAGAGTGTCAAGGTTGAGAAAGATGAAGAAGACTCGGATGAAGAAATTGCTTTGATGGCAAAGAAGTTCAAGCAATTCATGAGATTTGAGAAGAGAGGGTTTGGCTCCAAGGGAAAGTTTGTAAAGAAGAAGGCTCCTTTCAAGAAAGTGGAGCAAGCTCAAGAGAAAGACCATAAGAAGGGTGTCCAATGCTATGAGTGTAGTGGGTTTGGACACATTGCTCCCGAATGTGCAAATTTGAAGAAGAAGAAAGGAAGAGCCATGGCGGTTACTTGGAGTGATAGTGATGACCTAGAAGATGAAGACAAGTCTTCGGATGATGAGGAAGACCAAGTTGCCAACTTCATTGCTTTCTCATCCTCTCACAATAGCAATGAAGTTATGAGTGATAAAGAAGAGGAAGATGACAAGCAAGAAGAAGTGGATGAAAATGACTCAAATGGTGGGAGTAACTCCTCAACGTCAAATTTTGAGTTTGATGAAGAGATGGACTATGATGACTTCATGAGATTCTTTGAGAACTCAAGATTGAAGAAGAAAAAGGAGATACAAAAGTTGAAAGGGGAGAAGCTTGAGTTGACATCCAAAGTGACTCATTTGAGCAAGGAAATGAGTAAGGCAAAAGAGATAGAAGAAGGGTTGAAGATGGAGTTAGTCTTGGTCAAGAAAAGTGAACAAAGCTTGGGGAAAGAGCTCATGGAAGCAAAAGAGTTGATTGCTAAGATGACTTCCGGAACCGAGAAGCTTGACAAGATGCTATCTTGTGGGAAGAGTCCTAGTGACAAGAAGGGGTTAGGATATGTGGAAGAAATGGAAGCCACATCCTTGAAGAAGACAACTTTTGTCAAGAGCAAGGAGGTTGAGAATGTTCAAACCCCTCAACAAACAACCAAGTGGGTTGAAGTCGGTGAATCCTCCAAGCAAGCACAAGCAAGGATTCCAACTAGAGCTCCTCCTCAACCTAGAGCTCCACAACCAAGACCTCCTCAACCTAGAGCTCCACAACCAAGACCTCCACAACAAAGGATCCCACAAGCTCAACATGGGGTCTTTCATGCTCAACCTAGAAGACATGCCAACTTGGCTCAACCACAAAGGAGAGAGTTGCCTCAACATCAAATAGCAACTCAAAATAGAAGGAGGCCACAAATGTTTGCTCAAGGCTATGGTATGAATTCCTACTTTACTCCTACTTGCCATTTTTGTGGAATTGAAGGCCATATTAGGCCTAATTGCCTTAAGTATATTAAATTGTGTAGAAGAGAAAGTATGATTGAGAAAAATATGCTTAGAAGAGCCACAATGCATGCACCTAGAAATTTTAGAGCTAATGGACCAATGGCTCCTAGGAATGACCATGTTTCACCTAGGATGAGTAGACATGATGACTATTATTGCTATGTGGCCCAAGTTGCCTTAAAAGCAAATGCCTCTAACACTTGGTACCTTGATAGTGGGTGTTCTAGGCACATGACCGGAAACAAGAGTTTCTTTGAATCTCTTGTGATGGAGGATGGTGGGTATGTCACCTTTGGTGATGGATCTAAGAAAAAGGTCATAGGGAAAGGTAATATATCTATTCCCGGTTTACCCTCCTTGCCCAATGCTCTCTATGTTGATGGCTTGCAAGCCAATCTCATTAGTATATCACACTTAAGTGATGAAGGGCTTTCGGTTATGTTTGGAAAAGTTGATTGCTCTATTCTTAAGGAAAATGGGCAAGTTTTGTTGAAAGGCAAGAGATCAAGTGACAATTGTTATTGTCTTGAGTCTAATCTCATCTCTTGTAACCTGTCTACTAGTGAGCAAATTGAGGTGTGGCACCAAAGACTTGGCCATATGAACTATAGGGACTTGAAAGTCCTTGATAGGTTGAATGTTGTTAGGGGCCTTCCCAAGTTTGGGAAAAAGGTTGAGGGAGTTTGTGGACCTTGTCAACAAGGAAAGCAAACTAAGAGTGTGCACAAGAAAGGCAAATACCTCTCCACCAAAGAGCCATTGGAGCTCATCCATATGGACCTTATGGGTCCCATTCAAACCGAAAGTTTAGGTGGTAGAAGGTACATTCTTGTTGTTGTTGATGACTTCTCTAGGTTTACTTGGACTTACTTCCTTAGAGAAAAGTCCGAAGCCTTTGAGAAATTCAAAATGCTTTGTGTCAAAATTCAAAATGAGAAAACTTCTCACATTAAAAGCATTAAGAAAATTAGAAGTGATCATGGGAAAGAATTTGAAAATGCTAAGTTTGAAAATTTTTGCAATAGCTTAGGCATTTCCCATGAATTTTCGGCCCCTAGGACTCCTCAACAAAATGGTGTTGTTGAGAGGAAGAATAGAGTCCTCCAAGAGATGGCCCGTGTGATGTTGCTTAGCAACAAAGTCCCTAGAAATCTTTGGGCCGAAGCCATCAATACGGCTTGCTACATAGGGAATAGAGTTTTCCTTAGGCCCGGGACTAAACAAACATCCTATGAGTTATGGAAGGGTAGAAAACCCAATGTGAGCTACTTCCACATCTTTGGGAGTAAGTGCTATATACTAAATGACCGGGATCAACTTGGCAAGTTTGATGCCAAGAGTGATGAGGGTATTTTCATTGGGTATGCACTTAATAGCAAGGCCTATAGAGTTTTTAATCTAAAGACTCAAAGTGTTATGGAATCATCAAATGTTGTCTTTGATGATTGTAGGCCCAAACATGATGACCATGAGGAGGATGTTTGTGAGGTGAATGACTTTCCTTTGAAGGAAAGTGGTGAGACTTCTAGTGGTGTGAAGTCAAACCATGATGAAGAGGATGATTTGCCTCTTAATAGAGTTCCCCCTTTGGACTCTAATGAACCCGCTCCTTGGGTTAGAAAGCTCCATGATAAGGATGATATCATTGGAGAAGTTAGAGAGGGTGTTAGGACTAGGCGTCAAATAGCTAATCAAATTAGCTACACTTGTTACACCTCTCAAATAGAACCCAAAAAGGTTGATGAAGCCTTGGAAGATGAGTTTTGGGTTCTTGCCATGCAAGAAGAGCTAAACCAATTTGAGAGAAATGAGGTTTGGACTCTTGTTCCTAGACCCAAAAACACCAATGTCATAGGAACTAAATGGGTGTTTAGGAACAAATCCGATGAGGATGGCAACATTGTGCGAAACAAGGCAAGGCTTGTTGCACAAGGATACTCTCAAATTGAGGGTATTGACTTTGAGGAGACTTTTGCTCCCGTTGCCCGTCTTGAGTCCATAAGGCTTCTCTTATCCATTTCTTGTGTGTACAAGTTCAAGTTACAACAAATGGATGTCAAGAGTGCCTTCCTCAATGGCTTATTGCATGAGGAAGTGTTTGTTGAGCAACCCAAGGGGTTTGTGGATCCACACCACCCCTCTCATGTCTATCGCCTCAAGAAGGCTCTATATGGGTTGAAACAAGCACCGAGGGCTTGGTATGAGCGCCTCACTCTTTATCTTGTTGACAATGGCTACTCAAGAGGTAGTGTTGACAAGACTTTGTTCATCAAGTGCACTAAAGATGAGCTATTCATAGCTCAAATTTATGTTGATGACATTGTATTTGGTTCCACCAACCAATCCAAAGTTAGACAATTTGTTGATGTCATGTCTCATGAGTTTGAAATGAGCATGGTTGGTGAACTAAATTATTTCCTAGGCTTGCAAATCAAGCAAATGCATGATGGGATCTTTATATCCCAAGCTAAGTATGCTAAGAGCCTAGTGAAAAAGTTTGGCCTTGAGAATGCCAAACATTGTGACACACCCATGAGCACCACCTTGAAACTTAGCAAAGATGCTAGTGGAAAGGATGTGGAACAAAGTCTATATCGTGGCATGATAGGTAGCTTGCTTTACTTGACCGCAAGTAGGCCCGATATTTGTTTTAGTGTGGGTGTTTGTGCTAGGTACCAAGCTAATCCCAAAGAGTCTCACCTTGTGGCGGTGAAGAGGATCATTCGGTTTGTGAATGGTACCTCAAATCATGGGATATGGTACTCCTTTGACACTAATCCAAGTCTTGTTGGATTTAGTGATGCCGATTGGGCGGGAAATTGTGATGATAGGAAGAGTACATCGGGCGGTTGCTTCTTCCTTGGGAACAATTTGGTTTCTTGGTTTTGCAAGAAGCAAAACTCAATTTCCCTATCCACGGCCGAGGCGGAATATATTGCCGCCGGTAGTGCTTGCACTCAATTGATGTGGATGAAACAAATGCTAGCCGATTATGGCTTGGAGCAAGGTACTCTTACTTTATTTTGTGATAACATGAGTGCCATTAACATTTCTAAGAATCCCGTCCAACATTCTAGGACAAAGCACATTGACATTAGACACCATTTCATAAGAGAGCTAGTTGAGAGCAAAACCATTGCATTGGAACATGTGGGAACAAATGACCAACTAGCGGATTTGTTTACAAAGCCTTTAGACACCATTAGATTTGGGAACCTTAGCAAGTCTATTGGGATTTGTCAATTGGGTTGATTTGGTGTGTCTTGACCCCATATGGGGAGCTCAAGCAAAGAGAGCAAAGTTGCATGATCATACATTGTGCCACATTGATATATTTTATGCCTCTTAGTTAATTGCTTGAGATGATTGGTTGTACATACTTATATGTATTTTTCTAAATAAGTGTGCTACATTGCCTTGCTTGCAATCCATGTCATATCTATGCTCAAACATGCATTTTTGGAATAGGAGATGTACTTCGGAAGTACTTTTTGAATGACCTTTAATTGATCTCCATGACATGATGATTCTTTTTAAATGACATACCTAAGTTGAAAAGTATGAAATGAAAATGTGAAATGTTTGATTGCAAATGTTAAATGCAAATATGTGTGCAAAAGCAATATTGAGACTTAAATCAAAAGGATCCTAATATCCAAAGTCTCTCTTTCTTTATTTGTAGAACAAGGCTACTATCATACGGGTATCTCACCCGGAAAAATCAAATAGGGTGCAAAGTCGCTCATGTCTTGTTTTGCCTATAAAGTTGGATATAGTTGTTTGTCTTGAAATACTAAAATTCTATTTCCTTGCTTTTTCCATGACAAAGGGTGAAATTGGTTTGAATTCTTTTGGAAACCTTTGTTGTTTGCTTTACCAAATACCATTGTTTTGGTCTTAGATGCAACATGTCTTGCATGCAAAGCATTATTGTCACACATTTGTCATAAAATAAAACTCCTTGAATCTCTCTTACTTGATTGAGGTGCATAAAATTGCCTATTTGATTGCATATGTGTTCGTGCTACAAGCTCTCCTTGCTAATGCTTACCTATTAGGGGAGACTCCCTTTGCCTATCTCATGACAAAAAGGGGGAGTAGGTTTGGGGAGAATTTGTGCTTCTAGGCATTGCATTTAGGGGGAGTTGAGAGTGAGTAACCCATGATGGGAGATGATTGCATTTAGGGGGAGTTACATTGCATTACATTGCTTGTTTGATTTTTTTTTGAAACCTTTTGAAATGACATTTCTTTTGTTATTAGCATCTCTCCCACACTTGTTCTTGGAAGGTATTTTTCTTGTTGATTGTGTGTAGGTTGGATTTCTTTTCTACAAGCTTGGATTTGACTTGAAGATGTTCAAGACTTAGACTAGGAGCTTAATTGTAATGTAGAAAACTTTTGTTGACCAATCTTTTATTTTGTGAGGATGCTATGTGAGTGGTGATTTTGTCACGAAATAGCCAAAGGGGGAGATTATAAGTGCCTCTTTTTTTATTGGCGTATTTCGTTGGCAAAATCACAATGGGGTTCTATATGTAAGGATAGCTTAGGATGGAAGAAAACCTCATTGCATGATCAAGAGCTTCAAGGAAGGTAGATTTCTTGACTTACTCTACTTTGAAGAGATGTAGTTGCACACACACACAACACTTGCATAACTCTTACTTGTATGTTGTGTTTGAAGTTTTTGTGCATCATTGGGTATTTAAATCTCTCTTCTTACATCTTGTGATTATAATGGCATATCTAGTTAGGCTTAGGATGCATTTCTTTTGACCCTTGCACTTTTGTTTGTGTGCTTAAGGGAGTGTGTGCGCTGGTCATGCGCTGGTGTCACCAGCGCAAGCTGACCAGCGCAACTAGTCCAGTGGACTACCGCTGGTCGTGCGCTGGTCTGCACCGGCGCTCTCCTCCAGCGCAACTCCTCCAGTAGGTTGTCGCTGTTGGTGCGCTGGTCGTCACCAGCGCAAGCTCCACCAGCGCATCTCGTCCAGAATGTTGCCGCTGGTCTTGCGCCCTTGAGGCGCGCCACTCGTCGAGCGCCCTTGCCAGTTAAAGGGCGTGCGCTGGTGAGTTGCGCTGGTCGTCCAGCGCTGCACCAGCGCAGCTGACGGGAATCTGAACCCTTTTTTTCAAAAATGATGTCACTTCACTTGGATCCCATTTATATATGTCTTGATAGTCTTGGCTCGGTTTTAAGAGCAAAAATTACACTTTTGAGAGCATGGTTGAGTATCTTCAAGCCAAGGTATCAAGACTTCATCTTTAAGCTTCCAAATCACAAAACCCTTCATATTGCATCTTTCATTTATCATCTAGCATAATTCTAGGTTGATTTCATCTAGGGTTTTTAGTTTTGCTCACATGACTTGTATCTAGAACATCATTCTCATATCTATATGTTCTTGCTTTACAAGATAGCTTCTTTATCACTTGAATTGATTCAAGATTGCATCTTTATGACTTGACTTAGTTTCAAGATTGTTTTATTGTGGTTTGTGAGTTGTATTGTGATAGATAATGCATATAGGATTTTGGTTGCTTATTTAGTGTTGGTTTATGCATGTCATCTAGTAATATGATATCTAGGATTGTCTAACATGTTCATCCTTGCCTAGATAAGCTTAAAATGTCTAACCTTGCATTTTTAGCATCTTGAGTATTTCACATATTCACCTTAGGTTGTGCTATCTCTTCACTTTAGAGACAAGTCTTGTATTTACCTCTTAGGTAGTTTGCAAGCAAGGGACTAGAGTCACTATTAAAGGCCCGCGGGTAGCAAAGACGGATTAGTAAATTTAGGTGTGATGTGGTCAACCTAATTTGTAATCGTATTTGCAAATAGTGGATTCGAGGTTCTCGTGTGGCGCACATAACAGCCCGTGGTTTTTCCCCGTGTGGGTTTCCACGTAAATATTGTGTGTCCTCAAATTTCCGCACTTGTATGTTTTTTGTATATTGACTAGATTGGGGCTTTTTCGTAATTTGGACTAATCTCGAAAAATTGGGTAAAATTGTTTAAAATCTATTCACCCCCCCTCTAGATTACTTTAGGACACGTTTATTATTTATTTTCAATTACATTTGTATTTTGTTTAGTGTCTTTATATTTTAGTTCCGTTAGGATTCTTTATGTTTTGGTATTGTGTTTTTGCTCTAATTTCAGGATATGGATTCTCTTGCAATGCAAATGGCAAAGTTCAATGAGGAAATGGTCTCATTTGCCTCAAGAGCCTCAAGGGTGACAGAAAATCAAACTGGAAAGGATAAGAAAATGGGATTGAAAGAAGGAGATTTAAGAGATGAGATGAAGAGGAACCTCCAACAGACTCAGACAACCTATGAGAGACTTTTGAATGGATTCATGGAGGCTAGTCAAGATAGGTTCTCAAAGCTAGAGGATTCAGTAAAAAGAATCGAAGGGCACATAGAAAGGATCGCGGCAAGGTGTTGAATGGTGGAATCGGAAGCTCAAATGATTCGTCTCACCTAGGTAGTGCTAAAGCCATTTTAAGAAGTGGTAGAATAGTGAACAATGGGAGAAACGAAGAACCAGTTGAAGAAAGCAACAAAGCTCCTAGGGAAAGGAATGATAAAGAGAAGGGAATTCCGATGAGAGAAGATATCGAAGGTGAAAGAATTCAAGTTCCAAATGAAGAGGAGACACCAAAGGCAGATTCTAGCAACAACAAGCTACATAGTCCCATCACTCCTAGAGTACCGTATCCAGGAAGGCTAAGAAACGATAAGATGGAGAAATCATTTCAAGACATTTATGATGTGCTTTCTAAGGTAACGATCAACTTACCTCTTTTGGATGCAATTCAAAAGTTGCCGGCATATGGGAAATTCTTCAAAGAGTTAAACAAGGAGAAGTATAGGTATAGGCCCAGAAATCAAGAGAGGCTTGATGAGAATGCAAGTGCGGTCATTCAAAATAGACTCCCTCCGAAACTAAAAGATCCAGAAAGCTTTGTCATCAGTGTAACCATTGGCGAAGAAGGACAAGTAAGAGCTATGCTTGATCTAGGGGCAAGCATCAACTTGATGCCGTTCACCATTTACAAGAAGTTGGGGTTGAATGAACTAAGGCCAATGAAAATGTCTCTCATTTTGGCGGATCAATCGGCTAGGCAACCTAAAGGAATAGTTGAAGATGTCCTAATACAAGTAGATAAGCTGATCATCCCGGCAGACTTTGTAGTATTAGATATGGAGGTAGATCTGGATGAGAAGGATTCCTTAATCCTTTTAGGACGTCCGTTCAAGGCCATTGCAAAAGCAGTCATAAATGTACACGAAGGGAAGTTGACCTTGAAAGTTCTTTATGAAGTTGAGGAATACAGTGTTTTTGAATCATTAGCTTGTCCAATTGGTTCTCATGATTGCTATAGCATGGATATAATGGATAGTGTTGAAGAAAAGGCTAGTGAGAGGAAGTTTTGTCAAGATCGAATGGATGAATTGATTCAGGAGAATGGTGATGTAGCGAATGAGTTAGGAGATCCTATGGAAGGATTGATAGGAACGGGGATGAACAACAAAGAAGAGCAACCTCCTCAAAAGTTAGAATTGAAGGAACTCCCTTCAACCCTAAAGTATGCATTCCTAGATTGTGATAGCAAATTTCCAGTTATCATTGCAGCAGATTTAGACCAAGAAGAAGAGAAAAGATTGCTCAAGATCTTGAGAAGATACAAGAAGGCCATAGGATGGACTCTAGATGACATTAAGGGAATTAGTCCAACGTTATACATGCATAAGATCCTATTGGAAGTTGACACCAAGCCAACTAAGGAGGCACAACGTAGGTTAAATCTGATCATGCAAGAGGTGGTCAAAAAAGAGGTATTGAAACTCCTTGATGTTGGCATCATCTACCCAATATCGGATAGCAAATGGGTGAGTCCTATACATGTGGTGCCCAAGAAATCCGGAATCACAGTGGTGAAGAATGAGCAGAACGAGTTGATTCCACAGCGTCTGCAAACAGGATGGAGGGTTTGTATCGACTATAGGAAATTGAACATAAGCACGAGGAAAGACCATTTCCCACTTCCCTTTATCGATCAGATGTTGGAACGCTTAGCAGGACATAGCCATTATTGTTTCCTTGATGGCTACTCCGGTTACAACCAAATCACTATAGCTCTCGAAGACCAAGAGAAGACAACATTTACATGTCCATTTGGCACTTATGCTTATAGAAGAATGCGCCAGCCACTTTTCAAAGGTGTATGACCTCAATTTTCTCAGATATGGTGGAAGACGTCATAGAGATATTTATGGATGATTTCTCGGTATTCAGAGCTTCATTTGATTTTTGTTTAGAAAACTTATCCTTGGTACTCCAAAGATGTGAAGAGACGAGTCTTGTGTTAAATTGGGAGAAATGCCATTTTATGGTGAGAAGCGGTATAGTTTTGGGACACGTCATATCGGAGAAAGGTATTGAGGTTGATAAGACTAAAATAGAGGTGATGAAGAGTTTGCCCCCACCGAGGACTGTAAAATATATTAGATCATTCATGGGTCATGTAGGTTTTTATCGACGGTTCATAAAGGATTTCTAAAAAATTTCGAGACCTTTATGCACTTTACTTCAAAAAGAGGTGGAATTCGAGTTCAGTAACGAATGTTCCATAGCATTTAAGGTTTTGAAAGAGGCACTAACCACGGCTCCCATCATCATGCCACCTAATTGGAATCTCCAATTTGAGCTTATGTGTGATGCTTCAGATTATGTCATAGGTGCAGTTTTGGGGCAACGAATAGAGAAGTTCCAGCATGTCATTTATTACGCATCTCGTACTTGTAGGGAAAAATACCGGTCAACGCAGCGGAAGCGAGACTAAAAAAATAGTTTAGTATAGTTTAAAATTTTTCCATAATTTGAACCTTAACCCTCTAATTAATTAACATATAATACTAAAGATATCATACCTTTGTCGCGTGATCCGATTGACATTGCGTCGATGGTAATCCGCAAGATCTTCCAATCCAATCACGAACGTGAATCACCGAGGAGCGTGGTCTCCCTTCTCTTTGAATTGTGTACCTGAGGATGGATTAACAAAACTTTTTCTTTTTCGTTAGTCACAACAAATTCCAAGAGGCTACAAAGAATATTCCGGTCACTTTTGAATTCACAATCGTTAGATCGAAACTCGCGTGAACCTTATTCGAAATTGTGCACAAAACCTTTTGATATAAAAGTTACTAGTGCACTATCGAAATAAGAACAAACTTTTCTCTCTTTTCCTCTTGGCCGAATTCTCACACTAATCTAAGAGTTGGATTATATTTTTCTCTAGCAAAAGAAAAAAAAACTCTTAAGCATAAGACCTTAGGGTTCCTTAAAATATACAAATAATATATATATATATATATTTAGTGGCCGCAAGTCCCATGCAAAAAATATGTATATATATATCTCTTTATATATGCTTGAATCCTACTTTATATATATATCTCAAACATATAGCCTACATATTCTGCATGCCTATATGTATTTATATATATTTCCGCATGAATTCCGCATGCATATATGTATATATATATTTCCCCATGCATTCATGCATTCATGCATATATTTATTTCCATTCCTCATGCATATATTTATAAATATATTTCCGCATGCATTCATGCATATATTATCTATATATTTCACATGCATATATATTATATACAAACCCTAATCCAACTCTTTAGTGTATTTGTGACTATATCAAAGACTTCCTAATTTGACTAGATAAATAAATCCTTTATTTATCTACTTACCAAATAAAGTTTTTTATTTTATTTATACTACCATAATAGTATACTACTAAGAAACATATTTCCTAGTCAGAAAAAGATTTTGATTTTTAATTAAATAATTAATCAATCAATTAATTAATTTCCATTTAATCAAATAATAAAAATAAAATAATATAATATCATATATATATCTCGGCCATGTGCCATATATATTAATATATCTATATATTGTCTTTCTATTTTATTAAATCCATTGGACCTTAATAAAAGGCCCACATGTGAACCAGACCCATTCTTACTAAAAGAAACAAGCCCACATGCCTTTCATTAATATATTAATATAATTGATCAGCCCATTAAATAAATAATGTGCAAATTATATTCTTAATATATTAAATACAATTCTAGATGGACCCATAAATTGGTCCGGTAGAATATATCAAGTGATCCATGCAAGTCCGTGTGGATTGGGGATCTTGGTGGGCCTATCTAAATTTAAGCTCTAATAGACATAACCCAATCACAATCAACAAATGATTCACTTAGGTTCAATCTATTAATTTTAGTTCATTCCACTAAAGAACTAAAATTGCACTCTTAAATAAAGATGGAATAAGTAAATGATTCTCATTCATACCCTAGACAATCTTATAAGAGATGGTGTATCCTCGTGAAGAATATCAGTAATCGCCAAGAGCTCATCGACCGCCT
The DNA here is from genome assembly GCA_008009225.1 of Acer yangbiense. NCBI lineage: Eukaryota > Viridiplantae > Streptophyta > Magnoliopsida > Sapindales > Sapindaceae > Acer > Acer yangbiense. Next base: position 31,463,083 of record CM017766.1, on the reverse strand, counting down.
ATAGCTCTTCAAGTTACCATATTTCCTCATATGACCACATTTTGAACTTGGATATTTTGACTTGTCCAGAAGCCATGTTTCAATAGACACTATTGAAAACTTAACATTAAGATTTAATATCCAATACCTCAAAACATCCATATGATGATATTCTACACTCATTTAATAAATGGAGCCACGATGTCCATATCTATAAATGAAGTCCTCTATCGATTAACAAATGAATACCACCAAACTATCGAGGATAGACTATGCTATATAATCGTACTCATTGATAACTCAAATGATACCACTTGCAACCATAAGTCCATCATTTATCTCAGGATTAAGATAGACTCTCTGATTGTCCTGATAATGAAAAGACTATTATCTATTGACGGTTCTAGATAAAGTATTTCATTGTGATCCAATTCAATGCACCCAGTGCACTAGATTCTTTTACTCGAAGACCCTCCGATGATTTTAGACTCATCATAACACATTTGATCCCACTCAAATGCTTGTTCTACTTTATGAGTCCCGTTTGAAGTTATTTCCTGGAAAGCTTAAATCGAGATGGTTGGGACCTTACAGGATAGTACAAGTTTTTGCTCACGGTGCTATTGAAATTGAAAATTTGAAGAAGGGCGAGAGGTTTAAAGTGAATGGACATCGGTTGAAACCATATAGGGGAGGAGACCCAACTTGGGAGGCTATTTCAAATGAAAATTTGACTGATCCACGCGGGTAACCATTTTATTTTTGTAAGTTTTTAGTTTAAGCAATTTTCATTCTTGTTTTTATTTCTTTCTCGTTGTTTTTCTTGTTTTGTTGATTTGAATAAGTGTGTGCATTGAAACTCTGGTAGAGGATTTAGGGATTATGTGCTTTCTTGCATATTATTTGTCGATTGGATGATTGTGCATATTAGGATAAGAGAGCAATATGCCTACATATTGACACTCATTGAATATTGCCTTTGATATATGAATTTTTCGCTTTTAATGAATGGGTTGCGCCATGTAAATTTTTCTTCCTCTCATGAACATTGAGGACAATGTCCAATTTAGGTTTGGGGGTCATTTGCGCAACACCACTTTACTCTCCATGCTTGGTTTTACAATTTGAGCCGATTTTTCAAATTTTTGCGATAATACCATATTGAGCATTCCTTGCTTATTGAGATTATGATTTACATGAGTGAGGAATTGTGCATCTTTGTCATTGTATGGTTTAAATTAATGTCATGCCATTTGGGACTTCATTGAACAAAGCGCGTGCATCTCTTTCTCAAAATGTTAGAGTGGATTATCATTGTTGCTCGAAGGGCTAAGAATTAATAGTGGAGATTCCCGAGAGGATCACAAACACCGCCCAAAAAGAAGCATATTTTGAGTTATCAATATTTCACTCTTTAAACATGCTCTCTCAAACACTCTTTTAAGCATTTATAGGACTCATTGCACTCAAATATTGCATATCATAGAGTACTATAGACTGCTTGTGGATGCTTTGATTTGCTCATGGCAAACCTTTAGAAAGGACTATAGGCAATGCATGTGAAGAAAACCGTAATTGGACTAAACACTTCCTAACCCTCTTAAATGTGTGTGCTCCTAAGCCCTTTCGAAGCCAAATACATCTTAAACTTTTCATTTTGTGAAACACATCTAAATTAACCATATAGCCTAAATAGTTGACTTACCTCAACCGAATGATTTTGCTAAAGGCTTAGGTTATATATGTAAGCTCTTTTATGTGAAAATGTTGATGCATGTACCTAGGCATGTAATTTTGTGTTTAGAGCAAAAGAAAAGCAAAAGCAAAGAAAAAGAAAAAGATTGAAATGAAAAAGATATATGCAAAAAAAAAGAAAAAAAAAAAAAAAAAAAGATAAAATGAAAAGAAAAATATGAATTAGGCACAATTGGCCTAGATAGAGGGTTTAGAAATTGAATAGGCTACTCAAGAAAAGTTTGAGTAGTGAATATGCATTTGAAACATTATTGTAAGTAATGGGCGCCAAAGGCGTAAATGAATGTGTGAAGCAAGTGGAACTTGTACTAGAATGTATGCCGAAAGTATAATCATTTGGTTCCTTGTGATCTTTTTGACCCATTATTTAACTCACCATTCACCCAAACCCCGTTACAACCAAAGAAAGACCTTCATGATCTTTAGGAATGTCCATTTTGTGAATTGTAGTTTTTGCATGTTCTTTCTAATTCATGATGTGCAAATCCTTTCATGGGACCATATTTTTTAGAAATTGCGTTTTAAAATATCATCATATGCAATCAATTTGATTTTATGAAATTACTCATATTGCATATGTACTTTTGAGGAAAGCTTAGGGTTCTAAGAGAAGAAATGAGAGAATCCGGTAAGGAATAGCTATCAAGGCAAATTACATTCTAAACTGAACAGTACCTTTGCTTTGAAGCTTAGGCATTTTTGAATGTGAGATCGCGCTGCGTGCAATCATATCTAAAAGTGGCAAGTTTTTAATTTTTTCTTGACATTTTCTTACATGAATAGGTCCTCACTAGTGCATCATTGTTTTAATCTCTTCATTATTTGGTTTCGCTTATCAATCAATGGCTAGTACAATCTTGATAGGTTGATCTGAACTTGTTTAAATATTTTGTTGAGAAATAGCTTGATAAATGTCTAGGGGTTGATTGATGATTGTTTTGCTCGAGGACGAGCAAAAGATAGGTTTGGGGGTATTTGATCGGACCAAATATGGTACGATTTTGTACCCTTATTCCCTACTCTTTGTGCTTAATTCTCAGGCATTTCCCCGTATTTAATGTTACAAAATCAAGTGTTTCAGGTTTATGAGGCCTCAAAGGAAATTGTGAAAAAGAAGAAGAACTTAGTATGAAAGAAGAGCATAAAGACATGATGCAGGGCATTCTCGCCACTTGCTAAAGAAAGGTCGCTAGTTGGTCGCCAGTTGGTCGCCTTAGGGTCGCCATGGCGACAGAATGGTTTGTAAAATCACCATTTGGTCGCCCCAGGGTCGCCATGGTAACATACCATATTTCTCCAAGAAAGTGCATCAGGTGTGGTCGCCATTTGCATGTCGCCAGGGCGACATTCAATGGTAAATGGCGACCTCCTCCCAAATTTCTTAGTATCGCCATTTGCAAAAGGCGAAAAAGATGATACTCATGGCGACAATGGGATCTCAGAATGGGTAACAATATGTCGCCATGAGGTCGCCATGGCGACACAAATAGCAACATTCCCGCCACATCACCTTTCCAAGAGATTTTCAGCACAAAAATCAAGCCAGTATAAATATCCCTCTTCTCTAAGTTTGAACTAGAGAGAAATATACAGAGTTTTAAAGAAAACACTTTTTACTTAGCATTTTAGACCTAGATTTTCTTCCATGACTCCCACTTCCAAATTCCTCCATTTCTAACCTTGAACTACCTTTTCCATCAAACACTCAACACCAAATCTATCCTGCCTCACCAAAATCATTTCTCTCTCACCATATTTTCTTCACCTTATTACCTTAGTCACACACCATTTGTCACTCATAACACTAGTACACAAGGAGCATCTAAGGAGGGAAAGGATTGAGTATTAAAGAAGGTGACCTACGGGTGATTTCCTCATTATTTACTCTCTTTTCCTATTTGTAATTATGTGTAGCTAAAACCCCCAATCTAGGGGGTTGGTGTTAGAAACATTTGGACTTAGGGTTGCTTGACTATATTTTAATTGAATCTCTATGTATTTTCTATTTATTATATCTTTAGATTCTTGTCACTATATGATTGATTTGTATATCAACCTATTAATCATAATCTTGCTAGAATAATCTATTTTATAATCACTTTGGAATGACAACCTTATTTGATTAAAGAATTCAATAAATAGGATGGATTATTGTAGGAAATACCAACCACAATAATCCAAACCTTGTTGTGAGGTTAATCCATTTGAGATTGGTTCTTTATGATAGTTTAAAAAGCACCCTTAATCCATTTTCAACTTCATTAATCCTCTAGCGTATCTCTTAATTGAATTCACCCACTTCTCTTATTTTAGATTGTTGAGATTCTATTTTCCCTATCACTTTTATTACTTTTACTTTATGCATGTTTTGTGGTATTTTAAACCACCCACTATCCACTTATTATGATTTATATTATCGCAATCTTAGATTAGTTAATCAACCTAACCATTACTTCATTTCCCTGTGGAACGAATCCAACTTACCATTATTACGTTTCCTATCCTAAAAGGGATTCCCAAGTGGTAAAACATTATTTTCCTACAAGATCACACATATATTTATATTGTTTTGATGTGCACAAACGACCTCATCAACTAACAACTCTGCGCCTATTTATGCGCCCTAAGCCGCTGAACAAGGGCGCCGATTTGAGACATGACGTTCTGGTCCCTTTTCGGCGACCTTTTTTACGGCCACTTGAAAAGAATACTCGAGGTGTGTTCTATATATTATCTAGAGGGGGGGGGGGTGAATAGATTTTAACGATTATTACCCAATTTTCGCACGCAAGTCAATTTTACGAAAATGCCCCTACTAGTCAAAAATACATACAAGTGTAATAAGATGCGGAATTTAAATAACACTTGATATATACGTGGAAACCCAACCACTGGGAAAAACCACGGGCTGTATAGTGCGCCACACTCGGAACTCGAAATCACTAATTGAAATGAAGTTTACAACCTATGTAGACCTCGTCTAACACTCCGGTCTGTAACCCCTCACTTCTACCCAGCGGGCCTTTATTAGCAACCCTATTCCAATTTGCTTGAGGCCTAAGCACTCTTAGCCTCAAGACTTACTTCTCAATGAAGAGAAACAACCTATGTGAATATATATGAATATTCAAATAACAAACAAGGCTAGATAACCTTAGATGCTTATCTAGGATGATGAGATAATCAATTTAAATCAATCCTAGATATCAATTGCTAAATGACATGTCAAATAGCTTAGCTAATCAAGATTAATTAAAAACCAAATTAGCTATCACAATCAACACTCAATCATTTTCATCACAAATAATCTCTAACTTGTATCTAGCATATAATCAAAAGCATACAAGTAATTAAAGAGATGTATTAATATGAAAAACACTAAAGTAATATGAAATTAGTGAAGAACATACCAAATAAGATGTGATGATTGAAAACCATGCATGGATCAATTCTATGAAGGCATAGAAGATCAAATATGAAATTTGATGCAAAAGGGATTTGATTTGAGTGTTTAAAGTTGAGTTCTTGATTTGATTTTTTCTCAAAAATCTCTCTTGAAAGTTTAGGGTTCTAATAACTCAAGAAGCTTGATCAGAGAATGAGAAAATAAGATATTTATAGACATCAAGAATTGGGCATGTGAAAAGACAATTTTGCCCCTGAAACGCACCGTTCGGCGGTTTCAATCGGCGGCCAGGCCGCCGATAACGACCGCCGAATTGAGCTCGTGAAGAACAGAGCATTAACGGCGGTTTCATTCGGCGGTTTCGTGACTGCCGATCCAACCACCGAATCAAACCCGAGGGATTAAAATCGATCAGGTATGAACGGCGGTTTCGAACGGCGGTCGTGACCGCCGATCTGGACCGCATAATTGCTTCAGACCAATCTGGACTGAAACGGTGGTTTCAATCGGCGGCCAGGCTGCCGATCATAACCGCCGATCACCAACAATGGTGAAAACCAAGGAGAAGCCAAGGGCATTCTCCATAGGCGGTCTTCGCGCGAAACCAAGCACTCATTAGTGCAAGCGCGGACGTTTCCGAACAATGTCGGGAAATGAATTATAAGGCACATATACACACAACAAGATATATCAACCAAAGTGCTATTGTGTAAAGTGACATGTGAAGAGATGCACATAAAAATAAGCAAATATGCAATCATAGCAAGAATGCTAAGTGTGTGTGTGCTACTAAATCTCTTCAAAGAAAACCAAGCACAAGAGATTATACCTTTGGCGTGCTTGTATCTTGAGGTCATGGAAGGGCCTTTGATCTACAACATTAAACACTTAGACTACCCTTACATTCAAAACCCCAACATGTGGTTTGACCACGATATAAGCCAATCAACAAAACGGGAATCCTTACACCACTAAACGCCGAACCAAGGGCACCGATTTGGACCAGAAACAGAGCACTTCAAAATGTGCCCTTGTTATGTGGCCACCGACCGCCGACCGCCGAACAGGGCACCAATTTGCTTTGTAGCTTTCAGCCTAAAATCAAAACATATTAAGGCACAACAAGCAAGAGCAATCAACAATCAATGCTTGAAGAGATTTTCAAAGCAATAAGGTGCACAAATAAGAACACACAACATATAAATAAGAACAATGCATGAGATGTGAGTGTGTGTGTGTGTGTGTGTGTGTGTGTGTGTGTGTGTGTGCAACTAATCTCTTCAAAGCAAATTAATCACATAGAAGTTTACCTTTGGTGCTTATCAAGATGAGGTCTTGAAAGAGCATGAACTTGAACACCAACATCTAAGCTACCCTTACAATGAACCCCAATTATGGTTTGTCCACAAAATAAGCCAATCAATAAATGAGACCTTACAATCTCCCCCTTTGGCTATTTCGTGACAAAACCACCACTCACATTGATCCTCACAACAAAATAGAAGCTACGGGATAGCAATGATATCCTACATTACAAAGAGATATTAAAAAGTAAAGTCTTCAAGTCTTCAATCTCTTGTAGAACTATCAACCCTTTAAAACAAAAAAAATTACACTTTCCAAAGCAAGTGTATGTGAGATGATCAAGTGAAAATAAAACAAGCAATTGCATTTATAAATTTAAGCACAACATCATGTAATATATGTGTATGCAATGCTCCCCCTCAAAGGGTTACTCCACCTTAATGAATAGTCTCCCCAACATGCACAATTGCCACTACAATTTGCAACTCCCCTTACCACATTCTACTCCCCCTTTTTGTCATGATATAGGCAAAGGAGTAGTCCCCAACCAGGTCACTTCTAGCAAAGAGAGATAGAAGCATACAAGAAATTTCCATAAACATATAAGTCACTTTATGCATCTCAATTAATTGGAGAGAAACAAGGAGATTTATTTAAAGAAAATGTATGAATCAAACATGCTTTGCATACAAGACATGTAGCATTCAAGTCCAAAATACAATGGTATTTGGCAAAGCAAATGACAAAGGTTTCTTATAAGAATTCAAACCAATCTCACCATTGTCATGGGAGAAGCAAGGATATAGAGATTTTATTGTTTTCAATATAAGAGCAACTATATCCAACTTTATAAGCGAAACATGGCATGAGCGACTTTGCACCCTATTTGATTTTTCCGGGTGAGAAACCCGTATGATAGTAGCCATGTTCAACTAATAAAGAAAGAGAGACATTTTGAATTTAAATTCCTTTGAACGGATACAAGATCCTTTATTCATTTTGAGTCTCACAAATTTTTTCACACAAGTTTTTGCATTTTAAGAATATGCAATCATCAATTCATGCTTTTTTTCATTTGAGCATGTTATATGAATTTCATGCTTTTTCATTTGACATTAGCATGTTATAAAAGAATCATCATGTCATGGAGATAACTATAGGTCATTCAAATCATACTTCCTATGAAAATCTCCTAGTCCAAAAATGCATGTTTGAACATAAATATGACATGGATTGTAAACAAGCATGGTTCACACTTATTGTAATGAAAGCATATATACATATGCACAACCAAGCTTACTCAAGCAATTAAAAAAGGAAGCATAAGATATTTCAAATTTTTTGCAAGTGACAAGTATGAAAAATAGCTCTCTTTGCTTGAGTTCCCCATATGAGGTCAATCACAAAAACATCACTCCACAAGACATATCCCAATAGATCTACTAAGTGTTTTAAATCGAGTAGCATCTAAGGGTTTAGTAAATAAGTCCGCAAGTTGATCATTAGTACCTATATGTTCAAGTACTATGCATTTATTTTCAACAAGCTCTCTAATGAAATGATGGCAGATGTCAATATGCTTAGTTCTAGAATGTTGCACCGGATTCTTGGAAATATTAATGGCACTCATATTATCACAAAAGAGAGTGAGTGTACCTTGGTTGAATCCATAGTCTACTAGCATCTGCTTCATCCATAGGAGTTGTGTGCATCCACTCCCCGCGACTACGTACTCGGCCTCGGCCGTGGACAAGGAAATCGAGTTTTGCTTCTTGCAAAACCAAGACACCAAGTTGTTGCCTAAGAAGAAGCAACCGCCCGATGTGCTTTTCCTATCATTACAATTTCCTGCCCAATCTGTATCACTAAAGCCTACAAGATTAGCATTAGTGTCAAAAGAGTACCAAATCTCATAGTTGGATGTCCCATTCACATAGCGAATGATTCTCTTAATGGAAGAGAGATGGGACTCCTTAGGATCTGTTTGGTACCTAGCACACACACCCACGCTAACAGAGATATCGGGCCTACTTGCAGTCAAAAAAAGCAAGCTACCTATCATGCCACGATATAATGTTTGTTCCACACTTTTACCACTAGCATCCTTGCTTAGATTCAAAGCGGTACTCATGGGTGTATTACAATGTTTGGCATTTTCAAGACCAAACTTCTTCACTAGGTTTTTGGCATATTTAGCTTGGATTATAAAAATCCCATCATTTAGTTGCCTAATCTGCAAACCTAGGAAGTAACTAAGCTCACTAATAAGACTCATCTCAAATTCATGAGACATGACATCAACAAATTGTTGGACTTTGGTGTTGTTGGTTTAGCCAAATACAATGTCATCAACATAGATTTGAGCTATAAATAACTCATCTTTGTTTCTCTTGATGAATAAGGTCTTGTCAACACTACCTCTTGTGTAGTCATTGTCAATAAGAAATTAAGTGAGGCGCTCATACCAAGCCCTCGGTGCTTGTTTCAACCCATATAAAGCCTTTTTGAGGCGATAGACATGGTTGGGGTAGTGTGCATCCACAAACCCCTTGGGTTATTCAACAAACACTTCCTCTTGCAAGAAGCCATTTAGGAAGGCACTCTTGACGTCCATTTGGTGTAATTTGAACTTGTGAATACATGAGATGGACAAGAGAAGCCTAATGGACTCTAAACGGGCAACGGGAGCAAATGTCTCCTCAAAGTCGATACCCTCAATTTGAGAGTACTATTGTGCTACAAGTCTAGCCTTGTTCCGCACTATGTTGCCATCCTCATCGGATTTTGAAACAAATAATAGCACGGTGTGTATAAAGCTATCTAGAGGGGGGGTGAATAGATTTTACGCTTTTTACCCAATTTTTCGTGTTAGTCAAAATTACGAAAATGCCCTCAAGATAATATAACCAAGCAATTGTAATATGGTGCGGAAATTAAAACAACACTTGGTTTTTACGTGGAAACCCTCACGGGAAAAACCACGGGCTATGTAAGTAAGCCACACTCGAACCTCAAATCCACTAAATGTGCAAACGATTACAACCTAATCCCGGAAGTAATCACACACCTACCTAATCCCGGTATGAGTGAACCTAGTCCAATTTGCTTGCGTTCTAAGCAACCTAATCCCGGATGCTACACACAAGACTTACTTTCTCTTTGAAGAGAATACAACCCTAAGTGAATATATGTGAATATCCAAAATGCAACATAGAGCAAGGGAAACCCTATATGCTTATCTAAGATGATTAATATGCAATTAAGTATAATCCTAGATATCAAAACTAAATGACATGTCAATTAGTTTAGCTAATCAATATTAAGCACAAAACCTAATATGCAAGCACAATACAACTTCTCAAACATACATCATACTCATCTCAATATAGTATCCAAAGCATACAAAATAACAAACAAGTAATTAATTGAGATTGCTAGATAAGATAAACACAAAACATGTAAGATATTAGTGAAAAGCTTACCAAGCAAAGTATGATGAAGATTCCATGCAAGATGACATCTAGATGATCATGGATGATGCTAGATGATGATTGATGATCATGAAAAAGTGTTTGAGTAATCTAAAAGTGAGTTCTTTGGAATTTTTCTTCTCTTTGAAAAATATCCTAAGTATAGAATCTGAATATGAACTCTTGTAATTGACCTAAAGTCAAAGTGGCATATATATAGGAGGCCAAAACAAAGTGTGGTCGTTTTGATAAGTTTGCCTCAAATTTTGCCATGGGCGCTCTACGTAGAGCGCTTTGTAGAGCGCTTTGTAGAGCCCCCTTGCTCTGTTCTTGCGAGAAAACAGAGGGGCGCTCTACGTAGAGCGCTTTGTAGAGCGCTTTGTAGAGCGCCATCAGAGGGGTCGCTCTACGTAGAGCGCTTTGTAGAGCGCTTTGTAGAGCGCCTCTACAGCGACCGAATTAAATCGATCAGGTCTGTACAGCGCCTAACGGGGGCTGTTCGTAGAGCGCTTTTGGGAGCGCCCAGTGCAAAAATGCAATCCTAAGTCTAAGCATGACAAGGCAATTGGATATGCAAGATGCAATCAAACTAACATGCAAGAAGAGATGTTAATGAGCATTAAGGCACACAAATAAGACACACAACATACAAGGATTAAACATATGCATGAGATGTGAGTGTGTGCAACTATCTCTTCAAGACAAGTAAGCACTTAGAGAATTACCTTTGAAGTGCTTAACACTTGCAAGGGCCTTGAGCTTGAACACATTCCTAAGCTACCCTTACATGCTCCCCACATATGGTTTGATCACGAAATAAGCCAATTAAAAACTACGGGAATCCTTACAATCTCCCCCTTTGGCTATTTCGTGACAAAACCATCTCTCACATTGATTCCTCACATAAAAATAGAAGCTACGGGAAAACATAGATATTCTACAATACAAAGAGATAAGAAAATGAAACTTCAAGTCTTCAATCTCTTGTAGAATAATCAAGCCCTGAAAAGAAAGTTTCTAACATTTCCAATACAAGAAAAGTGTGAGATTAATCAAGTGAGAACAATACCAAGCATTTGCATTAAAAAAAAATAGGCACAACATTATGCAATGTATGTGTATGCAATGCTCCCCCTCAACGGGTTACTCCCCCTCAATGAATGTTCTCCCCAATATGCACAAATTGCTTCTAAATTTTGCAACTCCCCTTACCATATTACCATATCCTACTCCCCCTTTTTGTCATGATATAGGCAAAGGAGTAGTCCCCAACCGGGTCACTCATAGCAACGAGAGATAGAAGCATGCAAGATATTTGCATATACATATAAGTCACTTTATGCACTTCAATTAATTGGAAAGAAACAAGGAGATTTATTTTGAGAAAATGTGTGAATTCAACATGCTTTGCATACAAGACATATAGCATTCAAGTCCAAAATACAATGGTATTTGGCAAAGCAAATGACAAAGGTTTCTAATAAGAATTCAAACCAATTTCACCAATGTCATGGGAAAAGCAAGGATATAGAGATTATTGTTTTCAATTTAAGAGCAACTATATCCAACTTTATAAGCGAAACATGGCATGAGCAACTTTGCACCCTTTTGATTTTTCCGGATAAGATATCCGTATGATAGTAGCCATGTTCAACCAATAAAGAAAGAGAGACATTTGGAATAGAAATTCCTTTGAATGGATACAAGATCCTTTATTCATTTTGAGTCTCATAAGCTTTCACACAAGTTTTGCATTTTTAAGAATATGCAATCATCAATTCATGCTTTTCATGTGAGCATGTTATATGAATTTCATGCTTTTTCATTTGACATTAGCATGTTATTAAAGAATCATCATGTCATGGAGATAATCATAGGTCATTCAAATCATACTTCCAATATACATCTCCTAGTCCAAAAATGCATGTTTGAACATAAATATGACATGGATTGTAAACAAGCAAGGTTCACACTTATTGAATTGAAAACATATATACATATGTGCAACCAAGCTTACTCAAGCAATTAAAAGAAGAGGCATAAGATATTTCAAATTTTTTGCAAGATACAAGAATGCAAAATAGCTCTCTTTGCTTGAGTTCCCCATATGGGGTCAATCATAGAACATCACTCCACAAGACATACCCCAATAGATCTACTAAGAGTTTTAAATCGAGTAGCATCTAAGGGTTTAGTAAATAGGTCCGCAAGTTGATCATTAGTACCTACATGTTCAAGTACTATGCATTTATTTTCAACAAGCTCTCTAATGAAGTGATGGTCGGATGTCAATATGCTTAGTTCTAGAATGTTGCACCGGATTCTTGGAAATATTAATGGCACTCATGTTATCACAAAAGAGAGTGAGAGTACCTTGGTTGAATCCGTAGTCTACTAGCATTTGCTTCATCCATATAAGTTGAGTGCATCCACTCCCCGCGGCTATGTACTCGGCTTCCGCCGTGGACAAGGAAATTGAATTTTGCTTCTTGCAAAACCAAGACACCAAGTTGTTGCCTAGAAAGAAGCAACCGCCCGATGTGCTCTTCCTATCATCACAATTTCCTGCCCAATCCGCATCACTATATCCTACAAGACTAGGATTAGTGTCAAATGAGTACCAAATCCCATAGTTGGAAGTCCCATTCACAAAGCGAATGACTCTCTTAACCGAAGAGAGATGGGACTCCTTGGGATCGGATTGGTACCTAGCACAAACTCCTACACTAAATGATATATCGGGCCTACTTGCGGTCAAATAGAGCAAGCTCCCTATCATGCCACGATATAAGGTTTGGTCCACACTTTTACCGCTAGCATCCTTGCTTAGCTTCAAAGTGGTGCTCATAGGAGTGTCACAATGTTTGGCTTTTTCAAGACCAAACTTCTTCACAAGGTTTTTGGCATATTTGGCTTGGGTTATGAAGATCCCATTATCAAGTTGCCTAATTTGCAAACCTAGGAAGTAATTAAGCTCACCAACAAGACTCATCTCAAATTCATGAGACATAACATCAATAAATTGTTGGACCTTGGTGTTGTTGGTGGAACCAAACACTATGTCATCGACATATATTTGAGCTATGAAAAGCTCATCATTGTCTCTCTTGATGAATAGTGTCTTGTCAACACTACCTCTTGTGTAGTTATTGTCAACAAGAAATTGAGTGAGGCGCTCATACCAAGCCCTCGGTGCTTGTTTCAACCCATATAGTGCCTTTTTGAGGCGATAGACATGGTTGGGGTGGTGTGCATCCACAAACCCCTTGGGTTGTTCAACAAACACTTCCTCTTGCAAGAAGCCATTGAGGAAGGCACTCTTGACGTCCATTTGGTGCAATTTGAACTTGTGCACACAAGAGATGGACAAGAGAAGCCTAATGGACTCTAAGCGGGCAACGGGAGCAAATGTCTCCTCAAAGTCGATACCCTCAATTTGAGAGTACCCTTGTGCTACAAGTCTAGCCTTGTTACGCACTATGTTGCCATCCTCATCGGATTTGTTCCTAAATATCCATTTAGTGCCTATGACATTAGTGGTCTTAGGCCTAGGGACTAGAGTCCAAACCTCATTCCTTTCGAATTGGTTTAGCTCTTCTTGCATGGCAAGAACCCAAAATTCATCATGTAAGGCTTCTTCAACCTTTTTGGGTTCAATTTGAGAGGTGTAGCAAGTATAGCTAATAAGATTAGCAAGTTGACGTCTAGTCCTAACACCCTCATTAACATCTCCAATAACATCCTCTTTGTTATGGAGTCTTCTAACCCATGGAGCGGGTTCATTAGAGTCCAAGTTAGGAACTCTAGTAATGGGTTGTGTGACTTCATTAGATGTCCCAACATTGGGAGTCACCACAACCCTCTCCAAAGGAGTGTCATCCTCTAGAACATCCTCCTCCTCATGATCATTAGACTTGAGCCTAGTATCATCAATGACCACATTTGATGATTCCATGACGGTTCGAGTCTTCAAGTTGAAAACTCTATAGGCTTTACTATTCAAGGCGTAGCCAATAAAGATACCCTCATCACTCTTAGCATCAAACTTGCCAAGTTGATCACGGTCATTTAAAATGTAGCATTTGCTTCCAAATGTGTGGAAGTAGCTAACATTTGGCTTCCTACCCTTCCATAGCTCATAGGAGGTGTTTCTAGAACCGGGCCTTAGGAACACACGATTTCCTATATAGCAAGCCGTATTGATAGCTTCGGCCCATAGGTTCCTAGGGACATTGTTGCTAAGCAACATCACTCGGGCCATCTCTTGGAGGACCCTATTCTTCCTCTCAACAACTCCATTTTGTTGAGGTGTCCTAGGAGCCGAAAACTCATGGGAGATGCCTAAGCTATCACAAAAGCTTTCAAAAGAGACATTCTCAAACTCTCTCCCATGGTCACTTCTAATCCGTTTAATGCTTCTAATGTTAGATTTCATTTCATTTTGTAATTTAGTACAAAGCATTTTAAACTTATCAAAAGTTTCGGATTTTTCTCTAAGAAAGTATGTCCATGTAAATCTAGAGAAATCATCAACACATACAAAAATGTATCTCTTTCCACCCAAACTTTCGGTTTGCATGGGACCCATGAGGTCCATGTGGAGAAGCTCAAGAGGCTCCTTGGTGGTGAGATACTTACCCTTTTTGTGCATGCTTTTAGTTTGCTTTCCTTGTTGGCAAGGTCCACAAACACCATTGGCTTTCTTCCCAAGCTTAGGGAGGCCACGCACACACTCGAACTTTCCAAGGGTCCGTAGATCCCTAAAGTTCATGTGGCCAAGTCTTTCATGCCACAACTCAATTTGCTCATCCATGGACACATTGTTTGAGACTATTCTAGCTTCAAGACAATAGCAATTGTCGCTAGATCTCATACCTTTCAATAAGGTTTGTCCATCGGGCTTTAGGATTGAGCAATCATCTTTACAAAACAAGACGGAATATCCTTCATCACTTAGATGTGAAATGCTTATTAAATTGGCTTTCAAGCCATCAACAAATAAAGCATCGGATAAGGAGGGTAATCCGGGAACGGAAATGGTTCCTTTCCCTACAACTTTCTTTTTGGATCCATCACCAAAAGTGACATATCCACCTTCCTCCATAACGAGAGTCTCGAAGAAACTCTTGTTTCCCGTCATGTGCCTAGAGCACCCACTATCTAGATACCAAAAATTAGAAGAATTTGCCTTCAAGGCTATTTGAGCAACATGGCAAACAATGTCATTCTTTCTAATCCACCTAGAAACAATCTTAGCTTTCTTAGTGGTCTTTGGTATATGGGCTCTAGATGTCCTAGGATCATGCATAATAATATTATCATTCCTAGGAACATGCATCATGGCTCTTTTCTTTTTCTTCTCAATCATGCTTTGTTTTCTACACATTTTAATATATTGAAAGCAATTTGGTCTAATATGACCATCACAACCACAAAAGTGACAAATAGGGATGAAATAAGAAATCATACCTTGCCTTTGTCTTTGTGGATGAAAGGGTTCAATCCTTCTTCGTTGTTGAACCGGTCTTGGTTGCTTCCTAGCTTGAGGTTGCATGATAGGTCTCTTTCCTTTGTGAGCCATTTGAGGAGGAATGTTGGCTTGAGAGACCCTAGGGGGTTGAGCTTGAGGTTTCCTTCTTGGACCCATCTTCACTTGTGCATTAGAGCATTGTCCTACTTCTAATTTCTTTCTAGGAGCTTGCACAAATGAAGTTTCTTCTTTCTTCAAGCTCTTGACAAACACGGTCTTGTTAGAGGTAGAGATCTTCTTGTCATCTTCATACCCAAGACCCCTCTTGTCACATGGACTCTTTCCAACACCAAGCATATGGTCAAGCTTCTTGGTGCTAGAATCAATCCTAGTCATAGAATTTCTAACTTCTTCAAGCTCACTCTTTAGACTTTCTTCATTCCTCCTAGATAGAGCTAACTCCTCTCTTAGCTTATCTTCTATCTTCTTGAATTTTTCCACTTGTTCACCTAAGTGGTCATTATGAGATGCAAGCTCAAGATTTTCTTCTCTCAACATCTTGATCTTTCTTGTGCTTTTGATTGCTAAATCATTAAACTCGGCATGGCATTTAGCAAGCACCTTTTTCTCCACAAAACTACTTATGGAGTTAGATGAGGAATCACTTTCTTTTTCACTTGAGTCAATTTCCTCTTGACTCATTTCCTCTTTCTCACTACCACTTTTGCTCTTATGTGAGGAGGCAAAAGCTAGGAGGTTAGCCATGAGCTCTTCTTCACTTGAAGACTCATCTTCCTCATTGGAGTCATCACTACTCCCACTCCAAGTGGCGGCCATCACTTTGCTCTTCTTCTTATCATTGTGATTAGCACATTCGGGGGCAAAGTGACCAATCCCACCACATTCAAAGCATCGGACCCCTTTCCTTTCGGTCCTCTCTTGTCTAGGCTCAAACTTCTTGAAGGAACTCTTTTTCTTCAAATCTTATCCTCTTGACCCAAATCCCTTCTTCTTCTTGAACCCCATAACCTTGTTGAACCTTTTCACAAATAAGGCAAGGTCTTCATCCGATTCATGCTTTGCCTCCTTTGCATCCTTAGATGCTTTCAAAGCTATTCCTTTAGACTTCTTAGGAGGAGTAGTGGTGCTAGGAGCCTTCCTAGACTCATATGCAAGGAGACGCCCAATCACCTCACTTGGCTTCATATCCATGTAGCCACTATTTTCTTCTATGGCCGTCACCTTGGATTCAAACCTATCGGGGAGAGATCTCATAATTTTTTGCTTGACTCTCCTATCCGAATACGGGTCTCCGAGTTGATGGCTTTGATTTACAATGTCCATCAATTTGATTTCGAAGTCATTGAAGCATTCATCCTCTCCCATCCTTAGTAGCTCAAACTGAGTTTGGAGGACTTGAAGCTTGGACTCCTTCACCACCTCGGTTCCCTCATGTGCAACTAGAAGGATGTCCCATGCCACTTTGGCAATCTGAGTATTCTGAATAAGCTTGTACTGATTCTCATCCATAGCACACATAATGGCATGCATAGCCTTCCTATTCCACTTAGAAGCCTCAAACTCTTGCGCGTTCCATTGCGCCTTAGGCTTCAAAACATCTTGTCCTCCACCATCGGGAGTCATCATAGGGAGATCATATCCGTCTTCCACCGCCATCCAAGCACGGTCATGAATTTGGCATATGTAGGATTCCATCTTCCCTTTCCATTGGGAATAGTTCAATCCGGTAAGAAGTGGAGGCCTTGTGCTAGAAGCTCCTTCGTGGCCACCACCATTTCCACCGTTTCCACTCATAGTGTTTATGAATGAATGAAATGAATGCAAATGTATGAATGATCAAAAATCACACAAAATGCAAAACACACCAAAATAAGCAAGGATCACCTATGTATGTCTAGGAACCCGCTCTGATACCAATTGAAACAAATAATAGCACGGTGTGTATAAAGCTATCTAGAGGGGGGGTGAATAGATTTTACGCTTTTTACCCAATTTTTCGTGTTAGTCAAAATTACGAAAATGCCCTCAAGATAATATAACCAAGCAATTGTAATATGGTGCGGAAATTAAAACAACACTTGGTTTTTACGTGGAAACCCTCACGGGAAAAACCACGGGCTATGTAAGTAAGCCACACTCGAACCTCGAATCCACTAAATGTGCAAACGATTACAACCTAATCCCGGAAGTAATCACACACCTACCTAATCCCGGTATGAGTGAACCTAGTCCAATTTGCTTGCGTTCTAAGCAACCTAATCCCGGATGCTACACACAAGACTTACTTTCTCTTTGAAGAGAATACAACCCTAAGTGAATATATGTGAATATCCAAAATGCAACATAGAGCAAGGGAAACCCTATATGCTTATCTAAGATGATTAATATGCAATTAAGTATAATCCTAGATATCAAAACTAAATGACATGTCAATTAGTTTAGCTAATCAATATTAAGCACAAAACCTAATATGCAAGCACAATACAACTTCTCAAACATACATCATACTCATCTCAATATAGTATCCAAAGCATACAAAATAACAAACAAGTAATTAATTGAGATTGCAAGATAAGATAAACACAAAACATGTAAGATATTAGTGAAAAGCTTACCAAGCAAAGTATGATGAAGATTCCATGCAAGATGACATCTAGATGATCATGGATGATGCTAGATGATGATTGATGATCATGAAAAAGTGTTTGAGTAATCTAAAAATGAGTTCTTTGGAATTTTTCTTCTCTTTGAAAAATATCCTAAGTATAGAATCTGAATATAAACTCTTGTAATTGACCTAAAGTCAAAGTGGCATATATATAGGAGGCCAAAACAAAGTGTGGTCGTTTTGATAAGTTTGCCTCAAATTTTGCCATGGGCGCTCTACGTAGAGCGCTTTGTAGAGCCCCCTTGCTCTGTTCTTGCGAGAAAACAGAGGGGCGCTCTACGTAGAGCGCTTTGTAGAGCGCTTTGTAGAGCGCCATCAGAGGGGTCGCTCTACGTAGAGCGCTTTGTAGAGCGCTTTGTAGAGCGCCTCTACAGCGACCGAATTAAATCGATCAGGTCTGTACAGCGCCCAACGGGGGCTGTTCGTAGAGCGCTTTTGTAGAGCGCTTTTGGGAGCGCCCAGTGCAAAAATGCAATCCTAAGTCTAAGCATGACAAGGCAATTGGATATGCAAGATGCAATCAAACTAACATGCAAGAAGAGATGTTAATGAGCATTAAGGCACACAAATAAGACACACAACATACAAGGATTAAACATATGCATGAGATGTGAGTGTGTGCAACTATCTCTTCAAGACAAGTAAGCACTTAGAGAATTACCTTTGAAGTGCTTAACACTTGCAAGGGCCTTGAGCTTGAACACATTCCTAAGCTACCCTTACATGCTCCCCACATATGGTTTGATCACGAAATAAGCCAATTAAAAACTACGGGAATCCTTACAGATTTGTTCCTATAAATCCACTTAGTGCCTATAACATGTGTGCTTTTAGGCCTAGGAACTAGAGTCCAAACCTCATTCCTATCGAATTGGTTTAGCTCTTCTTGCATGGCAAAAACCCAAAATTCATCATTTAAGGCTTCATCAACCTTTTTGGGTTCAATTTGAGAGGTGTAGCATGTGTAGCTAATTAGATTAGCTATTTGACGCCTAGTCCTAACACCCTCATTTACCTCTCCAATGATGTCATTCTTATCATGGAGTTGTCTAACCCATGGAGCGGGTTCTTTAGAGTTCAAGAGAGGAACTCTATCAATAGGTTGTGTGTCCTCATAATCACCATTGGACATCCTAACATTGGGAGTCTCCACAACCTTCTCCAAAGGAGAATCATCATCTAAAACTACCTCCTCCTCATGGTTACTAGACTTAAACCATTCATCATCAAATACAACATTGGATGATTCCATGACACTTAGAGTCTTAAAATTAAAAACTCTATAGGCTCTACTATTTAAGGCATAGCCAATAAAGATACCCTCATCACTCTTAGCATCAAATTTACCAAGTTGATCACGGTCATTTAAAATGTAGCATTTGCTTCCAAATGAGTGGAAGTAGCTAACATTTGGCCTTTTACCTTTCCATAGCTCATCTGGAGGTATTTCTAGTTCCGGGCCTTAGGAAAACTCTATTTCCTATATAGCAAGCTGTATTGACGGCTTCGGCCTATAGGTTCCTAGGGACATTGTTGCTAATCAACATCACACGGGCCATCTCTTGAAGAACCCTATTCTTCCTCTCAAAAACTTCATTTTGTTGAGGTGTCCTAGGAGCCGAAAACTCATGGGAGATGCCTAGACCATTACAATAGGTTTCAAAGGTGGCATTCTCAAATTCCCTCCTATGGTCACTTCTAATCCGTTTTATGCTTTTAATGTTAGAGTTCATTTCATTTTGAATTTTATTACAAAGCATTTTAAACTTATCAAAAGTTTCGGATTTTTCTCTAAGAAAATATGTCCATGTGAACCTAGAGAAATCATCAACACAAATAAAGATGTATCTCTTTCCACCTAAACTCTTGGTTTGCATAAGAATCATTAGATCCATGTGGAGAAGCTCTAGGGGCTTCTTGGTAGAGAGATACTTGCCCTTTTTGTGCTTGCTTTTGGTTTGTTTTCCTTGTTGGCAAGGTACACAAACACCATTGGCTTTCTTCCCAAGCTTAGGGAGGCCACACACACAATTGAACTTTCCAAGGGTTCGTAAATCCTGAAAGTTCATGTGGCCAAGTCTTTCATGCCACAACACAATTTGCTTATCCATGGACACATTGTTTGAGACTATACTATCTTTAAGACAATAGCAATTGTCGCTAGATCTCATACCTTTCAACAAGGTTTGTCCATCAGGCTTTAGGATAGAGCAATCATTTTTACTAAACATGATAGAATATCCTTCATCACTAAGATGAGAAATGCTTATCAAATTGGCTTTCAAGCCATCAACGAACAAAGCATTAGATAATTAGGGTAATCCGGGAACGGAAATGGTTCCTTTCCCTACAACTTTCCTTTTGGATCCATCACCAAAAGTGACATATCCTCTTTCCTCCATAGCAAGAGTCTTAAAGAAACTCTTGTTTCCCGTCATGTGCCTAGAGCACCCACTATCTAAATACCAAAAATTAGAAGAATTTGCCTTCAAGGCTATTTGAGCAACATGGCAAACATTTTCATTCTTTCTAATCAACCTAGAAACAATATTAGCTTTCTTAGTGGTCTTTGGTACATGGGCTCTAGTTATCCTAGGATCATGCACATCAATTTTATCATTCCTTGGAACATGCAACTTGGCTCTCTTCTTTCTATTTTCAATCATGCTTCGTGTTCTACACATTTTAATATATCGAAAGCAATTTGGTCTAATATGACCATCAAATCCACAAAAATGACATGTAGGAATAAAATAAGGAATCATACCTTGTCCTTGTGCATGCATGAGAGCTTGTCCATGTCTTTGTGGTTGAGTGGGTTCAATCCATCTTCGTTGTTGAACCGGTCTAGCTTGCTTCCTAGCTTGAGGTTGCATGATTGGTCTCTTTCCTTTGTGAGCCAATTGTTGAGGAATGTTAGCTTGAGGAACCCTAGTGGGTTGTGTAGGGAAAAATACGGTCAACGCAGCGGAAGCGAGACTAAAAACAAGTTTAGTATAGTTTAAAATTTTTCCATAATTTGAACCTTAACCCTCTAATTAATTAAACATATATAATCAAAAGTATCATACCTTTGTCGCGTGATCCGATTGACATTGCGTCGATGGTAATCCGCAAGATCTTCCAATCCAATCACGAACGTGAATCACCTAGGAGCATGGTCTCCCTTTCTTTGAATTGTGTACCTGAGGATGGATAACAAAATCTTTTCTTTTTCGTTAGTCACAAAAACTTCTAAGAGATAACGAAGAACGTTCCGGTCACTTTTGAATTCTCAATCTAATGATCGAAACTCGCGTGAGCCTTATTCAAAATTGTGCACAAAACCTTTTGATGTAAAAGTTACTAGTGCACTATCGAAATAAGAACAGACTCTTCTCTCTATACCTCTTGGCCGAAATTATCACACTAGTCTAAGAGTTGGATTCTATTTTTCTCAAGTAAAAGAAAAAACTCTCAAGTCCAAGACCTAGGGTTAGCTGAATTCCACTTGCCTCATATTTATATAGTGCACCGAATTCTTGCCTATTAAAAACATATAAGTGCACCGAATTCTTTGCCAAAGTCTATATATATGTCTATTGCACAATATATTTTATATATATATCTAGTGCTATTTCCTAGCACAATATATTATCTATATATGTAGTGCGAAATACTTGCTCTATATATATTATATATATCTCTAGTGCATTCACTTGCACAATATATATCACTGCATGAATTCAATTTTATATATATATCTCGTGCATATATTCATGCATATATATATATTTCCATTCCGCATGCATATATGTATATATATATATATTTCCGCATGCATTCATGCATATATTATCTATATATTCCACATGCATATATATTATATACAAACCCTAATCCAACTCTTTAGTGTATTTGTGACTATATCAAAGACTTCCTAATTTGACTAGATAAATAAATTCCCTTTATTTATCTACTTACCAAATAAAGTCTTTAATATTTATTATACTACCACAATAGTATACTACTAAGAAACATATTTCCTAGTCAGAAAAAGATTTTAATTTTAAATTAAATAATTAATCAATCAATTAATTAATTTCTATTTAATCAATTAATAAAAATAAAACAATATAATATTATATATATCTCGGACATGTGCCATATATATTAATATATCTATATATTGTTTTTCTATTTTATTAAATCCATTGGACCTTAATAAAAGGCCCACATGTGAACTAGGCCCATTCTTACTAAAAAAAACAAGTCCACATGCCTTAATACAATTCTAGATGGACCCATAAATACTCCGGTAGAATATATCAAGTGATTCATGCAAGTCCGTGTGGATTGGGGATCTTGGCGGGCCTATCTAAATTTAAGCTCCAATAGACATAACCCAATCACAATCAACAAATGATTCACTTAGGTTCAATCTATTAATTTTAGTTCATTCCACTAAAGAACTAAAATTGCACTCTTAAATAAAGATGGAATAAGTAAATGATTCTCATTCATACCCTAGACAATCTTATTGGAGATGGTGTATCCTCATGAAGAATATCAGTAATCGCCAAGAGCTCATAGACCGCCTATAGCTCTCCAAGTTACCATATTTACTCATATGACCACATTTTGAACTTGGATTACAATTGTTGCTATTTATTTTATGCTTAAATATTACAATATTTGTTATTGTATGATAACATGACATATAGAATAGGAGTGCCACTCATATATCTCTTTTGGTATGATATGCATTGAATGATTTAGGTATCTAAATTGGCATCTAGATAACTTGGTAAATCATTCTATGGGATTTAATCACACGCCTTAAATAATTGAGTGGGAGAAGGTGTTTTTGTAACACCTATGGCCTCCAAGGTTAGTTGAGCTTTATTATTTATTGGTAATCCCCCCAAAAGGCGTCCATGAATGGAATTTAGCAACATACTTCCTTACAAGGATAGACTAGACAATGGACTCAAACGAGATCTACTCCCCAAGGAGGGATTTTCGTGAGAGAAAATTGAGGGTCGATATCTTGGTAACACACTCATGTAATTTTATTGATATCCTCCCAAGAGTTCTTGTCAGTAAAATTGCAAGGCTAAAATTGAAAACGCTGGTTGTTATGTTAACAATTAGGTGGGACCTAGTCTAACTAGTAAATGGTGCGAACTCCCAAAGGAGGCGTAACATTTATGGGTGTTGGATCACCGTTGAATTTTTATGATTGAGTTATTTATTTAATTCAAGATAAATATTTAAAAGTGCTTTATCATGATTATTTACTTATATATGTTTTGTTTTATTCAGAAATCATGACCCCATCACTTATGAACATCCTGAAAGATAACACTTTAACTGGAGATAATTATGTCACATGGAAAAGGAAAATTGGGTTGTTGCTGCAAAGTGAAAAACATAACTTTGTTCTAACTACTCCTAAACCACCTGCTCCTAATAATGAATCTAGCATAATGTATAGAGATGAGTATGAGCAGTGGAAGACTTCAGATGATATGGCCAAATGTTATATTATGGCCACTATCTCCGACGTGTTGCAACAGCAGCATGAAGGAATGGAGTCCGCTGCTGATATAATGATGTCTCTAGAGGAGATGTTTGCTATGAAGTCCAGGACGACTAAGAGAGAGGCAGTGACTGCTTTTATGAATCTTAGGATGAAACCTGGACAGGCTGTGAAGGATCACATGATGAAAGTCATAGCACATCTCAACATTGCTGAACTGCATGACGCTGAGATAGATGGTGAGACAAAAATTGATATGGTTGTCAATTCATTGTCAGATTCCTTCGATCAGTTCAAATTGGACTACACTTTGAACAAAAAGGAATACACCTTACAAGGCCTGATGCAAGATGTTCAAAGTGCTGAAAAGATCCTTGTGAAAAGCAAAGGTCAAGAGATTCATATGGTTGGTAAAGTTGCTACTGTTAAGACCCGTCAGAAGGTCAAGAAACAACAGAAGAAAAAGCAACTTGAGCCTACCAAGAAGGAGACCAAGAAAGTAACCAAGATCAAAGGGAAATGCTTCATTTGTGGTGAAAAGGGACATTGGAAAAGAAATTGCCCAAAGTCCCAGAATAAGAAGGAAGAAGGTAATGTTAATTATCTTGAAACATGTTTTCTGGCAGATTCTACTGATTCTTGGATCATAGACTCTGGAGCCACTAATCATGTTTGTTATTCCTTGCAGGGGTTCCAAGAAAGGAGAAGGCTGAGTAAGAATGAAATCAATGTGCGCTTGGGCAACGGAACGTTAGTGTCTGCAAGTGCAGTGGGAGATATTAGAGTTTATTTGGATTCTAGAAGGCATTTAGATTTGATAGACGTTTATTATGTACCTCAATTCAAGAGGAATTTAATTTCAGTTTCTTGTTTAAATAAATTTGGATATTCGGTTACTTTTAATAAAGTTTTTATTATTAGTAAGAATGACAAAATTATTTGCCAAGGTACATTGGAAAATGGTTTATACTTCTTGCATAGAAATATCTCTCACTCGTTAGACACAGAAATAACGGAACCTAATCATAAAAGAGTAAAATTATCAATAGATGAAACCTATCTATGGCATTTATGCCTAGGTCATATTAACCTTAATAGGATTAAAAGATTGGTAAGTGACGGACCTTTAAGTGACTTAAAGGTTGATGATCTACCAACTTGTGAATCTTGTTTGGAAGGTAAAATGACCAAAAGGTCGTTCTCGGCCAAAGGTGCAAGAGCCACTGAATGTTTAGGATTGATACACACTGATGTATGTGGTCCCATGAGCATTCAAGCTAGAGGTGGATATGAGTACTTCATCACCTTCATAGATGATTACTCGAGATTTGGCTATGTGTATCTCATGCGACATAAGTCGGATGCTTTTGACATGTTCAAAGCATTCAAAGCTGAAGTAGAAAATCAGCTTGAGAAACACATAAAAATCTTGAGATCTGATCGTGGTGGAGAATATCTATCTGGTGAGTTTCAGCAATATCTTATTGATAATAGGATAGTTTCTCAGTTTTCTGCACCAGGAACACCTCAACAGAATGGGGTAGCAGAAAGGAGAAATAGAACTCTTTTGGAAATGGTTAGGTCTATGTTGAATTATTCAACACTTCTTATTTCTTTTTGGGGATATGCTTTACAAACTACTATATACATTCTAAACGATGTACCATCTAAGTCTATTCCTCAAACACCGCATGAGTTGTGGACTGGGCGCAAGCCTAGTTTACAACACTTAAGGATATTTGGTTGTCCTGCACATGTGTTAAAAGGAAAGACAGAAAAGATGGAGTCCCGTTCGGAAACATGTATATTTGTAGGGTATCCAAAAGAAACTAAAGGATGTTATTTCTATAGTCCTTCAGATCTTAAAGTATTTGTTTTGACAAATGCTAAATTTCTGGAAAAGGACTATATGAATGATTTTGTGCCTAGAAGTAGAATTGTCCTGAATGAGATGTCAGGAGATACAATTCCACGAGAGGTTACACAACCTAACCCAATTGTAAGTTCCTATCCAACACAAAATCAACAACCTACCATTCCTCGTCGTAATGGGAGGGTTAGAACACAACCCGAAAGATATATCGGTCTGGGAGAATCAGTGGAGAATCTTCCGGACGACGATGATCCCTACACGTATAAGGGAACAATGAAGGATGTTGATATTCGCCATTGGCAAAAGGCAATGCAATCTGAGATTGAATCCATGTTCGATAACAAAGTCTGGTCCCTTGTAGACTTGCCTAAAGGGATAAAACCCATTGGGTGCAAGTGGGTATACAAGAGGAAAAGAGGTATGGATGGAAAGGTGGAAACCTTTAAAGCTAGATTGGTAGCTAAAGGTTATACACAGAAAGAAGGTATCGATTACGAGAAAACCTTCTCTCCTGTGGCCATGCTTAAATCCATTAGGATACTTTTGTCCATTGTAGCATCTTTAGATCTAGAGATTTGGCAAATGGACATCAAGACAGCTTTCCTTAATGGAAGTCTTGACGAAAGCATCTACATGATGCAACCAAAAGGGTTCATTGAAAAGGGCCAAATGGAAAAGGTATGCAAGTTGTAGAAATCCATATATAGATTAAAGCAAGCATCCAGATCCTGGAACATAAGGTTTGATCAAGCTGTGAAAGGTTTTGGATTTATTCAGAATCTTTACGAACCTTGTGTATACAAGAAGATTAAGGGCGACAAGTTGGTTTTCCTGATTCTTTATGCTGATGATATACTACTCATTGGAAATGATGTAGGTGTATTGACATCAGTAAAAGAATGGTTAGCAAAACAATTTGATATGAAGGACTTAGGAGAAGCAAGTTTTATTCTAGGTATCCAAGTAATAAGGGATAGAAAGAATAAAACGATTACATTATCCCAAGCTTCATACATAGACAAGATCTTGTCTAGGTTTTCCATGCAGGATTCCAAGAAAGGTATGTTACCTTTCAGATATAGAATCAAGCTTTCTAAGGAACAAGTTCCTAAGAATGAGCATGAAGAGCAATTCATGAGTAGAGTTCCATATGTCTCGGCAGTTGGAAGTCTCATGTATGCAATGCTCTGCACTAGACCAGATATTTGTTTTGCTGTTGGCATAGTTAGCAGGTTTCAATCGAAACCTGGTCCTGATCACTGGACGGCAGTCAAGCATATTTTCAAGTATCTTAAGAGAACGAGAGATAATATGCTTGTATACTCTTGAGGGGATTTAATTCCTGTTGGGTATACAGATTCTGATATCCAATCAGATTCTGACTCCAGAAAATCCACATCAGGGGCTGTGTTTACTATTGGAGGAGGAGCAGTTATATGGAGGAGTATCAAGAAATCTTGTATTGCTTATTCCACCATGGAAGCTGAGTATGTTGCTGCATGCAAGGCTGCCAAAGAGGCTGTTTGGCACCACCAATTCTTGATTGACTTGGAAGTGGTTCCTAGTGCGAATAAGCAGATCACTATCTACTGTGACAACAGTGGAGCAGTGGCTAATTCGAAAGAACCAAAAAGTCACAAGAGAGGAAAACACATTGAAAGAAATTATCATCTTTTAAGGGAGATTGTTCAAAGAGGTGACGTGACGATTACCAAAATCGCGTCAGCAAAAGATCTAGCGGATCCATTCACAAAGGCTCTACCTCAGAAGAGTTTCGATGGGCATCTAGAGAACATGGGCTTGAGAGATATGACACATTTACTATAGCGCAAGTGGGAGATTGTTAGGATTATGCTCAATAGCAAGAGTGTAATATTGTAATTAACAATCTTTTTCATAATAATAAAGTGATTTCTGGTTTAACAAATCTTATAGCATTTATAGTTTAATATTATAATTGTCAAAGTAAATAATCATAAGGTCTAAAGACTATGAGAAAAGAAGAATTGTTCATACATCTAGATATGTATGTGGTAGACACAGTTCTTTAGTTAGTCTTGAATATTGTTCACAACTTAAGTTAAAGGTTGGGCACATTTATCTTGTTAAAGTTGTAGAATTCTTTTGCTAGCATTTGAGTGGGATCAAATGAGATATGATGAGTCTAAAATCATCGGAGTGTCTTCGAGCAAAAGAATCTAGTGCACTGGGTGCATTAAACTGGATCACAATGAAAAGCTTTATCTAGAACCGTCAATAGATAATAGTCTTTTCATTATTAGGACAATCGGAGAGTCTATCTTAATCCTGAGATAAATGATGGACTTATGGTTGCAAGTGATATCATTTGAGTTATCAATGAGTACAATTATATATCATAGTCTATCCTCGATAGTTTGGTGATATTCATTTGTTAATCGATAGAGGACTTCATTTATAGATATGGACATCGTGGCTCCATTTATTAAATGAGAGTATAATATCATCATATGGATGTTTTGAGGTAATTAGATATTAAATCTCAACGTTGAGTTTTCGATAGTGACTATTGAAAACATGGCTTCTGGACAAGTCAAAATATCCAAGTTCAAAACATGGTCATATGAGTAAATATGGTAACTTGGAGAGTTATAGGCGGTCTATGAACTCTTGGCGATTACTGATATTAATTACGAGGATACACTATCTCCAATATGATTGTCTAGGGTTATGAAAGAGGAACATCTTCCTTTTATATCTTTATTTAAGAATTCAATTTTAGCTCTTTAGTGGAATGAGTTAAAATTAATGGATCGGACCTAAGTGAATCATTTGTTGATTGTGATTAGGTTGTGTCTATTGAAGCTTAAATTTAGATAGCCCGCCAAGATCCTCAATCCACACGGACTTGCATGGATCACTTGATATATTCTACCGGACCAATTTATGGGTCCATCTAGAATTACATTTAATATATTAAGAATATAATTTGCACATTAATTATTTAATGGGCTGCTCAATTATATTTATATATTAATGAAAGGCATGTGGGCTTGTTTCTTTTAGTAAGAATGAGTCTGGTTCACATGTGGGCTTTTTATTTAAAGTCCAATGGATTAAATGAAATAAGAAAATAATATATGGCCCATTTTATACATGTGGGGCGGCAAGGTTAAAATATTAGCCTAACATATTATTTTGTTTCATTGTTTAATTAAATAAGAATTAATTAATTTATTAATTAAGAAACAAATCTTTTTCTGATCAGGAAATATATTTCCTAGAGTTATACTATTGGTAGTAGTATACTAAAAGTAAAAGACTTGTTTGATAAGAAAATAAATAATTAAGTTTATTTATTTAATCAAATAAGAAGTCTTTTTATTTAGTCAATAAAAGAATAAAAATACTTATGAGTTAAATTAGGGTTAGGAGTCTAAAAGGATGATGGGAATTAGGGTTGAATTTCGGTCACCCTATATAGGTGATGTGATCAAATTCGGCCAACCCTAATACCACACCATATAGAATTCGGCAACCCTAAAGTAAAAAAGGAAGAGAAATTCGGCCACCCTATTTATTTATTGTGATAGGTTTCGGCCACCTCTAATTGTTGATTGATTCAATTTTCTTCTTCTTCTAAACTCATAGACAAGTATTTGATTATTCTACTAAGACATAAAAGATAGAAGAGATTATTCTTTTGATGGTACACTAATTGCTTGTTCATCAATAAGCTTGTGTGTACATCATCGAATTAGGTTCACGCGAGTTTCGATCATTAGATTGAGAACTCAAAAGTGACCGGAATAATCTTTGTATTCTTTTGATTGTTTTGTGACTAACAAAAGAAAAAGAAAAGTTTGTTTGTCCATTCTCAGGTTTGCAATTCAAAGAAAAGGGAGACCACGCTCCTAGGTGATTCACGTTCGTGCTAGGATTGAAGATCTTGCGGATTACCATCAACGTAAGTCAATCGGATCACGCGACAAAAGGTATTCAACTTTTGTTACTTTATATATGGTTAATTAATTTAAAGGGTTAAGGTTCATAAAAAGGAAAAATTTTAAAACATACTAAATCGATTTTTAGTCTCGCTTCCGCTACGTGTACTACGGTATTTTTTCCTACAATCCATCTCTATAAATAAAGTCCTCTATCGATTAACAAATGAATACCACCAAACTATCGAGGATAGACTATGCTATATAATCGTACTCATTGATAACTCAAATGATAACACTTGCAACCATAAGTCCATCATTTATCTCAGGATTAAGATAGACTCTCTGATTGTCCTGATAATGAAAAGACTTTTATCTACTGACGGTTCTAGATAAAGTATTTCATTGTGATCCAGTTCAATGCACCTAGTGCACTAGATCTTTTACTCAAAGCCACTTTGATGATTTTAGACTCATCATAACACATTTGATCCCACTCAAATGCCAGTAAAAGAAACTACAACTTTAACAAGATAAAGGTGCCCAACCGTTACCTTAAGTTGTGAACATTATTCACGACTAACTAAAGAATTGTGTCTACCTTATACATATCCAGATGTACGAACAATTCTTCTTTTCTCACAGTCTTTTGACCTTATGATTATTTACTTTTGACAATTATAATAATTAAACTATAAATGCTATAAGATTTGTTAAACCAGAAATCACATTATTAATATGGATAGATTGTCAAAAATACTATTACACTCTTGCTATTGAGCATAATCCTAACAATCTCCCACTTGCGCTATAGCAAATGTGTCATATCTCTCATTCCCATGTACTTTTATATACAATTTCCCTTAAAAGATGATACTTCCTTTCAATGTGTTTTCCTCTCTTACGACTTCTTGGTTCTTTCGAATTAGCCACTACTCCACTATTGTCACAGTAGATAGTGTTCTGCTTATTCGCACTGGGAACCACTTCCAAGTCAATCAAGAATTGGCGGAGCAAAACAGCCTCTTTGGCAGCCTCGCATGCAGCAACATACTCAGCTTCCATGGTGGAATTAGCAATACAGGATTGCTTGATACTCATCCATATGACTGCTGCTCCTCCAATAGTAAACACAGCTCCTGATGTGGATTTTCTAGAGTCAGAATCTGATTGAAAATCAGAATCTGTATACCCAACGGGAATTCAATCCCTCCAGAGTATACAAGCATATTATCTCTCGTTCTCTTGAGATACTTAAAAATATGCTTGACTGCCGTCCAGTGATCAGGACCAGGTTTCAATTGAAACCTGCTAACTATGCCAACAGCAAAACAAATATCTGGTCTAGTGCAG
This sequence comes from Acer yangbiense, assembly GCA_008009225.1. Classification (NCBI taxonomy): domain Eukaryota; kingdom Viridiplantae; phylum Streptophyta; class Magnoliopsida; order Sapindales; family Sapindaceae; genus Acer; species Acer yangbiense. Next base: position 31,432,339 of record CM017766.1, on the reverse strand, counting down.
AGCATTGCATACATTAGACTTCCAACTACCGAGGCATATGGAACTCTACTCATGAATTGCTCTTCATGCTCATTCTTAGGAACTTGTTCCTTAGAAAGTTTGATTCCATGTCTGAAAGGTAACATACCTTTCTTGGAATCCTGCATGGAAAACCTAGACAAGATCTTGTCTATGTATGAAGCTTGGGATAATGCAATCGTTTTATTCTTTCTATCCCTTATTACTTGGATACCTAGAATAAAACTTGCTTCTCCTAAGTCCTTCATATCAAATTGTTTTGCTAACCATTCTTTTACTGATGTCAATACGCTTACATCGTTTCCAATGAGTAGTATATCATTAACATAAAAAATTAGGAAAACCAACTTGTCGCCTTTAATCCTTTTGTATAAACACGGTTCGTCAGGATTCTGAATAAATCCAAAACCTTTTACAGCTTGATCGAACCTTATGTTCCAGGATCTGGATGCTTGCTTTAATCCATATATGGATTTCTGCAACTTGCATACCTTTTCCATTTGGCATTTTTCAATGAATCCTTCTGATTGCATCATGTAGATGCTTTCGTCAAGACTTCCATTAAGGAAAGCTGTCTCGACGTCTATTTGCCAAATCTCTAGATCTAAAGATGCTGCAATGGATAAGAGTATCCTAATGGATTTAAGCATGGCCACAGGAGAGAAGGTTTCCTCGTAATCAATACCTTCTTTCTGTGTATACCCTTTAGCTACCAATCTAGCTTTAAAAGTTTCCACCTTTCCATCCATACCTCTTTTCCTCTTGTATACCCACTTGCACCCAATGGGTTTTATCCCTTTAGGCAAGTCTACAAAGGACCAGACTTTGTTATCGAACATGGATTCAATCTCAGATTGTATTGCCTTTTGCCGATGGCGACTATCAACATCCTCCATTGCTTCCTTATACGAGTAGGGATCATCGTCGTCTGGGAGATTCTCCACTGATTCTCCCAGACCAATGTATCTTTCGGGTTGTGTTCTAACCCTCCCACTACGACGAGGAATGGTAGGTTGTTGATTTTGTGTTGGATCAGAACTTACAATTGGGTTAGGTTGTGTAACCTCTTGTGGAATTGTATCTCCTGACATCTCATTCAGGACAATTCTACTTCTAGGTACGAAATCATTCATATAGTTCTTTTCCAGAAATTTAGCATTTGTCGAAACAAATACTTTAAGATCTGAAGGATTATAGAAATAATATCCTTTAGTTTCTTTTGGATACCCTACAAATATATATGTTTCCGAACGGGACTCTATCTTTTCTGTCTTTCCTTTTAACACATGCGCAGGACAACCAAATATCCTTAAGTGTTGTAAACTAGGCTTGCGCCCAGTCCACAACTCATACGGTGTTTGAGGAACGGACTTAGATGGTACATCGTTTAGAATGTATATAGCAGTTTGTAAAGCATATCCCCAAAAAAGAAATAGGAAGTGTTGAATAACTCAACATATACCTAACCATGTCTAAAAGAGTTCTATTTCTCCTTTCTGCTACCCCATTCTGTTGAGGTGTACCCGGTGCAGAAAACTGAGAAACTATCCCATTATCATTAAGATATTGCTAAAACTCACCAGATAGATATTCTCCACCACGATCAGATCTCAAGATTTTTATGTGTTTCTCAAGCTGATTTTCTACTTCAGCTTTGAATGCTTTGAACATGTCAAAAGCATCCGACTTATGTCGCATGAGATACACATTGCCAAATCTCGAGTAATCATCTGTGAAGGTGATGAAGTACTCATATCCACCTCTAGCTTGAATGCTAATAGGACCACATACATCAGTGTGTATCAATCCTAAACATTCAATGGCTCTTGTACCTTTGGCCAAGAACGACCTTTTGGTCATTTTACCTTCTAAACAAGATTCATAAGTTGGTAGATCATCAACCTTTAAGTCACTTAAAGGTCCGTCACTTACCAATCTTTTAATCCTATTAAGGTTAATATGACCTAGGCGTAAATGCCATAGGTAGGTTTCATCTATTGATAATTTTACTCTTTTATGATTATCTTTCGTTAATTCTGTGTCTAACGAATGAGAGATATTTCTATGCAAAAAGAACAGACCGTTTTCCAATGTACCTTTGCAAATAATTTTGTCATTCTTACTAATAATAAAAACTTTATTAAAAGTAACCGAATATCCAAATTTATTTAAACAAGAAACTGAAATTAAATTCCTCTTGAATTGAGGTACATAATAAACGTCTATCAATTCTAAATGCCTACTAGAATCAATATTAACTCTAATATCTCCCACTGCACTTGCAGACACTAACGTTCCGTTGCCTAAACGCAAGTTGATTTCATTTTTATTCAGTCTTTTCCTTTCCTTGAACCCTTGCAAGGAATAACAAACATGATTAGTGGCTCCAGAGTTTATGATCCAAGAATCTGTAGAATCTGCCAGAAAACATGTTTCAAGATAATTAATATTACCTTGTTCCTTCTTGTTCTGGGACTTTGGGCAATTTATTTTCCAATGTCCCTTTTCACCACAAAAGGAGTACTTCATTTTGATCTTGGTTACTTTCTTGGTCTCTTTCTTGGTGACCCAAGTTGCTTTTTCTTCTGTTGTTCCTTGACCTTTTGACGGGCCTTAACAGTAGCAACTTTACCAACCATATGAATCTGAGATTCATAAGTAGGAGCAGGTGGTTTAGGAGCAGACAGAACAAACTTATGTTTTTCAGCTTGCAGCAACAACCCAATTTTCCTTTTCCATGTGACATAATTATCTCCATTTAAAATATTATCTTTTAAGATATTCATTAGGGATGGGGTCATGATTTCTGAATAAAACAAAAAATTATATGAGTAAATAATCATGATAAAGCACTTTTAAATATTTATCTTGAATTAAATAAATAACTCAATCGTACAAATTCAACGGTGATCCAACACCCATAAATGTTACGCCTCCTTTGGGAGTTCGCACCATTTACTAATTAGACTAGGTCCCACCCAATTGTTAACATAACAACCAGCGTTTTCAATTTTAGCCTTGCAATTTTACTGACAAGAACTCTTGGGAGGATATCAATAAAATTACATTGAGTGTGTTACCAAGATATCGACCCTCAATTTTCTCTCACGAAAATCCCTCATTGGGGAGTAGATCTCGTGTGAGTCCATTGTCTAGTCTATCCTTGTAAGGAAGTATGTTGCTAAATTACATTCATGGACGCCCCTTGGGGGGATTACAAATAAATAATAAAGCTCAACTAACCTTGGAGGCCATAGGTGTTAAAAAACACCTTCTCCCACTCAATTATTTAAGGCATGTGATTAAATCCCATAGAATGATTTACCAAGTTATCTAGATGCCAATTTAGATACCTAAATCATTCAATGCATGTTCATACCAAAAGAGATATATTAGTGGCACTCCTATTCTATATGACATGTTATCATACAATAACAAATATTGTAATATTTATGCAAAAATAAATAGCCACAATTTTGGTCAATCCTAGAAAAGCAAGTAAATTACAATTTGTTAGGAATACAAGATCTTCAAGTGGCCATCAACCATCCGCACATCCCTCGGCTGCCCCCCATAGGCGTGCACACTCCACAACCCCACAAAGGGGCTGCCGTGCGCAGCCCACCATGATATGGGCTTGCCATGCGCAGCCCAATCCACTCCTAGGGTGCGCACGGTGCTCGTTCTAGGTTCTGGTTGCTTCCTTTTCTTCATGTCTTCGAATCTTCAATACCCGAATACATTACAGCAGTATTTAAACAAATAAAATACGGCAGTATTTTTTTTTTTTTTTTTTTAATCACTGCAGTATTAATTAAAATAAAAAAAAAACTGCACTATAATAAAATAAAAAAACTGCAGTAACTTTTAATACATAAAAAACTGCACTTTTTAATTACAATAAAAATAAAAGAAAACCTAGCAACTACCAAGAAGGAATTATGGCAATGATAGACCACCCTTCTTGTTACAATTTCAAAACAAAAAATACATTGAAAATCTAGGACCAAAATCGAGCAACAACAATCTACATAAAAACATATATAAATCCATACATCCACATGTAATTATATATGCGAATACCTAGAGTGCCATCTCTTTCTAAACATGCATAATCACAATAAAAAGAAATAGATTCACGTATATATACGTTAATTAATTAAAAGGGTTCAACCTAGGCTCTGATGCCAATTGTAGGGAAAAATACGGTCAACGCAGCGGCAGCGAGACTAAAAACAAGTTTAGTATAGTTTAAAATTTTTCCATAATTTGAACCTTAACCCTCTAATTAATTAAACATATATAATCAAAAGTATCATGCCTTTGTCGCGTGATCCGATTGACATTGCGTCGATGGTAATCCGCAAGATCTTCTAATCCAATCACGAACGTGAATCACCTAGGAGCGTGGTCTCCCTTTCTTTGAATTGTGTACCTGAGGATGGATAACAAAATCTTTTCTTTTTCGTTAGTCACAAAAGCTTCTAAGAGATAACGAAGAACATTCCGGTTACTTTTGAATTCTCAATCTAATGATCGAAACTCGCGGAAGCCTTATTCGAAATTGTGCACAAAACCTTTTGATGTAAAAGTTACTAGTGCACTATCGAAATAAGAACAGACTCTTCTCTCTATACCTCTTGGCCGAAATTATCACACTAGTCTAAGAGTTGGATTCTATTTTTCTCAAGTAAAAGAAAAAACTCTCAAATCCAAGACCTAGGGTTAGCTGAATTCCACTTGCCTCATATTTATATAGTGCACCGAATTCTTGCCTATTAAAAACATATAAGTGCACCGAATTCTTTGACCAAGTATATATATATGTCTACTGCACAATATATTATATATATATATATCTAGTGCTATTTCCTAGCACAATATATTATCTATATATGTAGTGCGAAATACTTGCTCAATGTATATTATATATATCTCTAGTGCATTCACTTGCACAATATATATCACTGCATGAATTCAATTTTATATATATATCTCGTGCATACATTCATGCATATATATATATTTCCATTCTGCATGCATATATGTATATATATATATTTCCGCATGCATTCATGCATATATTATCTATATATTCCACATGCATATATATTATATACAAACCCTAATCCAACTCTTTAGTGTATTTGTGACTATATCAAAGACTTCCTAATTTGACTAGATAAATAAATTCTCTTTATTTATCTACTTACCAAATAAAGTCTTTAATATTTATTATCCTACCACAATAGTATACTACTAAGAAACATATTTCCTAGTCAGAAAAAGATTTTGATTTTTAATTAAATAATTAATCAATCAATTAATTAATTTCTATTTAATCAATTAATAAAAATAAAACAATATAATATTATATATATCTCGGCCATGTGCCATATATATTAATATATCTATATATTGTTTTTCTATTTTATTAAATCCATTGGACCTTAATAAAAGGCCCACATGTGAACTAGGCCCATTCTTACTAAAAGAAACAAGTCCACATGCCTTAATACAATTCTAGATGGACCCATAAATACTCCGGTAGAATATATCAAGTGATTCATGCAAGTCCGTGTGGATTGGGGATCTTGGCGGGCCTATCTAAATTTAAGCTTCAATAGACATAACCCAATCACAATCAACAAATGATTCACTTAGGTTCAATCTATTAATTTTAGTTCATTCCACTAAAGAACTAAAATTGCACTCTTAAATAAAGATGGAATAAGTAAATGATTCTCATTCATACCCTAGACAATCTTATTGGAGATGGTGTATCCTCATGAAGAATATCAGTAATCGCCAAGAGCTCATAGACCGCCTATAGCTCTCCAAGTTACCATATTTACTCATATGACCACATTTTGAACTTGGATATTTTGACTTGTCCAGAAGCCATGTTTCAATAGACACTATTGAAAACTTAACGTTAAGATTTAATATCCAATACCTCAAAACATCCATATGATGATATTCTACTCTCATTTAATAAATGGAGCCATGATGTCCATATCTATAAATGAAGTCCTCTATCGATTAACAAATGAATACCACCAAACTATCGAGGATAGACTATGCTATATAATCGTACCCATTGATAACTCAAATGATAACACTTGCAACCATAAGTCCATCATTTATCTTAGGATTAAGATAGACTCTCTGATTGTCCTGATAATGAAAAGACTTTTATCTACTGACGGTTCTAGATAAAGTATTTCATTGTGATCCAGTTCAATGCACCTAGTGCACTAGATCTTTTACTCAAAGCCACTTTGATGATTTTCGACTCATCATAACACATTTGATCCCACTCAAATGCCAGTAAAAGAATCTACAACTTTAACAAGATAAAGGTGCCCAACCTTTACCTTAAGTTGTGAACATTATTCAAGACTAACTAAAGATTTGTGTCTACCGCATACATATCCAGATGTACGAACAATTCTTCTTTTCTCACAGTCTTTTGACCTTATGATTATTTACTTTTGACAATTATAATAATTAAACTATAAATGCTATAAGATTTGTTAAACCAGAAATCACATTATTAATATGAATAGATTGTCACAATTTACAAGATACGCAATCAATGTAAGAAATGGAAGATAAAGAAATGTAAAACAAAAAATGAACACAAGTATTTTTTACGTGGTAAAACCTCAAAGAGGAAACATCCACGGGTTGATACCACAACCACAAGCGAAGCAATCCACTATGTGAAAAAGGACTTACACACTCAAGCTATCAATTCATGATATCCGCTCAAGCTATCAACTCCTAATCTACCATCGGGCTAGTGAATCACCAAGCCTACTTCCTATCCGAGATGTATCCTACACCTCTAGAAAGCAACTTCCTATCCAAGACGCTCAGGTCTCTAGGAAGATTTCTTGTTTGCTTATCCAGATCCTCCCGACCCTAGACAAGTCTTCCTTGCTTGATTATCCGAGTCCTCCCCGACTCTAATCAAGACTTCCTTGCTCTATCCACAAAGCTTCACTCACTTTGCTAGAGACTTCAACCTAATGCAAGGCTATGATCTTAAGTGATGCAAATGATGCAAACACAATCAAATTAAGCTAGATGATCAATCAAGCAAAATGTACATGTTCAATGACAATCTAGAATATGCTTTCAACACACAATCACAAAATTATCTAGAAATCAAGACATTTAAATCAATAAGAACAAGGTATGAATATTCAATATATCACACTAAAAACCTAGTTCTTAGATCATGAAATTAGACATAGAAAATAACATGAAGCACATCATATATACATTTTCTAGAATCAATTTCATGTTGAATCAAGTTTAGCACAATTATGTTCAAGAGAAATCACAAAGCTAAAACTCAATTGAAAAATGATCAAACACCCCTAGCATATGATCTAACATACTTCTCAACAAATTTCATCAATCAAATAGTAAGAATCAAGAGATGATCAAAGATGAAATTGAAAAACAAGAAGTTGAACAATCAACCTTGACCTCGTACTGAAGATCAGGCTGCTGGGAACAATGACGAAGTCAGATCCCTCTGGAAATGCTTGGCATTTGTAGCTCTCCTCAAGACCAACAATTTTGGCTTTTGAATTGATTGATTTTGAGTTCGTATGAGAAAGATATGACCAAAATACTAAAACTAAAAATTGAAGAAAACTGCAGAATTTCGTGGAAATGTTCTTCAAGTTCTTCCACTCATGTGGAGGGAAGGAGAAGAGTTTAAAAAGAAGAGAGAGAAGACATTTTCGGGCCAATCAGCAAGGGCCAAATCACCCACCCCAAGGGGGGCGCGTGGGCCTCACGGGGGCAGAGAGCCCCTCTAGCCGTGGGGCCCACGGCCTCCCTCACGGCGTGGGCCAAGTGGCCTCATGGCCAATCTCACCTCTCTCGTGCACTCTCACGTTCTTCAGCCGTATCATGGGCATCCGAACTCCGATTTTGAATCTGATTTTGAATCCGTTTTCGGATTATGAACCGTAACTCCCTCATGCACAACAAAGACTATACAACTTTGAAAAATGGTTGAGAAATCATCTCGGAAAAATGACGATGAAGTCAACTCAACGAATGAAAACGAAAAGTAGCGTAGCTACATCGTTTGGACTCGAAACCTTATGAATGAGTAACCGAAACGACCGGAACTCAATAAGGCATCAAATAAGAACATTTTCAAGTCCAAAACACAAAATACACAAACAAATAAACACATATTCACACAAGCATGCCATATCAAAGAGATATTCACAAAGCATGCAATTCCACAATGTTTGTCTATACAAGATCAATGCATGAGCATACTATGAGATGTGTGAATGTGTTATACCAAATGTTTGAACCATGATGCAGGGACACACATATATGAATTGTGTGTGTGTGCGCTAATGCCTTGCAAGAGGATAGAAGTCAAGATATACCTTTGACGCTTTTCACCTCTTGAAGACGACTTTTGCACTAGACATTGCTCTTCACCTTTTAAGCTTCCTTTTTTCCAAGAATATCCTAAGCAACAACTAATACATATATAGAGTGTTTTGCAATGGAATCAAGCCAATACAAATCATGAACCTTACAATCTCCCCCTTTGGCTATTCCATGGCAAAACCTCAACCTCACCATACAATGTTTCACTCAAATAAACTCAAGTTGATAGCATACTCTCAATCTCACATTACAAAGAAATTCCTAGACTAAAAAGTCTTCAAGTCTTCAAGAATTCCTCTTTTGATCTTCAAGGTACCTATGAGAGAAAATAACAATCCAAAACAAGAGATCTTCTCTAAAGAAGAATGGTGAGTTATCAACCTAAAACAAATATAGAAAACATCCCTTATCTCATACAAAAATGCATTATCTCAAGTGAATAAAATGTTTTCATATTAACGCATTCCCTTAATTTCCCAATTCCCAAGGACCAACCATCCTTAACAATATCAAGAAAGAATTTTTTATCCCCCTTAAGACAAGAATTCTCCCCCTTAAGACAAAGTCACAATTAACACTACAAAAAAAATGGTCTTTTCCGACGGCCAAATGCCGTCGGAAAAGACCATTTCTCGTCGGAAATACACTTTTCCGACGGGAAAAAGCCGTCGGAGGCCGTTGAAACTAATTATAGCACGGTGTGTATAAAGCTATCTAGAGGGGGGGTGAATAGATTTTACGCTTTTTATCCAATTTTTCGTGTTAGTCAAAATTACGAAAATGCCCTCAAGATAATATAAACAAGCAAGTGTAATATGGTGCGGAAATTAAAACAACACTTGGTTTTTACGTGGAAACCCTCACGGGAAAAACCACGGGCTATGTAAGTAAGCCACACTCGAACCTCGAATCCACTAAATGTGCAAACGATTACAACCTAATCCCGAAAGTAATCACACACCTACCTAATCCCGGTATGAGTGAACCTAGTCCTATTTACTTGCGATCTAAGCAACCTAATCCCGGTTGCTACACACAAGACTTACTTTCTCTAGAAGAGAATACAACCCTAAGTGAATATATGTGAATATCCAAAATGCAACATATAGCAAGGGAAACCCTATATGCTTATCTAAGATGATTAATATGCAATTAAGAACAATCCTAGATATCAAAACTAAATGACATGTCAATTAGTTTAGCTAATCAATATTAAGCACAAAACCTAATATGCTAGCACAATACAACTTCTCAAACATACATCATACTCATCTCAATATTGTATCCAAAGCATACAAAATAACAAACAAGTAATTAATTGAGATTGCTAGATAAGAGAAACACAAAACATGTAAGATATTAGTGAAAAGCTTACCAAGCAAAGTATGATGAAGATTCCATGCAAGATGACATCTAGATGATCTAAGATGATGCTAGATGATGATTGATGATCATGAAAAAGTGTTTGAGTGATTAAAAATGAGTTCTTTGTGTATTTTTCTTCTCTTGAAAAATATCCTAAGTATGAAGCATGAATAAGAACTCTTGTTAATGACCTAAAATCAAGTTAGCATATATATAGAAGCCATAAGTGAAGTGAGGTCGTTTTGAAAACGCGCCAGAAAATTGCCCTGTGCACTGGTGGACCTGCGCTGGACGACAGGCGCAGGACCAGTGCACACGCACATTTTTGCTTTGGCGCTGGACGACATGCGCTCACACAGGCGCCAGACCAGCGGAGCCATACTGGGGGATCAGCGCTGGTGGCCTTGCGCTGGTGTAGACCAGCGCACGACCGGCGACAGAAAACTGGACGATCTGCGCTGGTGGACTGCGCTGGTGTGGACCAGCGCACGACCAGCGGCACGCCACTGGGCGTTTTACGCCGGTGAGCGGCGCTGGATGACAGGTGCAAGTGGACCAGCGCACAGCCCACAACTTTGAACCCCACAAGCAATCATGCAAAGGGAACAAAGGTAAACTAAGATGCATCCTAAAAGCCTAAATGCTATGATGTTATAAACACAAGATGCAATCATAATAACAAGCAAGAAGAGATGTAAATAGGCATTGATGCATAACAAAAAGAAACACAACATACAAAGATTAAACATATGCATGAGTTGTGAGTGTGTGCAACTATCTCTTCAAGACAAGTAAGCACTTAGAGTATTACCTTTGGTGCTTGTCAATAATGAGGTCTTCAAAAGGCCTAAGCAATAACAACAACATCTAAACTACCCTTACAAAGAATCCCCACATATGGTTTGATCACGAAATAAGCCAATAAAAAATAACGGGAATCCTTACAATCTCCCCCTTTGGCTATTTCGTGACAAAACCATCACTCACATTGATTCCTCACAAAAAAAATAGAAACTACGGGACTACAATGATATTCTACATTACAAAGAGATAAGAGAATGCAACTTGAAGTCTTCAATCCTCTTGTAGAATAATCAATCCCTGAAAAGAGTTTCTAACATTTCCAATACAAGAAAAGTGTGAGATTAATCATGTGAGAACAATACCAAGCATTTGCATTTTTAGAATTTAGGCACAACATTACCAAATGTATGCAATGTATGATAAATGCAATGCTCCCCCTCAATGTATGTTCTCCCCAAAGTGCACAATAGCTTCTATATTTTGCACCTCCCCTTACCATATCCTACTCCCCCTTTTTGTCATGATATAGGCAAAGGAGTAGTCCCCAACCGGGTCACTCATAGCAACGAGAGATAGAAGCATGCAAGATTTGCATATACATATAAGTCACTTTATGCACTTCAATTAATTTGAGAGAAACAAGGAGATTTATTTTGAGAAAATGTGTGAATCCAACATGCTTTGCATACAAGACATATGGCATTCAAGTCCAAAATACAATGGTATTTGGCAAAGCAAATGACAAAGGTTTCTAATAAGAATTCAAACCAATTTCACCAATGTCATGGGAAAAGTAAGGATATAGAGATTATTGATTTCAATTTAAGAGCAACTATATCCAACTTTATAAGCGAAACATGGCATGAGTGACTTTGCACCCTATTTGATTTTTCCGGATAAGATATCCGTATGATAGTAACCATGTTCAACTAATAAAGAAAGAGAGACATTTGGAATGTAAATTCCTTTGAATGGATACAAGATCCTTTATTCATTTTGAGTCTCATAAGCTTTCACACAAGTTTTGCATTTTAAGAATATGCAATCATCAATTCATGCTTTTCATGAGAGCATGTTGTATGAATTTCATGCTTTTTCATTTGACATAAGCATGTTATCAAAGAATCATCATGTCATGGAGATAACTATAGGTCATTCACATCATACTTCCTATGTAAATCTCCTAGTCCAAAAATGCATGTTTGAACATAAATATGACATGGATTGTAGACAAGCAAGGTTCACACTTATAGAATTTGAAAACATATATACATATGTACAACCAAGCTTCAAATTTTTTGCAAGATACAAGAATGCAAAATAGCTCTCTTTGCTTGAGTTCCCCATATGGGGTCAAGTAAATCACATCACTCCACAAGACATATCCCAATAGATCTACTAAGAGTTTTAAATCGAGTAGCATCTAATGGTTTAGTAAATAGGTCCGCAAGTTGATCATTAGTACCTACATGTTCAAGTACTATGCATTTATTTTCAACAAGCTCTCTAATGAAGTGATGTCGGATGTCAATATGCTTAGTTCTAGAATGTTGGACCGGATTCTTGGAAATATTAATGGCACTCATGTTATCACAAAAGAGAGTGAGAGTACCTTGGTTGAATCCGTAGTCCACTAGCATTTGCTTCATCCACATAAGTTGAGTGCATCCACTCCCCGCGGCTATGTACTCGGCTTCCGCCGTGGACAAGGAAATCGAGTTTTGCTTCTTGCAAAACCACGACACCAAGTTGTTGCCTAGAAAGAAGCAACCGCCCGATGTGCTCTTCCTATCATCACAATTTCCTGCCCAATCCGCATCACTATATCCTACAAGAATAGGATTAGTGTCAAATGAGTACCAAATCCCATAATTAGAAGTCCCATTCACAAATCGAATGACTCTCTTAACCGAAGAGAGATGGGACTCCTTGGGATCGGATTGGTACCTAGCACAAACTCCTACACTAAATGATATATCGGGCCTACTTGCGGTCAAATAGAGCAAGCTCCCTATCATGCCACGATATAAGGTTTGGTCCACACTTTTACCGCTAGCATCCTTGCTTAGCTTCAAAGTGGTGCTCATAGGAGTATCACAATGTTTGGCTTTTTCAAGACCAAACTTCTTCACTAGGTTTTTGGCATATTTGGCTTGGGATATGAAAATCCCATCATCTAGTTGCCTAATTTGCAAACCTAGGAAGTAACTAAGCTCACCAACAAGACTCATCTCAAATTCATGAGACATGACATCAACAAATTGTTGGACTTTGGTGTTGTTGGTGGAGCCAAAAACTATATCATCAACATATATTTGAGCTATGAAAAGCTCATCATTGTCTCTCTTGATGAATAGCGTCTTGTCAACACTACCTCTTGTGTAGTTGTTGTCAACAAGAAATTGAGTGAGGCGCTCATACCAAGCCCTCGGTGCTTGTTTCAACCCATAAAGTGCCTTCTTGAGGCGATAAACATGATTGGGGTGGTGTGCATCCACAAACCCCTTAGGTTGTTCAACAAACACTTCCTCTTGCAAGAAGCCATTGAGGAAGGCACTCTTGACGTCCATTTGGTGCAATTTGAACTTGTGCACACAAGAGATGGACAAGAGAAGCCTAATGGACTCTAAGCGGGTAACAGGAGCAAAAGTCTCCTCAAAGTCGATACCCTCAATTTGAGAGTACCCTTGTGCTACAAGTCTAGCCTTGTTCCGCACTATGTTGCCATCCTCATCGGATTTGTTCATAAATATCCATTTAGTACCTATGACATTAGTGGTCTTAGGCCTAGGAACTAGAGTCCAAACCTCATTCCTTTCGAATTGGTTTAGCTCTTCTTGCATGGCAAGAACCCAAAATTCATCATTTAAGGCTTCTTCAACCTTTTTGGGTTCAATTTGAGAGGTGTAGCAAGTATAGCTAATAAGATTAGCAAGTTGACGTCTAGTCCTAACACCCTCATTTACCTCTCCAATGATATCTTCTTTATCATGGAGTTTCCTAACCCATGGAGCGGGTTCTTTAGAGTCCAAGAGAGGAACTCTAGCAAGAGGTTGTGTGTCATCATTGTTGACATTAGATGTCCCAACATTAGGAGACACCACAACCTTCTCCAAAGGAGAACCATCACTAAAAATAACCTCCTCCTCATGATCATTAGACTTGAGCCTAGTATCATCAAATACGACATTGGATGATTCCATAACACTTAGAGTCTTTAAATTGAAAACTCCATAGGCTCTACTATTCAAGGCATAGCCAATAAAGATACCCTCATCACTCTTAGCATCGAATTTGCCAGGTTGATCACGGTCATTCAAAATGTAGCATTTGCTTCCAAAACTGTGGAAGTAGTTAACATTTGGCCTCTTGCCTTTCCATAACTCATAGGAGGTGTTTCTAGTACCGGGCCTTAGGAAGACTCTATTTCCTATATAGCAAGCCGTATTGACGGCTTCGGCCCATAGGTTCCTAGGAACATTGTTGCTAAGCAACATCACACAGGCCATCTCTTGAAGGACCCTATTTTTCCTCTTAACAACTCCATTTTGTTGAGGTGTCCTAGGAGCCGAAAACTCATGGGAGATACCTAAACCATTACAAAAGGTTTCAAAGGTAGCATTCTCAAATTCCCTCCCATGGTCACTTCTAATCCGTTTTATGCTTTTAATATTAGAGTTCATTTCATTTTGAAGTTTATTACAAAGCATTTTAAACTTATCAAAAGTTTCGGATTTTTCTCTAAGAAAATATGTCCATGTGAACCTAGAGAAATCATCAACACAAACAAAAATGTATCTCTTTCCACCCAAACTTTCGATTTGCATGGGACCCATGAGGTCCATGTGGAGAAGCTCAAGAGGCTCCTTGGTGGTGAGATACTTACCCTTTTTGTGCATGCTTTTAGTTTGCTTTCCTTGTTGGCAAGGTCCACAAACACCATTGGCTTTCTTCCCAAGCTTAGGGAGGCCACGCACACACTCGAACTTTCCAAGGGTTCGTAGATCCCTAAAGTTCATGTGGCCAAGTCTTTCATGCCACAACTCAATTTGCTCATCCATGGACACATGATTAGATACAATACTAGCTTCAAGACAATAACAATTGTCGCTAGATCTCATGCCCTTCAACAAGGTTTGTCCATCGGGTTTTAGGATTGAGCAAAAATCTTTAGAAAACAAGACGGAATATCCTTCATCACTAAGATGTGAAATGCTTATTAAATTGGCTTTCAAGCCATCAACAAATAAAACATTGGATAAGGAGGGTAATCCGGGAACAGAAATGGTTCCTTTCCCTTTAACATTTCTTTAAGATCCATCACCAAAAGTGACATTTCCACCTTCCTCCATAACAAGAGTCTCGAAGAAACTCTTGTTTCCCGTCATGTGCCTAGAGCACCCACTATCCAAGTACCAAAAATTAGAAGAATTTGCCTTCAAGGCTATTTGTGCAACATGGCAAACATTTTCATTCTTTCTAATCCACTTAGCAACAATTTTAGCTTTCCTAGTGGTCTTTGGTACATGTGCTCTACTATTTCTAGGATCATGCAAATCAATATTTTCATTCCTAGAAACATGCATCTTGGCTCTATTCTTTCTCTTTTCAATCATGCTTTGTTTTCTACACATTTTAATATATTGAAAGCAATTTGGTCTAATATGACCATCACAACCACAAAAGTGACAAATAGGGATGAAATAAGGAATCATACCTTGCCTTTGTGCACGTATGGGAGCTTGTCCATGTCTTTGTGGATAAGTGGGTTCAATCCATCTTCGTTGTTGAACCGGTCTAGGTTGCTTCCAAGCTTGAGGTTGCTTCCAAGCTTGAGGTTGCATGATTGGTCTCTTTCCTTTGTGAGCCAATTTTGGAGGAGTGTTGGCTTGAGGGACCCTAGGGGGTTGAGCTTGAGATTTCCTTCTTGGCCCCATTTTCACTTGAGCATTAGAACATTGTCCTACTTCTAACTTCTTCCTAGGAGGTTGCACAAATGAAGTTTCTTCGTTCTTCAAGCTCTTGACAACACGGTCTTGTTAGAGGTTGAGATTTTCTTGCCATCTTCATACCCAAGACCTCTCTTGTCACTTGGACTCTTTCCAACACCAAGTAAATGATCAAGCTTCTTGGTGCTAGAATCTATCCTAGCCAAGGACCATTTAACTTCTACAAGTTCCCTCTTCAAGCCTTCTTCACTTCTCTTGGATAAGTCTAACTCCTCAATTAACTTATCCTCTCTCCTCTTCAATCTTTCCACTTGTTCACTTAAGTGGTCATTGTGAGCCGAAAGTTCAAGGTTTTCTTCTCTTAACCTCTCAATCTTTCTTGTGCTTTTAAGTGCTAAATCATTAAACTCGGCATGGTATTTAGCAAGCACCTTTTGCTCCACAAATTTCTTTTTGGAACTTGAAGAGGAGTCACTTTCTACTTCACTTGAGTCATTTTCCTCTTGACTCATTTCCTCTTTCTCACTACCACTTTTGCTCTTATGTGAGGAGGCAAAAGCTAGGAGGTTAGCCATGAGCTCTTCTTCACTTGAAGACTCATCTTCCTCATTGGAGTCATTACTACTCCCACTCCAAGTGGCGGCCATCACTTTGCTCTTCTTCTTTTCATTGTGATTAGCACATTCGGGGGCAAAGTGACCAATCCCACCACATTCAAAGCATCGGACCCCTTTCCTTTCGGTCCTCTCTTGTCTAGGCTCAAACTTCTTGAAGGAACTCTTTTTCTTCAAATCTTGTCCTCTTGACCCAAATCCCTTCTTCTTCTTGAACCCCATAACCTTGTTGAACCTTTTCACAAATAAGGCAAGGTCTTCATCCGATTCATGCTTTGCCTCATTTGCATCCTTAGATGCTTTCAAAGCTATTCCTTTAGACTTCTTAGGAGGAGTAGTGGTGCTAGGAGCCTTCCTAGACTCATATGCAAGGAGACGCCCAATCACCTCACTTGGCTTCATATCCATGTAGCCACTATTTTCTTCTATGGCCGTCACCTTGGATTCAAACCTATCGGGGAGAGATCTCATAATTTTTTGCTTGACTCTCCTATCCGAATACGGGTCTCCGAGTTGATGGCTTTGATTTACAATGTCTATCAATTTGATTTCGAAGTCATTGAAGCATTCATCCTCTCCCATCCTAAGTAGCTCAAACTGAGTTTGGAGGACTTGAAGCTTGGACTCCTTCACCACCTCGGTTCCCTCATGTGCAACTTGAAGGATGTCCCATGCCACTTTGGCAATCTGAGTATTCTGAATAAGCTTGTACTGATTCTCATCCATAACACACATAATGGCATGCATAGCCTTCCTATTCCACTTAGAAGCCTCAAACTCTTGCGCGTTCCATTGCGCCTTAGGCTTCAAAACATCTTGTCCTCCACCCGCGGGAGTCATCATAGGGAGATCATATCCGTCTTCCACTGCCATCCATGCACGGTCATGAATTTGGCATATGTAGGATTCCATCTTCCCTTTCCATTGGGAATAGTTCAATCCGGTAAGAAGTGGAGGCCTTGTGCTTGAGGCACCTTCGTAGCCACCACCGTTTCCACTTATAGTGTTTATGAATGAATGAAATGAATGCAAATGTATGAATGATCAAAAATCACACAAAATGCAAAACACACCAAAATAAGCAAGGATCACCTATGTATGTCTAGGAACCCGCTCTGATACCAATTGAAACTAATTATAGCACGGTGTGTATAAAGCTATCTAGAGGGGGGGTGAATAGATTTTACGCTTTTTACCCAATTTTTCGTGTTAGTCAAAATTACAAAAATGCCCTCAAGATAATATAAACAAGCAAGTGTAATATGGTGCGGAAATTAAAACAACACTTGGTTTTTACGTGGAAACCCTCACGGGAAAAACCACGGGCTATGTAAGTAAGCCACACTCGAACCTCGAATCCACTAAATGTGCAAACGATTACAACCTAATCCCGGAAGTAATCACACACCTACCTAATCCCGGTATGAGTGAACCTAGTCCTATTTGCTTGCGATCTAAGCAACCTAATCCCGGTTGCTACACACAAGACTTACTTTCTCTAGAAGAGAATACAACCCTAAGTGAATATATGTGAATATCCAAAATGCAACATAGAGCAAGGGAAACCCTATATGCTTATCTAAGATGATTAATATGCAATTAAGAACAATCCTAGATATCAAAACTAAATGACATGTCAATTAGTTTAGCTAATCAATATTAAGCACAAAACCTAATATGCTAGCACAATACAACTTCTCAAACATACATCATACTCATCTCAATATTGTATCCAAAGCATACAAAATAACAAACAAGTAATTAATTGAGATTGCTAGATAAGAGAAACACAAAACATGTAAGATATTAGTGAAAAGCTTACCAAGCAAAGTATGATGAAGATTCCATGCAAGATGACATCTAGATGATCTAAAATGATGCTAGATGATGATTGATGATCATGAAAAAGTGTTTGAGTGATTAAAAATGAGTTCTTTGTGTATTTTTCTTCTCTTGAAAAATATCCTAAGTATGAAGCATGAATAAGAACTCTTGTTAATGACCTAAAATCAAGTTAGCATATATATAGAGGCCATAAGTGAAGTGAGGTCGTTTTGAAAACGCGCCAGAAAATTGCTCTGTGCGCTGGTGGACCTGCGCTGGACGACAGGCGCAGGACCAGCACACACGCACATTTTTGCTTTGGCGCTGGACGACATGCGCTCACACAGGCGCCAGACCAGCGGAGCCATACTGGGCGATCAGCGCTGGTGGCCTTGCGCTAGTGTAGACCAGCGCACGACCGGCGACAGAGAACTGGACGATCTGCGCTGGTGGACTGCGTTGGTGTGGACCAGCGCACGACCAGCGGCACGCCACTGGGCATTTTGCGCCGGTGAGCGGCGCTGGACGACAGGCGCAAGTGGACCAGCGCACAGCCCACAACTTTGAACCCCACAAGCAATCATGCAAGGGGAACAAAGGTAAACTAAGATGCATCCTAAAAGCCTAAATGCTATGATGTTATAAACACAAGATGCAATCATAATAACAAGCAAGAAGAGATGTAAATAGGCATTGATGCACAACAAAAAGAAACACAACATACAAAGATTAAACATATGCATGAGTTGTGAGTGTGTGCAACTATCTCTTCAAGACAAGTAAGCACTTAGAGTATTACCTTTGGTGCTTGTCAATAATGAGGTCTTCAAAGGGCCTAAGCAATAACAATAACATCTAAACTACCGTTACAAAGAATCCCCACATATGGTTTGATCACGAAATAAGCCAATAAAAAACAACGGGAATCCTTACAGCCGTCACAAATACGCTTGTCAAAAATAACTATTCACTGACAAGCTGTCACAAATACTACCATTTCCGACGGCCATGGCCGTTGGAAAAGATAAAAATGCCATCGGAAATAGTGATTCAAGGTGGTCAAAATTACTTATATTTCCGACGGCTTTACCACTTATTCCGACAGCTTATTGCCGTCAGAATTTGTCGAATTATAAAAAAAATAGCATGACTTGACTTGATAGTTGCCACGTCACCCCGACAGGTGCCATGTCATCAGCCGGCACCACATCACCGCCACATCAACCAGCACGTGGCACTCTAAATCCATGAAATTCATGTGGCTTGAACCCTTGATCTGGTTGACAGTAAGGGTTTCCCTTACCATTTTGCTATAACCTTATATCTGATATGTTTTGCATATTATTTATATATAAGCTATTGATATGTTTGTATGCTATGTAATTAAATATATTTTTTTGTATACTATTTAAATATAACTATTGAGATATTGTTTTTTAAAATAATATTTTATTAAAATTATTAGAGTTTTTGTTGAAAGTGAATTTTGGATACGTTTAACACATATAGTGATAAATTTAAAATATTGACGTACAAGTTACATTTTTTGTGTAGTGTTATAAATTACATACATTCCATTATAATTTATTAATTAATATTATAGTAATAAATTATTTATTTATTCCATGAAATTGAGGTCAACAAAACAAAGACTATTTCCGACGGTCTCAATGCCGTCGGAAATAATGTATTCCTTTTTTTCTTTTCAAATGGAACAAGACTATTTCCGACGGCATTGAGGCCGTCGGAAATAGTGTATTCCTTTTTTTGCTTTTCAAATGGAACGAGACTATTTCCGACGGCATTGGGCCGTCGGAAAAAGTGTATTCCTTTTTTTACTTTTCAAATGGAACAAGACTATTTCCGACGGCATTGAGGCCGTCGGAAATAGTGTATTCCTTTTTTACTTTTCAAATGGAACGAGACTATTTCCGACGGCATTGGGCCCTCGGAAAAAGTGTATTCCTTTTTTTACTTTTCAAATGGAACAAGACTATTTCCGACGGCCTCAATGCCGTCGGAAAAAGTGTATTCCTTTTTTTACTTTTCAAATGGTACAAGACTATTTCCGACGGCCTCAATGCCGTCGGAAATAGTGTATTCCTTTTTTACTTTTCAAATGGAACGAGACTATTTCCGATGGCTTTTCGACTATTTCCGACGGCATATGGCCGTTGGAAATGTGGTATCATATTTTTACTCATTTCCGACGGCACTGAAATAGCCGTCAGAAATGGTGTCATTTCCGACGGCAATTAGCGCCGTCGGAAATAGTTCGTCACTGATATGCCTTTTTTTTGTAGTGTAAGCACAAAGAGGAATATGATTCACACATTGGAACATTTTTCCACACAAGGTATGAAGTATACAAAATCTCCCCAATATCAAACATGGTGAGGTATACATTTTCTCCCTTTTTTTTTGTCAAGGAATAGACAAGGGACACAAGAGATAAAGAACGAGATATTAAGCAAACAAATCATATAGAAAGCGAAAGTTGAATAAACTAAAGCTCCCCCTTAACATATGCTCCACATATTATCACCAAGTAGATTTGTTCACAAGGGACACAAACAATCACACAATCAAGCAATAAGAGAAAATATTTCATAACTTGTCAAAGTCCAAGAGAGAATCATAGATTTTCATTAATCTCTCAAAAATATTCTCACATTGCTAATGAATCAAGCACATAAGCAAAATGTGTGTGTGAATGCTTCTCACATATATAGTAGGAGTAATTGAGATATCAACATGCAAACTCTATCCACACCTATCCATCTAAAGCATTTCCAAAAATAGGTCAAACCGAGATTTTTGCTTTTAAAAAGAATAGATATCAACATATGAGCATGTGTGTACTTGTGGCTCGTTTTCCCGTTTCTATTTGTCAACCCGAGCTTTTTCACAATTCTCAACTATACACCATAAGCCTTTTATTTTTCATTTCTTTTAGGCTTAGAATCAAAGATATATTTTTTTTTTGTATGATTCATTTCAACACTTCTTTGATTTTACTAACAAAAACATATACTCCTCATAGCGGCTTTCACTCATCACAATGGCGTAGCCCTTTCCTACATTGGGTGGCTTCACAACCAAGGTGTGTAGCCCTTTCCAAGAGGGTGCTCGTTGATTACTATGTAGTGCCGAAGCAAAATGGATACATACCATAGGTCATCTATCATGTACTTAAACAATAAACTTCTAGATGCATCCATTATCTACACATATTCAACCACACAAACTCAAAACTAAAACATATAAGACAAGCATTAGTGCACTTTTCAAAAATAAGATTTTCAAGCTCAAGTGCATGATCTAGAAACAATAAGAGATATTCGTTTAAGATCACTACTTCTCAAGTGAGTAGCTCTCAAAGATAATGATATTCAATTAAAGTTTTGCTTATCAAGCCACTCACAATCACACAAAGACATCAATCAACACAAATCATGCCAATGGACATTCTAAGAGTTTTAAACCTCTCTTTGTCCAAGGGCTTGGTGAACAAGTCCGCAAGTTGATTTTTAGTAGGCATATGCTCTAGAGTAACAATAGAATGTTCAACTAGGTCTCTAATGAAATGATGCCTAATGTCTATGTGCTTTGTGCGGGAGTGTTGAACCGGATTTTTAGAGATGTTAATGGCACTTAAGTTATCATAATAAAGTGTCATTTTTCCTTGTTCTATCTCATAATCCTTAAGGATTTGTTTCATCCAAAGTAATTGTGTACATGCACTTCCGGCCGCAATGTATTCGGCTTCGGAAGAGGAAAGGGAAACCGAATTTTATTTCTTACTTGACCAAGAAACCAAGTTATTACCAACATAAAAGCAACCGCCCGATGTGCTTTTACGGTCATCAATGTTTCCTGCCCAATCGGCATCACAATAGCCTACTAGGATATCATTGGTGTCAAATGAATAAAATAGACCAAGACTATGAGTCCCTTTGACATAACTAATGATCCTCTTGATCGCGCTCCAAATGTTCACATTTAGCGCCCCTTTTTCCTATCTTTTTGTGCTTGTTTCTCGGGTAAAACCGGGTATTTAATGGATAAAATAAGTGTTTCAGGTGATTAGGGAAGTTCAGGGGTATAATTGTCATTTTGGACAATTCAGGGGCAAAAGTGCAAGATTTGGGCTATTATTGAAGATTCTGTGAATAGGGGAAAGCTCAGGGGGCTGATTGTAATTCGCCACCAAAGCACTGCAGCAGCTTGCCACGTCATGCGTAAACGGTGTCATTTTGGCTTGTGCTTGCGTCAGCGTGACGCGATGATGACGTCACCCTTCTTTAAGCTCCAGCCGGGTCACCATGACCCGCGAGCCTGACCCGGTAACCCGGTTGACCCAGTTTCAACCCGACGTTGACCCGGTGATTTTCGGCACTTTTCTGACCATTTTTCCAGCGCTGTTCAGCCCAGATCGACGGTCACAAGCCCCACGGTCACGATGGACCTATTTCCAAGCTCCCATGCAAAGGTTCTATCACCTCCAAGTCCTCCAAACCTCCATGGATGTCCAAGCTTCCAAGCTCAACCCAGCGGCTTCCTTCCCGCGAACCGGAACGTCCAAGCTCGCCAAATCTTAGCGGTTTCATGCCGCTAGAACGTTCCCGTGGTCCAGAAGGTTAGAACTCGCCGCCGACTCCAATTTCTTCATGGCGAGCTTTGACGGCGGGCACAAACTCGCCGGCCAGAGATTCCAAGCTCGCCCAGACAACCGACTTGGAGGATATTTTGTCCAAAACCTCCCCAAAACACTTCCCTATATATATTCTTCCTTCTCTAACCTAAAACACACCTCCCAAATATCCAAATAGACTAAAATAGCCTAGTTTACACCAAATAGTTTAGTTTAGCTTAGATTAGCTTAGAATAATCTACCACCTCTCTTCAGCTAGTATGCAATATTAGCTAAAGATTGATGTTGGGATTTGGTGTACTTGTAATATTATTTATGATATTTGTTGATTTTCTATATTGAGCTTCAATTATGTATGTGTTGAATTAATTAACAAATTGATTAGCATGTAATACAATTTAGACCATGCATGGATGCTTATTGATGTATGTGTCTTTATTAAAGGTTTTAGACTATCCTAGGTTAATAGAAATCAACTAATTGATTAGGTGATTGCATTTGTATACCAATATCCCAACATCCCATCTTTCATTACCACTCTTGCAAGACAATTGCATTAGATGGTAATTAGTTTAGTTAGTTAATTTAATTTAGATAAAAGCAATCTTAGTGTAATTTAATTAGTTGTAGTTAATTTAGTTAATTTAGTTGTATTTCATTTATGCCATCTTAGAATAATCTTAGTTTAATTGCTTTCTTGCCATCCTCACAATTTACTTTTCATGCATGTAAATATGTTGTAATTAGTGTAATTAGTATATAATAACGTATAAGACTAAAACCGATAAAAGGTACCTCACGAATTCCCTGTGGAACGAACCGTACTTGCCGCTATGCGATCGTAACGATCTGTGCGCTTGCGGATAAACATACGCGCCCCATTTATTTTATGATAGTTTATAGAACTATCGCGTGTCCCGTGTGCGCCGATCAAGTCATTGGCGCCGCCGGGGATACTTTATTAGAACCGTTCTGGGGCGTGTCACCTCTTGACAGCTTTCAAGTGAGATTCCTTGGGATTTGCTTGGAATCTAGCACACAAGCCTACACTAAAGCAAATGTCAGGTCTACTAGCCGTTAGGTAAAGTAGACTACCTATCATGCTTCTATAAAGGCTTTGGTCAACACTTTTCCCTTTTTCATCTTTGTCAAGTTTTAAAGTGGTGCTCATGGGAGTTTCAAAATCTTTTCCATTTTCTAGGCCAAATCTCTTAACTAGATTTTTAGCATATTTAGATTGATTCAACATTATGCCCATGCTAGTTTGCTTCACTTGCATTCCTAGAAAATAATTCAACTCACCCACCATGCTCATTTCAAATTCACTTGACATAACACTTACAAATTCATCAACTTTGGTTTTATTAGTAGACCCAAAAACAATGTCATCAACATATATTTGTGCAACAAAAATATCATGATCATGATGTTTGATAAACAAAGTTCTATCAATGCCACCTCTCTGTTAGGATTATGCTCAATAGCAAGAGTGTAATATTGTAATTGACAATCTTTTTTCATATTAATAAAGTGATTTCTAGTTTAACAAATCTTATAGCATTTATAGTTTAATATTATTATTGTCAAAGTAAATAATCATAAGGTCTAAAAACTATGAGAAAAGAAGAATTATTCGTACATCTAGATATGTATGAAGTAGACACAATTCTTTAGTTAGTCTTGAATAATGTTCACAACTTAAGTTAAAGGTTGGGCACCTTTATCTTGTTAAAGTTGTAGAATTCTTTTGCTAGCATTTGAGTGGGATCAAATGAGATATGATGAGTCTAAAATCATCGGAGTGTCTTCGAGTAAAAGAATCTAGTGCACTGGGTGCATTGAACTGGATCACAATGAAAAGCTTTATCTAGAACCGTCAATAGATAATAGTCTTTTCATTATCAGGACAATCGGAGAGTCTATCTTAATCCTGAGATAAATGATGGACTTATGGTTGCAAGTGATATCATTTGAGTTATCAATGAGTACGATTATATAGCATAGTCTATCCTCGATAGTTTGGTGATATTCATTTGTTAATCGATAGAGGACTTCATTTATAGATATGGACATCGTGGCTCCATTTATTAAATGAGAGTATAATATCATCATATGGATGTTTTGAGGTAATTGGATATTAAATCTCAACGTTGAGTTTTCGATAGTGACTATTGAAAACATGGCTTCTGGACAAGTCAAAATATCCAAGTTCAAAACGTGGTCATATGAGTAAATATGGTAACTTGGAGAGTTATAGGCGGTCTATGAACTCTTGGCGATTACTGATATTAATCACGAGGATACACTATCTCCAACATGATTGTCTAGGGTATGAATGAGGAACATCTTCTTATTCTATCTTTATTTAAGAGTTCAATTTTAGCTCTTTAGTGGAATGAGTTAAAATTAATGGATCGGACCTAAGTGAATCATTTGTTGATTGTGATTAGGTTATGTCTATTGAAGCTTAAATTTAGATAGCCCGCCAAGATCCCCAATCAACACGGACTTGCATGGATCACTTGATATATTCTACCGGACCAATTTATGGGTCCATCTAGAATTGCATTTAATATATTAAGAATATAATTTGCACATTATTTGTTTAATGAGCTGATCAATTATATTAATATATTAATGAAAGGTATGTGGGCTTGTTTCTTTTAGTAAGAATGGGTCTAGTTCACATGTGGGCTTTTTATTTAAAGTCCAATGGATTAAATAAAATAAGAAAATAATATTTGGCCCATATATATAATGTGGGGCGGCAAGGCTAAATAATTAGTCAAAAATATTATTTTATTTTATTGTTTGATTAAATGAGAATTAATTAATTAATTAATTAATTATTTAATTAAGAAACAAAATCTTTTTCTGATCAGGAAATATATTTCCTAGAGTTATACTATTGGTAGTAGTATACTAAAAGTAAAAGACTTATTTGGTAAGAAAATAAATAATAAGGTTTATTTATTTAATCAAATAGGAAGGTCTTTTATTAAGTCAATAAAAAAATAAAAACACTTATGAGTTGAATTAGGGTTAGGATTCTAAAGTTGATAGGAATTAGGGTAAAGCACAAATCCTTTTTGGTAGAGGATTTTCGGCCAATCCTAATTGCATCACAAGGAGATTTCGGCAACCCTAATTAAAATAGAAGTAGAATTTGGCCACCTTATATAAGACACCATATAGGGTTCGGCCACGCCCTCTAGTTTACTGGATCAATTTCTTCTTCTTCTCATACTCATAGAAAAGTGTTTGATTATTCGGCCAAGACAAAAAGAGAGAACAGATTATTCTTTTGATAGTACACTAATTGCTTATACATCAATAGGCTTGTGTGTACAATATCGAATAAGGTTCACACGAGTTTCGATCATTAGATTGAGAACTCAAAAGTGACCGGAATAATCTTTGTAGTCTTTTGGTTGTTTTGTGACTAACAATAAGAAAAAGAAAGTTTGTTTGTCCATTCTCAGGTACGCAATTCAAAGAAAAGGGAGACCACGCTCCTAGGTAATTCACGTTTGCGCTAGGATTGAAGATCTTGCGGATTATCATCGACGTAAGTCAATCGGATCACACGACAAAAGGTATTCTACTTTTTGTTACTTTATATGTATGTTTAATTAATTTAAAGGGTTAGGGTTCATCAAATGAAAAATTTTAAACTGTACTAAAACCCCTTTTTAGTCTCGCTTCCGCTGCGTTGACCGGTATTTTTCCCTACACTCTGCTATATTGGTTGTCAATAAGGTATTGAGTCAACCTATCATACCAAGCTCTTGGAGCTTGTTTAAGGCCATAGAGAGCCTTTTTCAATTTAAACACATGATTAGGAGAGTGTGGGTCTACAAAACCTTTAAGTTGTTCAACATACACTTCTTCTTGAAGGTATCCATTGAAGAAAGCACTTTTGACATCCATTTGAAATAATTTGAACTTTTTAATGCATGCAATGGACAACAAAAATCTAATGGACTCGAGACGAGCAACCGGGGCAAACGTCTCATCAAAGTCTACACCTTCCACTTGAGTGTAACCTTGAGCCACTAGTCTAGCTTTATTCCTCACAATCTTACCACTTTCATCGGTCTTATTCCTATAAATCCATTTAGTGCCAATTACATTTATATCTTTAGGTCTAGGAACCAAGGACCACACTTCATTCCTCTCAAATTGATTAAGTTCATCTTGCATAGCCCCAACCCAATATTCATCAACTATTGCTTCATTAATATTTTTGGGTTCAATTTGAGAAGTGTAGCAAGCATAAGAAATTTGGTTAGCAATTTGATTTCTTGTTCTAACCCCTTCATTTAAATCACCTATGATGTCTTCTTGATAGTGTAAGTTTCTAAGTCTTGGGTGAGAATGTTCAATAACTTGATCATTTTGTTGATTATCATTTAAAGCATTTTCCAACCCTTGACTTTCAACTTCAACATGACTATCATTTTCATCATCTTGACTAGAAACACTACTAGCCACATCAATAGGTGTTTTAGTGTCATTCAACATGTTTTCTTTAGGTTCATTGACACCATTATCATCACACAAATTAAGCATGCTAAGATCATCTATCTTCACATTGATAGACTCCATAATAGTCTTAGTAGTCAAATTAAAGACTCTATATGCACGACTATTAGTAGCATAGCCAAGAAAGAGACCGACATCACTTTTTGCATCAAACTTTCCTAAGTGATCTCTGTCATTCAAAATATAACATTTACTCCCAAAAGTGTGGAAGTAACTCACATTAGGCTTCTTGCCTTTCCAAAGCTCATAGGACGTTTGTTTTGTGCCGGGCCTTTTGAAAACACGATTTGACACATAACAAGCGGTATTGACCACCTCGGCCCATAGGTTTCTAGGGACTTTCTTGCTATTGAGCATGACCCTAGCCATCTCTTGCAAGACACTGTTTTTCCTCTCAACAACACCATTTTGTTGAGGAGTTCTAGGTGCGGAGAACTCATGAGAAATCCCTAAACCATCACAAAACTCACTAAATTTTGCATTTTCAAATTCCGTCCCATGATCACTCCTAATGCGACATATTTTCTTGATACCAAGACCTTTTTCATTTTGAACTTGATTACAAAACTTTTTAAAGTAATCAAAAGCCTCGGTCTTGTTTCTAAGAAAATAAACCCAAGTAAACCTAGAGAAATCATCAACGCATACAAAAATGTACTTTTTGCCATTGATGCTCTCGGTTTGAATTGGCCCCATTAGGTCCATATGCACAAGTTCTAAAGGTCTCTTGGTAGCTATGTAAGAATTTTTCTTATGAGTCACTTTGGTTTGCTTACCTAATTGGCAAGGTTCACAAACCACCTCAAGCTTTTTACCAAGATTAGGAAGACCTCTAACAATGTCATATTTTTCAAGCTTTTTCAAATCTTTAAAATTCATGTGACCCAAACGTTGATGCCACAAATCAAGCTTATTGCACTCATGTGCCATGTTGCATGTTAGAGGATCTATCTCAAGACAATAGCAATTGTCTATAGACCTTTTGACTCTTAGGACAACATTGCCTTTTTTATCAATTATAGTGCACACATCTTTGTTAAAGCTAACTTTTTTAAAAATTTCACACAAGTGAGTAATGCTTATCAAGTTAGCTTGTAACCCATCAACATACAAAGTATTGCGAAGTTTAGGCAATCCGGGGATACAAATTGTTCCCTTGCCAAGAACTTGCTTTTTGGTACCATCACCAAAAGTAACCCAACCTCCATCCTTTAAAATAAGATTCTTAAAGAGCTCTTTGTTCCCGGTCATGTTCCTAGAGCAACCGCTATCTAGGTACCAAGAATAGGAGGAGTTGGCACGTAAAGCATATTGTGCAACATGACATTTAGATGTGTCTTTTCTAATCCACACATTTTTCACAACATGCCTCTCACTCTTACTTCTAACATGCTTTGACTCAATGTTAGGTTTTTTAACATGCACCTTGACCTCATTGGTCACATTTTCAAAAATATCAAACAAAGCATTATCAACTTTCTTATGCATAGTAGAGTGAGGCACAACACAAGATTTAGCAAGCAAGTCATCAACAACTTTTTCCACAACATGCTTTTCCAAGGTCTTCCTAGGTCTATTTCTATATCCATACATAGATGATTGCCTAGGTCCATTCAAAGACATATCATGAAAAGCATTATCAAGTTTGCATTTCTGAATATACTCAAAGCATTTAGGTCGAATATGTCCTATCATATTACAATGATGACAAATAGGAATAAATTTGAGAAATTAATCATTTACCATTTGCATTTGCTTCCAACTCCTTTGGACTTCTCATAATTTTTCCTCTTCAATGTGCAACCCTTGATGCTCCACCTCTTGCATTTGAGGTTGATGCTTCTTGATGTTCATGTTGTTGTGTTCTTCCATTGAACATTCTTGTTGATGAAGAGGCACCTCCGGTAGCTTTCATAGCTTTACCTTGAGTGAGTGTACCTACATTTGTTTCAATGCTTGCTTTGACAAAAGTAGATTTGTTAGATGAAGGAGTCTCCTTCTCATTGATATAACCTAAACCTCTTTTGTCACATGGATGCTTTCCACTTTTAATGAGGGTTTCAACTTTGTTAGAACTAAATGACATCTTGCTAATCACCCTATTAGCCTCATCAAGTTTCTCACGAAGCATCCTAATTTCAATGGCATATTTTTCCGCTATGTCATCACTAAACATAACATCTTTACGTGATTTATCAAGCCATTGTTCATAATTTTTCTCTTGATTTAAATGCTCATTAAGTTTAGATTTAAGCACATTTTCAAGTTTCTTAGCATTAACAAGAGAACAATCTTTTTGCTCAATTTCTTGCTTCAAGATACCAAGTCTATCATTGCTATCTTTTAGATTCAATTCTAGACTTAGGATCTTATCTTTATGTTCATTAAACTCCTTCGAGCCAAGATCATGATTCTCTAACTTCTTGTTGAGGGACATATTGACTTTGGATAAATGCTCATTTTCAAAAATAAGATCATCGATCTTTTTCTCATCTAAGTCAATATGTTCAACAAAAGAAGCCATATAGGAACACACTTCCTTAATCATGATTATCACAAACAAAAAAACACAAAACACTACAAAGAAATGATCTATCTAAGTGCGTCTAAACACCTGCTTTGATACCAAATGAAATTTCCCTTAAGTAGTAGTGTGAAATATACCTAGAGGGGGGGTGAATAGATATTTACTCAAATTCTCCCAATATTAAAAATGATGCGGAATATAACAAAGAAAATGCACACTTGATAAGATTTAGCAAATGGATTGATTTCACTAATACAAGAGTTAATCAATTTACAAGATATGCAATCAATGTAAGAAATGGAAGATAAAGAAATGTAAAACAAAAAATGAACACAAGTATTTTTTATGTGGTAAAACCTCAAAGATGAAACATCCACGGGTTGATACCACAACCACCGGCGAAGCAATCCACTATATGAAAAAGGACTTACACACTCAAGCTATCAACTCATGATATCCGCTCAAGCTATCAACTTCTAATCTACCCTCGGGCTAGTGAATCACCAAGCCTACTTCCTATCCGAGATGTATCCTACACCTCTAGAAAGCAACTTCCTATCCAAGACGCTCATGTCTCTAGGAAGATTTCTTGCTTGCCTATCCGGATCCTCCCGACCCTAGACAAGTCTTCCTTGCTTGATTATCCAAGTCCTCCCGACTCTAATCAAGACTTCCTTGCTCTATCTACAAAGCTTCACTCACTTTGCTAGAGACTTCAACCTAATGCAAGGCTATGATCTTAAGTGATGCAAATGATGCAAACACAATCAAATTAAGCTAGATGATCAATCAAGCAAAATGTACATGTTCAATGACAATCTAGAATATGCTTTCAACACACAATCACAAAATTATCTAGAAATCAAGACATGTAAATCAATAAGAACAAGGTATGAATATTCAATATATCACACTAAAAACCTAGTTCTTAGATCATGAAATTAGACATAGAAAATAACATGAAGCACATCATATATACATTTTCTAAAATCAATTTCATGTTGAATCAAGTTTAGCACAAATATGTTCAAGAGAAATCACAAAGCTAAAACTCAATTGACAAATGATCAAACACCCCTAGCATATGATCTAACATACTTCTCAACAAATTTCATCAATCAAATAGTAAGAATCAAGAGATGATCAAAGATGAAATTGAAAAAGAAGAAGTTGAACAATCAACCTTGACCTCGTACTGAAGATCAGGCTGCTGGGAACAATGACGAAGTCAGATCCCTCTGGAAATGATTGGGGTTTGTAGCTCTCCTCAAGACCAACAATTTTGGCTTTTGAATCGATTGATATCGAGTTCGTATGAGAAAGATATGACCAAAATACTAAAACTAAAAATTGAAGAAAACTGCAGAATTTCGTGGAAATGTTCCTCAAGTTCTTCCACTCATGTGGAGGGAAGGAGAAGAGTTTAAAAAGAAGAGAGAGAAGAGATTTTCGAGCCAATCAGCAAGGGCCACGTCACCTACCCTGTGGGGGGCGCGTAGTCCTGACGGGGGTAGAGAGCCCCTCTGGCCGTGGGGCCCACGGCCTCCCTCACGGCGTGGGCCAAGTGGCCTCACGGCCAATCTCACCTCTCTCGTGCACTCTCACGTTCTTCAGCCGTATCTTAGGCATCCGAACTCCGATTTTGAATCTATTTTCGGATTACGAACCGTAACTCCCTCACGCACAACGAAAACTACACAACTTTGAAAAATGGTTGAGAAATCATCTCGGAAAAACGACGATGAAGTCAACTCAACGAATGAGAACGAAAAGTAGCGTAGCTATATCGTTTGGACTCGAAACCTTATGAATGAGTAACCGAAATGACCGGAACTCAATAAGGCATCAAATAAGAACATGTTCAAGTCCAAAAAACAAAATACACAAACAAATAAATACATATTCACACAAGCATGCCATATCAAAGAGATAGTCACAAAGCATGCAATTCCACAATGTTTGTCTATACAAGATCAATGCATGAGCATACTATGAGATGTGTGAATGTGTTATACCAAATGTTTGAACCACAATGCAGGGACACACATGTATGAATTGTGTGTGTGTGTGCTAACGCCTTGCAAGAGGATAGAAGTCAAGATATACCTTTGACGCTTTTCACCTCTTGAAGATGACTTTTGCACTAGACATTGCTCTTCACCTTTTAAGCTTCCTTTCTTCCAAGAATATCCTAAGCAACAACTAATACATATATAGAGTGTTTTGCAATGGAATCAAGCCAATACAAATCATGAACCTTACATCAACTCCTTGTCTTGCCGCATCAGATATGAGTTGCTGTAGAGAGGCCCGGAATCGTTGTACGATTTCTTCATTGGTTGGGGGGAAACGCTGGATACCTGCTATGGCAGTCGATTGATCTACGGTTGTTAAGGTAACATTTGCAGCGTTGAGAGTGGCGTCATCCTCCAGTTCGTTACCTTGTGGTCCTTGGCTGTATCTGGAATCGCTGCCATCTCCTTCGCCAGCCATCATTTCACAAGTGTTCTGGTCCGCACCCCCTTCTTCTAGCGCTAATTGTTGACGGTGATTTTTCATGATCAATCAGTCAACAATTTATCTCAAAGAAAACCTGTAAATATTAGTGAGAAAGAATACGAATGAAAACAATGCAAGAATACGTGGTAAAACTCCTAAGATCGGAGAAACATCTACGGATTGTTGCCTTAGCAATGCAGTCGAATCCACTATGAATATTGTAACAATACACACTCAGATTTCTCTCTTTAATTCTCACGCACCCCTCTATTGGTGTCTTGTCGGGGTATTTATACATATTTCTACTAGGGTTTGTATGTATCTGAAAAGAATACGGTGTGTTCTAAATATGTTATCTAGAGGGGGGGTGAATAGATTTTAACGATTATTACCCAATTTTCGCATGCAAGTCAATTTTACGAAAATGCCCCTACTAGTCAAAAATACATACAAGTGTAATATAGTGCAGAATTTAAATAACACTTGATGTATAAGTGGAAACCCAACCACTGGGAAAAACCACGGGCTATATAGTGCGCCACACTCGGAACTCGAAATCACTAATTGAAATGAAGTTTACAACCTATGTAGACCTCGTCTAACACTCCGGTATGTAACCCCTCACTTCTACCCAGGTGGCCTTTATTAGCAACCCTATTCCAATTTGCTTGAGGCCTAAGCACTCTTAGCCTCAAGACTTACTTCTTAATGAAGAGAAACAACCTATGTGAATATATATGAATATTCAAATAACAAACAAGGCTAGGTAACCTTAGATGCTTATCTAGGATGATGAGATAATCAATTTAAATCAATCCTAGATATCAATTTCTAAATGACATGTCAAATAGCTTAGCTAATCAAGATTAATTAAAAATCAAATTAGCTATCACAATCAACACTCAATCATTTTCATCACAAATAATCTCTAACTTGTATCTAGCATATAATCAAAAGCATACAAGTAATTAAAGAGATGTATTAATATGAAAAACACTAAAGTAATATGAAATTAGTGAAGAACATACCAAATAAGATGTGATGATTCAAAACCATGCATGGATCAATTCTATGAAGACATAGAAGATCAAATATGAAATTTGATGCAAAAGGGATTTGATTTGAGTGTTTAAAGTTGAGTTCTTGATTTGATTTTTTCTCAAAAATCTCTCTTGAATGTTTAGGGTTCTAAGGTCTCAAAGAACTTAATCAGAGAATGAGAAAATAAGATATTTGTAGACATTAAGAACTGGGCATGTGAAAAGACAATTTTGCCCCTGAAATGCACCGTTCGGCGGTTTCAATCGGCGGCCAGGCCACCGATCACGACCGCCGAATTGAGCTCGTGAAGAACAGAGCATCAACGGTGGTTTCATTCGGCGGTTTCGTGACCGCCGATCCAACTGTCGAATTAGACCGAGAGATTAAAACGATCAGGTATGAACGGCGGTTTCGAACGGCGGTCGTGACCGCCGATCTTGACCGCATAATTGCTTCAGACCAATCTGGACTGAAACGGCGGTTTCATTCGGCGGCTAGGCCGCCGATCACCAACAATGGTGAAAACCAAGGAGAAGCCAAGGGCATTCTCTATAGGCGGTCTTCGCGCAAAACCAAGCACTCATTAGTGCAAACGCGGACGTTTCCGAACAATGTCGGGAAACGAATTATAAAGCACATATACACACAACAAGATATTTCAACCAAAGTGCTAGTGTGTAAAGTGACATGTGAAGAGTATGCACACAAATGCAAGTATGCTAAGTGTGTGTGTACTACTAATTCTCTTCAAAGAAAACCAAGCACAAGAGATTATACCTTTGGCGTGCTTGTATCTTGAGGTCATGGAAGGGCCTTTGATCTTCAACATTAAACACTTAGACTACCCTTACAATCAAAACCCCAACATGTGGTTTGACCACGAAATAAGCCAATCAACAAAACGGGAATCCTTACAATCTCCCCCTTTGGCTATTTCGTGACAAAACCACCACTCACATTGATTCCTCACAACAAAATAAACCTATGGGTCAATGAAGATTTTCTACAATACAAAGAGATATATAAAAATAAAACTTGAAGTCTTCAATCTCTTGTAGAACAATCATTCCCTGAAACAAGGTTTCTAAACTTTCCAAAACAAGAAAAGGTGAGATGAATCAAGTGAGATTAAAACAAGCAATTGCATATTTAAAAAATTAAGCACAACATCATGTTGTTTTATGTATGCAATGCTCCCCCTCAAAGGGTTACTCCCCCTCAATATATATTCACCTCCCCTTACCACATTCTACTCCCCCTTTTTGTCATGATATAGGCAAAGGAGTAGTCCCCAACCGGGTCACTTAAGGCAAAGAGAGATAGTAGCATTCTAGTATATGCATCATCAATATAAGTCACTTTATGCAATCTCAATTAATCGGAGAGAAACGAGGAGATTTATTAGATAAAATGTGTGAAACAAAATGCTTTGCATACAAGACATATAGCATTCAAGTCCAAAATACCATGGTATTTGGCAAAGCAAATGACAAAGGTTTCTAATAGGAATTCAACCAATTTCACCATTGTCATGAGAGAAGCAAGGATATAGAAATTTCATTGATTTCAAATTAAGAACAACTATATCCAACTTTATAAACTAAACATGTCATGAGCAACTTTGCACCCTATTTGATTTTTCCGGGAATGAAACCCGTATGATAGTAGACATGTTCAACCAATAAAGAAAGAGAGACATTTGGATTGTAAAATCCTTGAATGGATACAAGATCCTTTTTCATTTGAGTCTCATAAGTTTTTTTCACACAAGTTTTTGCATTTAAGAACGCAATTATCAATTCATGCTTTTTCATTTGAGCATGTATATGAATTTCATGCTTTTCATAAGACATTAGCATGTTATAAAAGAATCATCATGTCATGGAGATAATCATAGGTCATTCAAATCATACTTCCTACATACATCTCCTAGTCCAAAAATACATGTTTGAACATAAATATGACATGGATTGTAAACAAGCAAGGTTCACACTTATTGAATTGAAAACATATATACATATGTGCAACCAAGCTTACTCAAGCAATCAACCAAGAAGCATAAGATTTTTCAAATTTTTTGCAAGTGACAAGAATGCAAAAATAGCTCTCTTTGCTTGAGTTCCCCATATGGGGTTAGTATCATCCTTCATTAATGAAGGGCATGAGGTCCTATGGACCTACCAAGTCCATTGGACTTAGTTGAACCTATTTGAGACTTGTTAGTCTCGTAGCAAGCGGGTTCATTTTTCCTTATCCACATAGATATGACATTTTTCTTCTTAGTGGTCAAAGGTTGCATGTCATTCACTAACCTAGGATTATTGACAAAGGATTTCCTAGGCTCATGCAAGTGGGCTTTTCTTAGCCTCTTTTTCTCTATCATGCTATTAATCCTACAATGCTTAATGTACTTAAAGCACTTATGCCTAATATGCCCATAAACACCACAATAATGACAAGTTGGTACAAAGTAAGAATTCATACCATATCCGTGTGAAGTCATTGGAGACTTATCATGCATTTGATGTCTCCTTTGGTGTTGAGCCAGTTCATGTCTTCTATTTGGTTGAACCAGAATGGGTTACCTCCTTGGATGAGGTAGCATGTTTTGCCTCTTTTCATAGTGAGCCATTTGTTGAGGAGAGTTGACTCGAGAGGCTCTAATCCGTTGAGCTTGGGGTTGTCTTGCTTTCACCACCTTCACTTGTGCATTTTTCGAACATTGTCCTAGTTCTAACTTCTTCCTAGGAGTTTGCACCGGTGACGCTTCTATCTTACCCAAACTCTTCACAAAGACGGTGTTCTTAGGAATAGAGCAATCCTTGCTCACTTCGAATCCAAGACCTCTTTTGTCACAAGGGCTTTTTCCTACACCAAGTATGTTGTCAAGCTTCTTGGTGCTTGTGGTCATTCTAGTCAATGACTCTTTGGCTTCAACAAGCTCTCTCTTCAAACCCTCTTCATTCCTCTTAGACAAAGCTAGCTCATCTTTTAGCTTGTCTTCTTCCACCATGGATCTTACCACTTCATCATTCAAGTGATCAACTTGTGTTGAAAGCCTAAGTAGTTCTTCCTTTAACCTTT
This sequence comes from Acer yangbiense, assembly GCA_008009225.1. Taxonomy (NCBI): domain Eukaryota; kingdom Viridiplantae; phylum Streptophyta; class Magnoliopsida; order Sapindales; family Sapindaceae; genus Acer; species Acer yangbiense. The sequence continues at coordinate 31,395,979 of CM017766.1, read as the reverse complement.
GAATCTCTTTTTCATTTTTTAACTTAGAGCTTTCAAAACTTTCAAAGTTGTCTTTAAGATCCATTTTCTCCACTTGCTTCCTTAAGAGGTCATTGTATGTTGAAAGCTCTAGATTTTCTTCCTCTAAAATCCTTAGGAATCTATCTTTCTTCTTCATGGAGCTTTCAACATTGACTATAAAGTCATGCACATCCATATTCTCTACATTTCCATTTGTAGAGTTAGATAAGGAGTCATTTCCACTAGTGTCATCTTCTAGACTCTCCTCATCTCCTATGGATCCAATTTCCTCATCAAGACCTTCACCTTGATCTCTTGAGTCAATAAGTGCCATATCCCAATGTGAAGCAACAACTATCTCCTCTATAGCTACTTCTTCGACTTTCTCTTCTATGGGATCACTAGCAATGGAATTCTTACCAACAACTTCATTTTCTTCATTAGTGGCACCCAATGCCTTGAAGTTATTGATAAGCTCATCATCACTTGATGACTTATCTCCCTCTCCGGAGTCATCACTTTCACTCCAAGTGGCGACCATCATTTTTTTTTTCTTGTTCTTCAAATTCCCACAATCGGGTGAGATATGACCTATGCCGCCACACTCATAGCATTGGACCCCTTTCTCTTGCCTAGGCTCATGCTTCTTGAAGGGAGCCTTTTTCTTCAAGACTTGGCCTTTGGATCCAAAGCCACTCTTCTCTAACTTGACAAATTTCTTGAATCTTTGAAGCATCAAAATCATGTCTTCGTCCAAGTCACCTTTCTCCTCCTTCCCTGCCTTAGAAGCACTCAAAGCAATTCCTTTTTGCTTCTTTTAAGGAGTGGAGCTAGGACCCTTCCTAGACTCGTAGGCGAGAAGTCTACCTATTACCTCGCTCGGCTTCATGTCCTTAAAATCACTGTTTTCTTCTAAAGCCGTCACCTTAGACTCAAACCTCTCAGGAAGCGATCTCATTATCTTTTGCTTGATCCTTCTATCCGAGTAAGGGTCACCAAGTTGATGACTTTGGTTGACAATGTCCATCAACCTAATCTCAAAGTCGTTGAAGCACTCATTCTCCTCCATCCTAAGTGTCTCGAATTGAGTTTGGAGGACTTGAAGTTTGGAGTCCTTCACTACTTCGGTTCCCTCGTGTGCAACCTCTAAGATGTCCCATGCCTCCTTGGCTATCTTAGTGTTCTGAATCAGTTTGTACTGATTTTCGTCCACTGCACATATAAGGGCGTGCCATGCCTTTTGATTCCACTTGGACAACTCAAACTCGGGTTGTGTCCACTGTGCCTTAGGCTTGAGCACTTCTTCTCCTCCACCCGTGGGAGTCATCATAGGAGGCGAATATCCATCTTCAATGGCCATCCATGCCCTATCATGGATTTGACACACATATGCCTCCATCTTCCCTTTCCATTGGGAGTAATTTATGCCGGTGAGGAGGGGAGGCCGTGTGCTTGAAGCACCCTCATGGTTGCCACCGTATCCACTCATTGTATGAAATGAATGAATTCAAATGAATGCAAAATGTATGAATGAGCACAAATCACACAAATGCAAAACACACCTAAAATGAGCTAGGATCACCTAAGTATATCTAGGAACCCGCTCTGATACCAATTGAAAAGAATACGGTGTGTTCTAAATATGTTATCTAGAGGGGGGGTGAATAGATTTTAACGATTATTACCCAATTTTCGCATGCAAGTCAATTTTACGAAAATGCCCCTACTAGTCAAAAATACATACAAGTGTAATATAGTGCAGAATTTAAATAACACTTGATGTATACGTGGAAACCCAACCACTGGGAAAAACCACGGGCTGTATAGTGCGCCACACTCGGAACTCGAAATCACTAATTGAAATGAAGTTTACAACCTATGTAGACCTCGTCTAACACTCCGGTATGTAACCCCTCACTTCTACCCAGCGAGACTTTATTAGCAACCCCATTCCAATTTGCTTGAGGCCTAAGCACTCTTAGCCTCAAGACTTACTTCTCAATGAAGAGAAACAACCTATGTGAATATATATTAATATTCAAATAACAAACAAGGCTAAGTAACCTTAGATGCTTATCTAGGATTATGAGATAATCAATTTAAATCAATCCTAGAAATCAATTGCTAAATGACATGTCAAATAGCTTAGCTAATCAAGATTAATTAAAAACCAAATTAGCTATCACAATCAACACTCAATCATTTTCATCACAAATAATCTCTAACTTGTATCTAGCATATAATCAAAAGCATACAAGTAATTAAAGAGATGTATTAAAATGAAAAACACTAAAGTAATATGAAATTAGTGAAGAACATACCAAATAAGATGTGATGATTCAAAACTGTAAGGATTCCCGTTTTGTTGATTGGCTTATTTCGTGGTCAAACCACATGTTGGGGTTTTGAATGTAAGGGTAGTCTAAGTGTTTAGTGTTGAAGATCAAAGGCCCTTCCATGACCTCAAGATACAAGCACGCCAAAGGTATAATCTCTTGTGCTTGTTTTTCTTTGAAGAGATTTAGTAGCACACACTCACTTAGCATTCTTGCTATGATTGCATACTTGCTTATTTTTATGTGCATCTCTTCACATGTCACTTTACACACTAGCACTTTGGTTGATATATCTTGTTGTGTGTATATGTGCCTTATAATTCGTTTCCCGTCATTGTTCGGAAACGTCCGCGCTTGCACTAATGAGTGCTTGGTTTCGCGCGAAGACCGCCTATGGAGAATGCCCTTGGCTTCTCCTTGGTTTTCACCATTGTTGGTGATCGGCGGTTATTATCGGCGGCCTGGCCGCCGAATGAAACCGCCGTTTCAGTCCAGATTGGTCTGAAGCAATTATGCGGTCAAGATCGGCGGTCACGACCGCCGTTCGAAACCGCCGTTCATACCTGATCGATTTTAATCTCTCGGGTTTGATTCGGCGGTTGGATCGGCGGTCACGTAACCGCCGAATGAAACCGCCGTTAATGCTCTGTTCTTCACGAGCTCAATTCAGCGGTCGTCATCGGCGGCCAGGCCGCCGATTGAAACCGCCGAACGGTGCGTTTCAGGGGCAAAAGTGTCTTTTCACATGCCCAATTCTTGATGTCTATAAATATCTTGTTTTCTCAATCTCTGAATAAGTTTCTTGAGCAATTAGAACCCTAATCTTTCAAGAGAGATTTTTGAGAAAAAATCAAATCAAGAACCTATCTTTAAACACTCAAATCAATTCCCTTTTGCATCAAATTTCATATTTGATCTTCTATGCCTTCATAGAATTGATCCATGCATGGTTTTGAATCATCACATCTTATTTGGTATGTTCTTCACTAATTTCATATTACTTTAGTGTTTTTCATATTAATACATCTCTTTAATTACTTGTATGCTTTTGATTATATGCTAGATACAAGTTAGAGATTATTTGTGATGAAAATTAATTGAGTGTTGTTTGTGATAGCTAATTAGGTTTTTAATTAATCTTGATTAGCTAAGCTATTTGACATGTCATTTAGCAATTGATATCTAGGGTTGATTAAATTGATTATATCATCATCCTAGATAAGCATCTAAGGTTACCTAGCCTTGTTTGTTATTTGAATATTCATATATATATTCACATAGGTTGTTTCTCTTCTTAGAGAAGTAAGTCTTGAGGCTAAGAGTGCTTAGGCCTCAAGCAAATTGGAATAGGGTTGCTAATAAAGGCCCGCTGGGTAGAAGTGAGGGGTTACAGACCGGAATGTTAGACGAGGTCTACATAGGTTGTAAACTTCATTTCAATTAGTGATTTCGAGTTCCGAGTGTGGCGCACTATACAGCCCGTGGTTTTTCCCAGTGGTTGGGTTTCCACGTATACATCAAGTGTTATTTAAATTCCGCACTATATTACACTTGTATGTATTTTTGACTAGTAGGGGCATTTTCGTAAAATTGACTTGCATGCGAAAATTGGGTAATAATAGCTAAAATCTATTCACCCCCCCCTCTAGCTTTATATTGAACACGCCTCGAGTATTTTAAGAACTTTCAATTGGTATCAGAGCGGGTTCCTAGATATACTTAGGTGATCCTAGCTCATTTTAGGTGTGTTGTGCATTTGTGTGATTTTTGCTCATTCATACATTTTGCATACATTTCATTCATTCATTTGATACAATGAGTGGATTCGGTGGCAACCATGAGGGTGCTTCAAGCACACGGCCACCCCTCCTCACCGGCATAAATTACTCCCAATGGAAAGGGAAGATGGAGGCATATGTGTGTCAAATCCATGATAGGGCATGGATGGCCATTGAAGATGGATATTCGCCTCCTATGATGACTCCCACGGATGGAGGAGAAGAAGTGCTCAAGCCTAAGGCACAGTGGACACAACCTGAGTTTGAGTTGTCCAAGTGGAATCAAAAGGCGTGGCACGCCCTCATATGTGCAGTGGATGAAAATCAGTACAAACTGATTCAGAACACTAAGATAGCCAAGGAGGCATGGGACATCTTAGAGGTTGCACACGAGGGAACCGAAGTAGTGAAGGACTCCAAACTTCAAGTCCTCCAAACTCAATTTGAGACACTTAGGATGGAGGAGAATGAGTGCTTCAACGACTTCGAGATTAGGTTGATGGACATTGTCAACCAAAGTCATCAACTTGGTGACCCTTACTCGGATAGAAGGATCAAGCAAAAGATAATGAGATCGCTTCCCGAGAGGTTTGAGTCTAAGGTGACGGCTTTAGAAGAAAATAGTGATTTTAAGGACATGAAGCCGAGCGAGGTAATAGGTAGACTTCTCGCCTACGAGTCTAGGAAGGGTCCTAGCTCCACTCCTTCAAAGAAGCAAAAAGGGATTTCTTTGAGAGCTTCCAAGGATGAGAAGGAGGACAAGGATGACTCGGATGAAGACATGGCACTTTTAATGAGAAAATTCAAGAAGTTTGTAAAATTCGAGAAGAAGGGTCATGCATCCAAAGGGCAAGAATTGAAGAAAAGGGTTCCTTTCAAGAAGGTTGAGCATAGGCAAGAGAATAGTGAAAGGAAAGGGATCCAATGCTATGAGTGTGGTGGCATAGGTCATATCTCACTAGATTGTGGGAATTTGAAGAACAAGAGAGAAAAAATGATGGCCGCCATTTGGAGTGAAAGTGATGACTCCGAAGAAGGAGATAAGTCATCAAGTGATGATGAGCTTATCAATAACTTCAAGGCATTGGGTGCCAATTGTGAAGAAAATGAAGTTGTTGGTAAGAATTCCGTTGCTAGTGATCCCATAGAAGAGAAAGTCGAAGAAGTAGCTCTAGAGGAGATAGTTGTTGCTTCGCATTGGGATATGGCACTTATTGACTCAAGAGATCAAGGTGAAGGTCTTGATGAGGAAATTGGATCCATAAGAGAGGAGGAGAGCCTAGAAGATGACACTAGTGGAGATGACTCCTTATCTAACTCTACAAATGGAAATGTAGAGAATATGGATATGCATAACTTTATAGTCAATGTTGAAAGCTCCATGAAGAAGAAAGATAGATTTCTAAGGATTTTAGAGGAAGAAAATCTAGAGCTTACAACATACAATGACCTCCTAAAGAAGCAAGTGGAGAAAATGGATCTTAAGGACAACTTTGAAAGTTTTGAAAGCTCTAAGTTAAAGAATGAAAAAGAGATTCAAAGGTTAAAGGAAGAACTACTTAGGCTTTCAACACAAGTTGATCACTTGAATGATGAAGTGATAAGATCCATGGTGGAAGAAGACAAGCTAAAAGATGAGCTAGCTTTGTCTAAGAGGAATGAAGAGGGTTTGAAGAGAGAGCTTGTTGAAGCCAAAGAGTCATTGACTAGAATGACCACAAGCACCAAGAAACTTGACAACATACTTGGTGTAGGAAAAAGCCCTTGTGACAAAAGAGGTCTTGGATTCGAAGTGAGCAAGGATTGCTCTATTCCTAAGAAGACCATCTTTGTGAAGAGTTTGGGTAAGATAGAAGCGTCACCGGTGCAAACTCCTAGGAAGAAGTTAGAACTAGGACAATGTTCGAAAAATGCACAAGTGAAGGTGGTGAAAACGAGACAACCCCAAGCTCAACGGATTAGAGCCTCTCGAGTCATCTCTCCTCAACAAATGACTCACTATGAAAAGAGGCAAAACATGCTACCTAATCCAAGGAGGCAACCCATTCCGGTTCAACCAAATAGAAGACATGAACCGACTCAACACCAAAAGAGACATCAAATGCATGATGAGTCTCCAATGACTTCACAAGAACATGGTATGAATTCTTACTTTGTACCAACTTGTCATTATTGTGGTGTTTATGGGCATATTAGGCCTAAGTGCTTTAAGTACATTAACCATTGTAGGATTGATAGCATGATAAAGAAAAAGAGGCTAAGAAGAGCCCATTTGCATGAGCCTAGGAAATCTTTTGTCAATAATCCTAGGTTAGTAAATGACATGCAACCTTTGTCCACTAGGAAGAAAAATGTTATATCTATGTGGATAAGGAAAAATGAACCCGCTTGCTATGAGACTAACAAGTCTCAAATAGGTTCAACTAAGTCCAATGGACTTGGTAGGTCCATAGGACCTCATGCCCTTCATTAATGAAGGATGATACTAACCCCATATGGGGAACTCAAGCAAAGAGAGCTATTTTTGCATTCTTGTCACTTGCAAAAAATTTGAAAAATCTTATGCTTCTTGGTTGATTGCTTGAGTAAGCTTGGTTGCACATATGTATATATGTTTTCAATTCAATAAGTGTGAACCTTTCTTGTTTACAATCCATGTCATATTTATGTTCAAACATGCATTTTGGACTAGGAGATGTATGTAGGAAGTATGATTTGAATGACCTATGATTATCTCCATGACATGATGATTCTTAAATAACATGCTAATGTCTTATGAAAAGCATGAAATTCATGTACATGCTCAAATGAAAAAGCATGAATTGATAATTGCGTTCTTAAATGCAAAAACTTGTGTGAAAAAGCTAATGAGACTCAAATGAAAAAGGATCTAGTATCCATTCAAGGATTTTACAATCCAAATGTCTCTCTTTCTTTATTGGTTGAACATGTCTACTATCATACGGGTTTCATTCCCGGAAAAATCAAATAGGGTGCAAAGTTGCTCATGACATGTTTAGCTTATAAAGTTGGATATAGTTGTTCTTAAATTGAAATCAATGAAATTTCTATATCCTTGCTTCTCTCATGACAATGGTGAAATTGGTTTGAATTCCTATTAGAAACCTTTGTCATTTGCTTTGCCAAATACCATGGTATTTTGGACTTGAATGCAATATGTCTTGTATGCAAAGCATTTTGTTTCACACATTTTATCTAATAAAACTCCTCGTTTCTCTCCGATTAATTGAGATTGCATAAAGTGACTTATATTGATTATGCATATACTAGAATGCTACTATCTCTCTTTGCCTTGAGTGACCCGGTTGGGGACTACTCCTTTGTCTATATCATGACAAAAAGGGGGAGTATAATGTGGTAAGGGGAGGTGCAAATTGTTGTAGCAATTGGTGCACATTGGGGAGAATATACATTGAGGGGGAGTAACCCTTTGAGGGGGAGCATTGCATTCATCATACATTGCATGATGTTGTGTTTAATTTCTTAGAAATGCAAATGCTTGTTTATGTCCTCACTTGATTCATCTCACTTTTACTTGAATTGGAAAGTATAGAAACCTTGTTTCAGGGAATGATTGTTCTACAAGAGATTGAAGACTTCAAGTTTTATTTTTATATATCTCTTTGTATTGTAGAAAATCTTCATTGACCCATAGGTTTATTTTTGTTGTGAGGAATCAATGTGAGTGGTGGTTTTGTCACGAAATAGCCAAAGGGGGAGATTGTAAGGATTCCCGTTTTGTTGATTGGCTTATTTCGTGGTCAAACCACATGTTGGGGTTTTGAATGTAAGGGTAGTCTAAGTGTTTAGTGTTGAAGATCAAAGGCCCTTCCATGACCTCAAGATACAAGCACGCCAAAGGTATAATCTCTTGTGCTTGTTTTTCTTTGAAGAGATTTAGTAGCACACACTCACTTAGCATTCTTGCTATGATTGCATACTTGCTTATTTTTATGTGCATCTCTTCACATGTCACTTTACACACTAGCACTTTGGTTGATATATCTTGTTGTGTGTATATGTGCCTTATAATTCGTTTCCCGTCATTGTTCGGAAACGTCCGCGCTTGCACTAATGAGTGCTTGGTTTCGCGCGAAGACCGCCTATGGAGAATGCCCTTGGCTTCTCCTTGGTTTTCACCATTGTTGGTGATCGGCGGTTATTATCGGCGGCCTGGCCGCCGACTGAAACCGCCGTTTCAGTCCAGATTGGTCTGAAGCAATTATGCGGTCAAGATCGGCGGTCACGACCGCCGTTCGAAACCGCCGTTCATACCTGATCGATTTTAATCTCTCGGGTTTGATTCGGCGGTTGGATCGGCGGTCACGTAACCGCCGAATGAAACCGCCGTTAATGCTCTGTTCTTCACGAGCTCAATTCAGCGGTCGTCATCGGCGGCCAGGCCGCCGATTGAAACCGCCGAACGGTGCGTTTCAGGGGCAAAAGTGTCTTTTCACATGCCCAATTCTTGATGTCTATAAATATCTTGTTTTCTCAATCTCTGAATAAGTTTCTTGAGCAATTAGAACCCTAATCTTTCAAGAGAGATTTTTGAGAAAAAATCAAATCAAGAACCTATCTTTAAACACTCAAATCAATTCCCTTTTGCATCAAATTTCATATTTGATCTTCTATGCCTTCATAGAATTGATCCATGCATGGTTTTGAATCATCACATCTTATTTGGTATGTTCTTCACTAATTTCATATTACTTTAGTGTTTTTCATATTAATACATCTCTTTAATTACTTGTATGCTTTTGATTATATGCTAGATACAAGTTAGAGATTATTTGTGATGAAAATTAATTGAGTGTTGTTTGTGATAGCTAATTAGGTTTTTAATTAATCTTGATTAGCTAAGCTATTTGACATGTCATTTAGCAATTGATATCTAGGGTTGATTAAATTGATTATATCATCATCCTAGATAAGCATCTAAGGTTACCTAGCCTTGTTTGTTATTTGAATATTCATATATATATTCACATAGGTTGTTTCTCTTCTTAGAGAAGTAAGTCTTGAGGCTAAGAGTGCTTAGGCCTCAAGCAAATTGGAATAGGGTTGCTAATAAAGGCCCGCTGGGTAGAAGTGAGGGGTTACAGACCGGAATGTTAGACGAGGTCTACATAGGTTGTAAACTTCATTTCAATTAGTGATTTCGAGTTCCGAGTGTGGCGCACTATACAGCCCGTGGTTTTTCCCAGTGGTTGGGTTTCCACGTATACATCAAGTGTTATTTAAATTCCGCACTATATTACACTTGTATGTATTTTTGACTAGTAGGGGCATTTTCGTAAAATTGACTTGCATGCGAAAATTGGGTAATAATAGCTAAAATCTATTCACCCCCCCCCCCCCCCCCCCCCCCCCCCCCTCTAGCTTTATATTGAACACGCCTCGAGTATTTTAAGAACTTTCAAAAACCATGCATGGATCAATTCTATGAAGGCATAGAAGATCAAATATGAAATTTGATGCAAAAGGGATTTGATTTGAGTGTTTAAAGTTGAGTTCTTGATTTGATTTTTTCTCAAAAATCTCTCTTGAATGTTTAGGGTTCTAAGGTCTCAAAGAACTTAATCAGAGAATGAGAAAATAAGATATTTATAGACATCAAGAACTGGGCATGTGAAAAGACAATTTTGCCCATGAAACGCACCGTTCGGCGGTTTCAATCGGCGACCAGGCCGCCGATCACGACCGCTGAATTGAGCTCGTGAAGAACAGAGCATCAACGGCGGTTTCATTCGGCGGTTTCGTGACCGCCGATCCAACCGCCGAATTAGACCGAGAGATTAAAATCGATCAGGTATGAACGGCGGTTTTGAACGGCGGTCGTGACCGCCGATCTTGACCGCATAATTGCTTCAGACCAATCTGGACTAAAACGGCGGTTTCATTCGGCGGCCATGCCGCCGATCACCAACAATGGTGAAAACCAAGGAGAAGCCAAGGGCATTCTCCATAGGCGGTCTTCGCGCAAAACCAAGCACTCATTAGTGTAAACACGGACGTTTCCGAACAATGTTGGGAAATGAATTATAAAGCACATATACACACAACAAGATATATCAACCAAAGTGCTAGTGTGTAAAGTGACATGTGAAGAGTATGCACACAAATGCAAGTATGCTAAGTGTGTATGTGCTACTAATTCTCTTCAAAGAAAACCAAGCACAAGAGATTATACCTTTGGCGTGCTTGTATCTTGAGGTCATGGAAGGGCCTTTGATCTTCAACATTAAACACTTAGACTACCCTTACATTCAAAACCCCAACATGTGGTTTGACCACGAAATAAGCCAATCAACAAAACGGGAATCCTTACAGTATCATTTAGGGTTTGATGTCGTGGTGCCGAAGTTCTGTGCGGCTGCCGAATCCTAAAAGGATTTGTTTTCCCCTTTGGTCTCTGTCACGTTCTCTAATTTGGCTGAGTCCAGGTCTTGATAGGATTCTTTGATCTTTATCTGTGATGAGTTTGTTATAGGGAAAAATCACGGTGCATGATCGGACCAAATATGGTACGATTTTGTACCCTTATTTCCTACTCTTTGTGCTTAATTCTCGGGCATTTCCTCATATTTAATGTTGCAAAATCAAGTGTTTCAGGTTTATGAGGCCTCAAAGGAAATTGTGAAAAAGAAGAAGAACTTAGTATGAAAGAAGAGCATAAAGATATGAAGCAAGGCATTCTCGCCACTTGCTAAAGAAAGGTCGCCCTAGGGTCGCCATGGCGACAGAATGGTTTGTAAAGTCGCCATTTGGTCGCCCCAGGGTCGCCATGGCGACATACCATATTTCTCCAAGAAAGTGCATCAGGTGTGGTCACCATTTGCATGTCGACATGACGACATTCAATAGCAAATGGCGACCTCCTCCCAAATTCCTCAGTATCGCCATTTGCAAAGGGCGAAAAAGATGATACTCATGGCAACAATGGGATCTCAGAATGCGTAACAGTATGTCGCCATGAGGTCGCCATGGCGACACAAATAGCGACATTCCCGCCACATCAGCTTTCCAAGAGATTTTCAGCACAAAAATCAAGCTAGTATAAATATCCCTCTTCTCTGAGTTTGAACTAGAGAGGAATATACAGAGTTTTAGAGATAACACTTTTTACTTAGCATTTCAGACCTAGATTTTCTTCCATGACTCCCACTTCCAAATTCCTCCATTTCTAACCTTGAACTACCTTTTCCATCCAACACTCAACACCAAATCTATCCTACCTCACCAAAATCATTTCTCTCTCACCATATTTTCTTCACCTTATTACCTTAGTCACACACCATTTGTCACTCATAACACTAGTACACAAGGAGCACCTAAAAAGGGAAAGGATTGAGCATTAAAGAAGGTGACCTACGGGTGATTTCCTCATTATTTACTCTCTTTTCCTATTTGTAACTATGTGTAGCTAAAACCCCCAATCTAGGGGGTTGGTGTTAGAAACATTTGGACTTAAGGTTGCTTGACTATATTTTAATTGAATCTCTATGTATTTTCTATTTATTATATCTTTAGATTCTTTGTTAGGATTATGTTCAATAGTAAGAGTGTAATATTGTAATTGACAATCTTTTCATATTAATAAAGTGATTTCTGGTTTAACAAATCTTATAGCATTTATAGTTAAAGTAAATAATCATAAGGTCAAAAGACTATGAGAAAAGAAGAATTGTTCGTACATCTGGATATGTATGAGGTAGACACAATTCTTTAGTTAGTCTTGAATAATGTTCACAACTAAAGTTAAAGGTTGGGCACCGTTATCTTGTTAAAGTTGTAAAATTCTTTTGCTAGCATTTGAGTGGGATCAAATGAGTTATGATGAGTCTAAAATCATCGGAGGGTCTTCGAGTAAAAGAATCTAGTGCACTGGGTGCATTGAACTGGATCACAGTGAAATACTTTATCTAGAACCGTCAATAGATAATAGTATTTTCATTATCAGGACAATCGGAGAGTCTATCTTAATCCTGAGATAAATGATGGACTTATGGTTGCAAGTGGTATCATTTAAGTTATCAATGAGTACGATTATATAGCATAGTCTATCCTCGATAGTTTGGTGATATTCACTTGTTAATCGATAGAGGACTTCATTTATAGATATGGACACCATGGCTCCATTTATTAAATGAGAGTAGAATATCATCATATGGATGTTTTGAGGTATTGGATATTGAATCTTAACGTTAAGTTTTCAATAGAGTCTATTGAAACATGGCTTCTGGACAAATCAAAATATCCAAGTTCAAAATGTGGTCATATGAGTAAATATGGTAACTTGGAGAGCTATAGGCGGTCTATGAGCTCTTGGCGATTACTGATATTCTTCACGAGGATACACCATCTCCAATAAGATTGTCTAGGGTACGAATAAGAAATATTTACTTATTCTATCTTTATTTAAGAGTTCAATTTTAGCTCTTTAATGAATAGTTAAAATTAATAGATCGGACCTAAGTGAATCATTTGTTGATTGTGATTAGGTTATGTCTATTGAAGCTTAAATTTAGATAGCCCGCCAAGATCCCCAATCCACACGGACTTGCATGAATCACTTGATATATTCTACCGGACTAATTTATGTGTCCATATAGAATTGTATTAAGGCATGTGGACTTGTTTCTTTTAGTAAGAATGGGCCTAGTTCACATGTGGGCCTTTTATTAAGGTCCAATGGATTTAATAAAATAGATAAACAATATATAGATATATTAATATATATGGCACATGGCCGAGATTTATATATGATATTATGTTGTTTTATTTTTATTATTTGATTAAATGGAAATTAATTAATTGATTAATTAATTATTTAATTAAAAATCAAAATCTTTTTCTGACTAGGAAATATGTTTCTTAGTAGTATACTATTGTGGTAGTATAATAAATATAAAAGACTTTATTTGGTAAGTAGATAAATAAGGGATTTATTTATCTAGTCAAATTAGGAGTCTTTAATATAGTCACAAATACACTAAAGAGTTGGATTAGGGTTTGAATTCTAAAAGATTGATAGGAGTCTTTTGTGGAAACACAAATCCTCTTTTGTAGAGGATTTCGGTCACCACAAAGAGATCAATCAAGAGAATTCAGTCACCCTAAATATATATGACAGATGAATTGGCTAAGATATATAGAATATATATGATAGATGAATTCGCATATATTTAGGTTAGATATATGGCAAGCAGAATTCGTTGACTATATATATATTAAATAGAGCAAGGAATTCGTTATATATAGATAATAAATGAGAAAGCAAATTTGGGCCACTGGTATATATTATATGTGGTATACAGAATTGATCGCCAATAAATATATATATATTGTTGTAAACTAAAAGAATAATTGATAGATGAAGAACAATTAATTAATAATTGAGAGAGAGATATGAGAGAAAAATGTAAACAAGAGAGGCGAGAGAGAGCAGTGTATTACATGTATTGATATTGGATAATTTCTCTAACCAAAAAATCACATGAGATACAAACATATATATAGGCAAAGCATATTGAACAAATGGGTGGCATCAGGTGAGAGAGAGACGGTGGAGTGGAGGTAAGGTAAGATATTTTGTGGTGATATTTTGCATGTGTAAGAGAAGATATTTGTGGTGATATTTGTGGTGATATTTTGCATGTGTAAGAGAAGATATTTTGTGGTGATATTTTGCTTGTTATCACATGTGGTAAAAACCACATATTATAATACTCCCCCTTGGATTTATACCACATGTATTAATCTTTTAGGGAAAAACTCAATGGGATAAAACCTAAGTAAAATATATACAATGATCTCCTAGATCTTGTGATGCTAGATGTTCTTAAAACTATCTCGTTAAAAACCTTGTCAGGAAAACCCAGTGGGATAAAACCTGATTGAAGGGAAAAAGAGTATAGTGTACATATGTTCGTTCTGAACTTTGCTCCCCCTGATTATCTCGTTAAAAACCTTGTCAAGAAAACCCAGTGGGACAAAACCTGATCAAAGGGAAAAAGAGTACAATGCAAATATAACAATAGTTAATGTTTTCTTCAAAACATTTCTTACATTTATATTTTGCTAGGAAAAACCCAGTGGGATAAAAACCTGAGCAAAGATATCCATTGATCTGTCGGATAAAAATAATATTCATGATGATCCTTTGGATCAAGGTAATATATATACGATGATTAGCAAGATCAAAGTAATATTTACAATGATATTTTTGATCAAGATAACATATATATGATGACATATTGAATCAATGTTATATTTATGATGATTTTGTGGATCAAATGATTTTAGGGTGTGCTTGGAGAATTGCCTCATTAAAAACCTTATCAGGAAAACCCAATGGGACAAAAAACCTGATTGAAAGGGAAAAGAGTACAATGCACATATGCCCCAATATAATTAATATAATTCATTTGATATGCTCCCCTTGATGAGACGCTCCCCCTGATAAAAGTTCTTTTTAAAACAATCTTCTAGATTGCTAAACTGGGGTATACAGATGTTTATTTCATGAAATGAAATAACATCATAAATGATAGGAGGGAGTATAAGCAAAGACTTGCTTTATGGAGTAATATCCGTATGGAATCTTTTCAGAATCTTTTCAACATATTCTGATTGATGGGCAAACATTCCATTTGATCCATGCTCAACCTTCAGGTTGAGACAATATTTCCTTTCCCATGTCTTTCATTTTTAAACTCATTTACCAAAAATTCAAGAGTTTTCAGGGGCTCTCTAGGAGCTCCAATTAAATTCATATTATCAACATATGTTGTGAATATAGTAAATTTGAAATCTGATTTCTTTGCGAAGACACTTGGGTATATAATATAATTATTATACCCTTATTTTATCAGATATTCACTGAGACGGTTATACCACATCCGCCCAGATTGTTTTTAATCCATATAAGGATTTGTGTATGTTCATCAACTACAGATTACGAGATCTTGATTTACATGCTTCTAGCATTTTAAATCCTTCCGGGATTATAAATATCTGCATTGAGTGAATCATATAGATAAATTATTATTATGTCTGAAGACGCATTTCAAGCCTTTCAAAGGCAGCCAATTTTATCAAAAAAAAAATCGGAACGTAATCGTATTCATCAATAGTGAATACCAAGTTTCTGTAAGAAACATTGTATTACGAGTCGTGCCCCATATCTCACAATCTCGTTTTTCTTATTACGTTTCCGTATAAAGACCCATTAATATCCAACTAATTTGACATCTCCAGGTGTCTGGAGTACTATTGGTCTAAATACTTTATGTTTGGCATATGAAGTCAATTCTTCTTGAATTGCTTCTTTTCACTAAGGCCAATCATGCCTTTTGTATACAATCATTGATATTATGAATATCATAATTATCATTTATAATTTCAGTAGCGCTACTGTATATAAAAATACATCATCAATGATTGTTTCCTTATGATTCCAGATTTCTCTCATATGATTTATAGAAATTTTCTTAATTTCAATATACTTGAATCTCTGTTGAGATTTCTTCCATTACAATGGATTTAGTCATTTCATAGACTAGTATAGAAATTTTCTCAATTTCAATATACTTGTATCTCTGTTGAGATTTCTTCCACTTTCAATGGATTTAGTCATTTCATAGACTTGTGTCTCATTAATATATCAGACTCTTTCAGAGTTGATTTAGAGAAAGTGGATTTATTTATAACTCAAGTTTTATTTACATTAGGATCCTGATAACAATACCTTTCAAAAAGGTTCATAAGCTTATAATATGCATCAGATGATTTATTTGTTATCATTTACTATGATCATTCTTTAAGAACAATCACCCGGCCGAGGTTTATGAGATGACAATTTATAAAATCTTGTTACCTTTAATATATCAAGTAACAGATTAATAATTATCTGATGATTAATTATCTTTCGTATTTGAGTGATACAAAGATTGAAATGAGACACATTTATATATAGAGAACCGAACTGGTATCTCTATTTTATATAAGAGTAACTTTTCATTTACTCTTTCTGGAGAAACTTTCCATCTGGAAATTAATCAATATAATGATATATAGATTGTGCGTAAAAATATAAACTCTCAGAAGTTTAAATGATCTAATAGAGATTAATCAAAATCAAAATTAATCTCATAATGATATATAATTCTTATCTTAGATCATGCCGGAGATGAAATAAGATGATATATTACATAATCAAATATCTTAAAAATGTGAGCAATTCAATGACCAATTGCAAGTTGTAATGGTAAATACCGATGATAGGTAGTGAGTCATAGATGAATGCATCAACTTGTAATATAGAATATTCCATATAAAAATCGGTAATTGTATTGAAATAATAAAGTTCTCGTAATTACCTGGAAACATTTGATAAGTGATTCCGCTGATCCATTCTGATTATAAGTACATGCGAAAACTGGATATTGAACGTCGATCTCAACTGGAGACGTTTGATAATACACAAACATGTGACCATCATGTAGATGCATCAACTAGAACCATAAAATAATAAAAGGGTTCTTTTGGTGGATGAATATGTCCACATACTTCCCCTTATATGATAGGGATTCAAAACCAACTTTAGAATGAGATGGTTTATTTGGTGGATGAATATATCCACATATATCCCCTTTTCTGATCAGCGATATAATCCAGATGATAAATCACACAACTTTTCTATAATGAGTTTCTGGCCTGAATCATGCACAGATATTCAACACTCCTATGACATTAATAAAGTTATATGTCTTTGATCTAAACATATTTCTTTATATTTTGATTGAATGATATAAAGTATCATTGATACACAATTTAATACTGTCTGGTAATAAGATTGTAGCTTGTCTAGAGCATTTAATCAGATCCGCTGGATCTGATATGGTATTAACTTTATATGCTTTTGAACTAAACATATTTCTTTATGTTGTTCTTTAAATAATATCAAGTATCATTGATACATAATTTAGTATTGTTTGATAATGTAAGGATTCCCGTTTTGTTGATTGACTTATTTCGTGGTCAAACCACATGTTGGGGTTTTGAATGTAAGGGTAGTCTAAGTGATTAGTGTTGAAGATCAAAGGCCCTTCCATGACCTCAAGATACAAGCATGCCAAAGGTATAATCTCTTGTGCTTGGTTTTCTTTGAAGAGAATTAGTAGCACACACACACTTAGCATTCTTGCTATGATTGCATATTTGCTTATTTTTATGTTCATCTCTTCACATGTCACTTTACACACTCGCACTTTGGTTGATATATCTTGTTGTGTGTATATGTGCCTTATAATTCGTTTCCCGACATTGTTCGGAAACATCCGCGCTTGCACTAATGAGTGCTTGGTTTCGCGCGAAGACCGCCTATGGAGAATGCCCTTGTCTTCTCCTTGGTTTTCACCATTGTTGGTGATCGGCGGTTATGATCGGCGGCCTGGCCGCCGAATGAAACCGCTATTTCAGTCCAGTTTGGTCTGAAGCAATTATGCGGTCAAGATCGGCGGTCACGACCGCCGTTCGAAACCGCCGTTCATACCTGATCGATTTTAATCCCTCGGGTTTGATTCGGCGGTTGGATCGGCGGTCGCGAAACCGCCGAATGAAACCGCCGTTAATGCTCTGTTCTTCACGAGCTCAATTCGGCGGTCGTGATCGGCGGCCTAGCCGCCGATTGAAACCGCCGAACAGTGCATTTCAGGGGCAAAATTGTCTTTTCACATGCCCAATTCTTGATGTCTATAAATATCTTATTTTCTCATTCTCTGATAAAGCTTCTTGAGTCATTAGAACCCTAAACATTCAAGAGAGATTTTTGAGAAAAAATCAAATCAAGAACTCAACTTTAAACACTCAAATCAAATCCCTTTTGCATCAAATTTCATATTTGATCTTCTATGCCTTCATAGAATTGATCCATGCATAGTTTTGAATCATCATATCTTATTTGGTATGTTCTTCACTAATTTCATATTACTTTAGTGTTTTTCATATTAATACATCTCTTTAATTACTTGTATGCTTTTGATTATATGCTAGATACAAGTTAGAGATTATTTGTGATGAAAATGATTGAGTGTTGATTGTGATAGCTAATTAGGTTTTTGCTTAATCTTGATTAGCTAAGCTATTTGACATGTCATTTAGCAATTGATATCTAGGGTTGATTAAATTGATTATCTCATCATCCTAGATAAGCATCTAAGGTTACCTAGCCTTGTTTGTTATTTGAATATTCATATATATTCACATAGGTTGTTTCTCTTCATTGAGAAGTAAGTCTTGAGGCTAATAGTGCTTAGGCCTCAAGCAAATTGGAATAGGGTTGCTAATAAAGGCCTGCTGGGTAGAAGTGAGGGGTTACAGACCGGAGTGTTAGATGAGATCTACATAGGTTGTAAACTTCATTTCAATTAGTGATTTCGAGTTCCGAGTGTGGCGCACTATACAGCCCATGGTTTTTCCCAGTGGTTGGGTTTCCACGTATACATCAAGTGTTATTTAAATTCCGCACTATAGTACACTTGTATGTATTTTTGACTAGTAGGGGCATTTTCGTAAAATTGACTTGCATGCGAAAATTGGGTAATAATTAGATAAAATCTATTCACCCCCCCTCTAGCTTTATATAGAACACGCCTCTAATTTGTTTCAGATAACAATATCGTGGCTCTTCCAGAGCTTTCTATTAGATCCGTTGGACCTAATACATCAATAACATTTGCTCTCAGCAAAGTCGAATTTATAAAATATTTCTGATTCCGCAGAATTATATGAGTCGTTGCACTCTCAGCAAGACATATATTTTTCTTTCTGGGAATTTTATGGACATTATTTGTAATATCATTTTATATCTCATCTGGAATGATAATAAAGACCCCTCAAAATTTTTATTAATTATAAATCAACCCAAAACTCTTTAAAAATTGCAAATTGGACCAATAAGTTTTGGTAATTATAAATTGATCCAAAACTTTGTCAAAATTACAAAATGGCCCAAAATAATTGCAAAACAGTCCATCAAGATTATCGAATTCTCCAAAAGTGGCCCAAAAGAAAAACGAGCTTTGTGACTGATCTGGACCAGATCATGGGTCATGATCGACGATCTCTAATCGTCGCTGTAAAACACACTGGGCTGGTGTGAAAACAGACGAAGCCCACCAACAAGGTGGTGTTGACCCGAGGAGGCGATGGGTCTGGGTTGAAACCCACCAAACCCAGAAGCAAACCCATATAGGGGTTTGGTGATAGCAAAATAGATGATCTGATGATCCAACACCCATCACATTCACGTGTTTATCAAGTTCATCTATTGTCAAGTAGACTACTGATCTCAGAATTCCCCTTTTTCAGCAACTCTAAATTTTGCTCTCTTAAATTTTGCTCTCTAGAAGCATCAAACATGAATGAAATGGATAAAATATTACATCCAGTTTCATTATACATTAGGATCTTAAATCCTTTTATGTGATACTCACATCATCCTGTTGGATGTGTATGAAATGGATAAAATATTATTTCCAATTTCATTATACGTTAGGATCTTAAATCTCTTTTATGATACTCTCAACATCATGTTGGATGTGTATGAAATGGATAAAATATTATTTCTAATTTCATTATACGTTAGGATCTTAAATCATTTTTATGATACTCACAACATCCTGTTGGATGTGTAAATCCTTTTTCTCAAATGAATGATATGTAAATATATCACTTTATATATATGAGATAAAATAAAATCATGGATCATAATGATTTTTTGAACTTCCGGTTCGACCATGAACTGTAAGTTCATATATAATTATAATCTAAAAAACTTCAGATTATGAGTGGATTTGAAACCCCAGGTTCCAAATAATGAAGTATGGCATTCATGAATATAACACTGGATCCAAAACTCCAGGTTCTCATCGGTTTTCAATACCGTGCCGTATGGCATTCATGAATATAACACTGGATCCAGAACTCCAGGTTTTCATTGGTTTACAAAACCGTGCCGACTTAAATATCATAATTCCAGAAACTTTAAGTTCTGGTTCGTCGGTCTAGCCAATCTCATATGTTTAGTAAATAAACAGTTCCAGAACGGTATATATGTTCTGTAAATAAACAATTCCAGGAGGCTGAGCTCACCTGTTATGTTCCGTAAATAAACAGTTCCAGAACGATATATATGTTCTGTAAAAAACAATTCCAGGAGGCTGAGCTCACCTGTTATGTGCGTAAATAAATAGATGATCCATTGTCGGCATAAGCTAGTTTATACGGAATATATACAGATTCAGAATATTGAGATTTTAGAGAGAATAAATTCAGAACTATATATATATGTTCCGTTGTCGGCAAGAGCCAGTTTATACGGAATATATACAGATTCAGAATATTGAGATTTTAGAGAGAATAAATTCAGAACTATATATATATGTTCCGTTGTCGGCAAAAGCCAGTTTATACGGAATATATACAGATTCAGAATATTGAGATTTTAGAGAGAATAAATTCAAAACTATATATATATGTTCCGTTGTCGGCAAAAGCCAGTTTATACGGAATATATACAGATTCAAAATATTGAGATGTAATCTAATCACCCATCAGGGATCATTTTTATTTACATATGATCGTGCTGATAACGTGTTGTAAAATAAAAGAATAATTGATAGATGAAGAACAATTAATTAATAATTGAGAGAGAGATATGAGAGAAAAATGTAAACAAGAGAGGCGAGAGAGAGCAGTGTATTACATGTATTGATATTGAATAATTTCTCTAACCAAAAAATTACATGAGATACAAACATATATATAGGCAAAGCATGTTGAACAAATGGGTGGCATCAGGTGAGAGAGAGACGGTGGAGTGGAGGTAAGGTAAGATATTTTGTGGTGATATTTTGCATGTGTAAGAGAAGATATTTTGTGGTGATATTTGTGGTGATATTTTGCTTGTTATCACATGTGGTAAAAACCACATATTATAATATATATATATATTATTTACATGGCAATCGGGATTCCGTAATATATATATATATATTATGGCAATAAGGTTTTTGGATAACCTCTCTAAGGTCTTGGACTTGAGAGTTCTTTCTTTTGCTAGAGAAAAATAGAATCCAACTCTTAGACTAGTATGATTTTCGGCCAAGAGGAATAGAGAGAAAAGTTTGTTTTTATTTCGATAGTGCACTAGTTACTTTTACATCAAAATGTTTTGTGCACAATTTCGAATAAGGTTCACGCGAGTTTCAATCTAAAGATTGTGAATTCAAAAGTGACCTGAACATTCTTTGTTGTCTCTTGGAACTTGTTGTGACTAACGAAAAAGAAAAAGTTTTGTTAATCCATTCTCAGGTACACAATTCAAAGAGAAGGGAGACCACGCTCCTAGGTGATTCACGTTCGTGATAGGATTGGAAGATCTTGTGGATTACCATCGACGCAAAGTCAATCGGATCACGCGACAAAAGGTATTCTACTTTTTAGTATATATATATATGTTTAATTAATTAGAGGGTTAAGGTTTAAATTATGGAAAAAATTTAAACTATACTAAACTCGATTTTAGTCTCGCTTCCGCTGCGTGCAAACGTTTTTTTTTTTCCTACATTCTTGTCACTATATGATTGATTTGTATATCAACCTATTAATCATAATCTTGCTAGAATAATCTATTATATAATCACCTTTGGAATGACAACCTTATTTGATTAAAGAATTCAATAAACAGGATGGATTATTGTAGGAAATACCAACAACAATAATCCAAACCTTGTTGTGAGGTTAATCCATTTGAGATTGGTTATTTATGATAGTTTAAAAAGAACCCTTAATCCATTTTCAACTTCACTAATCCTCTAGCGTATCTCTTAATTGAATTCACCCACTTCTCTTATTTTAGATTGTTGAGATTCTATTTTCCCTATCACTTTTATTACTTTTACTTTATGCATGTTTTGTGGTATTTTAAACCACCCACTATCCACTTATTATGATTTATATTATCGCAATCTTAGATTAGTTAATCAACCTAACCATTACTTCATTTCCCTATGGAACGAATCCAACTTACTATTATTACGTTTCACATCCTAAAAGGGATTCCCAAGTGGTAAAACATTATTTTCCTACAAGATCACACATATATTTATATTGTTTTGATGTCCACAAATGACCTCATCAGTGCACGCAACGGAAGCGAGACTAAAATTGAGTTTAGTATAGTTTAAAATTTTTCTATAATTTGAACCTTAACCGTCTAATTAATTAAACATATATATATATACTAAAAAGTAGAATACCTTTTATCGCGTGATCCGATTGACTTTGCGTCGATGGTAATCTGCAAGATCTTCCAATCCTATCACGAACGTGAATCACCTAGGAGTGTGGTCTCCCTTTCTTTGAATTGCGTACCTAAGGATGGAAAACAAAATCTCTCCTCATGATCGTTAGTCACAATAAAATCCAAGAAAACTAGAAAGTATGTTCCGGTCATTTTTGAATTTAACAACCGTTAAGATTGAAACTCGCGTGAACATAATTCGAAGTTGTGCACAAAGCCTTTTGATATTCAAGCTTACAAGTGCACTATCGAAATTAGAACTCTCTTTCTCTATTTCTCTCTTGGCAGAATTTTAACACTTGTCTAGAGTATGAATTATTTTTCTAAGTGAAAGAAATAATTCACTCAAGCTAGAAGAAGAAGAAGTTGGGTGGCCGAAATCTATCCTATTAAATATATAGGGTGGCCAAATTCTTCTTCTTTTTCTATTAGGGTTGGCCGAATTCTTCTAGTGTAAGGATTTAGGGTTGGCCGAATTCTCTCCTAAAGAGGATTTGTGCTTTACCCTAATTCCTATCAACCTTAGAATCCTAACCCTAATACAACTCATAAGTGTTTAATCCAATTATGACTTATTAAAAGACTTCCTTATTTAATTAAATAAATAAACTTTATTATTTATCTTCTTACCAAATAAGTCTTTTATCTTTAATATACTACTACCAATAGTATAACTCTAGGAAACATATTTCCTGATCAGAAAAAGATTTTGATTCTCAATTAAATGATTAACTAATAAATTAATTAATTTCCATTTAATCAATCAATAAAATAAAATAATATTTTAGACTATTAAACTAGTCTTGCCGCCCACACCATATATATGGGCTTTAATATTATTTTCTTATTTTATTTAATCCATTAGACTTTAATTAAAAAGCCCACATGTGAACCAGACCCATTCTTACTAAAAGAAACAAGCCCACATGCCTTTCATTAATATATTAATATAATTGATCAGCCCATTAAATAAATAATATGCAAATTATATTCTTAATATATTATGAAAAGAATACGGTGTGTATAATATAAAGCTAGAGGGGGGGGGGGGGGGGGGGTGAATAGATTTTATCAAATATTACCCAATTTTCGCATGTAAGTCAATTTTACGAAAATGTCCCTAACTAGTCAAGATAATATATCAAGTGTAATATGTGCGGAATTTAAATAACACAAGATATATACGTGGAAACCATCACGGGAAAAACCACGGGCTGTTTAGTGCGCCACACACGGACCTCAAAATCCACTAATTGAAATGGAGTTTACAACCTATGTAGACCTCGTCTAACACTCCGGTCAATAACCCCCCACTTCTACCACGCGGGCCTTTAAAAGTGGCTCTAGTCCAATTTCTTATGTGACCACCTATTCCCGATATCCGACCTAATCCCAGTCAATCACACAAGACTTAAATCTCTCAAAAGAGATGCACAACCCTATGTGAATATGCAATGATATCCAAATATTGCAATAAGAGCTAGGGTACTCTAGATGCTTACCTAGGATTATAAGATGACAATATAATCAATCCTAGATATTACATGTAGCTATATGTCATGGCATATAACTTTAGCTAAGCAAAGGATAACCAATCCTAGATACAAAGCTATCACAAACCAACACTCAATCAATTCATCACAATTAATCTCTTTTCTTGTATTTAGCATATGATCTAAAACATACAAGTAATTTAAAAGAGATGGCTTGGTATTTAAAATACTAAAATAAGATGAAATTAATCAAAATCTTACCAAGCAAGTTATGATGATGCAAACCCATACATGGATGCACTCTATATAGACATAGGAGATGCAATATGAAATTTGATGCCAAAGGGGTTTGATTTGAGTGGTTAAAGGTGAGTTCTTGATTTGATTTTCT
This sequence comes from Acer yangbiense, assembly GCA_008009225.1. Classification (NCBI taxonomy): domain Eukaryota; kingdom Viridiplantae; phylum Streptophyta; class Magnoliopsida; order Sapindales; family Sapindaceae; genus Acer; species Acer yangbiense. Next base: position 31,371,590 of record CM017766.1, on the reverse strand, counting down.
CTCAAAATCTATCTTTGAAGTTTAGGGTTCTTAAGAGTAAAAGAACTTTTTCAGATAATGAGAAAGTGTGATATTTATAGACATCAAGAACAGGGCAAGTGAAAAGACAATTTTGCCCTTGAAACGCACCGATCGGCGGTTTCAATCGGCGGCCAGGCCACCGATATAGACCGCCAAATTGAGCCCGAGACAAACAGGGGAACAACGGCGGTTTCATTCGGCGATTTCGTGACCGCCGATACCAACCGCCGAATCAAGCCCGAGAGATCGAAATCAATCAGGTATGAACGGCGGTTTTGAACGGCGGTCATGACCGCCGATCGTGACCACAGACTTGCTCCTGGAAGCAAACTGCGGTTTCATTCGGCGGCCAGGCCGTCGATCATAACCGCCGATCACCAACAATGGTGAAAACCAAGGAGAAGCCAAGGGCATTCTCCGTGGGCGATCTTCGCGCAAAACCGAGCACACCAACGTGCACGCGCGGACATTTCCGAACATCCTTCGGGAAACGAATTACTCCACACTAAAAGCTAACATACATGAAGTGCAAGTGTGGGTATTGAATGCATCATAATGCCTATCATGTCATGGCATTTCATAGAACAAGATGAAAACAATATAAAGCAAGAAGAGATATTGAATAATCAATAAAGCACAATGCACACAAAATATAAACACAACATTCAAGAATAAGAGTTATGCATGTTGTGTGTGTGTGCAACTATATCTCTTCAAGACAAAAGTAAGCACTACAAGTATACCTTTGGTGCTTGTCCTCTTGAGGTCTTGGAGAGGGTCTTTGATCTTCAATTAATCACTTAGACTACCCTTACAACCAAACCCCAACATGTGGTTTGACCACGAAATAAGCCAATCAATTAATGGGAATCCTTACAATCTCCCCCTTTGGCTATTTCGTGATAAAACCACCACTCACATTGATTCCTCACAACATAATAGAAACTACGGGTCTACTATGATTTTCTACTTTACAAAGAGATAAGATAAATAGTCTTGAAGTCTTCAATCTCAAGTAGAACAATCAATCCCTGAAAGCACAGTTTCTATACTTTCCAATACAAGAAAAGGTGAGATGAATCAAGTGAGATAAAACAAGCATTTGCATTTAAGAATTTAAGTACAACATCATGCAATGTATAAATGTGCAAATGCTCCCCCTCAAAGGGTTACTCCCCCTCAATAAGTATTTTCCCCAACATGCACAATTGCTACTACAATTTGCAACTCCCCTTACCACAACCTACTCCCCCTTTTTATCATGATATAGACAAAGGAGTAGTCCCCAACCGGGTTACTCAAGGCAAAGAGAGATAGTAGCATTCTAGATATTTGCATAATCAATATAAGCCACTTTATGCAATCTCAATTAATCGGAGAGAAACAAGGAGTTTTATTAGAATAAAAATGTGTGAATCAAAAATGCTTTGCATACAAGACATATAGCATTCAAGTCCAAAATACCATGGTATTTGGCAAAGCAAATGACAAAGGTTTCTAATAGGAATTCAAACCAATTTCACCATTGTCATGAGAGAAGCAAGGATATAGAAATTTCATTGATTTCAATTTAAGAACAACTATATCCAACTTTATAAGCTAAACATGTCATGAGCAACTTTGCACCCTATTTGATTTTTCCGGGAATGAAACCCGTATGATAGTAGACATGTTTAACTAATAAAGAAAGAGAGACATTTGGATTGTAAAATCCTTGAATGGGTACAAGATCCTTTTTCATTTGAGTCTCATAAGCTTTTTCACACAAGTTTTTGCATTTAAGAATGCAATTATCAATTCATGCTTTTTCATTTGAGCATGTACATGAATTTCATGCTTTTCATAAGACATTAGCATGTTATAAAAGAATCATCATGTCATGAAGATAACTATAGGTCATTCATACATACTTCCTATGAAAATCTCCTAGTCCAAAATGCATGTTTGAACATAAATATGACATGGATTGTAAACAAGCAAGGTTCACACTTATAGAATTGAAAACATATATACATATGTGCAACCAAGCTTACTCAAGCAACAAAAAGAGAAGCATAAGATATTACAAATTTTTTGCAAGTGACAAGAATGCAAAAATAGCTCTCTTTGCTAGAGTTCCCCATATGGGGTTAGTATCAACCTTCATTAATGAAGGCGATGAGGTCCTATGGACCTACCAAGTCCATTGGACTTAGTTGAACCTATTTGAGACTTGTTAGTCTCGTAGCAAGCGGGTTTATCTTTCCTTATCCACATAGATATGACTTTTTTCTTCTTAGTGGTTAAGGGTTGCATGTCATTCACTAACCTAGGATTATTGACAAAGGATTTCCTAGGCTCATGCAAGTGGGCTTTTCTTAGCCTCTTTTTCTCTATCATGCTATTAATCCTACAATGCTTAATGTACTTAAAGCACTTAGGCCTAATATGCCCATAAACACCACAATAATGACAAGTTGGTACAAAGTAAGAATTCATACCATATCCGTGTGAAGTCATTGGAGACTCATCATGCATTTGATGTCTCCTTTGGTGTTGAGCCGGTTCATGTCTTCTATGTGGTTGAACCGGAATGGGTTGCCTCCTTGGATGAGGTAGCATGTTTTGCCTCTTTTCATAGTGAGTCATTTGTTGAGAAGAGTTGACTCGAGAGGCTCTAATCCGTTGAGCTTGGGATTGTCTTGCTTTCACCACCTTCACGTGTGCATTTTTCGAACATTGTCCTAGTTCTAACTCCTTCCTAGGAGTTTGCCCCGGTGACGCTTCTATCTTACCCAAACTCTTCACAAAGACGGTCTTCTTAGGAATTGAGCAATCCTTGCTCACTTCGAATCCAAGACCTCTTTTGTCACAAGGGCTTTTTCCTACACCAAGTATGTTGTCAAGCTTCTTGGTGTTTGTGGTCATTCTAGTCAATGACTCTTTGGCTTCAACAAGCTCTCTCTTCAAACCCTCTTCATTCCTCTTAGACAAAGCTAGCTCATCTTTTAGCTTGTCTTCTTCCACCATGGATCTTACCACTTCATCATTCAAGTGATCGACTTGTGTTGAAAGCCTAAGTAGTTCTTCCTTTAACCTTTGAATCTCTTTTTCATTCTTTAACTTAGAGCTTTCAAAACTTTCAAAGTTGTCCTTAAGATCCATCTTCTCCACTTGCTTCCTTAAGAGGTCATTGTATGTTGAAAGCTCTAGATTTTCTTCCTCTAAAATCCTTATAAATCTATCTTTCTTCTTCATGGAGCTTTCAACATTGACTATAAAGTCATGCACATCCATATTCTCTACATTTCCATTTGTAGAGTTAGATAAGGAGTCATCTCCACTAGTGTCATCTTCTAGACTCTCCTCCTCTCCTATGGATCCAATATCATCATCAAGACCTTCACCTTGATCTCTTGAGTCAATAAGTGCCATATCCCAATGTGAAGCAACAACTATCTCCTCTAGAGCTACTTCTTCGACTTTCTCTTCTATGGGATCACTAGCAATGGAATTCTTACCAACAACTTCATTTTCTTCATTAGTGGCACCCAATGCCTTGAAGTTATTGATAAGCTCATCATCACTTGATAACTTATCTCCCTCTCCGAAGTCATCACTTTCACTCCAAGTGGCGACCATCATTTTTTCTTTCTTGTTCTTCAAATTCCCACAATCGGGTGAGATATGACCTATGCCGCCACACTCATAGCAATGAACCCCTTTCTCTTACCTAGGCTCATGCTTCTTGAAGGGAGCCTTTTTCTTCAAGTCTTGGCCTTTGGATCCAAAGCCACGATTCTCAAACTTGACAAATTTCTTGAATCTTTGAAGCATCAAAATCATGTCTTCGTCCAAGTCACCTTTCTCCTCCTTCCCTACCTTAGAAGCACTCAAAGCAATTCCTTTTTGCTTCTTTTAAGGAGTAGAGCTAGGACCCTTCCTAGACTCGTAGGCGAGAAGTCTACCTATTACCTCGCTCGGCTTCATGTCCTTAAAATCACTATTTTTTTCTAAAGCCGTCACCTTAGACTCAAACCTCTTGGGAAGCGATCTCATTATCTTTTGCTTGATCCTTCTATCTGAGTAAGGGTCACCAAGTTGATGACTTTGGTTAACAATGTCCATCAACCTAATCTCAAAGTCGTTGAAGCACTCATTCTCCTCCATCCTAAGTGTCTCGAATTGAGTTTGGAGGACTTGAAGTTTGGAGTCCTTCACTACTTCGGTTCCCTTGTGTGCAACCTCTAAGATGTCCCATGCCTCCTTGGCTATCTTAGTGTTCTGAATCAGTTTGTACTGATTTTCGTCCACTGCACATATAAGGGCGTGCCATGCCTTTTGATTCCACTTGGACAACTCAAACTCGGGTTGTGTCCACTGTGCCTTAGGCTTGAGCACTTCTTCTCCTCCACCCATGGGAGTCATCATAGGAGGCAAATATCCATCTTCAATGGCCATCCATGCCCAATCATGGATTTGACACACATATGCCTCCATCTTCCCTTTCCATTGGGAGTAATTTATGCCCGTGAGGAGGGGTGGCCTTACGCTCGAAGCACCCTCATTTGAACCACCACTTCCACTCATAGTGTATAATGAATGGATGAAATGAATGCAAAATGTATGAATGATCAAAGAATCACACAAATGCAAAACACACCAAAAATGAGCTAGGATCACCTATGTATGTCTAGGAACCCGCTCTGATACCAATTGAAAAGAATACGGTGTGTATAATATAAAGCTAGAGGGGGGGTGAATAGATTTTATCAAATATTACCCAAGTTTCGCATGCAAGTCAATTTTACGAAAATGCCCCTAACTAGTCAAAATAATATATCAAGTGTAATATGTGCGGAATTTAAATAACACAAGATATATACGTGGAAACCCTCACGGGAAAAACCACCGGCTGTTTAGTGCGCCACACTCGGACCTCGAAATCCACTAATTGAACTGGAGTTTACAACCTATGTAGACCTCGTCTAACACTCCGGTCAATAACCCCCCACTTCTACCATGCGGGCCTTTAAAAGTGGCTCTAGTCCAATTGCTTATGTGACCACCTATTCTCGGTGTCCGACCTAATCCCGGTCAATCACACAAGACTTAAATCTCTCAAAAGAGATACACAACCCTATGTGAATATGCAATGATATCCAAATATTGCAATAAGAGCTAGGGTACTCTAGATGCTTACCTAGGATTATAAGATGACAATATAATCAATCCTAGATATCACATGTAGCTATATGTCATGGCATATAACTTTAGCTAAGCAAAGGATAACCAATCCTAAATACAAAGCTATCACAAAACAACACTCAATCAATTCATCACAATTAATCTCTTTTCTTGTATTTAGCATATGATCTAAAACATACAAGTAATTTAAAAGAGATGGCTTGGTATTTAAAATACTAAAATAAGATGAAATTAATCAAAATCTTACCAAGCAAGTTGTGATGATGCAAACCCATACATGGATGCACTCTATATAGACATAGGAGATGCAATATGAAATTTGATGCAAAAGGGGTTTGATTTGAGTGGTTAAAGGTGAGTTCTTGATTTGATTTTCTCTCAAAATCTATCTTTGAAGTTTAGGGTTCTTAAGAGTAAAAGAACTCTTTCAGATAATGAGAAAGTGTGATATTTATAGACATCAAGAATAGGGCAAGTGAAAAGACAATTTTGCCCTTGAAACGCACCGATCGGCGGTTTCAATCGGCGGCCAGGCCATCGATATAGACCGCCGAATTGAGCCCGAGACGAACAGGGGAACAACGGCGGTTTCATTCGGTGATTTCGTGACCGCCGATACCAACCGCTGAATCAAGCCCGAGAGATCGAAATCGATCAGGTATGAACGGCGGTTTTGAACGGCGGTCATGACCGCCGATCGTGACCGCAGACTTGCTCCTGGAAGCAAACTGCGGTTTCATTTGGCGGCCAGGCCACCGATTATAACCGCTGATCACCAATAATGGTGAAAACCAATGAGAAGCCAAGGGCATTCTCCGTGGGCGGTCTTCACGTAAAACCGAGCACACCAACGTGCACGCGCAGACGTTTCCAAACATCCTTCGGGAAACGAATTACTCCACACTAAAAGCTAACATACATGAAGTGCAAGTGTGGGTATTGAATGCATCCTAATGCCTATCATGTCATGGCATTTCATAGAACAAGATGCAAACAATATAAAGCAAGAAGAGATATTGAATAATCAGTAAAGCACAATGCACACAAAATATAAACACAACATTCAAGAATAAGAGTTATGCATGTTGTGTGTGTGTGCAACTATTTCTCTTCAAGACAAAAGTAAGCACTACAAGTATACCTTTGGTGCTTGTCCTCTTGAGGTCTTGGAGAGGGTCTTTGATCTTCAATTAATCACCTAGACTACCCTTACAACCAAACCCCAACATGTGGTTTGACCACGAAATAAGCCAATCAATTAATGGGAATCCTTACATATTAAATACAATTCTAGATGGACCCATAAATTGGTCCGGTAGAATATATCAAGTGATCCATGCAAGTCCGTGTGGATTGGGGATCTTGGCGGGCTATCTAAATTTAAGCTTCAATAGACATAACCTAATCACAATCAACAAATGATTCACTTAGGTCCGATCTATTAATTTTAACTCATTCCACTAATGAGCTAAAATTGAACTCTTAAATAAAGATAGAATAAGTAAATATTTCTCATTCGTACCCTAGACAATCTTATTGGAGATGGTGTATCCTCGTGAAGAATATCAGTAATCGCCAAGAGCTCATAGACCGCCTATAGCTCTCCAAGTTACCATATTTACTCATATGACCACATTTTGAACTTGGATATTTTGACTTGTCCAGAAGCCATATTTCAATAGACTCTATCGAAAACTTAACGTTAAGATTCAATATCCAATACCTCAAAACATCCATATGATGATATTCTACTCTCATTTAATAAATGGAGCCACGATGTCCATATCTATAAATGAAGTCCTCTATCGATTAACAAATGAATATCACCAAACTATCGAGGATAAACTATGCTATATAATCATACTCATTGATAACTCAAATGATACCACTTGCAACCATAAGTCCATCATTTATCTCGGGATTAAGATAGACTCTCCGATTGTCCTGATAATGAAAAGACTATTATCTATTGACGGTTCTAGATAAAGTATTTCATTGTGATCCAGTTCAATGCACCCAGTGCACTAGATTCTTTTACTCGAAGACCCTCCGATGATTTCAGACTCATCATAACTCATTTGATCCCATTCAAATGCTAGCAAAAGAATTCTACAACTTTAACAAGATAAAGGTGCCCAACCTTTAACTTAAGTTATGAACATTATTCAAGACTAACTAAAGAATTGTGTCTACCTCATACATATCCAGATGTACGAACAATTCTTCTTTTCTCATAGTCTTTTGACCTTATGATTATTTACTTTGATAATTATAATATTAAACTATAAATGCTATAAGATTTGTTAAACCAGAAATCACTTTATTAATATGAAAAGATTGTCAATTACAATATTACACTCTTACTATTGAGCATAATCCTAACATTTGTTTGTTTCCTTTTTAGACTCTGGTCAGCTTCACCATAGTTATTCTAGGGTTGCCAGTTGCGAATTCTATCTCTGTTCTTGAAGAGAGGGTGTTTTATATTCTGTCTTCCCTATTAAGTGCCGAGTATTCCCGATCGGGCTTTGTTGCCCGAGTTGATTCGCTTAGTTATGGTCGAGGTGGCTTTAGTTGATGCCGAATAGGTCGCTTCCATGGAGATTCTACTTCTCAAGTTAATTGTTCTTTCTTTCTGCTTAGTTGGCCTTTTACTGTGATGACGTGTCCTTTATGACAGTTTTTACCTATAACATCCCTAAAACGCACCGATCGGCGGTTTCAATCGACAACTAGGCCGTCGATCACAACCGCCGAATTGAGCCTGATAAGAACAGAGCATCAACGGCGGTTTCAATCGGCAGTCGGGGCCACCGATATAACCGCAAAATCAAACCTGAGAGATTAAATCAATCAGGTATGAACAGCGGTTTTGAATGGCGGTCGTGGCCGCCGATCGTAACCGTAGAATTGCTCTAGACAATTCTAGATGCAAACGGCGGTTTCATTCAGCGGTCGGGGCCACCGATATAATCGCTGAATCACCACTGAAGGTGAATCCTAAGGAGAAGCCAAGGCATTCTCCATCGGCGATCATCGCGCTGAACCAAGCACACTTTCGTGCATGCGCGGATGTTTCCAAACAATGTCGGGAAACGAATTACCAGACCTATAAACACACAACAAGATATAACAATCAAAGTGCTAGTGTGTAATGTGACATATGAAGAGAATGCACACAATTGTAAGAATGCAAAGCGTGTGTGCGCTTCTAAATCTCTTCAAAGAAAGTAAGCACTTAGAATTTTACCTTCGGTGCTTATCAAGATGAGGTCTTGAAAGGGCATGAACTTTAAACACCAACACCTAAGCTACCCTTACAATAAACCCCAATTGTGGTTTGTCCACGAAATGAGCCAATCAAGGTATGGGAATCCTTACAATTAGCACCAAGTCGCCCTCATTGAAGCTCCAGATCTTGACACCTTTGTTGAAGCAGCGGGCAATCTTTTGTTGATAGGCCGCCACCCTTAGGGCAACCCTGGCCTGCTTTTCTTCCAAGAGATCTAAGCACGCCCTGAGTTTGTCCTCATTGTCTTACGGGTTGTAGAGTTGTGTGTGAAAGCTAGGGAGCTTCAGTTCGATAGGTAGAACAACTTCGACTCCGAAGGCTAATGAATAAGGGGTCTCCCCAGTCGCAGTCCTCTTAGTGGTTCGGTAAGCCCATAAGATATTTGGGAGCTGGTCCACCCAGGCCCCCTTTTCCTCTTGCAGCCTTTTCTTTAACAGTTTCTTGATTGTTTTGTTTGCGGATTCGACCAAGAGATTTGTTTGGGGGTGGGCCACCGAGGTAAAACGACACTCGATCTTGAGATCTTCATAATAGTCCCTGAAGCTGCAGTTGTCAACTTGCTTGTCTAAGTCTTTGATTATTGCCATGGGGACTCCAAACCTGCACACCACATTCTTTTTTATGAACGCGGTCGTTTTTGCCTCTGTGATGCTGGTGAGCACTTCTGGCTCCACCCACAGGGTGAAGTAGTCTATGGCGACGACTGCGTACTTGGCCTGCTTGGTCCATGCAGGCAATGGTCCGATGAGGTCTGCTCCCCATACCACAAAGGGATAGGGGGATGAGATGATGGATAACCTTTCCAGAGGTTGATGCATGAGGTTTGTAAGGATTCCCAATTATTGATTGGCTTATTTCATGGACAAACCACATGTGGGGCTTGTTGTAAGGGTAGCTTAGGAATTTGTGAAAGTTCAATGGCCCTCTCAAGACCTCAATAGAAGAAGCACCAAAGGTAAATTCTAGTGCTTACATGCTTTGAAGAGATCATAGTTGCACACACTCACAACTCATGCATATTTCTTATACTTATATGTTGTGTGTTTTCATATGTGTGCATTCATAATTGTTGAATATCTCTTCATGCATGTTTATTTAATTGCATCTAGTTTATTGAAATGCCATGACATGTTTATGTTAGGATTATGCTCAATAGCAAGAGTGTAATAGTGTTTTTGACAATCTATTCATGTTAATAATGTGATTTCTGGTTTAACAAATCTTATAGCATTTATAGTTTAATTATCATAATTGTCAAAAGTAAATAATCATAAGGTCAAAAGACTGTGAGAAAAGAAGAATTATTCGTATATCTGGATATGTATGAGGTAGACACAATTCTTTAGTTAGTCCTGAATAATGTTCACAACTTAAGGTAAAGGTTGGGCACCTTTATCTTGTTAAAGTTGTAGATTCTTTTACTGGCATTTGAGTGGGATCAAATGTGTTATGATGAGTCTAAAATCATCAAAGTGGCTTTGAGTAAAAGATCTAGTGCACTAGGTGCATTGAACTGGATCACAATGAAAAGCTTTATCTAGAACCGTCAATAGATAATAGTCTTTTCATTATCAGGACAATCGGAGAGTCTATCTTAATCCTGAGATAAATGATGGACTTATGGTTGCAAGTGGTATCATTTGAGTTATCAATGAGTACGATTATATAGCATAATCTATCCTCGATAGTTTGGTGATATTCATTTGTTAATCGATAGAGGACTTCATTTATAGAGATGGACATCGTGGCTCCATTTTATTAAATGAGAGTATAATATCATCATATGGATGTTTTGAGGTAATTGGATATTAAATCTCAACGTTGAGTTTTCGATAGCGACTATTGAAAACATAGCTTCTGGACAAGTCAAAATATCCAAGTTCAAAACGTGGTCATATGAGTAAATATGGTAACTTGGAGAGTTATAGGCGGTCTATGAACTCTTGGCGATTACTGATATTAATCACGAGAATACACTATCTCCAATATGATTGTCTAGGGTATGAATGAGGAACATCTTCTTATTCTATCTTTATTTAAGAGTTCAATTTTAGCTCTTTAGTGGAATGAGTTAAAATTAATAGATCGGACCTAAGTGAATCATTTGTTGATTGTGATTAGGTTGTGTCTATTGAAGCTTAAATTTAGATAGCCCGCCAAGATCCTCAATCCACACGGACTTGCATGGATCACTTGATATATTCTACCGGACCAATTTATGGGTCCATCTAGAATTGTACTTAATATATTAAGAATATAATTTGCACATTATTTATTTAATGGGCTGTTAAATTATATTAATATATTAATGAAAGGCATGTGGGCTTGTTTCTTTTAGTAAGAATGGGTCCAGCTCACATGTGGGCTTTTTATTAAGGTCCAATGGATTTAATAAATATATGGCCCATGATAGAGTACTTGGGCGGCAAGGCTAATAAATTAGCTTATTATATTATTTTATTTTATTATTTAATTAAATGGAAGTTAATTAATTATTTAATTAAAAATCAAAATCTTTTTTCTGACTAGGAAATACGTTTCCTAGTGTTATACTATTGGTAGTAGTATACTAAAAATAAAAGACTTTATTTGGTAAGTAGATAAATAAGAGATTTATTTATCTAGTCAAATTAGGAAGTCTTTGAAATAGTCACAAATACACTAAAGAGTTGGATTAGGGTTTGGAATTCTAAGCAAATCTACCTAGGGTTAGGATTTAGGTCAAAAGACAAAAATCCTACATGGTAGAGGAAATTGCCGTGATATACATAGAAATATATTTGGCACATGGCCAAGATATATATGAGAAATATATATGTCACTTGGAATATACGCAGATTAATATATATGGTAAGAGGAAGATATATATAGCAATATATATTATTCTTGCAACCTAAAATGTGTGTGCCGCAAGATATATTATTCTTGCAAACATATATGTGGGTGCCGCAATATATATTGGTTTAGGCATGTAGCATTAGTGCACTTTAAGAGGTGTGCAGAATTTATGCAATATATATGTTGTATATATATATATATTCTTGAAAAAGAATTTGGTGAACCCTAGGTCTTGGACTTGAGAGTTATTTCTTTTGCTTGAGAAAAATAAAATCCAACTCTGAGACTAGTGTGATTATTTTCGGCCAAGAGAAAAGTGAGAAGAGATTGTTCTTATTTCGATAGTGCACTGGTAACTTTTACACCAAAAGGTTTTGTGCACAATTTAGAATAAGGTTCACACGAGTTTCGATCTAACGATTGTGAATTCAAAAGTGACCGGAACATTCTTTGTAATCTCTTGGAAGTTTTTGTGACTAACGAAAAAGAAAAGATTTTGTTATCCATCCTCAGGTACACAATTCAAAGAAAGGGAGACCACGCTCCTAGGTGATTCACGTTCGTGATTGGATTGGAAGATCTTGCGGATTACCATCGACGCAATGTCAATCGGATCACGTGACAAAGTTATGATACTTTTGATTATATATGTTTAATTAATTAGAGGGTTAAGGTTCAAAATATGGAAAAAAATTTAAACTATACTAAACTCTATTTTAGTCTCGCTTCCGCTGCGTTTACTGTATTTTTCCCTACAATTTAGGCATTAGGATGCAAAGTCATGAATTTTATTCATGCATGTTTGAATTGAGTGCATCTTGTTCAATGATAATGCCATGACATGTTAGGCATTAGGATGCATTCAATACCCACACTTGCATTTCATGATTAGTCTTAAGTGTGGTGTAATTCATTTCCGTTTGTGTGATCGAAAACGTCCGCGCTTGCAGGATGGTGTGCATTTCTTAGCACGATGGTTGACCACTTGAGAAGGTCTCATTCTTCTCTTGGATAAGTGGTAGTTTTGGTTTGGTTGTTTGGAGTAAAGTGTCTAGTTTCAAAAGATTGGATTTCAATGTTTTAAATGTTTTTCAAAACTGACCTTTGTATGGTCATGTGACCATAACTTTTTATAAAAAGATTGAAATTGAGTTTTGTAAATTTCTGAACAAATTAGACACCCATACCTTTCCAACGGTATATTATTCGTAATATTTCATGACCGTTTGGATTGGTTTTGAATTCTCCAAAGTGACCACCAAAACAGGGCAACTATGTTGTTGTCCGTTTCTGACCATTGGTCACTCTATTGACCATAACCTTTTCTACAGACATCGAAATGTCATTCCATAAATTGGAGTAGAAAGTATACTTCCATACCTTTCCAACGGTATATTATACGAAAGGTTTTGATGTCGTTTGGTCATGTTTCGGTGCGCTCGAATTTGGAGCTGAAGTGCTGTTGCATGATTCTGCGGCCTGGCCGCTGATTCGGCCGCAGAATGCCCAATGACATCTTTTTAACATTCTCAAAACGTCGTAGCTTCATTTGGCACCTATAAATACTCTCTTATCTCTCCTTCTTCAACATAACTCTCCCAACTGAAACCCTAGAGAGAGAATTCACTTTCTAGAAAGAGAAAGAGATATTCTTGAGAGAGAAAGAGAGATTCTTGAGAAAGAAAGCACCAAGCTTGCTTCTTTAACTCTCCAAACCCAAAACCCATCTCCATCTTGCATCATTCAACATCATTTGAGCATGGGTCTTCATGGTTTCATGACTAGGTAAGTTAGAACTTTATTGAATATCATTTAATGTTCTTCTTACAATAGATTAGGTATTTATTGCATGATTAAATACCTATGTAAGGATTCCCATTATTGATTGGCTTATTTCGTGGTCAAACCACATGTTGGGGTTTGGTTGTAAGGGTAGTCTAGGTGTTTGTTGAAGATCAAGACCCTTTCCAAGACCTCAAGAGGACAAGCACCAAAGGTATATATCTAGTGCTTACATTGGCTTGAAGAGATATAGTTGCACACACACACACAACATGCATAACTCTTATTCTTGTATGGTGTGTTTATATTTTGTGTGCATTGTGCTTTATTGATTTATTCAATATCTCTTCTTGCATGTTGAATTGATTGCATCTTGTTATATGATAATGCCATGACATGTTAGGCATTAGGATGCATTCAATACCCACACTTGCACTTCATGTATGTTAGCTTTTAGTGTGGAGTAATTCGTTTCCCTAAGGATGTTCGGAAACGTCCGCGCGTGCACGGTAATGTGCTTTGTTTTGCGCGATGATCGCCGGTGGAGATGCCTTTGGCTTCTCCTTGATTTCACCATTTTTGGTGACTCGGCGGTTACGTTCGGCGGCCTGGCCGCCGTTCGAAACCGCCGACTGAGACCTGATTGAAATATATCTCTCTGGTCCAAAACGGCGGTTGGGATCGGCGGTTTCCAAACCGCCGAATGAAGTCGCCGAAGTTCCCCTGTTCCACACGGGAGCCATTCGGCGGTTAATTTCGGCGGCCTGGCCGCCGAATTAAACCGCCGATCGGTGCGTTTCAAGGGCAAAATTGTATTTTCACCTGCCCTGTTTTTGGTCTCTATAAATACATCCTTATCTCTGGTTCAGAACACAAGTCTTTGATTATAAGAACCCTAGAGAGATATTTAGAGAGACTTGAGAGAGAAAGCTTAAAGATCATATCTTTATCTCTCTAAACCCATCCCCACATGCATAAATCTTCATCTAAGCATCATCTAGGATCATCTAGCATATGCTAATGCATGGGACTTCTTCAACACACATGGTATGATTTGTTGAACACTTTTATCTTACATAATTAGTGTTTCTACTTATCAATTTTATCTCATATTTTACTTATATGTGTTTAGATTAATTTCTACATATAAGATTGAGATTATGTGTTGATTGGGTTTTTATTTGTTAGCTAGGCTTTAATGTTCATATGCCATCTAGCTAATTGATCTCATTTATTGATTGAGATTATTGTTCATAGCTTATTTGATTAGGTCATTATTGCCTAAAAGCTATGCCATGAACATTCTTGTGTGATGTATTGATAACTAGGTTGATAGATTATTTTTTAATCAACTAGTTAATCCTTTGAATGTTTGTGGGTTTTATATGATAGCTTTGTATCTAGGATTGGTGATCCTTTACTTAGCTAAAGTTATATGCCATGTCATATAGCTATATGTGATATCTAGGATTGATTATATTGTCATCTTATAATCCTAGGTAAGCATTTAGAGTACCCTAGCTCTTATTGCATTAATTGAATATTCATACATATTCACATAGGGTTGTGCATCTCTTTTGAGAGATTGAAGTCTTGGGGCTAAGTGTGCTTAGGCCTCAAGCAAATTGGACTAGAGCCGCTATAAAAGGCCCGCGTGGTAGATTAGAGGGTGCTCACGCCAAGAGTAGTGTATCAGGGGATATCACTAGGGATTGAACCAAGAGTGGCGATTGGTAGTGTCCATAGCCTGAGGTTATCTAGGGTGAGGGTCCGAGAATCACTTGAGGGTGTAACCGTCTTTTCATATAGTGGATTTCGAGGTCCGAGTGTGGCGCACTTAACAGCCCGTGGTTTTTCCCAGTGGTTGGGTTTTCCACGTATACATCAAGTGTCTTTTACTATTTCCGCATCTTATTACACTTGTATGTTTTGTTGACTTGCTAGGGGTATTTTCGTAAAATTGACATGCATGCGAAAATTGGGTAATAATTAGATAAAATCTATTCACCCCCCCTCTAGCTTTATATTGATGAACACACCTCGAGTTATTTTTAAGAACTTTCAACCTAGACTCTCTTTATTGCATATATTTATGAGTCTTGATAGCATAATTGGGTTTGTATTTTGATAGCTCAATTGATTAGGTCATTTTTGCCTAAAAGCTAAGTCATAAACATTCTTATGTGATTTATTGATAACTAGGTTAATAGATTGTCTTTTAATCAACTAGTTAAGCTTTTGAATGTTTGTGAGTTGTTTGTTGACAATTAGGTTGCTAGAATCATCTTGCATCTAATTGAGTCCTCATGTGTGTTCATGTAGGATTATTTATGATAGCTAGGTTTTCATGCTTATATGTCATCTAGCTAATTAATCTCATTACATGATTGAGATTGTTTTTTGATAGCTAGGATTTCATGATTGATATATACATCTAGCTAATTAATCTCATTGAAATGTTTGAGATTGTTTTTAATAGCTATTGTATCTAGGATTGGTTATCCTCTACATGGCTAAGCTTTATGACTTGTCATTTAGCTCATGATATCTAGGATTGTATTAATTGTCATATTATCATCCTAGATAAGCATATAGGGTTACCTAGCTCTATTTGTTCCTTGAATAACATCATATATTCACATAGGCATTTTTATCTCTTCACTGAGAAGTAAGACTTGTGTGGCTTCCGGGATTAGATTGCCTTTTGTCACAAGCGATTGAAAGTCTTGTGTGATGACCGGGATTAGGTCGTACACCGGGATTAGGTGTTCACATAAGCAATTGGACTAGGTTCACTCATACCGGGAGTAGGTAGTGGTAGTGAGTTACATACCGGGATTAGGTTGTAATCTTCATTATCATTAGTAGATTCGAGGTTCGAGTGTGGCGCACTTACCAGCCCGTGGTTTTTCCCGTGAGGGTTTCCACGTAAATATTAAGTGTTATTTAATTTCTGCATTTTATACTTGATTTATTGCTTTATCTAGTTTGAGGTAATTTCGTAATATTGACTATACACGAAAAATTGGGTAATATCTTTAAAATCTATTCACCACCCCCCCCCCCCCCCCCCCCCCCCCCCCCCCCCCCCCCCCCTCCTCCCTCTAGATTAATATTAAACACACCAAGTATTTGTTTCAAGGTTTGCCACCTTTTGGCAAGGTACACAAGCACAGACGTACAGACAAGTGTCCTCATGTAGGGTCGGCCAGAAGTACCCCATCCTTAAGACTTGGTGCGCAAGGGCATCTCCTCCTGAATGATCTCCGTAGTCACTTGAGTGGACCTCTTTCAGCGCCCACTTGGCTGTTAGGATTATGCTCAATAGCAAGAGTGTAATGTTGTAATTAACAATCTTTTTCATATTAATAAAGTGATTTCTGGTTTAACAAATCGTATAGCATTTACAGTTTAATATTATAATTGTCAAAGTAAATAATCATAAGGTCTAAAGACTATGAGAAATAAAGAATTGTTCGTACATCTGGATATGTATGTGGTAGACACAATTCTTTAGTTAGTTTTGAATAATGTTCACAACTTAAGTTAAAGGTTGGGCACCTTTATCTTGTTAAAGTTGTAGAATTCTTTTGCTAGCATTTGAGTGGGATCAAATGAGATATGATGAGTCTAAAATCATCGGAGTGTCTTCGAGCAAAAGGATCTAGTGCACTGGGTGCATTGAACTTGATCACAATGAAAAGCTTTATCTAGAACCGTCAATAGATAATAGTCTTTTCATTATCAGGACAATCGGAGAGTCTATCTTAATCCTGAGATAAATGATGGACTTATGGTTGCAAGTGATATCATTTGAGTTATCAATGAGTACGATTATATCGAATAGTCTATCCTCGATAGTTTGGTGATATTCATTTGTTAATCGATAGAGGACTTCATTTATAGATATGGACATCGTGGCTCCATTTATTAAATGAGAGTATAATATCATCATATGGATGTTTTGAGGTAATTAGATATTAAATCTCAACGTTGAGTTTTCGATAGTGTCTATTGAAAACATGGCTTCTGGACAAGTCAAAATATCCAATTTCAAAACGTGGTCATATGAGTAAATATGGTAACTTGGAGAGTTATAGGCTGTCTATGAACTCTTGGCGATTACTGATATTAATCACGAGGATACACTATCTCCAATATGATTGTCTAGGGTATGAATGAGGAGCATCTTCCTTTTCTATCTTTATTTAAGAGTTCAGTTTTAGCTCTTTAGTGGAATGAGTTAAAATTAATGGATCGGACCTAAGTGAATCATTTGTTGATTATGATTAGGTTATGTCTATTGAAGCTTAAATTTAGATGGCCCGCCAAGATCCCCAATCCACACGGACTTGCATGGATCACTTGATATATTCTACCGGACCAATTTAAGGGTCCATCTAGAATTGCATTTAATATATTAAGAATATAATTTGCACGTTATTTATGTAATGGGCTGCTCAATTATATTAATATATTAATGAATGACATGTGGGCTTGTTTCTTTTAGTAAGAATGGGTCTGGTTCACATGTAGACTTTTTATTTAAAGTCCAATGGATTAAATGAAATAAAGAAAATAATATATAGCCCATTTGTTTAAGTGGGGCGGCAAGAAGGTTTTATAACCTAATATATTATTTTGTTTCATTGTTTTAATTAAATAAGAATTAATTAATTTATTAATTAATTGTTTAATTAAGAAACAAATCTTTTCTGAATAGGAAATATATTTCCTAGAGTAATACTATTGTAGTAGTTTACTAAAAGTAAAAGACTTGTTTGAAAAGAAAATAAAGAATTAATTTTATTTATTTAAATCAAATAAGAAGTCTTTTTTATTTAGTCAAATAAAAGAATAAAAGATTTATGAATTAAATTAGGGTTTGAAGTCTTAAACTAGATGGGAATTAGGGTGCAACACAAACTCTTTTAAGCTTGTATGTTGCGGCAACCCTAGTCCATTTAGGTTAGAGAATTCGGCAACCCTAAAAGAAAGAAGGAAAGAAAATTTGGCCACCTATATATTCACTCATATAGGTTTCGGCCAACCTAATGCTTGGTGCTTGAGATTCTATTTTCTTCTTCTTCTCAATTCATAGAGAGATTAATTTATTCTACTAAATCATAAAAGAGTGTTAGATTATTCTTTGATGGTATACTATTTGCTTATTCATCAATAAGCTTGTGTGTACGACATCGATCTAGGTTCACGCGAGTTTCGATCATTAGATTGAGAACTCAAAAGTGACCGGAATAATCTTAGTATTCTTTTGATTGTTTTTGTGACTAACAAAGAAAAGAAAAGTTTGTTTGTCCATTCACAGGTTTGCAATTCAAAGAAAAGGGAGACCACGCTCCTAGGTGATCCACGTTCGTGCTAGGATTGAAGATCTTGCGGATTACCATCGACGTAAGTCAATCGGATCACGCGACAAAAGGTATTATTCTTTTGTTAGATAATATATATATTTAATTGATTAAAGGGTTTAAGGTTCATAAAAGGAAAAATTTTTACAAGTCACTAAATCTATTTTTAGTCTCGCTTCCGCTGCGTGTACTACGGTATTTTTCCCTACAATTGGTATCAGAGCCTAGGTTGAACCCTTTTAATTAATTAACGTATATATACGTGGATCTATTTCTTTTTATTGTGATTATGCATGTTTAGAAAGAGATGGCACTCTAGGTATTCGCATATATAATTACATGTGATGTATGGATTTATATATGTTTTATGTGGATTGTTTTTGCTCAATTTTGGTCCTAGATTTTCAATGTATTTTTGTTATGGAATTGTAACAAGAAGGGTGGTCTATCATCGCCATAATTACTTCTTGGTAGTTGCTAGGTTTTATTATTTTTTATATAGGTGCAGTATTTTTTTAATACTACTGCAGTTTTTTTAATTTTTATTATGTGCAGTTTTTTGTTTGTAAAAAGTACTGCAGTGATTAAAAAAAAAAAAAAATACTGCAGTATTTTATTTGTTTAAATACTGCCGTAATATATTTAGGTGTTGAAGATTCGAAGACACAAAGAAAAACGAAGCAACCGGAACCGAGAACGAGCACCGTGCGCACCCTAGGAGTGGATTGGGCTGCGCATGGCAAGCCCAAGCTTGGTGGGCTGCGCACGGCAGCCCTAGGAGTCTTCATGGGCTGCGCACAGCAGCCCCTTTGTGGGGTTGTGGGTTGTGCACGCCCATGGGGTTGGGCCAAAGGATGAGCGTATGGTTGATGGGCCACTTGAAGATCTTGTATTCCTAAACAATTGTAATTTACTTGTTTTTCTAGGATGGGCCAAAATTGTTGCTATTTAATTTATGCTTAGATATTACAATATTTGTTATTGTATGATAACATGACATATAGAATAGGAGTGCCACTCATATATCTCTTTTGGTATGAACATGCATTGAATGATTTAGGTATCTAAATTGGCATCTAGATAACTTGGTAAATCATTCTATGGGATTTAATCACACGCCTTAAATAATTGAGTGGGAGAAGGTGTTTTTGTAACACCTATGGCCTCCAAGGTTAGTTGAGCTTAATTATTTATTGGTAATCCCCCCAAGGGGCGTCCATGAATGGAATTTAGCAACATACTTGTAAGGATTCCCGTTGTTTTTAATTGGCTTATTTCGTGATCAAACCATATGTGGGGGTTCTTTGTAAGGGTAGCCTAAGTATCGGTCTTAATGTTCGAAGCCCTTTGAAGACCTCGTGTTGATAAGCACCGAAGGTAAATTTCTATGTGCTTACCTTTCTTTGAAGAGATTTAGAAGCACACACACACTTTGCATTCTTACATTTGTGTGCATTCTCTTCATATGTCACATTACACACTAGCACTTTGATTGTTATATCTTGTTGTGTATTTATGTGTCTTGTAATTCGTTTCCCGATAGTGTTCGGAAACGTCCGCGCATGCACTAGAATGTGCTTGGTTTTGCGCGAAGACCGCCCACGGAGAATGCCCTTGGCTTCTCCTTGGTTTTCACCTCTGTTGGTGATTGGCGGTTATGATCGGCGGCCTGGCCGCCGAATGGAACCGCCGTTTGCTTCTAGGAGCAATTCTACGGTCACGATCGGCGGTCACGACCGCCGTTCGAAACCGCCGTTCATACCTGATCGATTTCGATCTCTCGGGTCTGATTCGGCGGTTAGGATCGGCGGTCACAAAACCGCCGAATTAACCGCCGTTTATGCTCTGTTCTTCACGAGCTCAATTCGGCGGTCATTATCGGCGGCCTGGCCGCCGATTTAAACCGCCGATTGGCGCGTTTCTTTGAAACTTACTTAAACGACCACACTTTGATTTGGCCCCCTATATATATGCCACTTTGACTTTAGGTCAATTAAGAGAGTTCATATTCAGAATTCATACTTAGGATATTTTTCAAAGAGAAGAAAAATTCCAAGAACTCCATTCTTGATTCTCAAACACTTTTCATGATCATCAATCATCATCTAGCATCATCTTAGATCATCTAGATGTCATCTAGCATGGAATCTTCATCATACTTTGCTTGGTAAGCTTTTCACTAATATCTTACATGT
The DNA here is from genome assembly GCA_008009225.1 of Acer yangbiense. Lineage (NCBI taxonomy): Eukaryota > Viridiplantae > Streptophyta > Magnoliopsida > Sapindales > Sapindaceae > Acer > Acer yangbiense. The sequence goes on along the minus strand of CM017766.1, from coordinate 31,350,906 downwards.
TTTGTGTTTCTCTTATCTAGCAATCTCAATTAATTACTTGTTTGTTATTTTGTATGCTTTAGATACAATATTGAGATGAGTATGATGTATGTTTGAGATTTTATATTGTGCTTGCATATTAGGTTTTGTGCTTAATATTGATTAGCTAAACTAATTGACATGTCATTTAGTTTTGATATCTAGGATTATACTTAATTGCATATTAATCATCTTAGATAAGCATATAGGGTTTCCCTTGCTCTATGTTGCATTTTGGATATTCACATATATTCACTTAGGGTTGTATTCTCTTCAAAGAGAAAGTAAGTCTTGTGTGTAGCATCCGGGATTAGGTTGCTTAGAACGCAAGCAAATTGGACTAGGTTCACTCATACCGGGATTAGGTAGGTGTGTGATTACTTCCGGGATTAGGTTGTAATCGTTTGCACATTTAGTGGATTCGAGGTTCGAGTGTGGCTTACTTACATAGCCCGTGGTTTTTCCCGTGAGGGTTTCCACGTAAAAACCAAGTGTTGTTTTAATTTCCGCACCATATTACAATTGCTTGGTTATATTATCTTGAGGGCATTTTCGTAATTTTGACTAACACGAAAAATTGGGTAAAAAGCGTAAAATCTATTCACCCCCCCTCTAGATAGCTTTATACACACCGTGCTATTATTTGTTTCAATTGGTATCAGAGCGGGTTCCTAGACATACATAGGTGATCCTTGCTCATTTTGGTGTGTTTTGCATTTTGTGTGATTTTTTGATTTATTCATACATTTTGCATTCATCTCATTTGCATTCATCCAAACACTATGAGTGGTTTCGGGATGAGCAAAGAGGGAGCGTCGAGCGTGAGGCCACCGTTGCTCACCGGTGATAATTACTCCTCATGGAAGGGGAAGATGGAAGCATACATATGCCAAATCCATGATAGGGCATGGATGGCGGTTGAAGATGGATATGCTCCACCTATGATGACTTCTACGGATGGAGGAGAAGAAGTTCTCAAGCCTAAGGCACAGTGGAGTCCTCAAGAATTTATTGACTCCATGTGGAACAACAAGGCTATTCATGCCATCCGATGTGCAGTGAGTGAAAATCAGTACAAACTGATTCAAATTACTAGGATTGCTAAAGAGGCATGGGACATCCTAGAAGTTGCACATGAAGGCACCGAGGTTGTCAAGGACTCAAAGCTTCAAGTCCTTCAAACTCGGTTTGAGACCATTAGGATGGAAGAGCACGAGCACTTCAATGACTTCCAAGTGAGACTAATGGACATTGTGAACCAAAGTCACCAACTTGGTGATCCTTACTCGGATAGAAGAATCAAGCAAAAGATCATGCGATCACTTCCCGAGAGGTTCGAACCCAAAGTGACGGCTTTAGAAGAAAATGACACTTACAAGGAAATGAAGCCGAGTGAAGTCATTGGAAGACTTCTAGCCTATGAATCAAGAAAGGCTACCACATCTCCTCCTAAGAAGAAAAAGGATATTGCCTTGAAGACATCCAAGATGGAAGAGGAGGAGGATGACTCATATGAAGACATGGCACTCATTGCCAAAGGATTCAAGAAGTTCTTGAATCTTCAAAAGAGTGATTATGGCTCAAAGGGGAATGACTTCAAGAAGAAGAAGTCCACTATTAAGAATGTCAAGCCATATCATGAGATGTCTTCAAGAGAGAAGATTCAATGCTACGAATGTGGAGGATTCGGGCATATCTCCAAGGAATGTGCTAACTTGGAAGATGAAAGAGAGGAGGTCGCCACTTCAAGTAATAGTGATGAAGAGATTGTGGCAAAATTCTTGGCATTAGGTTGCTCTCACAAGCGGGACAACAAAGTGAAAGTTGTTGAAGGAAGTCCCTCAAGCTTGAATGATTGTGAGAACAACTATTTTGCCTTTCCGATCTCCTACAATGAAGAAGAGAATGAGAGTCAAGAAGAAAGTGACTCTAATAAAGACGACTCTTCATCTAACTCCTCACATGGATATGTGAAGAAAAAGGTTCTAGATAAACACCTCACTGAGTTTAAAAGCTTAGCAATGAAGACCAAGGAAAAGATACGAAGATTGAGATAAGAGAATCTAGACCTTGAAGCTCATGTTGACCACTTAAGTGAACAAGTGGATAGATCCAAGAATATTGAAGATAAGCTAAGAAAGGAGTTAGACTTATCTAAGAGGAATGAAGAAGAATTAAAAAGAGAGCTTGAAGAGGCTAAAGGATCAAGGACTAGGATAGTTTCTAGCACCGAAAAACTTGACCACATGTTAAGTGTTGGAAAGAGTCCGTGTGATAAGAGAGGTCTTGGGTTTGAAGATAGTAAGGAGTCCTCCACTCCTAACAAGACCATGTTTGTCAAAAGCTTGAGCTACAAAGAAGATTCACCGGTGCAAACTCCTAGGAAGAAGATTGAGCTAGGACAATGCTCTCATAGTGCACAAGTGAAGGTAGCTCCAAGAAGACAACCTCAAGCTCAACCTACAAGAGTTCCTCATGCTAACTTCCCTCAAACTCAAATCCATCAAGGGAAGAGACCAATCATGCAAACTCAACCGTGGAAGCAACCAAGTCTTGGTCAACAACAAAGAAGGAGAAATCCTATCCAACAACCAAGACAACCACAAAGACATGGGAAGGCTCCTATACATGCACAAGGACATGGTATGATTCCTAACTTTGTCCCTACATGTCATTTTTGTGGTGTTGATGGTCATATTAGACCAAAGTGCTTTCGTTACATTAAAATGTGTAGAGTTAAAAGCATGATTGAGAAAAAGAAAGCTAGAGCTAGAATGCATACTCATAGGAAGGAAGAAATTCATTTACATGATCCTATGACATCTAGATCTCTAGAACAATTGACCACTAGGAAGAAAAATGTCACACCTATGTGGATAAGGAAAAATGAACCCGCTTGCTACGAGACTATCAAGTCTCAAATAGGTTCATCCAAGCCAAATGGACTTGGGAGGTCTATAGGACCTCATGACCTTCATTGTTGAAGGTTGATGATTGACCCCATATGGGGAACTCAAGCAAAGAGAGCTATTTTGCATTCTTGTATCTTGCAAAAAATTTGAAATATCTTATGCCTCTTCTTTTAATTGCTTGAGTAAGCTTGGTTGTACATATGTATATATGTTTTAAAATTCCATAAGTGTGAACCTTGCTTGTCTACAATCCATGTCATATTTATGTTCAAACATGCATTTTTGGACTAGGAGATTTACATTGGAAGTATGATTTGAATGACCTATGATTATCTCCATGACATGATGATTCTTTAATAACATGCTAATGACAAATGACAAAGCATGAAATTCATATAACATGCTCACATGAAAAGCATGAATTGATGATTGCATATTCTTAAAAATGCAAAACTTGTGTGAAAACTTATGAGACTCAAAATGAATAAAGGATCTTGTATCCATTCAAAGGAACTTACATTCCAAATGTCTCTCTTTCTTTATTAGTTGATCATGGTTACTATCATACGGATAATTTTATCCGGAAAAATCAAGTAGGGTGCAAAGTCGCTCATGCCATGTTTCGCTTATAAAGTTGGATATAGTTGCTCTTAAATTGAAATCAATAATCTCTATATCCTTGCTTTTCCCATGACATTGGTGAAATTGGTTTGAATTCTTATTAGAAACCTTTGTCATTTGCTTTGCCAAATACCATTGTATTTTGGACTTGAATGCTATATGTCTTGTATGCAAAGCATGTTGAATTCACACATTTTCTCAAAATAAATCTCCTTGTTTCTCTCAAATTAATTGAAGTGCATAAAGTGACTTATATGTATATGCATATCTTGCATGCTTCTATCTCTCGTTGCTATGAGTGACCCAATTGGGGACTACTCCTTTGCCTATATCATGACAAAAAGGGGGAGTAGGATATGGTAAGGGGAGGTGCAAAATATAGAAGCTTTTGTGCACTTTGGGGAAAACATACATTGAGGGGGAGTAACCCGTTGAGGGGGAGCATTGCATTTATCATACATTGCATACATTTGGTAATGTTGTGCCTAAATTCTAAAAATGCAAATGCTTGGTATTGTTCTCACATGATTAATCTCACACTTTTCTTGTATTAGAAATGTTAGAAACTCTTTTCAGGGATTGATTATTCTACAAGAGAATTGAAGACTTCAAGTTGCATTATCTTATCTCTTTGTATTGTAGAATATCATTATAGTCCCGTAGTTTCTATTTTTTTTGTGAGGAATCATTGTGAGTGATGGTTTTGTCACGAAATAGCCAAAGGGGGAGATTGTAAGGATTCCCGTTGTTTTTAATTGGCTTATTTCGTGATCAAACCATATGTGGGGGTTCTTTGTAAGGGTAGCCTAAGTATCGGTCTTAATGTTCGAAGCCCTTTGAAGACCTCGTGTTGATAAGCACCGAAGGTAAATTTCTATGTGCTTACCTTTCTTTGAAGAGATTTAGAAGCACACACACACTTTGCATTCTTACATTTGTGTGCATTCTCTTCATATGTCACATTACACACTAGCACTTTGATTGTTATATCTTGTTGTGTATTTATGTGTCTTGTAATTCGTTTCCCGATAGTGTTCGGAAACGTCCGCGCATGCACTAGAATGTGCTTGGTTTTGCGCAAAGACCGCCCACGGAGAATGCCCTTGGCTTCTCCTTGGTTTTCACCTCTGTTGGTGATTGGCGGTTATGATCGGCGGCCTGGCCGCCGAATGGAACCGCCGTTTGCTTCTAGGAGCAATTCTACGGTCACGATCGGCGGTCACGACCGCCGTTCGAAACCGCCGTTCATACCTGATCGATTTCGATCTCTCGGGTCTGATTCGGCGGTTAGGATCGGCGGTCACAAAACCGCCGAATTAACCGCCGTTTATGCTCTGTTCTTCACGAGCTCAATTCGGCGGTCATTATCGGCGGCCTGGCCGCCGATTTAAACCGCCGATTGGCGCGTTTCTTTGAAACTTACTTAAACGACCACACTTTGATTTGGCCCCCTATATATATGCCACTTTGACTTTAGGTCAATTAAGAGAGTTCATATTCAGAATTCATACTTAGGATATTTTTCAAAGAGAAGAAAAATTCCAAGAACTCCATTCTTGATTCTCAAACACTTTTCATGATCATCAATCATCATCTAGCATCATCTTAGATCATCTAGATGTCATCTAGCATGGAATCTTCATCATACTTTGCTTGGTAAGCTTTTCACTAATATCTTACATGTTTTGTGTTTCTCTTATCTAGCAATCTCAATTAATTACTTGTTTGTTATTTTGTATGCTTTAGATACAATATTGAGATGAGTATGATGTATGTTTGAGATTTTATATTGTGCTTGCATATTAGGTTTTGTGCTTAATATTGATTAGCTAAACTAATTGACATGTCATTTAGTTTTGATATCTAGGATTATACTTAATTGCATATTAATCATCTTAGATAAGCATATAGGGTTTCCCTTGCTCTATGTTGCATTTTGGATATTCACATATATTCACTTAGGGTTGTATTCTCTTCAAAGAGAAAGTAAGTCTTGTGTGTAGCATCCGGGATTAGGTTGCTTAGAACGCAAGCAAATTGGACTAGGTTCACTCATACCGGGATTAGGTAGGTGTGTGATTACTTCCGGGATTAGGTTGTAATCGTTTGCACATTTAGTGGATTCGAGGTTCGAGTGTGGCTTACTTACATAGCCCGTGGTTTTTCCCGTGAGGGTTTCCACGTAAAAACCAAGTGTTGTTTTAATTTCCGCACCATATTACAATTGCTTGGTTATATTATCTTGAGGGCATTTTCGTAATTTTGACTAACACGAAAAATTGGGTAAAAAGCGTAAAATCTATTCACCCCCCCTCTAGATAGCTTTATACACACCGTGCTATTATTTGTTTCAATACTTCCTTACAAGGATAGACTAGACAATGGACTCAAACGAGATCTACTCCCCAAGGAGGGATTTTCGTGAGAGAAAATTGAGGGTCGATATCTTGGTAACACACTCAATGTAATTTTATTGATATCCTCCCAAGAGTTCTTGTCAGTAAAATTGCAAGGCTAAAATTGAAAACGCTGGTTGTTATGTTAACAATTAGGTGGGACCTAGTCTAACTAGTAAATGGTGCGAACTCCCAAAGGAGGCATAACATTTATGGGTGTTGGATCACCGTTGAATTTTTATGATTGAGTTATTTATTTAATTCAAGATAAATATTTAAAAGTGCTTTATCATGATTATTTACTTATATATGATTTGTTTTATTCAGAAATCATGACCCCATCACTTATGAACATCTTAAAAAATAATACTTTAACCGGAGATAATTATGTCACATGGAAAAGGAAAATTGGGTTGTTGCTGCAAGCTGAAAAACATAAGTTTATTCTGTCTACTCCTAAACCACCTGCTCCTACTTATGAATCTCAGATTCATATGGTTGGTAAAGTTGCTACTGTTAAGACCCGTCAAAAGGTTAAGGAACAACAGAAGAAAAAGCAACTTGGGCCTACCAAGATGCAGACCAAGAAAGTTTGTTTGTCCATTCACAGGTTTGCAATTCAAAGAAAAGGGAGACCACGCTCCTAGGTGATCCACGTTCGTGCTAGGATTGAAGATCTTGCGGATTACCATCGACGTAAGTCAATCGGATCACGCGACAAAAGGTATTATTCTTTTGTTAGATAATATATATGTTTAATTGATTAAAGGGTTTAAGGTTCATAAAAGGAAAAAATTTTACAAGTCACTAAATCTATTTTTAGTCTCTCTTCCGCTGCGTGTACTACGGTATTTTTCCCTACAACTTTTGGCAAGGTACACAAGCACAGACGTACAGACGAGTGTCCTCATGTAGGGTCGGCCAGAAGTACCCCATCCTTAAGACTCGGTGCGCAAGGGCATCTCCTCCTGAATGATCTCCGTAGTCACTTGAGTGGACCTCTTTCAGCGCCCACTTGGCATCATCTGGGTGTAGGCATCTAAGGAGGGGCAGGTGTTAGGATTATGCTCAATAGCAAGAGTGTAATATTGTAATTGACAATCTTTTCATATTAATAAAGTGATTTATGGTTTAACAAATCTTATAGAATTTATAGTTTAATATTATATTTGTCAAAAGTAAATAATCATAAGGTCAAAAGACTGAGAAAAGAAGAATTGTTCATACATCTGGATATGTATGAGGTAGACACAATTCTTTAGTTAGTCTTGAATAATGTTCACAACTAAGTTAAAGGTTGGGCACATTTATCTTGTTAAAGTTGTAGAATTCTTTTGCTAGCATTTGAGTGGGATCAAATGAGTTATGATGAGTCTAAAATCATCGGAGGGTCTTCGAGTAAAAGAATCTAGTGCACAGGGTGCATTGAACTGGATCACAATGAAATACTTTATTTAGAACCGTTAATAGATAATAGTCTTTTCATTATCAAGACAATCGGAGAGTCTATCTTAATCCTGAGATAAATGATGGACTTATGGTTGCAAGTGGTATCATTTGAGTTATCAATGAGTACGATTATATAGCATAGTCTATCCTCGATAGTTTGGTGATATTCATTTGTTAATCGATAGAGGACTTCATTTATAGATATGGACATCGTGGCTCCATTTATTAAATAAGAGTAGAATATCATCATATGGATGTTTTGAGGTATTGGATATTGAATCTTAACGTTAAGTTTTCGATAGAGTCTATTGAAACATGGCTTCTGGACAAGTCAAAATATCCAAGTTCAAAATGTGGTCATATGAGTAAATATGGTAACTTGGAGAGCTATAGGCGGTCTATGAGCTCTTGGCGATTACTAATATTCTTCACGAGGATACACCATCTCCAATAAGATTGTCTAGGGTTCGAATGAGAAATATTTACTTATTCTATCTTTATTTAAGAGTTCAATTTTAGCTCTTTAGTGGAATGAGTTAAAATTAATAGATCGGACCTAAGTGAATCATTTGTTGATTGTGATTAGGTTATGTCTATTGAAGCTTAAATTTAGATAGCCCGCCAAGATCCCCAATCCACACGGACTTGCATGGATCACTTGATATATTCTACCGGACCAATTTATGGGTCCATCTAGAATTGTATTTAATATATTAAGAATATAATTTGCACATTATTTATTTAATGGGCTGATCAATTATATTAATATATTAATGAAAGGCATGTGGGCTTGTTTCTTTTAGTAAGAATGGGTCTGGTTCACATGTGGGCTTTTTAATTAAAGTCTAATGGATTAAATAAAATAAGAAAATAATATTAGGCCCATGTATATGGTGTGTGCGGCAAGACTAGAATAATAGTCTAGAATATTATTTTATTTTATTGATTGATTAAATGGAAATTAATTAATTTATTAATTAATCATTTAATTGAGAATCAAAATCTTTTTCTGATCAGGAAATATGTTTCCTAGAGTTATACTATTGGTAGTAGTATATTAAATATTAAAGACTTTATTTGGTAAGTAGATAAATAAAGAGAATTTATTTATCTAGTCAAATTAGGAAGTCTTTGATATAGTCACAAATACACTAAAGAGTTGGATTAGGGTTTGGAATTCTAAGGAAATCTGCCTAGGGTTAAGATTTAAGTCAAAAGACAAATCCCACATGGTAAAGGATTTCGGCCACAATATATGAGATATATATGGCAATTGGCCAGATATATATATTGAAATTAATATGTGGCATGCAGTATTGGATATATATATATAGACTTATATATATAGACTTATATATTATAGATATATGGCAATTGGCCGAAATAAATAGATAGATATATAAAGCATGTAGAACGTGCAATATATATATATTTATAAAGTGCAGAATTCGGCGGATTGAGATATTTTTTAGGCAAGGCAAGAATTCGGTGCACTATATAAATATGAGGCAAGTGGAATTTGGCTAACCCAAGGTCTTTGGCTTGAGAATATTTTTCTTTTGATTGAGAAAAATAAAATCCAACTCTAGAGATTAGTGTGATAATTCAGCCAAGAGAGAAAATGAGAAGAGATTGTTTTACTTCGATAGTGCACTAGTAGCTTATACATCAATAGGTTTTGTGCACAACTTCGAATAAGGTTCACGCGAGTTTCGATCATTAGATTGAGAATTCAAAAGTGACCGGAACGTTCTTTGTTATCTATTGGGAGTTTTTGTGACTAACGAAAAAGAAAAAGTTTTGTTAATCCATCCTTAGGTACACAATTCAAAGAGAAGGGAGACCACGCTCCTAGGTGATTCACGTTCGTGATTGGATTGGAAGTTCTTGCGGATTACCATCGACGCAATGTCAATCGGATCACGTGACAAAGGTATGATATCTTTAGTATTATATGTTAATTAATTAAAGGGTTAAGGTTCAAATTATGGAAAAAATTTAAACTATACTAAAACCTATTTTTAGTCTCGCTTCCGCTGCGTGCAAGTATTTTTCCCTACAGCAGGGACTTCCCTTTCCAATACAGGTGCCCCTGTACCAGACAGTACCGGGTCGACTTTCTCTTTATCGCCCTATCCTCTGCTGGGTCGTCCAGGAGTTCTTGGCTGTGGAGGTAATCTACTATAGGGTCCATCCAGCATGGGATGCGGTCTACCGGGTGGACTTCAGCCGTTTTGGCAATGCTGGACCTGTTTAGAAGTTATAACCAGACTTCTTTAGAGGGGTTTGAGCTCCTCCGGTTGCAATCTTGGCGAGAACATCCGCTCGATGGTTAGCCCCTCTAGGTATTTGCTCAGTCTTGACCATCTTGAACATCTTGGTTGCTTTCTTTACTTTTTCTAAGTAGGCGGACATGTTGTCGCCCTTGGCCTGATAGGATCCGGCTACCTGGTTTACGATTAACTAAGAATCGCTCTTGACAGTAAGGAACTGGGCTCCCAACTCCCAGGCGGCATTCAGACCAACTAGGAGCGCTTCATATTCCACTTCATTGTTAGTGGCCCTAAATTCGAATCTTAAGCAGTGGGAGGACTCGATCCCCTCTAGGTCGAGCAGCATAATTCCCGCCCCGTAGCCATGTTGGTTAGAGGCTCCATCAACGAACAACGTCCAAACTTTTGATTGAAAGTGCCATTCTTAACTGGGAATTGGGACATTGTTGCCAAGCTAGGCAGCGGGCTTTCCTTCAGGATGGGAGTTGAGGTTTCCACTGAACTCCACCATAAAATCTGCTAGAGCTTGTCTTTTGATTGCAGCGCGGGGCTTGAAGGTAATGTCATATTGGGTAAGCTCGAGGGCCCACAAGACTAGCCTGCTTGACACATCAGATCGCTGCATGAACTGGCGGAGAGAGAGGTTTGTTAGAATGGTTATTGAGTGGGCCTGGAAAGGGCGCAGCTTGCGCACTGCAACTACCAAGGCGAAGGCGAGCTTTTCCAACTGGTTGTAGTTCCTTTTGGCCTTGCTAAGGGAATGGCTTACATAGTAGATGGGCATTTGGATCCCACCCTCGCATTCTTTCACCAAAGCCGTGCTAGTCGCCGTGTCTGATACCGCAAGGTAAAGTTGTAGTACATCTCCCGGCAGTGATTTGACAAGTAGTGGGGGATTGGAAAGGTAACTCTGGAGCTCTCTGAAGGCGCGTTCGCTCTCCTCATCCCACTTCATCCCACTTCATCCCTCTTCCCTTTTTGATGGCTTGGAAGAATGGGAGACACTTATCAGTGGACCGTGATATGAACCTGTTGAGGGCAGCAAGACGACCGGTCAATCCTTGTACCTATTTTAGAATGGTGGGGGACTGGAGTTCGAGTATTGCTTTTATCTTCTCTGGGTTTGCTTCGATCCCCCTTTCATGAACCATGAAGCCTAAAAATTTCCTGACTAAAACCCTAAACGCACACTTGTCCAGATTCAGCTACATTTGGTTCTTTCGAAGCACCTCAAAGGTCTCCCTGAGGTGGTCGGCTGCTGCTCTACACGTTATGATTTGGTTATCATGTCATCTACGTAGACCTCCATGGTATGACCGATCTGCTCCTTAAATAGCTTGTTGACCAGCCTCTAGTAGATTGCCCCGGCATTCTTCAGCCCAAAGGGCATCATCTTGTAATAGTACAAACCTTGGTTTATGATGAAACTGGTCTTCTCTTGGTCCAATGGGTGCATGGTGATCTGATTGTAACCAGAGAATGCATCCATAAAACTTAGGGTCTTGTTTCCCACGGTTGAATCAACGAGCTGGTCGATCTTAGGGAGAAAGAAGTTGTCCTTCAGGCAAGCGCGGTTAAGGTCAGTGTAATCTACGCACATTCGCCACTTCCCATTGTTCTTTGGAACCATGACCACATTAGCGATCCACTCCGGGTATCGTGCTTCCCTAATGAACCCGGCCCAAAGGAGTTTATCCATTTCCTCTTGTACCGCGGCGTTACGGTTTGGGTTGAAGTACCTCCTCTTCGGTTTCACAGGTTTGAAGGTTGGGTCCACATTGAGGCGGTGTGCCGCCAAGCTAGCAGGGATGCCAGGCATCTCTTCGTGGGACCAGGTAAACACATCAATGTAGTCCCAGAAGACCTTTTATAGCGCAGCCTTGTGTTAGAAGGTCAAGGTGGATCCTATCTTCACCGTTTTTGGAGAGTCTTCCTCCTTAACCACGACTTCTTCCAGTTCTTCAGCCGGTCCTCATCTCTCCTCTTCCTCTGACATTTCTTCTTCAAGCGCTTCTTCTTCAACTTCTGGTTATTCTATCATGCTTCCCAGGTGCTCCAACCCTATGCCATGTGGTTCCATGTTACTAGAGAGGCCCCTCGCTTGAAGAGTATCTCCCACCCCCGGTCCTCTCTGGTCATCTTCTGTGGTGATTTGGGAGCAATGTTTGGCTAGTGCATAGGGATTTGATGAGACAGCGTAACACATGCACGCCATTTGTTGATCTCCTCTTAGGATTCCAACTTCCTCGTCTACCGGGAATTTCAAGACATTGTGATAGATCGAGAGGACTCCCCTAATCTTTGAGAGGAAGGGTCACCCTAAAATCATATTGTAGGCGCTTGGGATGTCTACCACCACGAATTCGACCATGTTGTTCACTTACCGGGGAGCTTCTCCTATGGCCACCGGGAGTATGATAGAACCTATCGGCATCAAAGAGTCCTTGGTGAACCCATACAAGGGGTGGTGCAGTTGTAGAAGTAAGGTTGGCGGAGTTAGCAGCGGTCCAGTGATCGCGCTCCATATGTTCACATTTAGCGCTCCATATTCCTATCTTTTGTGTTCGTTTCCAAGCACTTTTATGTATATAATATGTGTTTTAGCTATGTGTGGATAAATATCCCTCAGAGTGGGTGTTTTAACCTAAATGGAAGAAAACAGGGAAATTCAGGGGCAAATATGTCATTATGGAGAATCAGGGGTCAAAGTGAAATATTTGGGAAAGTATTGAATATTTTGTGAATAAGGAGAAGAGCAGGGGTGCATATTGTAATTGACCACGCAAAGCACAGATCAACCTGCCACGTCACGCGCTAAACGGTATCATTTTGGGAGGGTCCGCGTCAGCCTGACGTCACGCTGACGTCAGGTCGTCTTCAAGCTTGTGCCGGGTCACCTCGACCAGCGAAGACCAGACCCGACCCGACCCTGTTCAGACCCGACGATAACCCGACCATTTTTGGCCTATTTTCGATGGTTTTTCTGGCTGTTCTCCACTCAGATCGGTAGTCGGTCTCCTTCCGGTCACGATGGACCCACTTTGAGCCTCTCATGCAAAGGTTCCACTCTCCACCAAATCCTCCAAACTCCATGGCCATGCAAGCTCACAAGCTTAGTTCAGCGGCTTCTTTCCCGCGTTCCAGAACATCCAAACTCACCGAAAGACGGCGGTTTCATGTAGCGGGAAGAAGCCAACAGTCCAGAAGGTTAGAACCTGCGGCCGACTTCATTTTTTTCACCGCGAGTTTTTACGGCGGGAACAAACCCGCGAGGCAGGGTGTCTGAACCCGCGAAACTGGCCGACTCAAGAGAATTTTGAGATATTTTGGGATATTTTGATCCCCATTCGTTCCCTATACACTTCCCACTATATATACATCACTTTGCCTCTCTTTTAAGGGTGGTGACCAACCAAAAACACAACCAAGAGCTTGGCTCTAACACACCAAAAGAGAGAGAGCAACTCCAAGCCTTCCATAGGGGATCTTCCTCCATGGAAAGCCTTCCATGGAGAGTAGAGATGCAGAGATATGAGAGGTTTGTGTGTCAAAACCGAGCCAAAGGAGTTTCATAGCAAGAAAGAGCTATTAGAGGCTTGTCTTCAAGGGTTATTTCTTCATTTGCTCATCTCTTGTATTTCTATTGATGTATAACCCATTTGGGATTATTTGTAAACCAACACTTATGCTAATATATGTATGTTTGTTCATTTGCTTTGATTTGGTATTGATTCATTCCTAGATGTATAGTGATTAAGCTCTTTTTATGATATTCATATGTATGGATGATTATGTGTTGATATGTATGTATGGATGAGATTAAGAGTAGATTAACTAAATGATTAGGAGTAGTTGTAATCAAATATCTCATTTGTTTATGTATGTTGATGTATGATTTACTATGTATGTGTTTAGAGTGATTAGAGAGAGTGAGAGTTGAGTTTGTGCTCGGATTTCCATTCCGGGTATAAACTTGGCTATTAGCTTTAAGGAATGGAAATAGCTTATGTGTGCATAATTATGCCACTATAGCTTTGGTTCATAGTTCTTGTGCTTAATGGGTCTAAACCCTAGACACAATCACTCTTCCAATTGGAAAGTGATGACATGATTTCGGGAATTCCCTAATCAAGATTCTGGGTTAATTTCCTTAATCAAGAGAACGAACCTGTCGACGGTGAAATTTGGATTGCCACGCACTCAACAATTATATCAATTTAATATAAAACAAGAAGATTAAGAACGCATGCAAAAGACAGATTTTACATGGAAAACCCTTGAACGGGAAAAACCACGGCGCCCCTGAGGGCAGAAAAGTAATACTAGGTTTTCATTACCTTGTTACATGCTTAGATCTCTCTTACAATTGCTCTCTTCTCTCCTAATTTCTGAACCCCTTCCTCGTGGGATAGGTGGTTCTATTTATACATGATTTTTAGGGTTTTCCCTTGATTTTAGTCCTGCTCATAGTAGGATTTCCTTTCAGATTTATCCTGGGAATCCCACGTTGCTGCGGATACAGATAGGTCTTCTCATTTTCCCCCTTGATTCCTTGCTGTTATGGGTTTTCTAAAGTGTAGGGTTTATTTCCGTGTTTCTGCCGAATCGGTTCAGGCCCAGTATGCTGGTGCAGCGAGTACACTTATTTCTGGGTTTCGTTTCTTCGGCGACCATATATCTAGATTTGGCGAGTACATATCCAGTTTCTGCGAGCATGTTTTTGACCCTTTTGGTTTCGAGGTACTTTGACATTGACTTGTCACATTTCCTTCATTGACCCAGTTAATGAGTGACGTGGCAATCTTTATCGACTCTTTTTGATGACGTGTCAGGTTGGCGATTTTATGCATACAACAATACCCCCATAAATACTCCGAGCTGGGCAAATGATTTGTTCTTCTTGCTTCGTTTGTCTCTGCGAGTAGTATTTATATTTATACTAAGATTTCGACGCATTTTGTAATAACCCCATCTTTCCTTTTTGTCACGCGCTGTATTGATTAATTGATTCTTCCGGTGTAAGCTTTCAACTTGGTCCACATAACTGCTGACGCTTCCACTTACCTGACAGACGAAGAGACATTTTGATCGCTTGGCTTTCCCCGAGATGCCACATGTCTGTTTTCTGATGGTGACTATTGCGGCTGGTCACTGTGGCTGTCATTCTCATTAATTGCGTATCCTTTTACTTGATTTTCTTTTTTGAATTTTGAAACTCCCTCTTTTTAAGGCCCGATCGTTTCCTTTTCTCCATTTCATTCTTTCCATTTATTTCTCCACTGGTTTTCTCAGAGCAGAAAAGAACAATTTGATTCTTCGTTTTTATCTACCTTATTTCTTCGAGTACTTGCTACAGTCTTTTCCCTGTGTTTTCTATTATCAGACGGTTCACAGGAATCGATTATTCCTGCCTCTCTACGAACCTTTCGCGAATCTAGGGTTTTCTGGTGAGTTCTTATGGACCCTTCTTTACGCTCTTCTCTTTTTAATCGGATGATGCAAGCCATGGAGCTTGGTGATAAAAGTACTGCGGACAAAATCGAATCTCTGATTCGTAATTTTCGTCCGGATTCTCCGGTCCCAATCTCTGTTTATGTTCCGTCTTCTGAAGATGTTTTTATCCCTAACATCTCTCCTTCGTCTTCTAACAGCGGTTCTCCAACAATGCCGAAATCTTCTAGACCAACAAGCAGTAGACGACGCGCTTCTAGGGTTCCACGTGAATCTCTGCTGGATGCGCAGACGATTGTTGACTCTGATGTTGAAGACCATCAGAGGGATAGGCTACGCTTCTCGCCAAACCGTCCGTGTTCTTTTGATACGGAGGTAAATGTGGTCGGCGAGGTTGAGCTTCGTAAATACAAGAGTCGTTTTGACCTGCCAGACTCCGTGAATCTTATGTTACCTGGCGACCGGGCTGTGTGGAATCCTCCCGAAAATGCAGTCGCTATTTACGGGGCCATGCTTAGCTGTGGGGTAACTCTCCCTCTTCAACCTTTCATTGTCAGATTTCTTGCGAAGGCTCAAATTACGCCGGCACAGCTCGCTCCAAATAGCTATAGAATATTGATGTGCCTGTGCCTCATGTGGAAGTTGAAGGGTTACGGGCCCCCTACTCCTCGTGAAATCCGCCATTTTTATACACTAAGGCAGGCGGGCCATGGTGGTACGTATTTCCTTATCTCTTTGCCCATGGAGAGCTAGATCCCTGAGGGTGTGGCGAACCCCGGCCAAGTAGAAATCTCCGGCGATGAGAAGAAAAAGGGGTTTATCTGGGGCTTTCCCACTTTGAACAAGAGGTGGAAGAACAGCTGGTTTTTCGTTGGTGGCGATTGGGGTCGTGATGTGCCTGCCAGTAGTCGCGAAGAAGGTTCCCAGGCACTTCGCATCGCCTGAAGCTTGGTTGAAGGCGGCCCCTGTTTTACTAGATAGAGAGATTTCTCACCTTGCCGCAGCAGCTGTCCTCCCTTTGGGAGAAAGGGATAGGTCCTTCCTCTTGGATGAGGAAAAAATGATTTCAAAGGGGATTTTCACACGCTTACATGCAAGGCTTCCTCGCTGTAAGTCTTTGTCCATTCCTTCTTTGTTTTACTGTTTCATTTTATTCTATTAGTTGACACTTTGTTTATTTTTCTTGCAGTGTGCGATTTTGACACCGTTTGCGACTTGCAAGCCAGGGCGGTGAAGAATTCCGAGGCCGCCAGCAAAAGGCATGCTGCTGGTTTGGCCAAGGAAGGGATTGCCAGCCCGGATGGTGATGATCCCTCCGACACCGAGGATGCGGAGGAGATTTTAGTGGGAGGCGTCGAGTCGGGGCAGCCATCAATGCGCGCAGAAGCTGCTGCGAATACTCCCACTGCACCTGCTGCTGCGACTACTGCGGCGACTGTTGCGACTACTCCTGCGACTACTCCTGCTGCAGCTACCCCCAGTCGTAAGGGTAAAGAAAAGGTTGGTGCTTCAGGGGGAGTCAGTGATATTCCTACTTTTGATGCTGATGTCCCTGAGGTTCCTCTCGATCCAACAAGCGATCTTGCCCCTAGAACTGGCAGGGGAAAACGCCCAGCAGGGAGTACACCTGAACATGTTGCACGGCCCTTAAAGCGGGCGTCAAGGGTCGTGCAATACGTTGTTTCTTCAGATGAGGAGGTCGCTGAGGAGCCTGTGATCGCTGAGACTCCCACTGAAACTGCTGCCCCCGGGGCTTCTGTCGAGGAACCAGTCTTAGCTGAGTCTCCTCTTCCGGAGGGGGTAAACAATTTTGGCTCTCCTACCATTTTCCCAACTGGTGCGACTCCTCTTTCGGTGGCCGTGAATGAGCTGGACAATTCTTTTGTTGGTCAGCCTGGGTCATCTGGTCGACAAGGGCCAGCTGATAGACCGGGGTCGTCTAGACAGGATGGGGCTTCTGCATCCGGTTCTGGTGTTGCTCACGGAGATCCTCCCACTGATCCAACTGAAGCTGGTGAGGGAGTTAAGTCTGTCTCCCTCTCGGATTTCACGGCTGCTGAGATTTGTTCTCATATAATATACAACGATATTTATGTTGGTGAGAGTTGGGAGCAGATGAAGAAAGGATCCTGCAACAAGAAAATGGAGTTCTTTTTCAACTGCCATTCTCTGGTGAGCCTCTCGCTGTACTTATGTATTTTTGTTTTGCGCATTTCCTGACTTCTGTTTTTCTCTTCTTTTCAGATGCTATCTGAGTTGGCTGATAACTACAGGCGAGGAAATTATTTGTCGAGGGATTTGAAGAGCCTGCGAGAACAAGCCTCTCTTTTGGAAGCTGAGAAGCTTTCGGCTGAGGAAAACCACGTTCAGCAACTTGCACAGCTAAGAGAATTGGCAGATGGACACCTTTCGGCTCAACTGGCTGCTGAAGAGAAACTAGGTGCTGCTGAGGAGGAAATCCGTTTGCTGCGAGAGCAACTCTCTGCTAATCAAGAATCACTCATAGCACGTTTTGAGGCTGAGCGACTAGTTGAGGAGGCGAAGGAAAAAGCAGAGCGTGAGGCTTTGGACTTGCGCAACCAGTTAGCCTCACATGAAATTATTTTGAATGACCTCAAGGCTGTGTTGGAGGTTGAAGCGGTTGACCGTTTCAAGAGATCCCCTGCCTATGATGCGCTTTTATTGCGTGAGTTTGAGAAAGGCATGAGGCAGGCGAAAAAATTCTTCGCTATGAAGGGTCATTCAAACGAAAAAGCTTTGAATCGCTTCAACAGGTCTCTTCAGCAGCACATGGCCACCGGTGTGGACTCGATTAAAGAGCAGATAAAACGATAGAGAGCCCACTGCCGTTATAATATGACTGAACCTCATCCCATGCATTTGGAGATCCCCAGTAAGCGTGCCTTCAATACTTACTATTCAGGTCGGAAAGGCAGTTTTTCTGGTTCTGGCGCTGAACCTGACTTGGGTCCTGTTGTCGGAAGGAACTATGAACCGTTTATGCCGGAAGGGGATGAAGAAGTCACCTGGCCTTCAGAAGAAGAGATGGAGGATGAGGAAGATAGCGAGGGTCCTCCTGCAGCTAGTTAAGCTTTAGGTCTTTCTTTACTGTCTAGGACTGTAGGTTTTTTATTTCTCTTGTTCCTCCAACTGTAAATGATAGAAGTTATAAAATTCTTTTGTTTTTTGTTCAGCTGCCTTTGCTTTAGTTTTTCGCCAAGTTTTTTCAGCATATTTTATATCTCTATTCAGTTGCCTTTGCTGTATTTTTGGCATACTCAGTGCTTGTCAGGACGTATCCGACCATGCACCAAGTTTTTTAGCATATCTTATATTTTTTATTCAGCTGCCATTGCTGTATTTTGGTGTACTCAGTGTTCGTCGGGATTTATCCGACCATGCACCGAGTTTTTAATATACTTTTTGTTTGTTCAGCTGCCATTGCTGAGTTTTGGCTTTTTATTGGGATGTCTCCCCTTGTTGTTTTTAGTTGGCTCACTCGTTCATAGGGATTCTGTTTTCCCGTGATGGCGATTGCCAATTTCTATAACTTTAGATTTCATTATTCACTAGCTCTTTGCTGCAGCGAGCATAAAACTCATCTTTATGTGATGATAGCGATGTGTGATGGCGAATGCCCTTTTGTATTTGGCGAGTGAAATCGATAATTTCTTAGTAATAAATTACTCTTTATTGAATACTTCCTGCAACTTTGTTAATACTGTCATAAAGAAAATGCTAAAACGAAAACTACTCTAAGTAAAAAATAAAAGGCTCACAAAAAATCCTTAACTTGACCCCCAAGTTAAGGATAATATGTCTTCAAATACTACGCATTGCATGGACGGGGTAGTTCACCGAAACCTTCTCGAGTGATGCGATATGCCCCGTGGCCAGCTACGCCTGTGATCTGATAAGGCCCTTCCCATTTGTCCGCGAGTGACCCAGCGAGAACCTTCTTTCACGCACATGTGAGTTGTAATATCTAGCTACCCTCTATTGGTACGCAGCATTCCTTATTTGCGCGCGCTCTCTTCTTTCTTCTAACTCATCTAGGCCGCACTTTAGCATATCAATGTTGATTTCTGGCTGAAAAAGTTGTACCCTAGGTGAAGAAAAAGATGTTTCCACGGGGATGACAGCCTCAGCTCCATACGCCATGGAATATGGGGTCTCGCCTGTCGAACTCCTTTCCGTGGTTCGGTATGCCCAAAGTACCTGTGGTAATTCATCTCCCCAGCTACCCTTTTTTGCTGCCAATTTAGCCTTTAGGTTATGTTTTATGATTTTGTTCACTGCCTCAGTCCGGCCATTTGTCTGTGGATGTGCTGGAGAGGCGTAGTAGTTGTTGATGCCATACTTATCACATAGCTCCCTGAATTTCTGGCCATCGAATTGGGTCCCATTGTCTGTGATGATGGTATTTGGTATCCCGAATCTGTACAGGATGTTTTTCTTCACAAAGTTTATGGTGTTTGCTTCTGTTATGTGTACCAACGGCTTAGCCTCTACCCATTTTGTAAAATAATCCACTGCTACTATGGCATGCTTCACTCCTCCAGTTGCTGTTGGCATTGGGCCGATCAAGTCAATTCCCCACATGGCGAATGGCCAAGGCGAGGTAATACTTTGCAAGAGTTCAGGTGGCTGTCAGATGTTATTGGCAATCTTCTGACACGCCTCACATCTCGCTGCCACCCTTTTGGAGTCGGCGAACAGTGTTGGCCAGTAAAAACCCTGCCTTAATGTTTTGTGGGCTAGGCTGGCACCCCCTGCGTGGTTACCACAGTTCTCGCTGTGTATGCTTCTCAGGATACCTTCTGCTTCTTCAGGTCCGACACATCTCTGCAGTGCCCTCGAGTACCCCCCTTTTGTACAGTTCTCCATTGAGTACTGAGTATCTTGTAGCTTTGTACTTCAGCCGCTTTGCTTCTAATGGGTCACTTGGAAGTACATCATTAACGAGATATTCTTTGATTGGTGTGATCCAGCTGTCCCTTTCGCCAAAGACTGCCCCAACTTCCTTTGTTTTAACTATACTCGGCCGCGATAGGTGGATCATAGAGATATTTTTGGGCCAGGTGTTGATTGTGGCAGATGCCAACTTGGCTAAGGCATCAGCCTTTTCATTTTCTTCTCGGGGGATGTGAACAATCCTGTATTCTTTAAATCTTTCTAAAAGTTCCTTTGCTAATTCCAGGTAGGTGATCATGCTTTCATCTCTCGCCTGGTACTCGTCTAACACCTGATTGACCACGACTTGAGAGTCGCTGAATATTTCTACCTCATCTGCTCCTAGGATTGTGCAAACTTTCAATCCTGCTATGAGTGCCTCGTATTCAGCTTGATTGTTAGTAGCTTTAAAGTCAAAACGCAAGGCACATTCGACTGAATCTCCTTCTGGGGTTGACACCACTACCCCTGCCCCGCTGCCGTGCGTGTTTGACGAGCCATCAACACGAAGTTGCCATTTGAATGTTTTCTTATTTTGATCCACCATCATTCTCGCCACCTCTATACTTGGCTCGGTGAATTCTGCTACAAAGTCTGCTATTGCCTGGGCTTTAATTGCTGTTCTTGGGAGATACTCTACATCGAATTCACTCAATTCGATTGCCCACTTTGTTAATCGCCCGGATACTTCTGGTTTTTGCAGGATTAATTTCAGTGGGCAGTTGGTGTACACTCCGATTTTGTGAGCCTGGAAATATGGCCTTAGCTTCCTTGCTGCTGTTATTAGAGCGAGTACCATTTTTTCAGCCGACGAATACCTTGTTTCGGCCGGTAACAGTGCTTTGCTGGTGTAGTATACCGGTTTCTGGATCCCATTTTCCTGTCTTACTAGCACAGAACTTGTGGCTGCTTCAGAGATGGACAAGTATATGTATAATGTTTCTCCTGTTTCTGGTTTTGATAGCAGCGGTGCCTGTCCAAGGTAGTCTTTCAAGGCCTGGAAAGCTTTTTCACAATCCTCATTCCATTCGACTCCCTTTCCTTTCTTTAGAGCTTTGAAAAAGGGTAGGCATCGGTCTGTTGACTTGGCTATGAACCTGTTCAGTGACGCTAGGCACCCTGTAAGTTTTTGGACGTCCTTCAAAGTTCTCAGCGAGATCATTCTTGCTAATGCTTGGATTTTTTCAGGGTTCATTTCTATTCCTCTTTGGTGTACTTGATACCCGAGGAACCTCCCAGATGGTACGCCGAATACACATTTTGTTGGGTTCAACTTCATTCCATACTTGACCAGCACATCTAATGTTTCCCTCAGGTCATCTGCATGTTTATCTGCTGTGATGCTTTTTGTCGGCATATCGTCAACGTAAACCTCCATATTTCTCCCTATTTGCCTGGCGAACATTTTGTTGACTAAGCGCTGGTAAGTTGCTCTAGCGTTCTTTAGGCCGAATGGCATGACTGTGTAACAATACAACCCCTGGTCTGTGGTGAATGCTGTCTTCTCCTCGTCTGGCTTGTGCATCTTTATCTGGTTGTATCCTGAATATGCATCCATGAAGCTCAATGTCTCATGTCCGGCAGTTGCATCGACTAACTAGTCAATCCTTGGTAGCGGGAAGCTATCCTTGGGGCAGGCTTTGTTCAGATCGGTGAAGTCAACGCACATCCTCCATTGATTGTTCTTCTTTTTCACCAGGACCACATTCCCCACCCATTCCGGGTACTTAACTTCTCTAATTGACCTTGCGGCGAGTAGTTTTGATACCTCCTCTCTTATGGCTGCACTTCTTTCTGGGTTAAAACTTCTCCTTTTCTGCACGACTGGTTTGCAGGTTTCATTCACAGCCAAATTGTGTGAAATTATGCTTCTGTCAATCCCTGGCATGTCTTCGTGGCACCAAGCGAAAATCTCTTTATATTCTTTTAATAAACTTGTCACATCTTTCTTGATTCGTTCAGTCAGTCTTACCCCGATCTTTACTGTTTTATCTGGCTCTGCTTCATCTAGAACAACTGACTCAGTCGGCTCTTCTTTTTCTCTGCTCGTTTTGTCCCTTGGGTCTAGTTCGAAGTTTTCTGGATATTCTTCCTGTACTTCACTGTCTATCTCGAATATGCTCATGGTTTCCACCCCTGTTTTATCTTTGAAGATTGATAGGTTGGCGTGACGAGCCATCTCTTGTGACCCTCTCAATTCTCCGACACAAAATTCTATTGGGAACTTTATTTTCAGCGTATGGGTTGAAGTTACAGCTCGTGCTTTGTTAAGGAATGGTCGGCCAAGTAAAGCATTATACGGCCAATTATGGATATCGACTACAACAAAGTCCAGCAGGATTGTTCGCCGGCATGGTGCTGTACCAAACCTTACTGGCAGTTTCACAGTCCCTAACGATCTTACTTCTGCACCACCGAAACCTTTCAACGGTACATGGAAAGGTTCAAGATCTTTCATATCCAGTCGCAACTCATCGTATACTCTGGCACTTAAAATATCAGCTGAACTTCCGTTGTCAATCATCACTCGAAGGACGTCCCTATGAGCTATTCGAACCCCCACGACGATTGCATCGTTAGGTTTTGCATCAATTCCATCTGAGTCTTCTACTGTAAATACTATAGGATCGTGTCCCTCTCTTCCCTTCTTGGGGTTTCTTTGCACAGAATTGACCTCCATGCTTCTGCTTTCATACATTACTCCCGGACTTCCGACATCCTTTCTCGATTGCTTCTCCCAGTATGAGGTCCGCCAAAGATGGTGTTTATGGCGGCGCTAGGGCTGTTTCTCCTTGGACTCTTTCTTTCCTGCATGTTTCCTTGGCGGCTATCCTGGCGACCACTATATTTGTCTCCCTTCAGAGCAAAGTCCTTCAGGTGCCCATCTCTGATCAGACTTTCAATGTGATCGCGCAGCTGAAAACACTTTGAGGTTTCATGCCCATGGTCTTTGTGGAATCGGCAGTACTTTGTTGTATCTCTCCTAGCATTTGCTGATTGCTGCCGATGGCATTTAGCGAGCCCTTTGTCTTCCACCACAGAAAGTATCTCCTCTTGATCGCCGGGCAAAGGGGTGTAATGGTTGTACCTTCCTCGAAACCTACTGGCTCGAGGATTTCCTTTGCTTTCTCTCGAATGTCCCTTTTGTCCCTTCTCATCTCTTTAGCGATCACGTGACTGCATTTTTTTGTCATCCTTATGGTCCGGTTTTGAGCCAGGCTTGTGTCCATGCACATAGCTAACCCCTTGCACTACTTCTTCTTCTTCTGCCAGTGCGTAGTCGCCAGCTATTTCCATTATCTCCTCGTAAGTTTTTGGTCTCTCCCTTCGTAGGTCGAAGGATAATCGCCCACTTTGTAACCCATTGGTGAATGCGGCGATTACAGCTACATCACTGGCATCTTCAATTTGAGCAACCTCCTTCCCAAATCTCGCTAGATACTTCTTGATTGACTCGTTATGTTCCTGTTTCAAATTGGACAGATGAGCGAGTGACTTTCTTCTCTGAACACTCCCCATAAATTGCCTTATGAACGCTTTGCTGAGATTTGAGAAGCTGCTTACACTTCCGGGAGGAAGTCTTCCAAACCATCTAGATGCAAGGTCGCCGAATGTTTGCGGGAAGGTGAGGCATAACAACCCATCGTTGGATGAGTACTGGGCCATAATGTTACGGAATCGGCGAACGTGCTCCTTCGGATCCCTATTCTCCTTGTACTGGTCGATAGTTGGCATCCTAAATCTATCTAGAAATTGGGTGCGAGCAATGGTTTCGATGAATGGGCTATCTGACTCATCATCCGAAGATACATTGCGACCATACCTTCGCGCCATTGCTGAAACTTTTCGTGATAGCTCTTACAGAGTGACATCTCGCTGACTAGTTGGTTCTCCTACTGGATCGAGTCTACTTTTGATTGTCATTCTACCATGATTGCCTCTCTCGTCCAGGCTTCTTCGATCTTCAGTGCTTTCGGATCTTCTTCGCTTTGCTCTTTTGGATCGTAATTCCCTTCGTGGACGAGGACTCTTATCTTCAAATGAGATGGAACGGTGTCTCCGCCGGTTCCCTTGGTACGTATCGCTGGAATTGACCCCATGTGTTCGCACCTGGTCTCGTTCCTCCATGGATTCTTCATTTATCACACCTTTTCCCTTCCTTTGTTTTCTCCCCTCGAAGTCCTCAGTGTGGTCCTAGGGAGTCTCCTCAGTGGATTGTCTTGCTTGAGTATCGGGAATTGCAATGTGAACTTCTGACCGTAGCCTTCCGGGTGGATGGATTCCTGGAGTGGTTAACTCATAAGGAGATGAAACCCCCAACCCTATGGGGAGCGAAAGTCCTATTTTGCTGGCTTCGCTGATTAAGTTTACCAATGCAGCTTGGAAGTGCTGCAGAATCCCGGGATCAGCTGCCCTAGTTCCTGGTGTTACCGCTGATTGTTCCCCGATTGTCGCTGCCCTGTCTCCCGCCTGCGTGGTTGGTTCAACAACTAGATCTCCGCTGGAGTTACCATCTCTATCGCTGTCATTGTTCATGTTGTTTGATTCGCAAGGGTCCCTCGAAGTTTTTGTTCAAAGAATCCCCCTCCTTCTAGCGCCAATTGTCGACGGTGAAATTTGGATTGCCACGCACTCAACAATTATATCAATTTAATATAAAACAAGAAGATTAAGAACGCATGCAAAAGACAGATTTTACGTGGAAAACCCTTGAACGGGAAAAACCACGGCGCCCCTGAGGGCAGAAAAGTAATACTAGGTTTTCGTTGCCTTGTTACACGCTTAGATCTCTCTTACAATTGCTCTCTTCTCTCCTAATTCTGAACCCCTTCCTCGTGGGATAGGTGGTTCTATTTATACATGATTTTTAAGGTTTTCCCTTGATTTTAGTCCTGCTCATAGTAGGATTTCCTTTCAGATTTGTCCTGGGAATCCCACGTTGCTACGGATACAGATAGGTCTTCTCCTTTTCCCCCTTGATTCCTTGCTGTTATGGGTTTTCTAAAGTGTAGGGTTTATTTCAGTGTTTCTGCCGAATCGGTTCAGGCCCAGTATGCTGGTGCAGCGAGTACACTTATTTCTGGGTTTCGTTTCTTCGGCGACCATATATCTAGATTTGGCGAGTACATATCCAGTTTCGGCGAGCATGTTTTTAACCCTTTTGGTTTCGAGGTACTTTGACATTGACTTGTCACATTTCCTTCATTGACCCAGTTAATGAGTGACGTGGCAATCTTTATCGACTCTTTTTGATGACGTGTCAGGTTGGCGATTTTATGCATACAACAGAACCCTTTACTGAATTAATTGGATTTACATGATAAACAATCCACATAAATTGCATAGTGTGTTTGGTGAACCGAGTGCCCATATGTGTTATATATCTTGCTATTCTCCCAGACACCATTATGTTCGTAGTTAGGGTGTCTTGCCTCTAGGAGTAGATTAACTTAATTAGGAGTAGATTAATTAGATAGCCAAGACACCCGGCTACATTTCTACCCTAGTTAATTAGTTTACATTTCCGCACACGCACACACCGCACTCCATTTACAATGCTTTAATAAACACTAGAGCTAGATATACTTAACGAATCCATCTCCCTGTGGAACGAGACCCTTGCTTACATGCTATACTAGTCTTTTGACTCGTGCATTTGCGAGGTGATAAGAATAGAAATATCTTTTCTACCGGGTACAACGACGCCCGCATCATCCAGCGTATCCTTGAAAATTATATCCATGCTACTTCCAGTGTCGATCATAATCCGGGCTACTCGGTTGTTTGCTACCTAAACAGTAACTACCATCGGGTCATCGTGGGGCTGGACTGTGTTGTAGGTGTCATCCTCCGTAAATATGATTTGAGTGGAGCTAGGACGGCTTGATGCACTCCCGCTGACCTTTAGCACATGGCTTCCCGTATTGTGTCGGGGTGCTTTCCTGGCGAGGTTCTTCCTGAAGTTATTGGATGTACCAACGAGGGTGGGCCCCCCGCTGATAGTGTTAACAATCTGGATATGTTCCATCAGGTATCTTCCTTGGTCTTTCCTTCTTTCCTCGGGCTCCTTCATCTCCTTCTGGACCTGCTTCCCCATTTTGATTCCATCCCTCACTTGTTGGAGAAATTCCACCAGTAGCCCGCCCCTCACCAAGCCCTCGATTTGATTGCGGAGGCTGTAGCATTCCAATGTGTTATGACCTATGTCCTGGTGGAAGTCACAATATTTGTACTTGTTTCTCCTATCTGCCGGTAGTTTCATGGGGTCAAGCTTCTTCAGAAGTCCCTTGTCTCGGATTGCCAGGTAGATTGTTTCCCTTGGGGCATTGAGGGGGGTGTAGTTGGTGTATTCTTCTTCCTCTGATTGGGCTATTCTGGGGACCTCTCTTACTAAGGACGGGGTCCGTCGGATCTTCCTCAGTGGGGATTTCCTTCTGAAGGGACGCGCCGTGCCAGGGGGGGAGTGGAGGTAGGCGGTAAGTAGATCGGCTCGGGGGATTGTTTCTGGGCTTGGGAACCGGTTCCTTCTCCTTTCTTTGATTGTTGTCCCCCTTGTGTCGCTTGCTCGACCGTGACTCGTCATGCTCTATCTTGATACGGTACTGCTCATCTAGTTGCACCTGCTCCAAAGCTCGACTGTACGCCTCCTGGTATGTTTCAGGTTTATCTTTGCTGAAGGAGCGCCACAGTTTCCCGACCCAGAGGTTTTTTCAGAAATTGGTGAGGGTCTCCTTTTCGGCGAACACCCCCATCTAAATGACTTCCTTATGGAAGCGTTCAACATAGGATTTGAGCTTCTCTCCTCGCTCCTGGACCATGTATTGTAGCAGAATCGGGTCCTTAGGAGGTGGCTTGACTCCCTAAAATTGAGCACAGAAATCCCTTGACAGCTTGGTGAATGAGTTTACGCTCCTAAGGGGGAGTTTCCTGAACCATGTCTTGGCGAAATCGGTGAGAGTACAGGGGAACATCCGACACATAGCCTTTCGGGAGGCATTCTGCACCTCTATCTACTGTATGAAGGACTCTAAGTGGCTCAAGGGATCTTCCACGCCTGAATATACCTTTTCTGGCATCTTGAATTAAGGGGGAGGGTAGCATGTCGAACTTCCCTTGATAGTGGGGCATTCATCTCCCCGAGGGGATCTTTCTTCAGTCCATTATACTTAACCTTGTCTTTTTCTAGTTCCACTAGGCGCTTTGCCATCTTCTTCATCTGCTCTTCCATGTGACCTTGTCCTCTTTGACGAGATTGGGCCTCAGCCCCTTCTTCTCGAGCAGCGGTCCCAGAGGTGGCTAATACTTCCTGCCTGGCTCCATGGCCTCGCCCTAGAGGGCTTTGGTTCCTGCTTCGATTCTGTGTAGCCTCCGTCCGGCTCCCGGTGCCAGATCTTTCCTTTTCTCCAGTCGTGGCGGGGCAAGCTTGGCGGCCTACCGGAGGCAACGAGACCCTGGGTGCTCCGATTTCTGACCAGGTTCTCTGGGGTTCTAGAGCAGTCACCCTCGGTAAGGTTCTTGTGGGACCGAGCCTGTCGAAGATAGCTTTGGAGGGACCCAGCTTATCAAAGACAGGCGCCCGGTTGCTGAGGCCCGCTCTGTCATGATGCGAACCAAGTAGCTCTTGTCGTAGTCCCTCCAGGAAATTAGTGACATGGTGGTTGAAAATGCTTTGTTGGAGCGGTCCGGGTGAGGGGAGAGCTTTGGTCACAACCGCATTGGTCGGGGCCTGACCTTCCCTCTACGGTGGCTGGCCCTGCATTGGGGTGCTCTCTGAGGATTCAGCTAAGTGGGTAACCAGGTAGGAGCAGGGCCCAGAAGGGTCGGCCCGGTTCGTGGATGACCTCAACCTCATGTTTGTTAAAATAACTAGGATGCTTTGAGAGAAGGAAATAACACACTGCGTGTGAGTTCCCCACAGACGGCGCCAAACTGTTATCCTAAAAAATCCGTCGGGATTTTCCCGGGATAACCTGGACCATGATGTACGGGTGCACCGCGGCTGTTCCGGACTGGGTATGGGGTGGCTCATCACCTCCCAGTGTCAATACCGGAGGGGGCCCTTGATCCTGTTGCCAGGGACCGATATAGGTACAATAGGATCGGTCCTGCTAGGGGGAATGAGGTTGAGGTAGTATATTTAGGCCATATAGGGAGTGTGACCGGGGTAGCTTGCTACAGTAAATGAGAGGGCTTTTTATTATTTAACGATGGGGTACATTACAAACTGCTTCGCCTGCTACGGCGAGCAATTACAACAAAGGGAAAGAGCATGACTTCCAAGTACATTATTGAAAGTATACAAACGTAGTTAAATGCTTAAAGCATACCTAGAAGGGGGGGTGAATAGGTTTTTACACCTTTTTTCAAACCCTTGAACAAACTTTCGTTTGTCCCTCAAGGTAGCCTTACACACAACAAAATAAGCCAAGGAAGACATACATAGACAATATGAGAATACAATCATGAGAGCAAAGTCTAAGTATATCATCTAGCTGTGTGAGGTATAAGAACAAATAAACACAACAACAAAGTAAGCTTGTATTTCAATAGATGTTCAATGAGTTACAAGAGTGATCAAATATCACTATACAAAAATTACAATATACAAAAGAATCATAGATACAAAAATGATCAAAAGAATGAATCCACAAATCACACTATACAAAGTCTTACTTCACAATATGTCACAAAAGAATATTATGAATCAAGATAATAAAATATACAATTAAAATATAAGAGAAGAGATAGGAAGAATTAACACAAGAGATTTTTTAACGTGGTAAAACCTCCAAGGAGGAAACATCCACAGGTTGAACTACAACCATTGGGTACTATATTATTGGAAAGTAAGCATAGAACATTCACAAAGTGACCAATCTTTAGCTCACCCAACCTAGTGAAGTCTAAGCCTACCCAACCCTATTGGAAAGTGTGAAATCCCTCAATGATGCGAAACCACCATATATTGGACACCACACAAAACCAACATCGATGGAAGATTAGAAATTCCTCAAGAGTGCATACACCTCCCGTGTACCCCGCTCTATCGGAGTCTATGTCTAACCATACGCCTAGGCCTACCAATATATTAGCCAACTCTCTATCCAAGGCACTCTTGCCTCTAGGGAGCCTCCCATGCATGACTATCCGAGTCCTCCCAACTCTAGCCATGACTTCTTGCTTACCTATCCGAGTCATCCCGACTCTAGGCAAGTCTTCTTGCTTGGCTATCCGAGTCACCCCGACTCTAGCCAAGACTTCACGCCTTTTACAAGGACTTCATAGTGTGATCATGTGAATGCAAATGATGCAAACAATCAAATCAACATAGAACATGTGATCAATACATTCTATGGTACAAATAGACTTAAACATGTGATAACACATTCAATGAAAGTCTAGATGCAAAATATGATAATAAAACCTAAGCATGTGAAACACCAAACACATAAGCTCAAAGTCTCATACACATATACAACACTTGAATCAAAATTTATTCATTAAGTACAAGTTCAAGATGCAATCAACATACAATAAAATGCTAGATATATGAGATTTAATCAATCAATATTCTAGCTAAAAACATAGAGCAAGGATTTGAGATATACATCAATCAAAACCTAGATTTCTCTAAATCACAAACAAATACACAAATCCTAGATTTCATCAATCAAAGGATCAAATCAAATCTCAAGGTCATTTATCACAAAATTGATTCAATCAAGTTTCAAACAACCTAAGATGCCATTCTAATCACAATACAACTCACAAACATATTTAAAATCTAGAATCATAGAAACTAGTCAACATTAGTCTATAAATTGACTTTCAATTAGAATGATAATCAAGCTATCTTTCTCAATAGCTTTTACCAAACATAATCAAAGATATAGAAGAAGAAACCCCAAGCAAATGCAAGGTTAAAAAGAAAGAAATCACAAAGATTAGTCCATTACCTTAGATTCAACAGCTGGTTCGGAAATCAGGTTGGAACCACCAGAAATCACGATCAAACAGCTACCAAACCAATTGGAAAAGATGAAGGACTCAAATACGAACACTCTCCAACTTGAATCACTCAAATCCGACTTCGGATGAGGAAGATATGGTGTTTTGAAGTTCTGAAAATTCAGAGGAGAGGGCTGACGGGAAAATGCAATTTTTCTTCTTAAAATTTCAAATGGAGAGAGAGAGGGAAGATATAAGGAGGAGAGAGAGAGAGACCAAACCGACCAATGGTGTGAGGCCACGTCACCCCCAGGCCGTGGGGGGCGCGTGGGCCTCACGGGGGCAGAGAGCCCCCTTGACCGTGGGGCCCACGGCCTCCCACACGGCCAGGCCACGTGGCCTCACGGCCTGCACTGTTTTCTCTCGCGCACCCTCGGTTCTTCAGCCCGTATCTTGAGCATCCGAACTCCGATTTCGAATCCGTTTTTGGATTACGAACTGTGACTCTCTTACGCACAACGAAGACTACACAACTTCAAAAAATGGTTGAGAAATCATCTCGGAAAACGACGATGAAGTCAACTCAACGAATGAGAACGAAAAGTAGCGTAGCTACATCGTTTGGACTCGAAACCTTATGAATGAGTAACCGAAACGACCGGAACTCAATAAGGCATTAAATAAGAACATGTTCAAGTCCAAAAACACAAATACGAAAAATACGATCACAAAGACACACACATATGCTAATTCCGAGACATTGTCTAAGAACATGCAATGAACAAAGATTGTCAAGAAAATGAAAATGCATGAGCATGTTTTGTGGTGTGTGAAAGTGAAACATAAGTGATGTTTAAACATGAAGGAACACACAATAATGCTATGTGTGAGTGTGTGCCTAGCCTTGTAAGAGATATGAGGTCCTTTAATACCTTTGTTGAACAATGACGCACGAATCTCTTAAAAACCGGCTTCTTGAATGAATTGTGGTTGAGACATTCTTCGTCTTCTTAATTCTTCAAAATACGAACCACTAACCATTACAAGAGAAACACGTTTTGATATGGAATTAATGCCAATACAAACTATAAACCTTACAATCTCCCCCTTTGGCAAATTCCATGTCAAAACCCCTAAACAAACACTAAAACAATTACAAAGGAAATTTGGTCACAATGAGTACAATGAGTTACACATATAGACACAAATTAACAACCAAAACAAGTCTTGAACTTCAACTTGGTCTTCTCTTGATATCACCTAAAATGAACTTGAAAGCACAAGAATATCCAAGAGACAACAAATATGGCAATATCCAATCTTAGGCAAGAAAATAATAACATATAAGTTCAAGTGGATCAAGTATGCTCCCCCTTAATACATACTATCCATCAAAATATTCTAAGCCAAGATTCAACAAAAAATATTACATGCCATATAGTTCAAGCTAGATACCAAATATACAAACATATAAAACAACACAAAAAAAATGAGACTAAGTAAGCTAGATTTCTCCCATGTGTTTCTCATATTTCTCCCCCTTTTTGACATGATATGAAGCCAAAGGGAAAGAGTAAGAAAATATACCTCATGAAGCTCTCTAGCCACTTGTGCCACCAAGGAAAGAAGTGCGGTGTGCGGATCTCACATATTGCCTTGTTGTAGTTGATTTTCCTTCCAACTCTTTGATCCTTTCATCTTGAACAACAAGCTTAGCACTAAGGTCTTCAATTTTCCTTTGTGACGCCTCAATCAACGTACGTGACTCTTCAACCTCATTCCTCAATTTTAAAGCCCAACTAGGAAGAGCGGGTGAGCTAGGGACATAGTTAGAATCAAGAGATTCACCAAAAAGCCTAAATACATCACTAGACTTTCCCTTGTCCTTGTATGACATGGATGCCACACGTTTCTCACTCATATTCTCTAAAAGAGGAAGCATAACATCACCATCAAGATTCCTCACTCCTTTAGCTAAGCATAATTGAGTTATAAATCCCGGAAATGCCAATTTCTTATCCAAATGACTAGTACAAGCCGCAATCTCTATTTGCTCCACAAGCAATTCACCAAGATTTATAGGTTTGTTAGTCACCAAGGCATATATAATCTTGATTTTGTCTCTATTAAGCTCTGAAGCATTAGTAGAGCCAACAAGATTGGAGCAAACAAATAAATGCCAAAATGCTCTAATTTTTGTTAGCTCACCTTGCTTAATGTAAGCACGTTTCCCCCACACAAAATTACTATCATCACATAGAGTTCTCCCCATTAAATCAAGGTTTTCCAAGATGTCAACATCAAGGAATTCCAATTCAATGTCATCGGACAAGTCAAGAAATTCATTAACCTTCCTAGAACAAACTCTAAAGACGACTTTCCTTATGCTTAGAGTAGCACTCGTCACAGTAGAACTAGATTTGTAAGCATGATAAAACTCTCTAACAACGGTCTCATTAGAGATTCCTAACATGTTCACCCATGTATTCCAATTTCTACTCATAAGCACATCATAAACATAGGATCCAACACAAAAGTCCAAGTAAATACCTCTTTCTTGAATTAACTTCTTGCAACCGAAAATTCCCAAAACATCCACTTTGTTAGCTTTGGAAATTTTGGAAGAAATTGTAGGTTTAGACTTGTCAATGGGAGTTGAAGAAACATTGCCACCAATCTTCTTTGCTTTTCCCATGATCTTGCAATACAAAAAAAAACTAAAAACAAAAGTGAGAGGAAACAAAGAAACCAATAAACATATACAAAGGCAAAACACTATATTCAACAAATCATTATCCATATAAGAATATATCAAAGCATCTATATGATTTATCAAAAATAAGAATAATGCCAACAAACAACAACCTTGAAGAACATGTGAACATGTCATAAAAGAGAACAAGAATTTAGCATATTATGCTCCCCCTTGACATGTGCCTCATCTAAAATCAAGATAGACAAATGTTCACAAAAATCACCACACAATCACATCACAAGCAATTTTATTAGATTTGCAAATAAGCTTCACATATCTAAGAGAGTTACATCAAGATTTTCAATCACTCTCATATGTCATCAAAAATTGCTAAAGTATCAAAATACTAATAAAGCAAAAGTGAGTGTGTGAAGATTTTGCTTCAAGTATATGAAAAGAAGTAGTTTGATAATCAAGCATGCAAACAATTTCAACATCTATTCATCTTAGGCCTTTCCATGAAAAAGTCAAACCGGTTATCATCTGAAATTTTGCTTATAAAGAGAATAGATTTCAACATGTGAGCGTGTGTGTGCATGTGGCTCGTCAACCCATTTCTATTTGTCAACCCGAGCTCATTTGATTATTCAACTATACTCCAAAAGAATTTTTTTTTTTTTTTTTTTTATTTAGGCTTGAATCAAAGAATTTTTTTTTTTTTTTTATGATTCAATTCAACACTTCTTCGATTTTTCTAACAAAAACATATACTCCTCATGGCGGCTTTCACTCATCACAATGGCGTAGCCCTTTCCTACATTGGGTGGCTTCACAACCAAGGTGTGTAGCCCTTTCCATGAGGGTGCTCGTTGAGTTCTATGTTGCCGAAGCAAATAGATACCAACCATTGGTCATTTTTAAATGTACTAGTCCATAGGACTTCAAGGTGTATCCAAAGCAAACATCAATCAAGCTCAAAATACTAAACAAGACATACAAGAGAAGCAAAGTGCATTTTTTGAAACCAAAATTTAAGGCTTAAAAGCACATGATCAAAAAGTAAGTAAAGAGACTTACTTAAGATCTCTACTTCTCAAGAGAGTAGCTATCAAAGAATATGAAGCTCACATTATTCAAAAATTAGCCACTCAACAATCATACAAATAACAACACACTTCATGAATAAGATCAATGTGAACACTTATCACCAAAAGATCTCAAACTAGCAAATGTCAAAGAGGACCATATAAATACTATACTAGTTCTCAATTATGACATGCTTCATGAATGTGATATAAACAATGAGTTGATAGATGAAAAATCAAGTAAGCAAGCAATATGATATAGAGATACCTTCGCAAGCTATTTTCACCAAATACAATGCCTTCACCCTTTTTATGAGTCCTCTTGGCTTGTAAGTCCTCATGACTACAAGTTATAGGTGTGTCGATTCCAAGAGATTAAAGACAATGTAATCCAACTCAAACAAAAAAAATGACTTTCTCTAAAAGCCTTAACATGATTGTCACCATATAAATTCCAAAAAAAAAACTTCTCAAAAGTTAATCAACAAATTTAGACTATCATGACAAACAATATGAGATAGCTAAGTTCATGACAAGTTATAGATGCAAAGCAAACAAGCTAAGCTTCCTAACAACAAAACACTAGTCTTAAAGCTAACTCAGATGTGCAACTTACACTAATGGTAAGAGCACTTACCCTTGACAAATTTTGTCTTGGGTGGACATACACGAACATCATCAAGATTCTCTTTGACCACAATGTTGAACCTAGAGTAAAGTTCTTCAACAACTTGATTCACAATAATATCATTAATACTCTTTTTCTCAACATTGTTAGCAACACATGCATTGTCAAATTTTGAAGAATATGCATTCTTCACCTTCCGGACATTCTTAACATGCTTTGAGAGGTTATCATGCTTTCCATATTCAAAAGCTTTAGCATGCATAGAATGAGGTCCAATCTCTCTATTCCTAGATGCATTTTCTATGTTGCAATATTCAATGAATTTATAGCACTTGGGCTTGATATGGCCTACGGTATTGCAAAAATGACATATGGAAACAAAAGGAGAGATTTTACCTTTCGAAGTTGGAGAAGCGCAAATGGGAGTTTCAAGGGGTACCTTGTTCTTCAACTTGGAACGTCTCTTTTTAGGAGCTTTCTTATCAACAACGACCTTACTTGTAGGAAGTGATGCTACTAAGAGCTTCTCCTCAACTACCAAGTTGCTTGAGCCTCCTAGAGTCAAACTAGAGATGATCCTATCCCTTTCAAGAACAAACCCTTCAACTTCTCTAAGCTTCTTGGCAAGAGCATTCTTTTCACCCAAGAGCCTCCGAGTTGTTGAGACCAACTCATCCACTTATAGCTTGATCAAATCATCTTAAGCACTCTTAATGATTTGGATCAACCTCCTCATCCAACAAATCTTGACATACAACCTCTAGGATATAGTGAGAAGCCATGAATGCAACAAAGTTGCTCACTAGCTCTTATTCACTAGAAGACTCATCACTTAAGCTCGACTCATCACTAGAGACATCATCACTCCATGTGGATTTCTTCATTATGTTGCTTGAGTAAGTGATCAAATCTAAATTGATCAACCTTTGGAACACAAGAACATCTTCTTCTTTGCTTTTGTAACTAACACTCTTTCAAGCTTATCAACAAAGTTGTTAGTAGACAAATGCAATGAAAAACAAGAAGAACCTTTTCCACAACAAATAAAGAAGGACAACTATGACACAAAAACCTAAGCAATTTACACGTAAGTATAAACCGGATCTCATTGAGTGCCATCCGACGACCCACTCTGATACCAATTGAAAGTATACAAACGTAGTTAAATGCTTAAAGCATACCTAGAGGGGGGTGAATAGGTTTTTACACCTTTTTTCAAACCCTTGAACAAACTTTCGTTTGTCCCTCAAGGTAGCCTTACACATAACAAAATAAGCCAAGGAAGACATACATAGACAATATGAGAATACAATCATGAGAGCAAAGTCTAAGTATATCATCTAGTTGTGTGAGGTATAAGAACAAATAAACACAACAACAAAGTAAGCTTGTATTTCAATAGATATTCAATGAGTTACAAGAGTGATCAAATATCACTATACAAAAATTACAATATACAAGAGAATCATAGATACAAAAATGATCAAAAGAATGAATCCACAAATCACACTATACAAAGTCTTGCTTCACAATATGTCACAAAAGAATATTATGAATCAAGATAATAAAATATACAATTAAAATAAAAAAGAAGAGATAGGAAGAATTAACACAAGAGATTTTTTAACATGGTAAAACCTCCAAGGAGGAAACATCCACAGGTTGAACTACAACCATTGGGTACTATATTATTGGAAAGTAAGCATAGAACATTCACAAAGTGACCAATCTTTAGCTCACCCAACCTAGTGAAGTCTAAGCCTACCCAACCCTATTGGAAAGTGTGAAATCCCTCAATGATGCGAAACCACCATATATTGGACACCACACAAAATCAACATCGATGGAAGATTAGAAATTCCTCAAGAGTGCATACACCTCCCGTGTACCCCGCTCTATCGGAGTCTATGTCTAACCATACGCCTAGGCCTACCAATATATTAGCCAACTCCCTATCCAAGGCACTCTTGCGTCTAGGGAGCCTCCCATGCATGACTATCCGAATCCTCCCGACTCTAGCCATGACTTCTTGCTTACCTATCCAAGTCATCCCGACTCTAGGCAAGTCTTCTTGCTTGGCTATCCGAGTCACCCCGACTCTAGCCAAGACTTCACGCCTTTTACAAGGACTTCATAGTGTGATCATGTGAATGCAAATGATGCAAACAATCAAATCAACATAGAACATGTGATCAATACATTCTATGGTACAAATAGACTTAAACATGTGATAACACATTCAATGAAAGTCTAGATGCAAAATATGATAATAAAACCTAAGCATGTGAAACACCAAACACATAAGCTCAAAGTCTCATACACATATACAACACTTGAATCAAAATTTATTCATTAAGTACAAGTTCAAGATGCAATCAACATACAATAAAATGCTAGATATATGAGATTTAATCAATCAATATTCTAGCTAAAAACATAGAGCAAGGATTTGAGATATACATCAATCAAAACCTAGATTTCTCTAAATCACAAACAAATACACAAATCCTAGATTTCATCAATCAAAGGATCAAATCAAATCTCAAGGTCATTTATCACAAAATTGATTCAATCAAGTTTCAAACAACCTAAGATGCCATTCTAATCACAATACAACTCACAAACATATTTAAAATCTAGAATCATAGAAACTAGTCAACATTAG
This sequence comes from Acer yangbiense, assembly GCA_008009225.1. Taxonomy (NCBI): domain Eukaryota; kingdom Viridiplantae; phylum Streptophyta; class Magnoliopsida; order Sapindales; family Sapindaceae; genus Acer; species Acer yangbiense. The sequence continues at coordinate 31,313,812 of CM017766.1, read as the reverse complement.
TCTATAAATTGACTTTCAATTAGAATGATAATCAAGCTATCTTTCTCAATAGCTTTTACCAAACATAATCAAAGATATAGAAGAAGAAACCCCAAGCAAATGCAAGGTTAAAAAGAAAGAAATCCCAAAGATTAGTCTATTACCTTAGATTCAACAGCTGGTTCGGAAATCAGGTTGGAACCACCAGAAATCACGATCAAACAGATACCAAACCAATTGGAAAAGATGAAGGACTCAAATACGAACACTCTCCAACTTGAATCACTCAAATCCGACTTCGGATGAGGAAGATATGGTGTTTTGAAGTTCTGAAAATTCAGAGGAGAGGGCTGACGGGAAAATGCAATTTTTCTTCTTAAAATTTCAAATGGAGAGAGAGAGGGAAGATATAAGGAGGAGAGAGAGAGACCAAACCGACCAATGGTGTGAGGCCATGTCACTCCCAGGCCGTGGGGGGCGCGTGGGCCTCACGGGGGCAGAGAGCCCCCTTGGCCGTGGGGCCCACGGCCTCCCACACGGCCAGGCCACGTGGCCTCACGGCCTGCACTGTTTTCTCTCGCGCACCCTCGGTTCTTCAGCCCGTATCTTGAGCATCCGAACTCCGATTTCGAATCCGTTTTCGGATTACAAACCGTGACTCTCTTACGCACGATGACGACTACATAACTTCGAAAAATGGTTGAGAAATCATCTCAGAAAATGACGATGAAGTCAACTCAACGAATGAGAACGAAAAGTAGAGTAGCTACATCGTTTGGACTCGAAACCTTATGAATGAGTAACCGAAACGACCGGAACTCAATAAGGCATTAAATAAGAACATGTTCAAGTCCAAAAACACAAATACAAAAACATACGATCACAAAGACACACACATATGCTAATTCCGAGACATTGTCTAAGAACATGCAATGAACAAAGATTGTCAAGAAAATGAAAATGCATGAGCATGTTTTGTGGTGTGTGAAAGTGAAACATAAGTGATGTTTAAACATGAAGGAACACACAAGAATGCTATGTGTGAGTGTGTGCCTAGCCTTGTAAGAGATATAAGGTCCTTTAATACCTTTATTGAACAATGACGCACGAATCTCTTAAAAACCGGCTTCTTGAATGAATTGTGGTTGAGACATTCTTCGTCTTCTTAATTCTTCAAAATACGAACCACTAACCATTACAATATAAACACGTTTTGATATGGAATTAATGCTAACACAAACTATAAACCTTACAATTATCATGTATGGGAGTTGGAACTAAGAGTAACTTGTCGCTAGGTGAAATAACGTAATGGAGCTTGAATTAGGCGGGGTAGTAGCCAAGTAGATCACATATAGAAGCTTGGGTTAGGCGAGGTAGTAGCCAAGTAGGATGGTCTCATAGGAGCTTGGTTTAGGCGGGGTAGTAGCCAAGTAGATCACACATAGGAGCTTGGGTTAGGCGAGGTAGTAGCCAAGTAGAAGTCTCGGTTTTCAGGTGCCAACCCCTTATTCTTGGAATGTAGGGGTATTTATAGTGTCTCTAGTAGGGGGTAGGTGGGAGTAGCTCATTTAGGCGGGAATCCCTGATTCCATCTCCACCGTTCCCTTCTGCTAGCAATCGCATCAGTACATAATCGAGGGTTAGGATCGTGCCACCAGGCTCTTCTTTCGCTGGGGGCTTGGTTTTGGTAGGTGGGAGCCCTAGTCCCTAGAGCGAAATTGGCGGGGCTGATCCTAGCCTCTACTTTTGAGTAGGGCCGTGGTGGCCACAAGCCTTGGAGGGCCTTAATCGTTCCACCTAGGCCTTAGGTCCATATAGGCATTTCTGTAGGGCTGATATGGTGAACAGGTGGTGCTTTTAGAGGTTTTGATTGGTTGGACGGAGTCATTGCAGCAGTGGGAGGTCGTTATCAAAATCTGGTCTAGCGGGGGATAGTGTCAGCGCCTGTCCCGCTCCACATTGTCAGGCACCCTCCTCTACCATTTCCTTATTCATGCTTGCTGGGTTCCTGTGAATATTTTGCTAGGGAATCACAGTATCCCCTTTCATGTATGAGATTGTTGACCTCTAACTAGGGCTGAGATGGAGTGCAGTTTAACCATTAATGCAATATGGCCAACAGATGATCCCGACCGTAGGCTGTTTGTCTTTCCTCCCTTGTGCTTGCTGCCTCACATTAATGGGTTAGTGCTGAAGCTTTACATGTTGTGTCCAGTCCCTCCTTTATCTCATGTGAGCTGGATGGAAGGCTGGCGTCAGCCCTCGGAAGGGTCGTGGCTTGTTGGTTACTATGATCGACGTCAGCCTTTTAGAGCGAGGGGTTGTTAGAACGTTCCAAGGAATTCTTCTCTAGCGGGTCGTTCTAGTTGTGGGAGTGGGTTATGCACGACTAGGTAGGTGCTGCTTATGATGGTTCTTAGCCGGGTTGCTGGTTGGGAACGGGTCCTCTATTGAACCACGTTCTTCCTCTTACTAGGCGCTCTAGGGGAGCCGGGTCCTTGAACGACCGTGTCTAGGAGGCGTGGTCCTTGGTGGACCAGGTCCCCTTTCTCAATAGGCATTCTTAGGGGAGTTCGATTCCTTGATGAGCCGCGCTCTGACCCGGCGTGTCCGAGGGGAAGGCGCGATACGTGATAGACCGGGCCCTTCTTCTCATTAAGCGCTTTAGAGTGACCAAGATATTTCCACGGTGGGTACTAAGGAGTGATAGGGCTCTTTAACAAGGAAAGCTCTTCCTTGAATTACTTGCCTATTTTTTCGGTTAACAAATTCATATTGCATATGTATTTTGAGTGAAACCTAGGAATCTTAGAGAAGAAAAGAGAGAATCTGGTGAGGATTAGATATCAAGGCGAATTACATTCTAAATCGAATAGCACCTTTGCTTTGAAGCTTTGGCATTTTGAATGTAAGGTCGCATTACGTACAATCATATCTAGAGTGGCATGCTCTTAATCTTTACTTAACATTCTCTTACATGTATAAGTCCTCACTAGTGCATCATTGTTGTAATCTCTTCATTTTGGTTTCGCATGTTGATCATGAGAAGTAAAACCTTGCTCGGATAAGTTAGAGCTTTATTGAAAACCTTTTAAATGTCTTGATGCATATCTTTGGGGTTGTTTTGTGATTGTTTTGCTCGAGGACTAGCAAAAGATAGGTTTGGGGGTATTTGATCAAGCCAAAATTGGTATGATTTTGGCCCTCATTCTCGTTTCTTTATGCTTGGTTCTCGGGCATTTTTCCTGTATTTAATGTCGTTAAATCGAGTGTTTCAGGTTTATTTAGGCCTCAAGGGCATTTGTGAAGAAGAAGAGGAATTTGGTGCAAAAAAGAGCACAAGGTGGTGAAACATGGCATTGTTGCCCTTTTATGAAGATATTGTCGCTATGGCGACAGGGAGATGCAATTCAAAGCAAAGCGTCGCCATGAGATGTCGCCATGGCGACATTGAATGACAAATGGCGACAACGTAGGAATTCCAACGTTGGCGTTCCAACGTTGGAAATTGTCGCTATGGCGACACAATGACGACACAATGGCAACAGGGAGAAAAACGATCAGGTGTGATGTCGCCATTTGCTGTCGCTATGGCGACAAAATAGAGAAAAACTTCCAGCGTTGGAATGTCAACCATTCAAGAGGGGTATTCTTGTCCTTTCATGCCTATTTCTTACCCTAGCTTTCCAAACCAATAAATACATCACAGTTTCTCCTTTGAAAACACACTTGTTCAAGTAAGAAATTCCTTTCTCCACCATTCCTAATCCTACCATTTCTCCTCTCCAATCTCATCAACAAACAACTAGACTGTAAGGATTCCTATATATTGATTGGCTTATTTCGTGGACAAACCACATGTTGGGGTTGATTATGTAAAGGTAGTTTAGGATTGAACTTCAAGCTTGAAGGCCTTTCCAAGACCTCAAGGGACAAGCACGCCAAAGGTATAATTTCTAGTGCTTGGTTTTCCTTGAAGAGATTTAGTTAGCACACACACACTTAGCATACTTGATCTTGTGTGCATACTCTTCATATGTCACCTTACACACTAGCACTTTGTTTGATATCTTGTTGTATGTATATGTGCTTAGTAATTCGTTTCCCGATAGTGTTCAGAAATGTCCGCGCATGCACTAGAATATGCTTGGTTTTACGCGAAGACCGCCCACGGAGAATGCCCTTGGCTTCTCTTTGGTTTTCACCTCTGTTGGTGATCGGCGGTTATGATCAGCAGCCTGGCCGCCGAATGAAACCGCCGTTTGCATCCAGAAGTGTCTGGAGCAATTCTACGGTTACGATCGGCGGTCACGACCGCCGTTCGAAACCGTCGTTCATACCTGATCGATTTAATATCTCGGGTTTGATTCTGCGGTTGGATCGGTAATCACAAAACCGCCATTGTTCCCCTGTTCTTCTCGGGTTCAATTCGGCAGTTATGATCGGCGGCCTGGCCGCCGATTAAAACCGCCGATCTGTGCGTTTCAAGGGCAAACTTGTCTTTTCACATGCCCAATTCTTGATGTCTATAAATATCTTACTTTCTCATTCTCTGATTAAGTTCTTTGAGTCTTTAGAACCCTAAACTTCAAAGAGAGATTTTTGAAAAAAAATCAAATCAAGAACTCACCTTTAAACACTCAAATCAAATCCTTTTTGCATCAAAGTTCATCTTGCATTCATCCATGATTGGGTTTGCATCATAACAACATGATTGGTAAGATTTTGATTAATTTCATCTTATTTTAGTATTTTACTATCAAGCATATTCTCTTTTAATTTACTTGTATGTTTTTGATCATATGATAAATACAAGATTAGAGAATTGATTGTGATGAATTGATTGAGTGTTGTTTTGTGATAGCTAATTAGGTTTTTGATTAATCTTGATTAGTTAAGCTATTTGACATGTCATTTAGCAATTGATATCTAAGGTTGATTTAAATTGATTATATCATCATCCTAGATAAGCATCTAAGGTTACCTAGCCTTGTTTGTTATTTAAATATTTATACATATTCACATAGGTTGCATAATCTCTTCATAGAGAATTAAGTCTTGAGGCTAAGGTTGCTTAGGCCTCAAGCAATTAGGACTAGAGCCACTTTTAAAGGCCCAAGTGGTAGAAGTGGGGGGTTATTGACCAGAGTGTTAGACGAGGTCTACATAGGTTGTAAACTCCATTTCGATTAGTGGATTTCGAGGTCTGAGTGTGGCACACTAAACAGCCCGTGGTTTTTCCCAGTGGTTGGGTTTCCACGTATACATCAAGTGTTATTTAAATTCCGCACTATATTACACTTGCTTGTATTTTTGACTATTATGAGCATTTTCGTAAAATTGACTTGCATGCGAAAATTGGATAATAATAGTTAAAATCTACTCACCACCCCCCCCCCCCCCCTCTAGATATATTTATCATACACACTGAGCGTTATTGTATTACTTTCAATTGGTATCAGAGCAGGTTCCTAGACATACATAAGTGATCCTTGCTCATTTTGGTGTGTTTTGCATCTTGTGTGATTTTTTGATTTATTCATACATTTTGCATTCATCCAAACACTATGAGTGGTTTCGGGATGAGCAAAGAGAAAGCGTTGAGCGTGAGGCCACCATTGCTCACCGGCGATATTTACTCCTCATGGAAGGAGGTTGAAGATGACTCGGACGAAGACATAGCATTATTTCTAAAAAGGTTCAAGAAGTTTACCAAGTTCAAGAAGAAGAGCATTGAATCCAAAGGCCAAAATTTGAGGAAAAAGGGTTCCTTCAATAAGTTTGAGCCTGGGCAAGAGAAGACCAAAAAGAAAGAGGTTCAATGCTATGAGTGTGTTGGTGTAGGACACCTCACCTCCAATTTTGTTAATTGCCTAAACAAGAAGATGGAAAAGGTGATAACTACCACTTGGAGTGAAAGTGATGACTCCGGAAAGGGAGACAAGTCATCAAATGATGATGAGCTTACCATCGACTACACGGCATTTGGGGCCACTTGTGTAGAAGATAAAGTTGTTGGTAAGAATGACTTGACTAGTGATCCCATAGAAGAAAAAGATGAAGAAGTAGCTCCAGAGGTGATAGGTGTAGCTACTCATTGGGATATGGCTCTCATTAACTCAAGAGACCAAGGTGAAGGTCTAAATGAGGGAAATGACTCCATAGGTGAGATGGAGAGTGGAAGAGATAGCTCTAATATAGATGACTCCATAGTCAAGTGTGAAAGTTCATTGAAGAAGAACAATAGAAAATTGAAGATTTTAGAGGATGAAAATCTAGAACTTTCAACACACAATGACCACTTAAGTAAACAAGTGGAGGCATCCAAGATGATTGAAGACAAGCTAATGGATGAGCTAGCTTTGTCTAAGAGGAATGAAGAAGGGTTGAAGAGAGAGCTTGATGAAGCTATAAAGTCATTAACTAGGATGACTACAAGCACCAAGAAACTTGACCACATTATTGGTATAGGAAAGAACCCTTGTGACAAGAGAGGTATTGGGTATGAAGAAAGCAAGGAGATCACTACTCCAACCAAGACCGTCTTTGTCAAGAGTTTGGGCAAGATAGAAGCCTCACCGGTGTACACTCCTAGGAAGAAAATTGATCTAGGACAATGTTCAAGAAGTGCACATGTGAAGGAAGCCCCAAGGAGACAACCTCAAGCTCAACGCATTAGAGTCTCCCAAGTCAACATTCCTCAACAAATGACTCTCAATGGAAAGAGGCCAATCATGCAAAATGGATCAAGGAAGCAAGCTAGACCGGTTCAACAACAAAGAAGATGTGAACCCGCTCAACCACAAAGTCATGGGAAGGCTCCTATGCATGCACAAGGACATGGTATGAATTCTAAATTTATCCCTACATGTCACTTTTGTGGTATTGATGGTCACATTAGACCAAATTGCTTTCATTTCATTAAATTATGTAGAATCAAAAGCATGATTGAAAAGAAAATGACAAGAGCTAGAATGCATGCTAATAGGAAGGAAAATATTCATGTTTATGATCCTATTATTTCTAGTACTCTTGAACCATTGTCCACTAGGAAGAAAAATGTCATATCTATATGGATAAGGAAAAATGAACCCGCTTGCTATAAGACTAACAAGTCTCAAATAGGTTCAACCAAGTCAAATGGACTTGGGAGGTCCATAGGACCTTATGACCTTCATTGATGAAGGATGATATTGACCCCATATGGGGAATTCAAGCAAAGAGAGCTATTGCATACTTGTTGCATGCAAATATTTGAGAAAATCTTATGCTTCTTTGTTGATTGCTTGAGTAAGCTTGGTTGCACATATGTATATATGTTTTCAATTCAATAAGTGTGAACCATGCTTGTCTACAATCCATGTCATATTTATGTTCAAACATGCATTTTTGGACTAGGAGATTTACATAGGAAGTATGATATGAATGACCTATAGGTATCTCCATTACATGATGATTCTTATTGACATGCTTAAAAATTGAAAAGCATGAGTTGTTTTTATAACATGCTAATGACATATGAAAAGCATGAAATTCAAATGACATGCTCAAATGAAAAAGCATGAATTGATGATTGCAATTTTTAAATGCAAAACTTGTGTGAAAAAACTTATGAGACTCAAAATGAATAAAGGATCTTGTATCCGTTCAAAGAAATTTATATTCCAAATTGTCTCTCCTTCTTTATTTGTTGAACATGTCTACTATCATACGGGTTTCATTCCCGGAAAAATCAAATAGGGTGCAAAGTTGCTCATGACATGTTTGGCTTATAAAGATGGATATAGTTGCTCATAAATTAAAATCAATGAAACTCTATATCCTTGCTTCTCTCATGACATTGGTGAAATTGGTTTGAATTCTTATTAGAAACCTTTGTCATTTGCTTTGCCAAATACCATTGTATTTTGGACTTGAAAGCTACATGTCTTGTATGCAAAGCATGTTTTGATTCACACATTTATTTTAAATAAATCTCCTTGTTTCTCTCCAATTGATTGAGTTGCATAAAGTGGATTATATGATTATGCAAGTATATAGTATGCTACTATCTCTCTTTGCTAAGTGACCCGGTTGGGGACTACTCCTTTGCCTATATCATGACAAAAAGGGGGAGTAGAATGGTGGTAAGGGGAGTTGCAAATTGTGGTAGCAATTATGCATGTTGGGGAGACAATACATTGAGGGGGAGTAACCCATTGAGGGGGAGCATTGCATTCATCAAACATTGCATGATGTTGTTTGTTGTGCTTAAATTCTTAGAATGCAAATGCTTGTTTTTATTTTCACTTGATTCATCTCACTTTTTACTTGAATTGGAAAGTATAGAAACTTTGCTTTCAGGGATTGATTGTTCTACTTGAGATTGAAGACTTCAAGATTATTTTTATATATCTCTTTGTAAAGTAGAAAATCATAGTAGACCCATAGTTTCTATTATGTTGTGAGGAATCAATGTGAGTGGTGGTTTTGTCACGAAATAGCCAAAGGGGGAGATTGTAAGGATTCCCATATATTGATTGGCTTATTTTGTGGACAAACCACATGTTGGGGTTGATTATGTAAGGGTAGTTTAGGATTGAACTTCAAGCTCGAAGGCCCTTCTAAGACCTCAAGGGACAAGCACGCCAAAGGTATAATTTCTAGTGCTTGGTTTTCCTTGAAGAGATTTAGTTAGCACACACACACTTAGCATACTTGATCTTGTGTGCATACTCTTCACATGTCACTTTACACACTAGCACTTTGTTTGATATCTTGTTGTGTGTATATGTGCTTAGTAATTCGTTTCCCGATAGTGTTCGGAAACGTCCGCGCATGCACTAGAATGTGCTTGGTTTTGTGCGAAGACTGCCCACGGAGAATGCCCTTGGCTTCTCTTTGGTTTTCACCTCTGTTGGTGATCGGCGGTTATGATCGGTGGCCTAGCCGTAGAATGAAACCACCGTTTGCATCCAGAAGTGTCTGGAGCAATTCTGCAGTCACGATCGGCGGTCACGATCGCCATTCGAAACCGCCGTTCATACCTGATCGATTTAATATCTTGGGTTTGATTCAGCGGTTGGATCGGCGGTCACGAAACCGCCGAATGAAACCGCGGTTGTTCCCCTGTTTTTCTCGGGTTCAATTCGGCGGTTATGATCGGCGGTCTGGCCGCCGATTGAAACTGCCGATCTGTGCGTTTCAAGGGCAAACTTGTCTTTTCACATGCCCAATTCTTGATGTCTATAAATATCTTACTTTCTCATTCTCTGATTAAGTTCTTTGAGTCTTTAGAACCCTAAACTTCAAAGAGAGATTTTTGAGAAAAAATCAAATCAAGAACTCACCTTTAAACACTCAAATCAAATCCTTTTTGCATCAAAGCTCATCTTGCATTCATCCATGATTGGGTTTGCATCATCACAACATGCTTGGTAAGATTTTGATTAATTTCATCTTATTTTAGTATTTTACTATCAAGCATATTCTCTTTTAATTTACTTGTATGTTTTTGATCATATGATAAATACAAGATTAGAGAATTGATTGTGATGAATTGATTGAGTGTTGTTTTGTGATAGCTAATTAGGTTTTTGATTAATCTTGATTAGCTAAGCTATTTGACATGTCATTTAGCAATTGATATCTAGGGTTGATTTAAATTGATTATATCATCATCCTAGATAAGCATCTAAGGTTACCTAACCTTGTTTGTTATTTGAATATTTATACATATTCACATAGGTTGCATAATCTCTTCATAGAGAATTAAGTCTTGAGGCTAAGGTTGCTTAGGCCTCAAGCAATTAGGACTAGAGCCACTTTTAAAGGCCCGAGTGGTAGAAGTGAGGGGTTATTGACCGGAGTGTTAGACGAGGTCTACATAGGTTGTAAACATTATTTCGATTAGTGGATTTCGAGGTCCGAGTGTGGAGCACTAAACAGCCCGTGGTTTTTCCCAGTGGTTGGGTTTCCACGAATACATCAAGTATTATTTAAATTCCGCACTATATTACACTTACTTGTATTTTTGACTAGTAGGGGCATTTTCGTAAAATTGACTTACATGCGAAAATTGGGTAATAATAGTTAAAATCTATTCACCCCCCCCCCCCCCCCCCCCCCTCCCCCTCTAGATATATTTATCATACACACCGAGCGTTATTGTATTACTTTCATAGACTACTTCACCCAACCATTCCTCTCTTCCCATTCTCTACATCTCAATACATTAGTCACTCACCATTAGACACCCACCTATCTAGACACATCCTCTTCTCCCACTCTTTGCACTATGAGCATCAAAGGAAAGGAAAGGAAGGGATCAAGCATTAAAGAAGGAGGCCCAAGGGTGATTTCCTTATTTATTTCTTTCTTTTTATTTGATTGTAACTATGTGTAATTAAATTCCTAATATCTATATTAATTGTTAAGCCCATTCTCTTATCTAGTATTGTTGATATTGGACTCCTATCTATTCAACTTCTCTTTATATTATTGCTATTTACTTTTCTAGTTTATTATCTCTAAACCAATCACAAACCAAAGATATGATTTATGTTTTATGCACCTAGATTAGACTAACTTAGATTAGATCGCAAATTGATTAATCTAACCTTATCCCTTTGGAATGAACCCTCACTTATCGCTTTATTTGTTTTCAAAACATATAGCACATTGCGTAGGAATTTCATTATAAACATCTTTTGAATCGCGATTTCCTAACGACAGAAAAAGCATGTTCAGATCTTTGAAGGGAAGTCTGTGGACTTTAGATCCATCTTCTCTCTTCAGAGGCCAATCGTTTGGAGATTGGTTGTATAAGTAATTATATGAACGACATTTTGATCCTTCATCGATTTGGTTTTCAGGGTCACCCTTCTAAAGCCCTAGTGATCAAAAGTATGGTTTGGTCGCCTCCGACTCCTGGTTAGATCAAAGTGAATACATATGGTGCTATTATGGGCTCTCCGGGGGTTGGCGGTTGTGGTGGTATCTTTCGAAACTGTAAAGCCTTTGTGAAGGGTTTCTTTGCTATTCCTATGGTCAGGTTTTCGCGTTTGAGGCCGAGCTTCTGGCGGCCTCGTTGGCCATTAATTTTGCTTGGAAGTATGGGTGGCATCGAATCTGGCTTGAGAGCTACTCTTCTTATGTGGTTCAGCTTCTTTCTTCTCATTCTGAGATGGTTCCTTGTAAGGTTCGTCAGGTGTGACAACTCTGCATCTTCCAGATCTCTAAAAAGGATTTTCATGTTTCCCATATTTTCAGGGAGGGGAATTAGGTTGCAGATGCGCTTTCTAAGCATGCTTTGGAGCTTCAGGCTGATTCTTGGTGGTTCTCCGCCCCGCCATTCTGTTCTTATTTAGTTGGCAATGACTATATGGGCCAGGAGTTTTTTCGTTTTTCATGATGCTTTCTTTTTCTTTTTAGTGTGGCATGCGTGCTTCTTTTTGTTTGGGTTGTTTTTCCCCTGGATCTTTGTGCTTTGTTGCTTTTGTCACTCTTTTCTTTTCTTTTATCTTTTATCTTTTATATATATGGATACTGCCTAGGGGTTTTTCAGGATATGATCCCTTGTATTGTTTTTTCTCCTTAGGTCAGTCCAATTTTATTAAAATAAAAATAATATATATATTAGGGTTTGATGGTGTGTGAGAAAAAAAATATTTTGAAAAGAATAAGAAGATATTTTAGAGTTTGTAAAATTTAAAAAAAAAAAAAAAGATGGAAAAAAGCTTGTTTTCTAAAAAACAAAATGGTTTGGAGTGTCTTTAAAACTTTTTTGTCTTGTTTAGTAATTTTAATTCAAGTTAAAATTTTCATTAATAAAAAAATTAAAATGTAGTGTAAACAAGTTATTAATGGATTGTCAATAGCATTTCTCTTTATTAAAAACTTTAATTACAAAAATATCCCAATAGAAATTTCCCAATAAAGACTAATTACTTTAATTAAAAATAAACCAAATACTATGTACACTCATTAATTATGCTCATATCTTTAACTATATCTCTTTATTATAAATTTTAAAAAAAATTTTAAAAAAAAAACTTATGATAAACCTTAATTAAACTCTAATTTTATTTCAAGCATCAAGCTTTCTCATCATCACATGATCATCATATAACAAATTAATGGAAAAAAGAATTTTTTGAGGAATCTGATCATACATAAGTAGGTATCATTTTATTTTATTTTATTGTCTTTCTTTTGTATCTAGTTATGATCTCTATCAATAAACAAAATAAGATTTTGTTTAAAGATAGCCGTAAATATCAATAAGTTGTTTTTTTTTTTTTTTTTCTTAAGATAGCTATATATATAAGAAAATTCAAGATTGAAAATCTCTTAAGCCTGTATACAATCTAGTTCTACATCCTCCCTTTGATAAAACTCATACATTAGAGATATTTCCAAAAGTAAATTGGTACATCATCAGAAGAGAATTTGATTCCAAAAATAATATGAATTTATATATATATATATATATATATATAGTGTATTTATAATTTAAGAGGGTTTATAAATAAAATATATTAAAATGGATATATTCATTTCAATAAGGGTACTATTGGCATTAGAATGGGTGCTTATAGTAATATTTATTTTTTAAATTTTAGACATAAATGTACTGATTAGTTTTATAGGTGGCAATATCCACACCATTTACAAATACATCTTCTATTTAAAAAATAAAAAATAATAAATAATAAATAATAAATAATAAAAATAAAATTGAAAAAACGCTCCTTGTTGGATTCGTTTCTAAACTTGATTGGGTTTAAGAAAAATCCGGCCCAAGTCCGCTGCGACGCACACGGGATGGGACATGGATATGGTACACCCTACACTCAAGTGACTCAACAAAGCAGCCTACGAGACCATAGAGAGAGTTAAGAGAGACAACCTCGGCTTCTCTCACTTCAACGACCACGAAAAACAAAAGACATTACAAGAACTCGTTTAATCATGGTCAAATCCTCAGTTGAAACTAAAAACTTATTATATTTTTACCCACACAAACATTAGTTTCTCTCTGCGTAATTATAGTCCCCATTTTCGGCCAACAATTAATATACCTGTGCAACCAAAACGTTGAAGCTGATTTGATACTTGGTTTTTTTTTATCTCTATTCAACATTCTTTGATTATGCAAATACCCAGATGGAGAAACGTGTTCACTCTCAAGAATTCATTGACACTATCAAGTTTATCGTCAAGAACAGCGGTGGCAGCTGAAAAATCCGCCCTTTCTGTTGCTTCGTTTCATTCTACACCGACTTCGTTTGAGAAACGGAAGAACAAATGGAATGCTGTGAGTTTGTTTATTTGATTTTCTTGTCATGTAACTTTTATTGAAAGTTGATTTTGTTTTCCGTGTGTTATTCCTTCGATGAAAAGATTGAATTTTGTGAGGAATTGAATTGGTTTTGTAAAGTTTTTGATCTTTGACATGGTAGATTAATAGTGCAGTTGGTCACATTGATTCAGTTCTTTTTAAGAATTCTTAAAGTTTGTGTTTTTTTTTTTTTCTCTTTCAATTATTGTATGCAAGTTAATAGGCCTCTCTATTTAGTGTGAAGATAGCTACTGTCTACTGACCGTGGAGTCTACATTTAGTTGTTAGAAAAAGAGAATAAGACTTCAATTGATATAAGAGGTGACCCTCTGGGTTCCGACCAGTTAGTTCAATGGTATCGAAATTGTATATTACAAGTGATATGATTGATTGAATTATTAGTTAATGGAGAGAAACACTTGGAGATGTTGTTGGGTTGGTTTATGAATCTATGTTCCTAATCTTTTATAACATCATTTCTTAATCTATTCTAAGCATATCAGCATGTCTTAAATTGCAGAAATTAGTTATATTTAGTTAGAAATATATTTAATTAGAAAGCTTTTTAACTCTAATTCTATCTTATTTGCTATGATATTGAAGAGAAAGAGACGTGTTTCATTTCCTAGTGTCAGCTTTTGTATGGTTCTGTACTTCTTTTCTCAACTTATTTATCATAACATCAGGAGCCAGTATATTAAAGTGGTTCCTACAACAACTCTCCTCCCCTGCTGAGATTTTTATTTCTGAAATCTATAGTTTTAGATCCAATTACTGAAGGGTTTTTAGTTGTTTTAGATATGAAGATGTGGTAATTAGTATTGATTAATTAAGAGCCAACTCAATTGAATGTGAAAAATGGAGAATCATAAAGGTCATCCTTTAGGGCCCCTGAAACTTTATATTTATTGATTGCTTCCTGTGACTTGTTGCAATTATATTTATAAAAAAAAAATACTAGAATTCAAGATTGGCTGATTTATGCAATTGAACTTAGTGGAAGAGCATTTATTTTATATAAGTTGAGGTCAATAATTGATCTTAATTTATATCACGAGCATGGGAATGACGAGCATGCCCTGCATATGGCACTACTCTCTTACATTATTAGGGGATATGAACACGTATAAGCAGTGTCCTTTTCATGTTGAGGTTCAAGGAGCGTGAGAGTATCAAGGGTGGCATTAGGACGCAGCATGTCTGCTACCCTTCTCATCTAATTGGGTCGTTTGGTGAGTCATCTTATCGTTCTTGAGTTAACCAAATCCTATCATTTTGATCGAAGGTTATTACAAAATCACCTTACAGATCGTTTCCATGTGTCGATGAAGTTATTGCCAGATGCAGAGACAGCAAGTGCATGGCCCTGGCATCCTATGTTCACGTGAAAACATATCTCTAAGATGTGATTTAATGGCACACGTCGAACATCGATACATCTGCTAATTGAAGGAATACCTTTACTGTCAGCTGGATGATATCTGCATATGAGCCATCCCAACATCTGAACATACATAATAGAAATTATTTGGGATCATCTTCATTAGGTCCTTATCTATTAGATCTTTCTTCCTTCTCTACAAGTATTCTACCTGGCATGGATGCTTCTGAAGGAGGTTTTCAGTGTTCAGATACTTCTTGAAAGGTGTCTTTCTTTATTCACCACCTCTAATAAAATTTTTAAGTTGGATTATCTTATTGCTGAGTGTAATTGTTCCTTAATTATAATCTCTCATGACATTTTAGCCTCAAACTTTTGTTTTATTGTCTCTTGATATGCAGTAGATTTGTGTCTACCAATCGGGTTTCTCTCTTCTTTTTATATTCAAGGCTTCAAACAAGGAGAATTAAAATAGAATTCTATTGATTGGTTCAAGGCTTCAAACAAGGAGGATTAAAATAGAATTCTATTGATTGGTTCTTCTCACTGTATGTTGATCTGTTAAGGAAGATATTGCATCAATCTTTTTTCACGTATGTTTCTTTGGGGTTGAAAATGTGCAACACAGTTGGCTTTTTATGGAGTCATTTATCATAATATTCTGTTAACATGGAGTTTATTGAGATCCATTCTGATTTAATATTGGACCCTGACTCATTTTCTGCTATGTCCTACACTCCTACCATATTTTTCCCATAGGCAACTGAGAGAGAGAGAGAGAGAGAGAGAGAGAGAGCAGGCCTAGTCAACTTCTTCTCAAGTAAACTACTTTTTCTTCTTTAGGGAGCTACGATAGTTGTGCATAATTTAACCAGGTGAGTTCTGATCCTGTTGGGAAATGCACAGTAGCTAATAGGAATATCTTGAATAGTTGAATGTGAAACAATTAGATATAGATGTTAAAGTTCTTCTTTTAAGTACTGTCACCTACAGGAAATGACAAATTAGGTGGAATCCGTCTGTTTTTATTCATTATTTCTTCATGCATAGTACTTTTCGATCAGATGTTAAGTAATCTGATCTTAATTTTTTTGGGGTCTATTTCTTTCCCCGGTGTACATGAGTATGTTAAATAATGGTTGAAAACTTGAAATGATTTAGCAGGATGCGGGAAGAGCTCAACAGCCAACTAAGGTATGCAACTTTTTATCAGCTTTTAGAATTTTGTAATGTGTATATGTTGCCTGTTATCGAAGTGCAAGTAGAGCAGCCAATGCTATTTTGATAAAGGGCATTTATTGGTAGAACTATGTCATGTTCAATTCTTTTCTGTTTCTCCCTAGTTATATATTTATTTTTTAAGAGCCTATTGTAATTCTACAGGACCAAAGGCTTTGCCATTATCTGTATATCAATATTAGCAGCTCCATAAAATTTAAGTGGATTTACTGTGTTTTTCTAAACTCTATATTGTGCATTACTATATTGATTTTCTGGATTATCTTTAATTGTAATATGGAGAGCGTGCTATTTAGAACAGGAGATGACTGCCAGTTCAGTTACCAACAATAACTAGTACGAACACATGAACAAGATATCTGTACTGTTAAATCAACGTAACATGCCTCCACATCAGTTCATTTTCAGAACCCATATGAAGCATTCTTTATACTTCCCCTTATGTGGTCTTCTCTATGTCCATATATGAACTCAATTGTTGAAGAGTTTGCATTCTTGAATTTGAGTTGTTAGTGCTATGCATCCAAAATATAAGGTGAATCTGTTGATGGTAGACAGAGAAGAGAGATAGATATGTTGAGATCACATGCACGCCTATTATTTTTTTGACAAGCTCTATGCTCACCTTAGTCTGCTGTGCAAGAGAATCACGTATTTATATTTGTTTATAGCTACCTAATTCTGTAACCAAAATCAGGAAGGTGAGTAAGATAACTTAATAAAAATTTTATTATGTTATCTTTTCCTGACTTTGCAAACATTGAATTCAGAGTTATGTAAGATATCAAACACGTCAAAAGCGCGCTGATGCAAAGAAAGCTCTAAAAGATCTCCTCTTCAGTAGTGGGTCCTCCAAACACTCATTTCAGCCTTTTCAGGTAAAACTTTCTGCAACCCTTCCAGGCATTCTACATTGCACGATTTAAGCTCTGGTTTTTTGCAGAACAGGTTGAGGCAAAATATTTTTCTGTTATAATGGTTTAGTTTACTGTAAGAATATTTGTAGTGGTTTCTACGACTACATTCGATGTTAAGCTTGCTAATGCTGATCGATTTAGAAATTCAATAATCATGTTGTAAACTTAACATCAATGTTGTCAACCTGTATTGCTACTTAACTTGTATAATTATTTGTGTGAGTTACTACTCTCAAATTTCTCAAATATTTTGATAATTAACTGCAGCTGTTTGCTAGGGAAAGGACAAATTGAGTCATAAATATGATTATTTCTTATCTAATATAGATTTTATAATTAACCATTATGTAATTTGTGAATGGTCATGTTTTCAAGAAATGCTAAGTGATATATGATGCAGCATTTTTAATGCCATGAGATGCTCAACCACTCCTAGAGATTCATAAACCCTTGTCTTTGTAGCCATATATATATATATATATCCCATTTTGTATATTCTCCTCAAATTTATTCTCCTGTTTATAGATTTCTGCTTAAAAATTCAGGATTTATTGATCGGGTACTGATATATGCATTATGTTGTAATCCTATGTAGAATGATGACCCAATATGGAAATTTGATGGAACAAATGAATGGGGTGCAGAGTCTGATACAAAAGGCCAATCAAAGTCTTCTGCCCGACAGTTTGGAAAAAATGACCGAAAGAAAATGAAACGTAAGCTTGATCCTTGTCCTTTCTAATTTTATATCAAGGCCATTCTAGGTTTTTTTTTTATCATTTGTTGCACTCTTTTGTTTGTTTTACCTCTAGTTTCTTTATTTTCATATTGATTCTGCTATGCTAGCCAAGATGACCAATTTTTATATCAATGAATTAGGAAAGTTACGTTTATAGTGTATACCATTAATATGTTATATGTATATTGATTTTAGGGCTTGATGACGCCCTCTTTAATCTAATAACAATAATCTCTATCTAATAGATTGGTCATACTATTTAAGTCATTCCAAAAAATGTTATAGTCAATGTGATTGAAGTCATGTCATCACTTGAGGTAGAGGATAAAAAGGCTGTCATCTCTATCACATCTCATGTTGCTAGCAAAAAAGATCCTGGAATAGGATACAAGTAGGCACATTTTGGGCTCATGGATAAAGGGTATTTGCATGAAACCCATGATCAGAGTAATAAATGTGAACCATAAGGGTGAAAGATTCTTGTATAAAATTCAAAATGCACAATTTTAACTTGGTGGATTTGTATCAAATTATACTTGCTACCAAAAATGAAGACATTAGAACCTTATGTGATTTGACTTGGCTTTTGTGAAGAAATTTGCTATTTATGGAAATTTAGTGGAGGAGAAAAGCACTTTAGTGGACCAGAAAAGTAGAAAATAAGCCAGGAATGGATGTTTCTTTGTGGAAATTTAACCACTGTGATCAGCTAGTACTATATAAAACATTTTCTCCAAATGTTTACAAGCAACACTTTGCTATGACAAGTTAATTAATAATAGATTTAAATAAATAAATAAAATTACGGTGCAATTGTATTGTTTCAATAGGTGCATAGATTGTGGTTTCTACCTCCTTAGTATTTTTCACAAATTGGATGCTTCCCATTATAACTTGTTCAGGTAAAAATAGAAGAGAGAATTTTTATGAGGACTTTGATGATCGTGATCCTGAGAAAATGTTCCAAGCAAAATTTGGGAAAAAATGGTATACTTGGTCCTTCCCATCATGGAAGGGGTCTTCTTTTGAAAGTTCACCATCTGGATTTGAGTGGCAAGAGCATTCGAACACGACAAACCACAAAACCAAAGATTGGGAGACCGTAAGTGAAGCTGAATCTGATGATGAGTTATGTGCTGTAGGATCATCTTCTGATAGAACAATCCTTGGTCTGCCTACAAGAGGTTGTTTAACGATAGAAGCTGTTAAAAACGCGTAAGTGCTTCAGTTATATTATTGCCCACCTCTTCGTACCAGCAAACATTATGATATTGTCTCTGCTTTACATTGGTCCATATGTTCTAAAATCGTTAGAATTCTCCTTGCAGTTTCCGCTCATCAGCTTTAAAATGGCATCCTGATAAGCATCAAGGCCCTTCACAGGTTAGTTGTTAAATATGTTTGGTATTTGTCATATTGTTGTTTTGTTCCTGGGACACGAAAGAAAGATCCGATGTGTCAGTTGCTCGTTATTTAGGACCATTAACAATCTTTCAAACTAACAAATTTAATCTTGTTTTGAAGCTAATAAAATTACCTCTATGCACATTCGCAGGCAATGGCCGAAGAGAAATTTAAATTGTGTGTTAATGCATACAAATCATTATGTGATGCTCTCTCCTAAGTTTAAGCTGCAAGGGTTTCTCCAAATCACAGTCTCAATGTATGATTAAATTCTTCTTTTATCTCTTTTAATTTGCTTTGTACTAATGTGCAACCAAATAATTTGAACTGTATACATAGAGAGAGATCTTGATTATAAAATATACTTAAAAAATATTGATTGAACAAGTGGTGTTCGGGTTGATGCGAATATGACATGATAAGTAATAGGAATTGTTAGTCTTTTAGGCCCCGTTAGGTGCACGGGATTAGATTGGACTATTTTATGGGATTGGGATGAGACTGGGATTAAATGAGATTGGATTGGAATAGACTGAACTAAATTAATACAATGCTGTGTAAACATAAGATTGGACTAAATATAATTTAATTTGATAATATTTTGAGATTGATTAATAAATTATTGAAATATTTATTTGAAGAAAATAAATGTTTTAATTTATATATTATTAAAGTAACAATATCCAAAAATATTTTTAAAATATAGATTTATATTATTTTTCAAATTTATAATTTGTTTATTTAATAAAATAATTGTTTTTAAATATACAGTCTTTCTATTATCAGTTCGAACTGACAATAAATATATCAAAACGAAGAATGTAGACCACAGATTATGGAGAAGTTTTGACAAGTGTATATACTTTGAGTCAAAGTATGTAAATCTAGTGGTCCACATTCTTCGTCCTGATATATTTATTGTCAGTTCAAACTGATAATAGAAAATCTGTTTAAATATATATATATATATATATATGGGATTACGATGGATCCAACGAATTTAATACGAGTACTTGCTGCAATACTCATATTTCAATCATAGCTCCTTACTCCTCTAAACATACACAAATGGTGAGAGTTAAATGTTTCTTCTGCTGCAATACCAACCACCATGAAAGCACCTGTACATAAGATGGATTCATATGAGTACTTAGGGTTACTTGTTGGTATAGAAATTATTAAGTGCAGGATCCTGTATAAAAAATTCGTACGATTTCATTGATTCCAATTAATTGGAATTAGTTTAAAAATATATATATATTGATTCCAACTGGTTAGAAAGTTACTGCTTATTGCCTTATTGGTATAACATTTTAATAAATGAAAGGGATCGGCAGATAGAGAAAGGTAGGTTGTAGGCCTACTTGTCTATAGAAGACACCTTCTACGGCTTCTACTTTCTTAGGTGCGGACGATCACTTTAAATTTATTAAAAGATAAAATTATGAGAAAAATTCAACTACCTATCATTATTCGTTATAATTGGATTTTTTTTTTTTTTTTTTTGGTTGTCCAATGAACTCACCATAGCTTGATCATGCTCCTTCTGTGATGAGAAGTTGGGCCTGAAATTTAATTTCCAAAAGTTTGGTCTGCCATTGAAACCATGTATCTGCTTCACTTATTATTTATTACCAGTTTATTCTTTGTAATTTGCTTGAAGCTTGATATGATTCTAAAAATAAAAATTCTACTGTAAATGTAATGGAGATAAGTCATGCATCAGTTGCTCAGTGAGTCAGTGGTGGCTCAGTCACAATCAAGTGCCAGCCATTGATAGTACTGGCTACTAGTAGTCTTTGATTTCAAATTTCAAATTTCAAATTCAAATAAGAATTATAAACTAATAATATTATAACTTACTACCAGCTTCACTCTTTTAATTTGTATTTGTACTCGTCTCTGTATAGAGGAAAACTGTCATTAAATTTGAAAAGGTTGACTTGTAAGTGGTCAAACATACCTAATTAACCGATATATCAAAAGCATACAAATTCATAAATAAATAAAAAGCCATAATTTACTCTACAACACAAAATCCTTTTATACCGTCTCTTCCGAATCTCGAATTATTATAATATTTAAAATAAATAAAAAACATAAAATCCTCATAAATTAATATATATATATATATATATATATATATATATATATATATATTAGGATCATTAAACTATATTAAAAAGGTACTGATAAATGATAATGAATTTGCAATTGTAACATTGTAATTAATTAGAGAAAGATTTGAAAGAAGAATTAAAATAGCAAATATTATTAGAAGCAAAGAATGACAACAGAAGTGGAGAGCATGAAGCCATAGATGAAGATCAAGAAAGCAAAGTGAAGAGCCCAATTCCTCTTAAACTTACCAAAGTAACTCTCAGGTGGTTCCTGATAATGAATCTCAAGCTCACCACCACCACCATCTTCATGACCAAACCCATCACCAAACTCACCATTATTCATTCTCATCTTCATCTCTCTGAGTTTATCAGTGGCCAATCCAAGAGTGAGCTTGTGACACCTCCTCTGGTACTTGAATCCATTGATGCATCTGAGTGTCTGGGCAACAGAGACATAGAAGATGAGGTGGGCCAATGAGAGGAGTGTGATGGGGATCCAGCAGTGGCGGCATTGGAGTCTTGTGGAGTTGGATTGAGCCATGAAGATGAGACTCAGGAAGATGAAGAAGAGCAAGAACAGCTTCTGGAGCTCCTTCTTTTGGAGGTCTATGGCTCGTTTCTTCTCAAGGGTCTTCTCGAAGTGGAGTTGGATTATGGTGTTCAGGGCTTGTAGTGCTGTTTCTTTTGGGATCATTGTTTGCTGGTGGTGCTGTTGGTGGTGAGATTCATATTCTGCCATTGATGATGGGCACAGATACACAAGAGGTTGAGAGAGAGAGAGAGAGAGAGAGAGATAAACAGAGAGGTCAAATGTTGTTTGTTTGTTGGGTTTGGTCAGGTTTAAGGGAGTTTGTGTAATTAATAATTGAATCTCGATGGGGATCTAACGGTTGTAAAGCAACTTCAAACAAAAGGTTGGTCTTTAACTTCTACCTTGCATATGTTCACTTCAAATGATCAGCTGGGTTTCACCTTTTCATTTTGTTACTCTAAAATAAAGTCATATTACCTTAAGGGGCAAAAAAAAAGTAATATTAAACCGTATGTTTGAAATTGCACATCATCTCTCGTTACAAGTGGTAATACACGTACATTTCACATTAGTGGTGAAGAGTTCAAGTCTCACTATACGTATTTTACAAGTATGTGCAAACGGTTTGCATTTTACAAGTATGTATAGAGAGTTTTCTTCCTGATTTGTGAGAGTAGATATCCAAGTTGCACATATATTGTTTGATATTGACAGAGCCTGACAGATACTAACAGAACTATTATAATTAGGGATGGTAACGGATCGGATCGGCATGCCCCATACTCGAAACCCGATTTGAGCAAGCTGCACCATACTCGACCGGTGCACCAAACGGATTTCGATTTCCGTCTCATATCCATTCCGTTTTTAGGAAGGGTGACCCATACCCGACTTGAACTGACCCATTTCATTTAACATAAATAAATAAAAATTCAAACCATTACATTAAATAAAAATTCTAACCATTACATATACAAAATTTACCATAAAATTGAATTTTACGATAGAAACTTAAATTTTAACATTTAATCAAATTAAAAAATACACCTATTTAAAAAAATACACTTAAATTGAAAAATTTAAACATAAACTACAAATAAATATTAAAATTTAAAGTTTAGAGTACACTTAAAATTCATATATAAGTTTAAATTTAATAGAATATAACATCTAAATTATATAAACCTTAAATTCAAGCATAAAGTACAATTAGGTAAAGAGATAAAAATGTTAGAGTTTTGTTTTAACTTTTATTTTTCAATATTTTAAAAAATAATTATATAAATACTGGGTTTGAGCATAATGGTTTGACCCAAACCCGACCCGATTATAAACCGAATCAATGTTTGACACTTACCCGACCTGAGCTCCGTTTTAAGTACAGATCAGATCCCCGCCGGTTTGGAGCGGGTCGAGGATTTTTGTCATCCTGGTAATTTCATTTTTGTAATTTCATATAATAAATCAAACCTTTTTCAAACTATGATACGAGATTGGTTCGGTGTCAAACCACGAGGTGGTTGCCTTGGTGGTCCAAGGTTTGGAATGAAAATCTCAAGTCTTTGGTTCTACTCTTGACAATTACATTGTGGCCAACCATCAGGGCGCTAGCTCAGTTGGTGGAAGGACGGGCTTGGGGCATGGGTAACTCCCAGGTTAGCGGTTCAAATCCTACCCAGGTGAAGGCGAGTTCTGATTTACCCGCTTGCATCTTTATGTGGCTGGGGGTATGGGCCGAGGTTCTTTATCTGTCCTACTCCATAACATCCAATAAAAGAGGTTGGTTCGGTATTAATCATCTCACACCTACGCAACGAGGTTGCAAGTTTGAGTCCTCCTCATTCCCCAAAAACTCTAAATTTATATAATACTTCAAAAAATATATATTTATAAACTCGGAAACTTCTTATAACAAGAGATCCAACAAATTAAAATAAATTATAGTTAAGCCAAATAAGAGATCTTACGGACTAAGGAGATATGGTGACTCAAACTTGGAATATTGTCGGGCTAAATGAGAGAGTTTGTTACAGCTAAGCAATATTGGGCTGTGGTGTGGTACGGGTATTGTTGAAACTTAATATTCTCTTTTTGTGAGAAGATATAGTTGGCATATGTTAATCAAGCCAAGAGTTGATTTATGGTTTATTAATATATATATATATATATATATTTTTTTTTTTAATTTATTTTTTTTTTTTTTTTAATTGTGAGTTCAAACTATATAAAATATATAGTTCCTTGTATGTGGGCAATTGGATTTAAATGTTTTGACTTGGCTGCATGTACTTATCAAAATATCTTTTAAATTCAATGGTTCACATGCAAGGAATTGATATATTTTATGTCAGTTCGAACTGACAATAGAAATACCGATATTCATTGGGTGCAACATAAAAATTTTGATTGTGATCATGTTTTCTTTAGTACAACCACATCAACTAATATGTGATTGTATGTTCTAACATGGGATCACAATAATGTAATTGTGTGATCACATGCAATTCATTTGCGACAACATTATATATATTTATAATTACATACAATCATATGTGATCACATATTGTTGCATCGTATAATGTTGCACCGAAGAATGACCTATATATGTAGTTTTTTTATTGTCAGTTTGAATTATATAAAATATATCGGTTCCTTATATGTGGGCCATTGGATTTAAATGCTTTGACTTGACTGCATATTTTAAATCCAATAGCCCACATATAATGAACTAATATATTTTATATCAGTTCATACTGACAATAGAAAGACTGATATATATAGGGCTGCCATTGGGTGCAACATAAAAAATTTTGATTGTGATCATGTCTTTTTTAGTACAACCACATCAACTAATATGTGATTGTATGTTCTAACATACGATCACAATAATTTAATTGTGTGATCACATGCAATTCATTTGCAATAACATTATATATATTTGTGATCACATACTGTTGCATCGTGTAATGTTGCACCGAAGAATGACTCATATATATATATATATATATATATATATATATATATATATATATATATTCTCTCACAAGAGATCCCTTATTTTAATCTAGATAAGGACCTCAATGAAATTATATCGATTTTTATGAATTTTAATCTGAATTTTTGTTATGGATGATAAGTTCAATGAAATAAATCTATGAATAAAATTTGAATTTTTTTCAAATACTAAAACTATTTTTTCCGATTTTGTTAAATATGAAGGCATCGGAAAATATGAAAATATAAGTAAATTCAAGCAAAATATTTTTAGTACCTTAAAATTTCTCAAATTTTATTCATAGGTAGATTTCAGTGAACTTATCATCCACAATAAAATAAAATAAAATAAAATAAATAAATAAATAAAAATTCGATCAAAATTCGATCAAAATTCATAAAAATCGATGTGATTTCATTAAGGTCTTTACCGAAATTAAAATAAGGAATCCCTTATGAGATACTCACCCATATATATATATACACACACACATAAATGTTTAAGTCAGTGCGCATTGATATAATTTCATCAGTGCGTTAGATGTGAACCATTACATTTATACACTTTGACTTAAAGTGTATGCACTTGTCAAAACTTCTTCATAATCAGTAGTCCACATACATTGGTACTAATGTAGTTACATCAGTGTGCACTGATATGATTGGGACCGTATATATATATATATAAAGTATAGTTTATTAATATTCAAGATGGGCATTTTACGAAATAATCATTCTTTAATTAGTAGACTCATGATGAGATGAGGTTGTTCCAGTGATATACTCCTCACACCTACACCACGAGGTTGTGGGTTCGAGTCATCCCCTTCCCAAAAACCCCGAATTTATATAATACTTGAATATATATATATATATAAATTCTATTATCAGTTCAAACTGACAAAAGTTATATCAGTTCCTTGTATGTGGGCCACTGGATTTAAATACTTTAACTTGGCTGTATGCACTTGTCAGTCAAAGTATTTAAATCCAGTGGCCCACATACAAGGAACTGATATAACTTTTGTCAGTTCGAATTGATAATAGAAAGACTATATATATATATATATATATAGTAGACTCATGGAGGATGGAATTGCACATGACATGATAATAATTTTGAGTGGCTTCAAAGTTCAAACAACGAGCCGGGCAGGCCATTTTTAATGGGCCTGATCAGGTTTACATGTAGATCCGATAATCCAATGCAACCCGTTTAGGTTGGGTTGGCTTAATTAAAAGATTGGATTGGGTTTGATTAATAAAATGTAACCCGACCAATCCATCTAAAATTTAAAAAAAAAATTAAAAAAAAATTATTGTTTCTCAGTAGTTTTATCATCAAACCTTATATTTAAAAAATCTAAAATATATATACTCATGGATTTATAATATTATAAATTATGAATATATATATATATATATATATACATTTTTATTTTATTTTTATGTTTTTGGTTTAGTATTAAAACTATATTATATATATAACTTCAAAAAAAAAACTATATTATATATAAAGACATTTATTGAAAATATATAATTATACTGTCTTCCTTTTTTTGTATTAATTACAATATCATTGATTATAAGATATAGTGAATTTGAACATTTTAAATAATATATTAAATAAAATTAATTTTGTTGCACTTAAGAGACCAACTCGAACAACCCAACTGAATTTTTGGGTTGGGTTGGATAAGTTGTGGTTTACATTGAATTGGATTTGATTGTAAAATTTTAAACCCAATTCCATAAATGCCCACCCATATAGCACCTTCTTTTCATTTTCTTCTTAGGCCCAAAAGGGAGCCTTCTCATTGAACTTAAACAAAAGTTAGGTGGTGTTTGTTTGTTTGTTTGTTTGTTTTTATATTTTTATATATATTTTTTTTTATCTGAAGTCTTATAAAACCTGAATTTGTTAAAGATATAAATAAGTTTTAAAAATTAAGATACTCTAACATGTTTGTTTTCTTATTTTAAATGACTTATTAGTTATTACCAATGTAGAATTTTTTGCTTTTTCTATTTATAACCTTTCAAAATCTGTTGATATTTGAATCAAAATAATTTTTTTCTAAAATTAATAAAACAAATGAAACATGAAAAAACAAAATAAAAAAATATCGCCATGGAGGTCCAATTCACATCTGGTTGAACACTTGAACCTGATCTCACATCTGCAGCGGAGCTAAGAGGGTTGTCGACGATGTTGAAGGATTTTTTTAGGACAAAAGGGAGAGAGAGGAAGATGTCTAATCTGTTGGACTGTAGTTTACCGTAAATGGAAGCAAGGCGCCCTGGACTGTCACTTTTGACGGCGGTGGCACCGCCGTTTGATGTAGTGAAGAGTGCCATGACAACAATGAATGTGAATAGCATGCAATAACACAAGACAAATCGATGTTGTCTCACCCGAGTCTATCTATATGTCTCTCCTTCCACTGCCACCTTCGTCGCCACATCACTCGATCATCAGACTCCAGCAGGATGTTGGCCAGCCTCCTCTGGTCCCAAAGGCCGGCATCGTCATCACCAATGTTGAGCTGGTTAGGTTGTGTTAGGGTTTTTTTTTTTTTTTTGGAAATTGAGAATTTCTTTTCTTTTCTAACTCAATAATTGATTTTTAAGGTTATTATATTTGGATAAAATTGTAAATATATTAATTGTTTTAAGGCATTTGTGGAACTATATTGGAAGACTTTACTGTAGTACTTTTTCAATAAGATAAAATCTAAAAAAATTTACTTTTTATATCAAACATATATATAAATACATATCTTAAAATAAGGGTATAAGCCAGAAAAACGAACAAAACAATTTGTCTTCATTTAAGAAATAATTATAGCTTAAAAAATAATAAAAATATATATATATAAAAAGCCCTTTAATATTTTTTAGCATGTCTGATTCAACTTTAAGATTTAAATAAAAACGATTTATTTTTAAAAAGTATGCTCCTGTTTTATTATAGTGGAATCTTTGAACACAAAATTCAAGAATTTGTTCACGTTTATCTAAACAAAATTTTGAATAATTTCAAAGGTAATTTTCATTTTAATACCTAATGTTTCTAGAAACGATACTATTTTCTTATCTATGTACCCATTTTCGACTCCCATCCCACGATCCCTAAATTTTAGAGAATAGATCATTTTGGCCTCTTTTACCAAATTGTTTACAGTGAATGTCAACAATGACAGAAAATGTAAAAAAATAAAAAAATAAAAAATATATTAATTTTCTCTTTACCTTAATTGAATGTAAGAAAATACGATTTTACCCTCAAACAAATTAAAATATTTTATGGGTAAATATACTGACCTCCCCTGGAGTTTAACATAAATGCGTATAGAGAGCAAGTTTTTTTCTGGAGTTTACCAAATTTTTTACTGTGAATGTCAACAATGACAAAATATGTATAAAAAAAAAATTATATTATTTTTCTCTTTAACTTAATTATATATTATTTTTCTCTTTACATAAATGCAACATTTGTTAAAAGTGTGACTAGATCATATTTTTGCCAAAATTATGGAAAAGTACCATTTACTAATCCTATGACCGTTAGAGTTAACTGTTGACCAACTAAATATTACAAAATGTCTAAATTGCCCCTAAGTGTTAATAAAACAAATTCACATTATCCAATGAATAAATGCCACATCACTCAACAATTTAAAAATAAAAATAAAACAAATGCATTTTGTAAAATGAAAAAAAAAAATTAAATGCAGATATCTTGGAGATCTGGAGATATCTTCTAATGGACGAAATCAATAGATCATCTCCAAGGAGGCCAAACCCAGTCTTTCCTTGGAGGAGATTGAAGTTCATCATGGGGTGGGAACGATAGCGGCGAAACTTGTATGTAGCCGAAGATGGATAGAATGTGGTGTCATCGACTGAGGGGCGTGGAGGGAGTGGGCAGTGGTGATTGGTGGGTGGAGATGTCTATTTGAGTTTTAGTTTGAGATTTTTTTGTTGGTTTGGTGGGTGTAGATCTGTAATAGGGATTTTGAGTTTTTATGTTTTTGTTTGAGAATAAAGAAGAAAATGTTGATGAGGATTGAGTGAAAAAATGTTGATGATGATCAAAGAAAAAGAAAAACGAGATCTAGGTTCTCATTTTAAAAAAAAATATGTAATTTTTTTTTCCTCCTATGATAGTGAATTAGTGATGATGGAGATCCCAAACCCAGATCACCCTAAAAAGATTCTTTTTTTTTTTTTTAACTCCTCCTTCATTTTCTTCTTCAATTCAAGATGATGATGGAGTTCCCGTTCTCCCAAGAATTTTTACTGTATTGTTTTTCATTAAGATAATTAATTCTTTAAATTTTTTTCTTTCATTTGATGGTGATGAGATCTGGGAACCATATCTTTCCGGTATTTATATATATATATATATATATATATAATATTTTTAAATTTGGCAAAAGGGTACTTTCGTGTAATTTTGGTAAAAGTACGGTCTGGTTGCAAATATATAATGATCAAATAATTTCTTATTAAAAAAAATGATATTTGTTGAAAACATAGGGCTAACATGTTATAAAATTTATGGAGTGGTGTAGTTGGTAGCAAAATAACAAATTATTTTCAAATTTCAAAGTAGTCCCGTGTCCCCACCTGCTAGAGATATTATATTAACAAGAACAAGAAGATAAACTAGATAAGCTCAGGAAGAGAAACACAAGTCACTGTTTAAATAAACAATAATGCTAAATATCCCATCTAAAATCCCACATTTTTCATCCCACTATATGTGGCATGTGATGTGTCAAATTGTAAGTGGATACACATTAATGATGATTTATCTCACCTACCTCATGTATCCACTCACAATTTGACACCTCACATGCCACATGTAGTGGGATAAAAAAGGTGGGATTTTAGGTGGGATGTGTAGCATTACTGTTAAATAAATTCTGATATTGGCTTCTTTTGGACCATTCAATCATTATTCATTAACATTAGTAAAATAATCATTTGATATTTTATTTTTCATGGAATTCGATGTCTTACAACATTCAATTTTCAACCTTGGTAGAATAAATGAATAAAGATATTACTGGATTGACATCATCAGTTAAGGCCGTATGGGTTTATCTGAAGGTGTGTCCACCTCAAAACCTAATTGACTATTTTTGATGTTTAATATTCAATAATAAAAACAAATATATATGCACAAACTCTCATATTTAAAATTAAATTGTCATGACTCAATGTAACTCATTCAAACCCGCAATGTGCTAGGTTCGAGTTGGCTTGGACATATCACAATGTAGGTGGCATATTAAAAAAAAAAAAAGATTTTTACAATTTAGTTTTTATCTAATCGGAAAACATTAATTCTTGGTAATTTATTTTTCATCAAATCGACCCTTACTATTAGTTAAAATAAACGGTGAGAGAGGTAATTTGGTCTTATTGTGTTCATTATTGGAAAAAATATATATATTTTTAAGAAAATTGTTAGATGGATCTCCACAATCCATCTTAAAGATGATGGTGGAGATCAAATTAAATATATATATATATATATAGATTAATCTACACCATCCATGAGATTAAGATTATATATATAATACTTCTCTAATCAGGACTGTCCTAACTTTATAATTTCGGGACGTCCAATCACAGTCACACATTCACAGTGGGCCCACAGTCCCACATTAAGAAATACACATATCCAATATGAATGTATGGCTGTGTTGGACGTCCTTAACTTATAATTTCAGGATGTGTTTATTAGAGAACCACCATATATATATATATAAAAATAAGTAATTAAAAAAAAAAAAAAGTCAAATGGAAAAAAATAAAATAAAAGAAGATTGTCAAGATCTAGCACCCATCTATGGAGATGGATGGTGGAGATCTTGATCTCCATCAATGGCGTCGTCTCCATCAATGGAGATCCCTGGATCCGGATCTTCACCGTTTTATTCATTTTTTTTCTTCTTATTTTAAAAAATCATTCTTTTAAAATTTTAATTTATCTCTTTTTTAAAAATAAAAAAAATAAAATAATAAAATAAAATAAAATAAAAACCTTCTTTAAAAAATCTTTCTTATTTAAAGAAAATAATAAATTATTTTTATAATCTCCTTTCTTTCTTGTTTTTTTTTTTCAATTTCTTTTTTAAATTTTATTTCTTTTTCTGTTATTTTTTACACGCACATTTACATTTTTAAAAAATATATATATATATTGGTCAACTAATGTCCAAGGATAAAATAGATTTTTAGCTAATTCTGTAACCATTGACTGTCCAAAATTTGGTCAAATTGACCTAAATGAGCTATTTATAATTATATAAGGACCGATTTGATGAAAAATAAATTAATGAGTACAAAACTGATGTTTTCCATTTAGATAGGAACCAAATTGTAAAAATCCCTAAAATAAATAATTATTTACACATCACCTTTTAGCATATATAATAGTCAGGGGCGAACCCAGGAAAAATTTGCCGCCAGAGCTAAATTTATATATATTCCCTCGGTATTATAAAGTCAGCTCCTTAGTTATCAATAGTTGGATTTATTTACTTTTGTTTAGACAATATATTATAATGCTTAATTAATGGCTCACAAATTCTCACACTAAATTTATTAAATCCAGTGTGTACTGTAGAGAAAACCCTTGTTATTTTATTCCTCAATGTAGACAAATATAATGAAGTGCATGATATGCTACCTATTGATTAAGAATAATTTTTTTATATATGTAATTCTTGATGAAAGTATTTGTTTATTTTTTTTAATAATAAGATGACACCAATTCAATAATTGACTGCTTAGAATATGAAATACATTGTAAAATTTATGCATAAACAATTGTTTAAACTTGTAGTTAAATTTTTTTTTAAACTTCCAAATAACTTAATTCTATAATATTAGAAGTAATTTTATAATATTATGTGTATTTTTATAACTTACTTTGAAAAGCAAAATAGTTACATTTCACTAAATAGATAAATATCATATTAGTGTAATATTATTAAAACTTAGGGGTTTTATGTAATTATCCATTTATGCATTAATTTATTTATTTTATTATTATTATTTATTTTATTTTATTTTTTTATGGAGGGCTGCCCGGGCTACAGCCTGGGCAGCCCTCTCATATGCCCACCTCTGATGATAGTGCATCTCCCTTATTACTAGTGGTGGAGGGTTTTCAAGTTCCGCCATACTTATTTTATAAACATGTGAGGAGTTTTCTTCTCAGTGTTATAAAAATATATATCTCCCGTTATGGGAGTAGATAATCATGTCGTACATGTTTATTTGATCTCAGCAAGTCCTAACAAACCCTTTCCGTTATTATAGTAGATATTCGGACCGCATATGTACTATCTGATCTGAACAGATCTCGATAAACACATGACTTATTCAGTGTCAAAATTTATTGTAATACTACTAAAAAAAAAATCATTCATATATGAGAGTATAAGTTGGTAGTTTTTTTTTTTTTGGATACAGTGGGTAGATATTCAAAAATGATGGTCCTAACTCCTTAGGCACTTCAAGAACTCTGATATTAATGGTTATTATTATTATTTTTCTTTTGGTTCGCAAAGGGACAAGGAGAATTGGATTAAGAGTTCCAATTTTTTACACAATTTGTGATAGAAATTTTAGACCACTGAATCCAAAAATTTTGAATGACCGCTTAGCTCAACCATTTCAATGTGGAATGTAAGCCACAAATTCTAAAAGGTATTTCATATATTCTTCTTTTGTCTACCTAAATTAGACCAAAACTCAAGAAAAGTGAATAAATTTTACAGATCATCTCAATATTTATGAAATATTTGCATAATTGACGGGATCCCAGTTTCGAACTCGAGTTCACTAAGTGGATTCAGTAGATTTCCAAATCAGAGAGTATTTCTATACAAGGTTTGATTGACAATGTCTGATACTCATAATACAAAGTATACATTGTTCCATGAAAGCAAAAACAATAAAATAAAATGACAAAAATAGATGTCATAGATGATGACTTTGACAATCATATAATTTAAAGCTAACGCACGAGCAATATAATAAGCTATTTTGATCAAAAAAGTGCAGTCCTTTCATTGTAGTATTACTGCTGATCAAAGTGTATATCAATTGAAACAAAGTTACAATCACAACAAGCCATTTCCCACTTTTGCACAAAATGGGCTGTGTGAATATTCAAAAGACCAAAAAAAAAAGCAAGTTTAAAATATTGCACACCACCTACCTTGTTCTACTCTCTAGTTTCTCTCTCTCTTTGTCTCTCTCTCACACAAATTTTATTCAACAAATGATGAACATATACAATATATATAACTAATGAATATAACATTTCTAATGATATATATGCCTTCACATTGTGGCAAAATTTAAGGTTTAAATGTTCAAACTCTGACCCACAAATGACAAAACCATGATTTAGTCTTTGCATTGAGCCAATGTCCATGATAATTTTTTTGCTTAGCAAAAAGAGAATCATGACCCACATCTCTCAAAGTTAAGCACAACCACTTTAGCTTTGATAGGAACTTCCACTATTAGTCTCACCTCACCCCATCATTGCCATGGAAGAAGGATTAGTAGCTACAAGTTGATAATCATCTCCATCGTTTTCATCTTCGTTATCTTCGTTATCTTCGTTATCTCCGCCATCTTGATTATGATCAATGTTGTCGCTCCCAACATTCTCCGTCGTTGATTCCAGTGGTTGTCGTGCTTCTTGGGCACCCATCATATGCATTAAAAGCTCCTCTGGCTTGTACTCGTAAACAGGATTAACTGAATTATCAACCTTCTTGGTAGTTTTCTCTTTGTATATAGCATCAAGCTGGTGAAAATAAGGACATGTCTTAGCATCCTCAGGCCTTTTCTTGTTGCTTTCTTTCACCTTCTTGAAGTACTTGTTCATATTCTCCCATTTTTCTTTGCACCTCTTAGCACTTCGATCGTAACCAATCTTTTTCATGGCTGCTGATATCTCCTCCCATAGAGGTCCTTTAGGTCCATTTTCTTGATAATGCGCGTCCAGATTAGTTCTCAGCTTTATCAAAGCCTCAACTTCGTCTTTAGGCCATCGAGATGAGCCCATATGCATAAAACCCTCACCACCATTATGTTCTTGTTGCCTCTCCACATTTTTCTCTACAGGAATTGGGGTTTCGGGAAATTGCACTGTGCCTGATTGCTCTGAAAATTTCTGCAGAAAAGCAAGCACTGCAGCATCCTTAGCTGCCGCAATGGATCTTTCTTGAACCAAAAGCTCACGCTCTCTCTTAATCCTATCCAATTCTTGCATCTTCCAAGCTTCCTCTCTCGCTATCCTATCCTGTTCACACTTCTCTATCGCCTCTATAAATTTCCTTTGCAAACTCTCTTGTTTATCAACCACTTCTTTCATCAACCTCTCAAAAAACATTGTTAGCTTCCTCTTCTTCTTCTGTGTCCCTTCCGATTCTTTACTTGATATAGAGGTTGTCGAAGTAGAAGTATCCATGAAATTCGAACTGAGGTTTTGAATAGAACATGTATTGTCATATTTGATTGCATTTATCGGGTTTACAGCCATTGCCATGGAAGAACAATTCTTTTCCGGGGATGGAGAAGGGAGGAAAGGATGGTTATCTAGAGCCTCTAATTGATCAAAAAACCGATAAGTTTTCCCAGATCGACCTTCTTTGGTTCTTCTATGATATTTGTATATGTTTTCAAACTTCTCTTTACACTTCTTCGCGCTTCGATTATATCCCAGCCCTGATAATTTCCTGACATCACCATCCATATTTTTCAATCTCACTAGAATATTTATTCACCATTAAACAATATAATGACAACAACAGCTCCATTAACAAATCAATCACACTTCAATTTTTTTCTAATTTAAAAAAAAAAAATCATAGAAACCTAAAACAATCTAAGCAACCAAAAAGTTAAAAAAGACATGAATAATTGAACCTAAATGGAACCGCATAACAACACATAGCAAGCGATTTAACTGAGAATTTTCCAGGGAAACAAACAGCCAAATAATTCTAAATAGAAAACAACAAAGCAGCAAAAGTTCTTCACTACCTATCAAATTTTCTCGGGACAACAGTGAAATTGAACTTGCTTACGCACAAACAAAGCTTAAAAAAAAAGCCACAAAAAAAAAAAAAAACTGACCTTGAAACTTCTTCCCAGAGAGGAGCTTTGAGACCAGAGTCTTTGAAAGCAGTGTCCATATCAGACCTTATCTTCAACAAAGCCAAAGTCTCTTCTCTCGGCCACCGGTTACCGCCAAAGCTCCGGTCACTCTCTTCATCTCTCACTTTCTCCTCCTCCTCCCCGCCTCCATTTTCCGGGTTCCCGGTATTTTCCGGTAAAGTTGAAGCTTCCATAACTTTCCCGGAAAATAAAAAATGAAACTTTTTTACAGCAGAGCAAGAATTCACCAATTCTAGGGTTTTGTGAAGATGGGTAATTTTTATTTTAAGGTGGGGGTTTATGGTTTTGCAAGAGAAATATAAAAGGGGTTCATTTCATTTCTCACCATTGTTATTGGGTTAAAGGTGGGTAAACAATTATAAAGAGAGAGAGAGAGGTGAAATTAGGGTTTTTGAAGAGATAAAGAGTGAGAGAGAGTTGAGTTGAGATCAAGTGGGCTCCATCCAGCTAAGTTTTATGACGTGTCATGTTTTGATTGGTTGAAACTTTATCTTCACTTTGACATTTTTTGTTTTGACTTGGTGTTTTGGGTCAAAATATGTAGTCCTTACTCCTCTAGAGGTATATGGTGGATAAAATAGGTGTGCGGACATGAAGGGTAAAATTGGGAGGAAAAAGTTTGACTGAGGGCTTTTATTATTATTATTTTATTGATTTTATTGATTTGTGGGGAGGTGCTGATGATTAGAGAATTGGAGATGCACATGAGATGAATCACAGTTGGTAAATAGTGAAATGAATTGGTGATGACAAATTGACAAGTTGATTTTTTTTTTTTTTTTTTGGTT
Source organism: Acer yangbiense (assembly GCA_008009225.1). Lineage (NCBI taxonomy): Eukaryota > Viridiplantae > Streptophyta > Magnoliopsida > Sapindales > Sapindaceae > Acer > Acer yangbiense. The sequence goes on along the minus strand of CM017766.1, from coordinate 31,278,171 downwards.
GCCAAACCAAATTTGGTTAAAAGAAGGCAAGGCCCACCTCAGCCCACCTTTGCCTTTTTTGTTTTCCCATTTGCCTTGACTTGTTATGTGTGCAATGACTTTTATAACCCTTTAAGATTTTTCTTCTTTACCAAGAATTTCTCACTCTATTTTGATGAAATCTTGATAAGAACAAGAATGTTGTGCGGTTGTATTTCCAATTTATTTTATTTTATTTATTTATTTATTTTTATATATTCCTCACCGTAAAACGACGACTCCAACATAATATATCAATAAAAAAGAAAAAGAAAAAAAAGAAAGACAGCTATACTTTGATAGAAATTGCGTGCATGAAATGAAACGGAAGTTTCTTAGCTCACCATTTCTTACGAAAATGTCAATTATTTCACTGTGAGAAAGCATCTCCCTTTTTAATTAAATCATACTTTTTAATTTGAAGTTACCTTTTTACCAAGAGAGAAAAAAAATGGTGATGGCCCTGGTGAGTGTTTTTTATTTTTTATTTTTTATTTTTTAAAGAAAAAAAATTGAGAAAATATCAAAACTCTATTACATATGTGATAGTCTCACATCTATTAAGGGCCAGTTTAGTATTGCTAAAGGAATAATCAGTCAGCAAATGTTTGGTTAATTGTACTTTTAAAACTAATGCCTAACTCAAAAGCAGTATATATATGTTTGGTAATTTTATTTTAAAAGTGCTGAAATTAATTACTATGAATAAAATAGACATAATTTTAGAACCTTATTTTTTTTTATTAATTATATATATTAAATCAATATTTAAGTAGAATATTTAAATTAGAAAAAATATTCAACCATATAAACAATAAAAAGATTTTTAAAAGATTTTATAAATCAAATCAATATTTAATTAGAATATTTAATTTTAAGATGAAATAAGGTATATAAATGATTTTAATTTGATTTTATAATGATAATAATGATATTTTAAAAGATTCATTAAATACTGAAATAGATTATTCCATGATCACTTTTAAAAAGTAACCCCTCACATACTTCTCAAAATCACCGTCAAAACTTGCTAGATTATCAATTAATCACTTTTGGAAGTTTACCAAACATCATTTTATGTCAAAATTATAAAATAAGCTGATTTTAATTTCTTAAAAGCGATATTAAACTGGCCATAAATATTAATTGATTGGGAGTTTGTGTTAACTAAGTATGAGATTAATTGTAAGGATTAATTTTTCTTTTTTACAAGTCAAAATTGTAAGGATTAGTTTTATCCGAATTGAAAGGTTAGAGAAGAAAGTTTATCCAAAAGCAGAATTGGTTTACGCAATGTTGAGATTATTGAAGTGTGAAGTGTGAAGTGTGAAGCAATTATTTAGAGAATAACAAATCTAATACATGCAAGTCAAGTTATTCAAGTAGGAAACGGTGGTGAAATTGTGGTCTAAAAAGCAAGGAGCAGATAAACTGGACTAAAAAGTGAATGTGAGTATGTGACCATCCCATCCAATTTGTATGCTTTTGAGTTTTGGCCCATTAGATAGTATCTTTGACGTCAAGTCACTGTTACTTCAATTATCTTGATAATAACAACTCATGATATTATTTAGATTGGCAAATTGCACAAACATACCCATCATTCTATTATATTAATATGTGCGTGTGTTGTGTAGCGGTATGCTGCTGTAATATATATACACATGCAATTGATTATGCTTGGACCTTTGGTTGGCGTCAATTGTTGTGTGAGAGTGATTCAACTTTTTGGTGGTCATAGCGTCCAGCCTTCTAGGAGCCCCAGTATCGTTAAATTTACATGATGGTCGCCTGCTCCTGACTTTTGCACTTCTTTTATTTATGATGATGGGGTAAATGATAAGGGTGCTAAGAAGGTACCAGCTTAGCTAGGATGTCCTGGTGTACATGCTGAGTCCAATCACCAATAACTTTATCAAAAAAAAAGTTACCTCACCTGATCTCATAACACATAAGCATTGTCATAAATATGTGGTTAAGATATAATTGGTTTTTACAATCACTTTATTAACAACCAATTACATACTTTAAAAAGGTCAGAAAAAAAATAAGATAAGGAAAGGATCTAGGTCCTTATTTCTACACTGCTAAAGTAAAATAAATAAATAAATAAAATACTGGAAATTTGAAGTCACGTGCAATGAACTAACAAAGAATCAATAATGATTAACTAGTGTTTATCATTTGCATTTTTAACCTAATCATAGCTGGCCTGTCATGTAATGTCATTTTTTTTTTTTTTTTTTTTTTTTAAAAGCATGTAATTTCAATTTTGTTGGTAGTTCACAATCAAATAAGTTGAACCCAAGGATTGTATTATTAGCTGTAGGACCCTCGCATTTTGTGAAATCATAGGCATCCCAAATTCTCTGTACGGCTGTTCCAATTACAAATCAATAATACTCCCATGGTTTTAGAGGTAAGGGTGTGGGGTGGATCAGATCCATTGGATTTGGCATGATCCAAGATTCGATCCGATTGGATCGAATATATTACAATCCGATCCAATTCAATTCAATTCAATTATAAGATCCGATCTGATCCAATTCAAATGCAAAACACTTAAATCCAATCTGATCTAATAGATCGAATTTATATGAAGCAATTTATAATATATAAAAGTTAAAACACTCCTCAAATTAACAAAATAAAATTATTAACATACAAAACTTCAAATAAAATGAATAGACTAAGGGGTTATTTGTTTTTTTTCACTTAAAACTTAATGGGTCTGAATTATAATTATTAAGTTGTTTTGTTTGTTTTTTTAAGTGGTCAAACAACTTAAAAATACAAAAAAAAAAATAAAAAAAAAAATAAAAAAAAAAAAAACTTAAAATAAAAAGTAAAAAATCCCGACTTTTCACTTAATTGCAAATCACTGAATTGCATTAAATGCAATCCAAAATTTTTTCTTCCGATACTATCCTCCATATATAATATATTTTCAATTTCATCATAATTATATATGGTATATAAATCTTTTTAATATATACCTTATTTTAAATAGCTTTAAAAAAAAAAAAAAAAAAACCCTAATCACTTCTCATATTGGTGTTTAATATCAATACTTTATTATGATATTAGGGTGATGTATTTATATATATATATATATATATATATATATATATATATATATAGAGAGAGAGAGAGAGAGAGAGAGAGAGAGAGAGAGAGAGAGAGAGAGTGTGTGTGTGTGTGTGTGTGTTTTGTGTAAGTTTTCTTGATGCCTCTCTTATTTTTTGAAAAAAAAAAAAAAAACCTTTTCTTTTCTTAGGAAAAATGAAGTTTGTTTGTAATGGAAGAGGAAGATTATGATCATATGTGCTCATATATAATTATTATTTTTGGATTGTTTTGATTTCATATGATATGTATAATTGTTTAACATGGGCATAAATGTAAAATTACTTATTTTCAGACAATTTTACTTTTAAAAAACAAACGTGTTGACAATACATTCAGATATGAGGAAAAAAAAAAAAAACAAACAAATATGTCATTCAAGTTTAGATTTCAGTTTCTATTTAGTCTTTAGAAAAATTCGAAAATATTTAATCTTCAGACAAAAAAACAAACGACCCCTAATAATTAACATAGAAACTATACATAATTGTACACTTTGAAGTTCAAAAACTCTAACAAATTATAAACATTATTAAATATAAGTTCCAAACACAAACATAAATAAAATCATCAAGAGTTTGAAATACACTAACAATATAATCATTTGTCATAAGTCATAACAAGATATAATAGCACTCAAAATTTGCTCAATGCTAATCTATATAAGACAAAATAAATTTGCCCAATATAAATTACGCATTATATTTTAGCGGATCCGATGGATTGACAGATTTTCATATAGAAATCCAAGATCCGATCCGATTGACTCTAGAATTTATGATCCAATCATGTCCATAAATCCAATCCAATCTAGTGGGTCATATTGGATTGGATCGGATCCAATGGATTTTATTGGATTGGATTTGATCAAATCAGGCACACCCCTATTTGGAAGTTATCAGTTTCTCCTAGAATTCAAGTATTTGTACTCTAAAAAAATTCAAAAAGAGACGAAAAGCAAAATGAGATACCTATATTATTCATTAACATTTAATTACATCGAGAATATAAAACATAACACGCAACATATATCAATGGCCTCTTGCCTTGGTGGTTGGAATCTCCCAAGTGTGGTTCCACCACCAAGGTTCAATATATTGATATGTAAATAATTATTGTTCCACCTTTGGCTATTAACTCCCAAAGTGTGGGTAGCCCTATCCCGATATTATGGGATCAACCCTCTCTCTAGTTGACTGTGAGAATTGTAATCCAGTTGTAACCTCTCCCCGATAGTGGGAGTAGTATTCCGGGCTGTGCTCGTAAAGTCTTATCTCGCCAAGTCCCAGCTGCTGTTGTACTTTCAAAAAAAAAAAAAACATGCAACATATAAAATTTAATTAATATATTTCATAGTATAAATTAATACTTGATAAATTAATAATCTCTTCAAAATCATAAATTTTAAAAGTCTCGATTTGGACCAATAGAATAAATTAATAATTTCGATTAAATTATAATATAATACACTTAAAAAAAATCTTTATATAAATATGTGATCTCATTCATTTTATAAATTAATAATTTATTAAAAATTACATATAACAATATTTATTAATCATGTACTAGGTATTTTGAAAACTTTCGCCAACTATTACACTTTTTTGAAATATGAATCTATTGTTACTTGTTTTTTCTTAAAATTTAAATCTAGATATCATCTCTAACTTTTTGTAATGCACTTATAAACTATGGGGTTGAATCTTAATTGATTAATTAAATAAAATGTATATATTAAATTAATATTAATAAAATGTACATTTAAGTTTTATTAATTTATATATAAATTAATAAAATATAAATTTATTGATAAATTAATATCTTGATTAATTAATAGATTTTATGTGGTCCCAACATTATTAATTTATAGATGTTTAATTGTAATTTACTAAAAGGTAAAATTACACATTTTATTTACTAATAGATTTTATGGTGTGCTTGGTAAATTATAATGTTAATTGTTGTGAATTTATATAATGACTAAAAAAATATATGATTTTTTTTTCATAGGAAATGTATGAAAATTGAAATGCTTTAATGTGTAATTGATATCAAGAATTATTTAGTTCAGAAAAATAAAATAATAATATAACATTTAATTCAAATGTTAAAAAATTAAATATAAATTATCTTTTTTTTTTCTTTTTTATGATTTACATTACCAACATGTGTATTAGTATTAGCAATTAGGCACAAAGTACCTTTTATTAGTTATAGTATTTTTTGTAGTTCTAAAAAAATAGTCTACTACGTATTAAAACAGTGTTTTTTAATAAATAAAAATGAATATTTAAAAATGAATATTAAAAAAAATTCAAATTATAATAGTAAATAATAATGATAGATTTATATTAAGAGCTTATTTACCAACTAAAATAGCTTTTTTAATTATAAAAGTTTTTTTTTTTTTTTTTTTTTTTTTTGTCGACTAGTTGTCACTCCGATAGAACTTTTGACAATTTAAAAAACTGTTTTACGTTTACAAGGAAAATCTCAAATTTTAGGCTTTTTCAAGTAGACTTTTTTGAGCTTTTTTTAAAAACATTAAAATGTCTCATTTAATCCTATTATATTTGCATATCATGGTTATCACCTCCTAGTAAAGATAGTAGTGCACATTCCTTCCATAGTGGTGATGGGGGGTTCGAGTCCCACTATGCGTATTTTATAAGCATGTGTGAAAAGTTTTTCTCTTGATTTGTGGGAGTAGTTATCCGAGCCACTTATGCTTATGTATATATTTTAATAGTTATAATACTTCAATATGTTTTTTATTTTATTAATTCTAATATATATAATCCTATTATATTTTATTAATTCCACATTACCCTTTAAGCAAAAAAACCCATAAATTTTTTATTTAGCAAGCTATAAAACACTACTTTACTACTGTCTACGTATTTGTTTCCCCGTTTCAAAATGACCATTTTTGGTTAAAAGTGTGACACTAATGACCATTCCATCCAATAAGTGTCATTTTAGTAAATAAGGGGAAGACATTAATTTATTTTAGATGTTTTTTGGAAATTAATTTTTTCTTTTGTTTTTTGAAACGAAGAATTATATTTAGTGTATGTATATACGTATAACATATCTCATATATATATATAGTGAGTCTCTCATGATGGATCCCTTATTTTAATTTTTTTAATTTTGTTAAGGACCTTGATGAAAATAAATAGATTTTAATGAATTTTGATATGATTTTTTTGTTGTTATTGATGATGAGTTTATTGAAATCTACCTATAAACAAAATTTGAGAATTTTTCGAATACTAGAACTATTTTTCTTGAATTTTCTTATATTTCGCCTATTTACCGATGCCTTCATATTTAATAAATTAATATTATTCCCTTATTTACCAAAATACCACTCATTGGATGGAATCGGTTGAAACGAAATCTTAATATAATGACCATTTTAATAGTGTGTCACTGAATTGATGGCCATCGAGAGAATTATCCCTCATTAAATATTAGCATCTCTCTCATCGTGGATATTAATGGGCTTTCTAAAATGAGTGGGCCTTTGCGTACATCCACCCAAATCGAATCTTGAATAGACGTGTTGCGTTTTTTTTTTTTTTAATTCTCTTTTGTGATTCTTTTTGTTTTGTTTTGTTTTTTCTTGTACAGTGCACATCAGAAACCTAGAAACAGAGAGAGAGCTCAGAGAGATTGAAACGGAGACAGTGAGAGAGATGGGGGTGACAAAAGAACAAGTTGAATCTACTTTGACTTCGAAACTAAAGCCTTCTTATCTTGTAAGCTCTGTTTACAATTTCTTCAATTTTTATCTTTCTTTTATCTTTTTTTCTTTCTAGATACACACCCATGGTCAATTTTTGCATATACCAGTGTGAATTGGAAATATTGAATAATTTGAGAAACTGGGTTCTATGCAAATTTTTGTTTTTAATTGGTTTCATATCTGGTTGTTTAATTTCTTTGTAATTCTATTTCAGTGGTTTATCAATACTATTGGGACCCTTTATTTGATGAGTTATTACTCACATGCTAATTATTCATTGCATATTTTGATATAGAGAAGAATTTTTGTGATTTGTATACATAGTGAAAACAAATAAGGATTTATGTGATCAATTACTGAGTGAAAATATGAATCTTGCAACCTTCTAGGAAGGTTACTTGTAATTTCTAATGGCGAAACCAATAAATTGTATAACTATTGTAAAACCTTCTTAACAATTTCTCAGACGGTTACTTCAAATTTCTAATGGTGAAACCAATGATTGTATAAATATTCTAAACAACAAATTCTAGTTATATGCTTCCTGATTAACGGAACATTATGTTGAGCCGGTGAGATGCAGTGCTTTTATATCTGTCTCTAGCTTATTGAGTGGGAACTGGGAAGTCCTGTGTTTCTGTTTTTGTTCTAAATACGAAACCACAGTAGTTAGCATTCTAGAATTCGTGCAGTATTCTATTGTTCTCGTTTCTCCTGTTTAGTTTAGATTTCTATATATTTTTGGCCGGTCAGATGAATGGTAATTCTTAGGCTTTGCTTTGTCATATGGGGTTTAAAATTTGCTATCGGTAGCCCTTCACATTATGAATGTTTTGACTGTAGTATATATTATTCAAACATTCTGTTTTGTGATTATTTACATGAATACATGATTCACTGGCTAAAAATCCATAATCTTGAAAGTTTTTGTTTCTAGCTTGTTCTTAAACCTGGTTAGGATTTTTCTCGATATGAACTCCCCAGCTTTATAATGACTTAAAATGAATGGAATTGATGGATTGCATTAAAAACGACATTACCCTCACGGTCTATGCTTCACATTTAGCTGAGTCATGACTGTTGCTATTTTGCTACCTAACTCTTCAGATCACAACTTAGAGAATTGCAATTTTGCTTAGTGACTGTAAAGAAGTTGAAACACAAATTAAAAGGAAACAAATCTTCCACATTCCCTGTTAACATATTCGGGTCTTTGGCTCGGTGGATCTTCATATTGTACTAGGGATTGATTGATTAATCAAGCAAAGCAGCTGAGACTGAACTGTTTTTTACTACATTTTTAATTTGTTTTGAATGTTTAATCTGCAATTTCCCTTGTTCTAATAAATTGATTCTTCAACTTTTGTGTTTCAGGAAGTGATTGATACCTCTGGAGGGTGAGTTTCTTGTTGGAAAATAAATTTATTCTGAGGTGTTTTGCTCCTCTTTTGTGACTGTTGTAGTTGATGAATTTTATAGGTGTGGCGCGAGTTTTGTGGTTGAGATAGTATCAGAACAATTTGAAGGGAAGAGGCTGCTGGAAAGGCATCGGATCGTGAATGCTGCCCTTGAAGAGGAAATGAAGGAAATCCATGCTCTCTCGATACGTAAAGCTATAACTCCAGGGCAGTGGAAACAACAAGAAGAGGCTGAAAAATCGAATGCTGCTGCTTAGAAAGATGCTTTGTTAAAGTATGGAAGCCTAATGTAAACTATATGCATGCTTTTGGGAATTAGATTTTAAACTTGTTGAAAGTTTGGTTGATTTACATTTTACTAAAGTTTGGTTAAAAACATGAAAGAGGTTAAAAATAAATTTTAATAGTTTTATATGGTAATTTTGTAAATTCTCCTCTGTTTTTATGTTTGAATGAGGATTTTTTTTTAAGTATTATAATATTATATAAATTCGGGGTTTTTTAAGTAGGGGGAGGACTCGAACCCGCAACCTCATGGTTACACATGTGAAGGGTTTACCATCGGATCAACTTCATTTCGTCATTTAATATTAATTCATTTATTTACAAAATTTCATGTCGTTCATACCTTTTCATTTTATTGTATAAAACGACACCAAAAAGTAAGCACTAGCCCTAGGGTCGTAGCTCAACTAGTAGATGGACGAGCTTGAGGTTTGGGTAAATGATTCCCAAGCTAGCGGTTTGAATTCTACCAATAACAAAAAGTTAAAAAAAAAATACATGGTTTAGATAGATGGATACAAAAATAATGTCACAAAAAAAAAAAAAAAAAAAAAAAAAGGAAAAAAAAGAAAAAAAAGAAGAAGATAGAATCTATAGTATATTTGAACGATTCTGGATCTCTCAAATACGGAAAATCTTGGATGCAGTGGGACCCTGTGGATGCCGAGGGGCTATGGACCCCTAGCCCGCATATATATATATATATATTTTCGTAGTTAAAAAATTAATTGTATATTTTAAAATTTAATTTTCTAAATTTCAAGTTGTTGTAATTTGGCACCTCTTACGTTACTCTCCAAGTTCCTCTTCTACGAGACCGCGTCACTTGGCCTATACATGGCAGAATCACAGCGGGAGATGTATCGTGCATATCCGGACCAATAATAAGGTGTTTGGTAAAATCGTGGGGAAGTGCTTTTGGTCACTTTTAACTTTTCCCAACTAAGTTTTTGAGAATCTACAAATACATGCTTTTGGATTTCTGCTTCTGCTTTCCAAAAACGCGCTACAGTAATTTTAAATGAAATTTTACCAACTTTCCTATTTTGTCCTTAGCCTTTCATGACATTTACCAAAATCACATCTTCTTCTTCAATCAACTCCACGCTGCTCATCTCCATCAACAGTCGCCGTCCATCTCATCTTCTTCTTCAATCAACCCACAGTCGCTAGTCTCCGTCCATCTAATCTCTTTCTCTCTCTCTAGTCTTTTCTTTACAAAAAAGAAAACACTGAAAACCTCTCCAAGTCTAACCTTAAAAACAAAACAAAATTAAATTAAAATCTGGAAAATAAAATGGTTAGACCCAATCAAGAAGCAATTGACACTTTCATCAGCATCACAGGCGCTAATGAATCGGTAGCCCTGCAAAATCTTGAGGTATTTTTTTTAATTTTTTTTTATTATGTTTTCTAATTATATCGATTATAACTGTCAAATAGGCTATCAATTGATTGTGATGATTTAACTTTCGTTCAATCAGGGTTTCTGTTTTATATCATATATATATATATATATATATATATATATATATATATATATATATTGCAATTTTGGCTTGCTGGATTTTAATAGATGGATTATCAGTCAATTTTTAAATGGGTTAATTGGTAAAAATAGCCTTTCCCAACAACCACTCTCTAGGAAATAGCCCATTGGGAAAAAAAGTGCATATATAGCCGCTTTGCCAACCCCATTTACGACTATGCCCTTAAGTGGCCCTCAAGTGGAAATTCCCTAAATACCCTCGGTCAATGTTTGAGCAAATAAAACTTGATTAAGTTTACTAAATTACCCTCCCATTTTGATTCCCCACAAATGGACTAAATTACCCTCTGATTTCCCACAAAAACTCTGCTCTGTGCGAATACAAACGGTTACAACAACAACAACCAGAAAACCCAAAGTGAGAGGAAGGAGAAGTAGAAGGTCGCCGTTGCCCTCGTCGCAGTCGTAGAAACTCTGCTCTGTGTGAAATTGCAAACCCAAAACTCGAAACTCTACTCTGTGTGAAATCGCAAACTTAGACAACTTCAAACCAGAAATAGAGAGAGAAAGGAGAAGCACAAGGTTGCCGTTGTCGCCGTCACGTCGCCGTTGGCATTGAAGGAAGCACCCAAACCCAGACAACAACAAAGAAATCGTAAACCCAGACAACAACAAACCAGAAATTGAGAGAGGAAGGATAAGCAGAAGGTCGTCGTCCTCGTCGCCGTCGCCATCGGCATTGAAGAAAGCACCCAAACCCTAGAAAACGCAAACCAAATTAAAGGTACTAATTTGTTGAAAATTGTGTTTTTTATTGGAGTTTGTTCTTGCATGTGTTTTGGGATGGTAGATTGTTCTGTTGTTTGTGTTTTTGACGTGTTTGTATGTGTATTTGGAGCGTGTGTGTTATGTTTGAAGGGCAAGCATTATTGATTGATTGCTGTGAACTACACTGGAAATGTTTTGTTTTGGGTATTGGGAGGGAAGAAAAACGTTTGCAGACAGTAAATGACTTATTTTGCATGTCCGAGTAGGCTTTAGATGGATGGGTGATGCATGTAATTTGTGTGCCTAGGATTGATTTATATAAGCCTAAGACTGGATGCCATGAGCCTAGGAATCAGGTGCTGGGAATGTATGCATGTAATGTGTGAGCCTAGGATTGATTTATATAAGCTTAGGACTGGATGCATGTATTTTGTGAGCATGTATGTATGTATTTTGTGAGCCTAAGAATCAGCTGCTGGGAATGTATGCATGTAATGTGTGAGCCTAGGATTGATTTATATAAGCCTAGGACTGGATGCATGTATTTTGTGAGCATGTATGTATGTATGTATTTTGTGAGCCTAGGAATCAGCTGCTGATGTTGAATGAGAATGCATGTAATCTGTGAGCCTTGGACTGATGATAAATGCATAATTTTGAGCCTAGGACTTATTTTCATAAGCTTGGGACTGATGTTTTCCTTTTGTTTTCATTGTTTAGATGCCGAGGAGAAATCCGAATGGAAACTTGTGGCGGTTCCCGGACCATGAGAGCTGGGTAACGGTTAGAGTAAACAGTGGAAGTAAACAATATTTCATTACAAACTTGAAAGAGGTTCTAGAGAAATTTGAGTTGGAGAAAAAATTCAAGGAGGGCCCCTTCGGCATATATTTAAAGTTGAAAGAACCGTTGACACTTTACGGGCAGGTTATTCACAATATTTTGAAAAGAGAAATCAATCACCCCAAAGGACAAAGAGAAGATGAGATGTGGTTTGGGTTGGGGAATTCGAAAGCCCATTTCGACCAAGAGGAATTTTGTTTATGTAGCGGGTTGAATATGGGACAGCTGCCCGAAGGTTTTCAAAACAACAATGAAGTACCAGAGGATTCGATGCTTAGAAGAATTTTCAGAGGAAAAAGGCCGACTGCAGAGGTATTGTACGCCACTTTGAGGAAAATGACAGCTGAACAGAGTGAAAATGCGTACAAGATGTTGAATATATATATGGTGAGCCAATTCTTTGGCACGGATGACGGACAGACCACAGCCATCCCGGGGTGGCTATTTACATTAGTTGAGAAGGAAGAAGAATTCAAAAATTTTCCATGGGGTTATTACATATTCAGTTTTACATTTTATTTTCTGAAGGGTGTACTGAAGGGACGGCTGGACCGACTAAGAGGTCAACCAAAAAAGGAAGACAAGAAGGGGAAGCTGCAGAAAATTAAGAATGCAGTAGTAGAAGAAGAAGACTTAGAAGAAGAAGAAGAAGAACAAGAAGAAGAACAAGAAGAAGAACAAGAAGACAAGAAGAAAAAGAACAAGAAGAAGAACAAGAAGTTAGTAGAAGTGAAAGGGAAATGGAAAGGGAAAGGGAAGCTGAAGAGTGTGGAAGAGAAGAGTGTGGAAGAAAAGAGTGGGGAACAGAAGAAAAATAAGAAATCAAAGTATTATACCTACAATTTGTCCAGGTTCCCTCTAGCACTTCAGGTAAGTTTTAAAAAAGGAAATATAGCATATTTTCAGCATAGCAAAACTATTATTGTGTTTCCCATTTCATACTTTGTTGAATTGTTATTGTGTTTCCTATATTGATATTAGTTAGTTGAAATTGTATAGGTATAGGCCATGGAGAGGATAATTCGTTTTGATGATCGAGTTGGAAAGAGAGTTGGTACGGGGTATCCCCGGTTCACTAGATGGGCATTTGATGAAAAGATTCAAGATATTGAATCATCATTCAATTCAACGGTGTGTACTTAATGACCCTTTCTTATATAGGGATAATTATCTTCCGAAATTCGGTAATAATTGTTTGTTCCCAATATGCAGATGACTTTACTTGATTGGGAAGTTGAAAAGTATGAAAAGGATACAGATTACTTCAAGTCATTGAACCTGAAACACGTGTGTCATCCACTAACCGTAAAGAAGAGGGAGAAGTTGGCTCTTCCTCTACCTCTAAGTAAAGTGGAAGAAGAGGCTGTTGGTGGTGATGACGATGAAGTTGATGATCATCAGACAGGTTACAATGACAGTGATGGGATTGACGCTTCTATTAAGAAGCAGAAGATAGGAGGTTCAGTGAGGAAAACTAGAAGTACATTTTCAGGTGAATATTCCCCCCCTTCGAAGAAGCGTCTATTCTCCGATGGGAATTCTAAGGTATGATTCCATCTACACTATTTGGTTTTAGACTTTTAGTAAGCTATTCTTTTATGTATTGTAGTATTAATTATTGCATAATTCAGGTGCCTTCCACAATCCCAGAATTATATGCAGAATTACGTGCTGCTATGGTTGACAGCGAGGAACGTATCGTTGCCTTTTGTAAACATGAATTTGCAAAGATTAGAAATCAGATGAAGATTAGATGCATAAAGTTGTTGAAAAATATATTATTATTTATATATAATAGTTTAGTCGTTAATAATATCCACTAATTTATTGATGTTGATGTTTAGAAGGGTGCTGAGCAAGATGATGAGATGAAAGAGGATGTTGGTGTTGATAACGCTGCTAATGAGGAGGATGTTGGTGGTCATAAGGCTGTCGATGATAAGGCTGCTGTTCAGGAGGATAAGTCTATTGATGAGCAGGATGTTGGTGTTGATAAGGCTGCTAATGAGGAGGATGTTGGTGGTAAGCCTGCTGGTGGTAAGGCTGCTGTTCAGGAGGATCTTGGTGATGATGTTGGTGATAAGGCTGCTGGTAATAGGGTTGCTGCTGAGGAGAATGCTGGTTATAGGGGTGCTGCTGAGGAGAATGCTGGTGATAAGGCTGCTGTTGAGAAGGCTGCTGTTGAGTAGGGTGCTGTTGATTCTATTGAGAAGGTTGCTGTTGATAAGGCTGCTATTCAGGAGGATGTTGAAGAAGTGACTAAGAAGCAAGATGTTGAGGAACATGAGGCTGTTGTTGAGGCTTTTTTGGCTATTGGGTCTACTGCAATCGAGGGTGATGTGATGGTCGAGGTACATTCTATAAATATAATAGTGGTTTTGTCATTTATATCTATAACTAAGGATAATAGTGTTTATGTTATGTATATGGTCGAGGCCTGGGAAAAATTATGTTCGGCCTGGAAACAATTGTCTTAGGGTTTAGGGAATAATTCCCTTAGGCCTGGGAACAATTCCCTTAGCCTGGGAATAATTCTGTTAGGGTTTAGGAAACAATTCCCTTACGCCTGGGAATAATTCTATAATAGTGTTTTTGTCATGCATATGAGTATAGCAATGGTTTGTATTTTACTACATATTTAATTGGCTTGTAGGACTCGGGGGAAAAATCTATCCTTGACTTGGAACAATATCCATCCCCAGCCGTGTGTTTTATTGGCGAGAACTTCCCCAGTAGTGTGGTAGCACTTACTGGGGCGGACCTTAATGTTGAATATAGAGACGTTGACAAACAGAGGGCTCGAAAGCGGTCAAGGTATCTCGATGACCCGTACACAGATCTGATGCCCAAGAAGACAAATAAATCAAAGCCAAACGAGGAAGATATAGACTTAGTTAAGTTCATGTCTTTCCTGAAGAACAACGACCAAGTTAGGTAATATTCCATTCCTGTGATCTGTTATATTGACATGACTTCAATGTATTCATTGGAAAATATTTGTACTAATGTTATGTATTCATTTTTTAATAGTATTTATACGGGTCAAATCATTCCCATGACGCATCAACATTTTCAAGACCTGGTCAACGTCGAAACGTGGATATCAAATTTGGTAACATAATTTAACTATCTATTTCTTCCTGGTTATTAAGCCTTTATGTAACTTATTTCGTAACGTACATCACTGCATATACACAGCACATTCATAGTTACTTTGATATCCTATGGAGGAGGCGATCGAGCCGAGAGCTGAACTATGTGCAAAATATTGGATTTGTGAACATATCTGTCTTCGTAAGTATCACCCTAGTTATATGATACGGTATTTGAAAATGTGTTTATGCATGTTTCTGAAAAATTGTTAATGAATGTATTTTTTGATGACAGACTAGCATAAGCAAGCTGTGGGTAGATGAAATGAAACTGCTGGACACGCAAAGGGACATAGCCCGATTTGAGAAGGAAGACCAAGAAAGAAGTTAGCCAATAGAAACTAATTCTCCTCTTTCTCCTCAAGGGAAAAAAGATCGAAAAAAAAGGGTCAAGAAGACTAGTGATCCGTCTCCAAAAGCTGTCAATGTTTGGGAAGATTACCCAGAATTCGTTCCTTTAAATTACCAGCCAAGTTCAGACATCCTGAGACATGTTACAGGGCATCAACTTCTATACCCTCAACCTTGGCGGCAGTTGGATTCAGTAAGTTGTTGGAAATTACGTTGCGTTGTCATTATCTAATTCCTTAAATAATCTGTATCTATTGTATATACAGGTGCTCGTTCCGTGCCACGTTCATGGCCATTGGATGTTATGCCATGTACTTCTAAAGGAAGGAAAAGTAATGGTATATGACTCATTGAATGAACGGAAGAGCGGACTTAGTCCTCGGATGAAGGAAATTCGTGGCTTGCTTTACCTGTTGCCATCTACGTTGAAGCATGCTGGTTACTACCAACAAATCAAGATGGATCCTCCTAGCACCCCATTCACAGCTGAAAGCATGCACAGTGATCTCATTCCACAACAAGATGATGGGTATGTTTGACATATTTATGTACTTTTTATGGACTTTATTTACTTTCCTAAAGATACTAATGTTTGACATATCCTATCATTTAACAGAAACAGTTGTGGTGCCTTTTTAATGAAGTATGCCAAGTTGATTATGGCTGGAGTACCAACTCCATGGAAATCAATTTTTGGACAAAAGAATATCGAAAACATTCGAAAGGCCATTACAATTGAGATTTACACAAATGGTCAACTCCTTAACTCCCCATAGACTTGTACAGCTTGGGAATCATGTACAGCTTCAGAATCAATCATTTATTTAGTCTGAGAATGTTTTGTGCACTTCATAATT
Source organism: Acer yangbiense (assembly GCA_008009225.1). Taxonomy (NCBI): domain Eukaryota; kingdom Viridiplantae; phylum Streptophyta; class Magnoliopsida; order Sapindales; family Sapindaceae; genus Acer; species Acer yangbiense. The sequence goes on along the minus strand of CM017766.1, from coordinate 31,262,113 downwards.
GCTGGGAATGTTTATGATGTATTTTTTTGGTTTGGGAAAAATCTGTTAGGCTTGGGAACAACTCTTCTAGTCCTAGGACGAATGTTCCTAGGCTTACGATACTTGTAGTCACCAACAATGGTCCCAGTCACCATCGTTGTTACTTGATGTATTCATCCAATAGACTTGTACAGCTTGGGAATCATGTACAACCTCAGAATCATTTATTTAGTCTGAGAATGTTTTAGGAATGTTTATGATGTATTTTTTTGGTTTGGGAAAAATCTGTTAGGCCTGGGAACAACTCTTGTAGTCTTAGGACGAATGTTCCTAGGCTTACGATACTTGTAGTCACCAACAATGGTCCCAGTCACCATCATTGTTGCTTGATGTATTTATCCAATAACTTTGATGCACATTAGATGATCTTGAAAATGATCTTCACTGTAATGAGAGACTCATTCACATTAGATACATATTTATATATGGGGATATATATATATATAAATAAACTGTGAAAAATTATGTTAGGCCTGGGAACAATTCTTCTGGCCTAGGATAGTTGCTATCAAGGCTAAGGACTTAAGGACGTGTTCCCAGGCCTAGAAGAATTGTTCCCAGGCCTAGGAAACTTGCTCCTTGTTCCCAGGCCAACGAGAGTTGTTCTCAAGGCTAAGGACTCAAGGACATGGAGAGTTGATCTCAAAGCTAAGAACTCCAGGCCTAGGAGAGTTGTTCCCAGGCCTAGGAGAATTGTTCCCAGGCCTAGGATAGTTGCTATCAAGACTTAAGGACATGTTCCCAGGCCTAGGAAACTTGCTCTTTGTTCCCAGGCCAACGAGATTTGTTCTCAAGGCTAAGAACTCAAGGACATGGAGAGTTGATCTCAAAGCTAAGGACTCCAAGCCTAGGAGAGTTGTTCCCAGGCCTAGGAGAATTGTTCCCAGGCCTAGGATAGTTGCTATCAAGGCTAAGGACTTAAGGACGTGTTCCCAGGCTTAGGAGAATTGTTCCCAGGCCAATGAGAGTTGTTCCCAGGCCTAGGAGACTGGTTCTAAGGCCCGCAATAAATTGGTGGCTTTTCATTTTAAATAGCTTTACACCGGTTCATTTCATTTTAAATGTAAAGGTTACATTGGTTAGTGTACCCGCTGTTCATTTAAGGTACAATGGTTGTTCATTGGTTGCAATGGTTCATTCTTCAATGTAATCAGGTGACTATATAAACACCCAATATCAGTTTTTCCTCAAAACATTATTCAATCTTCCTCGGTTGTTATTTGTTTCATCACTTCATTTTTACACAAATGGCAGGAAACGGTAAGGGCAGTGACGGTGACAGGATGAATGCCGTTTTGGAAGTAATGCATCGACGGGTTGCAATGGCAGAGGAGACCGTCATCAACGAGCGTGAAAATTATAAACGGCTATGTGATGATTATACTGTTTTGATGGGGAAATTTCAGAATCTGGAGGCTGAAATCATCTACTCCAAAGTTGAGATTGAAGCAAAGGACAACGAAATCAATGGACTCTACCAACTTGTTGAACATTTGCAGAAGAGGTTGATGGACTTCAACGTTCCACCATAACCCTGAACAAAAACAAATTTCAATATTTATGTTCTGTTTTTTTGTTTTTGTTTTTCACATGCTGTAATGGTTTTGTTTAACAAGTTTATGGAAGTAATTTGTCTGTTTTAAATACGCGGTTCACAGCTATTTCAAAGATTGTCATTATATTCATTCATTCATTAGTCTAGACTAAATAGACCTACCAGCAGAACAGAACAAAATAAATAAACAACACCAAACAAAATAAACATAAAAAACAGATCTTTCAAACGATCTTGCCCACTATAACTCCCAAAATAAACACGAGTACAAATATAAACAACATGACACCAGTACTTTCACTCTTCTCAGATACTTTCTTTGTAACATTGACAGAAGATTCAGGCCAAGAATGGCTTGAATGTATGGAACCTCTACTTATCGCTTGATATCGCTCCTGGAAAACCAATTACTTGTTCGTGACATTCAGGCCAAGAACTGAACACACCGGTTTTCCTTCCTTTGAAAACACATAAACAGAATTCTTCCCCATTGGTGTTCGAAAAAAAAGGTTTTGTGATGGGAGAAGGAGATATTAGTTCTGAGAAGAAAATGAAGGAAGAATGATGATGGGAGAAGGAGATGTCAGTTCTGAGAAGAAGATGAAGGAAGAAGGACGATGGGAGAAGATGAAGTTTTATATACTCACATCAGTAATAAGAGGATTTTTTGCGTGTTTGACTAAGGAAGATGAAGGTTTACTTTTAGTGGGATACAGGCTGTATTGAGAAGAAGAAGATATAGTGGGATCCATCTATAACCCACTACCAATAGATGACGTGTCGAGTAAATATGCATGGTTCACTGAGCCTGGGAAAGAGTTTACAGGCCTAAGAACAAATTATGTTAGGCCTAGGAACAGTTCTTAGGCCTTACAATTTTCGTCCCGTATAGGAAATTCTGAGGGCCCCGTAATAATCTCAACGATCGGCATGGTCCAACGATGAATGGGTATCAATGGAAATATGAACGTGAAGTTTCGAGATGATCGAATGGTCGAACAAGTACGTCCTTACCCATTACACACCTTTAGTAAACAACCCTTTCAAATATAAACCCCCAAGTGCCTAAGAGTTCTTTCAAAAAATTGTAAGTTGATCTCGTTGCTTGAATCGATCTCCCTTGTTACATTTACACTTCCTAAATCGATTATGATGGGTGCACACCGCTTCTAAAAAACATCCTATGCAATCGGGTAAAAAAAAAGAAATTTTTTAAAAATTATATTTAAATCAAAATTGAATACACCATGGGCCTAGGAGTAATTCCTAGTCTTAAAGTACCGATTCCTAGGCCTTGATGTTCCTGGGCTTAGTTCCTTCTTTTTAGCGCCAATACCGATGACAAATGATGACGTGGCAGTGACACACAACTGAGCCAATTATGTTGGGCCTAGGAACAGTTCCTAGGCCTTACAGTTTTCGTCCCGTATAGGAAATTCTGAGGGCCCCGCAATAATCTCAACGATTGGCATGGTCCAACGATGAAGGGGTATCAATGGAAATATGGACGTGAAGTTTCGAGATGATCGAACGGTCGAACAAGTACATCCTTACCCATTACACACCTTTAGTAAACAACCCTTTCAAATATAAACCCTTAAGTGCCTAAGAGTTCTTTCAAAAAATTGTAAGTTGATCTCGTTGCTTGAATCGATCTTCCTTGTTACATTTACACTTCCTAAATCGATTCTGATGGGTGCACACCGCTTCTAAAAAACATCATATGCAATCGGATAAAAAAAAGAAATTTTTTAAAAATTATATTTAAATCAAAATTAAATACACCATGGGCCTAGAAGTTATTCCTAGGCCTTACAGTTCCTGGGCTTAGTTCCTTCTTATTAGCACCAATACCGATGACGAATGATGACGTGGCAACGACAGACAACTGAGCCTGAGAAAGAATTTACAGGCCTAGGAACAAATTAGTTTGGGCCTAGGAACCGTTCCCAGGCCTACAACATTATTCACGGGCTTAACTGATCTTCTGTTTTCAAGATCAATAACAGCAGCCCAAGCCAATAAAAACAGCAATATCAGCAGCCAATAACTATTTTGGTTCAGCACCCACCCAAGACACTTACACTGCAGGCCCAACGGCAATCTCTTCGTTCGTGTCAGTCAAGGTAGGTTCAAGTGGCTTGTCCGGGCACTTCAGTCTGTTGTGACCTATTTTCTTACATATGCCACATGATCAGGGTTTTTTGGCTGGTTTGCTTGTGCTAGATGATGGTTCTGGACAAGCTGATTTATTGTGTCCTTTTTTTCCACACTTTGAACACGATTGTAACTTTCTTTTCTCCCCGGTGGACGGTATCCTCAACTTCTTTGGTCTTCTTGGCAGCTTTTTTCTCTTCCATGGTAATACAATAGGGTTCCGGATTGCATCAGGAATGTCCCAAGATTCGGGATTCGGGATCCGGAATAGGGTTCACAGCCATTTCATAAGTATGTTTAAGATATCCTGTTGTGTAATGGTCAGAAGCCATTGAGTTGATTGACGTACCTTTGAACCTAGGCCATAACACACCAACAAACACAATTTAAAGCTTGTAAAATAAACCATAACAGATAAATGTACATACTTAAAAGACCGGGAAGCATACCTAGCAACCGCCATTGCATGAGAACACGACAACTCATCTAAATCCCATTGACGGCATGAGAAAGAACTGTTTTCAAGGTCGATGATTCTAGGAATCCATTTGTCATCTACCTTAAATGTTTTGTGGTGAATGGGGTGAATCTCAGACTTATTCGTTGTATCTGTCAAAGCTTTGATGTGTTCGTCTGCAAACGTTGTCAAGTATGTAGACATTTCACGTGCATTTGTTCGACGATCGTAGAACCACCTTTGCAACAAATCTCTGATACATTCCGCCATTGCTGTGATAGGCAATTTTTGGACCGAAACTAGACAAGAATTCATTGACTCGGCAATGTTGGTGGTCATAAAAGATGTCCTTTTTCTAAGGCTACGTACACGTGAAAACTTCTCTACCCCAACGGCTAGGAGCTCATCGTAAACCTTAGGACAGGTTTCTTTCAACTCACCCATGAAACGGTCAAAGTCCTCGATACAGTATGCATACGTAGCACGGTAGTAAAGCCACATCACATCATCCCTCTACTTGCAAAATCTTTTAAGATTTTGTGCTAAGTGGTACACACAAATCCCATGTGTTGCATCTGGGAATATGGCTTCCATTGCATTGAATATACCATTGTGCCAATCCGATACTAACATGACTCGGTCCGGATTTTGGATCCTTTTACGGAGTTTCTTCAAAACCAAGTCCAAGACTTTGTGCATTCAGAGTTTGCAAACCCAAATGCCAAAGGGTATATCATCCCGTTTTTGTCTTTGCGCAACTAATAAAACACCCCTAGTCCTAGCCTTCAAGTGGGTAGCATCAATGCAGATAACCGGCCTAATAACAGAATTAAACCCTTCTATAGAGGCTCTAATTGCCATGAATGCATATTTCAACTAGTTTCTGGAGTTGGTCTTGATTTTTCTTATAGTCCCGGGGTTCGCTTGTTCTAAAACATAAAAATAAGACGGCAACCTCTGAAAAGATTCCCACGGATCACCAAATACCTTACTCAAAGCATGCTCCTTCGACCTGTAGGCTTTGTCGTATGAGAGGTGTATGCCATGCTGCTCCCTTATCTCAAAAACTATATCTTTAGGACAGATTATGCGTCCGGGATCACGATATTTACTTGCATACAAATCCCCTATCACGGCAGCACTTACACGTTTGAATTTAACGTTGTAGTTGTCATTTCTGTCACATGTGTGCTCACTAACAAACGCCTTCACATGCCAATAAGTCCCCCTATTCAACTTCCATGCCCGAAGAACCCATCCATAACTTCTCTGACTACATTGCGCAGTGAATCGTGTATTAGAAGATCGTGAAATCCTGTGCTCAAACCTCTCTCCAAATGCATACGACCCTACAGCGCTCTTCAATATGGGCTTGTCCTTGAACATCTGTCCTTTGTATAATGGACCTTGGTCCCCTGGATTTTCAAACACATCCACTGATCGAATGGCTGGTATTGAGTAAAGATCTGAACCTGATACTGTCCACCGTGTGTACAAGGACGGTGAAGAACTGTTGGGTGTTCCACTCACCCCTTGTTCTTCCGTTACAAGAACTGTTGCCGCTATCCCACCATCATCATCATCATCATCACCACCACTCTCATCTTCTGTATCACTGGTTTTAGAACTATCAGACATTCCAAAACTATCTATGCTTTCAGAACTATCCACAACTGAACTATCCACAATTACATGCTTGGTAGTAGATGCTGGCGTCACTTGTTCATTTCCTGCTGACGTAAATCCGGGTGAAGCAATCAGATTATTGCTGCCACTAACTGATTGATAGTTAGGAGTACCCCCCGGAGACCGTGGAATATCAGTGGGTTTAACAGGAGAGACCGTACATTCTGATTGGATTGGATTGGATTGGATTGGATTTGGTGGAGGTCGAAATTCATGTTTGTTGACAAATTCAACATCAATTGTGGCCCAACCTTTTTCCTTATGCATAATCACAAACTTTACATCGTTGTCACTCATAACAGACAATGTAACTTTATCAACCCCCGTCCACATGCGAAGTTAGCTTCAACTGAATTTGGTCTCTACTAACCCCTGTCCGCTAGTATATCGTTTTCACCAATTCATCGTACGCTCCCTTGTCTTTTTTAGTTAGACGTATTGAAAACGAAATTGGACCAGTCAATGCGTTAGCCTTCCAATGGTCACTGCACTGAACTAACACCCAAGACATGGTATCCTTAGACCTTGAAAAAAAAAAATTCAGTCAATAACAGTATAACAATTATTGTCATTCAATTTAGGTCAGTGCCTAGGAACAATTCTTTTAGGCCTAGGAACGGTTCCCAGGCCTACAACATTCCTCCCAGGCCTATAACATTCCTCCCGGGCTTAGCTCATCTTATGTTTCCAATTTCCACAATCAGTAACAGCAGCCAATAACAAAAGCTAAAGGGATAAATCAATAGCAGGGGCCTGTTTTGGTTCAACCAACCAACAAAAATAAATATACATACACCATCAACACAAACAAATATACATACACCATCAACAACCAACACCGATCAACACAAACAAATATACATACACCATCAACCAACAACAATAGCAAAACCTCTTTTGGTTCAACAGCGATCAACACAAACAAATATACATACACCATCAACCCTCACAAAATCACATACAAATTCCCTAAACCATTTCCCCATCAAACCATATAACACAATAAATGTTAAAACAAACCATATAACACTATTCACAATAGTGCATTTCTTCCAGTTAGTCATGTGATAGTGAGGACGATGTGTGCACCCAACAAAACTAAATACCTTAACTACAACAATACTGCCCCTCTTAAGAGCTTGATGTGGCATTTCATCAAACACCTTAACTAAACCCAAAAATACTGCATACACAAACCCCAATTCATGGGCAACAAATCCAAAACCATCAATCCCTCATTCTATCAAAAATGTCTCAAACTTAAACAACAATAAAAGACCGAGAGATTCAATGACATTGGAAACTTAAGTGTGATTACGGGACTTACATTGACTGTGTATTCTTGACAGTGAAGCTCGATTTCAAACTTGACAGTGAAGCTCGATTGAAGGAGGTGGCGGCACTCTCAAGATTCCGGTCGCCGTCGCCGTCGAGATTACGGTCGGTAGCAAGATTCCAGCGGAGAGGACCCAACTTCGATGGAGTGGATTCCGATCGAAAGGAGAACAATGGGATTTGAAATGGGAAGAATGACTGACCCAACTTCAATGGAGTCGATTCCAGTCGACAGGAGAACGATGGAGAAGACGACCGAATTTCTGAAAGTTTTGGTTTTCTTCAGTCAACTGAAGGAGAAGAAGAGAAGGGCAGTTTCGTCCTTACACAATGTAAGAGGGTAATTTAATCATTTAGCACGGTTTAATTGTTGAGGGCATTATTGTCTTATAAAGGCTATTTCCTAGAAAGTTAATATCAAGAAAGGCTAGATATGCACTTTTTTTCCCAATGGGCTATTTTCTAAAAATGAATGTTGGGATGGGCTATATTTGCAAATTTTGAGGGTTTATTTAGCTTGTGATCGCCAATATTGTAAAAGTTTTTTTTTTCTTAAATAAATGAACTTATTGGGGGTTTTCCAAAAGAGGATTTCCTTGGTAGTTTAGTTTGAGCAGAAAAGGTAATAAATAGATGTGAATGTGTTTTGAAATAGATTGATGTATTTTCTAGTTTTGATATTATTTTTTTCCCATTGTTTGTGAAAATTGTATGAACTGATTTTTGGGTGTATCAATGATAGGAAAGTAAAGCCCTTTTAGTGTTGCTGAGATTGGTCATCTCTATGTAGGTTTCAAATCTCATGGATTACAGCTACTGTATCTTTTGTGCATTTCTTATTGCTTGCTTCTAGATATTATTGACTGCAGACTGCAGTTGCCTTCGTGTCATCTTCTTGTGAGGACTAGTTCTTTTTGTATGAATTGTGAACTTGGCATTGTATAAAGTTTATGGGTTAAAACTTGAAATCAAAGAGAATGTTATCCTACAAAAGTAGGTTTACTAGATTGCATTTTGGATAATAGTAAGGAACACAGTGAAAATTGGTGTCGACACAATGTATCTGCATGTTAAGAGTTTTATGCTGATCATATTTGGAGTTCCTTCAATTTATTGGACTTCTGTTTTATGGCAGCAAAGTGTTGCATCTTAAATTCATTTTCCTAGTTCAATAACTTTGTTGCTAACTATGCCATTTCTTTCAAACACAAATCTCCAGATTAGGTACTTATTTCCTCTTTCATGATTTTGGAATTTTAACTCCATCAATAGAATTTAAACTCTTTTTGTACTCTCAAAAAGGAAAAGGGTCTATGTTTTCAAGTATTCAAATTCATAGATTGTGTTAACCGGAAATTTAGGCAATTAATTCAAGGAAGAGCTTCTCCCATTGGGGGACCCAACCGCTTCATTGCGTACCATAATGGCACTCATGATTAGTCCAGCCCGCTTGTTAGGAACAAGGACCCGGCCCTCTTGTAACCACGCCTTCTCACGGGCGTGCTAGGATTAAGCGTTGCGCGACCCAGAGCCGGCTTCCTCCCACGAGAGCGTTTGCGAAGAAAGGGTACCTGACCCAGGCGGGGGGCCCGCCCCCAAAGCCATGACCCATCTGGAACCTGGCTCCCACTTCATCACCCAATAAGAAGAACCGCGTCTTCCAGCAACGGTTCCGCTCTAATAGCCATACTCACCACAGAGGTCACTACCTCGTCCCCCACAGCACCCTCCTACGACTCGAGCGGTCCTCTCTAGAAGAACCCTTGGGAGCTCGCTAGCGGGTCCTATTCCGTAAGGGCTGACGCCAGCCCCTGCTTCCAGCTCACATGGACGAAAAGGGTGCTGAGAACACCTGCAAGGCACCAATGTCGCCTCATTAATAAGAAAGCAGTAAGCATGACTGAAGAAAGATAGCAACCGACGGTCGAGATCGCCTATTAGCCGCGCTACATCAATGGCTGGATGACGTTCCATCTCAACCCTAATTGGAGGTCAACTATCCCTTACATGCAAGAGGATGCTGGTTTCCTCAGCAAAATACTTGCAGAAATGCAGCCAGCATGAAGAAGGAAATGGTGGAAGGGAACGCCTGACAGGGTGCAGCGGGACAGGCGCTGACACTGTCCCCCGCCAGGCCAGAACCTTGACAACGACTTCCCACCGCCACGAAGGTCCCTTGCGACCAATCAAAACTCGTAGAAACGCCACCTTTTCACCACCTCAGCCCTATAGAGGCTCTGATTTGGGCCTGAGGCCTAGGTGGAGCGATCGGAACCTTCCAAGGCGTGTGGTAACCCTGATCCTGCCCTAGATCAGTGGTTGGGATCAACCCCGCCAATTGCTTCCTGGGAACTAGGGCCCCCACCTACCAAAATGGATGCTCCAGCCAAGGTAAAGCCAGTAGGGCGCAATCTTGATCCTTGATTCCTTGTGACCGCTACCGTGGAAAGGAGGGAATGGTGGGGATTTAACCGGGGGTTCCCGCCTAAACAGAGGACCTCCACCTACCCCCCTACGAGAGACACTATAAAATGCCCCTACATCCCACAGAGGAAGGGGGTTGGCTCTTGAAAACACAAACCTCCCACTTGGCCTAGTCAAAGCTCCTATGTGTGTGTTCTACTTGGCTACTACCCCGCCTGGTCAAAACTCCTATATGTGTGTGTTCTACTTGGCTACTACCTCGCCTGGTCAAAGCTCCTATGTGTGTGTTCTACTTGGCTACTACCCCGCCTGGTAAAAGCTCCTAGGTAGGTGCTACTTGGCTGCTATCTCGTCTAGATAAAGCTCCCGTGTGTAACCTATTGAGTGGCTTCCCCGCCTAGTTTGGACTCTTGCATGTTGTATCCCCATCCCGCTAGTAACCCCCTTGTATTAGCCGGATGGTGTATGTAGACTGATGTATGCTGTACTCCGCTGTTAAGTAATAAAAAGCCCACCTTGTTACCCCTCCAATGATATGCCAGTCGCACCTCCTACACCAGCACGCTACCTCAACCTCTGTTCCATCGTGTAGGACCGATCCTACCGTATAGTATCGGTCCCTGGTACCTGGTCCAAGGGGGCTTCCCCTACCCCGATCCGGGCCAGCTGCGGTGCACCCCGTACACCGCGGTCCAGGTTATCTCGGGAAAACGTCCGACGGATTTTCAGGATAATAGATTGTTCTATCATCAGAACAATAGAAATTTTGCAAATTAGTAATTCTAATTCATGCTGAGGAATGTTAATCAAGCATGATAAGGCTGACATACTGTACAGCAAGGATTTAGATCCATGGAAAGAAGTCAAATAACTTCTTGAGTTGTATGGGACTGCAATCATGGTTTTGGCTGGTTTAGTTTTTAGAGGTATTTTTGAATCTTGAGTTGTGCATATATTATACTTTATGGCAATTGGGATCAACTTGTTTATTACCAAAGTGAGAGTATGAAACTTGCTTCATGTTAGCAGAGGCGAATCCAGGATTTTTTATCTAGTGGGGCTAAACTAAGTTCTAATTAGAAATTTATTTTAAACAACATTAATAGGAAGATAGATTTCTGTTAACCGCCATAATTGGTAGGGATCAAAAAAGAATTTTCCACTAGCTTACAGAAGAAAGCCAGGATCCAAAGTAGAAGCGAAAAGATGTCCGGGTACCCCGCTTGCTAGCTGACGGGCTAGAGAAAGAGCCTTTACCCACCCCGACCAGATCCAGAATTCCCGGGACCATGAAAAAGAACTAGGAAGCCAAAAAACTAAGTCGGGGCCTGGGAGACACAACTATTACCAGATCCTGGCTCCCAACTACCCTGGATACCCCAATACCAGAGTATCCTGGTACCCCGCTACTTGAAACCCCGATATCTGTGAACATCACTATTAAAGGAGCGTGAGAGATGCAGGGTACCCGGGGTAACCCAACCAGCGAAACACATGACATACACAAGGCAAGATATATACCAGGATCCCAGTAAACCGACCCCGCTGAAACAGGAGTGGGGCACCCCGAAGAATAGACTACATATAAAAACAGACATTAAACGTCACCGTTCAAGATAAAAACTCAATCTACAACGCGACATTCATTCCCGCCAATTTAGTGTCCTATTTTAAATAGGAGACAACTCATTTGGGAACCGAAAAAGAAGGAATCACCAGGTCTTTTGGGATCAATTTCCCGACGAATTTGTCAGACTCCACAGGAAGACCCGTGTATCGCTGAAACCCTAGACCGAGGTTCTAGGAGTGCGCAGCAAGAAAGCGGGCTTATATATACTAATAATATGTTCATAGGAAAAGGGGATCAAAACCCTAATTCACTTTTTCTACTTATCGACAGGCACGAAAAGCTCCATCTCCATCTCCATCGTTCTCCTTGAGGCTTTAGTTTCCTCCATGCTGTAATATTGATAGTTCGAATACCGAGTTGTAAAGGTCGTATCTCAAATCCATATATACATATATATAAACCCCCTTTCAGTTTTCATACATCTACCGTATAAGAAACTCATCCATCCCATTACTTGTATTCATCATAATATCAGATTCATGATACCCAACGGGATACCAGGCTACTACGTATCTCGCTGGCCCTAGTCAATCCCGATCCGGATCCGTTACATACATGCAATATCTCACCTAGTAGATTCCAGTGAACCATCGGAAGATCGGGGTATAGAGTATCCCGCTAGCCCAGGTCTAATTAGATCCGGGTCCATCACATACCATTAATTCTAAATTGCACCCCGGTGACAATTTTGGGTTAACACTTTGGCGTCGTCTGTGGGAAACAACCCCCCCCCCCCCCCCCCCCACCATTAACAAACTTTCAAGTTCAACACAGAAGAAAATAGAAGATGAGGCTCCGATCCTCCCAAGGGCAGCCGACGAACTTAGGACCCCGTTCCCTCGCTTCTACCCAGAGAAATCAAGGTAAAAAGAAGGGAACCAGAAGCCAGATCCAGGTACCAGTCCCGTCACCTAATCCTGGATTAGCACCACAGGACCCCACGGTCCCGGAAGTAACTCGGGAGGCCATAGAGCAACATGCTGCTGCCTATGTGGAGAGCGTCTGCCTTCGGATGATCGCCAAGGGATACCCTTTGAAGCACCCAGATTGGCAGAAGGAGCAGGACCAAGTACCCGGGCACCGGTGTTTGACAGACTCGGGCCGCCTTTACCAACACGGAATCATCCCGAAGATCTCAGACATCGATTGGCAAGACCAGCTATCGATATCCCACCAAAAAGGGCCCAGTCAACAACAAGGCCGGCGGTAAGGAAAAGGAATCCCCAGCTCGACATTGGTTGTAGTACTGGATCCAAGAAGGACCAGCGGGGTACCCATCGGCGGGAAGGGGAGCGTAAGGAACTTGATGGAGAATCAGAAACCTCAGACAATGAAGACTTGGTGGCACGATCCGGGCATAACGGATCCAAACGCCTTGAGGAGTAGATGGCTAAGATGGCGAAGGAGCTCGAGGAATTGAAGAAAGGAAAGCAACGGGGTACTCGGAAGAACCCCATAGGGGAGATGAACGTGACATTCTCCAGGAGGATTCGAGAAGCCGAGTTGCCCCCCAAGTTCAAAATGCCTACTGAGAAGTATTCTGGATCCGAAGATCCCATGAGTCACATGGAGAGCTTTGTCCACCAGATGGAAATCCAAAACGCTACCCGGTCAGCTATGTGCAGGATGTTCCCTTCAACACTGACCGATTATGCCAAGACTTGGTTCAGAAAGTTGCCCCCAGGAAGTGTAGATTCATTCACAAAGCTCACTACCGACTTTTGTGCTCAATTCCAGGGAATCAAGCCTCGCCCCAAGGATCCTGTCCTTCTGCAATATGTGATCCAAGAACGAGGTGAGACACTGAGATCTTATGTAGAAAAGTTCCACAAGGAAGTGATCCAGATGGGAGTATTCACCGAGAAGGAAACCCTCGCCAACTTCAGAAGAAACTTGTGAGCTGGCAGGTTATTTCGATCGTTTGCCAAGCACCCTCCTGAGACATACCAGAAGGCCTATGATATGGCGCTGGAGCAGGTGGATATAGATGAGCAGCTCTGAATTAAGGTTGAATACGATGAAGCCCGGACGTTTAAGCGGTCTAAGAAGGAATCTCCTAAGTCGGCACCTACGAGGAGAGTCTAGAACCCTCCTCCGAATTGATCGACGTACAGGCCGTCGCCTCCTCAAGATACCCTACAAGAAGGATTCCACCCCGAGCAACTTCTCCACTAAGAGAGGTAACCCGCATATCAACGGAGGAAGACTGGTATAACCATTACACTCCTCTCAATACCTCTCGGGAAACCATATACCTAGCCATCCGCGATAAGGGCTTGCTCAGAAAGCTCGATCCAATAAAAGTCCCCGCTGATCAAAGAAATCGCTATAAGTATTGCGACTTTCATGAGGATGTTGGGCACAACACATCTGAGTGCTATAGCCTCTGTAACCAGATTGAGAGTTTGGTAAGAGGAGGACTTTTAACAGAATTCTTGTAACAAGTACGGGACAGCATTAGAATGGGAAAGGAAGTACAGAAGGAGATACGGGATGTAGAAGAAAGGAGGAAAGACGAAGGAAAGGATTTGATGCAACAGATCCATGTCATCCATACCATCAGTGGTGGACCAACTCTGGCTGGGACGTCCAACAATTCAAGAAAGAATCATGCTAGGAAGATCCCAAAACTCGCCACTGGCCAGGATGTGTTCCGGGTATCTCGAGAATCACGGGAATACCCGCGGTCCGCTCAGATCATTTTCACCGAGGATGATGCCTACAACATAGTGCAACCCCATGACGATCCAATGGTGATCACGGTTCAGATTGCTAATTGTCGGGTCCACCGCATCCTTGTAGACACAGGAAGTAGTGTGGACATTCTGTTTAAAGAAGCACTGGAGAAGCTCAACCTAAAGAATCCCTGTTACAATAGCTGCACTACACCTTTATACGGATTTACAGGGGACTCCGTGATACCGGTAGGAACACACATCTTGCCCGTGATAGTCGGAGAAGCCCCTCTCCAACAGAACATCATGACTGAGTTCATCGTGGTAGACACCCCATCCGTTTATAATGCAATCTTGGGAAGACCATTTTTATCAGGCATCAAGGGTGTCTTGTCCATTTATCACAATGTCCTGAAGTTTCTGATTGGGACTGAGGTTGGAGAAGTCAGGGGAGACCAGCAGGCAGCCCGCACATGTTACGCAGTATCTGCTAACCCTGCTGCATTGACAAGGCAGTATGCCTGCGTCATCCATAAATCGGGTCTTGGGGAGGCATATGTGGAAAGCACAGAACAGTTTGGAAATAAAGGAGAGTACCCATTGTGTTACCTCAGGAAGAAGGGTCATTCTAGGAGGACTTAGTCTCAAGACTTGAAGAAGGATGTTAGCTCGGTTGGTGTATTTCTGATGTGTACACCCCGACCATTTTCTGCTTTATATTTGCTTTTGAGAAAATCAATAAAGTCAGTTTTAGTGTTCCTAATTTTGCCTAAACAAGTCTTCATCGTTCCATTTCGCCTCGAGACCAAGAAAAGCCATATGGCGTTCCTGTTGCCTTGGTTGGGGTATACCCTCCTCCAGGAAGGACCTGGTGCTCAAATGCATAAGGGGTGTAGTCACTCGCCAGGATTGATCTCATCAAGACCAGGAAAACCTATATGGGCCTCCTAAAGCCTTGGACGGGGAATACCCCCCTCCAGGATGAACCCGGTGTCAAATTAGCCCTCGTCAAGACCAGGAGAACCTATATGGGCCTCCTAAAGCCTCGGACGGGGGATACCCCACCCCAGGATGAACCTGGTGTCAAAATAGCCATAGTTGCTTGCCAGGACAGTTCACCAAAAAGCAAAGATACTCCATCTGGATACCCGACATCTTTCTGCATCGTACTACCACTTCTCCTTGTTACATTCAAAGGTCTGAGTTGAAATGGCTTTAGTAGTCGCTCAGAAACAAGGCATCAGGGAACTAGGCCATTACACTTGGGAGCCAGACGTTTCACCCTGATAGGTGACTAAGATGAGAACATCACCAGGATTTCTAGCAAAAAATTCAGTAAAGTTAAATGAGCAATGGTCAGACATGATATCTAATAGCTGATTTCTGTTAAGAGAGATTATTAACTAAGGATTGTATTCAAGACAAACTGAAGACCTACCGTCCACCAGCAAGTTAAGATGGAAGCTAAAACTATACAGGAATCAGGATAGTCTTTACTTGGATCACGTTCAAACATACAAGCACCATCCTGGGACAAGGCATAAGTTCAACAAGCAATCATTTTAGGAGGGTAAAAGAGAATGATCGCAATATTGGAAGGAGTTCATTAACTTAGGCAGGGTGCCCACCCCCATTTCCGGGCTACAAACAGTTACAAAAATAAATTCCGATAAAGAAAAAAGCAAAGTCATATATCATTCCCCCCCTCCAGCGTGCTTTTCTTGCCGGGATTCCACCGCCTGTTCCCCTTGTGCCTGCTTTTCTTCAAGTGAGCTGGTCACAGCAGGAGAGCCCGCCACCTTCGAACGTTGAACAGAAGCCTGCCCAACATCTTCCTGAATGAAGAAGGATCCTGAGATTCCCCCTCAACGTTTTCTCCAGATCCGGTAATAGGAGGGAGAGAAGATGGATCCGGGATAGAGACATCCTTCGAGGGACCCTCTTGGTCAAGGCCAACATCTGAAAGGGCTACGGCCTTAGCCATAATGTGATCCCGATCCCAGCCAAGAGGAGTCATCAAGTTGAAAGGAGGTGGGAAGGCCTTGGCAACCTCGTAAGAGGCAGTAAAATATCCGTCCGCGAAGGAAGAATCTAGTCGGGATTCAAAGATCTTCACGGATCCTTGCAGGAACCGGTTCTCATCTAAAAGGACCGCCATCTTCGCCTTAACGGAGTCCCTTTCAGTCTTACACCGGGTGGAAACGATAGTCTCCTTGTCATAAGCACGCTGCATCCTTTCCAACTCCACCAGAGTAGCCTGCCTTTCGGATTCAGACTCAGTTGCAGATTGGACCAGGGCAGTGACGTTTTCTTCAGACCGGGCTAGATCGGCCCAGGCTTCTTCCAAATTGGCCTGAAGCGCCAAATTGGCCTCCTTCAAAGTTGCCACCTGTTGCCCGATAGCCAAGGCAAACTTGAAGCCCTATTAAATATATATATATATATATAGTCAAATGAGATACATGAGCATTTATACCAACTATACCAACTTGGACGGAGCAAAATCATACTTCGACGAGCAGAGAAGCCCCTTGGTAGCCAAAATGTTCGTAGGCAAAGAGGACATCGACTGTAGACTCACACCGGGACACACCGCGATGAACTTGGAAACAATGTCATCTTGGATGCTATCTTGGGGCCTTGACCCGGATGAAAGGCTAGTAGGGGGAGCTCTAGAGGTGGAATCCTTTCCTTTGTCCACCCGGGCAGGTCTAACTTTCTCCGCCCTAGTGAAGCGCATGGCGGAAGAAATTTGAGAAGAAGGAGAGGCAGCTGCA
This sequence comes from Acer yangbiense, assembly GCA_008009225.1. Lineage (NCBI taxonomy): Eukaryota > Viridiplantae > Streptophyta > Magnoliopsida > Sapindales > Sapindaceae > Acer > Acer yangbiense. The sequence continues at coordinate 31,245,378 of CM017766.1, read as the reverse complement.
ACTGTGGGCTTAGCAATCTTAGTGGGAGGCTTCGCCTTGGGGACTGGAGAAGTTTTGACCTTGGCTGCCTTCGCCAACATCTCGCTAAGCGAGGGACGAGCGATAATTTTTGTTAGAGAAGGTTCTGGGAAAAGAAGCGGGGACTCCGCCAAGATAGGAGGAGAGGAAGGTGCCGAGGGGTAAGACCCCGATGTGACCCTGGCGCCAGAAGGAGAAGGAATGGGAGAGCGGGGTGCTTGAGAAGCCGGGATTGAAGGTCCCGTAGCAGTAGGAGGGGATGCTGGAGGAGAGACTGCTGAAATTGTAAAATAATAATAATAATAATAATATATATATATATATATATATATATATATACATAAGAAAATATGTAATATTAAACATAGAAAGAGAGAATGAAGGAAGGATGTTAGCAAAGCACGATCACTCACCCGGTTCAGCGACAGATATCCTCAGATACCTCTCTAGCCGGGCTCCTTCGAAGGAGTCACAGGAGGGGTACTTCATGTTAATATAACCCCGCTTCTGGATCCCTGTTAGAATCCCCCTGGATTCAGGAGATAACTCCTCTGAGCTCCATTTGTCTCTAGGAGAGAACTGGGTAGGAACGGAATTTTCGGTCCCCCCGATGTGCACTGAGCGGCCCCATTTCCCTTCGACTATTATCCATTCGTCCTTCCAGGAGGAATTATATTTCACGTTTGCCCCGGGTACGACGAACTTCATTTTATTACTAGGTCTCAAATAAAACTGACCCCGGGGTGATAGGTTGGCTACCTGGTAGATGTAGCGGATCTCGTCGATGCCCACTTCCCTCTGAATGTTGTCCCTTTCACATTGCTCTCTCCAGAGCACCAAGAACCCCTTCAAGTTCTTCCAGAACCCGGGAGAAATCTGGAGTGGGGCTAGTTCCAAAGCTACAAGTACTCGGCGGAGGGAAGGGTGAAGTGGAAGCCGGACCCCGCATTCAAAGACGGTTACATGGATCAATAGACGACCTTCAGAGGGGGTGTAAACGTCATAACCCCGATGAGGGAGAGACAACGAGAGGTAGTCTGGTATCCTAAAGGTCCCCCTCAATCAAATAAGAGTTTCGGATGTATAGACGGAGTCTGGGATAATCCAGCCATCGTGGAAGGAGGACAATGGGCCTTTGTGAACCCCAGTTAGACCGATAGTCGGGGCATTCCCCTTATCTATCTCGATTTCGGCCTCATCGTCGTCTTCATCAGCGATTCGGGCTGGATCTTCGTGTTAGGATTATGCTCAATAGCAAGAGTGTAATGCTGTAATTAACAATCTTTTTCATATTAATAAAGTGATTTCTAGTTTAACAAATCTTATAGAATTTATAGTTTAATATTATAATTGTCAAAGTAAATAATCATAAGGTCTAAAGACTATGAGAAAAGAAGAACTGTTCGTACATCTGGATATGTATGTGGTAGACACAATTCTTTAGTTAGTCTTGAATATTGTTCACAACTTAAGTTAAAGGTTGGGCACCTTTATCTTGTTAAAGTTGTAGAATTCTTTTGCTAGCATTTGAGTGGGATCAAATGAGATATGATGAGTCTAAAATCATCGGAGTGTCTTCGAGCAAAAGAATCTAGTGCACTGGGTGCATTGAACTGGATCACAATGAAATACTTTATCTATAACCGTCAGTAGATAAAAGTCTTTTCATTATCAGGACAATCGGAGAGTCTATCTTAATCCTGAGATAAATGATGGACTTATGGTTGCAAGTGATATCATTTGAGTTATTAATGAGTACGATTATATAGCATAGTCTATCCTCGATAGTTTGGTGATATTCATTTGTTAATCGATAGAGGACTTCATTTATAGATATGGACATCGTGGCTCCATTTATTAAATGAGAGTATAATATCATCATATGGATGTTTTGAGGTAATTGGATATTAAATCTCAACGTTGAGTTTTCGATAGTGTCTATTGAAAACATGGCTTCTGGACAAGTCAAAATATCCAAGTTCAAAACATGGTCATATGAGTAAATATGGTAACTTGGAGAGTTATAGGCGGTCTATGAACTCTTGACGATTACTGATATTAATCACGAGGATACACTATCTCCAACTTGATTGTCTAGGGTATGAATGAGGAACATCTTCCTTTTCTATCTTTATTTAAGAGTTCAATTTTAGCTCTTTAGTGGAATGTGTTAAAATTAATGGATCGGACCTAAGTGAATCATTTGTTGATTGTGATTAGGTTATGTCTATTGAAGCTTAAATTTAGATGGCCCGCCAAGATCCCCAATCCACACGGACTTGCATGGATCACTTGATATATTCTACCGGACCAATTTAAGGGTCCATCTAGAATTGCATTTAATATATTAAGAATATAATTTGCACATTATTTATGTAATGGGCTGCTCAATTATATTTATATATTAATGAATGGCATGTGGGCTTGTTTCTTTTAGTAAGAATTGGTCTGGTTCACATGTGGGCTTTTTATTTAAAGTCCAATGGATTAAATGAAATAAGAAAATAATATATGGCCCATTTATTTTAAGTGGGGCGGCAATGTGCTTTTTAACCTAATATATTATTTTGTTTCATTGTTTTAATTAAATAAGAATTAATTAATTTATTAATTAATTGTTTAATTAAGGAACAAATCTTTTCTGATTAGGAAATATGATTCCTAGAGTTATACTATTGGTAGTAGTATACTAAAATTAAAAGACTTGTTTGATAAGAAAATAAATAATTAATTTTATTTATTTAATCAAATAAGAAGTCTTTATATTTAGTCAATAAAAGAATAAAGATACTTATGAGTTGGATTAGGGTTAGGAGTCTAATTACATGTGAATTTGGGTACAACACAAAGTCCTCTTTTGTAGAGGAAATTGCGGCAACCCTAGGAATTCTACATGAAGAATTCGGCAACCCTAATTGGCATGGGAGAAGAATTCGGCCACCCTATATAATACTACATATAGAATTCGGCCACCTCTCCAAGGATTGATTGAATGATTTCTTCTTCTTCTCAACTCATAGAAAAGTATTAGATTTTATTCTACTAAAACATAAAAGAGTGAATAGATTATTCTTTGATGGTACACTAATTGCTTGTTCATCAATAAGCTTGTGTGTACAACATCGATTGAGGTTCACGCGAGTTTCGATCATAAGATTGAGAACTCAAAAGTGACCGGAATAATCTTAGTCTTCTTTTGATTGTTTTTGTGACTAACAAAGAAAAAGAAAAGTTTGTTTGTCCATTCTCAGGTTTGCAATTCAAAGAAAAGGGAGACCACGCTCCTAGGTGATCCACGTTCGTGCTAGGATTGAAGATCTTGCGGATTACCATCGACGTAAGTCAATCGGATCACGCGACAAAAGGTATTCTTCTTTTGTTAGATAATATATATGTTTAATTGATTAAAGGGTTTAAGGTTCATAAAAAGGAAAATTTTTAAAAGTTACTAAATCTATTTTTAGTCTCGCTTCCGCTGCGTGTACTATGGTATTTTTCCCTACACTTCGGGCCTAGTGCCAGAACTCGACCCGATTCTTTGATTCTTGCTAGGACGACGGCGTTTTAGCGGAGTACTATCATCGACGACGTCGCCCTCGTCCCGACCTCGTTTCAGCTCTTTAGACGTCGGGGAATCATCACTTGATCCCGTTCATCCCGCATCGAGCATCTCGTCAATGTTGTCAGGAAGATTCAGAGAAGAAGGTGGAGGATTAGCCAAGACCGTCAGGTTATCTTCTGGGAGGACTGATGTAGAAGCTGGTTTGTTGGAAGGTGAGGCCATTTGAGTAAGAGAAGGAAAGCAAAGAGGGTTCTTAGAGGAGAAAGAAGAAGAAATAGAAGCTCTGAAAGGTTCAAATAAGCGTGAGCATGTGAGGGAAGAAGGAAGGGTGCATTTATAGGCAAAGACGGGCTGATATCGAGGTAGAGGAAGAGACGGAATCAGAGATGAATCATGACAGTTTCGAGGGAATCACGCCAAAAAATGGCCAATTTAAAACCTGAAGACAGACGTTATCTGACATGTGAGTCGAGCATTAAATGTAATCAAATCCAAGGAAGATACTCTCACCAATTGTGGAAGCCAACCGGACGAGACTAGACAAGCGGACAAGACGGAAAATCCTTAGAGTGGACGAGGGAATCCTGACTCCAACCCCAGCAAGGCACCGGTGTTCAAGTCAGGGGGGACTTCTGTTAACCGCCATAATTGGCAGGGATTAAAAAAGAATTTTCCACTAGCTTACAGAAGAAAACCGGGATCCAAAGTAGAAGCGAAAAGATGTCCGGGTACCCCGCCTGCTAGCTGACGGGCTAGAGAAAGAGCCTTTACCCACCCCGGCCAGGTCCAGAATTCCCGGGACCATGAAAAAGCACTAGGAAGCCAAAAAACTAAGTGGGGGCCTGGGAGACACAACCATTACCAGATCCTGGCGCCCAACTACCCCGGATACCCCAATACCCGAGTATCCTGGTACCCCGCTACTTGAAACCCCGATATCCGTGAACATCACTATTAAAGGAGCGTGAGAGACGTAGGGTACCCGGGGTACCCCAACCAGTGAAACACGTGACATACACATGGCAAGACATATACCAGGATCCCAGTAAACCGACCCCGCTGAAGCAGGAGGGGGGCACCCTAAAGAATAGACTACATATAAAAACAGACATTAAACGTCACCGTTCAAGATAAAAACTCAAGCTATAACGCGACATTCATTCCCGCCAATTTAGTGTCCTATTTTAAATAGGAGACAACTCATTTGGGAACCGAAAAAGAAGGAATCACCAGGTCTTTTGGGATCAATTTCCCGACGAATTTATCGGACTCCACAGGAAGACCCGTGTATCGCTGAAACCCTAGACCGAGGTTCTAGGAGTGCTCAGTAAGAAAACGGGCCTATATAAACTAATTATATGTTCATAGGAAAAGGGGATCGAAACCCTAATTCACTTTTTCTACTTATCGACAGGCACGAAAAGCTCCATCTCCATCGTTCTCCTTGAGGCTTTAGTTTCCTCCATGCTGTAATATTGATAGTTCGAATACCGAGTTGTAAAGATCGTATCTCAAATCCATATATACATATATATAAACCCCCTTTCAGTTTTCATACATCCACCGTATAAGAAACTCATCCATCCCATTACTTGTATTCATCATAATATCAGATTCATGATACCCAGCGGGATACCAGGCTACTAAGTATCTTGCTGGCCCTAGTCAATCCCGATCCGGATCCGTTATATACATGCAATATCTCACCTAGCAGATTCCAGTGAACCATCGGAAGATCGGGGTATAGAGTATCCCGCTAGCCCAGGTCTAATTAGATCCGGGTCCATCACATACCGTTAATTCTAAATTGCACCACAGTGACAATTTTGGGTTAACAATTTCATTAATAAAAAAGTAAATACACAAGTTATGAGATATAATAAATCTAAGAAATGTATATTCCCACAAAATAAAATGAAGTCAAGAAAAAATCAAGGGTTAATCTTCTCGAAAGTTCTCTCTCGTGAGAGGAACAGCCGTAGAAGTTGTGTTCCAATAGGTAGAGAGTCTCTCTAGCTAAGAGGAGTGGATTTTTTTTTCTTAAGTATTACAATAACTATTACAAATTTACAATAGGATTGTCGGGACCTGTCATGATCAAACAATACATGTGCGTCCCAGATATCTACTTTCATAATCTGGGAAGAAAACTCATAAAATGCGTATGATGGGATTTGAATCCCTCACCACTTATGTGGAAGAGATGTGCACTATCAACCCTACTATGAGGTGATGTGCATTGTGCAAGGTGCAAGATGAGTGGGTAATATTTTAAATTAATATAAAAGATATTGGGATTGGACTGTACTTGACAACTTGTATTTTTTTGGGGTATAAATTTAACATATTAGTAAATGTTGTAAATGAATGAATAATAAATAATAAAGAAAGAGATGAAAGGGAGACGAGAGAGAGAACATATATATATACAGTCTTTCTATTATCAGTTCGAACTGATAATAAATATATCAGGACGAAGAATGTGGACCATAGATTATGGAGAAGTTTTGACAAATGCATACACTTTGAGTCAAAGTATGTAAATCTAGTGGTCCACATTCTTCGTCCTGATATATTTATTGTCAGTTCGAACTGATAATAGAATTTCTGTATATATATATAGCCTTTCAAACTAACCCCACTTGCATTGTTAACTCAAGAATAAAATAAACAATAGCAGGTGGGTAGGAAGTTGGAACCTGTGTAAATCCACACAATATTCACAACAGTATAAACTTATTTTTTTTTTATAAAATGGCAGACGGGGCTACAGCCCCGTGCACCACTATGATTCGCCCTTGCATGTTAGAAACTCTTCGGTAGCGAAGCACTCATTACTGGGAAACAGTTAAGTTAAAGTGTACTCATTACTAGAGAATTCTTTTTTCAAAGGCATTATGGATTTTTGAGATTATAAGAGATCATTTGGGTTGGGTTCATTTGAAATATGAGCTAGGATTTTAATTATAAAAAGAGTAACTATATGCGTAATCTCTGGAAAAATTGCCATACTTGAACCCATTGACGTTTGAACGATGTGAACGACACGGACTTGATGTGTATTATAGAAAGACACGAACTTGATATAAAAAGATTAGCAGTATTATGAATTTGGCATAAGTACTTGGTGTGTATTATATGAAAAATCTATATTGTAGAAATTAATTCTACTTGGTGTGTATTTTGATTCTTAAATCGCAGGGTGCTAGAAAAGCTGCCGAGAATGCTATTCACGTATGCCGGGTGGATGAACAAGTGAACAAGGCAGTTCTGGGTGCAAATGGGGCTGCGACTGCTACTAGAGTTGCTGCTGTTAAAGTTGTTCAGAATCGGGTGGATGGTAAATTTTGCGATACAGATGTCTAGGATGATAGCTTTGGGTGAAAGTGTAAATTCTTACTAAAATTTTATGAACTTGGATTGGAAGAGATCAGCCCAGTTAGCAACAGCTTATCGGAGGTTGAGAAAAAGAGTATGTTTTGAGGTATCGTTGATCACACTGTAACTTGTATATAAACCTTGTATATCAGTGGAAGATGAATGAATGTTCAATAGTTTTGTTTTTGAACTCCATTATTGTGTTTGGCTCTATAGGAGGTTTGATGCCAGCTTGTGTGTTTATCATTGTCAAGTGTCAACAACCAATACTTATCTACCATATCTCAAGTGATTGAAAAAGGCTTCGCAAAAATCTCAAGACAAATTAGTATTTGAGATTGATGTCCCAAAATTGGAAAGATTTTGTTCGGATTGTTGAGATTCATCTTCCAGTCAACTGCCTAAAATTATAAGGGTACATAAATTTATCCTAAATATCTTTTTATTAAATATATGTTTTATTAAAAAAAGAAGAAGAAGCAATTCTAGTTCCAAATGGTACTGATTACTGCACTTAGGATTTATAGTTTTATTAAATTTTAGTCTGGTTATATCATATATATATATATATATATATATATATATATATATATATATATACACACATTCATCTAAGGATTCTTTTAATATTTATATATATAAAAAAAAAATTATCTTTTAATATTTATATAAAACAAAAAAATTATTTGTATAAGCTTTTGAATTAAAAATTAAATGTTTGATCATATAAATATTAAGAAATAATAATGATAATTATATTATATTATTATTATATTTTACAGAAAAGGAGAAATAATAATAATAATAATTATTATTTTAGTTCCAAATATTAACCTTTATTTTCAATTATTAAAATCCTTATCAAAAAATTCTATTGAAGTTAATCAAAGAATAATAGTGGATAAGGATAAGTTTCATTACAATTGTGTCATTTTAGTAATTTTACACGGTCATAGCACTTTTTACTTCCAGTTTATGAAACATATTGAAATTGCTTTTGATTCTCACAGCACTTTTAAAAATCAGTTTACCAAACACTTAGTTGATTCTTCTTATAGCAATTCCAAAAACAATTCTCTCCGCATCAGATTCAAAAGCAATACCTCCACAGGACAGCAATGCCTAATTGGGCCTATAAAAAATCACATGCATATATGTATATATTTTCCCAAGAGACATCTCAATTCTCATCCAACCAAAAGACAAGACACAACTACACAAGAGACAAACATATTGTCAACAATCAAATTCAGTGAACAAGATCGGTGGCTCTTCTATCTCTCTGGCCATGAACCTGAGCTTAGTGTTTCTGTCTACAACACAACAGAAACTGAATACTCTAAACTAGTTGTGATTGGGTTTCATGGCCACCAAGCTTGTCCGACCACCAGTCCCACCACAACATGTGGTTCCACCAACTACCGGAGTCCCACAAATATTGATAACAACTCACAGATTAATCCCAGCCACACATCATCATCCATGGACTCAGAGCACAAGATTTGGGGACTGGCCATCTAGATTTAGATCTAGTTACACTACTAAAGTTGCAGAACGGAGCTCTGGTTTGGTTGGAGATAGCAAAGAGATCAAAGCAGACCTTTATCAAATAGTTCAAGGTATGCCCAATTCAACTTTTTTTTTTAATTTTTAAATCTTCTTTAGTACGTGTACTGCTTATGGTTCTTCTGTTTATGTTGAAAGGAATCAATAGAGGGATTTTTGGAGTTCCATCTACAAAAAAGTCCGAGATTGAGCGTTTAGTGGAGTTGTTAGAATCTCAGAATCCAACTCCAGATCCCACTTTGAATCTAGACAAGGTAAGTCCCACACTTTGGTAATTAATTAGTCTTGGATTTGGAAATTTGAGTTATGTTTGTATAATTGGTAGGTGGGTGGATGGTGGAAGCTTGTTTACAGTACAGTTACAATCTTGGGTTCAAAGAGAACAAAGCTGGGATTGAGAGATTTCATCACTTTGGGGGATTTTTTACAGAACATCGATCTTGTAAAGGTATCATAATTCTCACATGACTGTTTTTACTTTGTGGTAAAGTTGATAAGCTTTTTTACCTTTTAACTACTTTTTATGTCACTTTTGGATTAAACTTACTTTTTTTGTTGGTGTTTATTACTTGAGTTTAATTGACATTATTGAGTCTCCTTATTCTCTCTCTTATTGGGTGAGGATGGATTTCCGTGTGGACCTAGTTGTGTGACCAGTTGTTTAGGTTGTGTGACACGATCAATAATCGTGTGGACTGGTTTGCACTTGATAATTTTAATTTGACATTATAAAGGGATTTATTTTCCTTGTTTGGTATGTAAATTGTAAAGTATATGATTGATTATATTTTCTTATATTTGGCTAAGATTTGACCTTTGGTGATGCATAAAAATGGAGGGCAAAGCAGTAAATGTGATCAAGTTCAATGTGAGGGGACTGAACTTGTTAAATGGGCAGCTGACAATTGAAGCCTCCTTCAAGATTGCTTCCAAATCAGTTAATGCTCGACTGCTTTTTCTACTTTTCCTCTTTAAAATGAATTATAAAACTTTACATGAAATTGAAGTAAGTTTTCTTATATTTCTACAGAGAGTTATCATAAATTATGACACCTCAACAATTACTCCTGATCAGGTACACACTACTCTTATTTTCATTACTGCGTTTTATAGTCTTTTTCAAGTACATGGAATGGATATTCTTTAGAGGGTAGCAAATCTAATTAGCTTCTTCTAACTTCAAAGTACATTTGTTATTGGTTTTGAAAACAATAGTTGATGAACATGTTCCGGAAAAACTATGATCTCCTGCTCAGCATTTTCAATCCGGAGGGTTGGCTAGAGATCTCGTATCCTTTATACAGTCGTTAATTTGTACATTATACTATTATTTGATTAAAGTTTGATGTTAGAAGGCAGAATGTGCTTGATCCTTGATTTACTGCCATAGATATGTGGATGATACGTTGCGGATAGGGAGAGACGACAAAGGCAATATCTTCATATTAGAGAGATTAGAAGACAAGATGGTGTGATGATCCATTTTTATTACCATTAGTTTCCTTGTAACTTTCAAGCGCAACCATGCGTAGTCTACACAAGTTATAAGCTCAATTGTTTTTCATAATTTGAGTGGTCAATATTTCATTTTTCTGGAATTTAATCCCAAGTGCAATTTAATAATCAACAAAAGGATTCTACAACATAATAACTACATTAATTACAGAGAAAATAATTGACTAGCTAAAAGAATACTGACATGAATGCAAATCCAACAAGAAAATTAAAGTGAAGCAAAATAATCTTTTTACGTGTGATTGGATTCAGCAATCCAAGCTTCTCAAACGGTTCCTGCAATACCAAGAATCACAAAATGGATTAGTCCCTGCAGCTTCACATCCGAAAACGAAAAACATAAGAATTTGTGTGTGTCCATCTGAGTTTAGACCCATATATATGGCCTAGTCTGCCAGTCTGGGATTCAAAAATAATAGGTCACTTTCCCAGAAACAGACCTCTATCTAGCAGTCAAAGGTATGCCACTTGGAATTTTCAAGCTGGACATTTTCCAATCCTGCTATACTTTTATTCCTCCAAATTCAACATGAAAACTTGGAAATTGTATGTCTCCTACCCAAAATAAGGATTTTCCTTTAAATATCTGAAAATCACAAGCAGTTGTTCATCTATGCAGACTAAATAAACCTTGTTTCCACCGAAGAACCACCGATCAAAATGTTGGAAGTTGATGCACTTCCATAAATGTCTGGAATTTAAAATTAATTAAATATTATGTAGTCTTGGAGTACAAAAAATATATATTTCTATATTTTGTATTTTCTATGTATTTGAGTCACTGTATCCGGATATGTCTAGAAGTGTCCTTTGCCATCTAATATAAGACTCTATAGAACTCTTTGTAATGAAGAAATTCAATATATGAAAGCTTGAGCTTTGCCGTAGCAACTCAATTCGCAACAACATTCATTTCCGAGAGAAAACCGAAAATAGCCATCCAAATTATCATACTTTTGTTTTTAACCACTTTTGAAATTATAATTGTTAATAACCATTTTTTTTAAAAAAATTCAGTATAGTACCATAAATTACCAGAGTACCCCTGAAAATAGTGTTTTTTAAAATCTCGAAACAAACTTGAAATCACGACTAAATTGAAATACACAAACTTGAAATCATGCCTAAATGGAAATATCCAAACTTGAAATCATGCCTAAAATAGAAATACTCAAACTTGAAATCTGGACTAAATTGAAATTAGGATAAGTTTTTTTTTTTTTTTTCTCCCTCTTTCTTCTTCCTCTTCTTCTTCCCCAAATTCAATTTAGGTTTAGGGTTTTTGTTTGTTTTGCAGATCTATTCGCAGGCGACCTCCACGAACCACGACCGGCGATGGGCGGCGATGGGCGACGACCATCGACGACGTCTGGCGGCTTGGTGTGCTTCGCGATCGCCGGGGGCTCGGAGTGCTTCGCGATTGCTAGCACTGGTTCGTGAAGCCGTGAAGGGTCACTGGTTCGTGAAGCCGCTTGTTCGTGGAGGTCTTGCGAGCTCGGCGGTGGACGACGATGTCCGGCGACTGCGACGGCGACGGCGACGGCACTGAGAGGAGAAAAGAGAGAGACGATCGGGAGAGAGTGAGCAGAGGAGAGAGAAGGAGAAAGAGAGAAAAAAAAAGGAGAGAGAGTGTTTTGGGGAGGTTTTTATATGAGGGCTTTCCTGTAATTTCTCAAAAAAGTGGTTATAAACAATTAAAATTATGCATGTGGTTAAAAAGGAATTTCCTATAATTAGAGTGGTCAGTTTTGGCAATTTCCACTTCATTTCCCTTGTCCTTAACAAATTGTTTAACAAATTGGTATCAGAGCAGTGTTCGAATTCATCTGGGAATAGTGTTCGAAATTCTCTACGTTTGTCATTAGTACGTGTTCCAAATCTTCTGGGTCTTTGCCATTACAACTGCAACATGGCGTCTCTTGTTGGGAATTTGTTGGTTCGTCGCACTCAATTATACCAGTATTTGGAGAAAATTACGAGTTCTGGAAGGTGAAAATGAAGACTCTACTACTGGATGAAGGGTTGTGGAGTATTGTTGACAAAGGCTTCTCTGAACCAGCTGATGGAGTTGAACTTTCTGATGAGCAGAAAAAGGCTCTTGAAACAAATCGAATAAGTGATGCTATAGCTCTCTCTAAAATTCAGAATGCAGTCTCCTGCCATTTTTCCAAGAATTATGGATGCTACTAAAGCCAAAGAAGCCTGGGAAATTCTTCAGCAAGAGTTTCAAGGTAGCAAAAAAGAAATTGCTATCAAGCTCCAAAATCTTAAGAGGGAATTCGAAAATCTCAAAATGAAAGATTTTGAGAGCATGAAGGATTATTTGTCCAGAGTTATTGATGTTGTCAACCATATGAAGACTTATGGAGAAAACATTACTGATTAGATAATTGTTGAGAAAATTTTAATCGGCCTACCTGAGAAATATGAATATATTGTAACTGCCATTGAGGAGTCTAAAGATCTCAGCACTCTGTCAATGCAACAGTTGATGAGTTCTTTCCTCTCTCATGAACAAAGAAGGCTACAGAACATTGATCAATCTGTTGAGAATGCATTCCAGTCCAAGCTCAATCTCAAGTCTCAATCGTTCTCAAAGAAGAAGGATGTCATCAGTGATTCGAAGAGACCGGATTCAACAAAGGAGGATGACTCGAGCAAAAGAGAAGAAAGAAATAAGCAAGGCAAGGCTTTTAATAACTCTAGGCCTCCTTGTAAAATTTGAAAGAAAATAAATCATGATACTTCAAAATGCTGGCATCGTGGGAAGCCAAAATGTTATTACTGTAAGAAATTTGGGCATGTTGAGAAAAATTGCAGATTTAAGGCAAATAATCATGCAAATTTTTCAGAGGAACAGAACGATGATAATGCAAATTTATTTTATGCTTCTTAAGCAATTACTAATGTGAAAGAAAATATTTGGTATCTTGATAGCGGGGTGTAGTAATCATATGTCTAGGGATAACAAAATATTTCTGGATATTGATACTATTGTGAGATCAAAAGTAAAATTGGGCAATGGTTCCATTGTAGAAGCAGAAGGAAAAGGAACCGTATCAATTGAAACTAAGAGAGGCCCAAGATATATTCGAGATGTCTTGCTTGTTCTTGATTTGGAACAGAATCTACTGAGTATTGGGCAGCTAGTTGAGAATGGTTATCATGTGTGTTTCGAAAATAATGCTTGCAAGATCTTTGATCGAAAGAATAAAGATCAGGTCATTGCGAGCATTAAAATGAGAAGCAATAAAAGCTTTCCACTTGAATTTCATTATTGAGCTATGTCTTTTAGAAGTCAAGTTATTGAAGATACTTGGTTTTGGCACAAGAGATTCTACCATTTAAACTTTAATGGTTTGAAATTACTGAAGCAAAAAGACACGGTGATGTGGCTTCTTGAAATGGAGACCAAGATGAGTCCGTGTGAAGCTTGTATTTCTGGAAAACACAAGCAAGCTTCATTTCCTAAACAAAGTTCATAGATAGCAAAAATGCCATTAGAGCTTATACACATAGACATATGTGGTAGAATGAGGACTCCTTCTTTAAATGAACACGAGTATTTTCTTATCTTCATTGATGACTTTTCACATATGACTTGGGTGTATTTTTTAAAGGAAAAGTCAGAGACCTATATTGTGTTCAAGAAATTTAAAGCTTTTGTTGAGAGACAAAGTGGAAAGGAGGTTAAAGCCATACACAGTGGCAGAGGAGGTGAAGATTATTGCAAAAATGAAGGAATGTGGAAGCAATTAATAGCTGGTTACAGTCCACAACAAAACGGTGTTACCGAAATGAAAAACCGTACTATTGTGGAGATGGCAAGATCAATGTTGAGTCAAAAAGGATTACCATAATCTTTTTGGGATGAAACTCTGAATACAACTATTTACATTCTAAATAGATGTCCAACCAAAGCTGTGAAGGATATAACTCTATTTGAAGCATGGAGCGGCATTAAGCCTTCAGTGAGACATCTTAAAATTTTTGGCTGCATTTGTTATGTTCATATTCCTTCTTAGAAAAGATCAAAATTTGATAAGAAGAGTGAAAAATGTATTTTTATTGCTTATAGTTCCAACACTAAGGGCTTTAAATTATATAATGTTGAGACTAACAAAATTGTTGTTAGTAGAGATGAAATTTTTTATGAAGATGCAGCTTGGGATTGGAAAGAGAAAAAGGTGCAGGTGATCACTCATGTAATTTTTCAGAATCCTCAAGAAGCTCTAAAGCATCCGCATGAAGATAATTTTCTTCCTACAACATCAGTCAACTCAAGCTCAAGCTCAAGTTCAAGTGATAGTGGTTCTTCAACCTGGTCATCTTCTTGCTCACCTAAAAAAAAAAACCAGAATGTTGAGTGAGGTTTACAAATCCTGCAATTTTTCAGTCATTGAATCAAAAAGCTTTGAAGAAGCAGCACATGAAGAAGTATGGGTGAAGGTGATGGAAGATGAGATGCGTATGATTGAGAAAAATCAAACTTGGGAGCTGGTTGATCGTCCCAAAAACAAAGAGGTTGTTGGAGTTAAATGGATTTACAAAACAAAGCTAAATCAAGATGGGAATATATAAAAGCATAAGGCAAGACTTGTTTCAAGGGGCTTTACTTTGAAACAAATTAACGGTGTGTAGTGTATTAATCTAAAGGGGGGGGGGGGGTGGTGTGTGAATAGATTTTAATCGATTATACCAAATTTTCGTGTAAGGTCAAGATTACAAAAATACCCATAGTAGTCAATAAAATATAGCAAGTGTAATATGGTGCGAAAATATAAACAACACTTGATATTTACATGGAAACCCTCACGGGTAAAATCACGGGCTAGTAAGTAAGCCACACTCGAACCTCGAATCCACTAAATGTGTAAACCTATTACAACCTAATCCCGGTAAGTAATCACACACCTACCTAATCCCGGTATAAGTGAACCTAGTCCAATTTGCTTGTGATTTATGCAACCTAATCCTGGAAGTTACACAAGACTTACTTCTCAATGAAGAGATGATACAACCTAAGTGAATATATGAAATACTCAAATATGCAACAAGAGCTAGGTAACCTTATATGCTTATCTAGGATGATGATATATCAAGAAATACAATCCTAGATATCAAGAGTTAAGTGACATGTCAAAAAGCTTAGCAAATCATAGATTATGCAAACCTAGAAACCTATCACAATACAACTCTCAAACATTCAAAACACTAATCTCAAACTTGTATCAAAGATATATGAATAACATACAAGTAAATAAATGAGATTGCTTGCAAAGAAAGACACAAAATATGTAAGATATTAGTGAAAAACTTACCAAGCAAAGTGTGATGAAGAATCCATGTAAGATGATATCTAGATGATCAAAGATGATGCTAGATGATGATTGATGATCATGGAAATAGTGTTTGAGTAATCAAAGGTGAGTTCTTGTGTATTTTTCTTGCTTCGAAAAATATCCTAAGTATGAAATCTGAAAATCAACTCACTTGATTGACCTAAAGTCAAAGTGGCATATATATAGGGTGTCAAGTTGAAGTGTGGTCGTTTTGAAAAGTGACACTGATTTTGCCTTGGGTGCTGTACAGGTTGCTGTACGTAGAGCGACTTGTACATCGCTTCTCCTGGAAAAATGAAGAACATGAAGAACAATCTTTATAGGCGCTGTTCGTAGAGCACTTTTGTACAGCGCCTGAACAGCGTCTCAAATCTGTTCTTCTCGGGTCTGAGATAGGCGCTATACGTACAACGCTTGTGTACAGCGCCCGTACAGCGCCTCTCCAAAATGCATCAGACCTGATGCATTAAAAAGGCCATTTTTCCACCAGGTCATGTGGGCGCTAACAACGCTTCTGTAGAGCGCTTTTGACAGCGCCCTTTGCAAGTATGCAATCCTAAGCCTATGCATGACAAGGCAATTGGACATACAAGATGCAATCAAAAGAACATGCAAGAAGATATGTTAATGAACATTAATGTTTGGATTATGCTCAATAGCAAGAGTGTAATATTGTAATTAACAATCTTTTTCATATTAATAAAGTGATTTCTGGTTTAACAAATCTTATAGCATTTATAGTTTAATATTATAATTGTCAAAGTAAATAATCATAAGGTCTAAAGACTATGAGAAAAGAAGAATTGTTCGTACATTTGGATATGTATGTGGTAGACACAATTCTTTAGTTAGTCTTGAATATTGTTCACAACTTAAGTTAAAGGTTGGGCACCTTTATCTTGTTAAAGTTGTAGAATTCTTTTGCTAGCATTTGAATGGGATCAAATGAGATATGATGAGTCTAAAATCATCGGAGTGTCTTCGAGCAAAAGAATCTAGTGCACTGGGTGCATTGAACTGGATCACAATGAAAAGCTTTATCTAGAACCGTCAATAGATAATAGTTTTTTCATTATCAGGACAATCGGAGAGTCTATCTTAATCCTGAGATAAATGATGGACTTATAGTTGCAAGTGATATCATTTGAGTTATCAATGAGTACGATTATATAGCATAGTCTATCCTCGATAGTTTGGTGATATTCATTTGTTAATCGATAGAGGACTTCATTTATAGATATGGACATCGTGGCTCCATTTATTAAATGAGAGTATAATATCATCATATGGATGTTTTGAGGTAATTGGATATTAAATCTCAACGTTGAGTTTTCGATAGTGACTATTGAAAACATGGCTTCTGGACAAGTCAAAATATCCAAGTTCAAAACGTGGTCATATGAGTAAATATGGTAACTTGGAGAGTTATAGGCGGTCTATGACCTCTTGGCGATTATTGATATTAATCACGAGGATACACTCTCTCCAATATGATTGTCTAGGGTTATGAAAGAGGAACATCTTCCTTTTCTATCTTTATTTAAGAGTTCAATTTTAGCTCTTTAATGGAATGAGTTAAAATTAATGGATCGGACCTAAGTGAATCATTTGTTGATTGTGATTAGGTTGTGTCTACTGAAGCTTAAATTTAGATAGCCCGCCAAGATCCCTAATCCACATGGACTTGCATGGATCACTTGATATATTCTACCGGACCAATTTAAGGGTCCATCTAGAATTGCATTTAATATATTAAGAATATAATTTACACATTAATTATTTAATGGGCTGCTCAATTGTATTTATATATTAATGAATGGCATGTGGGCTTGTTTCTTTTAGTAAGAATGGGTCTGGTTCACATGTGGGCTTTTTATTTAAAGTCCAATGGATTAAATGAAATAAGAAAATAATATATGGCCCATTTTATACATGTGGGGCGGCAAGGTTAAAAAATTAACCTAACATATTATTTTGTTTTATTGTTTAATTAAATAAGAATTAATTAATTTATTAATTAATTGTTTAATTAAGAAACAAATCTTTTTCTGTTCAGGAAATATATTTCCTAGAGTTATACTAAAAGTAAAAGACTTATTTGATAAGAAAATAAATAATTAAGTTTATTTATTTAATCAAATAAGAAGTCTTTTTATTTAGTCAATAAAAGAATAAAAATACTTATGAGTTGAATTAGGGTTAGGAGTCTAATTAACATGTGAATTAGGGTACAACACAAATCCTTTTTTGTAGAGGAAATTTGGCAACCCTAATTGGACCACATGGAGATTTCGGCCAACCCTAAAAGGAAGAGGAGAAAAATTTCGGCCACCCTATATAACACTTGTTATAGAATTCGGCCACCCTACTTGTTGATTGATTCAATTTTCTTCTTCTTCTAAACTCATAGAAAAGTATTAGATTTTATTCTACTAAAACATAAAAGAAAAAGATTATTCTTTTGATGGTACACTAATTGCTTGTTTATCAATAAGCTTGTGTGTACAACATCGAATTAGGTTCACGCGAGTTTCGATCATTAGATTGAGAACTCAAAAGTGACCGGAACAATCTTTATATTCTTTTGATTGTTTTGTGACTAACAAAAGAAAAAGAAAAGTTTGTTTGTCCATTCTCAGGTTTGCAATTCAAAGAAAAAGGGAGACCACGCTCCTAGGTGATTCACGTTCGTGCTAGGATTGAAGATCTTGCGGATTACCATCGACGTAAGTCAATCGGATCACGCGACAAAAGGTATTCAACTTTTGTTACTTTATATATGGTTAATTAATTTAAAGGGTTAAGGTTCATAAAAAGGAAAAATTTTAAAACATACTAAATTGATTTTTAGTCTCGCTTCCGCTGCGTGTACTACGGTATTTTTCCCTACAATGCACAAAAAAGACACACAACATACAAGGATTAAACATATGCATGAGTTGTGAGTGTATGCAACTATCTCTTCAATGCAAGTAAGCACTTAGAAATTACCATTGGTGCTTATCAAGATGAGGTCTTCAAAGGGCATTGAACAATAACACCAACACCTAAGCTACCCTTACAAAGAACTCCAACATATGGTTTGTCTACGAAATAAGCCAATCAACAAATGGGAACCTTACATACTCAAAAGCCAGGTATTGATTTCTATGAAATTTTTGCTCCTATTGCTATACTTGAAACAATAAGAACATTAATCGCTCTTACTGATCAAAAACATTGGAACATCTATCAATTAGATGTTAAATCAGCTTTTCTAAATGGTGTTTTGAAAGAAGAAATATATATCAAGCAGCCAGAAGGATTCATGGTGAAAGGGGGAGAAAATAAAGTTTATAAACTAAAAAAGGCCCTATATGGGTTGAAACAAGCTCCTCGAGGTTGGTATGAAGAAATTGATAAATACTTCACCATGAAAGGGTTTCAAAGAAGTAAAAGTGAACCCCCACTATACATTAGATATATAAATGGAAGTCTTCTTATTGTTTCAATCTACGTTGATGATTTGATTTTCATGGGCAATGATGTGAAACTGCTTCTTGAATTTAAAAAGAATATGATGCAAACATATGAAATGAGTGATTTGGGATTATTGAATTATTTTTTGGGCATAGAAGTGTGCCAAAGTGAAGAGAGGATTTTTATTTGCCAAAAGAAATATGTAAAGAATATTCTGGAAAAAATTAATATGAGTGCTTGTTGTTAGGATTATGCTCAATAGCAAGAGTGTAATAATGTTTTGACAATCTATTCATATTAATAGAGTGATTTCTATTTTTAACAAATCATATATCATTTATAGTTTACTTATTATAATTGTCAAAAGTAAATAATCATAAGGTCAAAAGACTATGAGAAATGAAGAATTGTTTGTACATCTGGATATGTATGAGGTAGACACAATTCTTTAGTTAGTCTTGAATAATGTTCACAACTTAAGATAAAGGTTGGGCGCCTTTACCTTGTTAAAGTTGTAGATTCTTTTGCTAGCATTTGAGTGGGATCAAATGTGCTATGATGAGTCTAAAATCATCAAAGTGTAATGTCTTTGAGTAAAAGAATCTAGTGCACTAGGTGCATTGAATATGATCACAATGAAATACTTTATCCAGAACTGTCAGTGGATAAAAGTTTTCGTTTTGAGGACAATCGGAGAGTCTATCTTAATCTTGAGATAAATGATGGACTTATGTTTACAAGTGTTATCATTTGAGTTATCAATGAGTACGATTATATAGCATAGTCTATCCTTGATAGTTTGGTGATATTCATTTGCTAATCGATAGAGGACTTCATTTATAGATATGGACATTGTGGCTCCATTTATTAAATGTGAGTAGAATATTATCATATGGATATTTTGAGGTATTGGATATTAAATTTTAACGTTAAGTTTTCGATAGTGTCTATTGAAACATGACTTCTGGACAAGTCAGAATATCCAAGTTCAAAATGTGGTCATATGAGTAAATATGGTAACTAGGAGAGCTATAGGCGGTCTATGAGCTCTTGGCGATTACTGATATTTTTCACGAGGATACACTATCTTCAATAAGATTGTCTAGGGTATGAATGAGAAACATTTATTTTTTCTATTTTTATTTACGAGTTCAATTTTAGTTCTTTAGTGGAATGAGCTAAAATTAATAGATCGAACCTAAATGAATCATTTGTTAATTGCGATTGGGTTATATCTATTGAAGCTTAAATTTAGATAGCCCGCCAAGATCCCCAATCCACACGGACTTGCATTGATCACTTGATATATTCTACCGGACTAATTTATGGGTCCATCTTGAATTGTAAGGCATGTGGACTTGTTTCTTTTAGTAAGAATGGGTCTAGGTCACATGTGGACTTTTTATTAAAGTCCAATGGATTTAATAAAATGGAAAAACAATATATTGCACATGTTTTTTATACATGGGCGGCAAGGTTAATTAAATTAGCCTATTATATTGTTTTATTTTATTGTTTAATTAAATGGAAGTTAATTAATTAATTAATTAATTAAAAGTCAAAATCTTTTTCTAACTAGGAAATAGGTTTCTTAGTGCTATACTATTGTTGGTAGTATAATAAGAATCAAAGACTTTATTTGATAAGTATATAAATAAAATGAATTTATTTATCTAGTCAAATTAGGAAGTGTTTAATATAGTCACAATTTAATAATACACTAAAGAGTTGGATTAGGGTTGAATTCAAAAGATAGATATGAGTCTTTGGTGGAAACACAAGCCCTCCTTGTGAGAGGATTTCGGCCAAAGACAAGTAATCCTACCTAGAGCAAGAATTCGGCCAACCCTAATTCTTAATTGAGAGAATTTTTTATTTGCTTAGAAAAATAAATCCAATTTAAAAGACTAGTGTAGATTTCGGCCAAGAGGAAAAAGAGAGAAGAAGCGTTTTATTTCGATAGTGCACTAGTAGCTTTTATATCAAAAGGCTTTGTGCACAACTTCGAATAAGGTTCACGCGAGTTTCGATCAAAAGATTGAGAATTCACAAGTGACCGAACGTTCTTCGTTTTTCTCTAGGAAGATTATTGTGACTAACAAAAGAAAAAGTTTTTTGTTATCCATCTTTAGGTACACAATTCAAAGAAAGGGAGCCCACACTCCTAGGTGATTCACGTTCGTGATTGGATTGGAAGATCTTACGGATTACAATCGACGCAACATCAATCGTCACGTGGAAAAAGGTACGATATCTTTTATTATATGTTAATTAATCAAGGGTTTCTACTTTTAAAGGAAAAATTTTAAACTATACAAATCAATTTTTCGCTTCCGTCGTGTGTATTTTCCTTACAGTTGTAATACTGTTGATACACCACTTGTTGTGAATGAGAAGTTGAGGCAAGATGATGGTAGTAAGAAGACATATGCTTCTTTGTATAGAAGTTTGGTTGGAAGTCTTCTGTACTTGACAGCAACAAGGCCATACATTATGTTTGCTACAAGTTTGTTATCTAGATATATGCAAAGTCCAACTCATAATCACATGGGAGCTGCTAAAACGGTGTTAAGGTATTTGCAAGGCACTTTGGATTATGGAATTTTATACGAGCCAGTGAAAGACTCAAAATTGGTTGGTTTGTCAGATAGTGTTTGGGTTGGGTGCCTTGATGATATGAGGAGCATCTCTAGCTACGTGTTCTCACTTGGTTTAGGCATATGTTCTTGGAGTTCAAAGAAGCAGAAGACTGTTGCACAATCTTCAGCAGAAGCAGAATATGTGGCTACAGCAAAAGCAACTTCACAAGCAATTTGGCTTCGAAGAATTCTTGAAGACATTGGTGAAAAGCAAGAAGATCCTATAGTGTTGTATTGTGACAATAAATTAGCCATAGCCATGGGAAAGAATCCAATAAGTTATGATCGTACGGAACACATTGCTATTCAAAGAAGCAGTTGAGCAAGGTGAAATTCAGCTCATGTACTGCAGGTCAAGATCAAATGGCTAATATTCTTACTAAAGCTGTTACTAGAGACAAGTTCATATATCTCAAGGAGTTGATTGGAGTTACAAAGAAAGTGCATTAAGGGGGACTGTTCTAGAAATATCTGGTTAAAATTAATTAAATATTATGTAGTCTTGGAGTATTTATATATTTTGTATTTTCTATGTATTTGATTCACTATATCCAGATATGTCTAGAAGTGTCTTTTGCCATCTAATATAAGAGTCTGTAGAACTATTTGTAATGAAGAAATTCAATATATGAAAGCCTAAGCTCTACTGTAGCAACTCAGTTCACAACAACATCCATTTCGCCTGTCTTTAACACAAAAACTACTTCGATCGATGCTCAAGTTAGAATAATCAATATGGCTATGACAAAATTTTCCATACTCATCAACAACATAGAACTTTCCATTATGTGATATTATATCATCATAACAGGAACCCGCAGAGTGTAACATAGTCCATGTTTCGCTATGTGCATTGTAGTAAGCTGTCTCTTCTCTACGGAAATCACTAGAATAGAGAAATTGAATGGAACCAATTTCGGGTCTAAAGATAGTATGGCTTTATGAACATGAAAGGGTTCGTTTGTTTTGGTAAAAAAAGATGATTTGAGTTGGATTATTTTGGCAGTGTTAAAAGGTTTTGTTAATATGTGACTTAAATTAGTTAGTTACCTTATTTGATATAGATTCCTATTTTGTCTCTACCTATATTATAAATATGTGGTTATAGGATCTTTTAGGAAACAAGTCTCTTTTGAGAGTTCTTTGGGTGTGATGAGGTGGTTTGTGAGTGATTCTGAGACACCTTTTGTAATATCCATTAATCATAATGAATTTCTTTTCATCTTCACCTGTGGACGTAGGCTATACACTGAACCGCGTAAATTTCTTTTGTTCCACTTTATTTTTATTTTGCCTAATTATTTTGTGTCTTCACAATTTTCACAACAAAATGGTATCAGAGCCCTAGGTTCTTGAGTTAGCTCTTTGAGATCCATTATCGAACGTTTGTTAGATTGACTGTCAAATGTTTTAGGTTGTGTTTGTTGGGGTTTTTGCCATAAAACTTGTAATTTGTAAATATGATTTGAACAAAAATAAAAGAAGTAGTATATTCATTCATTTTGTCTCATACTTTATATATATAACATGTGCACTTAACATGTGCACTTAACATCTAAGATTGCCAGATGTAATTTCGAACTGAGTATATGAGTGTCATATACAGATGGATGTAGTTTGAAACGAGCAATCTAAAGAGTCCGTAGATAGCAAATAAAGCTGGGTATTTTATTTGTGGTTAATCTACAACTGCGGTCTATTTCGTAATGTACGGTGATCCTATCCTGGATCATTCATACGGAGATATGAGAATGGAGGCACCTTGTATGATGTGATCATATAGGACTGCGCCATGATCTATATGAATCTCTCACTAAGATCTGTTTAACAATGAGATTCATATATATCAACTAATGATGGCTATATGTGGGTGATCTTAATTCTGAGTGTCTTATCGACTCCTTCAGGTTAGATCGTGGTCATTGATATACCATGGGTGAGGTTGGAGTTGCATTCCTGATCAATATGCTCCGTATGTTGGGATCGCGGTTTGGCTTGTGGCTGGGGAGGTTTGTACACAATAGTGGAATCCACTCCTTCTTACGAGAAGTAGATGGTAGTTCCCTTAAGGGTTGATTCGGGGCTTGAACAATATGAGCGCTCTTCTAATTCCGTAAGGAATGTAGGATTTATTGTTCATTAGAGAATCAATGGTACTTAAAAGAAAAATATAATTAGAGGGGTATAACGGATATTATGACCCAGTTCTAATTATGAATTACTTGTGGAGGATTATACCATATGTAATAGCTATATCGATGGACACCGAAAGTTATTGGTTTGTGTAAAAACGTCTACAGTTGAGAGAGTACAGCTTCGGGTTTTTAGTGGAATAACACCGAAGTTAATAATCATGAAATATTAATTAAAGAGTTTAATTAATTATTTCTAGGGATTATTAAAGCTCAAAATACTGTGGGTCCATTAGGTCCCCTTGCTAGCCCGATCGATTTAGGTAACAAGGGTCACGGTTAATTAATTGGATTGTCCAAATTAATTATGTTACAAAAGTGACACGTATCAATTCGGGAATTAATTGAATAATGAGATTATTTAATTAATGAATTTAATGATTATGACAATTAAATAATAAGATTATTTAATTATGTAATTAATCATTAGTTAGAGGATGTTGATTGATATTTGTGTTTGAATGAAGATAAGATAATTTGATTATTTTATTTTTATTAAATATCAAATTTGAATTTAAAAAGTTTAAATTCAAAGTTATTAATTATCCTTATAAATATTAGATATTTTAAAGGATTAATTAATTAAAAGTAATCGGTTAAAATATATATATATATATATATTATATATGTTTTAGAAACTGACGAACAACAATAACACACACCAACATCTTCACGCAAAAGAGAGAAACAAAGGAGAGAGGTGGTGCGGCCACTTAAAAGAAAAAGAGTTTTATTTTTTTTGTTCTTCACAAATAAAGGGTGGTCGAATTCTTCTGACAACAAAATAAGGGTTGTTTTGTGTTTCTTTTTTTTTCAGGTTCCTGAGTACCGTGACGTGCCCACACGCCGTTACCAATCCCGGGGGATAGCGAGGAAGATCAAGTGGTTCAAATCAGGAGCAGATCGTATTAAAGAGAAGGAGCCTACAAACATTGGTATGAAATTGATTCATCTCCTTCTTATTGTTTTTGATTATTACTGTACAAATGGGTTATATTATGATTGCATTTAAAAATTTTAAAACCCTTCCGCTGCGCAATCTGTAACCCTAGGTTCCTACAGTGTTGATTTGACTGCTGAATATTTTGGGTTATGTTAGATTGACTGTCAAATCTTTCGGGTTGTGTGTCTATAAAAAAAAAAAAACAATTTGCGATGGGGGTAAAATTTGAGATTGAAAAATTTGATGGAAGAAATAATTTCGACCTTTGGCAAGTGAAGATGCGAGCATTGTTAACTCAACAAGGGTTGACCAAAGTAGTCGGAGGTAGGAAGAAATTTGAAAGCATACAAACGTAGTTAAATTGCTTAAAGCATACCTAGGGGGGTGAATAGGTTTTTACGCCTTTTTCAGTCCCTTGAAACAAACTTATGTTTGTCCCTTAAGGTAGCTTTACATACAACATATAAATCAAACATTCATACATAGACAAGATAAGCATGTAATCATTTAAGCATTGTCTATATATATATATCAAGGAGTTGCATGAGGAAGAATAACATAAAATCTCAACAACAAAGAATATTTGCATTCCAATATTGATCAATATATTACAAGTATAACCAAATATAACTGTACACAAATATAATAATATACAAAAGAATTATATTTACAATTATGATCAAAATGAATTAGCTTAATCATATTTTACAAAATCTTGTTTCAATATACGTCACAAGTGAATAATATTCAACAAGATTAAAACATACACTAAAACAAATAAGAAAGAGAGAGATAGAAAGAATTGACACATGAGATTTTTTAACGCGGTAAAATCTTCAAGGAGGAAACATCCACGGGTTAAACTACAACCATTGGGTACTTTATATATTGGATGACAGATTAGAAATTCCTCAAAAGTGACCAACCTTGATCTACTTCCTATTGGAGTCTATGTCTACCCAATCCCTATTAGAAAATACAAAATCCCTAAATGATGCGAAGCCACCATATATTGGAGTCCATACCAAACCAATATTGTTGGAAGATTATAAATTCCTCAAGAGCCAATGCACATCCCATGCAACACTCTTTATTGGATTCTATGTCTAACCAAATGCCCAGGCCTACCAATAATGTAGCCAACTCCTTATCTAAGGCACTCATGCCTCTAGAGAGCCTCACATGCATAGCTATCTGGACCTTCCCGATCCTAGCAATGATTTCTTGCTTGGTTTTCCGGACCTCTTGTCCTAACCAAGTCTTCCTTGCTTGACTATCCGGACACCTTGTCCTAGTCAAGACTTCATGCTTTTTACAAGGACTTCCTATTGTGATCATGTGAATGCAAATGATGCAAACAAGCAATTCAACATAGAACATGTGATCAATACATTCCATGGAACAACTAGACCTAAACATGTGAGAACACAAGTTATAATAGTCTAGATGCAAAACTTGAATTAAACCTAGAGCATGTGAAAACACCTAAGACAAATAGCTCCTAGTTTCATTCACACAAATAATACTTGAATAAATCATATACATGAAGCACAAATTCAAGATGTTACAAACATATACAAAAATGCTAGAATCACAAAACATATTCAATGAATATTCTAACCAAAGATTTAGAGCAATGATATAATGATAAATCAATTAAAACCTAGATAGCTTTAAAAACACATACATATCAATCAAAGGATCAAAACACATTTCAAGGATTATTAATCATAAAATGATTCAATCAAATCACAAATAATCCTAGATATCAAACTAATCACAATACAACTCTCAATCATGTGAAAAACCTAGATTCCAAGAAACTAGTTCACATATGTCTCTAATTAGACTTTTGATTAAGTTTGATTATGAAGATATCTTTCTCAATAGCATTCACCATACATACACATACATATAGAAGAAGAAACCCCAAGCAAATTGAAGGTTATAAAAGAAGAAATCACAAAGATATGACCATTACCTCAAGATCATGAGCTGGTTCGTATTTCTGGGTAGAACCACTAGAAAATTCGATCAAACAGCTACAAGATCATTTGGAAAAGGTAGAGGACTCGATTATGAACAATCTCCAACTTGAATCACTCAATTCCGACTTTGTATGAGAAAGTTATGGTGTTTGGAAGGTGAGAAAAAGTTGAGAGAAAATTTTGCACATAAAGATTTCTAATTTTTCTTCTCAGAATGAAATGAGAGGGAATGAAGGAGATTTAAATGAAATGAAGAGAGGGAAAGAGAGGGAAAATCAGCATGTGACACCTCAGCAGCCCATGAGGGGCCTGTGAGGCTCACGGGGGCAGAGGGACTGCCTGGCTGTGAGGCTCACGGCCTCCCTCACGCGCCCACAAGCTTGGCCGTTGGTCAAAGCTTGCTTCCCTCGCGCTCCTCTCGCGTTCTTCGACCGTATTCGGGCCTCCGAACTCCGATTTTGAATCTGTCTTCGGATTATGAATTGTGACTCCCTCACACAAAATAAAGACAATGAAACTTTAATAAAAGGTTGAGAATTCATCTCGGAATATGATGACGAAGACAACTCAACGAATGAGAACGCAAAGTAGCGTAGCTACATCGTTTGGACTCGAAACCTAATGAATGAGTAACCGAAATGACCGGGACTCAATAAAGAATCAAATGAGATCATGTTCAAGTCCAAATACAATAAAACACAAACAAATAAATACAAGATCACACAAGTATGCCATTTCCTAGACATAGTCTTAGAACATGCAATTTTGCAATGTATGTCAATATGAGTTCAATGCATGAGCATACTAAAACATGTGAATGTGTTATATAAATGGTGTACAACGATGCAGGGACACTTGTGAATGAATTGTGTGTGTGTGCCTATGCCTTGTAAGAGAAATGAGGTATAATATACCTTTATAGTGTAATGTAGCACATTCCTCATTAAAGACACCTTCTTGCATGAATTGTGGCCAAGTCTTTCTTTAAAGCTTTGAATCATCATTTCTAAGACCACTAAGTAATACAAGAAAAACATCATTTTGGAATGGAATTAATGCCAAGACAAACGAAAAACCTAACAATCTCCCCCTTTGACAAATTCCATGTCAAAACCCCTTTACATATACTAAAACAATTACAAAGAAAAATTGGTCACAATGAGTACAATGAGTTACACATTTCTAGACACAATTTTCAACAAGTCTTGAACTTCAACTTGGTCTTCTCTTGATATCACCTAAAATAAACTTGAAAGCACAAGAATATCCACGAGATAACACATATGGCAATATTCATTCTTGGGCAAGAAAATAAAACATTTAAGTTCAAATGGATCATGTATGCTCCCCCTTAATACATGCTATCCAACAAAATATTCTGGCCAAGATCAACAAAAAAAAATAAATTACATGCCATAAAGTTCAAACTTGATACCAAAATACACCAAAAATAAAAACTAAAAAAAAAAAAAATGAGACTAAGCAAGCTAGATATATATCTCCTATATTTCTCCCCCTTTTTGACATGATATGAAGCCAAAAGGAAAGAGTAAGAAAATATACCTCAAGATACTTTTTAGCCACCAAGGAAAGTTGTGCGATGTGATTGTAAGGATTCCCATTATTGATTGGCTTATTTCGTGGTCAAACCACATGTTGGGGTTTGGTTGTAAGGGTAGTCTAGGTGTTTGTTGAAGATCAAGACCCTTTCCAAGACCTCAAGAGGACAAGCACCAAAGGTATATATCTAGTGCTTACATTGGCTTGAAGAGATATAGTTGCACACACACACAACATGCATAACTCTTATTCTTGTATGGTGTGTTTATATTTTGTGTGCATTGTGCTTTATTGATTTATTCAATATCTCTTCTTGCATGTTGAATTGATTGCATCTTGTTATATGATAATGCCATGACATGTTAGGCATTAGGATGCATTCAATACCCACACTTGCACTTCATGTATGTTAGCTTTTAGTGTGGTGTAATTCGTTTCCCTAAGGATGTTCGGAAACGTCCGCGCGTGCACGGTAATGTGCTTTGTTTTGCGCGATGATCGCCGGTGGAGATGCCTTTGGCTTCTCCTTGATTTCACCATTTTTGGTGACTCGGCGGTTACGTTCGGCGGCCTGGCCGCCGTTAGAAACCGCCGAATGAGACCTGATTGAAATATATCTCTCGGGTCCAAAACGGCGGTTGGGATCGGCGGTTTCCATACCGCCGAATGAAGTCGCCGAAGTTCCCCTGTTCCACACGGGAGCCATTCGGCGGTTCATTTCGGCGGCCTGGCCGCCGAATGAAACCGCCGATCGGTGCGTTTCAAGGGCAAAATTGTATTTTCACCTGCCCTGTTTTTGGTCTCTATAAATACATCCTTATCTCTGGTTCAGAACACAAGTCTTTGATCATAAGAACCCTAGAGAGATATTTAGAGAGACTTGAGAGAGAAAGCTTAAAGATCATATCTTTATCTCTCTAAACCCATCCCCACATGCATAAATCTTCATCTAAGCATCATCTAGGATCATCTAGCATATGCTAATGCATGGGACTTCTTCAACACACATGGTATGATTTGTTGAACACTTTTATCTTACATAATTAGTGTTTCTACTTATCAATTTTATCTCATATTTTACTTATATGTGTTTAGATTAATTTCTACATATAAGATTGAGATTATGTGTTGATTGGGTTTTTATTTGTTAGCTAGGCTTTAATGTTCATATGCCATCTAGCTAATTGATCTCATTTATTGATTGAGATTATTTTTCATAGCTTATTTGATTAGGTCATTATTGCCTAAAAGCTATGCCATGAACATTCTTGTGTGATGTATTGATAACTAGGTTGATAGATTGTTTTTTAATCAACTAGTTAATCCTTTGAATGTTTGTGGGTTTTATTTGTTAGCTAGGCTTTAATGTTCATATGCCATCTAGCTAATTGATCTCATTTATTGATTGAGATTATTTTTCATAGCTTATTTGATTAGGTCATTATTGCCTAAAAGCTATGCCATGAACATTCTTGTGTGATGTATTGATAACTAGGTTGATAGATTGTTTTTTAATCAACTAGTTAATCCTTTGAATGTTTGTGGGTTTTATATGATAGCTTTGTATCTAGGATTGGTGATCCTTTACTTAGCTAAAGTTATATGCCATGTCATATAGCTATATGTGATATCTAGGATTGATTATATTGTCATCTTATAATCCTAGGTAAGCATTTAGAGTACCCTAGCTCTTATTGCATTAATTGAATATTCATACATATTCACATAGGGTTGCATCTCTTTTGAGAGAAGTAAGTCTTGGGGCTAAGTGTGCTTAGGCCTCAAGCAAATTGGACTAGAGCCGCTATAAAAGGCCCGCGTGGTAGATTAGAGGGTGCTCACGCCAAGAGTAGTGTATCAGGGGATATCACTAGGGATTGAACCAAGAGTGGCGATTGGTAGTGTCCATAGCCTGAGGTTATCTAGGGTGAGGGTCCGAGAATCACTTGAGGGTGTAACCGTCTTTTCATATAGTGGATTTCGAGGTCCGAGTGTGGCGCACTTAACAGCCCGTGGTTTTTCCCAGTGGTTGGGTTTCCACGTATACATCAAGTGTTATTTAAATTCCGCACTATATTACACTTGTATGTATTTTTGACTAGTGGGGGCATTTTCGTAAAATTGACTTGCATGCGAAAATTGGGTAATAATAGCTAAAATCTATTCACCCCCCCCCTCTAGCTTTATATTGAACACGCCTCGAGTTATTTTTAAGAACTTTCAGTGATGATCTCACATAATGCTTTGTAGTAGTTGCTTTTCTTTCCAATTCTTTGATCTTCTCATCTTGTAGCACTATCTTAGCATTAAGATCTTCAATCTTCCTTTGTGACGCCTCAATCATCCTTCGTGACTCTTCAACCTCATTCTTCAATTGTATAGCTCAACAAGGAAGAATATGTGTGCTAGATACATGGTTTGAATCATGAGATTCACCAAAGAGCCTAAATGTATCACTAGACTTTCCCTTTTCCTTATATGACATGGTTGCCATACGTTTTTCACTAAAGTTCTCTAAGGGAGGAAGTAGCACATCATCATCTTGACTCTTCAATCCTTTAGCTAAACACAAATGAGAGATAAACCCCAGAAATGCCAATTTCTTGTCCAAACGAGTTGCACATGCCGCAATCTCAATATGTTCTATAATCACTTCACCAAGATTTATGGGTTTGTTAGTTACTAAGGCATACACAATCTTGATCTTCTCTTTATTAGGTTCAGTAGCATTAGAAGACTCAACAAGATTGGCACAAACAAAGAGATGCCAAAAGGCACTCACCTTAGTCAACTCACCTTGCCTAATAAAAGCACGCTTTCCCCACTCAAAATTAACATTGTCACAAAGAGTTCTTCCCATCAAATCAAGGTTTTCCAAGACATCAACATCAAGGAAATCCGACTCAATATCATCGGGCAACCCTAGAAACTCAATCAATTTCCAAGAGTTGACTCTAAAGACAACACCTCTCATATTCATAACGGCATCTTCAACATTAGTACTTTTTTTGAACACATGAAAGAATTCTCTAACCATGGTTTCATTAGCTATTCCTAGCATGTTAATCCAAGTACTCCAATTTCTCTCAATGATGACCTTATGAACATAGGAATCAATACAAGAATTCAAATCAATACCTTTCTCTTGCAAAATCTTTTTGCACTCATAAGCTCTCAAATGCCTAAACTTGTTGGCTTTGATTGTCTTGGAAGAAGAAGTAAGATTAGAATTGTCAACGGGCTTTGTAGGATTGCTAACTCCAACTTTCTTCGCTTTTCCCATGACCTTGTATTACAAAAACACTAAAAACACAAGTGAGTGGAACAACAAAGCAAGTTAGTGACCAATAAACATATACAAAGGCAAAAACATCATTTTTGAACAAATCAATATCCAAATCAAGAATTATAATAGCATTTTAACGATTTCTCAAAAACAAGAATAATGCCAACAAACAACTATCTTGAAGAACATGTGAACACATCATAAAAGAGAACACAAATTTAGCATATTATGCTCCCCCTTGATAAATGCCCCATCTAAGATCTAGATAGACAATTGTTCACAAAAATCGCCACACATTCACATCACAAGCAATTTTAATAGATTTTCAAATAAGCTCCACATATCAAAGAGAGTTACACCAAGATTTTCAATCACTCTCATATGTCTTCAAAAATTGCTAAAGTATCAAAATACTAAATAAGCAAAAGTGAGTGCATGAAGATTTTGCTTCAAGTATATGAAAAGAAGTAGTTCGATAATCAAGCATGCAAACATTTTCAACATCTATTCATCTTAAGCCTTTCCATAAAAAGGTCAAACCGGTTATCATCCAAAATTTTGCTTATAAAGAGAATAGATTTCAACATGTGAGCGTGCGTGTGCATGTGGCTCGTCATCCCATTTCTATTTGACAACCCGAGTTAATTTGATTATTCAACTATACTCCATAAGCCTTTCTGTTTTGTTTTAGGCTTGAATCAAAGTTTTTTATTTTATTTTTAAATGATTCATTTCAACACTACTTTGATTTTTCTAACATAAACATATACGCCTCATGGCGGTTTTCACTCATCACAATGGCGTAGCCCTTTCCTACATTGGGTGGCTACACAACCAAGGTATGTAGCCCTTTCCATGAGGGTGCTCGTTGAGTTCTATATTGCCGAAGCAAATGGATACCAACCATAGGTCATCTTTAAACGTACTAGTCCTTAGGACTTCAAGTTGTATCCAAAACTTACATCAATCAAACTCAACATACTTAACAAGACATACAAGAGAAGCAAAGTGCATTTTTGAAACCAAAATTTTAAGGCTTAAAAACACATGATTGAAAAGCAAGTAAAGAGACTTACTTAAGATCTCTACTTCTCAAGAAAGTTGCTTTCAAAGAATATGAAGCTCATATTTTTCAAAACATGCCACTCAACAATCAATCATACAAATAATAACACACATCATGAATAAGATCAATGTGAACAATTATCACCAAAAGATCTTAAACTAGCAAATGCCAAAGAGGACCATATAAACACTATATTAGTTCTCAAATATGACATGCTTCATGAAGTGGTACACACAACGAGTTGAGAGATGAAAATTTAAGTAAGCAAGCAATGTGATATTAGAGATACCTTTGTAAGCTATTTTCATCAAATGCAAGACCTTCACCCTTTTTATGAGTCCTCTTGGCTTGTAAGTCCTCATGACTACAAGTTATAGGTGTGTCGATTCCAAGAGACTAAAGACTGCATTTTAACTCAAACAAAAAAATGACTTTCTCTAAAAGTCTTAACATGATTGTCACCATATAGATTTCATAAAAAAAAAACTTCTCAAAAAATTAATCAATAGATTTCGACTATCATAACAAAAATGTGAGATAGCTAAGTTCATGTCAAGTCATAGAGATACAAAGCAAACAAGCTAAGTTTCTTAACAACATAACACTAATCTTAAAGCTAACTCACATGTGCAACTTACACTATTGGTAAGAGCACTCACCTTTGACAAATTTTGTCTTAGGTGAACCTACACAAACATTATCAAGATTCTCTTTGACAACAATGTTGAATCTAGAATAAAGTTATTCAACCACTTGATTCACAAGAATATCATTGATACTCATCTTTTCAACATTGCTAGCAACACTTGCTTTGTCAATTTTAACAAGATTTGCATTCTTCACATTCCAGACATTCTTAACATCCTTTGTGACATTATCATGCTTTCCATATTCAAAAGCTTTAGCATGCTTAAAATGAAGTTCCATCTCTATTCCTAGATGCATTTTCTACTTTGCAATATTCAATGAATTTAAAGCACTTGGGCTTGATATGGCCTACGATATTGCAAAAATGACATATGGGAACAAAAGAAGAGATTTTACCTTCCGGAGTCCGAGAAGCACAAATGGGAGTTTCAAGGGGTACCTTGTTCTTCAATTTGTTCTTAGTCTTGGAACGTCTATTCTTAGGATCTTTCTTGTCAACAATGACCTCGCTTGTAGGAAGTGATGCTTCTATGAGCTTCTCCTCAACTACCAAGTCGCTTGAACCTCCTTGAGTCAAAACAGAGATTATCTTATCCCTTTTAAGAACAATCCCTTCAACTTCTCTAAGCTACTTGGCAAGAGCATTCTTTTCACCCAAGAGCCTCCGAGTTGTTGAGACAAACTCATCCACTTGTAGCTTGATCAAATCATCTTTCTCATCCACCTCCCTTAAGACTATCTTCAAATTATCTTCAAGACACTTCACCTTAACCAAAAGATCAATATAGGTAGGATTCTCACTTAAGCACTCTTGATGATTCGGATCAACCTTCTTATCCAACGAATCTTGACATACATCTTCTAGGATAGAGTGAGAGGTCATGAATGCAACAAAGTTGCTCACCAACTCTTCTTCACTAGAAGACTCATCACTTGAGCTCTCATCATCACTAGATTCATCATCTTCACTCCATGTGGCCGCCATAGCATTTCCTTTCTTGTCATTCTTGGAATCACCATTTGGACAATCCAAAGCATAATGTCCTAGCTTCTTACACTTGAAGCATTGGACCTTCCTATTGCTCTTAGCATGACCATTCCTCTCATGAGGTGGAGTAAAGGATTTCTTGACTTCCTTTTTTCTTGAGTACTTGCCACTTGGTTTGGCACATTTCCTCATAAACTTTCTAAACTTCCTAACCAATAAAGCCATCTCCTTGTCATCTTCACTACTACTAGCTTCTTTGACAACCTTGAGAGCTAAACTCTTGTTCTTAGCATTTGGTTTCATGCACGCCTCAAAGTTTTAAAGAGAACCTAGCAATTCATCTAAGCTCATGACATCAACGTCTTTGCTCTCTTCAAAAGCCGTAACCTTGGCTTTGAACCTCTTTGGTAGAGATCCAAGAATCTTCCAATTTAGCCTCTCACCGGAGATAGGAGTACCAAGAGCTTGGCATTTGTTGGCAATGTCTAGTAGCTTGTCTTTGAAGTCAACAAACTTGTCTTCCTCACACATTTGCAAACCCTCAAATTGGGAAGTGAGCATTTGAAGTCGAGACTTCTTCACCGCTTTAGTCCCCTCATTGGTGACTCGGAGAGCATCCCACGCCTCCTTTGCGGTCTCTAGGTTTTAGATGTAGGAAAATTGCCTACTATCCACACCTCTGAAAATAGCATTCACCGTCCGATGATGCCATTTTGCTAACTCGAACTCATTAGTGGTCCACTCACTCCTAGGCTTGGAAACGATCACTCCATTCTTTATCTTATTGAGAGAGAGGTAAACTTCTTCCACGGTCATCCAAGCTATCTCATCAATGGAGCGAATGTAAGCCTTCATCCTCAATTTCCAAAACCCATAGTTGTGACCCTTGAGAAAAGGAGGCCTAGAGTTTGAAGCCCCTTCGGTCATCACATCATCTTGCAATACCATACTTCAAAAACCTAAGCAATTCACTAGTAAATATATCTCAGATCTCGTCGAGTGCCGTCCGACGACCAACTCTGATACCAATTGAAAGTATACAAATGTCGTTAAATTGCTTAAAGCATACCTAGAGAAGGGGGGGGGGGGGGGGGGTTGAATAGGTTTTTACGCCTTTTTCAATCCCTTGAAACAAACTCATGTTTGTCCCTTAAGGTAGCTTTACATACAACATATAAATCAAACATTCATACATAGACAAGATAAACATGTAATCATTTAAGCATTGTCTATATATATATATCAAGGAGTTGCATGAGAAAGAATAACATAAAATCTCAACAACAAAGAATACTTGCATTCCAATATTGTTCAATGTATTACAAGTATAACCAAATATAATTATACACAAATATAACAATATACAAAAGAATTATATTTACAATTATGATCAAAATGAATTAGCTTATAAATCACACTTTACAAAATCTTTTTTCAATATACATCACAAGTGAATAATATTCAACAAGATTAAAACATACACTAAAACAAATAAGAAAAAGAGAGATAGAAATAATTGACACATGAGATTTTTTAACGTGGTAAAACCTCCAAGGTGGAAACATCCACGGGTTGAACTATAACCATTGGGTACTATATATATTGGATGATAGATTAGAAATTCCTCAAAAGTGACCAACCTTGATCTACTTCCTATTGGAGTCTATGTCTACCCAATCCCTATTGGAAAATACAAAATCCTTGAAGCCACCATATATTGGAGTCCATACCAAACCAACATCATTGGAAGATTAGAAATTCCTCAAGAGCCAATGCATATCCCATGCAACACTCTCTATTGGATTCTATGTCTAACCAAATGCCCGAGCCTACCAATAATGTAGCCAACTCCCTATCCAAGGCACTCATGCCTCTAGAGAGCCTCCCATGCATAGCTATCTAGACCTTCCCGATCCTAGCAATGATTTCTTGCTTGGTTTTCTGGACCTCTTGTCCTAACCAAGTCTTCCTTGCTTGACTATTTGGACACCTTGTCCTAGTCAAGACTTCATGCCTTTTACAAGGACTTCCTAGTGTGATGACGTGTTCGGACCGGTTCTACAAATCCCACTACAGATTACTCTATCCTACCTCGGTTCTACTAAAGGGACGCGCGAGTCCTTTACTCTTTGCAATCGTACAAGTCGTTAAACTAGTACAGTGTACAAAGTAAAGGTTATCATTCCCACGGAGGATTAGCAATTTACACATAATTAGAATAAAAGTTGATAACACTAAAATTAACTCTAACTAATGTCAAATCGATTAACTAAGATGATCAACACATTAACTATGCTAAGATTGGAATTGATTAAGGAAACAATTATAACTATTGGGTTTAAATTTTAGATTAAAAGATTGCTAGGGGATAGATTAAATCAAGTAACAACCTATTAGATAATCAATCATTCATTAATCTCAATCACAAAAACCCTAACATGCATCTATTCATGTGAAATTATAAGGCATTAAATCCTCAACTTTAATCACAATCTAAGACTAGAAGAGTGATTAAAGGAGGTTTACTCAAATGTGTTAGTAAAGATTCACAAGTTAGTAATCTCTACAACATAGATGGCATAAGAGGCACATGCATAAATGGTCTTAATTGCATATAAGTTCATCAAGTTTATTGTGCATCAAATGATAGATTGGTGGTTGCAACCACCACTCATAATTAAATTAAAGAGCACATACATAACTTGAGAAGGTGAAGTTAATATGATTGATTATATAGTAAGGTTAATTACAATAATTACATCTAATCCCCTAACAAAGAGGATTTAGTTACACATAGAATCAAAGCTACTAAGAGATACAATTAAAGGAAACATCACCGGTTGATAACCTTTATGAAGTGGAAATGATCCCCTTTGTAATCCAAGCAACAACTTCTTCTATGGCAACTTGAAGTAATCTACACAAAGGTACCAAAATGGTGTTTAGTTGCTAAGAAAGTAGCCAAGAAAACTGTCTATCTTTCTAATTCTATATCTAGCTGTCTATATTTTCTAAGTATGTTCTAAGTGTGGTGGTTAAGAGCATTAATAGAGAAGTTAATTCCATTCCTCTATGCATAGTGGTGAGAGAAGGCCTTTCAAGGACAATGGGTGGCAAAAGGGCTTGATTTGATTGGCTTTGGGGCAAGGTTCGATCCACTTGCAGCTTGTCAGAGTCCTCGGTGGGTATGTGCCGCGGCTTCTTTCCCGTTGCATGAACCCACCAGTGTTTCTTACCCTTCCTAGCGGACTCGCTCCGTGGGAATGTGCTCTCCGAGACATATGTCTGAACCTACCGAATAGGTTGAGTGAATTTCCTCGGCTTCATGCAACAACTTCATTCTAGCAAGACAGAAAGCCTGAACCCGCTGGAATGATATTGAGTGCACCATGGCTTCATGCAGTGGGAATATTCCAGTTGGGTTTGGTAGGTGAACCCGCCAGCCTGAAGTTCCTATATTTTCTACCTTATTTGCCATCTTTTCATCACTTTTGACCAAAATGCCCTTGAAATGCCTGAGTTACCTGAAAAGACTTATTTACAACGTTAAATACATAAAATGCTCGGAAAACGGTTACAAAAACCAAGTAAAGGGGGCGTTAAATGTGAACATTTGGAGCGCGATCATGTGATCATATGAATGTAAATGATGCAAACAAGCAATTCAACATAGAACATGTGATCAATACATTCCATGAAACAACTAGACCTAAACATGTGAGAACACAAGTTATAATAGTCTAGATGCAAAACTTGAATTAAACCTAGAGCATGTGAAAACACCTAAGACAAATAGCTCCTAGTTTCATTCACACAAATAACACTTGAATAAATCATATACATGAAGCACAAATTCAAGATGTTACAAACATATACAAAAATGCTAGAATCACAAAACATATTCAATGAATATTCTAACCAAAGATTTAGAGCAATGATATAATGATAAATCAATTAAAACCTAGATAGCTTTAAAAACACATACACATGTATTAATCCTAGATTTTATCAATCAAAGGATCAAAACACATTTCAAGGATTATTAATCATAAAATGATTCAATCAAATCACAAATAATCCTAGATATCAAACTAATCACAATACAACTCTCAATCATGTGAAAAACCTAGATTCCAAGAAACTAGTTCACATATGTCTCTAATTAGACTTTTGATTAAGTTTGATTATGAAGATATCTTTCTCAATAGCATTCACCATACATACACATACATATAGAAGAAGAAACCCCAAGCAAATTGAAGGTTATAAAAGAAGAAATCACAAAGATATGACCATTACCTCAAGATCATGAGCTGGTTCGTATTTCTGGGTAGAACCACTAGAAAATTTGATCAAACAGCTACAAGATCATTTGGAAAAGGTAGAGGACTCGATTATGAACAATCTCCAACTTGAATCACTCAATTCCGACTTTGTATGAGAAAGTTATGGTGTTTGGAAGGTGAGAAAAAGTTGAGAGAAAATTTTGCACATAAGGATTTCTAATTTTTCTTCTTAGAATGAAATGGGAGGGAATGAAGGAGAGTTAAATGAAATGAAGAGAGAGAATGAGAGGGCAAATCAGCATGTGACACCCTAATAGCCTGTGAGGGGTACGCGAGGCTCATGGGGGCAGAGGGACTGCCTAGCCGTGAGGCTCATGGCCTCCCTCATGCGCCCATAAGCTTGGCCGTTGGCCAAATCTTGCTTCCCTCGTGCTCCTCTCACGTTCTTCGACCGTATTCGGGCCTCGGAACTTTGATTTTGAATCCATCTTTGGATTACGAATCATGACTCCTTCACGCACAACGATGACAATGAAACTTTGACAAAAGGTTAAGAATTCATCTCGGAATATGATGACGAAGACAACTCAACGAATGAGAACGCAAATGAGCGTAACTACATTGTTCGGACTCAAAACCTAATGAATGAGTAACTGAAATGACCAGGACTCAATAAAGAATCAAATGAGATCATGTTCAAGTCCAAATACAATAAAACACGAACAAATAAACATAATATCACACAAGTATGCCATTTCCTAGACATAGTTTTTGAACATGCAATTCTACAATGTATGTCAATATGAGTTCAATGCATGAGCATACTAAAACATGTGAATGTGTTATATAAATGGTGTATAACAATGCAGGGACACTTATGAATAAATTGTGTGTGTGTGTCTATGCCTTGTAAGAGAAATGAGGTCTAATATACCTTCATAGTGTAATGTAGCACATTCCTCTTTAAAGACACCTTCTTGCATGAATTGTGGCCAAGTCTTTCTTTGAAGCTTTGAATAATCATTTCTAAGACCACTAAGCAATACAAGAAAAACATCGTTTTGGAATGGAATTAATGCCCAGACAAACCAAAAACCTAACAAAATTGCTTGAAAAGATGCTGGAAGAAGAAAAAGATGATATTATGAAGAAAACATTTAGCGCAATTTCATTGTCATTGTCTGATGTGGTGCTGTATGAGATGTCTAATGCGAAAACCGTAGAATCATTGTGGTTTAAGCTGGAAAACTTATATTTGACAAGTCCCTTTCGAACCAACTATATTTGAAGCAATCATTGGTTGGCGATGTCTAGTAGCTTATCTTGGAAGTCAACAAACTTGTCTTCCTCACCCATTTGCAAAACCTCAAATCGGGAAGTGAGCAATTGAAGACAAGACTTCTTCACCGCTTTAGTCCCTTCATTGGTGACTTGGAGAGCCTCCCATGCCTCCTTTACGATTTCTAGGTTTTAAATGTAGGAAAATTGCCTACTATCAACACCTTCAAAAATAGCATTCACCGCCCGATGATACCATTTTGCTAACTCAAACTCATTAGTAGACCACTCACTCCTAGGCTTGGAAACGGTCACTCAATTCTCAATCTTGTTGGGAGCAAGGTAACCTTCTTCAACGGTCATCTAAGCTCTCTCATCAATAGATCGAATGTAAGCCTTCATCCTCAATTTCCAAAACCCATAGTTGTGACCCTTAAGAAGAGGATGCCTAGAATTTGAAGCCCCTTCGGTCATCACATCATCTTGGAAAACCATACTAGCAAAAGCCTTAGCAATCCACACGTAAGTATAAACCGGATCTCGTCGAGTGCCGTCCGACGACCCGCTCTGATACCAATTAAAAGTATACAAACGTAGTTAAATTGCTTAAGGCATACCTAGAGGCGGGTGAATAGGTTTTTACGCCTTTTTCAATCCCTTGAACAAACTTTCGTTTGTCCCTCAAGGTTGCCTTATATACAACAAATATACTAAGAAAGGACAACATACATAGACAATATGAATAGGTAATCATATAAGCATGGTCTACATACATCATCAAGTTGCATGAGGTAAACAAACAAATAAGTATAATAACAAAGAATACTTGTATTTCACTATATGTTCAATGAGTTACAAGAGTGATCAAATATCACTATACACAAATACAATATACAAAAGAATCATAGAAATGAAATTGATCAATAAAATGAGTTCACTAATCACACTATACAAAGTCTTGCTTCATAATACTTCATAAGTGAATACTATGAAACAAGATAATAAAAATATACAAATAAAATATAAGAGATAAAGATAGGAAGAATTAACACAAGAGATTTTTTAACGTGGTAAAACCTCTAAGGAGGAAACATCCACGGGTTGAACTACAACCATTGGGTACTATATTATTGGAAAGTAAACATAGAACATTCACAAAGTGACCAATCTTTAGCTCACCTAACCTAGTGAAGTCTAAGCCTACCTAACCCTATTAGAAAGTGTGAAATCCCTCAATGATGTGAAACCACCATATATTGGACACCACACAAAACCAACATCGATGGTAGATAAGAAATTCCTCAAGAGTGCATACACCTCCCGTGTACCCCGCTCTATCGGAGTCTATGTCTAACCATACACCTAGGCCTACCAATACAATAGCCAACTCCCTATCCAAGGCACTCTTGCCTCTAGAGAGCCTCCCATGCATGACTATCCGAGTCCTCCCGACTCTAGCCATGACTTCTTGCTTACCTATCCGAGTCATCCCGACTCTAGGCAAGTCTTCTTGCTTGGCTATCCGAGTCATCCCGACTCTAACCAAGACTTCATGCCTTTTACAAGGACTTCCTAGTGTGATCATGTGAATGCAAATGATGCAAACAATCAAATCAACATAGAACATGTGATCAATACATTCTATGGTACAAATAGACCTAAACATGTGATAACACATTTAATAAAAGTCTAGATGCAAAATATAAGAATAAAACCTAAGCATGTGCAAACATCAAACACATAAACTCAAAGTTTCATTCACACATACAACACTTGAACAAAGTATATTCATGAAGCACAAGTTCAAGATGCAATCAAAATATAACAAAAATACTAGATACATGAGATTTAATCAATCAATATTCTAGCCAAAAATATAGAGCAAGGAATTAAGATATAAATCAATTAAAACCTAGATTGCTCTAATACACAGACAAATACAAAAATCCTTGATTTCATCAATCAAAGGATCAAAACAAATCTCAACGTCATTTATCACAAAATTGATTCAATCAAGTCACAAACAACCTAAGATATCATTCTAATCACAATACAACTCATAAACATGTGAAAAACCTAGAATCATAGAAACTAGTCCACATTGTCTATAAATTGACTTTCAATTGGAATGATTATGAAGCTACCTTTCTCAATAGCTTTTACCAAACAAAAACAAACATATAGAAGAAGAAACCCCAAGCAAATTTAAGGTTGAAAAGAAAGAAATCCCAAAGATAAGTCCAATA
Organism: Acer yangbiense; assembly: GCA_008009225.1. NCBI lineage: Eukaryota > Viridiplantae > Streptophyta > Magnoliopsida > Sapindales > Sapindaceae > Acer > Acer yangbiense. Next base: position 31,203,418 of record CM017766.1, on the reverse strand, counting down.
CCTTTGATTCAACAGCTGGTTCGGATTTCAGTGTGTAACCACCAGAAAACTCGATCAATCAGCTACCAAACCACTCGTAAATGATAGAGGACTCAATCACGAACATTCTCCAATTCGAATCACTCAAATCCGACTCCGGATGAGGGAGATATGATGTTTGGAAGATGAGAAAATCTAGAGAGAAAAAACTGACGGGATTGTTTGGAATTTTCTTCTTAAAAAATCAAATGTAGAGAGAGGAGGGAAATAAAAGGAGGAGAGAGAAGGGATTCCGGGCAAATCAGGTGAGGCCACATCACCCCAGGCCATGGGGGGCGCGTGGGCCTCACGAGGGCAGAGAGCCCCTCTGGCCGTGGGGCCCACGGCCTACTGCCTCTCTCGCGTGCTCCCTCAGTTCTTCAGCCGTATCTTGGGCATCCGAACTCTGATTTTGAATCCGTTTTTGGATTACAAACCGTGACTCTCTTATGCACGACGATGACTTCACAACTTTGAAAAATGGTTGAGAAATCATCTCGGAAAATGACGATGAAGTCAACTCAACGAATGAGAACGAAAAGTAGCGTAGCTACATCGTTTGGACTCGAAACTAAATGAATGAGTAACCGAAATGACCGGAACTCAATAAGACATCAAATACAAACATGGTCAAGTCCAAGTACAAAAATACGAAAACATACAAGCACAAATACACACACATATGCTAATTTCCAGACATAGTCCTAGAAAATGCAATAAACAAAATATTACCAATATAGTATGAATGCATGAGCATATTTTGTCAAGTGTGTGAAAGTGATACATAAGTGATGTTTAATCATGAAGGAACACACAAGAATGCCATGTGTGAGTGTGTGCCTGGCCTTGTAAGAGATATGAGGTCTTCTATTACCTTTGATGGTCAATGATGTACAAATCTCTTTAAAGCCGGCTTCTTGCATGATTTGTGGTCGAAACATTCTTCGTCTTCTTAAATCTTCAATATAAGAACCACTAAACATTACAAGAGAAACACGTTTTGATATGGAATTTATGCCAACACAAACTATAAACCTAACAAATTTTGAGAGAAAAAGCAACCAAGTTTGCTTATTTAAACACTCAAATACATTCCTTTGTGCATCAAAGTTCATCTTGCATTCATCCATGAATGGGTTTGCATCATCACAACTTGCTTGGTAAGATTTTGATTAAGTTCATCTCATTTTATTATTTTTACTATCAAGCTATTCTATTTTAATTTACTTGTATGTTTTTGATCATATGATAAATACAAGAATAGAGAATTAATTGTGATGAATTGATTGAGTGTTGTATTGTGATAGCTAATTAGATTTTTGATTAATCTTGATTAGCTAAGCTATTTGACATGTCATTTAGCTCTTGATGTCTAGGATTGATTTAATTGATTATATCATCATCCTAGATAAGCATCTAAGGTTCCCTAGCCTTGTTTGTTATTTGAATATTCATACATATTCACATAGGTTGCATAATCTCTTCATTGAGAATTAAGTCTTGAGGCTAAGATTGCTTAGGCCTCAAGCAATTGGACTAGAGCCACTTTTAAAGGCCCGAGTGGTAGAAGTGGGGGGTTATTGACCGGAGTGTTAGACAAGGTCTACATAGATTGTAAACTCCATTTCAATTAGTGGATTTTGAGGTTCGAATGTGGCGCACTAAACAGCCCGTGGTTTTTCCCAGTGGTTGGGTTTCCACGTATACATCAAGTGTTATTTAAATTCCGCACTCTATTACACTTGCTTGTATTTTTGACTAGTATGGGGCATTTTCGTAATATTGACTTGCATGCGAAAATTGGGTAATAAAGCTTAAAATCTATTCACCCCCCCCTCTAGATATATTTATTATACACATCGAACATTTATTCGTTCCTTTCAATTTATTAGCTGTATCTTTTTTTCTTTGAGTTTCGGACAATCAATTTTCCAATGCCCTTCTTTCTTGCAATAGTTACAACTTCATTTCCTACTTCTAGACTTAGATATAAAATTGATTATGTTTGGGTTAATTTTACTCGATTTGACACATCAACATAGAACCTGGAATTTGAGGGCCCAAATATCCACATCATCTCGACGGGCCACGCATAGTGATAGCAAGATGGGGAGTAGAGAGCAAGTCACCCATTAAAGGTAGTTGCTCACCGGAAAACTACCAAATAGGCGAATTGACTCAAACTCGCCATACAGCAAACATGAGACATCATTAATGAAAAGGAATTTTAGTATATCTTCCATGAAATCTGACCTCATATTAGGCAAGGAAATCACCAGCAATCCAGTAGTTGACAAATCAAATAATAAATGCAAAGATTCAAAGAAATACTCTCACAATGAATGGAGATCATAATGCCATAAATGCACGAAGACTCAATTCGCCAAGATACGATCCCCCTCACCCGATAATATTTCTTGCTTGCACAACAAGGGCACCCTAACCCCTATATAAACACATGTATCAAGCAGAGATAGGGCATGATCAACACACAAGCAACTCATCACTTATAACTATAATTGTTTTTACATAGTGAAAGATCTTTTATCTGTCATTACAATGACAACAGTTTTTTCCTATCTTAAGGGTTTTCCACGTAAAAATATCGATGTCTTTATTATTTATACACTTATCTTTTATCTCTGATCTATTCATCAATTCACGCACATATCGGTAAGGCAACCTAATTACAGTTTACAACATGCATCAGGCACAGATTTGCATACTTGTCTCCGTTGACTAGATCACCTAGAAATTGACGTCAACAGTTTCTATTACCACCGAAAGATTTTTTTTGTCTCTACCTCTAGCCATCAAACCATTAGCTTGATTTTCATTCGTATTTTCAAACACCTTCTTTCTTTAATTCTTTTGAATTCAAAGATGATTTAACATCCTCCAAACTAAGTTTATCCATTCCATACATCATAGCATCAACAAAATTTTCATATGAGGAAGGTAACGATTACAATAAAATCAAGGTTAAATCTTCATCATCATATTTCACATCAAATCCAGAACAATTCTATTAAATTCACCCACATGGTTTTGAACAGACTTACCTTTTGACAAACGAATAATGTGAAGTGATACTTACGTGTAAATTGATTAGGTTTTTTGTGTCATAGTTGTCCTCCTTTATTTGTTGTGGAAAAGGTTCTTTTTATTTTTCATTGCATTTGTCTACTAACAAATTTGTTGATAAGCTTGAAAGAGTGTTAGTTACAAAAGCAAAGAAGAAGATGTTCTTATGTTCCAAAGGATGATCAATTTAGACTTGATCACTTACTCAAGCAACATAATGAAGAAATCCACATGGAGTGATGATAACTCTAGTGATGAGGAGAGCTTAAGTGGTGAGTCTTCTATTGAAGAAGAGTTGGTGAGCAACTTCGTTGCTTTCATGGCCTCTCACTCTATCCTAGAGGATGTTAGTCAAGATTCATTGGACAAGGAGGTAGATACAAATCATCAAGTGTGCTTAAGTGAAAATTCAACCTATGTTGATCTTTTGGCTAAGGCGAAAAGTCTTGAAGAGAAATTGGAGATAGCCTTAAGAGAGGTTGATGAGAAAGATGTTTTGATCAATTTGCAAGTGGATGAGTTTGTTTCAACAACTCGTAGGCTCTTGGGTGAAAAGAATGTTCTTGCCAAGAAGCTTTGTGAAGTTGAGGGTATTGTGCTTGAAAAGGATAGGATCATCTCTAGTTTATCTTTAGGAGGCTCAAGCGACTTTGTAGTTGAGGAAAAGCTCATAGAAGCATCACTTCCTACAAAGCGAGGATCATGTCATTGTTGACAAGATAGCTCCTAAGAAGAGACGTTCCAAGACCAAGATCAAATTGAAGAACAAGGTACCCATTGAAACTCCCATTTGTGCTTCTCTAACTCTGGAAGGTAAAATCTCTCCTTTTGTTCCCATATGTTTTTTTTTTGCAATACCATAGGCCATATCAAGCCCAAGTGCTATAAATTCATTGAATATTGCAACATAGAAAATGCATCTAGGAATAGAGAGATTGGACCTCATTTTATGCATGCTAAAGCTTTTGAATATGGAAAGCATGATAACCTCTCAAAGCATGTTAAGAATGTCCGGAAGGTGAAGAATGCATATCCTTCAAAATTTGACAATGCATGTGTTGCTAACAATGTTGAGAAAAAGAGTATTAATGATATTATTGTGAATCATGTTGTGGAAGAACTTTACTCTAGGTTCAACATTGTGGTCAAAGAGAATCTTGATGATGTTCGTGTATGTCCACCCAAGACAAAATTTGTCAAGGGTGAGTGCTCTTACCATTAGTGTAAGTTGCACATGTGAGTTAGCTTTAAGACTAGTGTTGTTGTTAAGAAGCTTAGCTTGTTTGCTTTGTATCTTTACAACTTGACATGAACTTAGCTATCTCACATTGATTGTTATGATAGTCAAAATTTGTTGATTAACTTTTAAGAAGTTTTTCTTTTGGTATCTATATGGTGACATTAATGTCAATGCTTTTAAAGAAAGTAATTTTTTTATTTGTTTGAGTTGGATTACATTGTCTTTAGTCTCTTCGAATCGACACACCTATAACTTGTAGTCATGAGGACTTACAAGCCAAGAGGACTCATAAAAAGGGTGAAGGCATTGTATTTGGTGAAAATAGTTTGCGAAGGTATCTCTATATCATATTGCTCGCTTACTTGATTTTTCATCTATCAACTCATTGTTTGTATCACATTCATGAAGCATGTCATAATTGAGAACTATTATAGTGTTTATATGGTCCTCTTTGACATTTGCTAGTTTAAGATCTTTTGGTGATAAGTGTTCACATTGATCTTATTCATGAAGTGTGTTGTTATTTGTATGATTGTTAAGTGGCTAATTTTTGAATAATGTGAGCTTCATATTCTTTGATAGCTACTCTCTTGAGAAGTAGAGATCTTAAGTAAGTCTCTTTACTTGTTTTTTGATCATGTGCTTTTACGCCTTAAATTTTGGTTTCAAAAATGCACTTTGCTTCTCTTGTATGTCTTGTTTAGTATGTTGAGCTTGATTGATGTTAACTTTGGATACACCTTGAAGTCCTAAGGACTAGTACATTTAAAAATGACCAATGGTTGGTATCCATTTGCTTCGGCAACATAGAACTCAACGAGCACTCTCATGGAAAGGGCTACACACCTTGGTTGTGCAGCCGCCCAATGTAGGAAAGGGCTACGCCATTGTGATGAGTGAAAGCCGCCATGAGGAGTATATATTTTTTTTGTTAAAAAAATCAAAGAAGTGTTGAATTGAATCATTAAAAAAAAAAAAAAAAATCTTTGATTCAAGCCTAAAAAAAAAAAAAAAAAAAAAAAAAAAAGGGCTTATGGAGTATAGTTGAATAATCAAATGAGCTCGGGTTGTCAAATAGAAATGGGTTGACGAGCCACATGCACACACACGCTCACATGTTGAAATCTATTCTCTTTATAAGCAAAATTTCGGATGATAACCGGTTTGACCTTTTCATGGAAAGGCCTAAGATGAATAGATGTTGAAATTGTTTGCATGCTTGATTATCAGACTACTTCTTTTCATATACTTGAAGCAAAATCTTCACACACTCACTTTTGCTTTATTAGTATTTTGATACTTTAGCAATTTTTGATGACATATGAGAGTGATTGAAAATCTTGATGTAACTCTCTTAGATATGTGAAGCTTATTTGCAAATCTAATAAAATTGCTTGTGATGTGATTGTGTGGTGATTTTTGTGAACATTTGTCTATCTTGATTTTAGATAAGGCACTTGTCAAGGGGGAGCATAATATGCTAAATTCTTGTTCTCTTTTATGACATGTTCACATGTTCTTCAAGGTTGTTGTTTGTTGGCATTATTCTTATTTTTGATAAATCATATAGATGCTTTGATATATTCTTATATGCATAGTGATTTGTTGAATATAGTGTTTTGCCTTTGTATATGTTTATTGGTTTCTTTGTTTCCTCTCACTTTTGTTTTTAGTGTTTTTTTTTTGTATTGCAAGATCATGGGAAAAGCAAAGAAGATTGGTGGCAATGTTTCTTCAACTCCCATTGACAAGTCTAAACCTACAATTTCTTCCAAAATTTCCAAAGCTAACAAAGTGGATGATTTGGGAATTTTCGGTTGCAAGAAGTTAATTCAAGAAAGAGGTATTGACTTGGACTCTTGTGTTGGAACCTATGTTTATGATGTGCTTATGAGTAGAAATTGGAATTCTTGGGTGAACATGTTAGAAGTTTCTAATGATACCATGGCTAGAGAATTTTATCATGCTTATAAAGAAAGTTCTACTGTGACTAGTGCCATTTTGAACATGAGGAAAGTCGTCTTTATAGTTTTTTCTAGGAAGGTTAATGAATTTCTTGACTTGTCCGATGACATTGAATCGGAATTCCTTGATGTTGACATCTTGGAAAACCTTGATTTAATGGGGAGAACTCTATGTGATGACAGTAATTTTGTGTGGGGGAAACGTGCTTATATTAAGCAAGGTGAGTTAACAAAAATTAGTGCATTTTGGCATTTATTTGTTTGCTCCAATCTTGTTGGCTCTACTAATGCTTCGGAGCTTAATAGAGACAAAATCAAGATTGTATATGCCTTGGTGACTAACAAACCTATAAATCTTGGTGAATTGCTTGTGGAGCAAATTGAGATTGCGGCTCGTACTAGTCGTTTGGATAAGAAATTGGCATTTCCGGGATTTATAACTCAATTATGCTTAGCTAAAGGAGTGAGGAATCTTGATGGTGATGTTATGCTTCCTCCCTTAGAGAAGTTGAGTGAGAAACGTGTGGCATCCATATCATACAAGGACAATGGAAAGTCTAGTGATGTGTTTAGGCTTTTTGGTGAATCTCTTGATTCTAACCATGTCCCTAGCTCACCTGCTCTTCCCAGTTGGGCTTTAAAATTGAGGAATGAGGTTGAAGAGTCACGTAGGTTGATTGAGGCGTCACAAAGGAAAATTGAAGATCTTAGTGCTAAGCTTGTTGTTCAAGATGAAAGGATCAAATAGTTGGAAGGAAAATCAACTACAACAAGGCAATATGTGAGATCCTCACACCGCACTTCATTCCTTGGTGGCACAAGTGGCTAGAGAGCTTCATGAGGTATATTTTCTTATTCTTTCCCTTTGGCTTCATATCATGTCAAAAAGGGGGAGAAATATGAGAAACACATGGGAGAAATCTAGCTTACTTAGTTTAATTTTAGTTTTTGTGTTGTTTTATTTTTAGTATATTTTGGTATCAAGCTTGAACTATATGGCATGTAATATTTTTTGTTGTTGAATCTTGGCTTAGAATATTTTGATGGATAATATGTATTAAGGGGGAGCATACTTGATCCATTTGAACTTATATGTTATTATTTTCTTGCCTAAGATTGGATATTGCCATATTTGTTGTCTCTTGGATATTCTTGTGCTTTCAAGTTCTTTTTAGGTGATATAAAGAGAAGATCAAGTTGAAGTTCAAGACTTGCTTTGGTTGTTAATTTGTGTCTATATGTGTAACTCATTGTACTCATTGTGACCAAATTTCCTTTGTAATTGTTTTAGTGTTTGTTTAGGGGTTTTGACATGGAATTTGCCAAAGGGGGAGATTGTAAGGTTTATAGTTTGTGTTGGCATAAATTCCATATCAAAATGTGTTTCTCTTGTAATGTTTAGTGGTTCGTATTGAAGAATTAAGAAGACGAAGGATGTCTCAACCACAATTCATTCAAGAAGCCGGCTTTTAAGAGATTCGTGCATCATTGTTCGACAAAGGTAATAAAGGACCTCATATCTCTTACAAGGCTAGGCACACACACACACATAGCATTCTTGTGTGTTCCTTCATAATTAAACATCACTTATGTTTCACTTTCACACACTTGACAAAATATGCTCATGCATTCATACTATATTGGTAATATTTTGTTTATTGCTTTTTCTAGGACTATGTCCGGAAATTAGCATATGTGTGTGTATTTGTGCTTGTATGTTTTCATATTTATGTACGTGGACGTGAACATGTTCTTATTTGATGTCTTATTGAGTTCCGGTTGTTTCAGTTACTCATTCATGTAGTTTCGAGTCCAAACGATGTAGCTACGCTACTTTTCGTTCTCATTCGTTGAGTTGACTTCATCGTCATTCTCTGAGATGATTTCTCAACCATTTTTCAGAGTTATGTAGTCTTCGTCGTGCGTAAGAGAGTCACAGTTCATAATCCGAAAACGGATTCGAAATCGGAGTTCGGATGCCCAAGATACGGGCTGAAGAACCGAGGGAGCGCGCGAGAGGGGCTGCTGGCCGTGAGGGAGGCCGTGGGCCCCACGGCCAAGGGGGCTCTCTGCCCCCGTGAGGCCCACACGCCCCCCACGGCCAGGGGGTGACGTGGCCTCATGTGATTGGTCTTCAATCTCCTTCTCTCTCCTCCTTTATCTTCCCTCCATCTCTCTCCATTTGATTTCAAGAAGAAAAAATTGAGTTTTTCCGTCAGAATTTCTCTCCAGAATTTCAGAACTTCAAAACACCATATCTTCCTCATCCGAAGTCAGATTTGAGCGATTCAAATTGGAGAGTGTTCGTATTTGAGTCCTTTATCATTTCCAAGTGGTTTGGTGGCTGTTTGGTTGAGATTTCTGGTGGTTCCACACTGATTTCTGAACCAGCTCGTGAATCAAAGGTATTGGACTTATCTTTGGGATTTCTTTCTTTTTAACCTTCAATTTGCTTGGGGTTTCTTCTTCTATATCTATGTTTATGTTTGGTAAAAGCTATTGAGAAAGGTAGCTTGAAAATCATTCTAATTGAAAGTCAATTTATAGACTATATGGACTAGTTTCTATGATTCTAGGTTATCCACATGTTTGTGAGTTGTATTGTGATTAGAATGACATCTTAGGTTGTTTGTGACTTGATTGAATCAATTTTGTGATAAATGACCTTGAGATTTGATTTGATCATTTGATTGATGAAATCTAGGATTTGTGTATTTGTTTGTGTTTTAGAGCAATCTAGGATTTGATTGATTTATATCTTGAATCCTTGCTCTATATTTTTAGCTAGAATATTGATTGATTAAATCTCATATATCTAGCATTTTATTGTATGTTGATTGCATCTTGAACTTGTACTTCATGAATATATTTTGATTCAAGTGTTGTATATGTAAATGAGACTTTGAGCTTATGTGTTTGGTGTTTCACATGCTTAGGTTTTATTCTCGTATTTTGCATCTAGACTTTTATTGAATGTGTTATCACATGTTTAGGTCTATTTGTACCATAGAATGTATTGATCACATGTTCTATGTTGATTTGATTGTTTGCATCATTTGCATTCACATGATCACACTAGGAAGTCCTTGTAAAAGGCATGAAGTCTTGGTTAGAGTCGGGGTGATTCGGATAGCCAAGCAAGAAGACTTGCCTATAGTCGGGATGACTCGGATAGGTAAGTAAGAAGTCATGGCTAGAGTCGGGAGGACTCGGATAGTCATGCATGGGAGGCTCCCTAGAGGCAAGAGTGCCTTGGATAGGGAGTTGGCTAATATATTGGTAGGCCTAGGCGTATGGTTAGACATAGACTCCGATTGAGCGGGGTACACGGGAGGTGTATGCACTCTTGAGGAATTTCTAATCTACCATCGATGTTGGTTTTGTGTGTTGTCCAATATATGGTGGTTTCACATCATTGAGGGATTTCACACTTTCCAATAGGGTTGGGTAGGCTTAGACTTCACTAGGTTGGGTGAGCTAAAGATTGGTCACTTTGTGAATATTCTATGTTTACTTTCCAATAATATAGTACCCAATGGTTGTAGTTCAACCCGTGGATGTTTCCTCCTTGGAGGTTTTACCACGTTAAAAAATCTCTTGTGTTAATTCTTTCTATCTCTTTCTCTTATATTTTAATTGTATATTTTATTATCTTGATTCATAATATTCACTTATGATGTATTGTGAAGCAAGACTTTGTATAGTGTGATTTGTGGATTCATTCTTTTGATCATTTTTGTATCTATGATTCTTTTGTATATTGTAATTTTTGTATAGTGATATTTGATCACTCTTGTAACTCATTGAACATCTATTGAAATACAAGCTTACTTTGTTGTTGTGTTTATTTGTTCTTATACCGCACATAACTAGATGATATACTTAGACCTTGCTCTCATGATTGTATTCTCGTATTGTCTATGTATGTCTTCCTTGGCTTATTTTGTTGTGTGTAAGGCTACCTTGAGGGACAAACGAAAGTTTGTTCAAGGGTTTGAAAAAAGGTGTAAAATCCTATTCACCCCCCCTCTAGGTATGCTTTAAGCAATTTAACTACGTTTGTATACTTTCATCCATTTAATCAATCAATAAAATAAAATAATGTTTTAGACTATTATTTTAGTCTTGCCGCCCACACCATATACATGGGCCTAATATTATTTTCTTATTTTATTTAATCCATTAGACTTTAATTAAAAAGTCCACATGTGAACTAGACCCATTCTTACTAAAAGAAACAAGTCCACATGCCTTTCATAAATATATTAATATAATTGATCAGCCCATTAAATAAATAATGTGCAAATTATATTCTTAATATATTAAATACAATTCTAGATGGACCCATAAATTGGTCTGGTAGAATATATCAAGTGATCCATGCAAGTCCGTGTGGATTGGGGATCTTGGCGGGCTATCTAAATTTAAGCTTCAATAGACATAACCTAATCACAATCAACAAATGATTCACTTAGGTCCGATCTATTTATTTTAACTCATTCCACTAAAGAGCTAAAATTGAACTCTTAAATAAAGATAGAATAAGTAAATATTTCTCATTCGTACCCTAGACAATCTTATTGGAGATGGTGTTGTTAGGATTATGCTCAATAGCAAGAGTATAATATTGTAATTGACAATCTTTTTCATATTAATAAAGTGATTTCTGGTTTAACAAATCTTATAGCATTTATAGTTTAATATTATAATTGTCAAAGTAAATAATCATAAGGTCTAAAGACTATGAGAAAAGAAGAATTGTTTGTACATTTGGATATGTATGAGGTAGACACAATTCTTTAGTTAGTCTTGAATAATGTTCACAACTTAAGTTAAAGGTTGGGCATCTTTATCTTGTTAAAGTTGTAGAATTCTTTTGCTGGCATTTGAGTGGGATCAAATGAGATATGATTGAAACAAATAATAGCACGGTGTGTATAAAGCTATCTAGAGGGGGGGTGAATAGATTTTACGCTTTTTACCCAATTTTTCGTGTTAGTCAAAATTACGAAAATGCCCTCAAGATAATATAACCAAGCAATTGTAATATGGTGCGGAAATTAAAACAACACTTGGTTTTTACGTGGAAACCCTCACGGGAAAAACCACGGGCTATGTAAGTAAGCCACACTCGAACCTCGAATCCACTAAATGTGCAAATTATTACAACCTAATCCCGGAAGTAATCACACACCTACCTAATCCCGGTATGAGTGAACCTAGTCCAATTTGCTTGCGTTCTAAGCAACCTAATCCCGGATGCTACACACAAGACTTACTTTCTCTATGAAGAGAATACAACCCTAAGTGAATATATGTAAATATCCAAAATGCAACATAGAGCAAGGGAAACCCTATATGCTTATCTAAGATGATTAATATGCAATTAAGAACAATCCTAGATATCAAAACTAAATGACATGTCAATTAGTTTAGCTAATCAATATTAAGCACAAAACCTAATATGCAAGCACAATATAAAATCTCAAACATACATCATACTCATCTCAATATTGTATCTAAAGCATACAAAATAACAAACAAGTAATTAATTGAGATTGCTAGATAAGAGAAACACAAAACATGTAAGATATTAGTGAAAAGCTTACCAAGCAAAGTATGATGAAGATTCCATGCTAGATGACATCTAGATGACCTAAGATGATGCTAGATGATGATTGATGATCATGAAAAAGTGTTTGAGAATCAAGAATGGAGTTCTTGGAATTTTTCTTCTCTTTGAAAAATATCCTAAGTATGAATTCTGAATATAAACTCTCTTAATTGACCTAAAGTCAAAGTGGCATATATATAGGGGGCCAAATCAAAGTGTGGTCGTTTAAGTAAGTTTCAAAGAAACGCGCCAATCGGCGGTTTCAATCGGCGGCCAGGCCGCCGTTAATGACCGCCGAATTTAGCTCGTGAAGAACAGAGCATAAACGGCGGTTCATTCGGCGGTTTCGTGACCGCCGATTCCAACCGCCGAAACAGAACAGAGAGATCAAAATCAACCAGGTATGAATGGCGGTTTCATGCCCGCCGTTTCAACCGCCGAAATAGACTGAGAGATAAATCAATCAGGTCTTGAATCAGCGGTTTCGAACGGCGGTCGTGACCGCCGATCTTAACCGCAGAAAAGCTTCAGACCAATCTGGACTGAAACGGCGGTTTCAGTCGGCGGCCAGGCCGCCGATCATAACCGCCGATCACCTAGATAGGTGAAAACCAAGGAGAAGCCAAGGGCATTCTCCATAGGCGGTCCTCGCGCTAAACCAAGCACATTCTCGTGCATGCGCGGACGTTTCCGAAAGTTATCGGGAAACGAATTACACAACAACAAGACACAAATACACACAACAAAATATAATAAATAAGTGCAAGTGTGAATTGTGACAAACGAAGAGAATGCACACAAATGCAATGAATGTTTAGTGTGTGTGTGCAACTAATCTCTTCAAAGAAAAGTAAGCACATAGAAATTTACCTTCGGTGCTTATCAACACGAGGTCTTCAAAGGGCTTCGAACAATAAGACCGATACTTAGGCTACCCTTACAAAGAACCCCCACATATGGTTTGATCACGAAATAAGCCAATTAAAAACAACGGGAATCCTTACAATCTCCCCCTTTGGCTATTTCGTGACAAAACCATCACTCACAATGATTCCTCACAAAAAAAATAGAAACTACGGGACTATAATGATATTCTACATTACAAAGAGATAAGCTAATGCAACTTGAAGTCTTCAATCCTCTTGTAGAATAATCAATCCCTGAAAAGAGTTTCTAACATTTCTAATACAAGAAAAGTGTGAGATTAATCATGTGAGAACAATACCAAGCATTTGCATTTTTAGAATTTAGGCACAACATTACCAAATGTATGCAATGTATGATAAATGCAATGCTCCCCCTCAACGGGTTACTCCCCCTCAATGTATGTTTTCCCCAAAGTGCACAAAAGCTTCTATATTTTGCACCTCCCCTTACCATATCCTACTCCCCCTTTTTGTCATGATATAGGCAAAGGAGTAGGCCTCAACCGGGTCACTCATAGCAACGAGAGATAGAAGCATGCAAGATTTGCATATACATATAAGTCACTTTATGCACTTCAATCAATTTGAGAGAAACAAGGAGATTTATTTTGAGAAAATGTGTGAATCCAACATGCTTTGCATACAAGACATATAGCATTCAAGTCCAAAATACAATGGTATTTGGCAAAGCAAATGACAAAGGCTTCTAATAAGAATTCAAACCAATTTCACCAATGTCATGGGAAAAGCAAGGATATAGAGATTATTGATTTCAATTTAAGAGCAACTATATCCAACTTTATAAGCGAAACATGGCATGAGCGACTTTGCACCCTATTTGATTTTTCCGGATAAAATTATCCGTATGATAGTAACCATGTTCAACTAATAAAGAAAGAGAGACATTTGGAATGTAAATTCCTTTGAATGGATACAAGATCCTTTATTCATTTTGAGTCTCATAAGTTTTCACACAAGTTTTGCATTTTTAAGAATATGCAATCATCAATTCATGCTTTTCATGTGAGCATGTTATATGAATTTCATGCTTTTTCATTTGTCATTAGCATGTTATTAAAGAATCATCATGTCATGGAGATAATCATAGGTCATTCAAATCATACTTCCAATGTAAATCTCCTAGTCCAAAAATGCATGTTTGAACATAAATATGACATGGATTGTAGACAAGCAAGGTTCACACTTATGGAATTTTAAAACATATATACATATGTACAACCAAGCTTACTCAAGCAATTAAAATAAGAGGCATAAGATATTTCAAATTTTTTGCAAGATACAAGAATGCAAAATAGCTCTCTTTGCTTGAGTTCCCCATATGGGGTCAATCATAGAACATCACTCCACAAGACATACCCCAATAGATCTACTAAGAGTTTTAAATCGAGTAGCATCTAAGGGTTTAGTAAATAGGTCCGTAAGTTGATCATTAGTACCTACATGTTTAAGTACTATGCATTTATTTTCAACAAGCTCTCTAATGAAGTGATGGCGGATGTCAATATGCTTAGTTCTAGAATGTTGCACCGGATTCTTGGAAATATTAATGGCACTCATGTTATCACAAAAGAGAGTGAGAGTACCTTGGTTGAATCCGTAATCCACTAGCATTTGCTTCATCCACATAAATTGAGTGCATCCACTCCCCGCGGCTATGTACTCGGCTTCCGCTGTGGACAAGGAAATCGAGTTTTGCTTCTTGCAAAACCAAGACACCAAGTTGTTGCCTAGAAAGAAGCAACCGCCCGATGTGCTCTTCCTATCATCACAATTTCCTGTCCAATCCGCATCATTATATCCTACAAGACTAGGATTAGTGTCAAATGAGTACCAAATCCCATAGTTGGAAGTCCCATTCACAAAACGAATGACTCTCTTAACCGAAGAGAGATGGGACTCCTTGGGATCGGATTGGTACCTAGCACAAACTCCTACACTAAATGATATATCGGGCCTACTTGCGGTCAAATAGAGCAAGCTCCCTATCATGCCACGATATAAGGTTTGGTCCACACTTTTACCGCTAGCATCCTTGCTTAGCTTCAAAGTGGTGCTCATAGGAGTGTCACAATGTTTGGCTTTTTCAAGACCAAACTTCTTCACAAGGTTTTTGGCATATTTGGCTTGGGTTATGAAGATCCCATTATCAAGTTGCCTAATTTGCAAACCTAGGAAGTAATTAAGCTCACCAACAAGACTCATCTCAAATTCATGAGACATAACATCAACAAATTGTTGGACCTTGGTGTTGTTGGTGGATCCAAACACTATGTCATCGACATATATTTGAGCTATGAAAAGCTCATCATTGTCTCTCTTGATGAATAGTGTCTTGTTAACACTACCTATTGTGTAGTTATTGTCAACAAGAAATTGAGTGAGGCACTCATACCAAGCCCTCGGTGCTTGTTTCAACCCATATAGTGCCTTCTTGAGGCGATAGACATGGTTGGGGTGGTGTGCATCCACAAACCCCTTGGGTTGTTCAACAAACACTTCCTCTTGCAAGAAGCCATTGAGGAAGGCACTCTTGACGTCCATTTGGTGCAATTTGAACTTGTGCACACAAGAGATGGACAAGAGAAGCCTAATAGACTCTAGACGGGCAACGGGAGCAAATGTCTCCTCAAAGTCGATACCCTCAATTTGAGAGTACCCTTGTGCTACAAGTCTAGCCTTGTTCCGCACTATGTTGCCATCCTCATCGGATTTGTTCCTAAATATCCATTTAGTGCCTATGACATTAGTGGTCTTAGGCCTAGGAACTAGAGTCCAAACCTCATTCCTTTCGAATTGGTTTAGCTCTTCTTGCATGGCAAGAACCCAAAATTCATCATGTAAGGCTTCTTCAACCTTTTTGGGTTCAATTTGAGAGGTGTAGCAAGTATAGCTAATAAGATTAGCAAGTTGACGTCTAGTCCTAACACCCTCATTAACATCTCCAATAACATCCTCTTTGTTATGGAGTCTTCTAACCCATGGAGCGGGTTCATTAGAGTCCAAGTTAGGAACTCTAATAATGGGTTGTGTGACTTCATTAGATGTCCCAACATTGGGAGTCACCATAACCCTCTCCAAAGGAGTGTCATCCTCTAGAACATCCTCCTCCTCATGGTCATTAGACTTGAGCCTAGTATCATCAATGACCACATTTGATGATTCCATGACGGTTCGAGTCTTCAAGTTGAAAACTCTATAGGCTTTACTATTCAAGGCGTAGCCAATAAAGATACCCTCATCACTCTTAGCATCAAACTTGCCAAGTTGATCACGGTCATTTAAAATGTAGCATTTGCTTCCAAATGTGTGGAAGTAGCTAACATTTGGCTTCCTACCCTTCCATAGCTCATAGGAGGTGTTTCTAGAACCGGGCCTTAGGAACACACGATTTCCTATATAGTAAGCCGTATTGATAGCTTCGGCCCATAGGTTCCTAGGGACATTGTTGCTAAGCAACATCACTCGGGCCATCTCTTGGAGGACCCTATTCTTCCTCTCAACAACTCCATTTTGTTGAGGTGTCCTAGGAGCCGAAAACTCATGGGAGATGCCTAAGCTATCACAAAAGCTTTCAAAAGAGGCATTCTCAAACTCTCTCCCATGGTCACTTCTAATCCGTTTAATGCTTCTAATGTTAGATTTCATTTCATTTTGTAATTTAGTACAAAGCATTTTAAACTTATCAAAAGTTTCGGATTTTTCTCTAAGAAAGTATGTCCATGTAAATCTAGAGAAATCATCAACACATACAAAAATGTATCTCTTTCCACCCAAACTTTCGGTTTGCATGGGACCCATGAGGTCCATGTGGAGAAGCTCAAGAGGCTCCTTGGTGGTGAGATACTTACCCTTTTTGTGCATGCTTTTAGTTTGCTTTCCTTGTTGGCAAGGTCCACAAACACCATTGGCTTTCTTCCCAAGCTTAGGGAGGCCACGCACACACTCGAACTTTCCAAGGGTTCGTAGATCCCTAAAGTTCATGTGGCCAAGTCTTTCATGCCACAACTCAATTTGCTCATCCATGGACACATTGTTTGAGACTATTCTAGCTTCAAGACAATAGCAATTGTCGCTAGATCTCATACCTTTCAATAAGGTTTGTCCATCGGGCTTTAGGATCGAGCAATCATCTTTACAAAACAAGACGGAATATCCTTCATCACTTAGATGTGAAATGCTTATTAAATTGGCTTTCAAGCCATCAACAAATAAAGCATCGGATAAGGAGGGTAATCCGGGAACGGAAATGGTTCCTTTCCCTACTACTTTCTTTTTGGATCCATCACCAAAAGTGACATATCCACCTTCCTCCATAACAAGAGTCTCGAAGAAACTCTTGTTTCCCGTCATGTGCCTAGAGCACCCACTATCTAGATACCAAAAATTAGAAGAATTTGCCTTCAAGGCTATTTGAGCAACATGGCAAACAATATCATTCTTTCTAATCCACCTAGAAACAATCTTAGCTTTCTTAGTGGTCTTTGGTATATGGGCTCTAGATGTCCTAGGATCATGCATAATAATATTATCATTCCTAGGAACATGCATCATGGCTCTTTTCTTTTTCTTCTCTATCATGCTTCTAGTTTTGCACATTTTTATATATCGAAAGCAATGTGGTCTAATATGACCATCAAATCCACAAAAATGACATATAGGAGTGAAATAAGGAATCATACCTTGTCCTTGTCTTTGTGGATGAAAGGGTTCAATCCTATTTCGTTGTTGAACCGGTCTTGGTTGCTTCCTAGCTTGAGGTTGCATGATAGGTCTCTTTCCTTTGTGAGCCATTTGAGGAGGAATGTTGGCTTGAGAGACCCTAGGGGGTTGAGCTTGAGGTTGCCTTCTTGGCCCCATCTTCACTTGTGCATTAGAGCATTGTCCTACTTCTAATTTCTTTCTAGGAGCTTGCACAAATGAAGTTTCTTCTCTCTTCAAGCTCTTGACAAACACGGTCTTGTTAGAGGTAGAGATCTTCTTGTCATCTTCATACCCAAGACCCCTCTTGTCGCATGGACTCTTTCCAACACCAAGCATATGGTCAAGCTTCTTGGTGCTAGAATCCATTCTAGTCATAGAATTTCTAACTTCTTCAAGCTCACTCTTTAGACTTTCTTCATTCCTCCTAGATAAAGCTAACTCCTCTCTTAGCTTATCTTCTATCTTCTTGAATTTTTCCACTTGTTCACCTAAGTGGTCATTATGAGATGCAAGCTCAAGATTTTCTTCTCTCAACATCTTGATCTTTCTTGTGCTCTTGATTGCTAAATCATTAAACTCGGCATGGCATTTAGCAAGCACCTTTTTCTCCACAAAACTACTTATGGAGTTAGATGAGGAATCACTTTCTTCTTCACTTGAGTCATTTTCTTCTTGACTCATTTCCTCTTTCTCACTAGCACTTTTGCTCTTATGTGAGGAGGCAAAAGCTAGGAGGTTAGCCATGAGCTCTTCTTCACTTGAAGACTCATCTTCCTTATTGGAGTCATCACTACTCCCACTCCAAGTGGCGGCCATCACTTTGCTTTTCTTCTTTTCATTGTGATTAGCACATTCGGGGGCAAAGTGACCAATCCCACCACATTCAAAGCATCGGACCCCTTTCCTTTCGGTCCTCTCTTGTTTAGGCTCAAACTTCTTGAAGGAACTCTTTTTCTTCAAATCGTGTCCTCTTGACCCAAATCCCTTCTTCTTCTTGAACCCCATAACCTTGTTGAACCTTTTCACAAATAAGGCAAGGTTTTCATCCGATTCATGCTTTGCCTCCTTTGCATCCTTAGATGCTTTCAAAGCTATTCCTTTAGACTTCTTAGGAGGAGTAGTGGTGCTAGGAGCCTTCCTAGACTCATATGCAAGGAGACGCCCAATCACCTCACTTGGCTTCATATCCATGTAGCCACTATTTTCTTCTATGGCCGTCATCTTGGATTCAAACCTATCGGGGAGAGATCTCATAATTTTTTGCTTGACTCTCCTATCCGAATACGGGTCTCCGAGTTGATGGCTTTGATTTACAATGTCCATCAATTTGATTTCGAAGTCATTGAAGCATTCATCCTCTCCCATCCTTAGTAGCTCAAACTGAGTTTGGAGGACTTGAAGCTTGGACTCCTTCACCACCTCGGTTCCCTCATGTGCAACTAGAAGGATGTCCCATGCCACTTTGGCAATCTGAGTATTCTGAATAAGCTTGTACTGATTCTCATCCATAGCACACATAATGGCATGCATAGCCTTCCTATTCCACTTAGAAGCCTCAAACTCTTGCGCATTCCATTGCGCCTTAGGCTTCAAAACATCTTGTCCTCCACCCTCGGGAGTCATCATAGGGAGATCATATCCGTCTTCCACCGCCATCCATGCACGGTCATGAATTTGGCATATGTAGGATTCCATCTTCCCTTTCCATTGGGAATAGTTCAATCCGGTAAGAAGTGGAGGCCTTGTGCTAGAAGCTCCTTCGTGGCCACCACCATTTCCACCGTTTCCACTCATAGTGTTTATGAATGAATGAAATGAATGCAAATGTATGAATGATCAAAAATCACACAAAATGCAAAACACACCAAAATAAGCAAGGATCACCTATGTATGTCTAGGAACCCGCTCTGATACCAATTGAAACAAATAATAGCACGGTGTGTATAAAGCTATCTAGAGTGGGGGTGAATAGATTTTACGCTTTTTACCCAATTTTTCGTGTTAGTCAAAATTACGAAAATGCCCTCAAGATAATATAACCAAGCAATTGTAATATGGTGCGGAAATTAAAACAACACTTGGTTTTTACGTGGAAACCCTCACGGGAAAAACCACGGGCTATGTAAGTAAGCCACACTCGAACCTCGAATCCACTAAATGTGCAAACGATTACAACCTAATCCCGGAAGTAATCACACACCTACCTAATCCCGGTATGAGTGAACCTAGTCCAATTTGCTTGCGTTCTAAGCAACCTAATCCCGGATGCTACACACAAGACTTACTTTCTCTATGAAGAGAATACAACCCTAAGTGAATATATGTAAATATCCAAAATGCAACATAGAGCAAGGGAAACCCTATATGCTTATCTAAGATGATTAATATGCAATTAAGAACAATCCTAGATATCAAAACTAAATGACATGTCAATTAGTTTAGCTAATCAATATTAAGCACAAAACCTAATATGCAAGCACAATATAAAATCTCAAACATACATCATACTCATCTCAATATTGTATCTAAAGCATACAAAATAACAAACAAGTAATTAATTGAGATTGCTAGATAAGAGAAACACAAAACATGTAAGATATTAGTGAAAAGCTTACCAAGCAAAGTATGATGAAGATTCCATGCTAGATGACATCTAGATGACCTAAGATGATGCTAGATGATGATTGATGATCATGAAAAAGTGTTTGAGAATCAAGAATGGAGTTCTTGGAATTTTTCTTCTCTTTGAAAAATATCCTAAGTATGAATTCTGAATATAAACTCTCTTAATTGACCTAAAGTCAAAGTGGCATATATATAGGGGGCCAAATCAAAGTGTGGTCGTTTAAGTAAGTTTCAAAGAAACACGCCAATCGGCGGTTTCAATCGGCGGCCAGGCCGTCGTTAATGGCCGCCGTTAATGACCGCCGAATTTAGCTCGTGAAGAACAGAGCATAAACGGCGGTTCATTCGGCGGTTTCGTGACCGCCGATTCCAACCGCCGAAACAGAACAGAGAGATCAAAATCAACCAGGTATGAACGGCGGTTTCGAACGGCGGTTTCATGCCCGCCGTTTCAACCGCCGAAATAGACTGAGAGATAAATCAATCAGGTCTTGAATCGGCGGTTTCGAACGGCGGTCGTGACCGCCGATCTTAACCGCAGAAAAGCTTCAGACCAATCTGGACTGAAACGGCGGTTTCAGTCGGCGGCCAGGCCGCCGATCATAACCGCTGATCACCTAGATAGGTGAAAACCAAGGAGAAGCCAAGGGCATTCTCCATAGGCGGTCCTCGCGCTAAACCAAGCACATTCTCGTGCATGCGCGGACGATTCCGAAAGTTATCGGGAAACGAATTACACAACAACAAGACACAAATACACACAACAAAATATAATAAATAAGTGCAAGTGTGAATTGTGACAAACGAAGAGAATGCACACAAATGCAATGAATGTTTAGTGTGTGTGTGCAACTAATCTCTTCAAAGAAAAGTAAGCACATAGAAATTTACCTTCGGTGCTTATCAACACGAGGTCTTCAAAGGGCTTCGAACAATAAGACCGATACTTAGGCTACCCTTACAAAGAACCCCCACATATGGTTTGATCACGAAATAAGCCAATTAAAAACAACGGGAATCCTTACAATGATGAGTCTAAAATCATCGGAGTATCTTCGAGTAAAAGAATCTAGTGCACTGGGTGCATTGAACAGGATCACAATGAAAAACTTTATCTAGAACTGTCAATAGATAATAGTCATTTCATTATCAGGATAGTCGGATAGTCTATCTTAATCCTGAGATAAATGATGGACTTATGGTTGCAAGTGATATCATTTGAGTTATCAATGAGTACGATTATATAGCATAGTCTATCCTCGATAGTTTGGTGATATTCATTTGTTAATCGATAGAGGACTTCATTTATAGATATGGACATCGTGGCTCCATTTATTAAATGAGAGGATAATATCATCATATGGATGTTTTGAGGTAATTGGATATTAAATCTCAACGTTGAGTTTTCGATAGTGACTATTGAAAACATGGGTTCTGGACAAGTCAAAATATCCAAGTTCAAAACGTGGTCATATGAGTAAATATGGTAACTTGGAGAGTTATAGGCGGTCTATGAACTCTTGGTGATTACTGATATTAATCACGATGATACACTATCTCCAACATGATTGTCTAGGGTATGAATGAGGAACATCTTCTTATTCTATCTTTATTTAAGAGTTCAATTTTAGCTCTTTAGTGGAATGAGTTAAAATTAATGGATCGGACCTAAGTGAATCATTTGTTGATTGTGATTATGTTATGTCTATTGAAGCTTAACTTTAGATAGCCCACCAAGATCCCCAATCCACACGGACTTGCATGGATCACTTGATATATTCTGCCGGACCAATTTATGGGTCCATCTAGAATTGCATTTAATATATTAAGAATATAATTTGCACATTATTTGTTTAATGGGCTGATCAATTATATTAATATATTAATGAAAGACATGTGGGCTTGTTTCTTTTAGTAAAAATGGGTCTGATTCACATGTGGGCTTTTTATTTAAAGTCCAATGGATTAAATAAAATAAGAAAATAATATTTGGCCCATATATATAATGTGGGGCGGCAAGGCTAAATTTTTAGTCAAAAATATTATTTTATTTTATTGTTTGATTAAATGAGAATTAATTAATTTATTAATTAATTATTTAATTAAGAAACAAAATCTTTTTCTGATCAGGAAATATATTTCCTAGAGTCATACTAAAGGTAAAAGACTTATTTGGTAAGAATATAAATAATAAGTTTTATTTATTTAATCAAATAGGAAAGTCTTTTATTGAGTCAATAAAAAGAATAAAAACACTTATGAGTTGAATTAGGGTTAGGAGTCTAAAGTTGATGGGAATTAGGGTAAAGCACAAATCCTTTTTTGTAGAGGATTTTCGGCCAACCCTAATAGAATCACTAGTAGATTTCGGCAACCCTAAAGGAAAAGAGAAGTGAATTTCGGCCACCCTATATAAGCAATCATATAGGGTTCGGCCACCCCTGAGTGTTTATTGGATCAATTTCTTCTTCTTCTCATACTGATAGAAAAGTGTTTGATTATTCTGCCAGGACAAAAAAGAGAGAAGAGATTATTCTTTTGATAGTACACTAATTGCTTGTTCATCAATAATCTTGTGTGTACAACATCGAATTAGATTCACGCGAGTTTCGATCATTAGATTGAGAACTCAAAAGTGACCAGAATAATCTTTGTAGTCTTTTGGTTGTTTTGTGACTAACAAAAAGAAAAAGAAAGTTTGTTTATCCATTCTCAGGTATGCAATTCAAAGAAAAGGGAGACCACACTCATAGGTGATTCACGTTCGTGCTAGGATTGAAGATCTTGCGGATTACCATCGACGTAAGTCAATCGGATCACGCAACAAAAGGTATTCTACTTTTTGTTACTTTATATGTATGTTTAATTAATTTAAAGGGTTAAGGTTCATCAAAGGAAAAATTTTAAAACATACTAAATCTCTTTTTAGTCTCGCTTCCGCTGCGTGTACTGCGATTTTTCCCTACAATTGGTATCAGAGCCTGGTTGAACCCTTTTTAATTAATTAACGTATATATACGTGAATCTATTTCTTTTTATTGTGATTATGCATGTTTAGAAAGAGATGGCACTCTAAGTATTCACATATATAATTACATGTGGATGTATGGTTTTATATATGTTTTTATGTGGATTGTTATTGCTCGATTTTGGTCCTAGATTTTCAATGTATTTTTTTGTTATGGAATTGTAACAAGAAGGGTGGTCTATCATCGCCATAATTCCTTCTTGGTAGTTGCTATTTTTTTATTTTAGTGTATTAATATTATGTGCAGTTTTTTTTATTGTATTAAATTTTAGTGCAGTTTTTTTATTGTAAAAATACTGCAGTGATTAAAAAAAAAAAAAAATACTACAGTATTATATTTGTTTAAATACTGCTGTAATGTATTCGGGTATTGAAGATTCGAAGACATGAAGAAAAGGAAGCAACCGGAACCTAGAACGAGCACAGTGCGCACCCTAGGAGTGGATTGGGCTGCACATGGCAAGCCCAAATCTTGGTGGACTGCGCACGGCAGCCCTATATGCTCTTATGGGCTGCGCATGGCAGCCCCTTTGTGGGGTTGTGGGGTTGTGGGGTGTGCACTCCTATGGGGGGCAGCCGAGGGATGAGCGTATGATTGATGGCCACTTGAAGATCTTGTATTCCTAAACAATTGTAATTTACTTGCTTTTCTAGGATGGACCAAAATTGTGGCTATTTATTTTTTGCATAAATATTACAATATTTGTTACTGTATGATAACATGCCATATAGAATAGGAGTGCCACTCATATATCTCTTTTGGTATGAACATGCATTGAATGATTTAGGTATCTAAAATGGCATCTAGATAACTTGGTAAATCATTCTATGGGATTTAATCACACGCCTTAAATAATTGAGTGGGAGAAGGTGTTTTGTAACACCTATGGCCTCCAAGGTTAGTTGAGCTTTATTATTTATTGGTAATCCCCCCAAGGGGCGTCCATGAATGGAATTTAGCAATATACTTCCTTACAAGGATAGACTAGACAATTGACTCAAACGAGATCTACTCCCTAAGGAGGGATTTTCGTGAGAGAAAATTGAGGGTCGATATCTTGGTAACACACTCAATATAATTTTATTGATATCCTCCTAAGAGTTCTTGTCAGTAAAATTGCAAGGCTAAAAATTGAAAACGCTGGTTGTTATGTTAACAATTAGGTGGGACCTAGTCTAACTAGTAAATGGTGCGAACTCCCAAAGGAGACGTAACATTTATGGGTGTTGGATCACCGTTGAATTTTTATGATTGAGTTATTTATTTAATTCAAGATAAATATTTAAAAGTGCTTTATCATGATTATTTACTTATATATGTTTTGTTTTATTCAGAAATCATGACCCCATCACTTATGAACATCCTGAAAGATAACACTTTAACTGGAGATAATTATGTCACATGGAAAATGAAAATTGGGTTGTTGCTGCAAAGTGAAAAACATAAGTTTGTTCTAACTACTCCTAAACCACCTGCTCCTAATAATGAATCAAGCATAATGCAAAGAGATGAGTATGAGCAGTGGAAGACTTCAGATGATATGGCCAAATGTTACATTATGGCTACTATCTCCAACGTGTTGCAACAGCAGCATGATGGAATGGAGTCTGCTGCTGATATAATGATGTCTCTAGAGGAGATGTTTGCTATGAAGTCCAGGACGACTAAGAGAGAGGTAGTGACTGCTTTTATGAATCTTAGGATGAAACCTGGACAGGCTGTGAAGTATCACATGATGAAAGTCATAGCACATCTCAACATTGCTGAACTGCATGGCGCTGAGATAGATGGTGAGACAAAAATTGATATGGTTGTCAATTCATTGTCAGATTCCTTTGATCAGTTCAAATTGGACTACACTTTGAACAAAAAGGAATACACCTTACAAGGCCTAATGCAATATGTTCAAAGCGCTGAAAAGATCCTTGTGAAAAGCAAAGGTCAAGAGATTCATATGGTTGGTAAAGTTGCTATTGTTAAGACCCGTCAGAAGGTCAAGAACCAACAGAAGAAAAAGCAACTTGGGCCTACCAAGAAGGAGACCAATAAAGTAACCAAGATCAAAGGGGAATGCTTCCTATGTGGTGAAAAGGGATATTAGAAAAGAAATTGCCCAAAGTCCCAGAATAAGAAGGAAGAAGGTAATGTAAATTATCTTGAAACATGTTTTCTGGCAGATTCTACAGATCTTGGATTATAGACTCTGGAGCCACTAATCATGTTTATTATTCCTTGCAGGGGTTCCAAGAAAGGAGAAGGCTGAGTAAGAATGAAATCGATTTGCGCTTGGGCAACGGAACGTTAGTGTCTGCAAGTGCAGTGGGGGATATTAGAGTTTATTTGGATTCTAGAAGGTATTTAGATTTGATAGACGTTTATTATGTACCTCAATTCAAGAGGAATTTAATTTCAGTTTCTTGTTTAAATAAATTTGAATATTCGGTTACTTTTAATAAAGTTTTTATTATTAGTAAGAATGACAAAATTATTTGCCAAGGTACATTGGAAAATGGTCTATACTTTTTGCATAGAAATATCTCTCACTCGTTAGACACAGAATTAACGGAACCTGATCATAAAAGAGTAAAATCATCAATAGATGAAACCTACCTATGGCATTTACGCCTAGGTCATATTAACCTTAATGGGATTAAAAGATTGGTATGTGACGGACCTTTAAGTGACTTAAAGGTCGATGATCTACCAACTTGTGAATCTTGTTTGGAAGGTAAGATGACCAAAAGGTCATTCTCGGCCAAAGGCGCAAGAGCCACTGAATGTTTAGGATTGATACATACTGATGTATGTGGTCCTATGAGCATTCAAGCTAGAGGTGGATATGAGTACTTCATCATCTTCACAGATGATTACTCGAGATTTGGCTATGTGTTTCTCATGCGACATAAGTCGGATGCTTTTGACATGTTCAAAGCATTCAAAGCTGAAGTAGAAAATCAGCTTGAGAAACACATAAAAATCTTGAGATCTGATCGTGGTGGAGAATATCTATCTGGTGAATTTTAGCAATATCTTATTGATAATGGGATAGTTTCTCAGTTTTCTGCACCAGGTACACCTCAACAGAATGGGGTGGCTGAAAGGAGAAATAGAACTCTTTTGGATATGGTTAGGTCTATGTTGAGTTATTCAACACTTCCTATTTCTGTTTGGGGATATGCTTTACAAACTGCTATATACATTCTAAACGATGTACCATCTAAGTCTGTTCCTCAAACACCGCATGAGTTGTGGATTGGGTGCAAGCCTAGTTTACAACACTTAAGGATATTTGGTTGTCCTGCGCATGTGTTAAAAGGAAAGACAGAAAAGATGGAGTCCCGTTTAGAAACGTGTATATTTGTAGGGTATCCAAAAGAAACTAAAGGATATTATTTCTATAGTCCTTCAGATATTAAAGTATTTGTTTCGACAAATGCTAAATTTCTGGAAAAGGACTATATGAATGATTTTGTGCCTAGAAGTAGAATTGTCCTGAATGAGATGTCAAGAGATACAATTCCACGAGAGGTTACACAACCTAACCCAATTGTAAGTTCCGATCCAACACAAGATCAATAACCTACCATTCCTCATCATAGTGGGAGGGTTAGAACACAACCCGAAAGATACATCGGTCTGGGAGAATCAGTGGAGAATCTCCCGGACGACGATGATCCCTACACGTATAAGGAAGCAATGGAGGATGTTGATAGTCGCCATTGGCAAAAGGTAATGCAATTTGAGATTAAATCCATGTTCGATAACAAAGTCTGGTCCCTTGTAGGCTTGCCTAAAGGGATAAAACTCATTGGGTGCAAGTGGGTATACAAGAGGAAAAGAGGTATGGATGGAAAGGTGGAAACCTTTAAAGCTAGATTGGTAGCTAAAGGGTATACACAGAAAGAAGGTATCGATTACGAGGAAACCTTTTCTCCTGTGGCCATGCTTAAATTTGTTAGGATACTCTTGTCCATTGCAGCATCTTTAGATCTAGAGATTTGGCAAATGGACATCAAGACAGCTTTCCTTAATGGAAGTCTTGACGAAAGCATCTACATGATGCAACCAGAAGGATTCATTGAAAAGGGCCAAATGGAAAAGGTATGCAAGTTGCAGAAATCCATATATGGATTAAAGCAAGCATCCAGATCCTGGAACATAAGGTTCGATCAAGCTGTCAAAGGTTTTGGATTTATTCAGAATCCTGACGAACCTTGTGTATACAAAAGGATTAAGGGTGACAAGTTGGTTTTCCTGATTCTTTATGTTGATGATATACTACTCATTGGAAACGATGTAGGTGTATTGACATCAGTAAAAGAATGGTTAGCAAAACAATTTGATATGAAGGACTTAGGAGAAGCAAGTTTTATTCTAGGTATCCAAGTAATAAGGGATAGAAAGAATAAAACGATTGCATTATCCCAAGCTTCATACATAGACAAGATCTTGTCTAGGTTTTCCATGCAGGATTCCAAGAAAGGTATGTTACCTTTCAGACATGGAATCAAACTTTCTAAGGAAAAAGTTCCTAAGAATGAGCATGAAGAGCAATTCATGAGTAGAGTTCCATATGCCTCGGCAGTTGGAAGTCTCATGTATGCAATGCTCTGCACTAGACCAGATATTTGTTTTGCTGTTGGCATAGTTAGCAGGTTTCAATCGAAACCTGGTCCTGATCACTGGACGGCAGTGAAACATATTTTCAAGTATCTCAAGAGAACGAGAGATAATATGCTTGTATACTCTGGAGGGGATTTAATTCCCGTTAGGTATACAGATTCTGATTTCCAATCAGATTCTGACTCCAGAAAATCGACATCAGGGGCTGTGTTTACTATTAGAGGATGAGCAGTCATATGGAGGAGTATCAAGCAATCTTGTATTGCTGATTCCACCATGGAAGCTGAGTATGTTGCTGTATGCAAGGCTGCAAAAGAGGCTGTTTGGCTCCGCCAATTCTTGATAGATTTGGAAGTCATTCCTAGTGCGAATAAGCAGATCACTATCTACTGTGACAACAGTGGAGCAGTGGCTAATTCGAAAGAACCAAGAAGTCGCAAGAGAGGAAAACACATTGAAAGAAAGTATCATCTTTTAAGGGAGATTGTTCAAATGGGTGACGTGACGATTACCAAAATCGCGTCAGCAGAAAATCTAGCAGATCCCTTCATAAAGGCTCTACCTCAGAAGAGTTTCGATGGGCATCTAGAGAACATGGGCATGAGAGATATGACACATTTGCTATAGCACAAGTGGGAGATTGTTAGGATTATGCTCGATAGCAAGAGTGTAATATTGTAATTGACAATCTTTTTTATATTAATAAAGTGATTTCTGGTTTAACAAATCTTATAGCATTTATAGTTTAATATTATAATTGTCAAAGTAAATAATCATAAGGTCTAAAGACTATGAGAAAAGAAGAATTGTTCGTACATCTGGATATGTATGAGGTAGACACAATTCTTTAGTTAGTCTTGAATAATGTTCACAACTTAAGTTAAAGGTTGGGCACCTTTATCTTGTTAAAGTTGTAGAATTCTTTTGCTGGCATTTGAGTGGGATCAAATGAGATATGATG
Source organism: Acer yangbiense (assembly GCA_008009225.1). Taxonomy (NCBI): domain Eukaryota; kingdom Viridiplantae; phylum Streptophyta; class Magnoliopsida; order Sapindales; family Sapindaceae; genus Acer; species Acer yangbiense. Next base: position 31,174,612 of record CM017766.1, on the reverse strand, counting down.
AGTCTAAAATCATCGGAGTGTCTTCGAGTAAAAGAATCTAGTGCACTGGGTGCATTGAACAGGATCACAATGAAAAGCTTTATCTAGAACCGTCAATAGATAATAGTCATTTCATTATCAAGACAATCGGAGAGTCTATCTTAATCCTGAGATAAATGATGGACTTATGGTTGCAAGTGATATCATTTGAGTTATCAATGAGTACAATTATATAGCATAGTCTATCCTCGATAGTTTGGTGATATTCATTTGTTAATCGATAGAGGACTTCATTTATAGATATGGACATCGTGGCTCCATTTATTAAATGAGAGTATAATATCGTCATATGGATGTTTTGAGGTAATTGGATATTAAATCTCAACATTGAGTTTTCGATAGTGACTATTGAAAACATGGGTTCTGGACAAGTCAAAATATCCAAGTTCAAAACGTGGTCATATGAGTAAATATGGTAACTTGGAGAGTTATAGGCGGTCTATGAACTCTTGGCGATTACTGATATTAATCACGAGGATACACTATCTCCAACATGATTGTCTAGGGTATGAATGAGGAACATCTTCTTATTCTATCTTTATTTAAGAGTTCAATTTTAGCTCTTTAGTGGAATGAGTTAAAATTAATGGATCGGACCTAAGTGAATCATTTGTTGATTGTGATTAGGTTATGTCTATTGAAGCTTAAATTTAGATAGCCCGTCAAGATCCCCAATCCACACGGACTTCCATGGATCACTTGATATATTCTACCGGACCAATTTATGGGTCCATCTAGAATTGCATTTAATATATTAAGAATATAATTTGCACATTATTTGTTTAATGGGCTGATCAATTATATTAATATATTAATGAAAGACATATGGGCTTGTTTCTTTTAGTAAGAATGGGTCTGGTTCACATGTGGGCTTTTTATTTAAAGTCCAATGGATTAAATAAAATAAGAAAATAATATTTGGCCTATATATATAATGTGGGGCGGCAAGGCTAAATTTTTAGTCAAAAATATATATTTTTTTTATTGTTTGATTAAATGAGAATTAATTAATTAATTAATTATTTATTTAATTAAGAAACAAAATCTTTTTCTGATCAGGAAATATATTTCCTAGAGTCATGCTAAAGGTAAAAGATGTAGGGAAAAATCGTAGTACACGCAGCGGAAGCGAGACTAAAAATAGATTTAGTATGTTTTAAAATTTTTTCTTTGATGAACCTTAACCCTTTAAATTAATTAAACATACATATAAAGTAACAAAAAGTAGAATACCTTTTGTCGCGTGATCTGATTGACTTACGTCGATGATAATCCGCAAGATCTTCAATCCTAGCACGAACGTGAATCACCTAGGAGCGTGGTCTCCCTTTTCTTCGAATTGCGTACCTGAGAATGGATAAACAAACTTTCTTTTTCCTTTTGTTAGTCACAAAACAACCAAAAGAATACAAAGATTATTCCGGTCACTTTTGAGTTCTCAATCTAATGATCGAATCTCGCGTGAACCCAATTCGATGTTGTACACACAAGCTTATTGATGAACAAGCAATTAGTGTACTATCAAAAGAATAATCTCTTCTCTCTTTTTTGTCTTGGCAGAATAATCAAACACTTTTCTATGAGTATGAGAAGAAGAAGAAAATTTTATTCAATCAACTTAGGGGTGGCCGAACCCTATATTTTTTCTTATATAGGGTGGCGGAATTTTCTTCTCTTTTCCTTTTAGGGTTGCCGAAATCTACTTGTTATTTTCCTTAGGGTTGCCGCAATTCCTCTACTAAATGGGATTTGTGTTGTACCCTAATTCACATCAACTTTAGACTCCTAACCCTAATACAACTCATAAGTATTTTTATTCTTTATTGACTTAATAAAAAGACTTCTTATTTGATTAAATAAATAAACTTAATTATTTATTTTCTTACCAAACAAGTCTTTTACTTTTAGTATACTACTACCAATAGTATAATTCTAGGAAACATATTTCCTAATCAGAAAAAGATTTTGTTTCTTAATTAAATAATTAATTAATAAATAAATTAATTCTCATTTAATCAAACAATAAAATAAAATAATATTTTTGACTAATAATATAGCCTTGCCGCCCCACATTAAATATATGGGCCAAATATTATTTCCTTATTTTATTTAATCCATTGGACTTTAAATAAAAAGCCCACATGTGAACCAGGCCCATTCTTACTAAAAGAAATAAGCCCACATGCCTTTCATTAATATATTAATATAATTGATCAGCCCTTTAAACAAATAATATGCAAATTATATTCTTAATATATTAAATGCAATTCTAGATGGACCCATAAATTGGTTCGGTAGAATATATCAAGTGATCCATGCAAGTCCGTGTGGATTGGGGATCTTGGCGGGCTATCTAAATTTAAGCTTCAATAGACATAACCTAATCACAATCAACAAATGATTCACTTAGGTCCGATCCATTAATTTTAACTCATTCCACTAAAGAGCTAAAATTGAACTCTTAAATAAAGATAGAATAAGAAGATATTCCTCATTCAGACCCTAGACAATCATGTTGGAGATAGTGTATCCTCGTGATTAATATCAGTAATCGCCAAGAGTTCATAGACCGCCTATAACTCTCCAAGTTACCATATTTACTCATATGACCACGTTTTGAACTTGGACATTTTGACTTGTCCAGAACCCATATTTTCAATAGTCACTATCGAAATCTCAACGTTGAGATTTAATATCCAATTACCTCAAAACATCCATATGATGATATTATACTCTCATTTAATAAATGGAGCCACGATGTCCATATCTATAAATGAAGTCCTCTATCGATTAACAAATGAATATCATCAAACTATCGAGGATAGACTATGCTATATAATCGTACTCATTGATAACTCAAATGATATCGCTTGCAACCATAAGTCCATCATTTATCTCAGGATTAAGATAGACTCTCCGATTGTCCTGATAATGAAAAGACTATTATCTATTGACGGTTCTAGATAAAACTTTTCATTGTGATCCAGTTCAATGCACCCAGTGCACTAGATTATTTTACTCGAAGACACTCCGATGATTTTAGACTCATCATATCTCATTTGATCCCACTCAAATGCTAGCAAAAGAATTCTACAACTTTAACAAGACAAAGGTGCCCAACCTTTAACTTAAGTTGTGAACATTATTCAAGACTAACTAAAGAATTGTGTCTACCTCATACATATCCAGATGTACGAACAATTCTTCTTTTCTCATAGTCTTTAGACCTTATGATTATTTACTTTGACAATTATAATATTAAACTATAAATGCTATAAGATTTTGTTAAACCAGAAATCACTTTATTAATATGAAAAAGATTGTCAATTACAATATTACATTCTTGCTATTGAGCATAATCCTAACAAAAGACTTATTTGGTAAGAACATAAATAATAGGTTTTATTTATTTAATCAAATAGGAAAGTCTTTTATTAAGTCAATAAAAAGAATAAAAACACTTATGAGTTGAATTAGGGTTAGGAGTCTAAAGTTAATGGGAATTAGGGTAAAGCACAAATCCTTTTTTGTAGAGGATTTTCGACCAACCCTAATAGAATCACTAGTAGATTTCAGCAACCCTAAAAGAAAAGAGAAGTGAATTTCGGCCACCCTATATAAGCAATCATATAGGGTTCGGCCACCCCTGAGTGTTTACTGGATCAATTTCTTCTTCTTCTTATACTCATAGAAAAGTGTTTGATTATTCTGCCAAGACAAAAAAGAGAGAAGAGATTATTCTTTTGACAGTACACTAATTGCTTGTTCATCAATAAGCTTGTGTGTACAACATCAAATTAGGTTCACGCGAGTTTCGATCATTAGATTGAGAACTCAAAAGTGACCGGAATAATCTTTGTAGTCTTTTGGTTGTTTTGTGACTAACAAAAAGAAAAAGAAAGTTTGTTTATCCATCCTCAGGTATGCAATTCAAAGAAAAGGGAGACCACGCTCCTAGGTGATTCACGTTCGTGCTAGGATTGAAGATCTGGCGGATTACCATCGACGTAAGTCAATCGGATCACGCGACAAAAGGTATTCTACTTTTTGTTACTTTATATGTATGTTTAATTAATTTAAAGGGTTAAGGTTCATCAAAGGAAAAATTTTAAAACATACTAAATCTCTTTTTAGTCTCGCTTCTGCTGTGTGTACTGCGATTTTTCCCTACAGGTGTATTCTCGTGAAGAATATCAGTAATCACCAAGAGCTCCTAGACCGCCTATAGCTCTCCAAGTTACCATATTTACTCATATGACCACATTTTGAACTTGGATATTTTGACTTGTCCAGAAGCCATGTTTCAATAGACTCTATCGAAAACTTAACGTTAAGATTCAATATCTAATACCCAATACCTCAAAACATCCATATGATGATATTCTACTCTCATTTAATAAATGGAGCCACGATGTCCATATCTATAAATGAAATCCTCTATTGATTAACAAATTAATACCACCAAACTATCGAGGATAGACTATGCTATATAATCGTACTCATTGATAACTCAAATGATAACACGTGCAACCATAAGTCCATCATTTATCTCAAGATTAAGATAGACTCTCCTATTGTCCTGATAATGAAAAAACTTTTATCTACTGACGGTTCTAGATAAAGTATTTCATTGTGATCCTATTCAATGCACCCAGTGCACTAGATTCTTTTACTCGAAGACCCTTCGATGATTTCAGACTCATCATAACTCATTTGATCCCACTCAAATGCTAGCAAAAGAATTCTACAACTTTAACAAGATAAAGGTGCCCAACCTTTAACTTAAGTTGTGAACATTATTCAAGACTAACTAAAGAATTGTGTCTACCTCATACATATCCAGATGTACGAACAATTCTTCTTTTCTCATAGTCTTTAGACCTTATGATTATTTACTTTCGACAATTATAATATTCAATCTATAAATGCTATAAGATTTGTTTAAATCAGAAATCACTTTATTAATATGAAAAGATTGTCAAAAACAATATTACACTCTTGCTATTGAGCATAATCCTAAAGTTTAGGCCATTACTATGAACCCTAAACATCTTCCCACCACAATGCCTAACCGATTAAGGAAAGGGGGTCATGGTGGGATTGGTTGGTTACAAATCTAGGTTTAGATTAGTGTGGTTGATATACCCTCCACTAATCTATCCTATTTGTAAGGATTCCCATATATTGATTGGCTTATTTCGTGGACAAACCACTTGTTGGGGTTGATTGTGTAAGGGTAGTTTAGGTGATTGATCTTCAAGCTTGAAGGCCCTTTCAAGACTTCAAGGGGCAAGCACACCAAAGGTATAATCTCTAGTGCTTAGTTTTTCTTTGAAGAGATTTAGTTAGCAGACACACACTTAGCGTACTTGCATTTGTGTGCATACTCTTCACATGTCACTTTACACACTAGCACTTTGATTGATATCTTGTTGTGTGTATATGTGCTTTGTAATTAGTTTCCCGATAGTGTTCGAAAACATCCGCGCATGCACTGGAATGTGCTTGGTTTAACGTGAAGACCGCCCACGGAGAATGCTCTTGGCTTCTCCTTTAGATTCACCATCACTGGTGAATCGGCGGTTTGATCGGCGGCCTGGCGGCCGAATTGAAACCGCCGTTTCAGTCAAGAAAGGTCTGGAGTGATTCTGCGGTTACGATCGGCGGCCACCGACCGCTGTTCAAAACTGCCATTCATACCTGATCGATTTAAATCTCTCGGGTTTGATTCTATGATTTAATCGGCGGTTTTGAAGCCGCTGTTGTTCACTTGTTCTTCTCGGGTTCAATTCGGCAGTTGTAAATGGAGGCCTGACCGCCGAATGAAACCGCCGATTGGTGCGTTTTAGGGGCAAAATTGTCTTTTCACATGCCCAATTCTTGATGTCTATAAATATCTTACTTTCTCATTATCTGATTAAGTTCTTTGAATCCTTAGAACCCTAAACTTCAAAGAGAGATTTTTGAGAAAAAATCAAATCAAGAACTCACCTTTAAACACTCAAATCAAATCATTTTTGCATCATATTTCATATTGCATCTTCTATGACTATATAGAATGCATCCATGATTGGGTTTGCATCATCACAACTTGCTTGGTAAGATTTTAATTAAGTTCATCTTATTTTAGTATTTTTACTATCAAGCTATTCTCTTTTAATTTATTTGTATGTTTTTGATCATATGATAAATACAAGAATAGAGAATTAATTGTGATGAATTGATTGAGTGTTATATTGTGATAGCTAATTAGGTTTTTGATTAATCTTGATTAGCTAAGCTATTTGACATGTCATTTAGCAATTGATATCTAGGGTTGATTTAATTGATTATATCATCATCCTAGATAAGCATCTAAGGTTACCTAGCCTTGTTTGTTATTTGAATATTTATACATATTCACATAGGTTGCATAATCTCTTTATAGAGAATTAAGTCTTGAGGCTAAGATTGCTTAGGCCTCAAGCAATTGGACTAGAGCCACTTTTAAAGGCCCGAGTGGTAGAAGTGGGGGGTTATAGACCGGAGTGTTAGACAAGGTTGAAACAAATAATAGCACGGTGTGTATAAAGCTATCTAGAGGGGGGGTGAATAGATTTTACGCTTTTTACCCAATTTTTCGTGCTAGTCAAAATTACGAAAATGCCCTCAAGATAATATAACCAAGCAATTGTAATATGGTGCGGAAATTAAAACAACACTTGGTTTTTACGTGGAAACCCTCACGGGAAAAACCACGGGCTATGTAAGTAAGCCACACTCGAACCTCGAATCCACTGAATGTGCAAACGATTACAACCTAATCCCGGAAGTAATCACACACCTACCTAATCCCGGTATGAGTGAACCTAGTCCAATTTGCTTGCGTTCTAAGCAACCTAATCCCGGATGCTACACACAAGACTTACTTTCTCTTTGAAGAGAATACAACCCTAAGTGAATATATGTGAATATCCAAAATGCAACATAGAGCAAGGGAAACCCTATATGCTTATCTAAGATGATTAATATGCAATTAAGTATAATCCTAGATATCAAAACTAAATGACATGTCAATTAGTTTAGCTAATCAATATTAAGCACAAAACCTAATATGCAAGCACAATATAAAATCTCAAACATACATCATACTCATCTCAATATTGTATCTAAAGCATACAAAATAACAAACAAGTAATTAATTGAGATTGCTAGATAAGAGAAACACAAAACATGTAAGATATTAGTGAAAAGCTTACCAAGCAAAGTATGATGAAGATTCCATGCTAGATGACATCTAGATGATCTAAGATGATGCTAGATGATGATTGATGATCATGAAAAGTGTTTGAGAATCAAGAATGGAGTTCTTGGAATTTTTCTTCTCTTTGAAAAATATCCTAAGTATGAATTCTGAATATGAACTCTCTTAATTGACCTAAAGTCAAAGTGGCATATATATAGGGTGCCAAATCAAAGTGTGGTCGTTTAAGTAAGTTTCAAAGAAACGCGCCAATCGGCGGTTTCAATCGGCGGCCAGGCCGCCGTTAATGACCGCCGAATTTAGCTCGTGAAGAACAGAGCATAAACGGCGGTTAATTCGGCGGTTTCGTGACCGCCGATTCCAACCGCCGAAACAGAACAGAGAGATCAAAATCGACCAGGTATGAACGGCGGTTTCGAACGGCGGTTTAATGCCCGCCGTTTCAACCGCCGAATTAGACCGAGAGATAAATCAATCAGGTCTTGAAACGGCGGTTTTGAACGGCGGTCGTGACCGCCGATATTAACCGCAGAAAAGCTTCAGACCAATCTGGACTGAAACGGCGGTTTAATTCGGTGTCCAGGCCGCCGATCATAACCGCCGATCACCTAGAAAGGTGAAAACCAAGGAGAAGCCAAGGGCATTCTCCATAGGCGGTCCTCGCGCTAAACCAAGCACATTCTCGTGCATGCGCGGACGTTTCCGAAAGTTATCGGGAAACGAATTAACACAACAACAAGACACAATAACACACAACAAAATATAATAAATAAGTGCAAGTGTGAATTGTGACAAATGAAGAGAATGCACACATATGCAATGAATGTTTAGTGTGTGTGTGCTTCTAAATCTCTTCAAAGAAAAGTAAGCACATAGAAATTTACCTTCGGTGCTTATCAACACGAGGTCTTCAAAGGGCTTCGAACAAGAAGACCGATACTTAGGCTACCCTTACAAAGAACCCCCACATATGGTTTGATCACGAAATAAGCCAATTAAAAACAACGGGAATCCTTACAAAGGTCTACATAGGTTGTAAACTCCATTTCAATTAGTGGATTTCTGTTAGGATTATGCTCAATAGCAAGAGTGTAATATTGTAATTGACAATCTTTTTCATATTAATAAAGTGATTTCTGGTTTAACAAATCTTATAGCATTTATAGTTTAATATTATAATTGTTAAAGTAAATAATCGTAAGGTCTAAAGACTATGAGAAAAGAAGAATTGTTCGTACATCTGGATATGTATGAGGTAGACACAATTCTTTAGTTAGTCTTGAATAATGTTCACAACTTAAGTTAAAGGTTGGGCACCTTTGTCTTGTTAAAGTTGTAGAATTCTTTTGCTAGCATTTGAGTGGGATCAAATGAGATATGATGAGTCTAAAATCATCGGAGTGTCTTCGAGTAAAAGAATCTAGTGCACTGGGTGCATTGAACTGGATCACAATGAAAAGCTTTATCTAGAACTGTCAATAGATAATAGTTTTTTCATTATCAGGACAATCGGAGAGTCTATCTTAATCCTGAGATAAATGATGGACTTATGGTTGCAAGTGGTATCCTTTGAGTTATCAATGAGTACGATTATATAGCATAGTCTATCCTCGATCGTTTGGTGATATTCATTTGTTAATCGATAGAGGACTTCATTTATAGATATGGACATTGTGGCTCTATTTATTAAATGAGAGTATAATATCATCATATGGATGCTTTGAGGTAATTGGATATTAAATCTTAACGTTGAGTTTTCGATAGTGACTATTGAAAACATGGCTTCTGGACAAGTCAAAATATCCAAGTTCAAAACGTGGTCATATGAGTAAATATGGTAACTTGGAGAGTTATAGGTGGTCTATGAACTCTTGGCGATTACTGATATTAATCACGAGGATACACTATCTCCAACATGATTGTCTAGGGTATGAATGAGGAACATCTTCTTATTCTATCTTTATTTAAGAGTTTAGTTTTAGCTCTTTAGTGGAATGAGTTAAAATTAATGGATCGGACCTAAGTGAATCATTTGTTGATTGTGATTAGGTTATGTCTATTGAAGCTTAAATTTAGATAGCCCGCCAAGATCCCCAATCCACACGGACTTGCATGGATCACTTTATATATTCTGCCGGACCAATTTATGGGTCCATCTAGAATTGCATTAAATATATTAAGAATATAATTTGCACATTATTTATTTTATGGGCTGATCAATTATATTAATATATTAATGAAAGACATGTGGGCTTATTTCTTTTAGTAAGAATGGGTCTGGTTCACATGTGGGCTTTTTAATTAAAGTCTAATGGATTAAATAAAATAAGAAAATAATATTAAGCCCATATATATATGGTGTGGGCGGCAAGGCTAATTATTTAGTCAAAAATATTATTTTATTTTATTGTTTGATTAAATGAGAATTAATTAATTAATTAATTAATTAATTCTCATTTAATCAAACAATAAAATAAAATAATATTTTTGACTTTATTTAATTAAGAAACAAAATCTTTTTCTGATCAGGAAATATGTTTCCCAGAATTATACTATTGGTAGTAGTATATTAAAAGTAAAAGACTCGTTTGGTAAGAAAATAAATAATTAAGTTTATTTATTTAATCAAATAGGAAGTCTTTTATTTTAGTCATAATTTAATACTACACTATAGAGTTGGATTAGGGTTTGGATTCTCAAGAGTGATAGGAGTTTTGGTAAAACCTAAATCCTCTTGGAGTGAGGATTTCGGTCACCCACAAACTCTCACACTAGAGAATGCGGCAACCCTAAAAGAAAATAGGGTGGAATTTCGGTCACCCTATATAAGGGAAGTGATGAAATTTGGCCACCCAACTACTTGCTTGGCTTGAGAATTCTTTCTTTTGTTTAGAAAAATAAATCCTACTCTAGTGATTAATGTGTGTGAAATTCGGCCAAGACAAAAAGAGAGAAGAGATTATTCTTTCGATAGTACACTAATTACTTATACATCAATAGGCTTGTGTGTACAACTTCGAATAAGGTTCACGCGAGTTTCGATCATTAGATTGAGAACTCAAAAGTGACCGGAATAATCTTTGTAGTCTTTTGGTTGTTTTGTGACTAACAATAAGGAAAAGAAAGTTTGTTTGTCCATTCTCAGGTACGCAATTCAAAGAAAATGGAGACCACGCTCCTAGGTGATTCACGTTCATGCTAGGATTGAAGATCTTGCGGATTACCATCGACGTAAGTCAATCGGATCACGCGACAAAAGGTATTCTACTTTTTGTTAGTTTATATGTATGTTTAATTAATTTAAAGGGTTAAGGTTCATCAAAGGAAAAATTTTAAACCATACTAAACTCTATTTTAGTCCCGCTTCCGCTGCGTTGACCGTATTTTTCCCTACAATTTTGAGGTCCGAGTGTGGCGCACTAAATAGCCCGTGGTTTTTCCCAGTGGTTGGGTTTCCACATATACATCAAGTGTTATTTAAATTCCGCACTGTATTACACTTGCTTGTATTTTTGACTAGTAGGGGCATTTTCATAAAATTGACTTGCATGCGAAAATTAGGTAATAATAGTTAAAATCTATTCACCCCCCCTCTAGATATATTTATCATACACACCGAGCATTATTGTATTACTTTCACTATTTATTGGGTTCTTAATCACACAAGGGTGTCAATCCAAGGATGATTGCATGACATGTTATTCTAACAAGATTGTAATTAACAAGTGGATATACAAGTCAATCACATAGTGAATAGAATTTGATAACCGCCAAAAATGGCAGGAATCAAAGAAGAATTTTCCATTGGCCTCAGAAAGATAAGTCATGGTAGAAAGCGATAAGGGAAGAGGTATCCGGGTACCCCGCCTACCTATAGAAAGGCCAGGATGTGAATTTCTAGCCACCTCGACCAGGTCCAAAACCTCTAGGACCCCGGAAGTACTAGGGAACCTCGAAAATGAAGCCCGGGGACTCCACTGTTGCAAAATTTCAGCACCAGTCGGCCTCTAGATACCCCGATATCCCGGTACCCCGGTATCCCGATACGTTCCAGAAAAATTCAAGAAAAACAAGAAGAAGACGAGGACTTGAGTACCCCGATCCATCAAAAGCCAGCGGCAAACACCTAGTAAATCCCAATGCTCTAACCCCGCCAAACATAAGAAGCAAGTACCCCAAACAGCAAGCCGAGAGGGAAGGCAAGCATTGAACGCCATCGTTTAGGACAAAATATTACATGCATTCCCGCCATTCAAGAATCCCATTCAGAAGCCAAGTCAACTCTCTCAGTTTGAAAAGAAATCATTGGATTTTAGAGATCAATTCCTCGACGAACTCGTTGATCGCCAAGGAAAGACCCGTAAATTGCTAAAACCCTAGACCGAAGTTCTAGGAGTGCATGGCAAGACACGGGCCTATATATATTCATTGTATAATCAAAGGAAGAGGACCTGAGATTTTTCCACTTATCGACAGACACGAGAAGCTCCATCACCATCACCCATTAAGTTTATCATATTTTAGTTTAAATATTGATAGTTATACCACCGATTGAATGTAATCTTGTTACATGTTTATAAAAAAAGTGTTCATCTTACTATATGTTTAAATTCATCCTTCTTACTAAAATTATACACCATTCTTAGTGGATCTTTAGGAAGCACAGGGTATTGAACTACTTGATATCCCGCCGACCAAGATCTTCCCCGATCCTGGTCCCCCTTGAGTTGTTAATTGGAAATATCACCCCAGTGACAAGTTTTGGTTAACACTTTGGCACCGTCTGTGGGAATAAACTCCCTACCATTAACAAACTACCTAGCTCTACCCAGAAGAAACAAAAGATGAGGCTCCGATCCTCTCAGGGGCAGCCCGCTACCTCGGGGCCCCATTCCCTCTCTTCTACCCAAAGAAATCAAAGGAAAAGGAAGGGAATAAGAAGCCAGATCTCGGCACCGGTTCCACCACCTAATCTCTGATTAGCACCGCCGGACCCCGCGGTCCTAGAAGCAACTCGGGAGGCCATGGAGCAACATGCTGCTGCCTATGTAGAAAGCGTCCGTCTTCGGATGATTGCTCAAGGAATACCCTTTGAAGCACCCAGATTTACAGAGGCGGCTGGACCAAGTACCAGGGTACCGGCCTTTGACAAACTCGAGCCGCCTTTACCAATGCAGGATCACCCAGGAGATCTTAGACCTCGACTGGTGAAATCAGCTATCAACATCCCGCCTAGAAGGACTCAGCCAACAACAAAGCCGGCAGCAGAAAGAAAGGATCCTTAGCCCGATGCAGGTGGCAGTACGGGACCCAGGAGGAACCAACGGGGTACTTGGCCTTAGAGGGAGGAGCATAAGGAACCCACTATGGAGTCAGAAACTTCAGACAATGAAGGCTCTGTAGCCCGATCCAGACACGACGGATCCAAACGCCTTGAGGATCAAATGGCCAAGATGGCAAAGGAACTCGAGGAATTGAAGAAAGGGAAACACCGGGGTACTCGAAAAAACCCCTTGGGGGAAATGAATTCACCTTTCTCCAGAAGGATTCGAGAAGTTGAGCTGCCCCCCAAATTCAAAATGCCCACTGAGAAGTATTCCGGATCAGAGGATCCCGTGAGTCATATGGAGAGCTTTGCCCACCAGATGGAAATACAGAACGCTACCCGGTCAACTATGTGCAGAATGTTCCCTTCCACTCTGACCGACTGTGTGAAGACTTGGTTCAGAAAGTTACCTCCAGGTAGTGTGGATTCCTTTACAAAGCTCACTACAGATTTCTGTGCTCAGTTTCAAGGGATTAAGCCTCGCCCTAAGTACCCCGTGCTACTGCAGTATGTGATCTAGGAGCGGGGTGAAACATTGAGGTCTTATGTAGAAAAGTTTCACAAGGAAGTGATCCAGATGGGAGTGTTTGTTGAGAAGGAGACCCTTACCAATTTCAGAAGAAACTTTTGGGTCGGCTGAAAGTTCTCAAATACTCGAGGTGTGTTTATCAATATAAAGCTAGAGGGGGGGTGAATAGATTTTATCTAATTATTACCCAATTTTCGCATGCAAGTCAATTTTACGAAAATGCCCCTACTAGTCAAAAATACATACAAGTGTAATAAGATGCGGAAATAGTAAATGACACTTGATGTTTACGTGGAAAACCCAACCACTGGGAAAAACCACGGGCTGTTAAGTGCGCCACACTCGGACCTCGAAATCCACTATATGAAAAGACGGTTACACCCTCAAGTGATTCTCGGACTCTCACCCTAGATAACCTCAGGCTATGGACACTACCAATCGCCACTCTTGGTTCAATCCCTAGTGATATCCCCTGATACACTACTCTTGGCGTGAGCACCCTCTAATCTACCACGCGGGCCTTTTATAGCGGCTCTAGTCCAATTTGCTTGAGGCCTAAGCACACTTAGCCCCAAGACTTCAATCTCTCAAAAGAGATGCACAACCCTATGTGAATATGTATGAATATTCAATTAATGCAATAAGAGCTAGGGTACTCTAAATGCTTACCTAGGATTATAAGATGACAATATAATCAATCCTAGATATCACATATAGCTATATGACATGGCATATAACTTTAGCTAAGTAAAGGATAACCAATCCTAGATACAAAGCTATCATATAAAACCCACAAACATTCAAAGGATTAACTAGTTGATTAAAAAACAATCTATCAACCTAGTTATCAATACATCACACAAGAATGTTCATGGCATAGCTTTTAGGCAATAATGACCTAATCAAATAAGCTATGAAAAATAATCTCAATCAATAAATGAGATCAATTAGCTAGATGGCATATGAACATTAAAGCCTAGCTAACAAATAAAAACCCAATCAACACATAATCTCAATCTTATATGTAGAAATTAATCTAAACACATATAAGTAAAAATGAGATAAAATTGATAAGTAAAAACACTAATTATGTAAGATAAAAGTGTTCAACAAATCATACCATGTGTGTTGAAGAAGTCCCATGCATTAGCATATGCTAGATGATCCTAGATGATGCTTAGATGAAGATTTATGCATGTGGGAATGGGTTTAGAGAGATAAAGATATGATCTTTAAGCTTTCTCTCTCAAGTCTCTCTAAATATCTCTCTAGGGTTCTTATGATCAAAGACTTGTGTTCTGAACCAGAGATAAGGATGTATTTATAGAGACCAAAAACAGGGCAGGTGAAAATACAATTTTGCCCTTGAAACGCACCGATCGGCGGTTTAATTCGGCGGCCAGGCCGCCGAACTGAACCGCCGAATGGCTCCCGATCGGAACAGGGGAACTTCGGCGACTTCGTTCGGCGGTTTGGAAACCGCCGATTCCAACCGCCGTTTTGGACCCGAGAGATATATTTCAATCAGGTCTCATTCGGCGGTTTCGAACGGCGGCCAGGCCGCCGAACTTAACCGCCGATTCACCAAAAATGGTGAAACCAAGGAGAAGCCAAAGGCATCTCCACCGGCGATCATTGCGCAAAACAAAGCACATCAACGTGCACGCGCGGACGTTTCCGAACATCCTTAGGGAAACGAATTACTCCACACTAAAAGCTAACATACATGAAGTGCAAGTGTGGGTATTGAATGCATCCTAATGCCTAACATGTCATGGCATTATCATATAACAAGATGCAATCAATTCAACATGCAAGAAGAGATATTGAATAAATCAATAAAGCACAATGCACACAAAATATGAACACACCATACAAGAATAAGAGTTATGCATGTTGTGTGTGTGTGTGTGCATCTATAACTCTTCAAGCCAAAGTAAGCACAAGATATACCTTTGGTGCTTGTCCTCTTGAGGTCTTGGAAAGGGTCTTGATCTTCAACAAACACCTAGACTACCCTTACAACCAAACCCCAACATGTGGTTTGACCACGAAATAAGCCAATCAATTAATGAGAATCCTTACATCGACGAATTGTTCCGATCATTTGCCAAGCATCCACCTGAGACCTACTAGGAAGCCTATGACAGGGCGCTGGAACAGGTGGACATATATGAGCAACTCCGAGTCAAGGTTGAACATGATGAAGCCTGAACATCTAAGCGACCTAAGAAGGAGTATCCAAAATCAGCACCCGCAAAGAAGTTCCAAAACCCCCCCTTCGAACCAATCAACGTATAGGCCACCTCCTTCCCAACACCGTGAAAGATACCCGGCTAGAAGGACTCCACCCCGAGCATCACCTCCTCTAAGAGAAGTAGCCCGGGTATCAAGCGAGAAAAACTGGTATAATCATTACACTCCTCTCAATACCTCCCGATAGACCATATATCTGGCTATTCGTGATAAGGGCTTGCTTAGGAAGCCTGGCCCAATGAAGGTCCCGGCTGATCAAAGAAACCGATACAAGTACTGCGATTTTCATGAGGATGTCGGACATAACATATCTGAATGTTACAGCCTCCGTAACCAGATCGAGGGATTGGTGAGAGGAGGACTCCTAGTTGAATTCTTACAACAGGTATGAGACAGCATCAAGGCAGGGAATGAGGTATAGGAGGAAATGCAAGATGCAGAAGAAATGAGGAAAGACGAAGAGAAGGATTTGATGTAACAAATTCAGGTTATTCACACTATCAGCGGAGGCCCAACTCTAGCAGGAACTTCCAACAACTCAAGAAAGAACCATGCTAGAAACATCCCAAAGCTCACCGCTGGTCAGGATGTATTCTGGGTATCCAGAGGATCACAAGAGTACCCCCGCTCTGCACAGATTATTTTCACTGAGGACGATGCCTACAACACAGTACAGCCCCATGATGACCAAATGGTGATCACCATACAGATTGCCAATTACCAGGTCCACCGCATCCTGATAGACACCGGAAGTAGTGTGGACATCTTGTACAAAGGAGCATTGGAGAAACTCAACCTGAAGAACCCTTGCTACAACAGCTACATTACACCCTTGTACGGTTTTATAGGGGACTCCGTGATGCTAGTGGGAACACATATCGTGCCGGTGATAATTGGAGAAGCCCCCCTTCAGCAGAATATTATGACAGAATTCATAGTGGTTGATACCCCATCTGCTTATAATGCAATCCTGGGAAGACCTTTCCTATCGGGGATCAGGGGAGTCCCATCCATTTATCACAACGTACTGAAGTTCCCAGTTGGAACCGAAGTAGGAGAAGTCAGGGGAGATCAACAAGCAGCTCACACTTGTTATGCAGTATCGGCTAACCCTACCGCATTAGCCAAGCAGCACGCTCATGTGGCTCGTGAATCAGGCTATAGGATTTCGTAGCTGGATGATTATGTAGAGGAGGAGCGGGGATAGATTGGCAAGTACCCCGCATAGCAGTTTGAAGACATGGGAGGCTACCTGGTAGATCACACCTGGAAGGATGATCACCTTAAAAAGTTTTATTCTTAGAGTTTGAGGAGGAATGATATTTTGGTTGGTACACTTCTGATATATGTACCCCGATTTTACTTTGTATTTGCTTTTGAGAAATTCAATAAAGTCAGCTTTTTGTTCTCCCACGTGGTTCTCCTAAGTTCACCTAGCAAGTTTTCACCATTTTTTCTGATCACCTCAAGACCAGGAAAAGCCACATGGCATTCCTACTGCCTTCGTCGGGGTATACCCTCCTCCAAGAAGGATTTGGTGCTTGAACACATAAGAGGCGTAGTCGCCTGCTAGAATCTACCCTATCAAGACTAGGAGGACCTTAATGGACCCCTGAAGCCTTGGACGAGGAATCCCCCTCTCCAGGAGAAACCTGGTGCTAAAGTGGCCATGGTTGCCTACCAGGACAGATCGCCAAAGAATCATGACGTCCCCTCGAGATACTTGATACTTCACTTAGTTATATCGCCATATCTCCACAAGGAAAACCTGGTGCTAGAGTAGCCTTAGTTGCCTACCAGGGCTAATCGCTAAAAGGTCAAGATACGTAGTCGGGATACCTGGTACATTACTTCTCCATATCACACATGGGATCCTGGTAGCGAAGTGGCCTCCAAGTCACCATCCCAAGATACCAAGCACTTCATCCTGATAGATGATCATACATCAAACATCGGAATCTTCATTGAAAAATTCATCAAGACACTATACTTAAATGAACAGTGGTTAAATCAAAGTATCTATGTAGCTCTGGCTTCATACTCGGGAATGACTTCCAAAAAAAAAAAAAATAAGGCAAGTGTGGATTCTTCTATGGTCAACCAAGCAAGATTGAAGTTAAGCGTTATAATGGTCCAAGTAAGCCTTACTTCAATCACATCCAAGCATATAAGTATCATCCTACGTCGGGATATAAATTCAACAAGCAAGCTTATGAAAAAGTAAAGCAGAGTGGTCTGCAAGTCGAAGGGAGGATGGAAAGCTTTGACAACTTCATATGAAGTAGTGAAATATCCATCCCCAAAGGAAGAATCCACTTTAGATTCTAAAACGCTCATGGAATCTCGCAAAGACCTGCAGTCGTCTAGGAGGACAGCCATCTCCGCCTTGACGGTCTCCATTTCAGCCCGGCGGCGTATTGATTTGATAGTTTCCATGTCGTAGGCGTGCGTAATCTGACTCAACTCCGCCAAGGCAGCTTTTCTACCAGCTTCAGATTCGGAGGCAACCTGGACCAGGGAGGTAACATTTTCCTCAGCTCGGGCTAGATCGCTCTTAGCTTCCTCCAAATTAGCTTGAAGTGCTAGGTTGGCCTCCTTCAGGGCAATGACCTACTGCCCCATAGCCAGGGCAAATTTGAAAACCTACAGAAGAGTAGAAAGAGGATAAAATACCGATAAAAAGAAAGGGAGAAACCTAGGCTCAACAAACCAAAGGGTAAGGAAGCATACCTCGGCAAGTAGAGAAGCCCATTTTATTGCTAAGATATCAGCAGGTAGAGAAGACATTGGCAGCAGGCCCCCACTAGGGCAAGCGGCAATGAACTTAGAGATGACTTTCTCATGGCTAGAGTCTCGTGGCCTCGACCCAGAAGGAAGATCGGAAGATCGGAAAGGGGGTAGCCTTAGTCGCAGCAGTTTTCTCTTTTTCCTTCTTACTTGGAAGCTAAACTGGAATAGTGGGGGGAGGAGGAGGAGAAACCATTATTGTAGGTTGAATAACGGCGATACTAGAAGCTTGTTTCAGAGTAGAGAGCGGAGAAACTTTAGCTTTAGCAGCCCGTGCCAACATCTCGCTCAAGGACGAGAGCGTTGCGACCTTCGCTGGAGGTGGAGTAAGAGAATACGAGGCCAACCCCGTAATTACAGTATGAGGAGTCGATGCGAGTGACTGGGATCCAGAGGTAGCTCCAACTCTGGGAGGAGAAGGAACATGAGAGTTGGTTAAAAGGGGATCCGGATTCATCGGCCTTGAAGAAGAAAAAGAATAAGAATAAGAATAAGAAAAAGAAGAAGAAGAAAAAAAAAAAAAAAGAGGAAAAGAGAGGAGTAGCAGAAACAGTTAGAAGAATAATTAGTAAAAAAAAAAAAAAAAAAAAAACCAAAGAAGCAAAGCCTACCCGGATGCGCAATTGATATCCTCAGATATCGCTCCTACCGAGCACCTTCAAAGGGATCACAGGTGGGATACATCGAATTGATAAAGTTCCTATCCTAGATCTTCTTAAGAATCCTCCTGGATTTTGAAGAAAGCACACCCGTGCTCCACTTATCCTTTGGGGAAAAACGAGTAGGAACCGGATACTCTGCCCCATCTAAATACACTGACTGGCCCTAATCACCCTTAACCACGATCCACTCATCATTCCAGGGCTGGTTGAACTTCACGTTTGCCCTAGGAACAACGAACTACATCTTGTTCTTGGGCCTCAGATAGAATTGACCCCGATGGACCATACTCGTTACTTGGTAAAGGTAGCGAATCTCGTCAAAGCCGGGCTCCCTCTTAATACCTTCTTTCTCACACTGCTCTTTCCAAAGCACCAAGAACCCTGTCAAGTTCTTCTAGAATCTGGGTGAAATTTGCAACGGGGCCAGTTCTAGAGCGATAAGCAACCTGCAAAGAGAGGGATGAAGAGGAAGCCAGACTCCACACTTGAAGGCGGCTACATGAATCAACAGGCAACCCGAAGGAGGAGTATAAACTTCATACCCCCGATAAGGGAGAGAAAGGCGGATAACATCCGGGATCCTGTAAACTTTCCTGAATCAAGCTAGGGTGTCCGCCTTACAAACTGAATCCGGGATGATACGACCTTCATCAAAAGGGAGGAGAGGCCCAATAAGAGCCCCCGTAGAATCCACAGCAAGGATGTCATCCCCCTCCTCCCCTTCAGTGTCATCAACATCAACACCCTCCTCTTCATCCGCTATTTGGACCGGATCATCAGGTCTATTGTGGAAACCTGACCCGATTCGGGGATTCCTACCAGAACGACGACGCTGAGACGGGATACCCTTGCCAGTAATGTCGCCTTTACCTCGGCGGCGTTTCTTTCCCAAGTTGATAGGGAACTACCCGCCTAGTCCGCTCGCCCGCTGTATGTTCAAAGGTGCATCAAGGCTATCAGGAAGATTGGCGGAGGTTGAACGAGAATTAGATGAAGCAGGTCGAGGAGGCAAAGAGGGCAGGGGAGCACCCTGAATAGAGGCAGGAATTTTCGAGGGAGACGCCATTGTGATAAAGAAAAAAGTTTCAAAAAAAGGAAAAGATTCAAATTCTTGGTTTCTGAAAGACAAGTAAGCATAAACAAGCAAGGGGAGGTGCGATGCATTTATAGATAGGAGCGGGACGGTTACCAGAACATAGAAGGAAATGTGGAGTAATGGCTAGAGACGTGTGCGAGACAACTCTGAGAAAGCCGCGCCGAAAATGACTTATTTGAATTCAGGAAGCAGCCACTGTTCGACACGTGGATCAACATTAAATACCGCCGTATACGAGGAGGATTTCCTCATTAATGAGCGAAACCAGCCAGACGAGATTAGACAGAAAGGCAGAATAGAAAATTCTTCAAGCGGACTAGAGATCCTGACTCCAACCCTAGAAAGATACCAGTGTCCAAGTCAGGGGGGACTTCTGTTAACCGCCAAAAATGGCAGGGATCAAAGAAGAATTTTCCATTGGCCTCAGAAAGATAAGTCGGGGTAGAAAGCGATAAGGGAAGAGGTATCTGGGTACCCCGCCTACCTATAAAAAGGCCAGGATGTGAATTTCTAGCCACCTCGACCAGGTCCAAAATCTCCAGGACCCCAGAAGTACCAGGGAACCCCGAAAATGAAACCCGGGGACTCAACTATTGTACAATTTTAGTACCAGTCGGCCTCCAGATACCCCAATATCCCGGTACCTCGGTATCCTGGTACCCTGGTATCCCGATACGTTCTAGAATAATTCAAGAAAAACAAGAAGAAGGCGAGGACTTGAGTACCCCGATCCATCAAAAGTTAATGGCAAACACCTAGTAAATCCTAGTGCTCTGACCCCGCCAAACATATGAAGCAAGTACCCCGAACAGCAAGCCAAGAGGGAAGGCAAGCATTGAACGCCATCGTTTAGGACAAAATATTACATGCATTTCCGCCATTCAAGAATCCCATTCAGAAGTCAAGTCAAGTCAACTCTTTCAGTTTGAAAAGGAATCATTGGATTTTAGAGATCAATTCCCCAACGAACTTGTTGATCGCCAAGGAAAGACCCGTAAATTGCTAAAACCCTAGATTGAAGTTCTAGGAGTGCATGGCAAGACACGGGCCTATATATATTCGTTGTATAATCAAAGGAAGAGGACCTGAGATTTTTCCACTTATCGATAGACACGAGAAGCTCCATCACCATCACCCATCAAGTTTATCATATTTTAGTTTAAATATTGATAGTTATACCACCGATTGAATGTAATCTTGTTACATGTTTATAAAAAAAGTGTTCATCTTACTATATGTTTAAATTCATCCTTCTTACTAAAATTATACACCATTCTTAGTGGATCTTTAGGAAGCATAGGGTATCGAACTACTTAATATCCCACCGACCAAGATCTTACCTGATCCTGGTCCCCATTGAGTTGTTAATTGGAAATATCACCCCAGTGACAATTTTCGGTTAACAGAATCTAATGAATAAATAAATAGAACACATATAAAGATTCATTACAAAGCTTAAGCAAATACCCACAACCAAATGTTCCTCATAATCTATCCCCTAGATTAGGGGTTTAGTCACACAAGTTACAATCAAATAGAAAGAAAGTAATAGGTAAGGAACTCACCCTTATGCCTCTTTCTTTAGTGCTTGCTTCTTCCTTTCCAAGAGTGCTCCTAGTGCAAAGAGTGGTAGAAGAGAATATGTCTAGATAGGTGGATGGCTAATGGGTAGTGACAAAGGTATTGGGATGTAGAGAATGGTAATGGAGGAATGATTTATGTGAGGTAGTCTAGTTGTTTGTTGATGAGATTGGAGAGGAGAAATGGGTGGATTAGGAATGGTGGAAGAAGGAATTTCTTACTTGAACAAGTCTATTTTCAAAGGGGAAAATGTGATGTATTTATAGGTTGGAAAGCTAGGGTACAAAATAGGCATGAAAGGACAAGAATACCCCTCTTGAATGGCTGACATTCCAACATTGGAATTCCTAAGCTGGAAGTTCTACGCTGTCGCCCTTTGTCCTTCTATGTCGCCATGGCGACATCTATGTCGCCATGGCGACATCTTTGTCGCCATTGGGTTGCCATTGGGTCGCCATGGCGACAATGTCCAATGTTGGAATTCCAACATTGTCACCATTTATCCTTTATTGTGGCCATGGCGACATCAAATGGAGACAACACATGATTGCAAACTTGTTGAATAAATCTTCTGTCGCCATGGCAACCTATCTTGATCAAATGGCGAAAATGCCCTGTTTCATATCTTTATGCTCCTTTTTACACCAAGTTCCTCATCTTCTTCACAAATACCATTGAGGCCTAACTAAACCTGCAATGCTCAATTTAACACTATTAAATACGGGGAAACGCCCGAGAACCAAGCATATGGAGACGGGAATGAGGGCCAAAATTGTACCAATTTTGGTTCGATCAACAACCGGGGCAAACGTCTCATCAAAGTCTACACCGTCAACTTGAGTGTAACCTTGAGCCACTAGTCTAGCTTTGTTCCTCACAATCTTACCACTTTAATCAGTCTTATTCATATAAAGCCATTTAGTGCCAATTACATTTATGTCTTTAGGTCTAGGAACCAAGGACCACACTTCATTTCTCTCAAATTGATTAAGTTCATCTTGCATAGCCCCAACCCAATATTCATCAACAACTGCTTCATTAATATTCTTGGGTTCAATTTTAGAAGTGTAGCAAGCATACGAAATTTGGTTAGCAATTTGATTTCTAGTTCTAACCCCTTTATTCAAATCACCTATGACGTCTTCTTGATAGTGTAAGTTTCTAAGTCTAGGGTGAGAAAGTTCAACAACTTGGTCATTTTGTTGATTATCATTTAAAGCATTTTCCAACCCTTGACTTTCAACTTCAACACGACTATCATTTTCATCATCTTGACTAAAAACACTACTAGCCACATCAATAGGTGTTTTAGTGTCATTCAACATGTTATCTTCAGGTTCATTGACACCATTTTCATCACACAAATTAAGCATGCTAAGATCATCTATCTTCACATTGATAGACTCCATGATAGTCTTAGTAGTCAAGTTAAAAACTCTATAAGCACGACTATTAATAGCATACCCAAGAAAGAGACCAACATCACTTTTAGCATCAAACTTTCCTAAGTGATCTCTATCATTCAAAATGTAACACTTACTCCCAAAAGTGTGGAAGTAACTTACATTTGGCTTCTTGCCCTTCCATAGCTCATAGGACGTTTGTTTTGTGCCGGGCCTTCTAAAAACATGATTAGACACATAACAAGCGGTATTAACCACCTTGGCCCATAGGTTTCTAGGGACTTTCTTGCTATTGAGCATGACCCTAGCCATCTCTTGCAAGACATGATTTTTTCTCTCAACAACACCATTTTGTTGAAGAGTTCTAGGTGCGGAGAACTCATGAGAAATCCCTAAACCATCACAAAACTCACTAAATTTAGCATTTTCAAATTTCGTCCCATGATCACTCCTAATGTGACATATTTTCTTGATATCAAGACCTTTTTCATTTTGAACTTGATTACAAAATTTTTTGAAGTAATCAAAAGCCTCGGTCTTGTTTCTAAGAAAATAAACCCAAGTAAACCTAGAGTAGTCATCAACGCATACAAAAATGTACTTTTTGCCATTGATGCTCTCGGTTTGAATTGGCCCCATTAGGTCCATGTGCACAAGTTCTAAAGGTTTCTTGGTAGCAATATAAGAACTCTTTTTGTGAGGCATTTTGGTTTGTTTACCTAATTGGCAAGGTTCACAAACAACCTCAAGTTTCTTACCAAGATTAGGAAGACCTCTAACAATGCCATGTTTTTCAAGCTTCTTTAATTCTTTAAAATTCATGTGGCCTAAACGTTGATGCCACAAATCAAGCTTGTTGCACTCATGTGCCATGTTGCAAGTTAGAGGATCTATCTCAAGACAATAGCAATTGTCTATAGACCTTTTGACTCTTAGGACAACATTGCCCTTTTTATCAATTATAGTGCACACATCTTTGTTAAAACTAACTTCTTTAAAAATTTCACACAAGTGAGTAATGCTTATCAAGTTAGCTTGTAACCCATTAACATACAAAGTATTGCGAAGTTTAGGCAATCCAGGGATACAAATTGTTCCCTTGCGAAGAACTTGCTTTTTGGTACCATCACCGAAAGTAACCCAACCTCCATCCTTTAAAACAAGATTCTTAAAGAACTCTTTGTTCCTGGTCATGTTCCTAGAGCAACCACTATCTAAGTACCAAGAATAGGAGGAGTTGGCACGTAAAGCATATTGTGCAACTAGACAATTAGATGTGTCTTTTCTAAGCCACACACTTTTTACAACATGCCTTTCACTCTTACCACTAACATGCTTTGACTCAATGTTAGGCTTTTTAACATGCACCTTGACCTCATTAGTCACATTTTCAAAAATATCAAGCAAAGCATTATCAACTTTCTTATGCATAGAAGAGTGAGGCACAACACAAGATTTAGCAAGCAAGTCATCAACAACATTCTTCACAACATGCTTTTCCAAGGTCTTCCTAGGTCTATTTCTATATCCATACTTGGATGATTGCCTAGGTCCATTCAAAGACATATCATGAAAAGCATTATCAAGTTTGCATTTTCGAATATACTCAAAGCATCAAGGTTGAATATGTCCTACCATATTACAATGATGACAAATAGGAATAAATTTGAGAATTTTACCATTTGCATTTGCTTCCAACTCCTTTGGACTTCTCATAATTTTTCCTCTTTGATGTACAACCCTTGATGCTCCACCTCTTGCATTTGAGGTTGTTGCTCTTTGATGATTATGTTATTGAGTTCTTCCATTGAACATCCTTGTTGATGAAGAGGCACCTCTGGTAGCTTTCATAGCTTTACCTTGAGTGAGTGTACCTACATTTGTTTCAATGCTTGCTTTGACAAAAGTAGATTTGTTAGTAGAAGGGATTTACTTCTCATTTATATAACCCAAACCTCTTTTATCACTAGGATGATTTCCACTTTTAATGAGGGTTTCAATCTTAATAGAACAAGATGACATCTTGTTAATCATCATATTAGCCTCATCAAGTTTCTCACTAAGCACCCTATTTTTAATGGCATATTTTTCTAAGATGTCATCACCTTTCCTAACATGTTCACGTGATTTATTTAGCCATTGTTCATACTTTTTCTCTTGAATTAAGTTCTCACTAATTTGGCTTTAAAAGTGTTTTCAAGTCTTTTAGCACTAACAAGAGAATTATCCCTTTGCTCACTACTACAAAAAATGCAAAAGAAATCGGTTTTTTTATATGGAAGAAATCGGTTTTTGAAATTTTTAAAACCGATCTCTTTTTGAGTGATATAGAAAAAAAAAGCGCAAAAGACATCGGTTTTTAACCGATGTAAAACAAGAGAAAAGAAATCGGTTTTACTTAAAACCGATTTAAAAACCTAGTAGAAAAGAAATCGGTTTTACTTAAAACCGATTTAAAAACCTAGAAGAAAAGACATCGGTTTTAGTTAAAACCGATTTAAAAAACCTGATGTAAAATTGATGAATTACAAAAAAAAATCCCACCGTCGCCGGCCACTGACCAACCACCACCACCGGCCCGCCTCACCGACCGGCCACCGCCGGCCAACCCCACATATGATAATAATGACAATTAATTGTCATTATGAGGAATCGAACTTGCAACCTCAAAGTCAAAGTGGTAAGCCTTTACCGCCAGACTACAAGATTGAATGTGTTAACAATTGCACAATATATATATATATATAACCTATATGAATTGTTAGAAAAGAAAAAAAAAAAAAAAAAACTTGTTTGATAAATTTAAATTTACTCAACTAATCAAAATTCTAATTTCTACTACAAACATACATATATTAAATAAATTTTATTGGTGGGTTTATTTTTCATTTCATTTTTTATTGTGTGGTTTTGTGTTCTGCTAGAGATATTTTTATGCAAACTTTTTCCCTAAAACTGTATCTTTTGGCAACGAAATAATTTTTTTCATCCATGCTAGATTTTTTGATTTTTCGATACGAATCCAACGGTATAAAGAACGTAAAATTATGGGCGGTATTTTGAAAGTTATGATCAATTATTCAGTCAAAGGTCAGAAGCAATTGAAGATATTTTTGTGCAAACTTTTTTCTTAAAACTGTATCTTTTGGCAATAAAATAATTTTTTTTGTCCATGGTAGATTCTTTGATTTTTTGATACGAATCCAACGGTATAAAGAACGTAAAATTCTGGGTGGTATTTTGAAAGTTATGATCAATTATTCATGAGTACTCAAAGGTCGATCGATTGGAGATATTTTTGTGTAAACTTTTTCCTTAAGAAATAATTTTTTTTTCCATGATAGATTCTTCGATTTTTTGATACGAATCCAACGGTATAAAGAACGTAAAATTCCGGGTGGTATTTTGAAAGTTATGATCAATTTTTCAGTCAAAGGTCAGAATTGGAGATATTTTTATGCAAACTCTTTCCTTAAAACTGTATCTTTTGGCAAGGAAATAAATTTTTTTGTCCATGTCGGATTCTTCAATTTTTTGATACGAATCCAACGGTTTAAAGAACGTTAAATTCCGGACGGTATTTTGAAAGTTATGATCAATTATTCATGAGTACTCAAAGGTCAAGCGATTGGAGATACTTTTGTGTAAACGTTTTCCTTAAAACTGTATCTTTTGGCAAAGAAATAATTTTTTTTTTCCATGGCAGATTCTCCAATTTTTCGATACGAATCCAACGGTATAAAGAACGTAAAATTCTGGTTGGTAGTTTGAAAGTTATGATCAATTTTTCAGTCAAAGGTCAGAATTGAAGCGATTGGAGATATTTTTGTGTAAACTCTTTCCTTAAAACTGTATCTTTTGGCAAGGAAATAAATTTTTTTGTCCATTTTCAGTTCTTCAACTTTTCGATACGAATCCAACGGTATAAAGAACGTAAAATTCCGGGCGGTATTTTGAAAGTTATGATCAATTATTCATGAGTACTCAAAGGTCAAGCGATTGGAGATATTTTTATGTAAACCTTTTCTTTAAAACTGTATCTTTTGGCAAGGAAATAATTTTTTTTTCCATGGTAGATTCTTCAATTTTTTGATACGAATCCAACGGTATAAAGAACATAAAATTCCGGTTGGTATTTTGAAAGTTATGATCAATTTTTCAGTCAAAGGTCAGAATTGAAGCGATTGGAGATATTTTTGTAAAAGTTCTTTCCTTAAAACTGTATCTTTTGGCAAGGAAATAAATTTTTTTGTCCATGTTTAGTTCTTCAATTTTTCGATACGAATCCAACGGTATAAAGAACGTAAAATTCCGGTTGGTATTTTGAAAGTTATGATCAATTTTTCAGTCAAAGGTCAGAATTGAAGCGATTGGAGATATTTTTGTGAAAACTCTTTCCTTAAAACTGTATCTTTTGGCAAGGAAATAATTTTTTTTGTCCATGTTGGGTTCTTCAATTTTTCGATACGAATCCAACGGTATAAAGAACGTAAAATTCCGGGTGGTATTTTGAAAGTTATGATCAATTATTCAGTCAAAGGTCAGAAGCGATTCGTGAATCCGCGAGTGAGCTGTTTTCATCGCTCATTTTCTCACTTTTCCAAATCGATTTTTGGAATATTTTCTGATTTAAAAGTGTTTGTTTGCATGTCTACTTTCTTATGTCAAAATTTGAGCAAATAACGTTGAGTATTTTTAGAGATGTGCCCTTGAATGTGGACATAGGTCAGATTTGCATTGCAGAATTTTGCTTTTGAATCTACATCGGTTTTTATAAAAACCGATGTCTAAACGCTTGCTTTTAATATCGGTTTTTATAAAAACCGTTGTCTTTTCAACGCAAAATTTAAGACATCGGTTTTTATAAAAACCGATGTCTAAACGTTTTTTTTTTAATATCGGTTTTCTTAAAAACCGATGTCTTTTGAAATTGTAATTTTTAAGACATCGGTTTTTATAAAAACTGATTTCTAAAAGCTTTTTTAAAATCGGTTACCAAAAACCGATTTCTTTTAGTGATTTCTAGTGATGTCTTTAAGCATTTTTGTAGTAGTGGCTCAATTTCATGCTTCAAGATGCTAAGTCTTTCATTACTATCCTTTAGGTTTATTTCTAGATTTAGGATCTTTTCTTTAAGGTCATTAAAATCTTTTGAGCTAAGTCCATGATTCTCTAGCTTCTTGTTGAGGGACACATTGACTTTAGATAAACGTTCATTTTCAAAAGTAAGATCATTGATCTTTTTCTCATCTAAGTCAATATGTTCAACAAAAGAAGCCACATAGGAACACACTTCCTTAATCATGACTATCACAAAAATAACACAAACACTACAAAGAAAGGATCTATCTAAGTGCATCTAGACACCCGCTTTGATACCAAATGAAATTCCCTTAAGTAATAGTGTAAAATATACCTAGAGAGGGGGTGAATAGGTATAGGCCCAATTTCTTTCAATATTAAAAAATATGTGGTATATAACAAAGAAAATGCACACTTGAAAAGATTCAACGAACAAATTGATTCAACTAATGCAAAAGTAAATCAATTATACAAGGTATGCAATCAAAGTAAGATATGAAAGATAAAGAAATATTAAAATGAAAATTGACACAAGGATTTTTACGTGGTAAAAACTCAAAGAGGAAACATCCACGGGTTGATACCACAACCACCGATAAAGCAATCCACTATATGAAAAGGACTTACACACTCAAAGCTATCTACTCAAGATATCCGCTCAAAGCTGTCACCTCCTAATCTACCCTCGAGTTAGTGAACCACAACGCCTACTACCTATCCAAGGTGTGTCCTACACCTCTAGGTAGCAACATCCTATCCAAAGCTCTCAAGCTTCTAAGATGATTTCTTGCTTAGCTATTCGGAGTTTCCTACTCCTAGCTAAGTCTTCTTGCTTGGTTATCCGGAACACTTTCCTAACCAAGACTTCCTTGCTCTTTTCACAAAGCTTCACTCACTTTGCAAGAGACTTCAACCTTTCACAATGTAATGATCCAAGTGATGCAAATGATGCAAATCACAATAAAAAAAGCTAGATGATCAATCAAGCTAAATGAACATGCATAGAGATAAACTAGAATTATGCTATCAACACTCAATCACAAATCTGTCTAGAAATCAAAGCATGTGAGACAATAAGAACAAAAAATGAATATTCAATATTTCACAAGAAAAACTTGGTTCCTAGATTATGAAATTAAACCTATAAAATGTCATTAGGCACAACATATATGCTATTTCTAGAATCAATTTCAAGATAGGTCAAGTTTAGTGAAATATGCTCAAATGAGATTTCAAGACTAAAACTCAACAAACAATCAATCATATAACCCTAGCATATGTACTAGCATTCTTCTCAACACATTTCATCAATCAAATAGAAAGAATAAAAGAGATGATCAAGAGAAATTGAAAGAAGAACAAATATCACATACAAAGTTTAACCTCGGACTGAAATCAGATCAACCTCAGACTGAAATCAGATCACTGTGAAGAATACCAAAGTCAACTGACTCTGAAAATGCATGTAGTTGTAGCTCTCGTCGAGACCAACATTTTTGGCTTTTGGATCACTCGATTTCAAGTTCGTATGAAAAAGTTATGATTTAAATAAGAAAACAAAAATCATGAAGAAATTTCAACACTTCTCTTTTTGAATTTTTTCTTCAAGTTATGTTTGGAGGGAAGGAGGGAAGCTTTTAAAAAAAAAAAATTAAGGAGGGAAGAACCGAGCCAATCAGAGGCTGCCACCTCACAAACCCCTTGTGGGGTGCGTGTGGCACACGGGACTAGAGGGGTTGTAAGGATTCCTATTCTTTGATTGGCTTATTTCGTGGACAAACCACGTGTTGGGGTTTATTGTGTAAGGGTATTTAGGTGATTGAACTTTAAGCTCGAAGGCCCTTTCAAGACCTCAAGGGACAAGCACGCCAAAGGTATAATCTCTAGTGCTTGGTTTTCTTTGAAGAGATTTAGATTGCACACACACACTTAGCATTCTTGCATTTGTGTGCATACTCTTCACATGTCACATTCCACACTTGCACTTTGATGTTGTATCTTGTTGTGTGTATTTGTGTCTTGTAATTCGTTTCCCGATAGGATTCGGAAACGTCCGCACATGCACTATAATGTGCTTGGTTTTGCGCGAAGACGGCCTACGAAGAATGCCCTTGGCTTCTCCTTGGTTTTCACCTTTGTTGGTGATCGGCGGTTATGATCGGCGGCCTAGCCGCCGAATGAAGCCGCCGTTTGCATCCAAAAGTGTCTGAAGCAATTCTGTGGTTACGATCGGTGGCCACGACCGCCGTTTGAAACCGTCGTTCATACCTGATCGATTTAATCTCTCGGTTTCATTCCGCGGCTGGATCGGCGGTTACGAAACCGCCGAATGAAACCACCGTTGTTCCCCTGTTCTTCTTGGGTTTAATTTAGCTGTTATAATCGGCGGCCTGGCTGCCAATTGAAACCGCTGATCAGTGCGTTTCAGGGGCAAACTTATCTTTTCACATGCCCTGTTCTTGATGTCTATAAATATCATACTTTCTCATTTTCTGAATAATGTTCTTTAACTCTAAGAATCCTAAACTTCAAATGGAGACATTTGATAGAAAATCAAATCAAGAACACATTTTTAACACTCAAAAACCATTCTCATATGCATCAAATTATCATCTAAGCATTTTCTAGCATAGTTAGTGTAAGGATTCCCATATATTGATTGGCTTATTTCGTGGATAAACCACATGTTGGGGTTGATAATGTAAGGGTAGTTTAGGTGTTTGAACTTCATGCTCGAAGGCCCTTTCAAGACCTCAAGGGACAAGCACGCCAAAGGTATAATTTCTTGTGCTTGATTTTTCTTTGAAGAGATTTAGTAAGCACACACACACTTAGCATACTTGCATTTGTGTGCATTCTCTTCACATGTCACTTTACACACTAGCACTTTGTTTTATATCTTGTCGTGTATATTTGTGCTTAGTAATTCGTTTCCCGATAGTGTTCAGAAACGTTCACGCTCACACGTATGTGTGCTTGGTTTTGCGCGAAGACCGCCCACAGAGAATGCCCTTGGCTTCTCCTTGGTTTTCACCATTGTTGGTGATCGGCGGTTATGATCGGCGGCCTAGCCGCCGAATGAAACCGCCATTTCAGTCCAGATTGGTCTGAAGCAATTATGCGGTCACGATCGGCGGTCACGACCGCCGTTCGAAACCGCCGTTCATACCTGATTGATTTTAATCTCTCGGTCTAATTCGGCGGTTGGATCGGCGGTCACGAAACCGCTGAATGAAACCGCCGTTGATGCTCTGTTCTTCACGAACTCAATTCGGCGGTCGTGATCGGCGGCCTGGCCGCCGATTGAAACCGCTGAACGGTGCGTTTCAAGGGCAAACTTGTCTTTTCACATGCCCAATTCTTGATTTCTATAAATATCTTACTTTCTCATTCTCTGATCAAGTTTCTTGTGTCATTAGAACCCTAAACTTCAAAGAGAGATTTTTGTGAAAAAATCAAATCAAGAACTCACCTTTAAACGCTCAAATCAAATCCTTTTTGCATCAAAGTTCATCTTGCATTCATCTATGATTGGGTTTGCATCATCACAACATGCTTGGTAAGATTTTGATTAATTTCATCTTATTTTAGTATTTTTACTATCAAGCATATTCTCTTTTAATTACTTGTATGTTTTTGATTATATGATAAATACAAGATTAGAGAATTAATTGTGATGAATTAATTGAGTGTTGTTTTGTGATAGCTAATTAGGTTTTTGACTAATCTTGATTAGCTAAGCTATTTGACATGTCATTTAGCAATTGATATCTAGGGTTGATTAAATTGATTATATCATCATCCTACATAAGCATCTAAGGTTACCTAGCCTTGTTTGTTATTTGAATATTCATACATATTCACATAAGTTGCATAATCTCTTCTTAGAGAATTAAGTCTTGAGGCTAAGGTTGCTTAGGCCTCAAGCAATTGGACTAGAGCCACTTTTAAAGGCCCGAGTGGTAGAAGTGGGGGGTTATTGACCGGAGTGTTAGACGAGGTCTACATAGGTTGTAAACTCCATTTCGATTAGTGGATTTCGAGGTCCGAGTGTGGCGCACTAAACAGCCCGTGGTTTTTCCCAGTGGTTGGGTTTCCACGTATACATCAAGTGTTATTTAAATTCCGCACTATATTACACTTGCTTGTATTTTTGACTAGTAGGGGCATTTTCATAAAATTGACTTGCATGCGAAAATTGGGTAATAATAGTTAAAATCTATTCACCCCCCCTCTAGATAATATTTAGAACACACCGAGCGTTATCGCGTATTCTTTTCAGTTATGATGCTTGCTTGCATGGGTTTTGGTCAACACACTTTCTTTGGTAAGTTCTTCACTATTATCATATATAATTAGTGTATTATTTATCATTGACATCTCTTATATTATTTGTATGCTCTTAGAATATATTCTAGATACAAAATAAAGATTGTTGTGTTGACATGATTGAGTGTTGTATTTTGATAGCTATCTAGGTTTTCATAATCTTTGTTTAGCTAAGCTATTTGACATGTCATCTAGCTTTTAATATCTAGGATTGAATTTATTGTAAAATCATTATCCTAGATAAGCATATAGAGTAACCTAGCTCTAAATTGTATTTTGGATATTTTATATATTCACTTAGGTTGTATTATCTCTTCTTAGAGAATTAAGTCTTGTGTTGCTATCGGGATTAGATAGTTTCAATCACAAGCAATTGGACTAGGTCCACTTATACCGGAAATAGGTAGTTGTGATGATTATTGATTGGGATTAGATCATTAAACTGGGATTAGGTTGTAATCATTTCAATTAGTGGATTCGAGTTTCGTGTGTGGCACACATAACAGCCAGTGGTTTTTTCCCGTGAGGGTTTCCACGTAAATATCAAGTGTTATTTACATTTTGCACCTTATTACACTTGTTATATTATTGTGACTAGTTAGGGGCATTTTCGTAAAATTGACATACATGCAAAAATTGGGTAATAACGATTAAAATCTATTCACCTCCCTCTAGATTAATATTAGATCACACCGTTAATTTGTTTCAATTGGTATCAGAGCGGGTTCCTAGACATACATAGGTGATCCTTGCTCATTTTGGTGTGTTTTGCATCTTATGTAATTTTTTGATTTATTCATACATTTTGCATTCATCCAAACATTATGAGTGGTTTCGGGATGAGCAAAGAGAGAGCATCAAGCGTGAGGCCACCATTGCTCACCGGCGATAATTACTCCTCATGGAAGGGGAAGATGGAAGCATACATATGCCAAATCCATGATAGGGCGTGGATGGCGGTTGAAGATGGATATGCTCCACCTATAACGACTTCGTTGGATGGAGGAGAAGAAGTGCTTAAGCTTAAGGCACAGTGGGACGCGCAAGAATTTGTTGATTCCATGTGGAACAACAAAGCCATACATGCCATTCGTTGCGCAGTCGATGAGAATCAATATAAGTTGATTCAAATTACTAGGATAGCCAAAGAGGCATGAGACATCCTAGAAGTTGCTCATGAAGGAACCGAGGTAGTTAGGGACTCAAAGCTCCAAGTTCTCCAAACTCGGTTTGAGACCATTAGGATGGAAGAGCACGAGCACTTCAATGACTTCCAAGTGAGACTAATAGACATTGTGAACCAAAGTCACCAACTTGGTGATCCTTACTCGGATAGAAGAATCAAGCAAAAGATCATGCGATCACTTCCCGAGAGGTTCGAGCCCAAAGTGACGGCTTTAGAAGAAAATGGCACCTACAAAGAAATGAAGCCGAGCGAAGTCATTGGAAGACTTCTAGCCAATGAATCAAGAAAGGCTATCACATCACCTCCTAAGAAGAAAAAGGATATTTCCTTGAAGACATCCAAGATGGAAGAGGAGGAGGATGACTCAAATGAAGACATGGCACTCATTGCCAAGGGATTCAAGAAGTTCTTGAATCTACAAAAGAGTGGTTATGGCTCAAAGGGGAATGACTTCAAGAAGAAGAAGACCACAATCAAGAATGTCAAGCCATATCATGAGATGTCTTCAAGAGAGAGGACTCAATGCTACGAATGTGGAGGATTCGGGCATATCTCCACGGAATGTGCTAACTTGGAAGATGAAAGAGAGGAGGCTGCCACTTCAAGTGATAGTGATGAAGAGGTTGTGGCAAAATTTTTGGCATTAGGTTGCTCTCACAAGCGGGACAACAAAGTGAAAGTTGTTGAAGGAAGTCCCTCAAGCTTGAATGATTGTGAGAACAACTATTTTGCCTTTCCGATCTCCTACAATGAACAAGAGAATGAGAGTCAAGAAGAAAGTGACTCTAGTGAAGATTACTCTTCATCTAACTCCACACATGGATATGTGGCGAAAAAGGTTCTAGATGAATTCCTCGCTAAGTTTAAAAACTTAGAAATGAAGACCAAGGAAAAGATGCAAAGATTGAGAGAAGAGAATCTAGACCTTTTAGCTCATGTTGACCACTTAAGTGAACAAGTGGAAAGATCCAAGAATATTGAAGATAAGCTAAGAAATGAGTTAGACTTATCTAAGAGGAATGAAGAAGATTTAAAAAGAGAGCTTGAAGAGGCTAAAGGGTCAAGGACTAGGATAGTTTCTAGCACCGAAAAACTTGACCACATGTTAAGTGTTGGAAAGAGTCCTTGTGACAAGAGAGGTCTTGGGTTTGAAGATGGTAAGGAGTCCTCCACTTCTAACAAGACCGTGTTTGTCAAAAGCTTGAGCTACAAAGAAGCTTCACCGGTGCAAACTCCTAGGAAGAAGATTGATCTAGGATAATGCTCTTATAGTGCACAAGTGAAGGTAGCTCCAAGAAGACAACCTCAAGCTCAAACTACAAGAGTTCCTCATGCTAACTTCCCTCAACCTCAAATCCATTAAGGGAAGAGACCAATCGTGCAAGCTAAACCGAGGAAGCAACCAAGTCTTTGTCAACAACAAAGAATGAGAGATCCTATCCAACTACCAAGACAACCACAAAGACATGAGAGGGCTCCTATGCATGCACAAGGACATGGTATGAATTCTAATTTCATCCCTACATGTCATTTTTTATGGTATTGATGGTCATATTAGACCAAAGTGCTTTCGTTATATTAAATTATGTTGAGCTAAAAGCATGATTGAGAAGAAAGAGGCTAGAGCTAGAATGCATGCTCATATGAAGGAAAAAATTCATTTACATGATCTTATGACATCTAGATCTCTAGAACCTTTGACCACTAGGAAGAAAATTATTTCACCTAAGTGGATTAGAAAAGATGAACCCGCTTGCTACGAGATAAACTTGTCTCTATTAGGTTCAACTAAGTCCAATGGATTTAGTAGGTCCATAGGACCTCATGGCCTTCATTGATGAAGGATGGTGATGACCCCATATGGGGAACTCAAGCAAAGAGAGCTATTTTGCATTCTTGTCACTTGCAAAAATTTGAAATATCTTATGCTTCCTTTGTAAATGCTTGAGTAAGCTTGGTTGCACATAAGTATATATATTTTCAATTCAATAAGTGTGAACCATGCTTGTTTATAATCCATGTCATATTTATGTTTAAACATGCATTTTTGGACTAGGAGATCTACATAGGAAGTATGATTTGAATGACCTATAGTTATCTCCATGACATGATGATTCTTTAATAACATGCTAATGAATATTGAAAAGCATGAAATTCATATGACATGCTCAAATGAAAAAGCATGAATTGATGATTGCATATTCTTAAAATGCAAAACTTGTGTGAAAAAGCTTATGAGACTCAAAGTGAATAAAGGATCTTGTATCCGTTCAAAGGATTGTATAATCCAATTGTCTCTCTTTCTTTATTAGTTGAACATGGCTACTATCATACGGGTTTCTCACCCAGAAAAATCAAATAGGGTGCAAAGTCGCTCATGCCATGTTTCGCTTATAAAGTTGGATATAGTTGTTCTTAAATTGAAATCAATGAAATATCTATATCTTTGCTTTACTCATGACAATGGTGAAATTGGTTTGAATTCTTTTTGAAACCTTCGTCATTTGCTTTGCCAAATACCATTGTATTTTTGACTTGAATGCTACATGTCTTGTATGCAAAGCATGTTTGATTCGCACATCTTCTTTCAATAAATCTCCTTGTTTCTCTTCAATTTATTGGGATGCAAAAAGTGACTTATATGATTATGCAAATATCTTGCATGCTACTATCTCTCTTTGCTAAGAGTGACCCGGTTGGGGACTACTCATTTGCTTATATCATGACAAAAAGGGGGAGTAGAATGTGGTCAGGGGAGTTGCAAATTGTCGTAGCAATTGTGCATGTTGGGGAGAATATATATTGAGGGGGAGTAACCCGTTGAGGGGGAGCATTGCATACACATACATTGCATGATGTTGTGCTTAAATTCTTAGATGTAAATGCTTGTTTTATCCTCACTTGATCATCTCACATACTCTTGCTTGGGAAAGTATAATCTTTTGTTTTGAAGGGTTGATAGTTCTACAAGTGATTGAAGACTTGAAGTTTTTTATATTTTTATATCTCTTTGTAATGTAGAATATCTTTGTTATCCCATAGATTCAATTATGTTTGTGAGGATCAATGTGAGTGGTGGTTTTGTCACGAAGTAGCCAAAGGGGGAGATTGTAAGGATTCCCATTCTTTGATTGGCTTATTTCGTGGACAAACCACGTGTTGGGGTTTATTGTGTAAGGGTAGTTTAGGTGATTGAACTTTAAGGTCGAACGCCCTTTCAAGACCTCAAGGGACAAGCACTCCAAAGGTATAATCTCTAGTGCTAGGTTTTCTTTGAAAAGATTTAGATTACACACACACACTTAGCATTCTTACATTTGTGTGCATACTCTTCACATGTCACATTTCACACTTGCACTTTGATGTTGTATCTTGTTGTGTGTGTTTGTGTGTTGTAATTCGTTTCCAGACAGTATTCTGAAACATCCGTGCATACACTAGAATGTGCTTGGTTTTGCGCGAAGACCACCTACGAAGAATGCCCTTGGCTAGTCCTTGGTTTTCACCTTTGTTGGTGATCGGCGGTTATGATCGGCGGCCTGGCTGCCGAATGAAACCGCCATTTGCATCTAGAAGTGTCTGGAACAATTCTGCGGTTACGATCAGCGGCCACGATCGCCGTTCGAAACCGCCATTCAGACCTGATCGATTTAATCTCTTGGTTTGATTCGGCGGTTGGATCGGCGGTTACGAAACTGCCATTGTTCCCCTGTTCTTCTCGGGTTCAATTCGGCGGTTATAATCGGCGGCCTGGCCACCAATTGAAACCGCCAATCGGTGCGTTTCAGGGGCAAACTTATTTTTTCACATGCCCTGTTCTTGATGTCTATAAATATCACACTTTCTCATTTTCTGAATAATATTCTTTAACTCTAAGAACCCTAAACTTCAAAGAGAGACATTTGAGAGAAAATCAAATCAAGAACACATTTTTAACACTCAAAAACCATTCTCATATGCATCAAATTATCATCTAAGCATTTTCTAGGATAGTTAGGATGCTTGCTTGCATGGGTTTTGGTCAACACACTTTCTTTGGTTAGTTCTTCACTATTATCATATATAATTAGTGATTTATTTATCATTGACATCTCTTATATTATTTGTACGCTCTTAAAATATATTCTAGATACAAAATAGAGATTGTTGTGTTGACATGATTGAGTGTTGTATTTTGATAGCTATCTAGATTTTTATATTCTATGTTTAGCTAAGCTATTTGACATGTCATCTAGATTTTAATATCTAGGATTGAATTTATTGCAAAATCGTTATCCTAGATAAGCATATAGAGTAACCTAGCTCTAAATTGCATTTTGGATATTTTATATATTCACTTAGGCTGTATTATCTCTTCTTAGAGAATTAAGTCTTGTGTTGCTATCGGGATTAGGTAGCTTCAATCACAAGCAATTAGACTAGGTCTGTAAGGATTCCCATTCTTTGATTGACTTATTTCGTCGACAAACCACGTGTTGTGGTTTATTGTGTAAGGGTAGTTTAGGTGATCGAACTTTAAGCTCAAAGACCTTTTCAAAACCTCAAGGGACAAGCACACCAAAGGTATAATCTCTAGTGCTTGGTTTGCTTTGAAGAGATTTAGATTGCACACACACACTTAGCATTCTTGCATTTGTGTGCATACTCTTCACATGTCACATGTCACATTTCACACTTGCACTTTGATGTTGTATCTTGTTGTGTGTTTTTGTGTCTTGTAATTCGTTTCCCGATAGTATTCGGAAACGTCCGCGCATGCACTAGAATGTGTTTGGTTTTACGCGAAGACCGCCTACGGAAAATGTCATTGGCTTCTCCTTGGTTTTCACCTTTGTTGGTGATCGGCGGTTATGATCGGCGGCCTGGCTGCCGAATGAAACTGCCGTTTGCTTCCAGAACTGTCTGGAGCAATTCTGCGGTTACGATCGGCGGTTACGAAACCGCCGTTCAAAACCGCCGTTCATACCTGATTGATTTAATCTCTCGGTTTGATTCGGCGGTTGGATCGGTGGTTGTATCGGCGGTTACGAAATCGCCGAATGAAACCGCCATTATTCCCCTGTTCTTCTCAAGTTCAATTCGACGGTTATAATCTGCGGCCTAGCCGCCGATCGAAACCGCCGATCGGTGTGCTTCCGGGGTAAACTTGTCTTTTCACATGCCCTGTTCTTGATGTCTATAAATATCATACTTTCTCATTTTCTGAATAATGTTCTTTAACTCTAAGAACCCTAAACTTCAAACAGAGACATTTGATAGAAAATCAAATCAAGAACACATTTTTAACACTCAAAAACCATTCTCATATGCATCAAATTATCATCTAAGCATTTTCTAGCATAGTTAGGATGCTTGCCTGCATGGGTTTTGATCAACACCTTTCTTTGGTAAGTTCTTCACTATTATCATATATAATTAGTGTTTTATTTATCATTGACATCTCTTATATTATTTGTATGCTCTTAGAATATATTCTAGATACAAAATAGAGATTGTTGTGTTGACATGATTGAGTGTTGTATTTTGATAGCTATCTAGGTTTTCATAATCTATGTTTAGCTAAACTTTTTGACATGTTATCTAGCTTTTAATATCTATGATTGAATTTATTGCAAAATCATTATCCTAGATAAGCATATACAGTAACCTAGCTCTAAATTGCATTTTGGATATTTTATATATTCACTTAGGTTGTATTATCTCTTCTTAGAGAATTAAGTCTTGTGTTGCTATCGGGATCAGGTAGCTTAAATCACAAGCAATTGGACTAGGTCCACTTATACTGGGATTAGGTAGTTGTGATGATTATTGATCGGGATTAGATCATTAAACCGGGATTAGGTTGTAATCATTTCAATTAGTGGATTCGAGGTTCGTGTGTGGCACACATAACAGCCCGTGGTTTTTCCCGTGAGGGTTTCCACGTAAATATCAAGTGTTATTTACATTCTGTACCTTATTACACTTGTTATATTATTGTGACTAGTTAGGGGCATTTTTGTAAAATTGACATACATGCGAAAATTGGGTAATAATGATTAAAATCTATTCACCCCACCTCTAGATTAATATTAGATCACACCGTTAATTTGTTTCAATTGGTATCAGAATGGGTTCCTAGACATACATAGGTGATCCTTGCTCATTTTGGTGCGTTTTGCATCTTGTGTGATTTTTTGATTTTTTTCATACATTTTGCATTCATCTCATTTGCATTCATCCAAACACTATGAGTGGTTTTGAGATGAGCAAAGAAGGAGCGTTGAGCGTGAGGCCACCATTGCTCACCGGCGATAATTACTCCTCATGGAAGGGGAAGATGGAAGCATACATATGCCAAATCCAAGATAGGGCGTGGATGGCGGATGAAGATGGATATGCTCCACCTATGATGACTCTGTTAGATGGAGGAGAAGAAGTGCTTAAGCCTAAGGCACAGCGGGACACGCAAGAATTTGTTGATTCCATGTGGAACAACAAAGCCATACATGCCATCCGTTGCGCAATCGATGAGAATCAATATAAGTTGATTCAAATTACTAGGATAGCCGAAGAGGCATGGGACATCCTTGAAGTTGCTCATGAAGGAACCGAGGTAGTTAGGGACTTCAAGCTCCAAGTTCTCCAAACTCGGTTTGAGACCATTAGGATGAAAGAGCACGAGCACTTCAATGACTTCTAAGTGAGACTAATGGACATTGTGAACCAAAGTCACCAACTTGGTGATCCTTACTCGGATAGAAGAATCAAGCAAAAGATCATGCGATCACTTCCCGAGAGGATCGAGCCCAAAGTGATGGCTTTAGAAGAAAATGACACCTACAAAGAAATGAAGCCGAGCAAAGTCATTGGAAGACTTCTAGCCTATGAATCAAGAAAGGCTATCACATCACCTCCTAAGAAGAAAAAGGATATTGCCTTGAAGACATCTAAGATGGAAGAGGAGGAGGATGACTCAAATGAAGACATGGCGCTCATTGTCAAAGGATTCAAGAAGTTCTTGAATCTATAAAAGAGTGGTTATGGCTCAAAGGGGAATGACTTCAAGAAGAAAAAGACTACAATCAAGAATGTCAAGCCATATCATGAGATGTCTTCAATAGAGAAGACTCATTGCTACGAATGTGGAGGATTCGGGCATATCACCAATGAATGTGCTAACTTGGAAGATGAAAGAGAGGAGGCCGTCACTTCAAGTGATAGTGATGAAGAGGTTATGGCAAAATTTTTGGCATTAGGTTGCTCTCACAAGTGGGACAACTGAGTGAAAGTTGTTGACGGAAGTCCCTCAGGCATGAATTATTGTGAGAACAACTATTTTGCCTTTCCGATCTCCTACAATGAACAAGAGAATGAGAGTCAAGAAGAAAGTGACTCTAATGAAGATAACTCTTCATCTAACTCCACACATGGATAAGTGGAGAAAAAGGTTCTAGATGAATTCCTCGCTGAGTTTAAAAACTTAGAAATGAAGACCAAGGAAAAGATGCGAAGATTGAGATAAGAGAATCTAGACCTTTTGGCTCATGTTGACCACTTAAGTGAACAAGTGGAAAGATCCAACAGTATTGAAAATAAGCTAAGAAATGAGTTAGACTTATCTAAGAGGAATGAAGAAGATTTAAAAAGAGAGCTTGAAGAGGCTAAAGGGTCAAGGACTAGGATAGTTTCTAGCACCGAAAAACTTGACCACATGTTAAGTGTTGGAAAGAGTCCTTGTGACAAGAAAGGTATTGGGTTTGAAGATGGTAAGGAGTCCTCCACTCCTAACAAGACCGTGTTTGTCAAAAGCTTGAGCTACAAAGAAGCTTCACCGATGCAAACTCTTAGGAAGAAGATTGATCTAGGACAATGCTCTCATAGTGCACAAGTGAAGGTAGCTCCAAGAAGACAACCTCAAGCTCAACCTACAAGAGTTCCTCATGCTAACTTCACTCAAACTCAACTCCATCAAGGGAAGAGACCAATCATGCAAACTCAACCGAGGAAGCAACCAAGTCTTGGTCAACAACAAAGAAGGAGAGATCCTATCCAACAACTAAGACAACCACAAAGACATGGGAAGGCTACTATGCATGCACAAGGACATGGTATGATTCCTAACTTTGTCCCTACATGCCATTTTTGAGGTGTTGATGGTCATATTAGACCAAAGTACTTTCGTTACATTAAAATGTGTAGAGTTAAAAGCATGATTGAGAAGAAGAAAGCTAGAGCTAGAATGCATGCTCATAGGAAGGAAGAAATTCATTTACATGATCCTATGACATCTAGATCTCTAGAACTTTTGACCCCTAGGAAGAAAATTGTTTCACCTAAGTGGATAAGAAAAGATGAACCCGCTTGCTACGAGACAAACTTGTCTCTAATAGGTTCAACT
Organism: Acer yangbiense; assembly: GCA_008009225.1. Lineage (NCBI taxonomy): Eukaryota > Viridiplantae > Streptophyta > Magnoliopsida > Sapindales > Sapindaceae > Acer > Acer yangbiense. Next base: position 31,132,713 of record CM017766.1, on the reverse strand, counting down.
AAGTCGAATGGACTTAGTAGGTCCATAGGACCTCATGACCTTCATTGATGAAGGATGGTGATGACCCCATATGGGGAACTCAAGCAAAGAGAGCTATTTTGCATTCTTGTCTCTTGCAAAAATTTAAAATATCTTATGCTTTCTTTTTAATTGCTTGAGTAAGCTTGGTTGCACATATGTATATATGTTTTCAATTCAATAAGTGTGAACCATGCTTGTTTACAATCCATGTCATATTTATGTTCAAACATGCATTTTTGGACTAGGAGATCTACATAGGAAGTATAATTTGAATGACCTATAGTTATCTCCGTGACATGATGATTCTTTAATAACATGCTAATGAATATTGAAAAGCATGAAATTCATATGACATGCTCAAATGAAAAAGCATGAATTGATGATTGCATATTCTTAAAATGCAAAACTTGTGTGAAAAAGCTTATGAGACTCAAAATGAATAAAGGATCTTGTATCCGTTCAAAGGATTGTATAATCCAATTGTCTCTCTTTCTTTATTAGTTGAACATGGCTACTATCATACGGGTTTCTCACCCGGAAAAATCAAATAGGGTGCAAAATCGCTCATGCCATGTTTCGCTTATAAAGTTGGATATAGTTGTTCTTAAATTGAAATCAATGAAATATCTATATCTTTGCTTTACTCATGACAATGGTGAAATTGGTTTGAATTCTTTTTGAAACCTTTGTCATTTGCTTTGCCAAATACCATTGTATTTTGGACTTGAAAGCTACATGTCTTGTATGCAAAGCATGTTTGATTCACACATCTTCTTTAAATAAATCTCCTTGTTTTTCTTCAATTAATTGGGATGCATAAAGTGACTTATATGATTATGCAAATATCTTGCATGCTACTATCTCTCTTTACTAAGAGTGACCCGGTTGGGGACTACTCCTTTGCCTATATCATGACAAAAAGGGGGAGTAGAATGTGGTAAGGGGAGTTGCAAATTATAGTAGCAATTGTGCATGTTGGGGAGAATATATATTGAGGGGGAGTAACCCGTTGAGGGGGAGCATTGCATACACATACTTTGCATGATGTTGTGCTTAAATTCTTAAATGCAAATGCTTGTTTTATTCTCACTTGATCATCTCACATACTCTTGCTTTGGAAAGTATAATCTTTTGTTTTGAAGGGTTGATAGTTCTACAAGAGATTGAACACTTGAAGTTTTTTATATTCTTATATCTCTTTGTAATGTAGAATATCTTTGTTATCCGGTAGATTCAATTATGTTTGTGAGGATCAATGTGAGTGGTGGTTTTGTCACGAAATAGCCAAAGGGGGAGATTGTAAGGATTCCCATTCTTTGATTGGCTTATTTCGTGGACAAACCACGTGTTGGGGTTTATTGTGTAAGGGTAGTTTAGGTGATCAAACTTTAAGCTCGAAGACCCTATCAAGACCTCAAGGGACAAGCATGCCAAAGATATAATCTCTAGTGCTTGGTTTTTATTGATGAGATTTAGATTGCACACACACACTTAGCATTCTTGCATTTTTGTGCATACTCTTCACATGTCACATTTCACACTTGTACTTTGATGTTGTATCTTGTTGTGTGTTTTTGCGTCTTGTAATTCGTTTCCTGATAGTATTCGGAAACATCCACGCATGCACTATAATGTGCTTGGTTTTGCGTGATGACCGCCTATGGACAATGCCCTTGGCTTCTCCTTGGTTTTCACCTTTGTTGGTGATCGGCGGTTATGATCGGTGGCCTGACCGCAGAATGAAACCTCTGTTTGCTTCCAGAAGTGTCTGGAGCAATTCTGCGGTTACTATCGGCGGTTACGAAACTGCCGTTCGAAACCGCCGTTCGAAACCGCCGTTCATACCTGATTGATTTAATCTCTCGGTTTGATTCGACGGTTGGATCGGTGGTTACGAAACCGCCGAATGAAACCACCGTTGTTCCCCTATTCTTCTCGGGTTCAATTCGACGGTTATAATCTGTGGCCTGGCCGCCGATTGAAACCACCGGTCAGTGCGTTTCAATGGCAAACTTGTCTTTTCACATGCCATGTTCTTATTGTCTATAAATATCGCACTTTCTCATTTTCTGAATAATGTTCTTTAACTCTAAGAACCCTAAACTTCAAACAGAGACATTTGAGAGAAAATCAAATCAATAACACATTTTAACACTCAAAAACCATTCTCATATGCATCAAATTATCATCTAAGCATTTTCTAGCATAGTTATGATGCTTGCTTGCATGGGTTTTGGTCAACACCTTTCTTTGGTAAGTTCTTCACAATTATCATATATAATTAGTGTTTTATTTATCATTGACATCTCTTATATTATTTGTATCCTCTTAGAATATATTCTAGATACAAAATAAAGATTGTTGTGTTGACATGATTGAGTGTTGTATTTTGATAGCTATCTAGGTTTTCATAATCTATGTTTAGCTAAGCTATTTGACATGTCGTCTAGCTTTTAATATCTAGGATTGAATTTATTGCAAAATCATTATCCTAGATAAGCATATAGAGTAACCTAGCTCTAAATTGCATTTTGGATATTTTATATATTCACTTAGGTTGTATTATCTCTTCTTAGAGAATTAAGTCTTGTGTTGCTATCGGGATCAGGTAGCTTAAATCACAAGCAATTGGACTAGGTCCACTTATACCGGGATTAGGTAGTTGTGATGATTATTGATCAGGATTAGATCATCAAACCAGGGTTAGGTTGTAATCATTTCAATTAGTGGATTCGAGGTTCGTGTGTGGCACACATAACAGCCTGTGGTTTTTCCCGTGAGGGTTTCCACGTAAATATCAAGTGTTATTTACATTCCGCACCTTTTTACACTTGTTATATTATTGTGACTAGTTAGGGGCATTTTCGTAAAATTGACATACATGCAAAAATTGGGTAATAACGATTAAAATCTATTCACCCCCCCTCTAGATTAATATTAGATCACACCGTTAATTTGTTTCAAGGTCCACTTATACCGGGATTAGGTAGTTGTGATGATTATTGATCGGGATTATATCATTAAACCGGGATTAGGTTGTAATCATTTCAATTAGTGGATTCGAGGTTCGTGTGTGGCACACAAAACAGCCCGTGGTTTTTTCCCTTAAGGGTTTCCACTTAAATATCGAGTGTTATTTACATTCCGCACCTTATTACAGTTGTTATATTATTGTGACTAGTTAGGGGCATTTTCATAAAATTGACATACATGCGAAAATTGGGTAATAACGATTAAAATCTTTTCCCCCCCCCCCCCCCCCCCCTCTAGATTAATATTAGATCACACCGTTAATTTGTTTCAGGGGTGCTCTGGCTGTGTGGCACACGGCCTCCACACGTGGTGGCCAAGGCATGGCCTTTGGCCATGCTAGTCCCACTCACGCTCCTCTCACATTCTTCAGCCTTATTCAGGCCTCCGAACTTTGATTTTGAATCTATTTTCAGATTATGAATCGTGACTCCCTCACGCATAACGAAGACTACAAAACTTTAACAAATGATTGAGAATTCATCTTGGAAAACGACGACGAAGACAACTCAACGAATAAGAATGCAAAGTAGCGTAGCTACATCGTTTGGATTGGAAACCTCATGAATGAGTAACCGAAATGGCCGAAACTTAATAAGGAATCAAATAAGAACATATTCAAGTCCAAAATACAAGAAACATAAACATATAAACACAATGTTACACAAGTATGCCATATTTACGCGATAGTCATAATCATGCAATTCTACAATGTTTGTCTATAAGAGACCAATGCATGTGCATACTTAAATATGTGTGAATGTGTTATATCAAATGTTTGCACAACAATGCAGGGACACGCATGAATGATTTGTGTGTGTGTGCGCTAACGCCTTACAAGAGGATAGAAGTCTAAGAATACCTTTGACGCTTTCACCTCTTGAAGACGATATTTGCACTAGACGTTGCTCTTCACCTTTGAAGCTTATTTTCCTTCTAAGAACATCCTAAGCAACAACTATTACAAATATAGAGCGTTTTGCAATGGAATCAAGCCGATACAAATCATGAACCTTACATTCCTCCCTATGGGTATCCACCTTGTTGGTATCCACCTTGTTGCTCTCTTTGACGGTATCCACCTTGTTGGTTTCCACCTTAATTGTTTTCGCCATGTTGGTTTCTAGGTTGTGGGTTCAATGTGTTGCTGCTGTTGGACCAAGAGAAGTTGGGATGGTTCCTCCATCCTGAGTTGTAGGCGTTTAAGTAGGGGTTGTTCCCTTGCCCTTGAAAACCCATAGCTTATACTTCCTCTTGCTCTTGTCCTTCATTCATGTCATTGAGTCCTCCACTATCATTGGGTTGTTCACTAGAGCTTGCCTCTTGTCTTCCTAGCATTTTCACCCTGGCCTTGGGAAATCTCATGCTTTCAATGTAAGATGTCAAGGATTCCATCTTCTTGTTCATCCTAGAGATCTCAATAGCGGTTTCCGTGTTAGCACTCACATCAAACTTACCCCCTCTAACACTATTTGCATTTCTTTGTTGAGAGTTTTGTGCTAACATCTCATATATCTCATATATCTCGGCTGCGGACTTTGTATCAAAAGAACCTTCGCAAGCATTATCCACCAACACTTGAGAGAAACATGTGAGGCCATCTTGGAAGCAAGACACCTTGTACTCTTTGGTAAACATGTGAGGAGGGCATTGAGCCAAGGAGAGTTGATACCTCTCCCATGACTCATGGAATATCTCTCCCTCGCTTTCATTGAAGTCCGCAATACAAACTTTCAACTCCATTGTCTTCCTAGTGAGGAAAAACCTATTGAAAAATACACCACACACTTGTCCCCAACTTGTCAAGGATCCCGGCTTATGTCCCATCAACCATTTCATTGCTATAAGTTCCTCAAGTTTGATTGGCTTATTTTGGTGACAAACCACAATTGGGGTTTGTAATGTAAAGGAAGCTTAGGCATTTAAATTGTTGGTGATCAAGCTAAACAAAGGCCATCTCAAGACCTCAAGATGATAAGCACTTCAAAGGTAAATCACTTGTGCTTAATTTACACTGAAGAGACTTAGTTGCACACACACACTTCTCATGTTTGCATATGTATTCATTGCTCTTGTGTGCATTCTTTTCACATTTCACACTTGCACATCTCGCATATATAGATTAAGTGTGAATTGATCATTTGAAAAGAGAAGTTTTCTCTTTACCACTGCATGTACCGCGCCTGGTACACTTGCATAGGCAACAGTCCAAGTTAGGTTCAAAACTTAATGCTTTTGCGCTATGCATACGGCCATGGGTGCATTTGTCTCTGGGGCGGTCTCCACAGTGGCAGACTCCAGAGCCTACACACTTTGTGTACCGCGGCGCAGACACTTGCCCATATCGTAGTACGCACAACGGTTGTGTCAGCCCAAGTGTTTTATAAAATGGCCAAAACGGTAGAGCTTTGTGGTGACCTCATATATAAGTGTCACTTTGTCTCTAGGTCAGTTTACAAGAGTTCAAAATCATATTTTTAACTTATAACTTTTTCTAAGAGAGAAAATCATCCAAGAACTCACATTTGATTACACTAACTCATTTCCATGTACATCAAACATCATCTAGCATCATCTAGGATCATCTAGGATGTATCTTTGCGTGGGTCTTCTTCAACACACATGACTTGGTAAGTTGTTCACTAATTTCATCCATTTTAGTGTCTTACTTAACAAGAAATCTCATTTATTACTTGTATGCATCTAGATTAGATTTTATATACATGATTGAGATTATTGTGTTGATTGATTAAGTTGTTGTATTGTAATAGCTAGGATTTCAAGTTTATATAACATCTAGCTAGTTTATCTCATTGGTTGATTGAGAATGTTTGTGATAGCTATTGTATCTAGGATTGGTTATCTTTTACATAGCTAAGTTGTATGACATGGCATATAGCAAAATTGATATCTAGGATTGTTCTTATTGACATCTTGAAATCCTAGATAAGAATTTAATGTAACCTAGCATTCTTTGCATCTTGAATATCATTATATTCACATAGGTTTTTGATCTCTTCAATGAGAATTAAGTCTTGTGGCTAAGTTGCTTAGTGCGCAAGCAAATGGGTCTAGGTTCACTATTAAAGGCCTGCAGGGTAGTAGTGGTGGGTTAGTGACCGAGAATGGTTGAGGTCAACCTAGGTTGTAAACATCATTATAAGTAGTGGATTCGAGGACCGTGAGTGGCTAACATAGTAGCTCATGAGTTTTTCCCTATTAAGGGTTTCTCACGTAAATCAATCAACGAGCAATTTATTGTTTTCTACACTTAAAATTAGGTTGATTGATTTTTGACTAGATTTGGGTTTTTACTAAATATTGACTAATCAAGAAAAATCGGTAATTAACTCGATTAAAATCTATTAACCCCCTAGATATATTTAGACACGCCGTCATATTTGTTTCAATTTCCAAATGATCGCGCTATGAATGTTCACATGTAGCGCCCCTTATCCTACCTTTTGTGTTCATATTCGAGCACTTTTGTGTGCATAACATGTGTTTTTGTTAAGTTCAGGTAATTTGACCAGTTAGGAAGGTTTTTGCATCAAAGTGGTTAAAAGAGGAGCAAAACCATGAGAAGAAGACACGGCTGGACATAAGCCGCCAGCCAGGGAGCTTAAAGTCGCCAGAAATCATGGCGGGTTCATGAGGTGGGAATATGCTAGCCTTCCCGAAGGTTTGAAGTCGCCATAAATCAAGGCTAGTTGCACGGCGGGTTCTGACGGCGGGAATATGCCAGCCTTCCCGAAGGTTTGAAGTCGCCAGAAAGCACGGTGAGTTCGCGCGGCGGGTTCGTGCGGCGGGAAAGAAGCCGCCTATAGCTTTTCTGAAGCCGCGGCGAGTTCGTAACGGCGGGAAAGAAGGCGCCCCGAAACTCACCAAGGGCACGGCGGGTTCGTGTGACGGGTTTGAACCCGCGGAATGAACCCGTCCAAGGCACGTCTAAAGGCCAATTTGGCATTTCTTGCCTCATTTAAAGAAAAACATATATATACTTCTCTCTCCTGCAGAAAAAAGGTGTGACAAAAAGGGTGAAAAAAATAGCATAGAATAGTTCTTAGTAGTTTTGGGGGTAATTCATCATAGAATAGATTAGTGGTTAAGAAGCTTTCACTTGTAATCTTTGTAGCTAAAAGGTATTGATCTTAGTAAGTACCTTGCTCATCAATCTCTTGAAAGTTATTGTGATCATTTGATTTGTATTGCTGTGGAGGAAGGAGAGATCGGCCTTGATTCTTCGAGGGTAGTATTTCTTTCTTTTGTTCATTCATATGCTATATTCAATGATCATGTGTAACTAAACACTTTGTTGGGGAATTTATGAAAGTATTGATGTAATCACTTATTACCACTTTTTCTTATATGAATCACTTGTGTTTGTATGCTTGAATTAATGAAATCATGTCATATATCTCATAATTCTTAGAAGCATGGAGTTGGTTATTGTAAAATGATGAAATACTAAGTTCATAATGTTTGAATTGAGTATGGTTAGTCAAAACTCCTAGATTAGAATGTGTTTGTTCATACAAAATCCTAAGAATACATTCTATTAATTTAGTTCCACAACTTACATTCCTTGATGATTAATCTGAACCTCAGATGAGATATTAAGTGGATGGTTGAGTGTACCAATTGTATAAATGGAACTACACGAGTGAATTGATCTTTAATGCATTAAAGTGGTTATTTGTGGTACATTATTACTAATTTCATACATTCCCTAGCATCTTAGCTTATCAATTATAATCTTTTATCATCACATTAGTTTCATTCCGTAAAACACTCACTAATTCTAGCATTTACCAGTTACTTGATTTCCCTGTGGACCGATACCCTTACTTTGTACACTATACTAGCATAACGACTTGTACGATTGCAAAGGGTGAAATACTCGCGCGTTCAGTAATATAACCGTGGTAATTTAGAACATATTATAGTGTAAGTAGAGACTCGGTTAGGACGCGTCACCAAATCATTAAGAAGCAATATTGGAAACATCTCATTTGAAGTTGCTCCCTAGTGAGTTGCATGATAGGAAATGTCTCTGTAAGGATTCCCTTTTGTTGATTGGCTTATTTCGTGGTCAAACCACATGTTGGGGTTTGGTTGTAAGGGTAGTCTAGGTCATTAAGGTTGAAGATCAAAGACCCTTTCCAAGACCTCAAGAGGACAAGCACCAAAGGTATATCTTGTGCTTACTTTGGCTTGAAGAGATATAGTTGCACACACACACAACATGCATATCTCCTATTCTTGAATGTTGTGTTTATATTATGTGTGCATTGTGCTTTATTGTTTATTCAATGTCTCTTCTTGCATTAAATTGATTGAATCTTGTTTTATAAAATGCCATAACATGATAGGCATTAGGATGCATTCAATACCCACACTTGCACTTCATGTATGTTAGCTTTTAGTGTGGTGTAATTCGTTTCCCAAAGGATGTTCGGAAACGTCCGCGCGTGCACGTTGATGTGCTTTGTTTTGCGCGATGATCACCGGTGGAGATGCCTTTGGCTTCTCCTTGGTTTCACCATTTTTGGTGAAACGGCGGTTCCGTTCAGCGGCTTGGCCGCCGTTCGAAACCGCCGAATGAGACCTGATTGAAATATTTCTCTCGGGTCCAAAACGGCGGTTGGGATCGGCGGTTTCTAAACCGCCGAACGAAGTCGCCGAAGTTCCCCTGTTCCACTCGGGAGCCATTCGGCGGTTCAATTCGGCGGCTTGGCCGCCGAATGAAACTGCCGATCGTGCGATTTCAGGGGCAAAATTGTCTTTTCACTTGCCCTGTTCTTGATGTCTATAAATATCACACTTTCTCATTATCTGAAAAAGTTATTTGACTCTCAAGAACCCTAATCTTCAAAGATAGATTTTGAGAGAAAATCAAATCAAGAACTCAACTTTAACCACTCAAATCAAACCCCTTTTGCATCAAATTTCATATTGCATCTCCTATGTCTATATAGAGTGCATCCATGTATGGGTTTGCATCATCACAACTTGCTTAGTAAGATTTTGATTAATTTCATCTTATTGTAGTATTTTAAATACCAAGCCATCTCTTTTAAATTACTTGTATGTTTTAGATCATATGCTAAATACAAGAAAAGAGATTATTTGTGATGAATTGATTGAGTGTTGTTTGTGATAGCTAATTAGGCTTTTAATTAATCTTGATTAGCTAAGCTATTTGACATGTCATTTAGCTATTGATATCTAGGGTTGATTTAAATTGAATATATCATCATCCTAGATAAGCATTTAGAGTACCCTAGCTCTTATTGCATTAATTGAATATTCATACATATTCACATAGGGTTGTGCATCTCTTTTGAGAGATTCAAGTCTTGGTCTAGGGTTGCTATTACAGGCCCGCTGGGTAGTAGTGGTGGGTTACAGACCGGGATTAGGCTGTAAACATCATTACAAGTAGTGACTTCGAGGATCAAGCAAATTGGAATAGGGTTGCTAATAAAGGCCCGCTGGGTAGAAGTGAGGGGTTACAGACCGGAGTGTTAGACGAGGTCTACATAGGTTGTAAACTTCATTTCAATTAGTGATTTCGAGTTCCGAGTGTGGCGCACTATACAGCCCGTGGTTTTTCCCAGTGATTGGGTTTTCCACGTAGACATCAAGTGTCATTTATTATTTCCGCATCTTATTACACTTGTATGTATTGTTGACTTGCTAGGGGTATTTTCGTAAAATTGACTTGCATGCGAAAATTGGGTAATAATTAGATAAAATCTATTCACCCCCCCTTTAGCTTTATATATAGAACACACCTCGAGTATTTAATATTCCTTTCAGTCTCAATGATCGCACTATACTCCTTCATAAATTGCTAGCAATCCTCATTCAACTTCCCATAGAAGGAAGGTAAAAGGTTGATGTGCATGCTCCTTAGCTCATATCTCCTTGCAACCGGATCCAAGACAATTGGTGAAGGTTGATTCCCAATTGTTGGCAATGAGTACTCCCCCATGGTCATCCTTTGGCCATAGTTAGTAGGAGTTTCTTGAGTCGCTTCACTTGTAGGAGGAGCTTGTTCCTCCCTCCTAGGATCTTATTCCTCCCTCCTTGGTCCTTGGTCCTTGGTAATTCATATTCGGAACTTGATTCGGAACTTCTTCAAATTCCCTCACAATCCTTCCAACACAGTTAGTTCCTTCCAAAGGTAGGTGTAATCCTCTTCCTAAGGATCTCCTATCGTGCATGCACCTAAACTCCTGTAAATAGAATAGATAAAAGAAAACACAAAAAAGGTAAAAAGAACTTTGAAAAATCTAATAAACCATAAACACTAAGCAATAACTAAGTGCAAGTAGAAGTTAGTAAGCTATCTAATAAGATTATAAACTATAAAGAAAAGTTAATCAATTCAACAATCGCTACCAATTCCCCGACAGTGGTGCCATTTTTTGATGAGGTCGTTTTGTACTCTTCAAAATAATGTATTTATGTGATTGTTAACTGAAAATTGTCACTGGTGTGATTTTTCCAATTAACGATTCAAGTGACTGATATCAAGGTAGATTTCAGTTGGAGGGGTATCAAGTAGTTCGATACCTTTAGCTTCCTAATAAAACCTATAAAAAGCAATGATAATGGTGGGCAAAAATTAATGTAATAAAAGGATCACACGTATAAATCTTTTTTATTGACTACGAATACATGATAGGATTACAATGGAGATTTTAGATAACTATGGTGATGGGATAAAAACACTCAGTTGGCTATGGCGATGGAATTCTCATGCATGTCGATAAGTGGAAAAAATCTCAAGTAGGGTTAGGCACTCAAGTTGCGATCCAATCCCCCTTTCTCTGTGATAATATGATGTATATATAGGTCTTTGTTTCGTGCCCAGCACTCCTCTAAATTCGGTCTTGTGACCTAGAGTTTTTCGGAGCACTCAGTGGTGATTGGCGAGAAGATCGTTTCTTTCCTTCTAGGAATCTAGAGATCTTTTATTTGGCGGACTTCTGATGGAGTTGACTTGTATTTCAAATAGAACTCTTTAACTGGCGGGAAAGAATCCACTTCCTTGTTATTAAAACGTTGTCGTTATGCTTGTCCTTTCTATGTAGCTTGATCTTTGGCGTACCTAATGTTGTCTTGATACTTGGTAGTCCGCTAGCCTGACACTTACTGCTTGGTTGGCTAGCTTTAGGTGGGATTATGGTACTCGGGTATCTTGCCTTCTTCCCATTCTTTTAACTTTGTATGAGTGTATCGGGGTATCGGGGTACTAGGATCCTGCAGCAGTGAAGTCTCTGGAACCTTGTCTTCTATGTTTCCTGATACCTTTTGAGTCTAGGAACCCTTGATCTTGATCTGGACTGGTAGGAAGTTATATCCGGCCAATTTGTGGAGTGGTGGGGTACTGGGATGCCCTTCTATGATGTCTTTCTATCTCGATTTACCTTCTAATGTTGATGGAAAATCCTTCTTTGACCCCTGCCATTTTTGGCGGTTAACAATGATCATTTGAAAACCATGTTTAACCACTTAGGAATCCTTTTAGGATGTTGATCGTGCTCAAAATATTCACATTTAACGCTCCATTTTCCTATCTTTTTGTGCTTGTTTCTCGGGTAAAACTATGTATTTAACGGATAAAATAAGTGTTTCAAGTAAACAGAGGAATTCAGGGGCATTGTTGTCATTTTAGACAATTCAGGGGCAAAAGTGCAAAATTCAGGATTTTATTGAATATTTTGTGAATAAGGGAGAAGCCAGGGGTATAGATTGTAATTCGCCGCACAAAGCACAGCGTCAGCTGCCACGTCACGTGTTAGACGATGCCGTTTTGACCTGCTTACGTCACACTGACGTCAGATTGTCATCAAGCTTCGGCTGACCCGCGCGCCCGACCCGTTTACCAGACTTGACCCGGTTTGACCCGACGTTTGACCCGGCCGTTCTCAGCCATTTTCCAGCCAGTTTTCTGACACCGTTTAGCCAGATCGATAGCCACGAGCCTCCCGGTCACAATGATCCTACTTTCAAGCTCCCATGCAAAGATTTCTATCTCCTCAAAGTCCTCCAAACTTCCATGGAAGTCCAAGCTTCCAAGCTCATCCCAGAGGCTTCCCTCCTGCGAACCAGAACGTCCAATCTCGCCAAAACGCCGCGGTTTCATGCTGTGGGAAAGTACCCGTAGTCCAGAAGGAAGAAACTCGCTGCCGACTTCCAATTCTCCACTGCGAGCTCCGACGGCGGGCACAAACCAGCCAGCCAGGGGTTCTGAAACCGCCTAGACAACCGACTTGGAGGATTTGCTCGTCCAAACCTTCCCCAAATCATTTCCCTATATATATACATCCTTCTCTGACCTAAAACACACCTCCCAAATATCCAAATACCTCCAAATAGTCTAGAGTAGCTTAGATTAGCTTAGTATAGCTTAGAATAGTTTAGTATAACTTAAACTCTCATCAAGAACACCCACTTCACCTTAGTTATTTTATGTAACTAAATATTGATGTTGGGATTTGGTGTACTTGTTATATTATCTATCATATTTGTTGATTGTCTATGTTGAGCTTTAATTCATATATGTGTTGATTGAATTAACAAGTTGATTAACATGTAATATAATTTAGACCATGCATGAATAACTCTTGATGTATGTGTCTTTATTAAAGGTTTTAGACTATCCTAGGTAATCAATAGAAATCAACTAATTGATTGGGTGATTGTACTTGTACACTAATATCCCAACATCTCATCTCTCATTACCACTTTTGCAAGACCATTGCATTAGATGGTAATTAGTTAGTTAGTTAGTTAGTTAGTGTAAATTAGATTAAAAGCAATCTTAGTGTAATTGTAGTTTAGTTAGTTATAATTGATGTAGTGTAATTTAGTTGTAATTTATGCCATCTTAGTATAATTGTAGTTTAATTGCTTACATGCCATCCTCCACCATTTACTTTTCTTGCATGTAAATATGTTGTAATTAGTGTAATTAGTATATAATATATATAAGACTAGAACCGATAAAAGGTACCTCACATCCCTATGGAACGAATCGTACTTGCCGCTATGCGATCGTAACGATCCGTGCGCTTGCGGATAAACACACACGCCCCATTTATTTTACGATAGTTTATAGAACTATCACATGTCCCGCGTGCGCCAATCAAGTTGTTGGCGCCGATGTGGATAGAACCATTGCGGGCTGAAAGTAATTAAATACTCGAGGTGTGTTCTATATATAAAGCTAGAGGGGGGTGAATATATTTTATCTAATTATTACCCAATTTTCGCGTGCATGTCAATTTTATGAAAATACCCCTAGCAAGTCAACAATACATACAAGTGTAATAAGATGCGGAAATAATAAATGACACTTGATGTTTACGTGGAAAACCCAACCACTGGGAAAAACCACGGGCTGTATAGTGCGCCACACTCGGACCTCGAAATCCACTAATTGAAATGGAGTTTACAACCTATGTAGACCTCATTTAACACTCCGGTCAATAACCCCCCACTTCTACCACGCGGGCCTTTAAAAGTGGCTCTAGTCCAATTTGCTTGATCCTCGTAGTCACTACTTGTAATGATGTTTACAGCCTAATCTCGGTCTGTAACCCACCACTACTACCCAGCGGGCCTGTAATAGCAACCCTAGACCAAGACTTCAATCTCTCAAAAGAGATACACAACCCTATGTGAATATGTATGAATATTCAATTAATGCAATAAGAGCTAGGGTACTCTAAATGCTTACCTAGGATTATAAGATGACAATATAATCAATCCTAGATATCACATATAGCTATATGTCATGGCATATAACTTTAGCTAAGTAAAGGATAACCAATCCTAGATACAAAACTATCATATAAAACCCACAAACATTCAAAGGATTAACTAGTTGATTAAAAAACAATCTATCAACCTAGTTATCAATACATCACACAAGAATGTTCATGGCATAGCTTTTAGGCAATAATGACCTAATCAAATAAGCTATGAAAAATAATCTCAATCAACAAATGAGATCAATTAGCTAGATGGCATATGAACATTAAAGCCTAGCTATCAAATAATAACCCAATCAACACATAATCTCAATCTTATATGTAGAAATTAATCTAAACACATATAAGTAAAATATGAGATAAAATTGATAAGTAGAAACACTAATTATGTAAGATAAAAGTGTTCAACAAATCATACCATGTGTGTTGAAGAAGACCCATGCATTAGCATATGCTAGATGAACCTAGATGATGCCTAGATGATGCCTAGATGATGATTTGTGCATGTGGGAATGGGTTTAGAGAATTAAAGATGTGATCTTTTAGGATTTTTCTCTCAAGTCTCTCTAGGGTTCTTGGGATGCAAGACTTGTATTCTGAACCAGAGATAAGGATGTATTTATAGAGATCAAAAATAGGGCAGGTGAAAATACAATTTTGCCCTTGAAACGCACCGATCGGCGGTTTCAATCGACGGCCAGGCCGCCGAATGGCTCCTGAGCGGAACAGGGGAACTTCGGCGACTTCGTTCGGCGGTTTTGAAACCGCCGATCCCAACCGCCGTTTTGGACCCGAGAGATATATTTCAATCAGGTCTCATTCGGCGGTTTCGAACGGCAGCTAGGCCGCCGAACATAACCGCCGTTTCACCAAAAATGGTGAAACCAAGGAGAAGCCAAAGGCATCTCCACCGGCGATCATCGCGCAAAACAAAGCACATCAACGTGCACGCGCGGACGTTTCCGAACATCCTTCGGGAAACGAATTACACCACACTAAAAGCTAACATACATGAAGTGCAAGTGTGGGTATTGAATGCATCCTAATGCCTATCATGTCATGGCATTTCATAAAACAAGATGCAATCAATTTAATGCAAGAAGAGACATTGAATAAACAATAAAGCACAATGCACACAAAATATAAACACAACATTCAAGAATAAGAGTTATGCATGTTGTGTGTGTGTGCAACTATATCTCTTCAAGCCAAAGTAAGCACAAGATATACCTTTGGTGCTTGTCCTCTTGAGGTCTTGGAAAGGGTCTTTGATCTTCAACCTTAATCACCTAGACTACCCTTACAACCAAACCCCAACATGTGGTTTGACCACGAAATTAGCCAATCAATTTAATGGGAATCCTTACACGGGCACATCAGATGTAAAACTTAGTAAAATGGTAAGCAAAGATTCGTTCCACAAGGAATTAGAGTAATACGTTGGATTGATTAACTATTCTATAATGCAATAATGTAAATCATGGATAGTTGGATAATTGTATGGTTTGAGAAACCATCAAGCATGCAAGTAAAGTAAAAGTAACAAAATGTGATAGGAAAAATAGAATGCTCAACAATCTTAGATAAAAGTATGGAATATATCAATTAAGAGAAATGCTAGGGAAATGATGGAGTTGCAAGTGGATTATGTGCAATGCTTTTCAAGCTACTTTAATGAACCAATCTCATACTGTAGGGAAAAATACCGGTCAGCGCAGCGGAAGCGAGACTAAAAAGAGGTTTAGTATATTTAAAAATTTTTCCTTTGATGAACCTTAACCCTTTAATTAGTTAAACATACATATAAAGTAACAAAAAGTAGAATACCTTTTGTCGTGTAATCCGATTAACTTATGTCGATGGTAATCCGCAAGATCTTCAATCCTAGCACGAACGTGAATCACCTAGGAGAGTGGTCTCCCTTTTCTTTGAATTGCATACCTAAGAATGGACAAACAAACTTTCTTTTTCTTATTGTTAGTCACAAAACAACCAAAAGACTACAAAGATTATTCCGGTCACTTTTGAGTTCTCAATCTAATGATCAAAACTCGCGTGAACCTTATTCGATGTTGTACACACAAGCCTATTGATGTATAAGCAATAAGTGTACTATCAAAAGAATAATCTCTTCTCTCTTTTGTCTTGGCCGAATAATCAAACACTTTTCTATGAGTATGAGAAGAAGAAGAAATTGATCTAGTAAACTAGAGGGGGTGACCGAACCCTATATTGTGTGTTATATAGGGTTGGCGAAATCTCCTTGTGATGCTATTAGGGTTGGCCGAAAATCCTCTACAAAAAAGGATTTGTGCTTTACCCTAATTCCCATCAACTTTAGACTCCTAACCCTAATTCAACTCATAAGTGTTTTTATTCTTTTATTGACTTAAAAAAAACTTTCCTATTTGATTAAATAAATAAACCTTATTATTTATTTTCTTACCAAATAAGTCTTTTACTTTTAGTATACTACTACCAATAGTATAACTGTAGGAAATATATTTCCTGATCAGAAAAAGATTTTGTTTCTTAATTAAATAATTAATTAATAAATTAATTAATTCTCATTTAATCAAACAATAAAATAAAATAATATTTTTGACTAAATATTTAGCCTTGCCGCCCCACATTATATATATGGGCCAAATATTATTTTCTTATTTTATTTAATCCATTGGACTTTAAATAAAAAGCCCACAAGTGAACCAGACCCATTCTTACTAAAAGAAACAAGCCCACATGCCTTTCATTAATATATTAATATAATTGATCAACCCATTAAACAAATAATGTGCAAATTATATTCTTAATATATTAAATGCAATTCTAGATGGACCCATAAATTGGTCCGGTAGAATATATCAAGTGATCCATACAAGTCCGTGTGGATTTGGGATCTTAAATAAAGATAGAATAAGAAGATGTTCCTCATTCATACCCTAGACAATCATGTTGGAGATAGTGTATCCTCGTGATTAATATCAGTAATCGCCAAGAGTTCATAGACAGCCTATTACTCTCCAAGTTACCATATTTACTCATATGACCACGTTTTGAACTTGGATATTTTGACTTGTCCAGAAGCCATGTTTTCAATAGTCACTATCGAAAACTCAACATTGAGATTTAATATCCAATTACCTCAAAACATCCATATGATGATATTATACTCTCATTTAATAAATGGAGCCACGATGTCCATATCTATAAATGAAGTCCTCTATCGATTAACAAATGAATATCACCAAACTACCGAGGATAGACTATGCTATATAATCGTACTCATTGATAACTCAAATGATATCACTTGCAACCATAAGTCCATCATTTATCTCAGGATTAAGATAGACTCTCCGATTGTCCTGATAATGAAAAGACTATTATCTATTGACGGTTCTAGATAAAGCTTTTCATTGTGATCCAGTTCAATGGACCCAGTGTACTAGATTCTTTTACTCGAAGACCCTCCGATGATTTTAGACTCATCATATCTCATTTGATCCCACTCAAATGCTAGCAAAAGAATTCTATAACTTTAACAAGATAAAGGTGCCCAACCTTTAACTTAAGTTGTGAACATTATTCAAGACTAACTAAAGAATTATGTCTTCCTCATACATATCTAGATGTACGAACAATTCTTCTTTTCTCATAGTCTTTAAACCTTATGATTATTTACTTTTGACAATTATAATTTTAAACTATAAATGCTATAAGATTTGTTAAACCAAAAATCACTTTATTAATATAAAAAAGATTGTCAATCACAATATTACACTCTTGCTACTGAGCATAATCCTAACACATACTTGTTAACCATTTGTATTCTTAGATGTGTTTAGGTCATCACTATGAACCCTAAACAACTTCCCACCAAAATGCCTAACTAATTAAGGAGAGAGGGTCAAGGTGAGATTGGTTTGTTACAAATCAAGGCTTAGATTATTGTGGTTGATATACTCTCCAATAATCTATCATATTCACTATGTTCCTAATCAATTAAGGATGTCAATCCAAGATTGATTACATAACAAATTATCCTAAACAAGAGTATAATCAACTAGTGGGTATACAATGCCAATCATATAATGAATAGGATCTAGTTATCAAGTGAATAGAACACAAATAGAGATTCAAATACAATATAGCTTAAGCGAAACCCAAATCCAAATGTTCCTCACATCTATCCCCTAGAAAGGGGATTTAGTTACACATAGTTATAATCAAAAGCAAGAAAGTAATAGATAAGGAAATCACCATTGGACCTCCTTCTTTAATGCTTGCTCTTTCTTTCCCTTAGATGCTCATAGTGAAGAGTGGTAGATGAGGATGTTTCTAGATGGGTGGATGTCTAATGGTATGTGACAAAGGTATTTGGATGTAGAGAATAGGAACAGAGGAATGGTTGGGTGAAGTAATCAAGATTTGGTGTTGAGTTTTTGGATGGAAAAGGTGAGTTCAAATATAGAAATGGAGGAATTTAAAAGGGGAATTATGGATGAGAGAATACTAGTCTAAGCTCTGTAAATTCGTGCTAAGATTGTGCTTTCATTTTTTATTCAACTTGGAAGAGAAGAATATTTATAGTGGCTCTCAGATTTGTACTATTAACTGCTAGAAATGCTAATGTGGCAGGGTGTTGCGGTTGCATTGTCAAGGTTTCGAAGACAGCGACACCACCGCGGCAAACGATTACAGATTCTTTGATTTGATTGTCGTGGTTGTGACGATAGCGACATTGGAAAGGCGACAAAGAGATCTGAGATCCTGAGAGTGGTCGCTTGTTAGGTCACATGACGACACAAACAGTGACACAAGACTTGATCATTTTCTTGGGTTTCACCTTCTCTATTGTAGTTTAACTCAAGAGCGACACTCCATCGCAACGACATACCTAATTGATTTTCAAGATTTCATATCTTTGTTGCCTTTTGGTCGCCACAGCGACAGTATCGCGACAACTATTTGGCTTGAGTCTTCATTGCTTCATGCCTTATGTCGCTGTGTGCCCAAGGCGACACCATCAAAGGGCGATAATGCCCTGTTTTTCCCACTTTATGCACATTTTGCATCAAATTCATCTTCTTTTTCACAAATGCCCTTGTGGCACAAATAAACCTGAAACACTTGATTAACGTCGTTAAAACACAAGGAAATGCTCAAGAATCAAGCATTAAGAGAAGGAAATGAGGGTCAAAATCATACCAATTTTGGTTCGATCAAGAAGTAAAGGGCTGGCTTGCTAGCCAATTCCAAATGAAAGATTTTAGAGAGGCAAGTTATGTTCTATGGATCCAATTAATAAGGGATCACAAGAACAAACTATTAGCATTGTCTCAAGTATCGTATATTGACAAGATTCTTGTGTGATTCTCGATGGAGAACTCCAAGAAAGGTAATCTACCTTCTAGGCATGGAGTTCACTTGTTTAAGGAACAGTGTCCTAAGACACCTCAAGAAATTGAGGATATAATACAAGTTCCATATGTGTCAGCAGTAGGCAGTCTCATGTATGCTATGTTAGGCACGAGACATGACATATGCTTCACAGTGGGAGTAGTCAGCAAATTCCAGTCTAACCTAGGATTAGATCATTGGGTGGCTATGTAGCTTATTCTCAAGTATTTTTTGAGAACGAGAAACTATATGTTAGTGTATTCAAAACAGGATCTGATCCCGTTAGGATATATGGATTTTGACTTTTAGATAGACAAGGATTCTAGGAAATCTATGTATGGGTCAGTACTCACCCATGGCGGTGGAGCCATAAAGTGGAGGAGTATCAAGCAATCTTGTAGTGCTGATTCCACCATGGAAGCTGAATATGTAGTAGCTAAATAGACGGTTTGGCTTTGTAAGTTTTTGAGTGATCTGGAAGTTGTTCCAGATTTGGATAAGCCCATGACACTTTATTCTGATAATAGTGGTGTAGTGGCTAATTCCAAAGAACCAAGAAGACACAAAAGAGGAAAAAATATAGAGGGGAAGTATCATCTCATCAGGGAGATAGTGCAGAGAGGAGATGTGACCGTGTCCAAGATCGCATCGCAAGACAATCATGCTAATCCATTTACAAAGACCTTAACGGCTAAAGTGTTTGATGGTCACCTAGATGGTCTGGGATTACGAGACATGTCTCACATGCTATAGTGCAAGTGGGAGATTGTTGGGATTTATGCCCTAAAGCTTGTAATTTGTAAATGTTATAAATTCATTAATAAAAGAAGTAGTTTTTTCATTCAATTAACATGACTCATACGTTTATATTATATGTGCTAACATCCAAGATTGCTAGATGTAATCTCAAACTGAGTATATGGATGCCATATACAGAGGAATTCATTTCGAGACATGCAATCTAAAAAGTCCGTAGAAAGCAAATAAAGCTGGGTACTTTATTTGTAGTTAATCTACAACTGCGGTCTATTCTGTAATGTATGGTGGTCTTATCCAAGACTACTTATATGGTGTTATGAGAATAGAGGCACCTTATATGATGTGATCAGATAGGATTAGGCCACGATTTATATGAATCTATCACTAAGATTCGGTAGTTGAAAAGATTCATATATATCGACAAATGATGGCTGTATATGGGTGATCTAAATCCTGAGTGTTTTACTGACTCCTTTGAGTTAGATCGTGTTTCTTGAAACACCATGGGTGAGATCGGAGTATCATTCCCGATCAATAACTTCATATCTTGGAATCACGGTTTGGCTTGTGGCTGGGAAGGTATGCACACAATAGTGAAATCCACTCCTACTTGCGAGAAGTAGATGAGTAGTTCCCTTAAGGGATGATTCGGGACTTGAACGATTAAGAGCGCTCTCCTTCTTCCATAAAGGAATGAAAGATATAATCATTCATTAAATAATCAATGGTATTAAAAGGAAAAGATATAATTAGAGAGGTATAGCGGACTTTATGACTTAGCTCTAATTATGAACTACTTGTTGAGGATCATACCATATGTAATAGCTATATCGATGGACACTGATAATTTGGTAGTGTAAAACATCTACAGTTACGAGAGTAAAACCTTGGGTTTTTAGTGGAATAACTCCGAGGTTAATAATAGTCAAATATTAATTAAAGAGTTTAATTAATTTTTCTAAGTATTATTGGAGCTCAAAACTGTGGGTCCATTAGGTCCCCTTACTAGCCCTTTACGATTTATAGTAACAGGCTCATGGAGAATTGGATGGTCCAATTAATTATGTTACGAAAGTAACTTAAATATGTTGTGGGAATTAATTGAATGATGTGATTATTTAATTAATATATTATTTAATTGATGATCTATGATACTTATAATAGTCTAACTCTTTCCTGGACTCCAAGGAATCGAGACAAGGCTCTGATACCAGTCGGGTGGCAGGTACCCCTGGGGTGCCTCTCTAGAGTTTTTTAATGTTTTCCCCACAACGGCGGCCTAACCACGGCCTAAACAGGGTATTAACATTTCAACCATCTAGAGGCAGACAGGGACCTTAAGCCTAAAAATCTCATCTTCTGATGTGCAGGATCCTCAACTAGAGGCAAGCACAGAGCATACTGAGATTATTACAGACTTTTACTTATATCATAGACAGGCAGTCGAAGGAAGAAGAGGAAGTAATTTAGAAAGACATTATAACACGAAGGAAATATTTATTGATTTTTTCTTCTTCTGATTTTTACAATGGACGAACTCTCCTTATATAGAGGGAGAGATAGGGTACATCCAAAATATACACAGGAGAAACCAGCAACATGGCTGACATAAAGAAAATTAGAGGGGCCATCGGCCTATCATAATTACAAGCTAACAAACAAAGCAGTACATGATAGAGATAAGATCAGTCAGCTGAAGCGGATAAGATCACGAGCTTCAAACTCGGGCTAGTGGGGGACACATGAGCTATAATCACGGACTAGATAGATTACAAGTGGTATGATATTCATCATCTGAGTCCTAGGCTCTACAGATGGAGCAGGGCCAAGCAAAATCAAAGGGGTCCTGGAGTCAATCATGTAGGAATCTTGAAAAGGGTTCCAACTCTGAGTGGGGTCTCTAGGGACACCATGAAGGATGAAAACTTCGTCGGTGGAGACGTTATTAACATAACAGAGGAAATTGAGCAGTGAGATTTGGAGATTTTTAGGATACATCCTTGGATAGTCATAAGTGGTGTGCCATTCATAACTAGTGTTAGCTGTCCATAAGAGCCGTTTGTGGGGGTTGTATCTGTAAGGCCTATGAAGAATCCATATACAGCAGACAGAGGCAGCCGACTCATAATCAAGCTTCCAAAAGGTTATATTGTCCCATAAGCTTAATGAGTTCTGTTTTCCAGTTTTTCGAGGACGTGAACCATTGGAGGAAAATCCATAACAGAGAGTTTTGTTGGGAAGGATCATGGAGGTGTCCATATAAAGCCTTAAGTGGGAAAACTATGGCATGATGATGTAGAACTGATAGACACCAGAGGAACCAAAGGAGTTGATGGGAGAAGTAATAGAATGGAGGCATTATGAACGGATCAAGAAATGGTCTGGCTAGGTTGTTGACGGTGTGATGACAATCTTGACTATTAATGAGGGATAGGTAGACCGGAATATGAGCCTTGGCAAAAGTCTGGATTTGATCTAGAGAAGGTTGATGATTCAGTGGCAATGTGGCCATGAGTTCTGGTGGAAATGAATAATCAGGTGTGGCTGGTGAGGATGATGAAGGACCAGAGGATGATGAAGGACCAGCAAGAGAAGTCATGAAGATAAGAGGATAATGACCTGTGGGTGTAATGAGATGAGTGAGTGAAGGCCTGGAGAGCATATCAGCAATTATATTATGGTGACCTTTCACGTGGCGAACAGTGAAGTCATAGCGAGCAAACCAATCTTTGAGTCTCAAAAGGAGAGGATTGGGAGGAATCTTGTTGCGAAACTCAAGTATCTTTGGGAAGGATGAGTTGTCCATTTCAACAATAAAGTTTCTTGTTCTGAGGTGAAAATCCAACTTTTGGATTCCATATTTGACAGCAAGAATCTCTTTATAGACAGTGTGATAATGCTGTTGGGCATCTTTGAATTTGCCACTAGCATGACCACAGTATCTTCTTTGACCATCTCGGTCTTCAATGAGGACGCTTCTTGAGTAGTGTGGAGAGAACTGAGGTGTAACGACTGACATGAGGAATAAAGTCTCTAACATAGTTGATGATACCAAGGAATTGTTAAACCTGTTTCACACTGAGATCGGAATCAGGGACGTCCAACAATCGGACAGCCAAGTGAGAACCAGGATGGTATTGTCCGTTAGAGATGTGCATTCCAAGAAATTCAATCCCGAATTTGCCAACTATGCTTTTCTTTTCAGAGAGCATGATACCATAGTGATGAACAATGTCATGTAACTATTGAAGAAGAATATTGTGTGAGGTATCATCTGGAGAGAGCAGGAGAATGTCATCAATGTATATGAGGGCTGAGTGTAAGAGGGGATGGAAAATCCTGGTAACGGCCTTTTGGAAAAGGGATGGAGCAGTTTTTAGACCAAAAGGAAGAATGGTCCATTGGTATTGCACATTGGGAAGACAGAATGCTGTCTTATACCTTTCATCAGGATGAATACCAATTTGCCAGAAGGCACCTTTAAGATCAAATTTTAAGAAGATCGCGGCACCTAGAAGCTGGGAAAATAAGACATTTAGCCTGGGAACAGGGAACTTGTCATCTCTGAGAAAAAGGTTGAGAGGTTTGGAATCCATGACTAACCTCTTGTTTCCTCTGAGCAATTCGGAGCGTTTTTCAACGTAAAAAGTTTGACACGCCCAAGGGGAAGAGGTATGTTCAATCAGACCTTGACGAAGGAGTTCATTGCACTCTGCATTGGCCAGCTGGAGGTCTGATGGGGACATGCCGGAGTGGGTAGCCTTGGTAGGATTAGTATCTTCATTGAGCTTAAAAGGGAGCTTAATAAAGAAATCAGGATTTTTCCACAGAGGAGAAGAATGAGAGAAAGTGGCATGGCTGTCAGCACAAAGCAGGAGAAGTTTATTCTGGATGTGTTCAAAAGGGGCTTGGATTTCAGAGAGCGGGAAAATCTTTGGAATGTCAGAAAAGGCTTTGAAATTCTTTTTGTACCGAATCCCTGAAGGAAGAATCCGGAGGGATTTACTTTGGTAGAAGACATCCCAGCCTAGGAGGATGTCTTTATCCGGGAGAGGAGTGCCGATGACTTGGACCCAAAGAGTAAAGGATGGAAAAAACTGAATACCAATTTTTTTTCTGGAAATCAAATTAGTAGAAAAAACTTTTCCATCCGCGGCTCTGAAATGCTGAACTTGAGTTTTCCAAAATTCCGGAGGAAGGACCTTCGGGTTCATTATCGTGGTGTGAGAACCTGTGTCAAAGTAGGCGATGACATCAATCGGTTTGGAGTATTTGTCAAGTAAAATCTGAACCGGAGCTTGGAGACCGGAATGAGAAACGAGTTAAGTAGCCTAATAGGATTCTAAGATAGAACTGTAGTCTGAGGAAGAGCCAGAATATTCTGAGTCAGAAAGATCTTCTTGGAGAACAAAGGTTGTGGTGTGATCTGCCTTATCCTATTCAGAGAAGATGGATTCAATGTCTGCATCTAACGGAACTTCATCAGCAATGTCTTTTAACTGCTGAACTAGTCTGGCAGACTTTGCTTTTTTGTTGGGACATTTCTTTGCATAATGTCTGGGTTTGCCACAGATGTAGCATCGTTGGGATTTATTCCATCCTCGTTTTGCTTTCTTTTTGAGGAACTTGAATCTTTTAGAGCTACCTTTTTTGTTCTTGAAGTGTTTGAAATGATTCTTCTTCTTAGTCTTGCAGGTGTAGGAGTCTAAGGATTTGCACTTGATCTGGAGAGAATGTTGTTTGCATTGGGACTGTAGTTTCTTGCCTTCTGTGAGCATCTTGGAGAAGAATCTTTGAGTGGCACAGAGTTTATCAAGGGAGCTCAGAGCATACATGTGGAGTTCACCTAAGGATGTGTCATTGAGAGAACGTCCTGAGGTGTCTATTTTTCTTTGTATTTCATCTTGGAGATCATTAGGAAGAGAGTTGACATAGACTTGTTTAAGATTATGATCATTAATACCACCCAGAATGTGATTCCTTTGAGACATTCGTTTATAATGAAATGCGATGTCTTTCCTATTGAGTGAGCAGCAACGCATGTCAAAGAATTCTTGTCTAGCCTGCTTATGTAGGGAAAAATACCGTAGTACATGCAGCGGAAGTGAGACTAAAAAATAGATTTAGTAACTTTTAAAATTTTTCCTTTTTATGAACCTTAAACCCTTTAATCAATTAAACATATATATTATCTAACAAAAGAAGAATACCTTTTGTCGCGTGATCCGATTGACTTACGTCGATGGTAATCCGTAAGATCTTCAATCCTAGCACGAACGTGGATCACCTAGGAGCGTGGTCTCCCTTTTCTTTCAATTGCAAACCTGAGAATGGACAAACAAAGTTTTCTTTTTCTTTGTTAGTCACAAAAACAATCAAAAGAAGACTAAGATTTTCCGGTCACTTTTGAGTTCTCAATCTTATGATCGAAACTCGCGTGAACCTCAATCGATGTTATACACACAAGCTTATTGATGAACAAGCAATTAGTGTACCATCAAAGAATAATCTATTCACTCTTTTATGTTTTAGTAGAATCAAAATAATGCTCTCTATGAATTAAGAAGAAGAAGAAGAAAATTGTCTCTCAAGCACAATCCATGCAGTGGCCGAATTCTATAAGTACACATATATAGGTGGCCAAATTTATTTTTTTTTCTTTCCATTAGGGTTGCCGAAAATAATACACCAAAAGGGACTAGGGTTGCCGCAATACTCAAGCCAAAAAAAGTTTGTATTGCACCCTAATTCCTATTTAGTTTAAGACTTCAAACTCTAATCCAACTCATAGATCTTTTATTCTTTTATTTGACTAAATAAAAAGACTTCTTATTTGATTAAATAAATAAAATTAATTATTTATTTTCTTACCAAACAAGTCTTTTAATTTTAGTATACTACTACCAATAGTATAACTCTAGGAATCATATTTCCTAATCAGAAAAGATTTGTTTCTTAATTAAACAATTAATTAATAAATTAATTCATTCTTATTTAATTAATAAATTAATTAATTCTTAACAATGAAACAAAATAATATATAGGCTAATATATTAACCCTTGCCGCCCCACTTGTCTAAAATAGGGCCTTATATTATTTTCTCATTTCATTTAATCCATTGGACTTTAAATAAAAAGCCCACATGTGAACCAGACCCATTCTTACTAAAAGAAACAAGCCCACATGCCATTCATTAATATATAAATATAATTGAGCAGTCCATTACATAAATAATGTGCAAATTATATTCTTAATATATTAAATGCAATTCTAGATGGACCCTTAAATTGGTCCAGTAGAATATATCAAGTGATCCATGCAAGTCCGTGTGGATTGGGGATCTTGGCAGGCTATCTAAATTTAAGCTTCAATAGACATAACCTAATCACAATCAACAAATGATTCACTTAGGTCCGATCCATTAATTTTAACTCATTCCACTAAAGAGCTAAAATTGAACTCTTAAATAAAGATAGAAAAGGAAGATGTTCCTCATTCATACCCTAGACAATCAAGTTGGAGATAGTGTATCCTCGTGATTAATATCAGTAATCGCCAAGAGTTCATAGACCGCCTATAACTCTCCAAGTTACCATATTTACTCATATGACCACGTTTTGAATTTGGATATTTTGACTTGTCCAGAAGCCATGTTTTCAATAGACACTATCGAAAACTCAACGTTGAGATTTAATATCCAATTACCTCAAAACATCCATATGATGATATTATACTCTCATTTAATAAATGGAGCCACGATGTCCATATCTATAAATGAAGTCCTCTATCGATTAACAAATGAATATCACCAAACTATCGAGGAGAGACTATGCTATATAATCGTATTCATTGATAACTCAAATGATATCACTTGCAACCATAAGTCCATCATTTATCTCAGGATTGAGATAGACTCTCCGATTGTCCTGATAATGAAAAGACTTTTATCTACTGACGGTTATAGATAAAGTATTTCATTGTGATCCAGTTCAACGCACACAGTGCACTAGATTCTTTTGCTCGAAGACACTCCGATGATTTTAGACTCATCATATCTCATTTGATCCCACTCAAATGCTAGCAAAAGAATTCTACAACTTTAACAAGATAAAGGTGCCCAACCTTTAACTTAAGTTGTGAACAATATTAAAGACTAACTAAAGAATTGTGTCTACCACATACATATCCAGATGTACGAACAATTCTTCTTTTCTTATAGTCTTTAGACCTTATGATTATTTACTTTGACAATTATAATATTAAACTATAAATGCTATAAGATTTGTTAAACCAGAAATCACTTTATTAATATGAAAAAGATTGTTAATTACAACATTACACTCTTGCTATTGAGCATAATCCTAACAATCTCCCACTTGCACTATAGCAAATGTGTCATATGTCTTAAGCCCATGTTCTCTAGATGCCCATCGAAACTCTTCTGAGGTAGAGCCTTTGTGAAGGGATCCGCTAGATTTTCTGCTGACGCGATTTTGGTAATCGTCACGTCACCTCTTTGAACAATCTCCCTTAAAAGATGATACTTTTTTTCAATGTGTTTTCCTCTCTTGTGACTTCTTGGTTCTTTCGAATTAGCCACTGCTCCACTATTGTCACAGTAGATAGTGATCTGCTTATTCGCACTAGGAACCACTTCCTAGTCAATCAAGAATTGGCGGAGCCAAACAGCCTCTTTGGCAGCCTCGTATGCAGCAACATACTCAGCTTCCATGGTGGAATCAGCAATACAAGATTGCTTGATACTCCTCCATATGACTGCTTCTCCTCCAATAGTAAACACGGCCTCCGATGTGGATTTTCTAGAGTCAGAATCTGATTGGAAATCAGAATCTGTATACCCAACAGGAATCAAATCCCCTCCAGAGTATACAAGCATATTATCTCTTGTTCTCTTGAGATACTTGAAAATATGCTTGACTGCCGTCCAGTGATCAGGACCAGGTTTTGATTGAAACCTGCTAACTATGCCAACAGCAAAACAAATATCTGGTCTAGTACAGAGCATTGCATACATGAGACTTCCAACTGCCGAGGCATATGGAACTCTACTCATGAATTGCTCTTCATGCTCATTCTTAGGAACTTGTTCCTTAGAAAGCTTGATTCCATGTCTGAAAGGTAACATACCTTTCTTGGAATCCTGCATGGAAAACCTAGACAAGATCTTGTCTATGTATGAAGCTTGGGATAATGCAATCATTCTATTCTTTCTATCCCTTATTACTTGGATACCTAGAATAAAACTTGCTTCTCCTAAGTCCTTCATATCAAATTGTTTTGCTAACCATTCTTTTACTGACGTCAATACACCTACATCGTTTCCAATGAGTAGTATATCATCAACATAAAGAATCAGGAAAACCAACTTGTCGCCTTTAATCCTTTTGTATACACAAGGTTCGTCAGGATTCTGAATAAATCCAAAACCTTTGACAGATTGATCAAACCTTATGTTCCAGGATCTGGATGCTTGCATTAATCCATATATGGATTTCTGCAACTTGCATACCTTTTCCATTTGGCCCTTTTCAATGAATCCTTCTGGTTGCATCATGTAGATGCTTTCGTCAAGACTTCCATTAAGGAAAGCTGTCTTGACGTCCATTTGCCAAATCTCTAGATCTAAAGATGCTGCAATGGACAAGAGTATCCTAATGGATTTAAGCATGGCCACAGGAGAGAAGGTTTCCTCGTAGTCGATACCTTCTTTCTGTGTATACCCTTTAGCTACCAATCTAGCTTTAAAGGTTTCCACCTTTCTATCCATACCTCTTTTCCTCTTGTATACCCACTTGCACCCAATGGGTTTTATCCCTTTAGGCAAGTCTACAATGGACCAGACTTTCTTATCGAACATAGATTCAATCTCAGATTGCATTGCCTTTTGCCAATGGCGACTATCAACATCCTCCATTGCTTCCTTATACGTGTAGGGATCATCGTCGTCCGGGAGATTCTCCACTGATTCTCCCAGACCGATGTATCTTTCGGGTTGTGTTCTAACCCTCCCACTACGACGAGGAATGGTAGGTTGTCGATCTTGTGTTGGATCGGAACTTACAATTGGGTTAGGTTGTGTAACCTCTCGTGGAATTGTATCTCCTGACATCTCATTCAGGACAATTCTACTTCTAGGTACAAAATCATTCATATAGTCCTTTTCCAGAAATTTAGCATTTATCGAAACAAATACTTTAAGACCTGAAGGACTATAGAAATAATATCCTTTAGTTTCTTTTGGATACCCTACAAATATACATGTTTCTGAACGGGACTCCATCTTTTCTGTCTTTCCTTTTAACACATGCGTAGGACAACCAAATATCCTTAAGTGTTGTAAACTAGGCTTGCGCCCAGTCCACAACTCATGCGGTGTTTGAGGAACTGACTTAGATGGTACATCGTTTAGAATGTATATAGCAGTTTGTAAAGCATATCCCCAAAAAGAAATAGGAAGTGTTGAATAACTCAACATAGACCTAACCATATCCAAAAGAGTTCTATTTCTCCTTTCTGCCACCCCATTCTGTTGAGGTGTTCCTGGTGCAGAAAACTGAGAAACTATCCCATTATCAATAAGATATTGCTGAAACTCACCAGATAGATATTCTCCATCACGATCAGATCTCAAGATTTTTATGTGTTTCTCAAGCTGATTTTCTACTTTAGCTTTGAATGTGAAACAAATTATAGCATGGTGTGTATAAAACTATCTAGAGGGGGGGTGAATAGATTTTAAGCTTTTTACCCAATTTTTCGTGTTAGTCAAAATTACGAAATTACCCCTAAATAGATAAAGCAATAAATCAAGTATAAAATGCGAAAATTAAATAACACTTGATTTTTACGTGGAAACCCTCACGGGAAAAACCACGGGCTAGTAAGTAAGCCACACTCGAACCTCGAATCCACTAAATGTGTAAACAATTACAACCTAATCCCGGAAGTAATCACACACCTACCTAATCCCGGTATGAGTGAACCCAGTCCAATTTGCTTGCGATCTAAGCAACCTAATCCCGGATTCTACACATAAGACTTACTTTCTCTATGAAGAGAATAACAACCCTAAGTGAATATATGAATATCCAAATGCAACATAGAGCAAGGGAAACCCTATATGCTTATCTAAGATGATTAATATGCAATTAGAACAATCCTAGATATCAAAACTAAATGACATGTCAAATAGTTTAGCTAATCAAGATTAAGCACAAAACTTAATTAGCTATCACAAAAAAAACTTCTCAAACATACATCATACTAATCTCAAACTTGTATTCAAAGTATATAAAATAACATACAAGTAATTAATTGAGATTGCTAGCTAAGAGAAACACAAAAAATGTAAGATATTAGTGAAAAGCTTACCAAGCAAAGTATGATGAAGAATCCATGCAAGATGACATCTAGAAGATCAAGCATGATGCTAGATGATGATTGATGATCATGAAAAAGTGTTTGAGTAATAAAAAATGAGTTCTTGGAATTTTTCTTCTCTTTGAAAAATATCCTAAGTATAATTCTGAATATGAACTCTCTTAATTGACCTAAAGACAAAATGGCATATATATAGGGGGCCAAATCAAAGTGTGGTTGTTTAAGTAAGTTTCAAAGAAACGCGCCGATCATGACCGCCGAATTGAGCTCGTGAAGAACAGAGCATAAACGGCGGTTCATTCGGCGGTTTCGTGACCGCCGATCCCAACCGCCGAATCAAACCAGAGAGATTAAAATCAATCAGGTATGAACGGCGATTTCGAACGGCGGTTTCGTGACCGCCGATCTTAACCGCAGAAATGCTTCAGACCAATCTGGACTGAAACGGCGGTTTCATTCGGCGGCCAGGCCGCCGATCACCTAGAAAGGTGAAAACCAAGGAGAAGCCAAGGGCATTCTCCATAGGCGGTCCTCGCGCTAAACCAAGCACATTCTAGTGCATGCGCGGACGTTTCCGAAAGTTATCGGGAAACGAATTACACGACAACAGGACACAATTACACACAACAAAATATAATAAATAAGTGCAAGTGTGAAGTGTGACAAGTGAAGAGAATGCACACATATGCAATGAATGTTAAGTGTGTGTGTGCAACTAATCTCTTCAAAGAAAAGTAAGCACATAGAAATTTACCTTCGGTGCTTATCAACACGAGGTCTTCAAAGGGCTTCGAACAATAAGACCGATACTTAGGCTACCCTTACAAAGAACCCCAACATGTGGTTTGTCCACGAAATGAGCCAATCAACAAATGGGAACCTTACAATCTCCCCATTTGGCTATTTCGTGACAAAACCACCACTCACATTGATTCCTCACAAAGAAATAGAAACTACGGGACAACTATGATATTCTACAACACAAAGAGATAAGAAAATAAAACTTCAAGTCTTCAATCTCTTGTAGAATAATCAAGCTCTGTAAATAAGATTTCTATGTTTTCCAATACAAGTGAAATGTGAGATTAATCAAGTGATATCAAAACAAGCATTTGCATTTTTAGAATGTAGGCACAACATTACAAAATATATTCAATGTATGATAAATGCAATGCTCCCCCTCAAAGGGTTACTCCCC
Source organism: Acer yangbiense (assembly GCA_008009225.1). Classification (NCBI taxonomy): domain Eukaryota; kingdom Viridiplantae; phylum Streptophyta; class Magnoliopsida; order Sapindales; family Sapindaceae; genus Acer; species Acer yangbiense. Next base: position 31,101,116 of record CM017766.1, on the reverse strand, counting down.
CTCAATGTGTTATCTCCCCAATGTGCACAATTGCAACACCAATTTGCATCTCCCCTTACCATATATTACTCCCCCTTTTTGTCATGATATAGGCAAAGGAGTAGTCCCCAACCGGGTCACTCATAGTAACGAGAGATAGTAGCATGCAAGATTTGCATAATTAATATAAGTCACTTTATGCATCTCAATTAATCGGAGAGAAACAAGGAGATTTATTTGAGAGAAAATGTGTGAATCAAACATGTTTTGCATACAAGACATGTAGCATTCAAGTCCAAGATACAATGGTATTTGGCAAAGCAAATGACAAAGGTTTCTAATAGGAATTCAAACCAATTTCACCAATGTCATGAGTAAAGCAAGGATATAGAATACATTGATTTCAATTTAAGAGCAATTATATCCAACTTTATAAGCGAAACATGGCATGAGCAACTTTGCACCCTTTTTATTTTTCCAGATAAGATATCCGTATGATAATAGCCATGTTTAACCAATAAAAACAGAGAGACACTTGGAATATAAATTCCTTTGAACGGATACAAGATCCTTTATTCATTTTGAGTCTCATTAGCTTTCACACAAGTTTTGCATTTTTAAGAATATGCAATCATCAATTCATGCTTTTCATGTGAGCATGTTATATGAATTTCATGCCTTTTCATTTGACATTAGCATGTTATTAAAGAATCATCATGTCATGGAGATAATCATAGGTCATTCAAATCATACTTCCTATATACATCTCCTAGTCCAAAAATGCATGTTTGAACATAAATATGACATGGATTGTAAACAAGCAAGGTTCACAATTATTGAATTGAAAACATATATACATATGTGCAACCAAGCTTACTCAAGCAATTAAAAGAAGAGGCATAAGATATTTCAAATTTTTTGCAAGTGACAAGAATGCAAACTAGCTCTCTTTGCTTGAGTTCCCCATATGGGGTCAATCATAGAACATCACTCCACAAGACATATCCCAATAGATCTACTAAGAATTTTAAATCGAGTAGCATCTAAGGGTTTAGTAAATAGGTCCACAAGTTGATCATTAATACCTACATGTTCAAGTACTATGCATTTATTTTCAACAAGCTCTCTAATGAAGTGATGGCGGATGTCAATATGCTTAGTTCTAGAATGTTGCACCGGATTCTTGGAAATATTAATGGCACTCATGTTATCACAAAAGAGAGTGAGAGTACCTTGGTTGAATCCGTAATCTACTAGCATTGGCTTCATCCATATAAGTTGAGTGCATCCACTCCCCGCGGCTATGTACTCGGCTTCCGCCGTGGACAAGGAAATCGAGTTTTGCTTCTTGCAAAACCAAGACACCAAGTTGTTGCCTAGAAAGAAGCAACCGCCCGATGTGCTCTTCCTATCATCACAATTTCCTGCCCAATCCGCATCACTATATCCTACAAGACTAGGATTAGTGTCAAATGAGTACCAAATCCCATAGTTGGAAGTCCCATTCACAAAGCGAATGACTCTCTTAACCGAAGAGAGATGGGACTCCTTGGGATCGGATTGGTACCTAGCACAAACTCCTACACTGAATGATATATCGGGCCTACTTGCGGTCAAATAGAGCAAGCTCCCTATCATGCCACGATATAAGGTTTGGTCCACACTTTTACCGCTAGCATCCTTGCTTAGCTTCAAAGTGGTGCTCATAGGAGTGTCACAATGTTTGGCTTTTTCAAGACCAAACTTCTTCACAAGGTTTTTGGCATATTTGGCTTGGGTTATGAAAATCCCATTATCTAGTTGCCTAATTTGCAAACCTAGGAAGTAATTAAGCTCACCAAAAACACTCATCTCAAATTCATGAGACATAACATCAACAAATTGTTGGACCTTGGTGTTGTTGGTGGAGCCAAACACTATGTCATCGACATATATTTGAGCTATGAAAAGCTCATCATTGTCTCTCTTGATGAATAGTGTCTTGTCAACACTACCTCTTGTGTAGTTATTGTCAACAAGAAATTGAGTGAGGCGCTCATACCAAGCCCTCGGTGCTTGTTTCAACCCATATAGTGCCTTCTTGAGGCGATAGACATGGTTGGGGTGGTGAGCATCCACAAACCCCTTGGGTTGTTCAACAAACACTTCCTCTTGCAAGAAGCCATTGAGGAAGGCACTCTTGACATCCATTTGGTGCAATTTGAACTTATGCACACAAGAAATGGACAAGAAAAGCCTAATAGACTCTAAACGGGCAACGGGAGCAAATGTCTCCTCAAAGTCGATACCCTCAATTTGAGAGTACCCTTGTGCCACAAGTCTAGCCTTGTTCCGCACTATGTTGCCATCCTCATCGGATTTGTTCCTAAATATCCATTTAGTGCCTATGACATTAGTGGTCTTAGGCCTAGGAACTAGAGTCCAAACCTCATTCCTTTCGAATTGGTTTAGCTCTTCTTGCATGGCAAGAACCCAAAATTCATCATTTAAGGCTTCTTCAACCTTTTTGGGTTCAATTTAAGAGGTGTAGCATGTGTAGCTAATAAGATTAGCAAGTTGACGTCTAGTCCTAACACCCTCATTAACCTCTCCAATGATATCTTCTTTATCATGGAGTTTCCTAACCCATGGAGCGGGTTCTTTAGAGTCCAAGAGAGGAACTCTATCAATAGGTTGTGTAAGGATTCCCATCAATTGATTGGCTTATTTCGTGATCAAACCATATGTGGGGATTCTTTGTAAGGGTAGTTTAGATGTTATTGTTATTGCTTAGGCCCTTTGAAGACCTCATTATTGACAAGCACCAAAGGTAATACTCTAAGTGCTTACTTGTCTTGAAGAGATAGTTGCACACACTCACAACTCATGCATATGTTTAATCTTTGTATGTTGTGTTTCTTTTTGTTGTGCATCAATGCCTATTTACATCTCTTCTTGCTTGTTTTTATGATTGCATCTTGTGTTTATAACATCATAGCATTTAGGCTTTTAGGATGCATCTTAGTTTACCTTTGTTCCCCTTGCATGATTGCTTGTGGGGTTCAAAGTTGTGGGCTGTGCGCTGGTCCACTTGCGCCTGTCGTCCAGCGCCGCTCACCGGCGCAAAACGCCCAGTGGCGTGCCGCTGGTCGTGCGCTGGTCTACACCAGCGCAAGGCCACCAGCGCTGATCGCCCAGTATGGCTCCGCTAGTCTGGCGCATGTGTGAGCGCTGGTCGTCAAGCGCCTGTGCAAATTTTGCCTTTGCGCTGGTCGTGCGCCTGTCGTCCAGCGCAAGTCCACCAGCGCACACAGCAAATTCTGGTGCGTTTTTCAAAACGACCACACTTCACTTATGGCTCCTATATATATAAGACTTTGACTTTAGGTCAGCCAAGAGAGTTCATAATCTGATTTCATACTTAGAATATTTTTCAAGAATAGAAAAATACAAAGAACTCATCTTTAACCACTCAAATCAAATCCTTTGTGCATCAAATTTCATATTGCATCTTCTATGTCTATATAGAGTGCATCTATGTATGGATTTGCATCATCACAACTTGCTTGGTAAGATTTTGATTAAGTTCATTTTATTGTAATATTTTTACTACCAAGCCATCTCTTTTAATTTACTTGTATGTTTTAGATCATATGCTAAATACAAGAAAAGAGAATTAATTGTGATGAATTGATTGAGTGTTGTATTGTGATAGCTAATTAGGTTTTTAATTAATCTTGATTAGCTAAGCTATTTGACATGTTATTTAGCTATTGATATCTAGGGTTGATTTAAATTGAATATATCATCATCCTAGATAAGCATTTAGAGTACCCTAGCTCTTATTGCATTAATTGAATATTCATACATATTCACATAGGGTTGTGCATCTCTTTTGAGAGATTCAAGTCTTGGTCTAGGGTTGCTATTACAGGCCCGCTGGGTAGTAGTGGTGGGTTACAGACCGGGATTGGCTGTAAACATCATTACAAGTAGTGACTTCGAGGATCAAGCAAATTGGAATAGGGTTGCTAATAAAGGCCCGCTGGGTAGAAGTGAGGGGTTACAGACCGGAGTGTTAGACGAGGTCTACATAGGTTGTAAACTTCATTTCAATTAGTGATTTCGAGTTCCGAGTGTGGCGCACTATACAGCCCGTGGTTTTTCCCAGTGGTTGGGTTTTCCACGTATACATCAAGTGTCATTTATTAATTCCGCACTATATTACACTTGTATGTATTTTTGACTAGTAGGGGTATTTTCGTAAAATTGACATGCATGCGAAAATTGGGTAATAATTAGATAAAATCTATTCACCCCCCCCCCCCCCCCCCCCCCCCCCCCCCCCCCTCTAGCTTTATATAGAACACGCCTCTAGGACTTTCAATTGGTATCAGAGCGGGTTCCTAGATATACTTAGGTGATCCTTTGCTCTTTGTTGGTGTGTTTTTGCATTTTGTATGTTTGTTTGATTTCTTCATACATTTTGCATTCATTCAACGCAAACACTATGAGTGATTTTGTGAGACAAGAAATTGACTCCGTTGAGGAGATGCCTCTCTTACTAGAGAGATTTAGGAGATTTGTGAAATTAACCACCTCACCTCCTAAGAAGAAGTTGACCACCGCACCTCCTAAGAAGAAGAAGACAATTGCTTTGGAGACTTCGAAGCATGACAAGAAGGAGGGTATCTCAATTGAAGACATGGGACTCATTAACAAGCCAAACCAAGGAGTGTCTTCAAGAGAGGGGATTCAGTGCTACGAATGTGGAGGATTCGGGCATTTCTCCCCGGAGTGTGGAAACTTGAAGAATAGAAGAAAAGGGAAGGCGAAGGCCACCTTATGGGATAAATATGAAGATGACGAAAATCCTTCAAGTGATGAAGAACTTGCCATCATCTACACGGAATTTGGAGCCAAGAGTGTAGAAGTTGAAGAAGATGGCAAAGTTGCTTTTCCTTGTGATCCCCAAGAAGAACAAGGTATAGAAGTAGTTGGTGCAGCTACTCATAGGGATTTGGCTCTTTCCTCATCAAGAGAAAAATTTGATGATCTTGATGAAGGAGATGACTCCATTGGTGAAATGGAGATTAGAGGAGATGACACAAGTGTTGAATATTTGTCATCTAACTCCACAAATGGAAGTGTGGAGTGTATGGATCTTAATGACTACAAAGTCAAAGTTGAGAGCTCGATGATGAGGAACAAGGAAGAAATTAGAAGATTAAAAGAAGAGAATCTAGAGCTTTCAACACTAGTAGACCACTTGTGTGAAGAAGTGGTGAGATCCATGGCGGATGAAGATAAGCTAAAAGAAGACTTAGCCTTATCTAAGAGGAGAGAAGAAGAGCTAAAAAGAGAGCTTGAAGAAGTTAAGGTCTTAATGGCTAAGATGACTTCAAGCACCAAGATGCTTGACCACATGTTGGGAGTTGGAAGAAAGCCAAGTGACAAGAGAGGTCTTGGCTACATTGATGACACGGATGCCTCATCCACAAGCAAGACATCCTGTGCCATGGACATGGACTTCAAGATGTCCCCTCCTCCTCAACAACCTAGGAAGAAAAGTGACCTAGGAGAGTGTTCAAGAAGTGCCCAAGTGTTTGAGGCACCAAAAGGTCAAGCTCAAGCTCACACCCCAAGGGCTCCTCACACTATCTTCCCTCAAACTCAAAAACACAATGGGAAGAGTTCAATCACGCAAGCTCAGACAAGCAAGCAACCTCGTCTTGGTTTTCAACAAAAGAGGAGAGATCCGATCCAACAACCGAGACAACCACAACGACAAGGGAAAGCACCTATCCATGCTAAAGGGAATGGTATGATTCCTAACTTTATTCCCACTTGTCATTTTTGTGGTATTGTTGGTCATATTAGACCAAGTTGCTTGCATTACATTGAAATGTGTAGAGCTAAAAGCATGTTTGACAAGAAAAAGGCTAGAGCTAAGATACTTCATAAAAAGGAAGAAAATAATTTACATAATCCTTTTTTATCTTGTTCTCTAGAACCTTCGTCCACTAGGATTGACTTAGTGTCACCTAAGTGGAATAAAAAGAATGAACCCGCTTGCTACGAGACTAACAAGTCTCAAATAGGTTCAACCAAGTCCAAAGGACTTGGTAGGTCCATAGGACCTCATACTCTTCCTTGAAGTGGTATGGAAATTTGACCCCATATGGGGAACTTAAGCAAAGAGAGCTATTTTGCATCTTGTCACTTGCAAAAAATTTGAAATATCTTGTGCTTCTCTTTTTGTTGCTTGAGTTAGCTTGGTTACACTATGTATATATATTTTCTATTCAATAAGTGTGATCAATGCTTGTATTGCAATCCATGTCATATTTATGTTCAAACATGCATTTTTGGACTAGGAGATATATACATAGGATAAAATTTGAATGACCTATAATGATCTCCATGACATGATGATTGCTAAAATGACATGCTAAATGTTTATCTTAAAAAGCATGTTTTGATGATTGCAATTTTTAAATGCAAAAAATGTGTGAAAAAGCTTATGAGACTCAAATGAAAAAGGATCTTGTATCCATTCAAGGATTTTACAATCCAAATGTCTCTCTTTCTTTATTGGTTGAACATGTCTACTATCATACGGATATCTTATCCGGAAAAATCAAATAGGGTGCAAAGTCGCTCATGACATGTTTGGCTTATAAAGTTGGATATAGTTGTTCTTAAATTGAAATCAATGAAAACCTATATCCTTGCTTCTCTCTTGACATTGGTGAAATTGGTTTGAATTCATATTGAAAACCTTTGTCATTTGCTTTGCCAAATACCATGATATTTTGGACTTAAATGCTACATGTCTTGTATGCAAAGCAATTTTTTGATTCACACGTTTTCTTTAAATAAATCTCCTTGTTTCTCTCCAATAAATTTGAGATTGCATAAAGTGACTTATATTGATTATGCATATACTAGGATGCTACTATCTCTCTTTGCCTTGAGTGACCCGGTTGGGGACTACTCCCTTGTCTATATCATGACAAAAAGGGGGAGTATGTTGTGGTAAGGGGAGTTGCAAATTGTAGTAGCAATTGTGCATGTTGGGGAGAATACTAATTGAGGGGGAGTAACCCTTTGAGGGGGAGCATTTGCACATTCATACATTGCATGATGTTGTACTTAAATTCTTAAATGCAAATGCTTGTTTTATCTCACTTGATTCATCTCACTTGATTCATCTCACCTTTTCATGTATTGGAAAGTTTAGAAACTGTGCTTTCGGGGATTGATTGTTCTACTTGAGATTGAAGACTTCAAGACTATTTATCTTATCTCTTTGTAAAGTAGAAAATCATAGTAGACCCATAGTTTCTATTATGTTGTGAGGAATCAATGTGAGTGGTGGTTTTGTCACGAAATAGCCAAAGGGGGAGATTGTAAGGATTCCCATCAATTGATTGGCTTATTTCGTGATCAAACCATATGTGGGGATTCTTTGTAAGGGTAGTTTAGATGTTATTGTTATTGCTTAGGCCCTTTGAAGACCTCATTATTGACAAGCACCAAAGGTAATACTCTAAGTGCTTACTTGTCTTGAAGAGATAGTTGCACACACTCACAACTCATGCATATGTTTAATCTTTGTATATTGTGTTTCTTTTTGTTGTGCATCAATGCCTATTTACATCTCTTCTTACTTGTTTTTATGATTGCATCTTGTGTTTATAACATCATAGCATTTAGGCTTTTAGGATGCATCTTAGTTTACCTTTGTTCCCCTTGCATGATTGCTTGTGGGGTTCAAAGTTGTGGGCTGTGCGCTGGTCCACTTGCGCCTGTCGTCCAGCGCCGCTCACCGGCGCAAAACGCCCAGTGGCGTGCCGCTGGTCGTGCGCTGGTCTACACCAGCGCTGATCGCCCAGTATGGCTCCGCTGGTCTGGCGCATGTGTGAGTGTTGGTCGTCAAGCGCCTGTGCAAATTTTGCCTTTGCGCTGGTCGTGCGCCTGTCGTCCAGCGCAAGTCCACCAGCGCACAGAGCAAATTCTGGTGCGTTTTTCAAAACGACCACACTTCACTTATGGCTCCTATATATATAAGACTTTGACTTTAGGTCAGCCAAGAGAGTTCATAATCTGATTTCATACTTAGAATATTTTTCAAGAAAAGAAAAATACAAAGAACTCATCTTTAACCACTCAAATCAAATCCTTTGTGCATCAAATTTCATATTGCATCTTCTATGTCTATATAGAGTGCATCTATGTATGGATTTGCATCATCACAACTTGCTTGGTAAGATTTTGATTAAGTTCATTTTATTGTAATATTTTTACTACCAAGCCATCTCTTTTAATTTACTTGTATGTTTTAGATCATATGCTAAATACAAGAAAAGAGAATTAATTGTGATGAATTGATTGAGTGTTGTATTGTGATAGCTAATTAGGTTTTTAATTAATCTTGATTAGCTAAGCTATTTGACATGTCATTTAGCTATTGATATCTAGGGTTGATTTAAATTGAATATATCATCATCCTAGATAAGCATTTAGAGTACCCTAGCTCTTATTGCATTAATTGAATATTCATACATATTCACATAGGGTTGTGCATCTCTTTTGAGAGATTCAAGTCTTGGTCTAGGGTTGCTATTACAGGCCCGCTGGGTAGTAGTGGTGGGTTACAGACCGGGATTGGCTGTAAACATCATTACAAGTAGTGACTTCGAGGATCAAGCAAATTGGAATAGGGTTGCTAATAAAGGCCCGCTAGGTAGAAGTGAGGGGTTACAGACCGGAGTGTTAGACGAGGTCTACATAGGTTGTAAACTTCATTTCAATTAGTGATTTCGAGTTTCGAGTGTGGCGCACTATACAGCCCGTGGTTTTTCCCAGTGGTTGGGTTTTCCACGTATACATCAAGTGTCATTTATTAATTCCGCACTATATTACACTTGTATGTATTTTTGACTAGTAGGGGTATTTTCGTAAAATTGACATGCATGCGAAAATTGGGTAATAATTAGATAAAATCTATTCACCCCCCCCCCCCCCCCCCCCCCCCCCCCCCCTCTAGCTTTATATAGAACATGCCTCTAGGACTTTCAGGTTGTGTGTCATCATTGTTGACATTAGATGTCCCATCATTAGGAGACACCACAACCTTCTCCAAAGGAGAAACATCACTAAAAATAACCTCCTCCTCATGATCATTAGACTTGAGCCTAGTGTCATCAAATACGACATTGGATGATTCCATAACACTTAGAGTCTTTAAATTGAAAACTCTATAGGCTCTACTATTCAAGGCATAGCCAATAAAAATACCATCATCACTCTTAGCATCGAATTTGCCAAGTTGATCACGGTTATTCAAAATGTAGCATTTGCTTCCAAAAGTGTGGAAGTAGCTAACATTTGGCCTCTTGCCTTTCCATAACTCATAGCAGGTGTTTCTAGTACCGGGCCTTAGGAAAACTCTATTTCCTATATAGCAAGCCGTATTGATGGCTTCGGTCCATAGGTTCCTAGGGACATTGTTGCTAAGCAACATCACACGGGCCATCTCTTGAAGGACCCTATTTTTCCTCTCAACAACTCCATTTTGTTGAGGTGTCCTAGGAGCCGAAAACTCATGGGAGATGCCTAAACCATTACAAAAGGTTTCAAAAGTAGCATTCTCAAATTCCCTCCCATGGTCACTTCTAATCCGTTTTATGCTTTTAATATTATAGTTCATTTCATTTTGTATTTTATTACAAAGCATTTTAAACTTATCAAAAGTTTCGGATTTTTCTCTAAGAAAATATGTCCATGTGAACCTAGAGAAATCATCAACACATACAAAAATGTATCTCTTTCCACCCAAACTTTCGGTTTGCATAGGACCCATGAGGTCCATGTGGAGAAGCTCATGAGGCTCCTTGGTGGTGAGATACTTACCCTTTTTGTGCATGCTTTTAGTTTGGTTTCCTTGTTGGCAAGGTCCACAAACACCATTGGCTTTCTTCCCAAGCTTAGGGAGGCCACGCACACAATTGAACTTTCCAAGGGTCCGTAGATCCCTAAAGTTCATGTGGCCAAGTCTTTCATGCCACAACTCAATTTGCTCATCCATGGACACATGATTAGATACAATACTAGCTTCAAGACAATAACAATTGTCGCTAGATCTCATGCCCTTCAACAAGGTTTGTCCATCGGGTTTTAGGATAGAGCAATAATCTTTAGAAAACAAGACGGAATATCCTTCATCACTAAGATGTGAAATGCTTATTAAATTGGCTTTCAAGCCATCAACAAATAAAGCATTGGATAAAGAGGGTAATCCGGGAACGGAAATGGTTCCTTTCCCTACAACATTTCTTTTGGATCCATCACCAAAAGTGACATTTCCACCTTCCGCCATAACAAGAGTCTCGAAGAAATTCTTGTTTCCCGTCATGTGCCTAGAGCACCCACTATCCAAATACCAAAAATTAAAAGAATTTGCCTTCAAGACTATTTGTGCAACATGGCAAACATTTTCATTCTTTCTAATCCACTTAGCAACAATTTTAGCTTTCTTAGTGGTCTTTGGTACATGGGCTCTAGATGTCCTAGGATCATGCAAAGTAAAATTATCATTCCTAGGAACATGCATCTTGGCTCTATTCTTTCTCTTTTCAATCATGATTCGTGTTCTACACATTTTAATATATTGAAAGCAATTTGGTCTAATATGACCATCACAACCACAAAAGTGACAAATAGGGATGAAAAAAGGAATCATACCTTGTCTTTATGCACATATGGGAGCTCGTCCATGTCTTTGTGGATAAGTGGGTTCAATCCATCTTCGTTGTTGAACCGGTCTAGGTTGCTTCCAAGCTTGAGGTTGCATGATTGGTCTCTTTCCTTTGTGAGCTAATTGTTGAGGAAAGTTGGTTTGAGGGACCCTAGGGGGTTGAGCTTGAGGTTGCCTTCTTGGTCCCATCTTCACTTGAGCATTTGAACTTTGTCCTATTTCTAACTTCTTCCTAGGAATTTGCATAAATGAAGTTTCTTCTTTCTTCAAGCCCTTGACAAACACGGTCTTGTTAGAGGTAGAGATCTTCTTGTCATCTTCATACCCAAGACCCCTCTTGTCACATGGACTCTTTCCAACACCAAGCATATGGTCAAGCTTCTTGGTGCTAGAATCTATCCTAGCCAAGGACCCTTTAACTTCTACAAGTTCCCTCTTCAAGCCTTCTTCACTTCTCTTGGATAAGTCTAACTCCTCAATTAACTTATCCTCTCTCCTCTTCAATCTTTCCACTTGTTCACTTAAGTGGTCATTGTGAGCCGAAAGTTCAAGGTTCTCTTCTCTCAACCTCTCAATCTTTCTTGTGCTTTTAATTGCTAAATCATTGAACTCGGCATGGTATTTAGCAAGCACCTTTTGCTCCACAAATTTCTTTATGGACTTAGAAGAGGAGTCACTTTCTACTTCACTAGAGTCAATTTCCTCTTGACTCATTTCCTCTCTCTCACTAGCACTTTTGCTCTTGTGAGATGAGGCAAAAACTACGAAGTTAGCCATGAGCTCTTCTTCACTTGAAGACTCATCTTCCTCATTTGAGCTATCACTACTCCCACTCCAAGTGGCGGCCATCACTTTGCTCTTCTTCTTTTCATTGTGATTAGCACATTCGGGGGCAAAGTGACCAATCCCACCACATTCAAAGCATCGGACCCCTTTCCTTTCGGTCCTCTCTTGTCTAGGCTCAAACTTCTTAAAGGAACCTTTTTTCTTCAAGTCTTGTCCTCTTGACCCAAATCCCTTCTTCTTGAACCCCATAACCTTATTAAACCTTTTCACGAATAAGGCAAGGTCTTCATCCGAGTCATGCTTTGCCTCCTTTGCATCCTTAGATGCTTTCAAAGCTATTCCTTTAGACTTTTTAGAATGAGTAGTGGTGCTAGGAGCCTTCCTAGACTCATATGCAAGGAGACGTCCAATCACCTCACTTGGCTTCATATCCATGTAGCCACTATTTTCTTCTATGGCCATCACCTTTGATTCAAACCTATCGGGGAGAGATCTCATAATTTTTTGCTTGACTCTCCTATCCGAATACGGGTCTCCGAGTTGATGGCTTTGATTTACGATGTCCATCAATTTGATTTCGAAGTCATTGAAGCATTCATCCTCTCCCATCCTAAGTAGCTCAAATTGAGTTTGGAGGACTTGAAGCTTGGACTCCTTCACCACCTCGGTTCCCTCATGTGCAACTTGAAGGATGTCCCATGCCACTTTTGCAATCTGAGTATTCTGAATAAGCTTGTATTGATTCTCATCCATTGCACACATGATGGCATGCATAGCCTTCCTATTCCACTTGGAAGCCTCAAACTCTTGCGCGTTCCATTGCGCCTTAGGCTTCAAAACTTCTTCTCCTCCACCACCGGGAGTCATCATGGGTAGATCATATCTGTCTTCCACCGCCATCCATGCATGGTCATGAATTTGGCATATGTAAGATTCCATCTTCCCTTTCCATTGGGAATAATTTAAACCGGTAAGAAGTGGAGGCCTTGTGCTAGAAGCACCTTCGTGGCCACCACCATTTCCACCGTTTCCACTCATAGTGTTTATGAATGAATGAAATGAATGCAAATGTATGAAAGATCAAAAATCACACAAAATGCAAAACACACCAAAAAAGCAAGGATCACCTATGTATGTCTAGGAACCCGCTCTGATACCAATTGAAACAAATTATAGCACGGTGTGTATAAAACTATCTAGAGGGGGGGTGAATAGATTTTAAGCTTTTTACCCAATTTTTCGTGTTAGTCAAAATTACGAAATTACCCCTAAATAGATAAAGCAATAAATCAAGTATAAAATGCGGAAATTAAATAACACTTGATTTTTACGTGGAAACCCTCACGGGAAAAACCACGGGCTAGTAAGTAAGCCACACTCGAACCTCGAATCCACTAAATGTGTAAACAATTACAACCTAATCCTGAAAGTAATCACACACCTACCTAATCCCGGTATGAGTGAACCTAGTCCAATTTGCTTGCGATCTAAGCAACCTAATCCCGGATGCTACACACAAGACTTACTTTCTCTATGAAGAGAATAACAACCCTAAGTGAATATATGAATATCCAAATGCAACATAGAGCAAGGGAAACCCTATATGCTTATCTAAGATGATTAATATGCAATTAGAACAATCCTAGATATCAAAACTAAATGACATGTCAAATAGTTTAGCTAATCAAGATTAAGCACAAAACTTAATTAGCTATCACAAAAAAAACTTCTCAAACATACATCATACTAATCTCAAACTTGTATTCAAAGTATATAAAATAACATACAAGTAATTAATTGAGATTGCTAGCTAAGAGAAACACAAAATATGTAAGATATTAGTGAAAAGCTTACCAAGCAAAGTATGATGAAGAATCCATGCAAGATGACATCTAGAAGATCAAGGATGATGCTAGATGATGATTGATGATCATGAAAAAGTGTTTGAGTAATAAAAAATGAGTTCTTGGAATTTTTCTTCTCTTTGAAAAATATCCTAAGTATGAATTCTGAATATGAACTCTCTTAATTGACCTAAAGACAAAATGGCATATATATAGGGGGCCAAATCAAAGTGTGGTCGTTTAAGTAAGTTTCAAAGAAACGCACCGATCGGCGGTTTCAATTGGCGGCTAGGCCGCCAATCATGACCCCCGAATTGAGCTCGTGAAGAACAGAGCATAAACGGCGGTTCATTCGGCGGTTTCGTGACTGCCGATCCCAACCGCCGAATCAAACCAGAGAGATTAAAATCAATCAGGTATGAACTGCGGTTTTGAACGGCGGTTTCGTGACCGCCGATCTTAACCGCAGAAATGCTTCAGACCAATCTGGACTGAAACGGCGGTTTCATTCTGCAGCCAGGCCACCGATCACCTAGAAAGGTGAAAACCAAGGAGAAGCCAAGGGCATTCTCCATAGGCGGTCCTCGCGCTAAACCAAGCACATTCTAGTGCATGCACGGACGTTTCCGAAAGTTGTCGGGAAATGAATTACACGACAACAGGACACAATTACACACAACAAAATATAATAAATAAGTGCAAGTGTGAAGTGTGACAAGTGAAGAGAATGCACACATATGCAATGAATGTTAAGTGTGTGTGTGCAACTAATCTCTTCAAAGAAAAGTAAGCACATAGAAATTTACCTTCGGTGCTTATCAACACGAGGTCTTCAAAGGGCTTCAAACAATAAGACCGATACTTAGGCTACCCTTACAAAGAACCCTAACATGTGGTTTATCCACGAAATGAGCCAATCAACAAATGGGAACCTTACAGAATGCTTTGAACATGTCAAAAGCATCCGACTTATGTCGCATGAGATACACATAGCTAAATCTCGAGTAATCATCTATGAAGGTGATGAAGTACTCATATCCACCTCTAGCTTGAATGCTCATAGGTCCACATACATTAGTGTGTATCAATCCTAAACATTCAGTGGCTCTTGCACCTTTGGCAGAGAACGACCTTTTGGTCATTTTACCTTCCAAACAAGATTCACAAGTTGGTAGATCATCAACCTTTAAGTCACTTAAAGGTCCGTCACATACCAATCTTTTAATCCTATTAAGGTTAATATGACCTAGGCGTAAATGCCATAGGTAGGTTTCATCTATTGATAATTTTACTTTTTTATGATTATGTTCCGTTAATTCTGTGTCTAACGAGTGAGAGATATTTCTATGCAAAAAGAATAAGCTGTTTTCCAATGTACCTTTGCAAATAAATTTGTTATTCTTACTAATAATAAAATCTTTATTAAAAGTAACCGAATATCCAAATTTATTCAAACAAGAAACTGAAATTAAATTTCTCTTGAATTGAGGTACATAATAAACGTCTATCAAATCTAAATGCCTGAAAGAATCTAGATTAACTCTAATATCTCCCACTGCACTTGCAGACACTAACGATCCGTTGCCCAAACGCAAGTTGATTTCATTCTTATTTAGCTTTCTCCTTTCTTGGAACCCCTGTAAGGAATAACAAACATGATTTGTGGCTCCAGAGTCTATGATCCAAGAATCTGTAGAATCTGTAGAATCTGCCAGAAAACATGTTTCAAGATAATTAATATTACCTTGTTCTTTCTTGTTCTGGGACTTTGGGCAATTTCTTTTCCAATGTCCCTTTTCACCACAAAAGGAGCACTTCCTTTTGATCTTGGTTACTTCCAGGATCTCCTTCTTGGTAGGCCCAAGTTGCTTTTTCTTCTGTTGTTCCTTGACCTTTTGACGGGCCATAACAGTAGCAACTTTACCAACCATATGAATCTGAGATTCATAATTAGGAGCAGGTGGTTTAGGAGTAGTTAGAACAAACTTATGTTTTTCACTTTGCAGCAACAACCCAATTTTCCTTTTCCATGTGACATAATTATCTCCAGTTAAAGTGTTATCTTTTAGGATGTTCATAAGTGATGGGGTCATGATTTCTGAATAAAACAAAACATATATAAGTAAATAATCATGTTAAAGCACTTTTAAATATTTATCTTGAATTAAATAAATAACTCAATCATAAAAATTCAACGGTGATCTAACACCCATAAATGTTACGCCTCCTTTGGGAGTTCGCACCATTTACTAGTTAGACTAGGTCCCACCTAATTGTTAACATAACAACCAGCGTTTTCAATTTTAGCCTTGCAATTTTACTGACAAGAACTCTTGGGAGGATATCAATAAAATTACATTGAGTGTGTTACCAAGATATCGACCCTCAATTTTCTCTCACGAAAATCCCTCCTTGGGGAGTAGATCTCGTTTGAGTCCATTGTCTAGTCTATCCTTGTAAGGAAGTATGTTGCTAAATTCCATTCATGGACGCCCCTTGGGGGGATTACCAATAAATAATTAAGCTCAACTAACCTTGGAGGCCATAGGTGTTACAAAAACACCTTCTCCCACTCAATTATTTAAGGTGTGTGATTAAATCCCATAAAATGATTTACCAAGTTATCTAGATGCCAATTTAGATACCTAAATCATTCAATGCATGTTCATACCAAAAGAGATATATGAGTGGCACTCCTATTCTATATGTCATGTTATCATACAATAACAAATATTGTAATATTTAAGCATAAATTAAATAGCAACAACTTTGGCCCATCCTAGAAAAACAAGTAAATTACAATTTGTTTTAGGAATACAAGATCTTCAAGTGACCCATCAACCATACGCTCATCCTTCGGCCTCCACCCATGGGCGACACACACCACAACCCCACAAAGGGGCTGCTGTGCGCAGCCCATGAAACCTCCCAGGGCTGCCATGCGCAGCCCACAAAGTTTGGGCCAGCCATGCGCAGCCCAATCCACTCCTAGGGTGCGCACGGTGCTCGTACTTGGTTCCGGTTGCTTCGTTTTTCTTCGTGTCTTTGAATCTTCAATACCCGAATACTTTACAGCAATATAAATAATAAAATACTGCAGTATTATTTTTTTTTTTTTTTTTTTTTTAAATCACTGCAGTATATTTACAAACAAAAAACTGCACATAATAAATAAATAAAAACTGCAGTAAAAACTGCACTTTAAATAATAAAAAAATAAAACCTAGCAACTACCAAGAAGGAATTATGGCGATGATAGACCACCCTTCTTGTTACAACTCCGAAACAATAATTACATTGAAAATCTAGGACCAAAATCGAGCAACAACAATCCACATAAAACATATATAAATCCATACATCACATGTAATTATATATGCGAATACCTAGAGTGCCATCTCTTTCTAAACATGCATAATCACAATAAAAAGAAATAGATCCATGTATATATACGTTAATTAATTAAGAGGGTTCAACCTAGGCTCTGATACCAATTGTAGGGAAAAATACCGTAGTACACGCAGCGGAAGCGAGACTAAAAAATAGATTTAGTAACTTTTAAAATTTTTCCTTTTTATGAACCTTAAACCCTTTAATCAATTAAACATATATATTATCTAACAAAAGAAGAATACCTTTTGTCGCGTGATCCGATTGACTTACGTCGATGGTAATCCGCAAGATCTTCAATCCTAGCACGAACATGGATCACCTAGGAGCGTAGTCTCCCTTTTCTTTGAATTGCAAACCTGAGAATGGACAAACAAACTTTTCTTTTTCTTTGTTAGTCACAAAAACAATCAAAAGAAGACTAAGATTATTCCGGTCACTTTTGAGTTCTCAATCTTATGATCAAAACTCGCGTGAACCTCAATCGATGTTGAACACACAAGCTTATTGATGAACAAGCAATTAGTGTACCATCAAAGAATAATCTATTCACTCTTTTGTTAGGATTATGCTCAATAGCAAGAGTGTAATGTTGTAATTAACAATCTTTTTCATATTAATAAAGTGATTTCTGGTTTAACAAATCGTATAGCATTTATAGTTTAATATTATAATTGTCAAAGTAAATAATCATAAGGTCTAAAGACTATGAGAAAAGAAGAATTGTTCGTACATCTGGATATGTATGTGGTAGACACAATTATTTAGTTTGTCTTGAATAATGTTCACAACTTAAGTTAAAGGTTGGGCACCTTTATCTTGTTAAAGTTGTAGAATTCTTTTGCTAGCATTTGAGTGGGATCAAATGAGATATGATGAGTCTAAAATCATCGGAGTGTCTTCGAGCAAAAGGATCTAGTGCACTGGGTGCATTGAACTGGATCACAATGAAAAGCTTTATCTAGAACCGTCAATAGATAATAGTCTTTTCATTATCAGGACAATCGGAGAGTCTATCTTAATCCTGAGATAAATGATGGACTTATGGTTGCAAGTGATATCATTTGAGTTATCAATGAGTACGATTATATCGCATAGTCTATCCTCGATAGTTTGGTGATATTCATTTGTTAATCGATAGAGGACTTCATTTATAGATATGGACATCGTGGCTCCATTTATTAAATGAGAGTATAATATCATCATATGGATGTTTTGAGGTAATTGGATATTAAATCTCAACGTTGAGTTTTCGATAGTGTCTATTGAAAACATGGCTTCTGGACAAGTCAAAATATCCAAGTTCAAAACGTGGTCATATGAGTAAATATGGTAACTTGGAGAGTTATAGGCGGTCTATGAACTCTTGGCGATTACTGATATTAATCACGAGGATACACTATCTCCAATATGATTGTCTAGGGTATGAATGAGGAGCATCTTCCTTTTCTATCTTTATTTAAGAGTTCAGTTTTAGCTCTTTAGTGGAATGAGTTAAAATTAATGGATCGGACCTAAGTGAATCATTTGTTGATTGTGATTAGGTTATGTCTATTGAAGCTTAAATTTAGATGTCCCGCCAAGATCCCCAATCCACATGGACTTGCATGGATCACTTGATATATTCTACCGGACCAATTTAAGGGTCCATCTAGAATTGCATTTAATATATTAAGAATATAATTTGCACATTATTTATGTAATGGGCTGCTCAATTATATTAATATATTAATGAATGACATGTGGGCTTGTTTCTTTTAGTAAGAATGGGTCTGGTTCACATGTGGACTTTTTATTTAAAGTCCAATGGATTAAAAGAAATAAAGAAAATAATATATAGCCCATTTGTTTAAGTGGGGCGGCAAGAAGGTTTTATAACCTAATATATTATTTTGTTTCATTGTTTTAATTAAATAAGAATTAATTAATTGTTTAATTAATTGTTTAATTAAGAAACAAATCTTTTCTGAATAGGAAATATATTTCCTAGAGTAATACTATTGTAGTAGTTTACTAAAAGTAAACGACTTGTTTGAAAAGAAAATAAATAATTAATTTTATTTATTTAAATCAAATAAGAAGTCTTTTTTTTATTTAGTCAAATAAAAGAATAAAAGATTTATGAATTAAATTAGGGTTTGAAGTCTTAAACTAGATGGGAATTAGGGTGCAACACAAACTCTTTTAAGCTTGTATGTTGCGGCAACCCTAGTCCATTTAGGTTAGAGAATTCGGCAACCCTAAAAGAAAGAAGGAAAGAAAATTTGGCCACCTATATATTCACTCATATAGATTTTGGCCAACCGAAGGCTTGGTGCTTGAGATTCTATTTTCTTCTTCTTCTCAATTCATAGAGAGATTAATTTATTCTACTAAAACATAAAAGAGTGTTAGATTATTCTTTGATGGTATACTATTTGCTTATTCATCAATAAGCTTGTGTGTACGACATCGATCTAGGTTCACGCGAGTTTCGATCATTAGATTGAGAACTCAAAAGTGACCAGAATAATCTTAGTATTCTTTTGATTGTTTTTGTGACTAACAAAGAAAAGAAAAGTTTGTTTGTCCATTCACAGGTTTGCGATTCAAATAAAAGGGAGACCACGCTCCTAGGTGATCCACGTTCGTGCTAGGATTGAAGATCTTGCGGATTACCATCGACGTAAGTCAATCGGATCACGCGACAAAAGGTATTATTCTTTTGTTAGATAATATATATGTTTAATTGATTAAAGGGTTTAAGGTTCATAAAAGGAAAAATTTTTACAAGTCACTAAATCTATTTTTAGTCTCGCTTCCGCTGCATGTACTACGGTATTTTTCCCTACATCTTTTATGTTTTAGTAGAATCAAAATAATGCTCTCTATGAATTAAGAAGAAGAAGAAAATTGTCTCTCAAGCACAATCCATGCAGTGGCCGAATTCTATAAGTACACATATATAGGTGGCCAATTTTTTTTTTTTTCTTTCTATTAGGGTTGCCGAAAATAATACACCAAAAGGGACTAGGGTTGCCGCAATACTCAAGCCAAAAAGAGTTTGTATTGCACCCTAATTCCTATTTAGTTTAAGACTTCAAACCCTAATCCAACTCATAGATCTTTTATTCTTTTATTTGACTAAATAAAAAGACTTCTTATTTGATTAAATAAATAAAATTAATTATTTATTTTCTTACCAAACAAGTTTTTTAATTTTAGTATACTACTACCAATAGTATAACTCTAGGAATCATATTTCCTAATCAGAAAAGATTTGTTTCTTAATTAAACAATTAATTAATAAATTAATTAATTCTTATTTAATTAAACAATGAAACAAAATAATATATAGGCTAATATATTAACCCTTGCCGCCCCACTTGTCTAAAATAGGGCCTTATATTATTTTCTCATTTCATTTAATCCATTGGACTTTAAATAAAAAGCCCACATGTGAACCAGACCCATTCTTACTAAAAGAAACAAGCCCACATGCCATTCATTAATATATAAATATAATTGAGCAGCCCATTACATAAATAATATGCAAATTATATTCTTAATATATTAAATGCAATTTTAGATGGACCCTTAAATTGGTCCGGTAGAATATATCAAGTGATCCATGCAAGTCCGTGTGGATTGGGGATCTTGGCGGGCTATCTAAATTTAAGCTTCAATAGACATAACCTAATCACAATCAACAAATGATTCACTTAGGTCCGATACATTAATTTTAACTCATTCCACTAAAGAGCTAAAATTGAACTCTTAAATAAAGATAGAAAAGGAAGATGTTCCTCATTCATACCCTAGACAATCAAGTTGGAGATAGTGTATCCTCGTGATTAATATCAGTAATCGCCAAGAGTTCATAGACCGCCTATAACTCTCCAAGTTACCATATTTACTCATATGACCACGTTTTGAACTTGGATATTTTGACTTGTCCAGAAGCCATGTTTTCAATAGACACTATCGAAAACTCAACGTTGAGATTTAATATCCAATTACCTCAAAACATCCATATGATGATATTATACTCTCATTTAATAAATGGAGCCACGATGTCCATATCTATAAATGAAGTCCTCTATCGATTAACAAATGAATATCACCAAACTATCGAGGATAGACTATGCTATATAATCGTACTCATTGATAACTCAAATGATATCACTTGCAACCATAAGTACATCATTTATCTCAGGATTAAGATAGACTCTCCGATTGTCCTGATAATGAAAAGACTTTTATCTACTGACGGTTATAGATAAAGTATTTCATTATGATCCAGTTCAATGCACCCAGTGCACTAGATTCTTTTGCTCGAAGACACTCCGATGATTTTAGACTCATCATATCTCATTTGATCCCACTCAAATGCTAGCAAAAGAATTCTACAACTTTAACAAGATAAAGGTGCCCAACCTTTAACTTAAGTTGTGAACAATATTCAAGACTAACTAGAGAATTGTGTCTACCACATACATATCCAGATGTACGAACAATTCTTCTTTTCTCATAGTCTTTAGACCTTATGATTATTTACTTTGACAATTATTGTAAGGATTCCCATTATTGATTGGCTTATTTCGTGGTCAAACCACATGTTGGGGTTTGGTTGTAAGGGTAGTCTAGGTGTTTGTTGAAGATCAAGACCCTTTCCAAGACCTCAAGAGGACAAGCACCAAAGGTATATATCTAGTGCTTACATTGGCTTGAAGAGATATAGTTGCACACACACACACAACATGCATAACTCTTATTCTTGTATGGTGTGTTTATATTTTGTGTGCATTGTGCTTTATTGATTTATTCAATATCTCTTCTTGCATGATTGAATTGATTGCATCTTGTTATATGATAATGCCATGACATGTTAGGCATTAGGATGCATTCAATACCCACACTTGCACTTCATGTATGTTAGCTTTTAGTGTGGAGTAATTCGTTTCCCTAAGGATGTTCGGAAACGTCCGCGCGTGCACGGTAATGTGCTTTGATTTGCGCGATGATCGCCGGTGGAGATGCCTTTGGCTTCTCCTTGGTTTCACCATTTTTGGTGAATCGGCGGTTACGTTCGGCGGCCTTGCCGCCGTTCGAAACCGCCGAATGAGACCTGATTGAAATATATCTCTCGGGTCCAAAACGGCGGTTGGTATCGGCGGTTTCCAAACCGCCGAATGAAGTCGCCGAAGTTCCCCTGTTCCACACGGGAGCCATTCGGCGGTTCATTTCGGCGGCCTGGCCGCCGAAAGAAACCGCCGATCGGTGCGTTTCAAGGGCAAAATTGTATTTTCACCTGCCCTGTTTTTGGTCTCTATAAATACATCCTTATCTCTGGTTCAGAACACAAGTCTTTGATCATAAGAACCCTAGAGAGATATTTAGAGAGACTTGAGAGAGAAAGCTTAAAGATCATATCTTTATCTCTCTAAACCCATCCCCACATGCATAAATCTTCATCTAAGCATCATCTAGGATCATCTAGCATATGCTAATGCATGGGACTTCTTCAACACACATGGTATGATTTGTTGAACACTTTTATCTTACATAATTAGTGTTTCTACTTATCAATTTTATCTCATATTTTACTTATATGTGTTTAGATTAATTTCTACATATAAGATTGAGATTATGTGTTGATTGGGTTTTTATTTGTTAGCTAGGCTTTAATGTTCATATGCCATCTAGCTAATTGATCTCATTTATTGATTGAGATTATTGTTCATAGCTTATTTGATTAGGTCATTATTGCCTAAAAGCTATGCCATGAACATTCTTGTGTGATGTATTGATAACTAGGTTGATAGATTATTTTTTAATCAACTAGTTAATCCTTTGAATGTTTGTGGGTTTTATATGATAGCTTTGTATCTAGGATTGGTGATCCTTTACTTAGCTAAAGTTATATGCCATGTCATATAGCTATATGTGATATCTAGGATTGATTATATTGTCATCTTATAATCCTAGGTAAGCATTTAGAGTACCCTAGCTCTTATTGCATTAATTGAATATTCATACATATTCACATAGGGTTGTGCATCTCTTTTGAGAGATTGAAGTCTTGGGGCTAAGTGTGCTTAGGCCTCAAGCAAATTGGACTAGAGCCGCTATAAAAGGCCCGCGTGGTAGATTAGAGGGTGCTCACGCCAAGAGTAGTGTATCAGGGGATATCACTAGGGATTGAACCAAGAGTGGCGATTGGTAGTGTCCATAGCCTGAGGTTATCTAGGGTGAGGGTCCGAGAATCACTTGAGGGTGTAACCGTCTTTTCATATAGTGGATTTCGAGGTCCGAGTGTGGCGCACTTAACAGCCCGTGGTTTTTCCCAGTGGTTGGGTTTTCCACGTAAACATCAAGTGTCATTTACTATTTCCGCATCTTATTACACTTGTATGTTTTGTTGACTTGCTAGGGGTATTTTCGTAAAATTGACATGCATGCGAAAATTGGGTAATAATTAGATAAAATCTATTCACCCCCCCTCTAGCTTTATATTGATAAACACACCTCGAGTATTTTTATGAACTTTCAATTGGTATCAGAGCGGGTTCCTAGATATACTTAGGTGATCCTAGCTCATTTTGGTGTGTTTTTGCATTTTGTATGATTATTGTTTTTGACATACATCTTGCATTCTTCTCATTTGCATTCATTCAACGCAAACACTATGAGTGATTTTATGAGAGAAGAAAATGACTCCGATGAGGAGATGTCCCTCTAAGGAGAGAGAGGAGACGAAGATGAAAGGGCGTTGCTCACATCTCCAAAGAGCTTCAAGCCCAAGCCTTCCTCAATCTTGGTCTAACCAACCAAGAAGGCTATCTTCCCTCAACCTACGATCTAATAGGGAAGTGTTCAATCATGCAAGCTCAACCGAGCAAGCAACTTTGTCTTGGTCATCATCAAAGGAGGAGAGATCCTATCCAACTACCAAGACAACCACAACGACAAGGGAAAGCACTTTTGCATGCTCAAGGGAATGGTATAATTCCTAACCTTATCTCCTCTTGTCTTTTGTGTGGTATTGTTGGTCATGTTAGACCAAGTTGCTTGCATTACATTTAATTATGTAATCTTATATGCATGATTGAAAAGAAAAAGGCTAGAGCTAAGATGCATGTCCTTAAAAAGGAAGAAAATCATTTGCATGATTCTTTGCCATCTAGAACTCTAGAACCTATGACCACTAGGTATGTTTTTGAGGCACCTAAGTGGATTAGAAAAGACGAACCCGCTTGCTACGAGACAAACATGTCTCAAATAGGTTCAACTAGGTCCTATGGACTTGGTAAGTCTTTTAGACCACATGCCCTTCATTGAAGTGGTGTGGATATTTGACCCCATATGGGGAACTTAAGCAAAGAGAGCTATTTGCATCTAGTCACTTGCAAAAAATTTGAAATATCTTATGCTTCTCTTTTTGTTGCTTGAGTTAGCTTGGTTACACTATGTATACATATTTTCTATTCAATAAGTGTGATCAATGCTTGTATTGCAATCCATGTCATATTTATGTTCAAACATGCATTTTTGGACTAGGAGATATATACATTGGATTTAATTTGAATGACCTATAATGATCTCCATGACATGATGATTGCTAAAATGACATGCTAAATGCTAATCTTGAAAAGCATGTTTTGATGATTGCATTTTTTAAATGCAAAATAATGTGTGAAAAAGCTTATGAGACTCAAATGAAAAAGGATTTTGTATCCATTCAAGGATTTTACAATCCAAATGTCTCTCTTTCTTTATTGGTTGAACATGTCTACTATCATACGGATATCTTATCCGGAAAAATCAAGTAGGGTGCAAAGTCGCTCATGACATGTTTAGCTTATAAAGTTGGATATAGTTGTTCTTAAATTGAAATCAATGAAAACCTATATCCTTGCTTCTCTCTTGACATTGGTGAAATTGGTTTGAATTCATATTGAAAACCTTTGTCATTTGCTTTGCCAAATACCATGATATTTTGGACTTAAATGCTACATGTCTTGTATGCAAAGCAATTTTTTGATTCACACATTTTATTTAAATAAATCTCCTTGTTTCTCTCCAATAAATTGAGATTGCATAAAGTGACTTATATTGATTATGCATATACTAGAATGCTACTATCTCTCTTTGCCTTGAGTGACCCGGTTGGGGATTACTCCCTTGTCTATATCATGACAAAAAGGGGGAGTATGTTGTGGTAAGGGGAGTTGCAAATTGTAGTAGCAATTGTGCATGTTGGGGAGAATACTAATTGAGGGGGAGTAACCCTTTGAGGGGGAGCATTTGCACATTCATACATTGCATGATGTTGTACTTAAATTTTAAATTGCAAATGCTTGTTTTATCTCACTTGATTCATCTCACCTTTTCTTGTATTGGAAAGTATAGAAACTGTGCTTTCAGGGATTGATTGTTCTACTTGAGATTGAAGACTTCAAGACCATTTATCTTATCTCTTTGTAAAGTAGAAAATCATTGTAGACCCGTAGTTTCTATTATGTTGTGAGGAATCAATGTGAGTGGTGGTTTTGTCACGAAATAGCCAAAGGGGGAGATTGTAAGGATTCCCATTATTGATTGGCTTATTTCGTGGTCAAACCACATGTTGGGGTTTGGTTGTAAGGGTAGTCTAGGTGTTTGTTGAAGATCAAGACCCTTTCCAAGACCTCAAGAGGACAAGCACCAAAGGTATATATCTAGTGCTTACATTGGCTTGAAGAGATATAGTTGCACACACACACACAACATGCATAACTCTTATTCTTGTATGGTGTGTTTATATTTTGTGTGCATTGTGCTTTATTGATTTATTCAATATCTCTTCTTGCATGATTGAATTGATTGCATCTTGTTATATGATAATGCCATGACATGTTAGGCATTAGGATGCATTCAATACCCACACTTGCACTTCATGTATGTTAGCTTTTAGTGTGGAGTAATTCGTTTCCCTAAGGATGTTCGGAAACGTCCGCGCGTGCACGGTAATGTGCTTTGATTTGCGCGATGATCGCCGGTGGAGATGCCTTTGGCTTCTCCTTGGTTTCACCATTTTTGGTGAATCGGCGGTTACGTTCGGCGGCCTTGCCGCCGTTCGAAACCGCCGAATGAGACCTGATTGAAATATATCTCTCGGGTCCAAAACGGCGGTTGGATCGGCGGTTTCCAAACCGCCGAATGAAGTCGCCGAAGTTCCCCTGTTCCACACGGGAGCCATTCGGCGGTTCATTTCGGCGGCCTGGCCGCCGAAAGAAACCGCCGATCGGTGCGTTTCAAGGGCAAAATTGTATTTTCACCTGCCCTGTTTTTGGTCTCTATAAATACATCCTTATCTCTGGTTCAGAACACAAGTCTTTGATCATAAGAACCCTAGAGAGATATTTAGAGAGACTTGAGAGAGAAAGCTTAAAGATCATATCTTTATCTCTCTAAACCCATCCCCACATGCATAAATCTTCATCTAAGCATCATCTAGGATCATCTAGCATATGCTAATGCATGGGACTTCTTCAACACACATGGTATGATTTGTTGAACACTTTTATCTTACATAATTAGTGTTTCTACTTATCAATTTTATCTCATATTTTACTTATATGTGTTTAGATTAATTTCTACATATAAGATTGAGATTATGTGTTGATTGGGTTTTTATTTGTTAGCTAGGCTTTAATGTTCATATGCCATCTAGCTAATTGATCTCATTTATTGATTGAGATTATTGTTCATAGCTTATTTGATTAGGTCATTATTGCCTAAAAGCTATGCCATGAACATTCTTGTGTGATGTATTGATAACTAGGTTGATAGATTATTTTTTAATCAACTAGTTAATGCTTTGAATGTTTGTGGGTTTTATATGATAGCTTTGTATCTAGGATTGGTGATCCTTTACTTAGCTAAAGTTATATGCCATGTCATATAGCTATATGTGATATCTAGGATTGATTATATTGTCATCTTATAATCCTAGGTAAGCATTTAGAGTACCCTAGCTCTTATTGCATTAATTGAATATTCATACATATTCACATAGGGTTGTGCATCTCTTTTGAGAGATTGAAGTCTTGGGGCTAAGTGTGCTTAGGCCTCAAGCAAATTGGACTAGAGCCGCTATAAAAGGCCCGCGTGGTAGATTAGAGGGTGCTCACGCCAAGAGTAGTGTATCAGGGGATATCACTAGGGATTGAACCAAGAGTGGCGATTGGTAGTGTCCATAGCCTGAGGTTATCTAGGGTGAGGGTCCGAGAATCACTTGAGGGTGTAACCGTCTTTTCATATAGTGGATTTCGAGGTCCGAGTGTGGCGCACTTAACAGCCCGTGGTTTTTCCCAGTGGTTGGGTTTTCCACGTAAACATCAAGTGTCATTTACTATTTCCGCATCTTATTACACTTGTATGTTTTGTTGACTTGCTAGGGGTATTTTTCGTAAAATTGACATGCATGCGAAAATTGGGTAATAATTAGATAAAATCTATTCACCCCCCCTCTAGCTTTATATTGATAAACACACCTCGAGTATTTTTATGAACTTTCAATTATAATATTAAACTATAAATGCTATAAGATTTGTTAAACCAGAAATCATTTTATTAATATGAAAAAGATTGTTAATTACAACATTATACTCTTGCTATTGAGCATAATCCTAACAGCTTATAGATATGATCAGGGTCACCAAGAAATTCTCTAAAAATGTATCCCATAGCTTGGGAGGCTAAGGGAACTCTGACAAATTAGAGTTGTTTGTATTCATCAAGAGCTTGGTACCAATATCTGAGGGAACCAGTGAATCAGGAGACAAATTCTCTTAAGATTGTTTCAAGGTTCTGTTCAGATTTTGCCAGTTGCAGGTCAAGTTATGCGCTCATCTCTAAAACCCGTTTTCTCCAGGAACCAAGAGAAGAGTCGTCAAGAGTAAACCAATGGCCATTAGACGGTTTGGCAGGGGGATGATCGGGAACAGGTTCTGGTGGTTCTTCAACATAAGGAGTGGGAGTAGTGGAGGCAATTTCATCAGGGGACTCATAAGTACGCGTTGAAGGTTGAGGGTCTGTGCGAGACGCCATAAAAACTTGAGTAAGATCTACATGATCATGAGGAGAAGAGGTGGCAGTATTCAGCCAGGATGAGTGACAGGAAGTTTGTGATGACTGAGAGGAAGCGTATTCAGAGAAGGACGCTATATCAGACTTGGACGAGGAGGAAAATGTTTTAGAAGCAAACAGGACCGGGTCGTATGAGCTGGAAGCAGCCTGCTTATCTTTCTGCTTCGAAGGGGACCTTTTCTTAGGTTTCACTGGAGGAGAAGAGAGTATGGGATATTTTTGAAATAATTCACCAGTGGATTTAAAATGTCTGGAAAAATCATCAGGTCTGGATGGAGGTGAATGGGTAGGAGACATAGGGAAGAACAGTGATTGGGAATGAGAATAAGGTTTCGGTTTGTAAGAATGGTCTGTGGTCATTTGCTCAAGTTGTTCTTTAAGTTTCTTGATTTCTCTTTCTTTTATATCAAAATCTGGGCCAGAATATCCATGAGCAATATACCTGTGAAGATCAGAATGGAGCATTGCAATTCGGGATTAGAGGTCAAAGGCCATATCTCTAAAAGAGGCATCAAGACTTTGGAGATGATGATCATGTTGAGAAACATGTCTTGTAACACGGTCAATCTTCTGATCAATGGAGTTGAGAACTCTATTTTGAGCCCTGGTATTGTGAGATTGCCAGTTGAGAACTTGTTCAGCCTGGGAGGGCTGCTTGAAGGAGCTATCAGATTGGACTTCAGTAGATTGGACAAAAGGTTTAGAGAAACAAGTTTTTTCTGGATTTGAGGAAGGTTCAAGTGGAGGAAAATCACAATCATAATCTGAAGTCATGTAACAAGAGGCTGGTGGAGGCAGGGTTGGAACAAGGATGTTAGGATGTGAAGGTAAAAGTCCTTCAGATTGTAAGATCTGTAAAGCTCGGTCATAAATAGGCAAAGGCTTGTGTTTGATAGGATGTAAACCTATCCACGGACTGTCTGGGTCATCAGGCTTACGAGGCTTATGCAAGGACTTGCAAGATTTTGAGTATCCTTTTAAACGTTTTCTACATGTACAATCAGCATCACACCTATTGGGATCATCATCCCAGATGAAGTGACCATTGATCTTGTCGGTGTAGATCGGAGATCCATCAGCTTCAAAACTGTGGATAGGAATGTCATCTTCAGTGGTGACTGGCTTGATCATAAGAGCCTAGAAGATAGGAGGAGTATCCAAACTGGAAGGAGACTTAGAACCGCTGAGGGGTTCATAGATTATCTTGATGGAACCATCCGGTTGGTGGACATATTTAGTGTCTGTAGCGAAGACAGGGGCAAGATTTTCGAATGCCTTTTCATAATTTGTGATCCATTCGAGCGGCATGATCGCTGTAAGCTTTTCTCTGGGCAGCTGTTTTGGAATTTGAAGGATGGTAGGAACTTCATCTTCTCTTTCTGCTTTGATGAAGATCGTGTCGTCATTATGACCAGGAAGTGGAAGGTCAAGGGCATGATCCTAAAGTCTGTAAGCAAGTTGGTGATGGAGGGTAGCCATGTAGGAATTGTTAGGATTATGCTCAATAGCAAGAGTGTAATAGTGTTTTTGACAATCTATTCATATTAATAATGTGATTTCTGGTTTAACAAATCTTATAGCATTTATAGTTTAATTATTATAATTGTCAAAAGTAAATAATCATAAGGTCAAAAGACTGTGAGAAAAGAAGAATTGTTTGTACATCTGGATATGTATGAGGTAGACACAATTCTTTAGTTGGTCTTGAATAATGTTCACAACTTAAGGTAAAGGTTGGGTACATTTTTCTTGTTAAAGTTGTAGAATTCTTTTACTAGCATTTGAGTGGGATCAAATGTGTTATGATGAGTCTAAAATCATCGGAGGGTATTCGAGTAAAAGAATCTAGTGCACTGGGTTCATTGAACTGGATCACAATGAAATACTTTATCTAGAACCGTCAATAGATAATAGTCTTTTCATTATTAGGACAATCAGAGAGTCTATCTTAATCCTGAGATAAATGATAGACTTATGGTTGCAAGTGGTATCATTTGAGTTATCAATGAGTACGATGATATAGCATAGTCTATCCTCGATAGTTTGGTGGTATTCATTTGTTAATCGATAGAGGACTTCATTTATAGATATGGACATCGTGGCTCCATTTATTAAATGAGAGTAGAATATCATCATATGGATGTTTTGAGGTATTGGATATTAAATCTTAACGTTAAGTTTTCAATAGTGTCTATTGAAACATGGCTTCTGGACAAGTCAAAATATCCAAGTTCAAAATGTGGTCATATGAGGAAATATGGTAACTTGAAGAGCTATAGGCGGTCTATGAGCTCTTGGCGATTACTGATATTCTTCACGAGGATACACCATCTCTTATAAGATTGTCTAGGGTATGAATGAGAATCATTTACTTATTCCATCTTTATTTAAGAGTGCAATTTTAGTTCTTTAGAATTTTAGTTCTTTAGTGGAATGAACTAAAATTAATAGATTGAACCTAAGTGAATCATTTGTTGATTGTGATTGGGTTATGTCTATTGGAGCTTAAATTTAGATAGGCTCGCCAAGATCCCATACTTGCATGGATCACTTGATATATTCTACCGGACCAATTTATGGGTCCATCTAGAATTGTATTTAATATATTAAGAATATAATTTGCACATTATTTATTTAATGGTTTGATCAATTATATTAATATATTAATGAAAGGCATGTGGGCTTGTTTTTTTTAGTAAGAATAGGTCTGGTTCACATGTGGGCCTTTTATTAAGGTCCAATGGATTTAATAAAATAGAAAGACAATATATAGATATATTAATATATATGGCACATGGCCGAGATATATATATGATATTATATTGTTTTATTTTTATTATTTGATTAAATGGAAATTAATTAATTGATTGATTAATTATTTAATTAAAAATCAAAATCTTTTTCTGACTAGGAAATATGTTTCTTAGTAGTATACTATTATGGTAGTATAAATAAAATAAAAGACTTTATTTGGTAAGTAGATAAATAAAGGATTTATTTATCTAGTCAAATTAGGAAGTCTTTGATATAGTCACAAATACACTAAAGAGTTAGATTAGGGTTTGTATATAATATATATGCATGTGAAATATACAGATAATATATGCATGAATGCATGCGGAAATATATTTATACATATATGCATGAGGAATGGAAATAAATATATGCATGAATGCATGGGGAAATATATATATGTACATATATGCATCCGGAATTCATGCGGAAATATATATATATACATATAGGCATGCAGAATATGTAGGCTATATGTTTGAGATATATATATAAAGTAGGATTCAAGCATATATAAAGAGATATATATATACATATTTTTTGCATGGGACTTGCTGCCACTAAATATATATATATATATATATATATATTATTTATATATTTTAAGGAACCTTAGGTCTTATGCTTAAGAGTTTTTTTCTTTTGCTAGAGAAAAATAGAATCCAACTCTTAGATTAGTGTGAGAATTCGGCCAAGAGGAAAAGAGAGAAAAGTTTGTTCTTATTTCGATAGTGCACTAGCAACTTTTATATCAAAAGGTTTTGTGCACAATTTCGAATAAGGTTCACGCGAGTTTCGATCTAACGATTGTGAATTCAAAAGTGACTGGAACATTCTTTGTAGCCTCTTGGAATTTGTTGTGACTAACGAAAAAGAAAAAGTTTTGTTAATCCATCCTCAGGTACACAATTCAAAGAGAAGGGAGACCACGCTCCTAGGTGAGTCACGTTCGTGACTGGATTGGAAGATCTTGCGGATTACCATTGACGCAATGTCAATCGGATCACGCGACAAAGGTATGATATCTTTAGTATTATATGTTAATTAATTGGAGGGTTAAGGTTCAAATTATGGAAAAATTTTAAACTATACTAAACTCCTTTTTTAGTCTCGCTTCCGCTGCGTTGACCATATTTTTCCCTACAGGAATTTGGCTACATAGAAGCTTCAAGGATCTGGATCTGAACTTTCAGGCAGTTATGGAGATTCTGGTCTCTCAAAGGAATGTTGAAATTGGGATAGTAAGTGAGAGATATACTTCCAGCATGGAGAGTAAAAAGGCAAGTGCCAACGATAGCTTGTTCATACTGAGTATAGATGGTGTTGAGCAAGGCCAGTCTAGCTGTGACAGGTAGGCCTTTTCGGCCATGTAGTGAGAGAATGATACGGACGGCACCTATGTGCAGATGGGAGTAACCTTCTCTGATCCATTGATCTATCATTTTCTGATCAATGGCAAGATCAACATATTGTTCACTAGGTGAGGCCGGAATTAAGCACTTGTCTAGACATGTGGACTGGACGTATTCCTTGACAGGAGGAGGTCTTGTTTAGACAAGACGAACCATCCGAGTAGCAAGGGATTTGTTTCTTTTGAAGATGTTGTATGGGTTAAGCAAAGGGAGAGAGGTTTCATTTATCTGGGCAGAGGCAGGGATGTGAGTGTATTCTACTAAATCTTGGATTTTATTTGACTGGGTTCTTTAGATAGTAGGAGGAGGTAGAGACATAGAAGAAGATAACCTAGTAGGGACTAAAGTAGCAGTAGAGGGAGTAGAGGTAATGTTTGCCATTTCTGAGAAGTTTCTTCCCTCTATACCATGATCTATGATACTTGTAATAGTCTAACTCTTTCCTGGACTCTAGGGAATTGAGACAAGGCTCTGATACCAGTCGGGTGGCAGGCACCCCTTAATTATTAATTGTTATTTGGAGGTTTAAGTTTCGAACCTTGACAAGAGCAAAAGAATAAAATAATAAGAGATTATTTTTATTCACTTTAAAAAGGTCAAAGGTTCAAACCCTAGTGATGCCCAAATTAAAATGGATTTAGAATCCTATTTTAACTTGGTTTACTAAACCCTAGGATCCTAGTACATAAGATATACTTATTAGGAAAAAGAAACTAACCTAAACCTAATTGAGATAGAGAGGGTGCGGCAATATAAAGAGGAAAAGAAAAAAGGAATTTTTTTTTCTTCTCAAAGAGGTTGGCATAATTAGAGATGCACGTTTGGGGAATGGGGATGGATATAGGTCCCCCCATTCCCATCCCCATCCCCATCCCCATCCCTATCCCCATCTCCATCTACATTTCAATTTGGGCCCACCCCCCCTCCCCCCCTCCATTTCCCCATTTTTCCCAAAAAAAAATCCTCAAATAGGGATGGGGACGCAGGCAATTGGGGCCCCGGGGAAAAATGTGCATCTCTAGACATAATTCATCAAAGGGGACAAGGCCTTGTCTTCCGGATCTCTCAAGTCTCCATTCAATTGCTTCTGGAATCCATGATGTGCCCACACACATAGTTGCTAGATCGCGGGACATAGCTCTGAAGGATTAGTGGTGAAGGATCGGAAAAAAAAACGAAGGAATGTTCTTTAAGGGTATGAAAACAAATCTCTTCCTTATATTCGTGTATACAAAAAAGGTCCAAAAGACAATAAAATTTTTAAAACCTATCATTCTTAACTCTTTGATCTTTCGCTGTGTGACTTATAAAGGATACGTAGGCAACTTAATTGTGGTCAAAATTAAGTGAAAGGACGGGGTTTTTTATTTATTTATTTATTTATTTATTTTATTTTATTTTAACTTTGTTACATTGTATATTTGAATTCAAGGTGTTTTTTTTTTATTATTTTATTTTAACTTTGTTATATTGTATATTTGAATTCAAGGCCAGTTTCTTTTTTTTCTTTTTTTTAATTTTTGTGCAATTGTAAAGTTGTATTTATTAATAAATGTCAACTTCTTTTCTTTTAAACATGGTTAAATACTTCAATTGAATATTTCATATGTAATACATTAGAACTTCTAAGTGAAATATATTACGAATGAAAATGTATGTTAATTTTTTATTTTTTTTTATACTTTGTTCAATTTTAATTATTATTATTAAGGTTCATCAAATTTAAAAAAAAAAAAAAAATTTCCACAATCACACTTATATCATTTTTTATTCTTTTATTAAAAAAAAAATTTTAACAAAAAAACCAGTCCTAAACTGGAATCAGACGGCTCCTAAACCGGAACCGTAACCGAACCGCCTAACCAAAGGTTAAAAACTGTTAACCAAACCACCTATACAGGTTACGTTTTGCCTTCACACGGAACCGGAACCGGAACCGGAACCGAAACCGAAACCGAAACCGAACCCGAAACCGAACCGTGGGCACCACTACCCCCAATTACAGTAACCTAATTGCGCACAAAAGACGTTAGTGTCCTTGAAATTTTCAATTTTTTTAAGAGAACTTTTTGCCCTTCGAATTATAATTAATAAACAAAGAAAAAGATATATATAAAAAAATTTTTTAAAAAAATCGTAAAAAATAGAAATTGAAAAAAGAAGATGAATCTCCACCCTCCGTCTCTTTTATCTAAGTTGGAGGGTGGAGATCAAAACTAAAAACAAAAACAATTTTTTTTTTCTTAAAAAAAAAATATGAGTCCAGTGGAGATCGATCTAATATGTATCTCCACCAGACCCATATGTTGGATCTCCAAGGTCTCCTCCTTAGTAACCCAAGTTGCCGTTATCGAACCTGCAAGGCCATTGCTTCCAGGAAACAAAACTCACGATCCCCTTGTCGCTGTGAAATCGAACTCTACTCCCACCACAAAATCGAACTCAGCCACAAACCCCACAATCCCAGCCACCAAAGGGACCAGGTGGTCCGAAACACCGAGCCACCAAACAAACGGTCTCACTCCAAGTAGGGGTGTGCGACAGATCAGATTCATTGGATTTGCCACCATCCAAGATCCGATCAGATCCGATTAGATTGGATCAAAGAAATTACAAACCTATCCGATCCAATTTTAGAGCAGAATCCGATAAGATCCGATCCAATTGCAAAATACTTAAATCTGTTCTTATCCAATTGATCGGTACATTAATGTACCTATTTCAGTCTCCTATTTCCTACCTTTTGTGCTCGGTTTCGAGCATTTTTATGTATTTAATATGTGTTTTAGCCTTGTGTAGGTTCATTTCCCTAAAGTTAGGTGTTTGAGCCTAAAGTGAAGGTATGGAGGCAAAACGGAGGAAAAAGAGCTGAAATTGAGATGGCTTGTGCAGAATGCCTAACTTCCGAAAGCCATATCTCCGTCCTCGGATTGAATTGGGTGTCGAGCTACATGTTTTCGGAGATCCCCGGAAGTCTACTTTTCAACAAAAATTACGGAATACAGATCACGATTTCTGGCTTTCTAAAAGAAGTTACGCCCATATGAGTGACTGGTGCGCGAAGCAGAAAAATCTACGAGTTGAGATCTGCGAGTTTATCCTTACCACTAGATAAATCTACGAGTTTGTCCTCGCAGAATGAAGTCACGGATCCATTCTAGACCCTTCCAAGAGTTAAATCTGCGAGTTAAACCTAGCAGCGTGAAGTAGCAGATTTTTTGCGAGTTAAATCTGCGAGTTTGTCCTCGCAGATCTTGGTCGCAAATGTTGCCCAGAACCTCCTGCAAGATAAATATGCGAGTTAGACCTCGCAGATCTATGTCGGCAACAAATATCTACTTGCATGTCACATGATTTTGATGGGAAAACTTGTCCTTTCAACCCTAATTAATGCCCTACTCCTCAACCACTATAAATACACCTACTTGTTGGTCTTTAAAAACTATCATCTCATCATATCTAGATATTTTCATGTCCTAGACACTTTACCAACTTCAACACCACAAAAGAGAGAGGGAAGCTCTCAAAGTTTCCATGGAGATTCTCCTCTATAGGAAGCTCACCATCACCACCCCTACACTTCTTCCATCCATCTTTGAAGTAGATCCAAGGAGAAAAGAGAGCAAATGAAATAGAGATCTTGGTTATCTCTAAACACTTTTCTTTGTTTTATTTTCTATTTCTTTTATGTGTAATCCCCATTAGGGAATATTTGTAACCTAACACTTGAGCATGTTATATATGATCTTTACTTAGATTCGATTTGGATCTTGACTTTATTCTTTGAGTTTTGATATATATCTCTTTTCTTGACATGTATGTTGGTGAATGAGTAGAAATTGATGTGTTTTGCATAAGTGAGACTTTAAATTAAAACAATGATGTAGTGTAACTTAGTGTAAGCAAACTTTGTATTGTAAAAGTATAGTCTCACTCTTGTTCGCATGTTGGTGACGAAAGGGAATCGATATGTATGGATTGATTAGAGTGAAAGAGCACATCCGGGTTCCAATTGATTAATTGTGAATGGATCTTGATTGTTAACTCTTGAATGGAGAATACTTGATTTATGCATGCCTATGCTATATGTAAGGATTCCCGTTTTGTTGATTGGCTTATTTCGTGGACAAACCACATGTTGGGGTACTTTGTAAGGGTAGCTTAGGTATTGGTTTAATTGTTCGAAGCCCTTTGAAGACCTCGTGTTGATGAGCACCGAAGGTAATTTTCTTTGTGCTTACTTGTCTTGAAGAGATAGTTGCACACACTCACAACTCATGCATATGTTTTATCTTTGTATGTTGTGTTTCTTTTTGTTGTGCATCAATGCTTATTCTCATCTCTTCTTGCTTGTTATTTTGATGCATCTTATGTTTATAATGTCATAGCATGTTAGGCTTTTAGGATGCATCTTGCTTTTACCTTTTTACCCATTGCATGTTTTCTTGTGGGGTTCAAAGGAGTGGGCTGTGCGCTGGTCGTCAAGCGCCGGACCAGCGCAGCTCACCAGCGCAGATCACCCAGTGGTCTGTCGCCGGTCGTGCGCTGGTCTACACCAGCGCAAGGCCACCAGCGCTGATCGCCCAGTATGGCTACGCTGGTCGTGCGCCTGTCTTAGCGCTGGTCGTCAAGCGCCTGTGCAATTTTTGCCTTTGCGCTGGTCGTGCGCCTGTCGTCCAGCGCAAGGCCACCAGCACACAGAGCAATTTCTGGTGCGTTTTTCAAAACGACCACACTTCACTTATGGCTCCTATATATATAACACTTTGACTTTAGGTCAGCCAAGAGAGTTCATGTTCATATTCATATTCTATACTTAGGATATTTTTCAAGAGAAGAAAAATTCACAAAGAACTCATTTTTAATCACTCAAATCAAATCCCTTGTGCATCAAATTTCATATTGCATCTTCTATGTCTAGATAGAAAGCATCAATGATTGGGTTTGCATCATCACAACTTGCTTGGTAAGATTTTGATTAAGTTCATCTTATTTGAGTATTTTTATTATCAAGCTATTCTCTTTAATTTACTTGTATGTTTTGATCATATGATAAATACAAGATTAGAGAATTAATTGTGATGAATTGATTGAGTGTTGTATTGTGATAGCTAATTAGGTTTTTAATTAATCTTGATTAGCCAAGCTTTTTGACATGTCATTTAGCAATTGATATCTAGGGTTGATTAAATTGATTATATCATCATCCTAGATAAGCATCTAAGGTTACCTAGCCTTGTTTGTTAATTGAATATTCATACATATTCACATAGGTTGCATAATCTCTTCTTAGAGAATCAAGTCTTGAGGCTAAGGTTGCTTAGGCCTCAAGCAATTGGACTAGAGCCACTTTTAAAGGCCCGAGTGGTAGAAGTGGGGGGTTATTGACCGGAGTGTTAGACGAGGTCTACATAGGTTGTAAACTCCATTTCGATTAGTGGATTTTGAGGTCCGAGTGTGGCGCACTTAACAGCCCGTGGTTTTTCCCAGTGGTTGGGTTTCCACGTATACATCAAGTGTTATTTAAATTCCGCACAATATTACACTTGTATGTATTTTTGACTAGTAGGTGCATTTTCGTAAAATTGACTTGCATGCGAAAATTGGGTAATAATAGTTAAAATCTATTCACCCCCCCTCTAGCTTTATATTGATAAACACACCTCGAGTATTTAATTACTTTCACTATATTAGGTTGTTTGGTGTTCATGTGCTTAATGGGTCTTTGACCAAGAGACACAATTGCTCACTCCATGATTTTGGGTGAGTGATGAATGGATTTCGATATTCCTTAATCAACAAATGATTCATAATAATAGATGATTTGATTTCAGAATCCTTAATCAAGAGAACTAGCCCTTGAATCTGAGTTGAATGATGCTTGAATGTTTATGATCAACATGACTTGCTTGTGTGTTTGGTGAACTTATATACCTATTGTAACCACTATCTTGCATCTCTCCAAGCCACCTTTAGTTTCATAGCTAGGGTGCTTAGACTTTAGTTTAATTGCTTTGTAGTGTAATTGATTCCCACTTTAGTTAGATTTAGAAAGGCAAGCACTCGGTTACATTTCTGGCCTTAGTGTAATTTAATTTAGTTTAGTTTTATTCACAACCTCACACACCATCCGCATTATGCATACACTTCACACACACCATTCTCATCACTTCTATGTTCTATTTACATCGCTTTAATAAACGCTTTAGCTAGAGACAATTATACAGATTCCACCTCTCTATGGGAACGACCCTTGCTTACTTGATATACTAGTCCTTTGACTCGTTGCATTTGTGAGGTAGATTAAATTAGAAATATCTTTTTGGCACACCACAACGACATGTATCAAAAAATGGCGCCGCTGTCAGGGAAGTGGCTTATTCATTAATCATCTCTAGTTTTAGTTGATAATAATGTAGTTTGTGATGTTCATTTTATTGCTTTTGTTTTTGTTTAAAGCAAATGCATTTGATGTGTTTGAGTTATTTGTGCTAGGAAAAGAAAATCATTAGGTCTAATGGACCACAAACTCATGGACCACGTAACAACTCCACTAAGTGAAATGGTAGTGCATGAAGGCATAGTTGGTTTAAAAACCAAGGACGTGGGATTCATGTTGAAAAAAGGCATTTTTGGAAGAAAGAAGAAAGCGAGTTCAACCTCACAGATCCATGTCGCAGAAGTCACCTAGAGGTCCCTGCTAGATAAATCTGCGAGATCATACCAGGTGATCAAATCTGTGAGATAAATCTACGAGTTCAACCTCACAAATCATTCACGTAGAAGAAGAAAAGATGCTGAACACAGCCACAAGAGGTAAACACTCTCCAATTGTTTTTAACATAAGAATTTCGGCAGGTAACTCCTCCAAACTTGTCAACTGTTTCAACACATTTTAAATGCCCTACTTTGATTAGGAGCTTTAAGCGTACATGTGTGCATTTTGTGCTTAATTAAATGTTAAAGCATGTTTGGAGTGAGATTGTAGTTGTAGTATGGTGGTAAGTATTCCCACCTACGTGCTTAATGATAAAAAATGCATGCTTGTTTTATTTGTAATTTTTTATTTTTTTTTAGATCTATGAGTGCGAATTTTATTGTGCTTAGATCTTAGGATTTGTTTTGTTTTATTTCATTTTGTTAGTTTTTGTGAATTGTTTTGTTGTCCCTATTTCCGAACTCTAGCTTGCATTGTCCAACTTTTGAGTGGAGATGGTTCCACGGAGTAACATTGAGGACAATGTTAGGTTTAGGTTTGGGGGTGTGGACAACTTTCGTGATGTTGTCTTTATTTTTGTAGGTTTTGTCGTTGAGAATTTTCAAATCTCTACAAAATCGGTCAAAATTGAATTTTTTTTGAAATTGAAGTCCATTTTTGATTGATATAATATTTTTGCTTTCCGGTAGAGACATGTCATGTATACTTTTTGCTCTATATTTTGACTAGCATTCATGCCATCTATAATTGTTTCATCACTTAAATTTGCGTGTACAGTGCCAATCTCTTGATGTTGAGGTAGATGAGACTCTATGCTTATTTAGCTTAGGTGAATAGTGGAGACTACCCTTGTGAGAATTTTGTGCTTTAACGTTCATTTTAGAGGGTGCATTTCGTTTCTACTCTTAAACACTTATCTTGTTCTTCATTGTATTGATTGATCTCTATAGGATTTTGCATTGGATATTAAAGAACAATCATTTATGATATCACATGTTGTTTGCTTTACTTTTTTGTTGGTTGATCCTTGAGAAGTGATGCTAGGCAATGTGTGCTTAAACTACTACATGGCCTAAAAACTAATTCCTACCCTATGTATGTGCTCCATTAGCCCATTTGAAACCAAACACATAGCCTTTTCTTTCATCACCCGAACTTACAACCAACGTCTATAAAGAAACCGTACCTAATTAGCTTGGACTATATGGTGATATGATGTTAGATATTATTGGGGTGTGTTGTAATTACTACAAATTTTGGAAAGAAACCAATGAGTTTCTTGGGTTGAATTGTAAAGTGTAGTTGCATGTAATAAAGCTTGAATGTAAGCATCAAAAGTTATAGGTGTATAGTCATTCAAAAGAAATGAAAAGAAAAAAATTGAAAAAAAAGAAAAAAAAAGGAGTATGAAAAATAAAACAAAGGGAAGCCTAGATGCATACTTGTAATGGATTGACTTGGGGATGTAGAGATTGCATTGTATATGGTCAGCATTCCTATGATACAATCTATGGTTGGGATACGTTATTTAATTGTAGATGGTTAGTAATCCCATGAAATGGTCTTAGGTATTTTGTTTTCCTTTCCCCATTCTTTCTTAGCCTACACCCATTGCCCTATTACAACCGGAAAAGACCTAGCGTATCTCTTTGTAATGCTTGCTTAATTGTAAAGTTGCATGTGCTCTATCTATGTTTTTAATATTTAATTTGTTCATGAGATCCTTTGCACTTATATGAGCGTTCTTTCTAATTATATGAATATGTAAATATATTTTGATTCCATGTACCCAAACTCCAATTCGCATATGTTGATTTGTGTTATCGCCTAGGTTCTTAGAGAAAATATGAGAGTAATCCAGTGAGGATTAGAAGTTGAGGCGAATTCTAGCCCGGGCATTCGAGCTTTGTTGATTTGTAAACTAAAAACATCTTTTGTATTGGCATACATGCATTGCTTGATGTATTGATTTATATGACATATTTTTAGTCTTAATATAGAGATTTTAGCATGCATGTAGTTTTTGCTTGGTATGTTTAAGGTGGCATCACAACTTTTGCTTTGTAGAGTTGCGTTTGTGGGTACCGTATTGGTAAACCCTTAGGAGACTATACTCTTCCTACTGGGGACACCTAGGGGTTTAAAAGGCTTGTTGCACATGCTAAGTGCCATCATTTCTCCCACAAAAGTGGACTAATTAGTTTTTACTTGTTTATTGCTTTTATATGTTTTTAGATTTCTTGTTTGTTGTTAGTTTTGTTTTTCGTTTTTAGTTTTGCTCGAGGACGAGAAAAGGTTAGGTTTGGGGATATTTGATCGGTACATTTATGTACCTATTTTAGGCTCCTATTTCCTATCTTTTGTGCTCAATTTCAAGCGTTTTTATGTATTTAATGTGTTTTAGCCTTGTTTAGGTTCATTTCCCCAAAGTTATGTGTTTGAGCCTAAAGTGAAGGTTTGGAGGCAAAAAGGAGGAAAAAGATCTAAAATTGAGATGGCTTGTGTAGAATGCCTAACTTGCGAAATCCATATCTTTCTCCTCGAATTGAATTGGGTGTCGAGCTACATTTATTCGGAAAGCCCCAAAAGTCTACTTTCAGCAAACTTTACGGATCATGATTCCAGGTTTTCTAGAAAAATTTACGCCCATTTGAGTGACTGGTGCGCGGAGCAGAAAAATCTGCGAGTTGAGATTTGCAAGTTTGTCCTCGCAGAATGAAGTCACAAATCCATTTCAGACCTTTCCATGAGTTAAATCTACGAGTTAAACCTAGCAGCGTGAAGTAGCAGATTTTTTGCGAGTTAAATCTACGAGTTTGTCCTTGCAAATCTTGGTCGCAAATGTTGCCCAGAACCTTCTGCGAGATAAATCTACAAGTTGGACCTCGCAGATCTATGTCGGCAACAAATATCTACTTACAGGTCACATGGTTTTGATGGGGAAACTTGTCCTTTCAACCCTGATTAATGCCCTAACTTTCAACCACTATAAATACACCTACTTGTTGGTCTTTAAAAAATATCATATCATTATATCTAGATATTTTCATATCCTAGACACTTTACCAACTTCAACACCACAAAAGAGAGAGATGAGTTCTCAAAACTTCCATGGAGGTTCTCCTTCATGGGAAGCTCACCACCACCACCTCTACACTTCTTCCATCCATCTTTGAAGTAGATCCAAAGAGAAAAGTGAGCAAATGAAATAGAGATCTTGGTTATCTCTAAACTCTTCTCTTTGTTTTATTTTATATTTCTTTGATGTGTAATCCCCATTAGGGAATATTTGTAACCTAACATGTAAGATCCTAGATCTTTGTTGGCTTGATTCCATTGCAAAACTCTCTTTATTTGTATTGATTAGTTGCTTAGGTGTTTCTTGGAGAGAAGAAGCTTCAAAGGTTAAAAGCAACGTATCTTGCAAATATCGTCTTCAAGAGGAATATCACATACTTGGATGCTAATGTATCTAGATTCTTCTTCCTCTTGCAAGGCGTAAGTGCACACACACACAATTCATACATGTGTGTCCCTGCATCATAGTGCAAACATTTGGTATAACACATTCACACACTTCTTAGTATGCTCATGCATTGGTCTCTTATAGACAAACATTGTATAACTGCATGCTTTGTGACTATCTCTTTGATATGGCATGCTTGTGTGAATTTGTATTTGTTTGTTTGTGTGTTTTGTATTTTAGACTTGAATATGTTCTTATTTGATTCCTTATTGAGTCCCGGTCGTTTCGGTTACTCATTCATAAGGTTTCGAGTCCAAATGATGTAGCTACGCTACTTTGCATTCTCATTCGTTGAGTTGACTTCATCATCATTTTCCGAGATGATTTCTCAACCATTTTTCAAATTTTTGTAGTCATAGTCATATGTGAGGGAGTCACGGTTCATAATCTAAAAACAGATTCGAAATCGGAGTTCGGATGCCCAAGATATGGCTGAAGAACGTGAGGGAGCGCGCGAGAGGCAAGCATGGCCAAAGGCCATGCATTGGCCACCACGTGTGGAGGCCGTGGGACCCACGGCCAGAGCACCCCTTTGGTCCTGTGTGGCCCACGCGCCCCACACGGGGTGCTGACATGGCAGCCTCTGATTGGCTCACGTCTTCTTCTCTCTTCTCCATCTCTTTTCCCTCCATTTATATTCGAAATCCCGTGCAGAATTCTCTACAACTTTTGATTTCTTATTTTGATCATATCTCTCTCAAATCAACTCCGAATTGAGTGATTCAAAAGCCAAAATTGTTGGTCTTGCAGAGAGCTACAAATCCCAAGCATTTACAGAGTCATTTGAGTTCGTGATTTTTCGCAGTGAGCTGATTTCAGTTCGTGACTCAATTTTTGTATGTGAAACTTCTTCTTCTCACTTCATCTTTTGATAATCTCTTTTAATCTTCCTAATTGATAGATGATATGTGTTTAGAATGTTGTTAGATCATATTCTAGGGGTGGTTGATCTATTGATTGTTGAGTTTTAGCTATTTGATTTCATTTGAACATATATTGCTAAACTTGACCTATCTTGATATTGATTCTAGAAATACTTTTTGTTCTTGAGCTTGATTGTTGATTTCTAGGTTTTTGTCACATGTTCATGAACTAGTATTTTTTGATTGTGCTATCTACCATTTAAATCTAGTTCTTGTTTGGATTGAATATGTTGTGGATTTCAAGTGTTAACTTGTTCACTTGATTTCAAAGTTAGTTTTGTGATTTCTATTGAAAACTTGTTACTCTAGCTTTGTTTGACATATTTAGGTTTCTAGATATTTTTGTGAATGACTTTGAATGTCTAATCTAGATTTCTAATCACATGTTCATAAGAATTAGCTACATTTGCTTGTGAGCTTGATTTGTGCAAATCTAATTCTTCATAGAGTGTGTTTGATCTACTTGCTCTATTTGCTTGTGTTTGCATCATTTGCATCACTTAGATCATTGCCTTGTGAAAGGTTGAAATCTCTTGCAACGTGAGTGAAGCTTTGTCTTGAGCAAGAAGTCTTGGCTAGGAAAGTGTTCCGGATAGCCAAGCAAGAAGTCTTGATTAGAGTCGGGAGGACTCGGATAGTCAAGAAAGAAATCTTCCTAGAGACGTGAGTGTCTTGGATATGAAGTTGCTTTCTAGAGGTGTACGACACATCTCGGATAGGAAGTAGGCTTGGTAGTTCACTTGCCCAAGGGTAGATTAGGAGGTGATAGCTTGAGCGGATATCATGTGTTGATAGCTTGAGTGTGTAAGTCCTTTTCGTATAGTGGATTGCTTTGCCGATGGTTGTGGTATCAACCCGTTGATGTTTCCTCTTTGAGGTTTTACCACGAAAAAATACTTGTGTCAAGTTTCGTTTTTATATTTCTTTATCTTCCATATGTTTGTATTGATTGCATTACTTGTATATTGATTTTCACATGTGTTGGTTAAATCAATTCAATTGTTAAGATTCATCAAGTGTGCTTTTTAATTGTTGTATTCTGCATTTTATTTGTATATTGGGAGAATTTGGGCCTATACTTATTCACCCCCCCTCT
Organism: Acer yangbiense; assembly: GCA_008009225.1. Lineage (NCBI taxonomy): Eukaryota > Viridiplantae > Streptophyta > Magnoliopsida > Sapindales > Sapindaceae > Acer > Acer yangbiense. Next base: position 31,056,796 of record CM017766.1, on the reverse strand, counting down.
AGGTATATATTACACTATATTGCTTAAGGGAATTTCATAACACTTAAGTTTGTTATATATGATATTTACTTAGATTTGATTTGGATCTTGACTTTATTCTTTGAGTTTTGCTATATCTCTTTTTTCTTGACATGTATGTTGGTGAATGAGTAGAAATTGATGTGTTTTGCAAAAGTTAGACTTTAGATTAAATCAATGATGTAGTGTAACTTTGCGTAAACAAACTTTATAGTGTAAAAGTAGAGTCTCACTCTTGTTTGCATGTTGGTGATGAATGGGAATCGATATATATGGATTGATTAGAGTGAAAGAGCACATCCGGGTTCCAATTGATTAATTGTGAATGGATCTTGATTGTTAACTCTTGAATGGAGAATACTTGATTTATGCATGCCTATGCTAGATTAGGTTGTTTGGTGTTCTTGTGCTTAATGGGTCTTTGACCAAGAGACACAATTGCTCACTCCATGATTTTGGGTGAGTGATGAATGGATTTTGGTATTCCTTAATCAACAAATGATTCGTAATAATAGATGATTTGATTTAAGAATCCTTAATCAAGAGAACTAGCCTTTGAATCCGAGTTGAATGATGCTTGAATGTTTATGATCAACATGACTTGCTTGTGTGTTCAGTGAACTTATGTACCTATTGTAACCACTATCTTGCATCTCTCCAAGCCACCTTTATTTTCGTAGCTAGGGTGCTGAGCCTTTAGTTTAATTGCTTTGTAATGTAATTGATTCCCACTTTAGTTAGATTTAGAAAGGCAAGCACCCGGTTACATTTCTGCCCTTAGTGTAATTTAATTTAGTTTAGTTTTATTCACAACCTCACACACCATCCGCATTATGCATACACTTCACACACACCATTCTCATCACTTCCATGTTCTATTTACATTGCTTTAATAAAACGCTTTAGCTAGAGACAATTATACGGATTCCACCTCTCTGTGGGAACGACCCTTGCTTAGGTGCTATACTAGTCCTTTGACTCGTTGCATTTGCGAGGTAGATTAAATTAGAAATATCTTTTTGGCACACCACAACGACGTGTATCACCAATCCAATGGATCGGATTCATATGAAGCAGTTCTTATAGCCAGTTTGGTATTGCCATAACTTTTATTATAATCATTGTTTGTTATGCTAAAGGAATAATCAATTGTGAAGTTAATCGGCAGATGTTTGATTAATTGTACTTTTAAAACTACGGTACAACTCAAAAGCAGTATTTTATTGACAGATTATCAATTAATCACTTTTGGATGTTTACCAAACATTATTTTATGCCAAAAATTATAAAGTAAGCTTATTTTAACTTTTCAAACACAATACCAAATTGGTTCTTAATATATAAAAGTTAAAACAATCCTAAAAGAGTAATGCTAGACTGCCTAAAATATTTGCCTAAAATAATGCCAAAATGATGTGACATGTGAGTTATCAAGATCATATCATTCACACCATAATCGTGTAATTTACATAATTTTGAAAACTCGCATATCACGTCATTTGGGTAAAATATTTTGGGTAGCATAGAATTATTATTCCTAAAATTAACAAACTAATAATTAACATAAAAACAATAAATAATTGTACACTTTAAAGTTCAAAAAGTCTAATAAATTATAAGCTTTAAACATAAGTTCTAAACACAAATAAAAATAAAATCATCAAAAAGTTTGAAATATAAACCTTTATCATAACAAAATTCAATAGAATCCAAAATTTACTCAATGTTCATATGTATGAGACAAAATAAATTGCTCAAATAAATTAAGCCTTATATATTGGCGGATTTGACGGATATGGTGGATTTTTATATAGAAATCAAATGTTCGATTTGATCCAATAGATTTTAGAATTTAGAATCCAATCCAATCCAATCCAATCCAACCATGTACTCAAAATTGATCCAATCTAGTGGAACTATGCTTTATAATGGATTGGATTGAGTCAATTGAATTGGATTGGATTGGATTGGATCGGATTGTATCGGCCCCTTAGGATTGTATCTTGCACATCCCAACTCCTTAGTGCCTTTGGAGCATTGAGAACTTTTGATGACGTGGCATGATATGATTGGGCGATGAGGCGTGGAGTCGTGAGGAGTAGAAAAACATACGCTGTTATAAGTTATAACTTAAAAGAAGGTGCAATTGAGGAAGTCAAAGCCATAACACAAAATACAGGTCAAATTATACTTTTGATTCTTCAACGAACTGTTTTCAAATCGATTCAGTGAGTTTTCTCTCTCATTTGTTCGAATTTTCTCTGATTTGGATTCCGTATATATATTTTTTTGAATTGTCCTTTTAATTTGATCTTGTTTCATGTATTAATCTCCAGATCTGATTCCCATCTGACCTAATTTGTAGGTTTTTATTTTTTATTTTTTTCTGTTCTTGTACGAATATATGAATATATCTTTGCATGCTTTGCTATTGAGTTTTGATCGATTTATGGATCATTCAAACGTAATTTTTTTTTGTTTTTAAGTTTCCTTGTTTAATTTTAAAAATCGTTGATACTTGAGGAACATTTAACATATTTTGTTAGTTTAATTTGAATTGGACAGAGTAATGGTTGATCTAATGCTTGATTACTGTTTATAGTGAAGTTTTTTTGTTGTTTTTTTTCCTTGTTGCTGCTCATGGATTGCAGTCTATTATCACAATTAGATCCAAACTATTTATCTCCATATACGGACTTGAATTGTTACGAAAAGTTTGATTGCGTACGATTACTAATTTCTTGCATTGCTTTCTTTCTTTCTTTTGTCCTAATGTTTCTTTGTTGTGAAAGTTTTAATTCAATTTTTTGTTTTTGAGCGAAATTCGAATATACATGGAAATTTTATTATATGAAGAACATAATTGAGTTTCTACATTGGAGGACTTGATTAGCTTCATCCTTAAAAGAAACTAATTAAAATAAAAAATAAAAAAATAGCTCAAGCAATACATAGTTTTTAAAACTGGCAAAATCTATAATCAGGCAAGGAAGAAGTGATTTTCACGGAGTCTTACCTTGGTTTTGATGTGAGTAGAAGTCTAAGTGATAGCTCTGTTTCCATTGAAACATTGAATTCGAATAGCTAAACTTTTTGGGTGGGTGTTACAGAAATGGCTTTGAGCGGAGCAGTTCCCCCAAGAGGAAGCGCTGCAGCAGCTGCAAGTATGCGTAGGAGGAGGACAACAAGTGGTGGGGCCTCCGGAGGGGCAGCTGGTACCATGCTCCAGTTTTACACGGATGATGCTCCGGGACTCAAGATCTCTCCAAATGTTGTACTCGTCATGAGCATTGGTTTCATAGCTTTTGTTGCTGTTCTTCATGTCATGGGGAAGCTTTACTTTGTTCGAAGAGAGTAGAGCAGCTTAAAAGTGTACTAAATCTATCCAATTCTGTCCCAATTCTGTCCGGTGAGTTATGGATTTTGAATACAGTTTTAGTTAACTTGGTTTCCGGCTTATTTGAGGATGAGAATGCTTCAAGTAGTTGTAACTCTGAAGTGATTTTTGTTCTACACCTTAGGCACAGAGAAAATCTAAATTTTTATTTCATCTTAATGAGAACGTTACTGCTGCTATGATGAAGTTTTGCTGTTTTGGATTGTGATTGCCTATCTTGTATGGATATGCTCATATTATTTTTGGAAAATAAGAATGTAAAATTTTTTTTTTTAAAAAAAACTATAATTTGCAGACTACAGGGAGGGACTTGATGTAGCTTATTGCTGCTATTTCTTCATTCTAAGAACTATTTCAAGATCGCAAAGACCTTATTTCTGCCCATTTTCCGGTTTTGAGTCTTTATGTTCAAATGGCATGTTCAAATTTACAATTTCTTCATGTCCATTTACCCATTTGGATTAGTTCGTTTGTAGATTGAAGTAAAAGAACATGTCACTTCTGTATAGCTACAAGGGAGAGGGCAACAAATACTTCACGTTTTGTAATAATCAATGTTTTAAAAAACGGCGGAAGCTGCCGCCTCGCCTCGGCCCTTCACCGCTTTGAGGCTAGCACTTTAAAGCTATTTTTAAATTACTCCAACTCAGGGCAATGAGGCTATTGCCTCAAGGCTGAATCGACTTGATGTGGGGTGGTGAGGAGGTGCTATATCAATTTGGTTCGGTGAGTTTTGGTACCATATCAATTTGGTTTTTGGTAGTGAAACGGTGATTATTATTTTTATTATCGACTTTTAATTTTAAGTTAAAATAGGTAAATGAAATAAGTTATACAATATTATCTTAAGCTATTTTTAGATTTTTATAAAGTAATTGGTAATTACCTATAATTTTGTAAATAAAATAAGAAATATATATATAGTTTTTTTACTATCAGTTAGTCCTGATATAAAATATATCATGACAGAATGTGAACCATAGATTATGGAGAAGTTTTGATAAGTGTACATTTTAAGCCAAAGTATGTAAATCTAATGGTCTATATTATTCGTTCTGATATATTTTATATCAGGACAAACTGACAATAGAAAAACTATTTATATATATATATTGACAGGATCAGTAGCAAACATAACACAAATTGTTATACAATCTATGGACCATTGGATTATGATGACTTGGATGGTAGACATGCACTCATATCCATAATCACCATCAGATATATACATCTCAAATAACTATGTTCCCTCTCCTCTCTCCTTTTTAATTGATTCTCTTTCCTTCCTATTATTAAGAGTGAAATCCATTTTAGTCCCTCTAGTTTGACATATTATACAAACTGGTCCCCCGGTTTTCAGTATTATGTTGACAGGTCTCGATAGTTTCCACAAATCTATATTTTGGTCCCTACCATCCAATTCCGTTAGATGGCGTTTGGTTATCATGGTGGAATGGTAATCGAAATGATAATGAAAATGGGAATGGGAATTGGAATTGGAATTGGAATTGGAATTGGAATTGGAATGTAAAGGAATGGAAAGTTGATTCTTATGTTTGGTTAGGACTGTAGAATTAGTATCTGAATCAGTATTATTTTGTTTGGTTAACAACTGAATGAAATGGAATTAACTGTATTTTACCCAAAATACCCCTAATTACAAAACAATTATAATAACATGATATATTATGGATAATAATAAAAATAAAATATGAAAAAATATATAATATTATATATATTATTATAATATATAGCACATTATATATAGATATATATATTATTATAATATATAACATGTTATATATATATAATTAAATATTATTTAATATAATAATATATATATTAATATAAAATAATATAACATATATATATATATATATATGATCAAGCCAGTCACCACTGAAGATGACATTCCTATCCACAGTTTTGAAGCTGATGGATCTCCGATTTACACCGATAAGATCAATGGTCACTTCATTTGGGATGTTGATCCTAACATGTGTGACGCAGACTGTATATGTCAAGATTGTCTTAAAGATACTTCTTTTACTTCCTGTAAACCCTGGAACAAACCTTTCAAACCTTTCAAACCCTGACAGTCCCTGGATAGGCTTACATCCTATCAAAAACAAACCCTTACCCATTTATGACAGAGCATTACAGATCTTACGGTTTGAAGGTCTTCTACCTCCACAGCCTGAACTTGCAGTTCCATACTTACCTTCACCAGTCCCTTGTTATATGACTTCAGATTATGACTGTGATTTTCCGCCACTCGAGCCATCTTCGAATTTTGAGAAAACTCGTTTCTCCAGACCTTTTGTCCAAACCATTGAAGTTCTACCTGATGGTTCTCTTAAGCAGCCTTCCCAGGCTGAACAGGTCCTCAACTGGCAATCTCACAATGCTAGGGCTCAAAACAGAGTTTTACACTCTATTGATCAAAAGATTGATCGCGTTACACGTCATGTTTCTCAACATGATCATCATCTCCAGACTCTTAATGCCACTTTTAGAGACATGTTCTCTGATCTCCAGTCCAGAATTACAAAGCTACATTCTGATCTTTACAGATATATTGATCATGGGTATTCTGGCCCAGATTTTGATGAAAAAGAAAGAGAAATCAAACAACTTAAAGAACAGCTTGAGCAGATGAACAGAGATCTTTCTTACAGACCAAAACCTTATTCTCATTCACAATCATTGTTCTTCCCTATGTCTCCTACTCACTCGCCTCCATCCAAACCTGATGATTTCTCTAGACATTTTCGATCCACTGGTGAACTATTCTGAAAATATCCCATACTTTCTTCTCCACCAGAGAAACCTAAGAAAAGGTCCCCTTCCGAGCAAAAAGACAAATAAGCTGCTTCAAGTTCACATGACCCAGTTCTGTTTGCCTCTAAAACATTCTCCTCCCTAACCAAGTCTAATATGGCATCTTTTTCTGAAGATATTTCCTCCCAGTCTTCCCAGTCATCTTGTCATTCGTCCTGGCTAAATACTGCAGCCTCCTCTCCTCATGATCATGCAAATCTTACCCAAGTTTTTATGGCATCTCGCACAGACCCTCAACCTTCGGCACGGACCTATGAGTCTCCTGATGAAACCGCCTCCACTGGTCCCATTCCCTTTGTCGAAGAACCACCAGAACCTGTTCCGAGTCGTCCTCCGCCCAAAGCAACAAATGGCCCTTGGTTTAATCTTGACGACTCTTCTCCTAATTCCTGGAGAAAACGGGTTTCTGAGATGAGCGCATGGCTTGACCTGCAAATGGCTAAATCTGAACAGAACCTTGAAACAATCTTACCACAATTCGTCTCGCGGTTTACTGGTTCTCTCAGATATTGGTACCAAGCTCTCAGTGAATACAGACAACTCCAATTTGTTAGAGTTCCCTTAGCCTCCCAAGCCATAGGACATATTTTCAGAGAATTTCTTGGGGATCCTGACCATTTCTATAAGCAGGCTAGACAAGAATTCTTTGACATGCGTTGTTGTTCCCTCAAGAGAAAGGACATTGTGTTCCATTATAAACGGATGTCCCAAAGATATCACACTCTTGGTGGTATCAATGATCATATCCTTAAACAAGTCTATGTCAACTCTCTTCCCGACGAGCTCCAAGATGAGATACAAAGAAAAATAGACACCTCAGGACGTTCTCTCACTGACACATCCTTAGGTGAACTCCACATGTATGCTCTGAGCTCCCTTGATAAACTCTGTGCCACTCAACGATTATTCTCTAAGATGCTCACAGAAGGCAAGAAATTGCAGTCCTAATGTCAACAGCTTTCTCTCCAAATCAAGTGCAAATCCTTAGGCTCCTGCACATGCAAGACTAAAAAGAAGAATCATTTCAAACGCTTCAAGAATAAAAAAGGCAGTTCCAAAAGATTCAAGTTCTTTAGAAAGAAAGCAAAACGAGGCTGGAATAAATCCCAACGGTGTTATATCTGTGGCAAACCAGGATACTTTGTAAAGAAATGTCCCAACAAGAAAGCCAAATCCGCCAGACTAGTTCAGCAGTTAAAAGACATTGCTGATGAAGTTCCGTCCGACGCAGACATTGAATCAATCTTCTCTGAACAAGATAGTGCAGATCACACCACAACCTTTGTTCTCCAAGAAGATCTTTCTGACTCAGAATATTCTGGCTCCTCAGACTACAGCTCTATTCCAGAATCCTATCAGGCTACTCAGCTTATTTCTCATTTCGATCCTCAAGCTCCGGTTCGGATTTTGCCTGACAAATACTCCAAACCAGTTGATGTCATCGCTTATTTTGACATAGGTTCTCACACCACAATGATGAATCCAAAGGTTCTTCCTCCAGAATTTTGGAAACCCCATGTTTGGCATTTCAAAGCCGCTGATGGAAAAGTTTTTTCTACTATTCTCATTTCTAGAAAAAGGATTGGTATTAAGTTCTTTCCATCCTTCACTCTTTGGGTCCATGTCATCGGTACTCCTCTCCCAGATAAAGACATCCTCCTAGGCTGGGATATTTTCTACCAAAATAAATCCCTCCGGATTCTCTCTACCGGGATTCGATACAAAAAGGATTTTAAAGCCTTTTCTGATGTTCCAAAGATCTTCCCACTCTTAGAGATTCAATCACCCTTTGAACTAATTCAGAAGAAATTGCTCTAACTTTGTGCTGACAGTTATGCCACTTTCTTTCACCCTTCTCCTTTGTGGAAAAATCTAGATTTCTTTATTAAGCTCAATGAAGATAATAATCCTACGAAGGCAACCCACTCAGGCATGTCTCCTTCGGACCTCCAATTGGCCAATGAAGAATGCAATGAACTTCTTCATCAAGGTCTGATCGAACACACTTCTTCCCCTTGGGCGTGCCAAGCCTTTTATGTTGAAAAACGCTCCGAGTTACTCAGAGGAAAAAAGAGACTGGTCGTCGATTACAAACCTCTCAACCTTTTTCTCAGAAATGACAAGTTTCCTGTTCCTAGGCCAAATGTCTTATTCTCTCAACTCCCTGGAGTCACGATTTTCTCTAAATTTGATCTCAAAGGTGCCTTCTGGCAAATTGGCATCCATCCAGATGAAAGGTATAAAACTGCATTTTGTCTGCCCAATGCACAATACCAATGGACTGTTCTACCTTTTGGTTTAAAAACTGCTCCATCCCTTTTCCTAAAGGCCGTTACCAGAATTTTCCATCCCCTCTTACACTCAGCCCTCATCTACATTGATGACATCCTCCTGTTCTCTCCAGATGATACCTCTCACAATATTCTTCTCCAACAGTTTCATGACATTGTTCATCACTACGGTATCATGCTCTCCGAAAAGAAAAGCATAGTTGGCAAACCTGAAATTGAATTTCTTGGCATGAACATCTCTTGTTAGGATTATGCTCAATAGCAAGAGTGTAATATTGTAATTGACAATCTTTTCATATTAATAAAGTGATTTCTGGTTTAACAAATCTTATAACATTTATAGTTTAATATTATAATTGTCAAAGTAAATAATCATAAGGTCAAAAGACTATGAGAAAAGAAGAATTGTTCGTATATCTAGATATGTATGAGGTAGACACAATTCTTTAGTTAGTCTTGAATAATGTTCACAACTTAAGTTAAAGGTTGGGCACCTTTATCTTGTTAAAGTTGTAGAATTCTTTTGCTAGCATTTGAGTGGGATCAAATGAGTTATGATGAGTCTGAAATCATCGAAGGGTGTTCGAGTAAAAGAATCTAGTGCACTGGGTGCATTGAATAGGATCACAATGAAAAACTTTATCTAGAACCATCAGTAGATAAAAGTTTTTTCATTATCAGGACAATCGGAGAGTCTATCTTAATCCTGAGATAAATGATGGACTTATGGTTGCCAAGTGTTATCGTTTGAGTTATCAATGAGTACGATTATATAGCATAGTCTATCCTCGATAGTTTGGTGGTATTCATTTGTTAATCGATAGAGTACTTCATTTATAGATATGGACATCGTGGCTCCATTTATTAAATGAGAGTAGAATATCATCATATGGATGTTTTGAGGTATTGGATATTGAATCTTAACGTTAAGTTTTCGATAGAGTCTATTGAAACATGGCTTCTGGACAAGTCAAAATATCCAAGTTCAAAATGTGGTCATATGAGTAAATATGGTAACTTGGAGAGCTATATGCGGTCTATGAGCTCTTGGCGATTACTGATATTCTTCACGAGGATACACCATCTCCAATAAGATTGTCTAGGGTATGAATGAGAATCATTTACTTATTCGTCTTTATGTAAGAGTGCAATTTTTGTTTTTTAGTGGAATGAACTAAAATTAATAGATTGAACCTAAGTGAATCATTTGTTGATTGTGATTGGGTTATGTCTATTAGAGCTTAAATTTAGATAGGCCCGCCAAGATCCCCAATCCACACGGACTTACATGAATCACTTAATATATTCTATCGGACTAATTTATGGGTCCATCTAGAATTGTATTAAGGCATGTGGACTTATTTCTTTTAGTAAGAATGAGCCTAGTTCACATGTGGACCTTTTATTAAGGTCTAATGGATTTAATAAAATAGAAAAACAATATATAGATATATTAATATATATGGCACATGGCCAAGATATATATATATGATATTATATTGTTTTATTTTTATTATTTGATTAAATGGAAATTAATTAATTGATTAATTAATTATTGAATTAAAAATCAAAATCTTTTTCTGACTAGGAAATATGTTTCTTAATAGTATACTATTGTGGTAGTATAATAAATATAAAAAACTTTATTTGGTAAGTAGATAAATAAGGGATTTATTTATCTAGTCAAATTAGGAAGTATTTTATATAGTCACAAATACACTAAAGAGTTGGATTAGGGTTTGGAATTCTAAAGAAATCTACCTAGGGTTAGGATTTAAGTCAAAAGGCAAATCCTACATGGTAAAGGATTTCGGCCACAATATATGAGATATATATGGCAATTGGCCGGATATATATATTGACTTATATATTTAATATGTAGCGTGCAGTATTATATATATATATATATATATATTGACTTATATAGATTATATAATTGCATGCAGAATTCGTGATATATACTTTTATAAAGTCACCAGATATATATGATATATTATAGGCAAGTTGAATCCTAGTATATATATATATATATATTATTTATTTGGCAAGTGGTCGCCTAATATATATATATATGTGATTAATATGGCCTCGGGTGGCCAAACATATAATATATGTTAAGAAAAGAATGCGGCCTATATATATATATGAGGCAAGAGAGTTCGGTGATAACACATTATATTATGTGAATAGAATTCGGTAAACCCTAATGTCTTGGACTTGAGAGTTTTTTCTTTTGCTAGAGAAAAATAGAATCCAACTCTTATATTAGTGTGATTTTCGGCCAAGAGGAATAGAGAGAAAAGTTTGTTCTTATTTCGATAGTGCATTAGTAGCTTTTACATCAAAAGGTTTTGTGCACAATTTCGAATAAGGTTCATGCGAGTTTCGATCTAAAGATTGTGAATTCAAAAGTGACCGGAACATTCTTTGTTGTCTCTTGGAACTTGTTGTGACTAACGAAAAAGAAAAAGTTTTGTTAATCCATCCTCAGGTACACAATTTAAAGAGAAGGGAGACCACACTCCTAGGTGATTCACGTTCGTGATTGGATTGGAAGATCTTACGGATTACCATCGACACAATCTCAATCGGATCACGCGACAAAGGTATGATATCTTTAGTATTATATGTTAATTAATTAGAGGGTTAGGGTTCAAATTGTGGAAAAAATTTAAACTATACTAAACTCGATTTTAGTCTCGCTTCCGCTGCGTGACCGTATTTTTCCCTACATCTCTAACGGTCAATACCGCCCTGGTCCTCATTTGGCTGTCCGGTTGTTAGATTTCCCTGATTCTGATCTCAGTGTGAAACAAGTCCAACAATTTCTTGGTATCGTCAACTATGTCAGAGATTTTATTCCACATGTCAGTCGTTACACCTCAGTTCCCTCTACGCTCCTCAAGAAGCGTCCTCCTCCTTGAAGTTCCATCCATACTGAGGCCGTCATCAAATTAAAGGAGATCTCCTAATCTCCTCCTGCCCTCACCATCCCTTCTTCTGGCCAGCTTATCCTCCAAACTGATGCCAGCGATATTTTCTGGGGTGTCGTTCCCATCGAAGACCGAGACGGTCAAAGGAGATACTGTGGTCATGCTAGTGGCAAATTCAAAGATGCCCAACAACATTATCACACTATCTATAAAGAGATTCTTGCGGTTAAATACGGAACCAAAAGTTGGATTTTAACCTCAGGACAAGGAACTTTATTGTTGAAATGGACAACTCATCATTCCCAAAGATACTCAATTTTCGTAATAAGATTCCTCCCAATCCTCTCCTTCTGAGAATTAAAGATTGGTTTGCTCGGTATGACTTCACTGTACGCCACGTGAAAGGCCACCATAATATAATTGCTGATATGCTCTCCAGACCTCCACTCTCCCATCTCATCACTCCCACAGGTCACTATCCTCTTATATTCATGACTTCTCCTGCTGGTCCCTCATTGTCCCCACCAGACATACCTGATTATTCATTTCCACCAGAACTCATGGCTACATTGCCACCTAATCATCAACCTTCTCTGGATCAGATCCAGACCTTCGCCAAGGCTCATCTTCCGATCTACTTATCCCAAATCATCAGTCAAGATTGTCGACACACCATCAACAACCTGTCCAGACCATTTCTTGACCTATTCATAATGCCACCATTTTACTACTTCTCCCCTCAACTCCTTTGGTTCCTCTGGTGTTTATCAGTTCTACACCACCATGCCATCGTTTTTCCACTCCAGGTTTTATATGGACATCTCCATGATCCATCCCAACAGAATTCTCTGTTATGGATTTTCCTCCAATGGTTCACGTCCTTAACAAATTGGAAAAACGAACTCACTAAACTTATGGGACAATATAACCTTTGGAAGCTTGATTATGAGTCAGCTGCCTCTGTTTGCTACATATGGATACTCCACAGGTCTTACAGATACAATCCCCACAGTAGGCTCTTATGGACAGCTAACACCAGTTACGAATGGTTTACCACTTATGATTATCAAAAAACATACCCCAACAATCTCCAGATATCACTGCTCAATTTCCTCTGTGATGTTAATCATGTCTCCACCGACGAAGTCTTCATCCTTCCTAACATCCCTAGAGACCCCTCTTAGAGCTGGAACCCTTTACAAGATTCCTATATGATTGACTCTTAAGATCCCTTTGATTTCGCTTGGCCCTGCTCCATCTGTGGAGCCCAAGACTCAGATGATGAATATTACGCCATTTGCAATCTGTCTAGTCCGTGACCTCAGCAGCCCGTGATTAAAGCTCGTGACCGTATCAGTCTCCAGTGACCGATCTTATCTCCATCCTGTGAATTTTAATGCTTTAATTATTGTATGTTACTTTTGTAGTTTTCCTTTTTAGGTTGTAATTATTGTAGGCCATCGGCCCTTTTAGTTTGCTTTTATATTTGCCATGTTGATGGCTTTTTCCTGTGTGTTTTTTTTTTTTTTTTTTGATGTATCTTTTCTCTCCCTCTATATAAGTAGAACTCGTCCCTTGTAAAAACCAGAAGCAAAAATCAATAAAATTTCTTGTGTGTTATAACTCTTATGTCTTTCTAAACACTTCCTTTCCTTCCTTCGAAAGCCTGTCTATGATATAAGTGATAGTCTGTAATAATCTCAGTATGCTCTGTGCTTGCCTCTGATTGAGGATCATGCACATTAGAAAATGAGATTGGTCCTTTAGGCTTAACGTCCATGTCTGTCTCTGGAAGGTTGAAACGTTAGTACCCTGTTTAGGCCGTGGTTAGAACGCTATTATGGGGAAAGCTCTATAAACCCTAGAGAGGCACTCAGGGGTACCTGCCACCCGACTGGTATCAGAGCCTGTCTCGACTACCTGGAGTCCAGGTAAAGAGTTAGACTATTACAAGTATCATAGAAATGGTATAGAAGGAAGAATTTTCAGAAATGTCAAACACTACTACTACTCCCTCTGCTGCTACTTTAGTCCCTACTAGATTATCTTCTTCTATGTCTCTACCTCCTCCTACTATCCAAAGAACCCAGTCAAATAGGATACAGGATTTAGTAGAATACACTCATATCCCTGCCTCTGCTCAAATAAATGAAACTTCTCTCCCCCTTCTTAACCCGTATAACATCTTCAAAAGAAACAGATCTCTTGCTACTCAAATGGTTCGTCTTGTTCAAACAAGACCTCCTCCCATCAAAGAATACGTCCAGTCCACAGGCTTAGACAAGTGCCTAATTCTGGCCTCACCAAGTGAACAATATGTTGATCTTACTATTGATCAGAAAATGATAGATCAATGGATCAGAGAAGGTTACTCCCATTTCCAGATAGGTGCTGTTTGTATCATTCTCTCCCTACACGGCCGAAAAGGCTTACCTGTTACTGCCAGGCTGGCCTTGCTCAACACCATTTATACTCAGTATGAACAAGCTGTCGTTGGTACTTGCCTATCTACTCTTCATGCTGGAAGTATATCTCTCACTTACTATCCCAATTTCAACATTCCTTTGAGAGATCAGAATCTCCACAACTGCCTGAAAGTTCAAGTTCAGATCCTTGGTGCTAGTATGCAATCAAACTCTTATACGGCTACCCTTCATCATCAACTTGCCTACCAGCTTCAGGATCACGCCCTTGACCTCCCTCTTCCTAGGCATAATGGTGACACTATCTTTATCAAAGCTGAAAGAGAGGATGAAGTCCCTACCATTCTTTAGATCCCTAAGCAACTGCCCAGAGACAAGCTTATGGAAATCATGCCCCTCGAATGGATCACGAACTATGAAAAGGCATTCGAGAATGTAGCCCATGTTGTCGCTACAGATACAATATGTCCACCAACCAGATGGTTCCATTAAAACAATTTATGAACCCCTCATCGGTTCCAAGACTCCTCCCAGTTCAGACACTCCTTCGAACTTCCAGGCTCTTATGATCAAGCCAGTCACCACTGAAGATGACATTCCTATCCACAGTTTTAAAGCTGATGGATCTCTGATGTACACCGATAAGATCAATGGTCACTTCATCTGGGATGTTGATCCTAACAGGTGGGACGCAGACTGTATATGTCGAGATTGTCTTAAAGATACTTCTTTTACTTCCTGTAAACCCTAGAACAAACCTTTCAAACCAGAAAACCATGACAGTCCCTGGATAGGCTTACATCCTATCAAAAACAAACCCTTACCCATTTATGATAGAGCATTACAGATCTTACGGTCTGAAGGTCTTCTACCTCCACAGCCTGAACTTGCAGTTCCATACTTACCTTCACCAGTCCTTTGTTATATGACTTCAGATTATGACTGTGATTTTCCGCCACTCGAGCCATCTTCGAATTCTGAGAAAACTTGCTTCTCTAGACGTTTTGTCCAAACCATTGAAGTTCTACCTGATGGTTCTCTTAAGCAGCCTTCCCTGGCTGAACAGGTCCTCAACTGGCAATCTCACAATGCCAGGGCTTAAAACAGAGTTTTACACTCTATTGATCAGAAGATTGATCGCGTTACACGTCATGTTTCTCAACATGATCATCATCTCCAGACTCTTGATGCCACTTTTAGAGACATGTCCTCTGATCTCCAGTCCAGAATTACAAAGCTACATTCCGATCTTCACAGATATATCGGTCATGGGTATTCTGGCCCAGATTTTGATGAAAACGAAAGAGAAATCAAACAACTTAAAGAACAGCTTGAGCAGATGAACAGAGATCTTTATTACAGACCAAAACCTTATTCTCATTCCCAATCACTGTTCTTCCATATGTCTCCTACTCACTCGCCTCCATCCAAACCTGATGATTTCTCTAGACATTTTCGATCCACTGGTGAACTATTCTGAAAATATCCCATACTTTCTTCTCCACCAGAGAAACCTAAGAAAATGTCCCCTTCCAAGCAAAAAGACAAACAAGCTACTTCAAGTTCATATGACCCAGTTCTGTTTCCCTATAAAACATTCTCCTCCCCATCCAAGTCTGATATGGCGTCCTTTTTTGAAGATATTTCCTCCCAGTCTTCCCAGTCATCTTGTCATTCGTCCTGGCTAAATACTACAGCCTCCTCTCCTCATGATCATGCAAATCTTACCCAAGTTTTTATGGCATCTCGTACAGACCCTCAACCTTCGGCACGGACCTATGAGTCTCCTGATTAAACCGCCTCCACTGGTCCCATTCCCTTTGTCGAACAACCACCAGAACCTGTTCCAGGTCGTCCTCTGCCCAAAGCAACAAATGGCCCTTGGTTTAATCTTGACGACTCTTCTCCTAATTCCTGGAGAAAACGGGTTTATGAGATGAGCGCATGGCTTGACCTGCAAATGGCTAAATCTGAACAGAACCTTGAAACAATCTTACGAGAATTCGTCTCGCGGTTCACTGGTTCTCTCAGATATTGGTACCAAGCTATCGGTGAATACAGACAACTCCAATTTGTTAGAGTTCCCTTAGCCTCCCAAGCCATAGGATATATTTTCAGAGAATTTCTTGGGGATCCTGACCATTTCTATAAGCAGGCTAGACAAGAATTCTTTGACATGCGTTGTTGTTCCCTCAAGAGAAAGGACATTGTGTTCCATTATAAACGGATGTCCCAAAGATATCACACTTTTGGTGGTATCAATGATCATAGCCTTAAACAAGTCTATGTCAACTCTCTTCCTGACGAGCTCCAAGATGAGATACAAATAAAAATAGACACCTCAGGACATTCTCTCAATGACACATCCTTAGGTGAACTCCACATGTATGCTCTGAGCTCCCTTGATAAACTCTGTGCCACTCAACGATTCTTCTCTAAGATGCTCACAGAAGGCAAGAAACTGCAGTCCCAATGTCAACAGCCTTCTCTCCAAATCAAATGCAAATCCTTAGGGCTCCTACACATGCAAGACAAAAAAGAAGAATCATTTCAAACGCTTCAAGAATAAAAAAGGCAGTTCCAAAAGATTCAAGTTCTTTAAAAAGAAAGCAAAACGAGGCTGGAATAAATCCCAACGGTGTTATATCTGTGGCAAACCAGGACACTTTGCAAAGAAATGTCCTAACAAGAAAGCCAAATCCGCCAGACTAGTTCAGCAGTTAAAAGACATTGCTGATGAAGTTCCATCCGATGCAGACATTGAATCAATCTTCTCTGAACAAGATAGTGCAGATCACACCACAACCTTTGTTCTCCAAGAAGATCTTTCTGACTTAGAATATTCTGGCTCCTCAGACTACAGCTCTATTCCAAAATCCTATTAGGCTACTCAGCTTATTTCCCATTCCGGTCCTCAAGCTCCGGTTCAGATTCTGCCTGACAAATACTCCAAACCAGTTGATGTCATCGCTTATTTTGACACAGATTCTCACACCAGAATGATGAATCCAAAGGTCCTTCCTCTAGAATTTTGGAAACCCCATGTTCGACATTTCAAAGCCATTGATGGAAAAGTTTTTTCTACTAATCTCATTTCTAGAAAAAGGATTGGTATTAATTTCTTTCCATCATTCACTCTTTGGGTCCATGTCATCGGTACTCCTCTCCCAGATAAAGACATCCTTCTAGGCTGGGATGTGTTTTGCCAATGTAAATCCCTCCGGATTCTCCCTATCGGTATTCGATACAAAAAGGATTTAAAAGCCTTTTCTGATGTTCCAAAGATCTTCCCACTCTCAGAGATTCAATCACCCTTTGAACTAATTTAGAAGAAATTGCTCCAACTTTGTGCTGACAGTCATGCCACTTTCTCTCACCCTTCTCTTTTATGGAAAAATCCAGATTTCTTTATTAAGCTCCCTTTTAAGCTCAATGAAGATAATAATCCTACGAAGGCCACCCACTCAAGCATGTCTCCTTCGAACCTCCAACTGGCCAATGAAGAATGCAATGAACTTCTTCGTCAAGGTCTGATCGAACACACTTCTTCCCCTTGGGCGTGCCAAGCCTTTTATGTTGAAAAACGCTCCGAGTTACTCAGAGGAAAAAAGAGACTGCGATTACAAACCTCTTAACCTTTTTCTCAAAGATGACAAGTTTCCTGTTCCTAGGCCAAATGTCTCATTCTCTCAACTCCCTAGAGCCACGATTTTCTCTAAATTTGATCTCAAAGGTGCCTTCTGGCAAATTGGCATCCATCCAGATGAAAGGTATAAAACTGCATTCTGTCTCCCCAATGCACAATACCAATGGACCGTTCTACCTTTGGGTTTAAAAACTGCTCCATCCCTATTCCAAAAGGCCGTTACCAGAATGTTCTGTCCCCTCTTACACTCAGCCCTCATCTACATTGATGACATCCTCTTCTTCTCTCCAGATGATACCACTCACAATATTCTTCTCCAATAGTTTCATGACATTGTTCATCACTACGGCATCATGCTCTCTGAAAAGAAAAGCATAGTTGGCAAACCCGAAATTGAATTTCTTGGCATGAACATCTCTAACAGTCAATACCGCCCTAGTCCTCATTTGGCTGTCTGGTTGTTAGATTTCCCTGATTCTGAGCTCAGTATGAAACAAGTCCAACGATTTCTTGGTATCATCAACTATGTCAGAGATTTTATTCCACAAATCAGTCGTTACACCTCAGTTCTCTCTACGCTCCTCAAGAAGCGTCCTCCTCCCTACAGTTCCATCCATACTGAGGCCGTCATCAAATTAAAGGAGATCTCCCAATCTCATCCTGCTCTCACCATCCCTTCTTCTGGCCAGCTTATCCTCCAAACTGATGCCAGCGATATTTTCTGGGGTGCCGTTCTCATCGAAGACCGAGACGGTCAAAGGAGATACTGTGGTCATGCTAGTGGCAAATTCAAAGATGCCCAACAACATTATCACACTATCTATAAAGAGATTCTTGCAGTTAAATACGGAATCCAAAAGTTGGATTTTCACCTCAGGATAAGGAACTTTATTGTTGAAATGGACAACTCATCATTCCCAAAGATACTCGATTTTCGCAATAAGATTCCTCCCAATCCTCTCCTTTTGAGACTCAAAGATTGGTTTGTTCGGTATGACTTCACTGTACACCATGTGAAAGGCCACCATAATATAATTACTTATATGCTCTCGAGACCTCCACTCTCCCATCTCATCACTCCCACAGGTCACTATCCTCTTATATTCATGACTTCTCCTGCCGGTCCCTCATTGTCCTCACCAGACATACCTGATTACTCATTTCCACCAGAACTCATGGCTACATTGCCACCTAATCATCAACCTTCTCTGGATCAGATCCAGACCTTCGCCAAGGCTCATCTTCCGATCTACTTATCCCAAATCATCATTCAAGATTGTCGACACACCGTCAACAACCTGTCCAGACCATTTCTTGACCCATTCATAATGCCACCATTCTACTACTTCTCCCCAGAACTCCTTTGGTTCCTCTGATGTTTATCAGTTCTATACCACCATGCCATCGTTTTTCCACTCCGGGCTTTATATGGACATCTCCATGATCCGTCCCAATAGAATTCTCTGTTATGGATTTTCCTCCAATGGTTCAGGTCCTTAACAAATTGGAAAAACGAACTCACTAAACTTATGGGACAATATAACCTTTGGAAGCTTGATTATGAGTCAGCTGCCTCTGTTTGCTACATATGGATACTCCACAGGTCTTACAGATACAATCCCCACAGTAGGCTCTTATGGACAGCTAACACCAGTTACGAATGGTTTACCACTTATGATTATCAAAAAACATACCCCAACAATCTCCAGATCTCACTGCTCAATTTCCTCTGTGATGTTAATCATGTCTCCACCGACGAAGTCTTCATCCTTCCTACCATCCCTAGAGACCCCTCTCTGAGCTGGAACCCTTTCCAAGATTCCTACATGATTGACTCTCAAGATCCCTTTTGATTTCGCTTGGCCCTGCTCCATCTGTGGAGCCCAAGACTCAGATGATGAATATCACGCCACTTGCAATCTGTCTAGTCCGTGACCTCAGCAGCCCGTGATTAAAGATCGTGACCTTATCAGTCTCCAATGACCGATCTTATCTCCATCCTGTGAATTTTAATGCTTTAATTATTGTACGTTACTTTTATAGTTTTCCTTGTTGCGTTGTAATTATTGTTGGCCACCGGCCCCTTTAGTTTGCTTTTATTTTTGCCACGTTGATGGCTTTTTCCTGTGTTTTTTTTTTTTGGATGTATCTTGTCTCTCCCTCTATATAAGGAGAACACGTCCCTTGTAAAAACCAAAAGAAAAAATCAATAAAATTTCTTGTGTGTTATAACTCTTATTTCTTTCTAAACACTTCATCTCCTTCATTCGAAAGCCTGTCTATGATATAAGTGATAGTCTGTAATAATCTCAATATGCTCTGTGCTTGCCTCTGATTGAGGATCCTGCACATCAGAAAATGAGATTGGTCCTTTAGGCTTAAGGTCACTGTCTATCTCTGGAAGGTTGAAACGTTAGTACCCTGTTTAAGCCGTGGTTAGGCCGCTATTATGGGGAAAGCTCTATAAACCCTAGAGAGGCACTCATGGGTACCTGCCACCCGACTGAGGCCGCTATTATAGGGAAAGCTCTATAAACCCTAGAGAGGCACTCAAGGGTACCTGCCACCCGACTGGTATCAGAGTCTGTCTCGACTACCTGGAGTCCAGGTAAAGAGTTAGACTATTACAAGTACAATAGAAATGGCATAGAAGGAAGAATTTTCAGAAATGGCGGCTTGGAAATACCGAACATGGGGTTTCTAAAGTTCTGGAGGAAGGATCTTTGGATTCATCATTGTGGTGTGAGAACCTGTGTCAAAATAAGCGATGACATCAACTGGTTTGGAGTATTTGTCAGACAGAATCCGAACCGGAGCTTGAGGACCGGAATGAGAAATAAGCTGAGTAGCTTGATAGGATTCTGGAATAGAGCTGTAGTCTGAGGAGCCAGAATATTCTAAGTCAGAAAGATCTTCTTGGAGAACTAAGGTTGTGGTGTGATCTGCACTATCTTGTTCAGAGAAGATTGATTCAATGTCTGCGTCGGATGGAACTTCATCAGCAATGTCTTTTAACTGCTGAACTAGTCTGGCGGATTTGGCTTTCTTATTGGGACATTTCTTTGCAAAGTGTCCTGGTTTGCTACAAATATAACACCGTTGGGATTTATTCCAGCCTCGTTTTACTTTCTTTCTGAAGAACTTGAATCTTTTGGAATTGCCTTTTTTATTCTTGAAGCATTTGAAATGATTCTTCTTTTTAGTCTTGCATGTGCAGGAGCCTAAGGATTTGCACTTGATTTGGAGAGAAGGCTGTTGACATTGGGACTGCAGTTTCTTGCCTTCTGTGAGCATCTTAGAGAAGAATCGTTGAGTGGCACATAGTTTATCAAAGGAGCTCAAAGTATACATGTGGAGTTCACCTAAGGATGTGTCATTGAGAGAATGTTCTGATGTGTCTATTTTTCTTTGTATCTCATCTTGGAGCTTGTCGGGAAGAGAGTTGACATAGACTTGTTTAAGGCTATGATTATTGATACCACTAAGAGTGTGATATCTTTGGGACATCCGTTTATAATGGAACACAATGTCCTTTCTCTTGAGGGAACAACAACGTATGTCAAAAAATTCTTGTCTAGCTTGCTTATAGAAATGGTCAGGATCCCCAAGAAATTCTCTGAAAATATATCCCATGGCTTGGGAGGCTAAGGGAACTCTAACAAATTGGAGTTGTCTGTATTCACCGAGAGCTTGGTACCAATCTCTAAGAGAACCAGTAAACCGCGAGACGAATTCTTGTAAGATTGTTTCAAGGTTCGGTTCATATTTAGCCATTTGTAGGTCAAGCCATGCGCTCATCTCAGAAACCCATTTTCTCCAGGAATTAGGAGAAGAGTCGTCAAGATTAAACCAAGGGCCATTTGTTGGTTTGGGCGGAGGATGACCTAGAACAGGTTCTGGTGGTTCTTCGACAAAGGGAATGGGACCAGTGGAAGCGGTTTCATTAGGAGACTCATAGGTCCGTGCCGAAGGTTGAGGGTCTATGCGAGATGCCATAAAACCTTGGATAAGATTTGCATGATCATGAGGAGAGGAGGTTGCAGTATTTAGCCAGGACGAATGACAAGATGACTGGGAAGACTGGGAGGAAATATCTTCAGAAAAGGACGCCATATCAGACTTGGATGGGGAGGAGAATGTTTTAGAGGCAAACAGAACTGGGTCATATGAACTTGAAGCAGTTTGTTTGTCTTTTTGCTTGGAAGACCTTTTCTTAGGTTTCTCTGGTGGAGAAGAAAGTATGGGATATTTTCAGAATAGTTCACCAGTGGATCAAAAATGTCTGGAGAAATCATCAGGTTTGGATGGAGGCGAGTGAGTAGGAGACATAGGGAAGAACAGTGATTATGAATGAGAATAGGGTTTTGGTCTGTAAGAAAGATCTCTGTTCATTTGCTCAAGCTGTTCTTTAAGTTGTTTGATTTCTCTTTCTTTTTCATCAAAATCTGGGCCAGAATACCCATGATCAATATATATGTGAAGATCGGAATGTAGCTTTGTAATTCTGGACTGGAGATCAGAGGACATGTCTCTAAAAGTGGCATCAAGAGTCTGGAGATGATGATCATGTTGAGAAACATGACGTGTAACGAGATTAATCTTCTGATCGATAGAGTGTAAAACTCTGTTTTAAGCCCTGGCATTGTAAGATTGCCAGTTGAGGACCTGTTCAGCCTGGGAAGGCTGCTTAAGAGAACCATCAGGTAGAACTTCAGTGGTTTGGACAAAAGGTCTAGAGAAACGAGTTTTCTCATAATTCGAAGATGGCTCGAGTGGTGGAAAATCACAGTCATATAACAAGGGACTGGTGGAAGTAAGTATGGAACTGCAAGTTCAGGCTGTGGAGGTAGAAGACCTTCAGACCGTAAGATTTGTAATGCTCTGTCATAAATGGGTAAGGGTTTGTTTTTGATAGGATGTAAGCCTATCCAGGGACTATTAGGGTTTTCTGGTTTGAAAGGTTTTTTCCAGGGTTTACAGTAAGTAAAAGAAGTATCTTCAAGACAATCTCGACATATACAGTCTGCGTCACACATGTTAGGATCAACATCCCAGATGAAGTGACCATTGATCTTATCGGTGTAGATCAGAGATCTATCAGCTTCAAAACTGTGGATAGGAATGTCATCTTCAGCGGTGACTGGCTTGATCATAAGAGCCTGGAAGATTGGAGGAGTGTCTAAGCTGGGAGGAGTCTTGGAACCGATGAGGGGTTCATAAATTGTTTTGATGGAACCATCTGGTTGGTGGACATATTTTGTATCTGTAGCGACAACAGAGGCTACATTCTTGAATGCCTTTTCATAGTTCGTGATCCATTCGAGGGGCATGATTTCCGTAAGCTTGTCTCTGGGCAATTGCTTAGGGATCTGAAAGATGGTAGGGACTTCATCCTCTCTTTCAGCTTTGATAAAGATGGTGTCACCATTATGCCCAGGAAGAGGGAGGTCAAGGGTGTGATCCTGAAGCCGGTAGGCAAGTTGATGATGATGGGTAGCCATATAACAGTTTGATTGCATAGTAGCACCAAGGATCTGAACTTGAACTTTCAGGTAGTTGTGGAGATTTTGATCTCTCAAAGGAATGTTGAAATTGGGATAGTAAGTGAGAGATGTACTTCCAGCATGAAGAGTAGATAGGCAAGTATCAACGACAGCTTGTTCATACTAAGTATAAATGGTGTTGAGCAAGGCCAGCCTAGCAGTAACAGGTAAGCCTTTTCGGCCGTGTTGGGAGAGAATGATACGGATAGCACCTATGTGGAGATGAGAGTAACCTTCTCTGATCCATTGATATATCATTTTCTGATCAATGGCAAGATCAACATATTGTTCACTTGGTGAGGCCAGAAATAGGCACTTGTCTAAGCTTGTGGATTGGACGTATTCTTTGATGGGAGGAGGTCTTGTTTGAACAAGACGAACCATTCGAGTAACAAGAGATCTGTTTCTTTTGAAGATGTTATACGGGTTAAGAAAGGGGAGAGAAGTTTCATTTATTTGAGTAGAGGCAGGGATATGAGTGTATTCTACTAAATCATGTATCCTATTTCACTGGGTTCTTTGGATAGTAGGAAGAGGTAGAGACATAGAAGAAGATAATCTAGTAGGGACTAAAGTAGCAACAAAGGGAGTAGTGGTAGTGTTTGCCATTTCTGAAAATTCTTCCCTCTATACCATTTCTATGATACATGTAATAGTCTAACATTTTACCTGGACTCCAGGTAGTCGAGACAGACTCTGATACCAGTCGGGTGACAGGTACCCCTGAGTGCCTCTCTAGGGTTTATAGAGCTTTCCCCATAATAGCAGCCTAACCACGGCCTAAACAGGGTACTAACGTTTCAACCTTCCAGAGACAAACAGGGACCTTAAGCCTAAAGGACCAATCTCATTTTCTGATGTGCAGGATCCTCAATCAGAGGCAAGCACAAAGCATACTGAGATTATTACAGACTATCACTTATATCATAGACAGGCTTTCGAAAAAAGGAGAGGAAGTGTTTAGAAAGACATAAGAGTTATAACACACAAGAAATTTTATTGATTTTTGCTTCTGGTTTTTACAAGGGACGAGTTCTCCTTATATAGAGGGAGAGACAAGATACATAAAAAAAAAAAACACACAGGAAAAAGCCATCAACGTGGCAAAAATAAAAGCAAACTAAAGGGGTCGGTGGCCTACAATAATTATAACCCAACGAGGAAAACTACAAAAGTAACGTACAATAATTAAAGCATTAAAATTCACAGGATATAGATAAGTTCAGTCACTGGAGGCTGATAAGGTCACGAGATTAACCATAATATAATTGTTGATTTGCTCTCCAGACCTCCACTCTCCCATCTCATCACTCCCACAGGTCACTATCCTCTTATATTCATGACTTCTCCTGCTGGTCCCTCATTGTCCCTACCAGACATACCTGATTACTCATTTCCACCAGAACTCATGGCTACATTGCCACCTAATCATCAACCTTCTCTGGACCAGATCCAGACCTTCGCCAAGGCTCATCTTCCCATCTACTTATCCCAAATCATCAGTCAAGATTGTCGACACACCGTCAACAACCTGTCCAGACCATTTCTTAACCCATTCATAATGCCACCATTCTACTACTTCTCCCCTCAACTCCTTTGGTTCTTCTGGTGTTTATCAGTTCTACACCACCATGCCATCGTTTTTCCACTCCAGGCTTTATATGGACATCTCCTCCAATGGTTTATATCCTTAACAAATTGGAAAAACGAACTCACTAAACTTATGGGACAATATAACCTTTGGAAGCTTGATTATGAGTCAGTTGCCTCTGTTTGCTGCATATGGATACTCCACAGGCCTTACAGATACAATCCCCACAGCAGGCTCTTATGGACAGCTAACACCAGTTACGAATGGTTTACCACTTATGATTATCAAAAAACATACCCCAACATTCTCCAGATCTCACTGCTCAATTTCCTCTGTGATGTTAATCATGTCTCCACCGACGAAGTCTTCATCCTTCCTAACATCCCTAGAGACCCCTCTCAGAGCTGGAACCCTTTCCAAGATTCCTACATGATTGACTCTCAAGATCCCTTTGATTTCGCTTGGCCCTGCTCCATCTGTGGAGCCCAAGACTCAGATGGTGAATATCACGCCACTTGCAATCTGTCTAGTCCGTAACCTCAGCAGCCCGTGATTAAAGCTCGTGACCTTATCAGTCTCCAGTGACCGAATACATATATATTATATATAATACATATAATAATATATATATAATATAATATAATATATATATATATAAATATAAATATAAATATATATAATATATAATATGTAAATATATTATATTATATATATTTATATATCGTTATATATATTATAATAGTGTAATATATATAATAATATAATATATATTTATATATCATTAATATAATATATAATGATAATATATTATTTTTGAAAAGGATGGTATTTATGGAATACATTTTTTAGTTTGGAATGGAATGGGCATTCCATTGGTTTTTGGATTGAATGCCCATTCCACCAAAATGGTGGAATCACCATTCCAATGGAATGCCCATTCCATTGGATTTTAACCAACCAAACATTGAGAATGGAATCCATTCCAGCCAATCTAACGCCACCTTAGGGTTTACAAAGATTCCGTCCAATTTGAAATGGTAAAATCGTAAACTTACATGGGGAGCTTCTAGAAACTGTTTTATGAAGGGTAATTACGTAATTAGATTTATAAATAAAACAATTAAAAAATAAAAAACTAATAATACCCACTAAAATAACTCATTCAATTCAACCCATCAAACCATCAAAAACTCAAATCCAACCCAGAAAAAAATTAAAATTTTTAACAAAACCATAATCTCCATTCTCTCTCTCTCTCTCTCTCTCTCTCTCTCTCTCTCTTCTTCATCTCCTTCATCTTCTTCAACCCACCACAACTCACCAAACCCTAACCCTAGCCACTGCCGCCACCACCCAAAAACCACACCCTAGCCCGCTGAAACACCATCCAAATCCATAGATCTCTTCCACATCAAACCTTAAATCCCAAATCCTTCTTCTATAAACTTTTGATCTGATCCCAACTTGATATAAAATTTGATAATGTTTTGATTTTTGATTTGAAGGGATTTGTTCTTTTGGTGTTTATTGATTATTAGTTGGTAGCTCTCTTTCTAGGCGTTTTAGATCGATTTTTGGTAACAAGAGATTAATTTTTTAGTGGGTTTTAATTTTTTTAGGTAGAACCCTTGTTTTGTTTGATTTGATTTTAGATTCAGATTCTCTCTTTTCTGATCTTGAAATGATATATGTATATATATATATTTATATATTGTTGTATATATAATTTCGCCAAGCAGCCACGTCATCAAAGGAATCAATAAATGTCGAAGAATAGGTTGCCACATCACTCATCGACCAGGTCAAAGAAGAAAACGTGGACCAGTCAGTATGTAAACGTCAAGTCAATAAAGTCAAAGGTGTGGTCGCCAGAGCTAGATATGTACTCGCCAAAGATAGAAACATGGTCGCCGAAGGGTAAAACCCAGGAGGGGAGATGTTCGCTGCATTAGCGTACTAGGTACAAACCGACTCGGCAGAAACACGAAAATAAACCCTAAACTCCCAGAAGACCCACGATAACCAGGAGTCATAGGAAAGGGCAGAAAGAACAAATCCTAATCCAATACAACATGAGACTCCCAATACAAATCCAAGAGGAAGTCCTACTACCAACACGACAAGGATCAAGGGAAAAACCCTAATTAACATGTATAAATAGAACCATCTATCCCATGAGGAAGGGGTTCAAAAACCTAAAAAGAGAAAAGCAATAATTCGAGAGATTTGAGTGTGTAACCGAAATAAGTGAACTATAGTGATATTTTCTTGTCCTACGAGACGCCGTGGTTTTTTCCCATTCAAGGGTTTTCCACGTAAGTTGGTCTCTTGCATGCATTGATTTTCTTTCTTAATTGACGATTGTTTTTGAAAGTAAATAATAATAACGCTCGGTGTGTTAGATATATCTAGAGGGGGGGGGGGGGGGGGGGGGGGGGGGGGGGGGGGGGGTTGAATAGATTTTAACTATTATTACCCAATTTTCGCATGCAAGTCAATTTTACGAAAATGCCCCTACTAGTCAAAAATACAAGCAAGTGTAATATAGTGCGGAATTTAAATAACACTTGATGTATACGTGGAAACCCAACCACTGGGAAAAACCACGGGCTGTTTAGTGCGCCACACTCGGACCTCGAAATCCACTAATCGAAATGGAGTTTACAACCTATGTAGACCTCGTCTAACACTCCGGTCAATAACCCCCCACTTCTACCACTCGGGCCTTTAAAAGTGGCTCTAGTCCTAATTGCTTGAGGCCTAAGCAACCTTAGCCTCAAGACTTAATTCTCTAAGAAGAGATTATGCAACCTATGTGAATATGTATAAATATTCAAATAACAAACAAGGCTAGGTAACCTTAGATGCTTATCTAGGATGATGAAGTAATCATTTAAATCAACCCTAGATATCAATTGCTAAATGACATGTCAAATAGCTTAGCTAATCAAGATTAATCAAAAACCTAATTAGCTATCACAAAACAACATTTAATAATGTCAACACAACAATCTCTATTTTGTATCTAGAATATATTCTAAGAACATACAAATAATAAAAGAGATGCCTTGATAAATAAAACACTAATTATAAATGATAATAGTGAAGAACATACCAAGAGAAGTGTGTTGACCAAGACCCATACAAGTAAACATCCTAACTATGCTAGAAAATGCTTAGATGATATTTTGATGCATATGAAAATGGGTTTTGAGAGTTAAAGACAAGTTCTTGGGAGTTTCTCTCTTGAATATGTTTGTCTCTCTAAAAGTGTCTTTTTTTTTTTTTTTTAAGTGAAGAAGAAAATAAATATATATATATCAGGTCATGAAAAAAAACTGCACCGTTTTAATGTTTTACCCATATATATATATTTATGTTAATGCAAGATATATATATATATATAATTTAACAATCAAAACGCACAGCATTTGGATGCTGAAATGTGAGTGACAAAGGAAAAAATCCTATGAGGTGAGCTCACAATAGAAAAAACAAGTGATCCAATGATGTGCCATATTAAAGTCAAAGCAATCACAAAGTAAAAGAGCTCACATGTACTTGATGCATACAATAAAAAGGCCTTGAAAAAATAAAAGCAAAACGTGGTGAGGCCGTGTGTGCAGCGTGTGTTCAACGGGGACAGAGAGGTGTGTTTGGCGTGTGGCCAAAGGGGCTGTGAGCTGCATGCCCCTCACATGCCAAGCCACTCTTGGTGTGGCTTTCATGCCACACGAAGCCGACAATCGTTCCGAGAGATTTTCAGTCCAGTTGACCGCGAAACTCGAAATTCAATTCCGTCTTTGGAATTTAAACCCGGACTAAATCATAAATATGAAAAATTACATAACTTTTCAATTTAAGCTCGGAATTGAAATCTGGTTTCCGATAAAAACACGGAATGTCCCAAATGTCTCAAAAATCATCCGAAACATATAGAAAAGTCTCTGAATCACTCGGAACTCATCTATGGACAAATCCACACATAAAAATATAACAAAGAAGTATAAGTGTGAAATGTGACATGTGACATGTGAAGAGTATGCACACAAATGCAAGTAGGCTAAATGAGTGTGTGCAATCTAAATCTCTTCAAAGAAAAATAAGCACTAGAGATATACCTTTGGAGTGCTTGACACCTTGAGGTCTTGAAAGGGCCTTTGAGCTTGTTCCTCAATCACCTAAACTACCCTTACACATCAAACCCCAAAATGTGGTTTGTTCACGAAATTAGCCAATAAATATATGGGAATCCTTACAGTTTTGATTTAATTGTTGGTCGTGTGGTAATCCAAATTTCACCGTCAACAATTGGCGCTAGAAGGAGAGGGTGATTGAACAGAAACTTTGAAAAACCCTTGCGACTTGAAAACATGAACAGCGACAAGAATGGCAACTCCAGCGGAGATCAGATTGTTGAGGCAACTGCACCAACAGGCGATGGGGCGACGACGATCGGGGAACAATCGGCGGCAACACCAGGAGCTAGGGCAACCGACCGAGGAACTCTACAGCACTTCCAAACTGCGTTGATGAATTTGATCAGCGAGGCTAACAAAATAGGACTCTCACTTCCCATAGGCCCGGGAATCTCTTCTCCCTACGAATTAGCCACACCTGGAATCCAGCCGCTCGGGAGATTACGGTCAGAAATCCACATTGCAACCCCTGATGCTCAAGTGAGGCAGACCCTCGAAGAAACTGTAGGGAAAAATACCAGTCAACGCAGCGGAAGCGAGACTAAAAGTCAATTTTAGTATAGTTTAAAATTTTTCCTTTTATGAACCTCAACCCTTAAATTAATTAAACATATATAATCAAAAGTATCATACATTTGTCGCGTGAATCGATTGACATTACGTCGATGGTAATCCGCAAGATCTTCCAATCCAATCACGAACGTGAATCACCTAGGAGCGTGGTCTCCCTTTGTTTGAATTGTGTACCTGAGGATGGATAACAAAATCTTTTCTTTTTTAGTAGTCACAAAAACTTCCAAGAGATAACGAAGAACGTTCCGGTCACTTTTGAATTCTCAATCTAATGATCGAAACTCGCGTGAGCCTTATTCGAAATTATGCACAAAGCCTTTTGATGTAAAAGCTTACTAGTACACTATCGAAATAAAAACAATTCTTTTCTCTATATCATCTTGGCTGAAAATCACACTATGTCTAAGAGTTGGATTCTATTTTTCAAGCTAAAGAAAAATAACTCTCATGCAAGTCCGTGTGGATTGGGGATCTTGGCGGGCTATCTAAATTTAAGCTTCAATAGACATAACCTAATCACAATCAACAAATGATTCACTTAGGTCCGATCTATTAATTTTAACTCATTCCACTAAAGAGCTAAAATTGAACTCTTAAATAAAGATAGAATAAGAAGATGTTCCTCATTCATACCCTAGACAATCATATTGGAGATAGTGTATCCTCGTGAATAATATCAGTAATCTCCAAGAGCTCATAGACCGCCTATAGCTCTCCTAGTTACCATATTTACTCATATGACCACGTTTTGAACTTGAATACTTTGACTTGTCCAGAAGCCATGTTTTCAATAGCCACTATCGAAAACTCAACGTTGAGATTTAATATCCAATTACCTCAAAACATCCATATGATGATATTATACTCTCATTTAATAAATGGAGCCACGATGTCCATATCTATAAATAAAGTCCTCTATCAATTAACAAATGAATATCACCAAACTCGAGGATAGACAATGCTATATAATCGTACTTATTGATAACTCAAATGATATCACTTGCAACCATAAGTCTATCATTTATC
The DNA here is from genome assembly GCA_008009225.1 of Acer yangbiense. Taxonomy (NCBI): domain Eukaryota; kingdom Viridiplantae; phylum Streptophyta; class Magnoliopsida; order Sapindales; family Sapindaceae; genus Acer; species Acer yangbiense. Next base: position 31,026,315 of record CM017766.1, on the reverse strand, counting down.
TCAGGATTAAGATAGACTCTCCGATTGTCCTGATAATAAAAAGACTATTATCTATTGACGGTTCTAGATAAAGCTTTTCATTGTGATCCAGTTCAATGCACCCAGTGCACTAGATTCTTTTACTCGAAGACACTCCGATGATTTTAGACTCACCATATCTCATTTGATCCCACTCAAATGCTAGCAAAAGAATTCTACAACTTTAACAAGATAAAAGTGCCCAACCTTTAACTTAAGTTGTGAACATTATTCAAGACTTAACTAAAGAATTGTGTCTACCTCATACATATCCAGATGTACGAACAATTCTTCTTTTCTCATAGTCTTTAGACCTTATGATTATTTACTTTGACAATTATAATATTAAACTATAAATGCTATAAGATTTGTTAAACCAGAAATCACTTTATTAATATGAAAAAGATTGTTAATTACAATATTACACTCTTGCTATTGAGCATAATCCTAACAATCTCCCACTTGCGCTATAGCAAATGTGTCATATCTCTTATGCCCATGTTCTCTAGATGCCCATCGAAACTCTTCTGAGGTAGAGCCTTTATGAAGGGATCCGCTAGATTTTCTACTGACGCGATTTTGGTAATCGTCACGTCACCTCTTTGAACAATCTCCCTTAAAAGATGATACTTTCTTTCAATGTGTTTTCCTCTCTTGTGACTTCTTGGTTCTTTCGAATTAGCCACTACTCCTCTGTTGTCACAGTAGATAGTGATCTGCTTATTCGCACTAGGAACCACTTCCAAGTCTATCAAGAATTGGCGGAGCCAAACAGCCTCTTTGGCAGCCTCGTATGCAGCAACATACTCAGCTTCCATGGTGGAATCAGCAATACAAGATTGCTTGATACTCCACCATATAACTGCTCCTCCTCCAATAGTAAACACATCCCCTGATATGGATTTTCTAGAGTCAGAATCTGATTGGAAATCAGAATCTGTATACCCAACGGGAAATAAATCCCCTACAGAGTATACAAGCATATTATCTCTCGTTCTCTTAAGATACTTGAAAATATGCTTGACTGCCGTCCAGTGATCAGGACCAGGTTTCGATTGAAACCTGCTAACTATGCCAATAGCAAAACAAATATCTGGTCTAGTGCAGAGCATTGCATACATGAGACTTCCAACTGCCGAGGCATATGGAACTCTACTCATGAATTGCTCTTCATGCTCATTCTTAGGAACTTGTTCCTTAGAAAGCTTGATTCCATGTCTGAAAGGTAACACACCTTTCTTGGAATCCTGCATGGAAAACCTAGACAAGATCTTGTTTATGTATGAAGCTTGGGATAATGCAATCATTTTATTCTTTCTATCCCTTATTACTTGGATACCTAGAATAAAACTTGCTTCTCCTAAGTCCTTCATATCAAATTGTTTTACTAACCATTCTTTTACTGATGTAAATACACCTACATCGTTTCTAATGAGTAGTATATCATCAACATAAAGAATCAGGAAAACCAACTTGTCACCTTTAATCCTCTTGTATACACAAGGTTCGTCAAGATTCTGAATAAATCCAAAACCGTTCACAGCTTGATCGAACCTTATGTTCCAGAATCTGGATACTTGCTTTAATCCATATATGAATTTCTGCAACTTGTATACCTTTTCCATTTGGCCCTTTTCAATGAATCCTTCTGGTTGCATCATGTAGATGCTTTCGTCAGGACTTCCATTAAGGAAAGCTGTCTTGACGTCCATTTGCCAAATCTTTAGATTTAAAGATGCTGCAATAGACAAGAGTATCCTAATGGATTTAAGCATGGCCATAGGAGAGAAGGTTTCCTCGTAATCAATACCTTCTTTCTGTGTATACCCTTTAGCTACCAATCTAGCTTTAAAGGTTTCCACCTTTCCATCCATACCTCTTTTCCTCTTGTATACCCACTTGCACCCAATGGGTTTTATCCCTTTAGGCAAGTCTACAAGGGACCAGACTTTGTTATCGAACATGGATTCAATCTCAGATTGCATTGCCTTTTGCCAATGGTGACTATCAACATCCTCCATTGCTTCCTTATACGTGTAGGGATCATCATCGTCCGGGAGATTCTCCACTGATTCTCCCAGACCGATGTATCTTTCAGGTTGTGTTCTAACCCTCCCACTACGATGAGGAATGGTAGGTTATTGATCTTGTGTTGGATCGGAACTTACAATTGGGTTAGGTTGTGTAACCTCTTGTGGAATTGTATCTCCTGACATCTCATTCAGGACAATTCTACTTCTAGGCACAAAATCATTCATATAATCCTTTTCCAGAAATTTAGCATTTGTCGAAACAAATACTTTAAGATCTAAAGGACTATAGAAATAATATTCTTTAGTTTCTTTTGGATACCCTACAAATATACATGTTTCTGAACGGGACTCCATCTTATCTGTCTTTCCTTTCAACACATGCGCAGGACAACCAAATATCCTTAAGTGTTGTAAACTAGGCTTGCGCCCAGTCCACAACTCATGCGGTGTTTGAGGAACAGACTTAAATGGTACATCGTTTAGAATGTATAAAGCAGTTTGTAAAGCATATCCCCAAAAAGAAATAGGAAGTGTTGAATAACTCAACATAGACCTAACCATATCCAAAAGAGTTATATTTCTCCTTTCTGCCACCCCATTCTGTTGAGGTGTTCCTGGTGCAGAAAACTGAGAAACTATCCCATTATCAATAAGATATTGCTGAAACTCACCAGATAGATATTCTCCACCACGATCAGATCTCAAGTTTTTTGTGTGTTTCTCAAGCTGATTTTCTACTTCAGCTTTGAATGCTTTGAACATGTCAAAAGCATCCGACTCATGTCGCATGAGATACACATAGCCAAATCTCGAGTAATCATCTGTGAAAGTGATGAAGTACTCATATCCACCTCTAGCTTGAATGCTCATAGGACCACATACATCAGTGTGTATCAATCCTAAACATTCAGTGGCTCTTGTACCTTTGGCCGAGAACGACCTTTTGGTCATTTTACCTTCCAAACAAGATTAACAAGTTGGTAGATCATCAACCTTTAAGTCACTTAAAGGTCCGTCACATACCAATCTTTTAATCCTATTAAGGTTAATATGACCTAGGCGTAAATGCCATAGGTAGGTTTCATCTATTGATAATTTTACTCTTTTATGATCAGGTTCCGTTAATTCTATGTCTAACGAGTGAGAGATATTTTCATGCAAAAAGAATAAGCCGTTTTCCAATGTACCTTTGCAAATAAATTTGTTATTCTTACTAATAATAAAATCTTTATTAAAAGTAACCGAATATCCAAATTTATTCAAACAAGAAAATGAAATTAAATTTCTCTTGAATTGAGGTACATTCTATCAAATCTAAATGCCTGAAAGAATCTAGATTAACTCTAATATCTCCCACTGCACTTGCAGACACTAACGTTTCGTTGCCCAAACGCAAGTTGATTTCATTCTTATTCAGCTTTCTCCTTTCTTGGAACCCCTGTAAGGAATAACAAACATGATTTGTGGCTCCAGAGTCTATGATCCAAGAATCTGTAGAATCTGCCAGAAAACATGTTTCAAGATAATTAATATTACCTTGTTCCTTCTTGTTCTGGGACTTTGGGCAATTTCTTTTCCAATGTCCCTTTTCACCACAAAATGAGCACTTCCTTTTGATCTTGGTTGCTTTCTTGGTCTCCTTCTTGGTAGGCCCAAGTTGCTTTTTCTTTTGTTGTTCCTTGTCCTTTTGACGGGCCATAACAGTAGCAACTTTACCAATCATATGAATCTGAGATTCATAAGTAGGAGCAGGTGGTTTAGGAGCAGACAGAACAAACTTATGTTTTTCACTTTGCAGCAACAACCCAATTTTCCTTTTCCATGTTACATAATTATCTCCAGTTAAAGTGTTATCTTTCAGGATGTTTATAAGTGATGGGGTCATGATTTCTAAATAAAACAAAACATATATAAGTAAATAATCATGATAAAGCACTTTTAAATATTTATCTTGAATTAAATAAATAACTCAATCGTAAAAATTCAACGGTGATCCAACACCCATAAATGTTATGCCTCCTTTGGGAGTTCGCACCATTTACTAGTTAGACTAGGTCCCACCTAATTGTTAACATAACAACCAGCGTTTTCAATTTTAGCCTTGCAATTTTACTGACAAGAACTCTTGGGAGGATATCAATAAAATTACATTGAGTGTGTTACCAAGATATCGACCCTCAATTTTCTCTCACGAAAATCCCTCCTTGGGGAGTAGATCTCGTTTGAGTCAATTGCCTAGTCTATCCTTGTAAGGAAGTATATTGCTAAATTCCATTCATGGACGCCCCTTGGGGGGATTACCAATAAATAATAAAGCTCAACTAACCTTGGAGGCCATAGGTGTTACAAAACACCTTCTCCCACTCAATTATTTAAGGCGTGTGATTAAATCCCATAGAATGATTTACCAAGTTATCTAGATGCCAATTTAGATACCTAAATCATTCAATGCATGTTCATACCAAAAGAGATATATGAGTGGCACTCCTATTCTATATGTCATGTTATCATACAATAACAAATATTGTAATATTTATACAATAAATAAATAGCAACAATTTTGGTCCATCCTAGAAAAGCAAGTAAATTACAATTGTTTAGGAATACAAGATCTTCAAGTGGCCATCAAGCATACGCTCATCCCTCGGCTGCCCCCCATAGGCGTGCACACCCCACAACCCCACAAAGGGGCTGCCGTGCGCAGCCCATGAGGACATATTGGGCTGCCGTGCGCAGCCCACCATGATTTGGGCTTGCCATGCGCAGCCCAATCCACTCCTAGGGTGCGCATGGTGCTCGTTCTTGGTTCCGGTTGCTTCCTTTTTCTTCAAGTCTTCGAATCTTCGATGTTAGAACGTATTACAGCAGTATTTAAACTAATAAAATACTGCAGTATTTTTTTTTTTTTATTCACTGCAGTACTTTTTTACAAAAAAAAAAAAACTGCACTTAAAATTTAATACAATAAAAAAAAACTGCACCAAAAATTAATACACTAAATAAAAAAATAGCAACTACCAAGAAGGAATTATGGCGATGATAGACCACCCTTCTTGTTACAAACCCGAAACAAAAAATACATTGAAATTCTAGGACCAAAATCGAGCAACAACAATCAACATAAAAACATATATAAATCCATACATCCACATGTAATTATATATGCGAATACCTAGAGTGCCATCTCTTTCTAAACATGCATAATCACAATAAAAAGAAATCGATTCACGTATATATACGTTAATTAATTAAAAGGGTTCAACCTAGGCTCTGATACCAATTGTAGGGAAAAATACCGGTCAACGCAGCGGAAGCGAGACTAAAAGTCGATTTTAGTATAGTTTAAAATTTTTCCTTTTATGAACCTTAACCCTTAAATTAATTAAACATATATAATCAAAAGTATCATACCTTTGTCGCGTGATCCGATTGACATTGCGTCGATGGTAATCCGCAAGATCTTCCAATCCAATCACGAACATGAATCACCTAGGAGCGTGGTCTCCCTTTGTTTGAATTGTGTATCTGAGGATGGATAACAAAATCTTTTCTTTTTCATTAGTCACAAAAACTTCCAAGAGATAACAAAGAACGTTCCGGTCACTTTTGAATTCTCAATCTAATGATCGAAACTCGCGTGAGCCTTATTCGAAATTGTGCACAAAGCCTTTTGATGTAAAAGCTTACTAGTACACTATCGAAATAAAAACAATTCTTCTCTCTATATCCTCTTGGCTGAAAATCACACTATGTCTAAGAGTTGGATTCTATTTTTCAAGCTAAAGAAAAATAACTCTCATGCAAGTCCGTGTGGATTGGGGATCTTGGCGGGCTATCTAAATTTAAGCTTCAATAGACATAACCTAATCACAATCAACAAATGATTCACTTAGGTCTGATATATTAATTTTAACTCATTCCACTAAAGAGCTAAAATTGAACTCTTAAATAAAGATAGAATAAGAAGATGTTCCTCATTCATACCCTAGACAATCATATTAGAGATAATGTATCCTCGTGAATAATATCAGTAATCGCCAAGAGCTCATAAACCCCCTATAGCTCTCCTAGTTACCATATTTACTCATATGACCACGTTTTGAACTTGAATACTTTGACTTGTCCAGAAGCCATATTTGCAATAGCCACTATCGAAAACTCAACGTTGAGATTTAATATCCAATTACCTCAAAACATCCATATGATGATATTATACTCTCATTTAATAAATGGAGCCACGATGTCCATATCTATAAATGAAGTCCTCTATCGATTAACAAATGAATATCACCAAACTATCGAGGATAGACTATGCTATATAATCGTACTCATTGATAACTCAAATGATATCACTTGCAACCATAAGTCCATGATTTATCTCAGGATTAAGATAGACTCTCCGATTGTCCTGATAATAAAAAGACTATTATCTATTGACGGTTCTAGATAAAGCTTTTCATTGTGATCCAGTTCAATGCACCCAGTGCACTAGATTCTTTTACTCGAAGACACTCCGATGATTTTAGACTCACCATATCTCATTTGATCCCACTCAAATGCTAGCAAAAGAATTCTACAACTTTAACAAGATAAAGGTGCCCAACCTTTAACTTAAGTTGTGAACATTATTCAAGACTTAACTAAAGAATTTTGTCTACCTCATACATATCCAGATGTACGAACAATTCTTCTTTTCTCATAGTCTTTAGACCTTATGATTATTTACTTTGACAATTATAATATTAAACTATAAATGCTATAAGATTTGTTAAACCAGAAATCACTTTATTAATATGAAAAAGATTGTTAATTACAATATTACACTCTTGCTATTGAGCATAATCCTAACAGAAACTCCGTAGGATCACCCAGAAGGTTTCGAGGAAATAAGATATGGAAAAGGAAAAGGTGTGGCGAATGATGAAAACCCGGAGATGCAAGATCACGGACGGATACATGGGATACATGGGACAAATTCCAATGACACACACCAAAGGAGACGGCGGAGACACCGCTCAATCTCATCTGAAGACAGAAGTCCCCGACAAAGAAGAGAATTACCATCCAAAAGGGTACGGCGAAGAAGGTCTGAGAGCGCGGAGGATCAGATTGGTAGGAATTCGAATGATAAAGATAACTATGGGAGAATGACAATCAAGAGCAGACTCGATCCAGCCGGAGAACGACTGGCCATCGAGATGTCATTTTGCAAGAGCTGTCGAGAAAGGTTTCAGCAATGGCACGAAGATATGGTCTCAACGTGTCTTTAGATGATGAGTCAGAGAGTCCATTCGTCGATCACATTGCTCGCACCCAGTTCCCAGATAGATTCAGAATGCCAACCATTGAACAGTATAAGGAAAGCATAGATCTGAAAGAGCATGTTCACCGATTCCATAATATTATGGCCCAGTATTCATCCAATGACGGACTGCTATGCCTCATCTTCCCGCAAACATTCGGTGACCTCGCCTCTAGGTGGTTTGGAAGACTTCCACCTGGAAGTGTAAGTAGTTTCTCAAACGTCAGCAAAGCGTTCATAAGACAATTCATGGGGAGCATGCAGAGAAGGAAGTCACTCGCCCATCTATCAAATCTAAAGCAGGAGCGCAATGAGTCGATCAAGAAGTATCTAGCAAGATTCGGGAAGGAGGTTGCCCAAATTGAGGACGCCAGTGATGTAGCTGTTATCGCCACTTTCACCAATGGGTTGCAAAGTGGGTGACTATCCTTTGATCTGCGAAGGGATAGGCCAAAAACTTATGAGGAGATGATGGAAATAACTGGCGATTATGCATTGGCAGAAGAGGAAGAAGTAGCGTAAGGGGGTAGCTACGTACATGGCCACAAGCCTGACTCAAAATCAGAGCATAAGGATAACAAGAAGACGCAGTCGCGTGATCGCCAGAGAGACGAAAAGGGCCAAAAGGGACATCTAAGGGAAAACAAGGGAAACACTCGAGCCAGTAGGTTTCAAGGAAGGTACAACCATTACACCCCCTTAATTGGCGATCAGGAGGAAATACTTTCTGTGGTAGAAGACAAAGGACTTGCCAAATACCCTCGGCAACAATCAGCTAATGCCAGGAGAGATACAACCAAATACTGCCGATTTCTTAAAGATCATGGGCATGAAACTTCAAAGTGTTTCCAGTTGCGTGATCATATTGAGAACTTGATCAGAGATGGACACCTAAAAGATTTTACTTTGAAAGGTGACAAGCAAGGTGGTCGCCAAGACAACCGCCAAGGGAACAGGCAGGAAAGGAGGAGTCCGAGGAGAAACAGCCCTAACGCCACTATAAATACCATCTTTGGCGGCCCCATACTGGGAAAAGCGATGTCAGAAGTCTGAGAGGCAATGCAAGACAGCAGAAATATGGAGATTAATTCTGTGCAGAGGAACCCCAAGAAAGGAAGAGAAGGACATGACCCTATAACATTCATAGCAGAAGACTCCTGTAAGGATTCCCATATCTTGATTGGTTTATTTCGTGGACAAACCACATGTTGGGGATTGTATGTAAGGGTAGCTTTAGTGATAGATATTCAAGCTCAAGACCCTCTCATGTCCTCAAGGTTGATAAGCACCAAAGGTAAACTTCTATGTGCTTAATTTGCTTTGAAGAGATTAGTTGCACACACACATTCACATCTCATGCATAATTCATTCTCTTGTAGGTTGTGTATGTGTTGTTATTTTGTGCTCATTAATGCTCATTAACATCTATTCTTGCATGCTTTACATGATTGCATCTTGTATGACCAATGCCATGCCATGCATGCTTTTAAGAATTCATACATAGTGTCAGGCGCTGTACAAAGCGCTGTTCGTACAGCGCCCATCCTGACCTGGTCGAAAATGCATTTTTAATTGCATCAGGTCTGATGCAATTTTGGAAGGCGATGTATGAGCGCTGTACAAAGCGCTGTTCGTACAGCGCCCCTCTGTTTTCCCATGAGAACAGAGTAGGGGCGCTGTACAAGAGGCGCTCTACGTACAGCGCCCAAGGCAAAAATAGGTGTAACTTATTCAAAACGACCACACTTTGTTTTGACTCCCTATATATATGCCACTTTGACTTTAGGTCAATTTAGTGAGTTGATTATCAGATTTCATATTTAGAATATTTTCCAAGCAAAGAAAGATACAAAAGAACTCACCTTTAACCACTCAAATCAAATCCCTTATGCATCAAATTTCATATTGCATCTTCTATGTCTAGATAGAAAGCATCCATGATTGGGTTTGCATCATCACAACTTGCTTGGTAAGATTTTGATTAAGTTCATCTTATTTGAGTATTTTTATTATCAAGCTATTCTCTTTAATTTACTTGTATGTTTTGATCATATGATAAATACAAGATTAGAGAATTAATTGTGATGAATTGATTGAGTGTTGTTTGTGATAGCTAATTAGGTTTTTAATTAATTTTGATTAGCTAAGCTATTTGACATGTCATTTAGCAATTGATATCTAGGGTTGATTTAAATTGATTATCTCATCATCCTAGATAAGCATCTAAGGTTACCTAGCCTTGTTTGTTATTTGAATATTCATACATATTCACATAGGTTGCATAATCTCTTCTTAGAGAATTAAGTCTTGAGGCTAAGGTTGCTTAGGCCTCAAGCAATTGGACTAGAGCCACTTTTAAAGGCCCGAGTGGTAGAAGTGGGGGGTTATTGACCGGAGTGTTAGACGAGGTCTACATAGGTTGTAAACTCCATTTCGATTAGTGGATTTTGAGGTCCGAGTGTGGCGCACTAAACAGCCCGTGGTTTTTCCCAGTGGTTGGGTTTCCACGTATACATCAAGTGTTATTTAAATTCCGTACTATATTACACTTGCTTGTATTTTTGACTAGTAGGGGCATTTTTGTAAAATTAAATTGTATGCAAAAATTGGGTAATAATAGTTAAAATCTATTCACCCCCCCCTCTAGATAATATATATCATACACACCGTATTCTATTTTCAATTGGTATCAGAGCGGGTTCCTAGATATACGTAGGTGATCCTAGCTCATTTTAGGTGTGTTTTGCATTTGTGTGATTTGTGCTCATTCATACATTTTGCATTCATTTGAATTCATTCATTACATACAATGAGTGGATACGGTGGCAACCATGAGGGTGCTTCAAGCACACGGCCTCCTCTTCTCACCGGTGTGAATTATGCCTCATGGAAAGGCAAGATGGAGGCATATGTGTGCCAAATCCATGATAGGGCATGGATGGCTATTGAAGATGGGTATGCACCTCCTATGATGACTCCCACGGGTGGTGGAGAAGAAGTACTCAAGTCTAAGGATTAGTGGTCACCTGAAGAGTTTGAAACTTCAAAATGGAATATGAAGGCATGGCATGCTCTTCTATGTGCAGTGGATGAAAATCAGTACAAACTGATTCAGAACACTAGGATAGCCAAGGAGGCATGGGATATCCTACAGGTTGCACATGAGGGAACCGATGTCGTTAAGGATTCCAAGCTACAAGTCCTTCAAACGCAATTTGAGTTGCTTAAAATGGAGGAGGACGAGTGTTTCAATGACTTTGAAGTCAAGTTGATGGATATTGTGAATCAAAGCCATCAACTAGGTGATCCTTATTCGGATAGGAGAGTTAAGCAGAAAATTATGAGGTCTCTTCCCGCTAGGTTCGAATCAAAAGTGACGGCTTTAGAGGAAAATAGCACATACAAGGTTATGAAGCCGAGCGAGGTGATTGGAAGACTCCTCGCCTATGAATCTAGGAAGGCTCCTAGTATTTCACCTCCTAAAAAGCAAAAAGGAATTGCTTTGAAAGCTTCCAAGGTTGAGAAGGAGGAAAAAGGTGACTCGGACCAAGACATGGCTTTGCTACTTAGAAGATTCAAGAAGTTTGTCAAGTTCGAGAATAAGGGCATTGGATCCAAAGGCCAAGACTTGAAGAAAAAAGCTCCCTTCAAGAGTTTTGAGCCTAGGCAAGAGCATAGTGAGAAGAAAGGGGTCTAATGCTATGAGTGTGGTGGTATAGGTCACATCTCACCGGATTGTGGGAACTTGAAGAATAAGATGGCAAAAGTGATGACCGCCACGTGGAGTGAAAGTGATGACTCCAAAGAGGGAGATAAGTCATCAAGTGATGATGAGCTTATCAATAACTTCAAGGCATTGGGTGCCACTTGTGAAGAAAATGAAGTTATTGGTAAGAATTCCGTTGCTAGTGATCCCATAGAAGAAAAATATGAAGAAGTAGCTCTAGAGAAGATAAATGTAGCTACTCATTGGGATATGGCTCTCATTGACTCAAGAGACCAAGGTGGAGGTCTAAATGAGGGAAATGACTCCATTAGTGAGAATGAGAGTGGAGGAGATAACTTAAGTGAAGATGACTCCTCATCTAACTCTACAAATGGAAGTGTAGAGAAAATGGATGTAAATGACTTTATAGTCAAGTGTGAAAGTTCATTGGAGAAGAAAAATAGAAAGTTGAAGATTTTAGAGGATGAAAATCTAGAACTTTCAACACACAATGACCACTTAAGTAAACAAGTGGAGGCATCCAAGAAGATTGAAGACAAGCTAAGGGATGAGCTAGCTATGTCTAAGAGGAATGAAGAAGGGTTGAAGAGAGAGCTTGTTGAAGCCATAGAGTCATTGTCTAGAATGACTACAAGCACCAAGAAACTTGACCACATTCTTGGTAGTGGAAAGAACCCTTGTGACAAGAGAGGTATTGGGTATGAAGTAAGCAAGGAGATCACTACTCCAACCAAGACCATCTTTGTCAAGAGTTTGGGCAAGAATGAAGCCTCACCGGTGCACACACCTAGGAAGAAAATCGATCTAGGACAATGCTCAAGAAGTGCACATGTGAAGGAAGCTCCAAAGAGACAACCTCAAGCTCAAAAAGTTCCTCAACCAAACTTCCCTCAAACTCATATTCATCAAGGGAAGATGCCAATCATGCAAAATGGAACAGGGAAGCAAACGAGACCGGTTCAACAACAAAGAAGATTTGAACCCGCTCAACCACAAAGTCATGGGAAGGCTCCTATGCATACACAAGGACATGGTATGAATTCTAAATTTGTCCCTACAAGTCATTTTTGTGGTATTGATGGTCACATTAGACCAAATTGCTTTCATTTCATTAAATTATGTAGAATCAAAAGCATGATTGAAAAGAGAATGACAAGAGCTAGAATGCATGCTAATAGGAAGGAAAATATTCATATTAATGATCCTATTATTTATAGTACTCTTGAACCATTGTCCACTAGGAAGAAAAAAGTCATATCTATGTGGATAAGGAAAAATGAACCCGCTTGCTACGAGACTATCAAGTCTCAAATAGGTTTATCCAAGTCAAATAGACTTGGGAGGTCTATAAGACCTCATGACCTTCATTGATGAAGGATGATGATGACCCCATATGGGGATCTCAAGCAAAGAGAGCTATTGCATACTTGTTGCATGCAAATATTTGAAAAATCTTATGCTTCTTTGTTGAGTGCTTGAGTAAGCTTGGTTGCACATATGTATATATGTTTTAAATTCAATAAGTGTGAACCTTGCTTATCTACAATCCATGTCATATTTATGTTCAAACATGTATTTTTGGACAAGGAGATTTACATAGGAAGTATGATTTGGATGACCTATAGTTATCTCCATGACATGATGATTCTATATAACATGCTAATGTCATATGAAAAAGCATGAAATTCATATGACATGTGAAACAAATTATAGCACGGTGTGTATAAAGCTATCTAGAGGGGGGTGAATAGATTTTACGCTTTTTACCCAATTTTTCGTGTTAGTCAAAATTACGAAAATGCCCTCAAGATAATATAACCAAGCAATTGTAATATGGTGCGGAAATTAAAACAACACTTGGTTTTTACGTGGAAACCCTCACGGGAAAAACCACGGGCTATGTAAGTAAGCCACACTCGAACCTCGAATCCACTAAATGTGCAAACGATTACAACCTAATCCCGGAAGTAATCACACACCTACCTAATCCCGGTATGAGTGAACCTAGTCCAATTTGCTTGCGATCTAAGCAACCTAATCCCGGTTGCTACACACAAGACTTACTTTCTCTAGAAGAGAATACAACCGTAAGTGAATATATGTAAATATCCAAAATGCAACATAGAGCAAGGGAAACCCTATATGCTTATCTAAGATGATTAATATGCAATTAAGAACAATCCTAGATATCAAAACTAAATGACATGTCAATTAGTTTAGCTAATCAATATTAAGCACAAAACCTAATATGCTAGCACAATACAACTTCTCAAACATACATCATACTCATCTCAATATTGTATCCAAAGCATACAAAATAATCAACAAGTAATTAATTGAGATTGCTAGATAAGAGAAACACAAAACATGTAAGATATTAGTGAAAAACTTACCAAGCAAAGTATGATGAAGATTCCATGCAAGATGACATCTAGATGATCCAAGATGATGTTAGATGATGATTGATGATCATGAAAAAGTGTTTGAGTGATTAAAATTGAGTTCTTTGTGTATTTTTCTTCCCTTGAAAAATATTCTAAGTATAGAATATGAATATGAACTCTCTTGGCTGACCTAAAGTCAAAGTGTTATATATATAGGGGCCATAAGTGAAGTGTGGTCGTTTTGAAAAACGCACCAAAAATTGCTCTGTGCGCTGGTGGCCTTGCGCTGGACGACAGGCGCAAGACCAGCGCACACACACATTTTTGCATTGGCGCTGGACGACATGCGCTCACACAGGCGCCAGACCAGCGGAGCCACACTGGGCGATCAGCGCTGGTGACCTTGCGCTGGTGTAAACCAGCGCACGACCGGCGACAGAGAACTGGACGATCTGCGCTGGTGGGCTGCGCTGGTGTGGACCAGCGCACGACCAGCGGCACGCCACTGGGCGTTTTGCACCGGTGAGCGGCGCTGGACGTCAGGCGCAGGTGGACCAGCGCACAGCCCACAACTTTGAATCCCACAAGCAATCATGCAAGGGGAACAAAGGTAAACTAAGATGCATCCTAAAAGCCTAAATGCTATGATGTTATAAACACAAGATGCAATCATTATACCAAGCAAGAAGAGATGTAAATAGGCATTGATGCACAACAAAAAGAAACACAACATACAAAGATTAAACATATGCATGAGTTGTGAGTGTGTGCAACTATCTCTTCAAGACAAGTAAGCACTTAGAGTATTACCTTTGGTGCTTGTCAATTATGAGGTCTTCAAAGGGCCTAAGCAATAACAACAACATCTAAACTACCCTTACAAAGAATCCCCACATATGGTTTGATCACGAAATAAGCCAATTAAAAACAACGGGAATCCTTACAATCTCCCCCTTTGGCTATTTCGTGACAAAACCATCACTCACATTGATTCCTCACAAAAAAAATAGAAACTACGGGACTACAATGATATTCTACATTACAAAGAGATAAGAGAATGCAACTTGAAGTCTTCAATCCTCTTGTAGAATAATCAATCCCTGAAAAGAGTTTCTAACATTTCTAATACAAGAAAAGTGTGAGATTAATCATGTGAGAACAATACCAAGCATTTGCATTTTTAGAATTTAGGCACAACATTACCAAATGTATGCAATGTATGATAAATGCAATGGTCCCCCTCAACGGGTTGCTCCCCCTCAACGGGTTACTCCCCCTCAATGTATGTTCTCCCCAAAGTGTACAATAGCTTCTATATTTTGCACCTCCCCTTACCATATCCTACTCCCCCTTTTTGTCATGATATAGGCAAAGGAGTAGTCCCCAACCGGGTCACTCATAGCAACGAGAGATAGAAGCATGCAAGATTTGCATATACATATAAGTCACTTTATGCACTTCAATTAATTTGAGAGAAACAAGGAGATTTATTTTTAGAAAATGTGTGAATCCAACATGCTTTGCATACAAGACATATAGCATTCAAGTCCAAAATACAATGGTATTTGGCAAAGCAAATGACAAAGGTTTCTAATAAGAATTCAAACCAATTTCACCAATGTCATGGGAAAAGCAAGGATATAGAGATTATTGATTTCAATTTACGAGCAACTATATCCAACTTTATAAGCGAAACATGGCATGAGCGACTTTGCACCCTATTTGATTTTTCCGGATAAGATATCCGTATGATAGTAACCATGTTCAACTAATAAAGAAAGAGAGACATTTGGAATGTAAATTCCTTTGAATGGATACAAGATCCTTTATTCATTTTGAGTCTCATAAGCTTTCACACAAGTTTTGCATTTTAAGAATATGCAATCATCAATTCATGCTTTTCATGTGAGCATGTTATATGAATTTCATGCTTGTTCATTTGTCATTAGCATGTTATTAAAGAATCATCATGTCATGGAGATAATCATAGGTCATTCAAATCATACTTCCAATATACATCTCCTAGTCCAAAAATGCATGTTTGAACATAAATATGACATGGATTGTAAACAAGCAAGGTTCACACTTATTGAATTGAAAACATATATACATATGTACAACCAAGCTTACTCAAGCAATTAAAAGAAGAGGCATAAGATATTTCAAATTTTTTGCAAGTGACAAGAATGCAAACTAGCTCTCTTTGCTTGAGTTCCCCATATGGGGTTAATCATAGAACATCACTCCACAAGACATACCCCAATAGATCTACTAAGAGTTTTAAATCGAGTAGCATCTAAGGGTTTAGTAAATAGATCCGCAAGTTGATCATTAGTACCTACATGTTCAAGTACTATGCATTTATTTTCAACAAGCTCTCTAATGAAGTGATGGCGGATGTCAATATGCTTAGTTCTAGAATGTTGCACCGGATTCTTGGAAATATTAATGGCACTCATGTTATCACAAAAGAGAGTGAGAGTACCTTGGTTGAATCCGTAATCTACTAGCATTTGCTTCATCCATATAAGTTGAGTGCATCCACTCCCCGCGGCTATGTACTCGGCTTCCGCCGTGGACAAGGAAATCGAGTTTTGCTTCTTGCAAAACCAAGACACCAAGTTGTTGCCTAGAAAGAAGCAACCGCCCGATGTGCTCTTCCTATCATCATAATTTCCTGCCCAATCCGCATCACTATATCCTACAAGACTAGGATTAGTGTCAAATGAGTACCAAATCCCATAGTTGGAAGTCCCATTCACAAAACGAATGACTCTCTTAACCGAAGAAAGATGGGACTCCTTGGGATCGGATTGGTACCTAGCACAAACTCCTACACTAAATGTGTAAGGATTCCCGTTTTGTTGATTGGCTTATTTCGTGGTCAAACCACATGTTGGGGTTTTGAATGTAAGGGTAGTCCAAGTGTTTAGTGTTGAAGATCAAAGGCCCTTCCATGACCTCAAGATTCAAGCACGCCAAAGGTATAATCTCTTGTGCTTGTTTTTCTTTGAAGAGATTTAGTAGCACACACTCACTTAGCATTCTTGCTATGATTGCATACTTGCTTATTTTTATGTGCATCTCTTCACATGTCACTTTACACACTAGCACTTTGGTTGATATATCTTGTTGTGTGTATATGTGCCTTATAATTCGTTTCCCGACATTGTTCGGAAACGTCCGCGCTTGCACTAATGAGTGCTTGGTTTCGCGCGAAGACCGCCTATGGAGAATGCCCTTGGCTTCTCCTTGGTTTTCACCATTGTTGGTGATCGGCGGTTATTATCGGCGGCCTGGCCGCCGAATGAAACCGCCGTTTCAGTCCAGATTGGTCTGAAGCAATTATGCGGTCAAGATCGGCGGTCACGACCGCCGTTCGAAACCGCCGTTCATACCTGATCGATTTTAATCTCTCGGGTTTGATTCGGCGGTTGTATCGGCGGTCACGAAACCGCCGAATGAAACCGCCGTTAATGCTCTGTTCTTCACGAGCTCAATTCGGCGGTCGTCATCGGCGGCCTGGCCGCCGATTGAAACCGCCGAACGGTGCGTTTCAGGGGCAAAAGTGTCTTTTCACATGCCCAATTCTTGATGTCTATAAATATCTTGTTTTCTCAATCTCTGAATAAGTTTCTTGAGCAATTAGAACCCTAATCTTTCAAGAGAGATTTTTGAGAAAAATCAAATCAAGAACCTATCTTTAAACACTCAAATCAATTCCCTTTTGCATCAAATTTCATATTTGATCTTCTATGCCTTCATAGAATTGATCCATGCATGGTTTTGAATCATCACATCTTATTTGGTATGTTCTTCACTAATTTCATATTACTTTAGTGTTTTTCATATTAATACATCTCTTTAATTACTTGTATGCTTTTGATTATATGCTAGATACAAGTTAGAGATTATTTGTGATGAAAATTAATTGAGTGTTGTTTGTGATAGCTAATTAGGTTTTTAATTAATCTTGATTAGCTAAGCTATTTGACATGTCATTTAGCAATTGATATCTAGGGTTGATTAAATTGATTATATCATCATCCTAGATAAGCATCTAAGGTTACCTAGCCTTGTTTGTTATTTGAATATTCATATATATATTCACATAGGTTGTTTCTCTTCTTAGAGAAGTAAGTCTTGAGGCTAAGAGTGCTTAGGCCTCAAGCAAATTGGAATAGGGTTGCTAATAAAGGCCCGCTGGGTAGAAGTGAGGGGTTACAGACCGGAATGTTAGACGAGGTCTACATAGGTTGTAAACTTCATTTCAATTAGTGATTTCGAGTTCCGAGTGTGGCGCACTATACAGCCCGTGGTTTTTCCCAGTGGTTGGGTTTCCACGTATACATCAAGTGTTATTTAAATTCCGCACTATATTACACTTGTATGTATTTTTGACTAGTAGGGGCATTTTCGTAAAATTGACTTGCATGCGAAAATTGGGTAATAATAGCTAAAATCTATTCACCCCCCCCTCTAGCTTTATATTGAACACGCCTCGAGTATTTTAATAACTTTCAAAATGATATATCGGGCCTACTTGCGGTCAAATAGAGCAAGCTCCCTATCATGCCACGATATAAGGTTTGGTCCACACTTTTACCGCTAGCATCCTTGCTTAGCTTCAAAGTGGTGCTCATAGGAGTGTCACAATGTTTGGCTTTTTCAAGACCAAACTTCTTCACAAGGTTTTTGGCATATTTGGCTTGGGTTATGAAGATCCCATTATCAAGTTGCCTAATTTGCAAACCTAGGAAGTAATTAAGCTCACCAACAAGACTCATCTCAAATTCATGAGACATAACATCAACAAATTGTTGGACCTTGGTGTTGTTGGTGGAGCCAAACACTATGTCATCGACATATATTTGAGCTATGAAAAGCTCATCATTGTCTCTCTTGATGAATAGTGTCTTGTCAACACTACCTCTTGTGTAGTTATTGTCAACAAGAAATTGAGTGAGGCGCTCATACCAAGCCCTCGGTGCTTGTTTCAACCCATATAGTGCCTTCTTGAGGCGATAGACATGGTTGGGGTGGTAAGCATCCACAAACCCCTTGGGTTGTTCAACAAACACTTCCTCTTGCAAGAAGCCATTGAGGAAGGCACTCTTGACATCCATTTGGTGCAATTTGAACTTGTGCACACAAGAAATGGACAAGAGAAGCCTAATAGACTCTAGACGGGCAACGGGAGCAAATGTCTCCTCAAAGTCGATACCCTCAATTTGAGAGTACCCTTGTGCTACAAGTCTAGCCTTGTTCCGCACTATGTTGCCATCCTCATCGGATTTGTTCCTAAATATCCATTTAGTGCCTATGACATTAGTGGTCTTAGGCCTAGGAACTAGAGTCCAAACCTCATTCCTTTCGAATTGGTTTAGCTCTTCTTGCATGGCAAGAACCCAAAATTCATCATGTAAGGCTTCTTCAACCTTTTTGGGTTCAATTTGAGAGGTGTAGCAAGTATAGCTAATAAGATTAGCAAGTTGACGTCTAGTCCTAACACCCTCATTTACTTCTCCAATGATATCTTCTTTATCATGGAGTTTCCTAACCCATGGAGCGGGTTCTTTAGAGTCCAAGAGAGGAACTCTAGTAATGGGTTGTGTGACTTCATTAGATGTCCCAACATTGGGAGTCACCACAACCCTCTCCAAAGGAGAGTCATCCTCTAGAACATCCTCCTCCTCATGGTCATTAGACTTGAGCCTAGTATCATCAATGACCACATTTGATGATTCCATGACGGTTCGAGTCTTCAAGTTGAAAACTCTATAGGCTTTACTATTCAAGGCGTAGCCAATAAAGATACCCTTATCACTCTTAGCATCAAACTTGCCAAGTTGATCACGGTCATTTAAAATGTAGCATTTGCTTCCAAATGTGTGGAAGTAGCTAACATTTGGCTTCCTACCCTTCTATAGTTCATAGGAGGTGTTTCTAGAACCGGGCCTTAGGAACACACGATTTCCTATATAGCAAGCCGTATTGATGGCTTCGGCCCATAGGTTCCTAGGGACATTGTTGCTAAGCAACATCACTCGGGCCATCTCTTGGAGGACCCTATTCTTCCTCTCAACAACTCCATTTTGTTGAGGTGTCCTAGGAGCCGAAAACTCATGGGAGATGCCTAAGCTATCACAAAAGTTTTCAAAAGAGGCATTCTCAAACTCTCTCCCATGGTCACTTCTAATCCGTTTAATGCTTCTAATGTTAGATTTCATTTCATTTTGTAATTTAGTACAAAGCATTTTAAACTTATCAAAAGTTTTGGATTTTTCTCTAAGAAAGTATGTCCATGTAAATCTAGAGAAATCATCAACACATACAAAAATGTATCTCTTTCCACCCAAACTTTCGGTTTGCATGGGACCCATGAGGTCCATGTGGAGAAGCTCAAGAGGCTCTTGGTGGTGAGATACTTACCCTTTTTGTGCATGCTTTTAGTTTGCTTTCCTTGTTGGCAAGGTCCACAAACACCATTGGCTTTCTTCCCAAGCTTAGGGAGGCCACGCACACACTCGAACTTTCCAAGGGTCCGTAGATCCCTAAAGTTCATGTGGCCAAGTCTTTCATGCCACAACTCAATTTGCTCATCCATGGACACATTGTTTGAGACTATTCTAGCTTCAAGACAATAGCAATTGTCGCTAGATCTCATACCTTTCAATAAGGTTTGTCCATCGGGCTTTAGGATCGAGCAATCATCTTTACAAAACAAGACGGAATATCCTTCATCACTTAGATGTGAAATGCTTATTAAATTGGCTTTCAAGCCATCAACAAATAAAGCATCGGATAAGGAGGGTAATCCGGGAACGGAAATGGTTCCTTTCCCTACTACTTTCTTTTTGGATCCATCACCAAAAGTGACATATCCACCTTCCTCCATAACAAGAGTCTCGAAGAAACTCTTGTTTCCCGTCATGTGCCTAGAGCACCCACTATCTAGATACCAAAAATTAGAAGAATTTGCCTTCAAGGCTATTTGAGCAACATGGCAAACAATGTCATTCTTTCTAATCCACCTAGAAACAATCTTAGCTTTCTTAGTGGTCTTTGGTATATGGGCTCTAGATGTCCTAGGATCATGCATAATAATATTATCATTCCTAGGAACATGCATCATGGCTCTTTTCTTTTTCTTCTCAATCATGCTTTGTTTTCTACACATTTTAATATATTGAAAGCAATTTGGTCTAATATGACCATCACAACCACAAAAGTGACAAATAGGGATGAAATAAGAAATCATACCTTGCATTTGTGCACGTATGGGAGCTTGTCCATGTCTTTGTGGATAAGTGGGTTCAATCCATCTTCGTTGTTGAACCGGTCTAGGTTGCTTCCAAGCTTGAGGTTGCATGATTGGTCTCTTTCCTTTGTGAGCCAATTTTGGAGGAGTGTTGGCTTGAGGGACCCTAGGGGGTTGAGCTTGAGATTTCCTTCTTGGTCCCATTTTCACTTGAGCATTAGAACATTGTCCTACTTCTAACTTCTTCCTAGGAGGTTGCACAAATGAAGTTTCTTCGTTCTTCAAGCTCTTGACAAACACGGTCTTGTTAGAGGTTGAGATTTTCTTGCCATCATCATACCCAAGACCTCTCTTGTCACTTGGACTCTTTCCAACACCAAGTAAATGATCAAGCTTCTTGGTGCTAGAATCTATCCTAGCCAAGGACCCTTTAACTTCTACAAGTTCCCTCTTCAAGCCTTCTTCACTTCTCTTGGATAAGTCTAACTCCTCAATTAACTTATCCTCTCTCCTCTTCAATCTTTCCACTTGTTCACTTAAGTGGTCATTGTGAGCCGAAAGTTCAAGGTTTTCTTCTCTCAACCTCTCAATCTTTCTTGTGCTTTTAAGTGCTAAATCATTGAACTCGGCATGGTATTTAGCAAGCACCTTTTGCTCCACAAATTTCTTTTTGGAACTAGAAGAGGAGTCACTTTCTATTTCACTTGAGTCATTTTCCTCTTGACTCATTTCCTCTTTCTCACTACCACTTTTGCTCTTATGTGAGGAGGCAAAAGCTAGGAGGTTAGCCATGAGCTCTTCTTCACTTGAAGACTCATCTTCCTCATTGGAGTCATCACTACTCCCACTCCAAGTGGCGGCCATCACTTTGCTCTTTTTCTTTTCATTGTGATTAGCACATTCGGGGGCAAAGTGACCAATCCCACCACATTCAAAGCATCGGACACCTTTCCTTTCGGTCCTCTCTTGTCTAGGCTCAAACTTCTTGAAGGAACTCTTTTTCTTCAAATTTTGTCCTCTTGACCCAAATCCCTTCTTCTTCTTGAACCCCATAACCTTGTTGAACCTTTTCACAAATAAGGCAAGGTCTTCATCCGATTCATGCTTTGCCTCATTTGCATCTTTAGATGCTTTCAAAGCTATTCCTTTAGACTTCTTAGGAGGAGTAGTGGTGCTAGGAGCCTTCCTAGACTCATATGCAAGGAGACGCCCAATCACCTCACTTGGCTTCATATCCATATAGCCACTATTTTCTTCTATGGCCGTCACCTTGGATTCAAACCTATCGGGGAGAGATCTCATAATTTTTTGCTTGACTCTCCTATCCGAATACGGGTCTCCGAGTTGATGGCTTTGATTTACAATGTCCATCAATTTGATTTCGAAGTCATTGAAGCATTCATCCTCTCCCATCCTTAGAAGCTCAAACTGAGTTTGGAGGACTTGAAGCTTGGACTCCTTCACCACCTCAGTTCCCTCATGTGCAACTAGAAGGATGTCCCATGCCACTTTGGCAATCTGAGTATTCTGAATAAGCTTGTACTGATTCTCATCCATAGCACACATAATGGCATGCATAGCCTTCCTATTCCACTTAGAAGCCTCAAACTCTTGCGCGTTCCATTGCGCCTTAGGCTTCAAAACATCTTGTCCTCCACCCTCGGGAGTCATCATAGGGAGATCATATCCGTCTTCCACCGCCATCCATGCACGGTCATGAATTTGGCATATGTAGGATTCCATCTTCCCTTTCCATTGGGAATAGTTCAATCCGGTAAGAAGTGGAGGCCTTGTGCTAGAAGCTCCTTCGTGGCCACCACCATTTCCACCGTTTCCACTCATAGTGTTTATGAATGAATGAAATGAATGCAAATGTATGAATGATCAAAAATCACACAAAATGCAAAACACACCAAAATAAGCAAGGATCACCTATGTATGTCTAGGAACCCGCTCTGATACCAATTGAAACAAATTATAGCACGGTGTGTATAAAGCTATCTAGAGGGGGGTGAATAGATTTTACGCTTTTTATCCAATTTTTCGTGTTAGTCAAAATTACGAAAATGCCCTCAAGATAATATAACCAAGCAATTGTAATATGGTGCGGAAATTAAAACAACACTTGGTTTTTACGTGGAAACCCTCACGGGAAAAACCACGGGCTATGTAAGTAAGCCACACTCGAACCTCGAATCCACTAAATGTGCAAACGATTACAACCTAATCCCGGAAGTAATCACACACCTACCTAATCCCGGTATGAGTGAACCTAGTCCAATTTGCTTGCGATCTAAGCAACCTAATCCCGGTTGCTACACACAAGACTTACTTTCTCTAGAAGAGAATACAACCATAAGTGAATATATGTAAATATCCAAAATGCAACATAGAGCAAGGGAAACCCTATATGCTTATCTAAGATGATTAATATGCAATTAAGAACAATCCTAGATATCAAAACTAAATGACATGTCAATTAGTTTAGCTAATCAATATTAAGCACAAAACCTAATATGCTAGCACAATACAACTTCTCAAACATACATCATACTCATCTCAATATTGTATCCAAAGCATACAAAATAAT
This sequence comes from Acer yangbiense, assembly GCA_008009225.1. Classification (NCBI taxonomy): domain Eukaryota; kingdom Viridiplantae; phylum Streptophyta; class Magnoliopsida; order Sapindales; family Sapindaceae; genus Acer; species Acer yangbiense. The sequence goes on along the minus strand of CM017766.1, from coordinate 31,003,000 downwards.
CAACAAGTAATTAATTGAGATTGCTAGATAAGAGAAACACAAAACATGTAAGATATTAGTGAAAAACCTACCAAGCAAAGTATGATGAAGATTCCATGCAAGATGACATCTAGATGATCCAAGATGATGCTAGATGATGATTGATGATCATGAAAAAGTGTTTGAGTGATTAAAATTGAGTTCTTTGTGTATTTTTCTTCTCTTGAAAAATATTCTAAGTATAGAATATGAATATGAACTCTCTTGGCTGACCTAAAGTCAAAGTGTTATATATATAGGGGCCATAAGTGAAGTGTGGTCGTTTTGAAAAACGCACCAAAAATTGCTCTGTGCGCTGGTGGCCTTGCGCTGGACGACAGGCGCAAGACCAGCGCACACGCACATTTTTGCATTGGCGCTGGACGACATGCGCTCACACAGGCGCCAGACCAGCGGAGCCACACTGGGCGATCAGCGCTGGTGACCTTGCGCTGGTGTAGACCAGCGCACGACCGGCGACAGAGAACTGGACGATCTGCGCTGGTGTGGACCAGCGCACGACCAACGGCACGCCACTGGGCGTTTTGCGCCGGTGAGCGGCGCTGGACGTCAGGCGCAGGTGGACCAGCGCACAGCCCACAACTTTGAACCCCACAAGCAATCATGCAAGGGGAACAAAGGTAAACTAAGATGCATCCTAAAAGCCTAAATGCTATGATGTTATAAACACAAGATGCAATCATTATACCAAGCAAGAAGAGATGTAAATAGGCATTGATGCACAACAAAAAGAAACACAACATACAAAGATTAAACATATGCATGAGTTGTGAGTGTGTGCAACTATCTCTTCAAGACAAGTAAGCACTTAGAGTATTACCTTTGGTGCTTGTCAATTATGAGGTCTTCAAAGGGCCTAAGCAATAACAACAACATCTAAACTACCCTTACAAAGAATCCCCACATATGGTTTGATCACGAAATAAGCCAATTAAAAACAACGGGAATCCTTACAACATGCTCAAATGAAAAAGCATGAATTGATGATTGCAATTTTTAAATGCAAAACTTGTGTGAAAAAGCTTATGAGACTCAAAATGAATAAAGGATCTTGTATCCGTTCAAAGGAATTTATATTCCAAATTGTCTCTCTTTCTTTATTTGTTGAGCATGTCTACTATCATACGGGTTTCATTCCCGGAAAAATCAAATAGAGTGCAAAGTTGCTCATGACATGTTTGGCTTATAAAGATGGATATAGTTGCTCATAAATTAAAATCAATGTAAACTCTATATCCTTGCTTCTCTCATGACATTGGTGAAATTGGTTTGAATTCTTATTAGAAACCTTTGTCATTTGCTTTGCCAAATACCATTGTATTTTGGACTTGAATGCTACATGTCTTGTATGCAAAGCATGTTTTGTTTCACACATTTATTTTAAAATAAATCTCCTTGTTTCTCTCCATTTGATAGAGTTGCATAAAGTGCATTTAATGATTATGCAAATGACTTGAATGCTATCATCTCTCTTTGCTAAGTGACCAGGTTGGGGGTTACTCCTTTGCCTATATCATGACAAAAAGGGGGAGTAGAATGGTGGTAAGGGAAGTTGCAAATTGTGGTAGCAATTATGCATGTTGGGGAGAAAATACATTGAGGGGGAGTAACCCATTGAGGGGGAGCATTGCATTCACAATTATTGCAAAATGTTGTAGTTGTACTTAAATTCTAAGAATGCAAATGCTTGTTTTTATTCTCACTTGATTCATCTCACTTTTTACTTGAATTGGATAGTATAGAAACTTTGCATTCAGGGACTGATTATTCTACAAGAGATTGAAGACTTCAAGATTGTTTTTTAAAAATATCTCTTTGTAATGTAGATAATCATTTGTGACCTGTAGTTTCTATTATGTTGTGAGGAATCAATGTGAGTGGTGGTTTTGTCACGAAATAGCCAAAGGGGGAGATTGTAAGGATTCCCATATCTTGATTGGTTTATTTCGTGGACAAACCACATGTTGGGGATTGTATGTAAGGGTAGCTTTAGTGATAGATATTCAAGCTCAAGACCCTCTCATGTCCTCAAGGTTGATAAGCACCAAAGGTAAACTTCTATGTGCTTAATTTGCTTTGAAGAGATTAGTTGCACACACACATTCACATCTCATGCATAATTCATTCTCTTGTATGTTGTGTATGTGTTGTTATTTTGTGCTCATTAATGCTCATTAACATCTATTCTTGCATGCTTTACATGATTGCATCTTGTATGACCAATGCCATGCCATGCATGCTTTTAAGAATTCATACATAGTGTCAGGCGCTGTACAAAGCGCTGTTGGAAGCGCTGTTCGTACAGCGCCCATCTTGACCTGGTCGAAAATGCATTTTTAAATGCATCAGGTCTGATGCAATTTTGGAAGGCGCTGTACAAGCGCTGTACAAAGCGCTGTTCGTACAGCGCCCCTCTGTTTTCCCGTGAGAACAGAGTAGGGGCGCTGTACGGGCGCTGTACAAGAGGCGCTCTACATACAGCGCCCAAGGCAAAAATAGGTGTAACTTATTCAAAACGACCACACTTTGTTTTGACTCCCTATATATATGCCACTTTGACTTTAGGTCAATTAAGTGAGTTGATTATCAGATTTCATACTTAGAATATTTTTCAAGCAAAGAAAGATACAAAAAAACTCACCTTTAACCACTCAAATCAAATCCCTTGTGCATCAAATTTCATATTGCATCTTCTATGTCTAGATAGAAAGCATCCATGATTGGGTTTGCATCATCACAACTTGCTTGGTAAGATTTTGATTAAGTTCATCTTATTTGAGTATTTTTATTATCAAGCTATTCTCTTTAATTTACTTGTATGTTTTGATCATATGATAAATACAAGATTAGAGAATTAATTGTGATGAATTGATTGAGTATTGTTTGTGATAGCTAATTAGGTTTTTAATTAATCTTGATTAGCTAAGCTATTTGACATGTCATTTAGCAATTGATATCTAGGGTTGATTTAAATTGATTATCTCATCATCCTATATAAGCATCTAAGGTTACCTAGCCTTGTTTGTTATTTGAATATTCATACATATTCGCATAGGTTGCATAATCTCTTCTTAGAGAATTAAGTCTTGAGGCTAAGGTTGCTTAGACCTCAAGCAATTGGACTAGAGCCACTTTTAAAGGCCCGAGTGGTAGAAGTGGGGGGTTATTGACCGGAGTGATAGACGAGGTCTACATAGGTTGTAAACTCCATTTCGATTAGTGGATTTCGAGGTCCGAGTGTGGCGCACTAAACAGCCCGTGGTTTTTCCCAGTGGTTGGGTTTCCACGTATACATCAAGTGTTATTTAAATTCCGCACTATATTACACTTGCTTGTATTTTTGACTAGTAGGGGCATTTTCGTAAAATTAAATTGTATGCGAAAATTGGGTAATAATAGTTAAAATCTATTCACCCCCCCTCTAGATAATATATATCATACACACCGTATTCTATTTTCAATTCGACGGAATTGATGCAAAACCTAATGATGCAATCGTAGTGGGAGTTCAAATTGCACACAGGAATGTCCTTCGGGTAATGATTGACAACGGAAGTTCAGCAGATATTTTAATTGCTAGAGTGTATGATGAGCTGCGATTGGATAGGAAAGATCTAGAACCCTTTCATGTACCGCTGAAAGGTTTCGGGGGCGCAGAAGTGAGATATTTGGGAACTGTGAAACTGCCGGTGAGGTTTGGTACAGCACCATGCCGGCGAACAATCCTGTTGGATTTTGTTGTAGTCGACATCCATAATTGGCCGTATAATGCTTTGCTTGGCCGTCCGTTTCTTAACAAAGCTCGAGCTGTCACTTCAACCCACGCGTTGAAGGTAAAGTTCCCTATAGAATTTGGAGTCGGAGAACTGAAAGGGTCACAGGAGATGGCTCGCCGCGCCAACCTTTCAATCTTTAAAGATAAGGTAGGGATGAGGACCTTAAATATATTCGAGGTAAATAAAGAAGTATAGGAAGAAAATCCGGAAGCATTCGAATTGGACCCAAGGGACAAAGCAAGCAGAGAGAAGGAAGAGCCAACTGTGTCAATTGTTCAAAATGAAGCAGAATCGGATAAAACAGTTAGGATCGGAGCAAGGTTGGCTGAACGAGTCAAGAGAGATGTGACAAGCTTGCTAAAAGAGTACAAGGGGATTTTCGTTTGGAGCCATGAGGACATGCCGGGGATTGATAGAGGCGTTATTTCACACAACCTGGCTGTGAACGAAAAATGCAAACCGGTGGTGCAAAAAAGGAGAAGCTTCAACCTAGAGAGAAGTGCGGCAATAAAAGAGGAGGTGTCCAAGCTGCTCGCCGCAGGGTCAATCAGAGAAGTTAAGTACCTGGAATGGGTGGCAAATGTAGTTCTAGTGAAGAAGAAGAATAGCCAATGGAGGATGTGCGTCGATTTCACCGACCTAAACAAGGCCTGCCCCAAGGATAGCTTCCTGCTACCAAGAATTGACCAATTGGTCGATGCAACAGCCGTACATGAGACATTGAGCTTCATGGATGCTTACTCAGGTTGTAAGGTTCCCATTTGTTGATTAGCTCATTTCGTGGACAAACCACATGTTGGGATTCTTTGTAAGGGTAGCCTAGGTATCGGGTTGATTGTTCGAAGCCCTTTGAAGACCTCGTGTTGATAAGCACCGAAGGTAAATTTCTATGTGCTTACTTGTCTTGAAGAGATAGTTGCACACACTCACAACTCATGCATATGTTTAATCTTTGTATGTTGTGTTTCTTATTGTTGTGCATTAATGCTTATTTTCATCTCTTCTTGCATGTTAGTTTGATTGCATCTTGCATATCCAATTGCCTTGTCATGTTTAGACTTAGGATTGCATTTTTGCATTGGGCGCTCCCAAAGGCGCTCTACAGAGGCGCTGTACGAACAGCACCCATTGAGCGCTGTTCAGACCTGATCGATTTAATTCGGTCGCTGTTGGGTCGCTGTTGGGGTGCTGTATGAAGCGCTCTACGTACAGCGCCACTCTGTTTTCCCGAGAGAACAGAGTTGGGGCGCTGTACAGGCGCTGTACAGAATCGCTCTACGTACGGCGCCCAAGGCAAATTTCAGGCCAACTTATCAAAACGACCACACTTTGTTTTGACCTCCTATATATATGCCACTTTGACTTTAGGTCAATCAAGAGAGTTCATATTCAGATTTCATACTTAGGATATTTTTCAAAGAGAAGAAAAATTCCAAAGAACTCATTTTTAGTTTACTCAAACACTTTTTCATGATCATCAATCATCATCTAGCATCATCCTTGGTCATCTAGATGTCTCTTTGCATGGATTCTTCATCATACTTTGCTTGGTAAGCTTTTCACTAATATCTTACATATTTTGTGTTTTTCTCAACAAGCAATCTCAACTTATAACTTGTATGATTTTCATATATCTTTTGATACAAGATTGAGATTAGTGTGATGTATGTTTGAGAAGTTGTTGTAAGGTTCCTGTTTATTGATTGGCTTATTTCGTGGACAAACCACATGTTGGGGTTTATTGTGTAAGGGTAGTTTAAGTGGGTGAGGTTAAAGCTCAAAGGCCCTTTCAAACATCAAGGGACAAGCACGCCAAAGGTATAATTTATAGTGCTTAGTTTTTTTTTGAAGAGATTTAGTTAGCACACACACACACTTAGCATACTTGTACTTGTGTGCATTCTTTTCACATGACATTTCACACTTGCACTTCTTTGTTAGATTTTTTATGTGTGGATTTATCCATAGATGAGTTCCGAGCGATTCGTAGACTTTTCTATATGTTTAAGATGATTTCCGAGACATTTGGGACATTCCGTGTTTTTATTAGAAATCGGATTTTAATTCCGAGCTTAAATTGGAAAGTTATATAATTTTCTATATTTATTATTAAATCCGGGTCAATATTCTGAAAACGAAATTGTATTCCAAGGTTCGAGGTCAACTGGACTGAAGAACGCTCGGGTCCGAAGTCAGCTTAGTGTGGCATGATAGCCACACCTAGCTGCCTTGCAAGGGGTGGCGTGCTGCCGTGCTCCCCACGGGCTCCCCACGCCCAAAAACACTCTCTGCCCGCGTTGGTGCCACGGGGAGACACACGGCGCACTTTAATTTTTTTTAACTATTTTGTTTTGTTCCTCTTTCTCTGATTGTGTGTTTATATATATATATATATATATTTATTCACGTGCATCACCTAAGTCTCTTGACTTTTGCATATTATATATATTAACGTTTTATATATTTATTTAATAAAACAATGGCGTTTTTTTTTTTTTTTTTTTCTTTTTGTTTCATGACCTGATTCATAGCTTTATATATATATATATTTTCTTCTTCATGTTTTTTTGGTTATACACACTTTGAGAAAGCAAAAATATGTTCAAGAGAAAAACCCCCAAGAACTTGTCTTTAACTCTCAAAACCCATTTTCATATGCATCAAAATATCATCTAAGCATTTTCTAGCATAGTTAGGATGTTTACTTGCATGGGTCTTGGTCAACACACTTCCCGTGGTATGTTCTTCACTATTATCATTTATAATTAGTGTTTTATTTATTAAGGCATCTCTTTTATTATTTGTTTGTTCTTAGATTAAAATCTAATATTCAAAATAGAGATTGTTGTGTTGACATGATTGAGTGTTGTATTTTGATAGCTATCTAGGTTTTCATAATCTATGTTTAGCTAAGCTATTTGACATGTCATCTAGCTATTAATATCTAGGATTGAATTTATTGCAAAATCATCATTCTAGATAAGCATATAGAGTAACCTAGCTCTAATTGCATTTTTGGATATTTCATATATTCACTTAGGTTGTATTATCTCTTCTTAGAGAATTAAGTCTTGTGTTGCTATCGGGGATTAGGTAGCTTAAATCACAAGCAATTGGACTAGGTCCACTTATACCGGGATTAGGTAGTTGTGATGATTATTGATCGGGATTAGATCATTAAACCGGGATTAGGTTGTAATCATTTCAATTAGTGGATTCGAGGTTCGTGTGTGGCGCATATAACAGCCCGTGATTTTTCCCGTGAGGGTTTCCACGTAAATATCAAGTGTCATTTACATTCCGCACCATATTACACTTGTTATACTATTGTGACTAGTAGGGGCATTTTCGTAAAATTGACTTGTATGCGAAAATTGGGTAAAATCATTTAAAATCTATTCACCCCCCTCTAGATTAGTTGTATACACACCGTGCATTATTCCTTTCAGTTGTATTGTGATAGCTAATTAGGTTTTGTGCTTAATCTTTATTAGCTAAACTATTTGATTGAACATGTCATTTAGTTTTTAATATCTAGGATTGTTCTAATTGCATATTAATCATCTTAGATAAGCATATAGGGTTTCCCTTGCTCTATGTTGCATTTAAATATTCATATATTCACTTAGGGTTTTATTCTCTTCATTGAGGAAGTAAGTCTTGTGTGTAGCTTCCGGGATTAGGTTGTTTAGATCGCAAGTAAATTTGACTAGGTTCACTCATACCGGGATTAGGTAGGTGTGTGATTGCTTCCGGGATTAGGTTGTAATCGTTTTACACATTTAGTGGATTCGAGGTTCGAGTGTGGCTTACTTACTAGCCCGTGGTTTTTCCCGTGAGGGTTTCCACGTAAAAATCAAGTGTTATTTAATTTCCGCATTTTATACTTGATTTATTGCTTTATCTATTTAGGGGTAATTTCGTAATTTTGACTAAACACGAAAAATTGGGTAATAAGCTTAAAATCTATTCACCCCCCTCTAGACAGTTTTATACACACCGTGTTATAATTTGTTTCAATTGGTATCAGAGCGGATTCCTAGATATACATAGGCGGTCCCTGCTTATTTTGGTGTGTTTTGCATTTTGTGTGATTTTTGATCATTCATACATTTGCATTCATTTCATTCATTCATAAACACTATGAGTGGAAACGGTGGAAATGGTGGTGGCAACGAAGGTGCTTCAAGCACAAGGCCTCCACTTCTTACCGGATTGAACTATTCCCAATGGAAAGGGAACATGGAATCCTACATATGCCAAATTCATGACCGTGCATGGATGACGGTGGAAGATGGATATGATCTACCCAAGATGACTCCCGATGGTGGAGGAGAAGAAGTATTGAAGCCAAAGGCGCAATGGAACGCGCAAGAGTTTGAGGCTTCAAAGTGGAATAGGAAGGCGATGCATGCCATCTTATGTGCTATGGACGAAAATCAATACAAATTGATTCAAAATACTAGGATAGCTAAGGAGGCTTGGGACATCCTAGAGATTGCACATGAGGGAACCGAAGTGGTGAAGGGCTCTAAGCTTCAAGTCCTCCAAACTCAATTCGAGATGCTTAAGATGGAGGAGAATGAGTGCTTCAACGACTTCGAGATTAAGTTGATGGACATAATCAACCAAAGTCATCAACTTGGTGATCCATATTCGGATAGGAGAATCAAGCAAAAGATTATGAGATCTCTTCCGGATAGGTTTGAATCAAAAGTAACGGCTTTAGAAGAAAATAGTGGATACAAGGATATGAAGTCGAGTGAGGTGATTGGGAGACTTCCAGCTTATAAGTCTAGGAAGGGTCCTATCTCCACACCTCCTAAAAAGCAAAAAAGAATTGCTTTGAAAACCTCCAAGGATGAAAATGAGGCAAAGAAGATTGACTCGGATGAAGACCTTGCCTTGTTTGTAAAAAGATTCAACAAGGTTATGAAGTTTAGAAGAAAGGGCTTTGGATCAAAAGGTCAAGATTTAAAGAAAAAAGGCTCTTTCAAGAAGTTTGAACCTAGGCAAGAAAGGACCGAAAGGAAAGGGGTCCGATGTTTCGAGTGTGGTGGCATAGGTCACTTTGCCCCCGAATGTGCAAATCACAATGAGAAGAAGAAGGGAAAAGTGATGGCCGCCACTTGGAGTGGAAGTAGTGATGACTCCTATGAGGGAGATGAGTCTTCGGATGATGAAGAGCTCATGGCTAATCTCCTAGCTTTTGCCTTCTCCCATAAAAGCAAGAGTGCTAGTGAGAGAGAGGAAATGAGTCAAGAGGAAAATGACTTAAGTGGAGAAGAAAGTGACTCCTCTTCTAACTCCATAAATGTTTTTGTGGAGAAAGAGGTGCTTGCTAAATACCATGCCGAGTTTAATGATTTAGCAATCAAGAGCACAAGAAAGATCAAGATGTTGAGAGAAGAAAATCTTGAGCTTTTATCTCATAATGACCACTTAAGTGAACAAGTGGAAAAATTCAAGAAGATGGAAGATAAGCTAAAAGAGGAGTTAGTCTTATCTAGGAGGAGTGAAGAAAGTCTAAAGAGGGAGCTTGAAGAAGTAAGAGAATCTATGACTAGGATGGATTCTAGCACCAAGAAACTTGACCATATGCTTGGTGTTGGAAAAAGTCCATGTGACAAGAGGGGTCTTGGGTATGAAGATGGCAAGAAGATCTCAACTTCTAACAAGACCGTGTTTGTCAAGAGTTTGAGGAATGAAGAAACTTCATTTGTGCAAATTCCTAGGAAGAAGTTAGAAATAGGACAATGTTCAAATGCACAAGTGAAGATGGGGCCAAGAAGGTAACCTCAAGCTCAACCCCCTAGGGTCCCTCAAGCCAACATTCCTCCACAATTGGCTCACAAAGGAAAGAGATCAATTATGCAACCTCAAGCTAGGAAGCAAGCAAGACCGGTTCAACAACGAAGATGGATTGAACCCACTCAACCACAAAGACATGGACAAGCTCTCATGCATGCTCAAGGACAAGGTATGATTCCTTATTTTATTCCTACATGTCATTTTTGTGGATTTGATGGTCATATTAGACCACATTGCTTTCAGTATATTAAAATGTGCAAAACTAGAAGCATGATTGAGAAGAGAAAGAATAGAGCCAAGATGCATGTTCCTAGGAATGATAAAATTGTTATGCATGATCCTAGGACATCTAGAGCCCAATTACCAAAGACCACTAAGAAAGCAAATATTGTTTCTAGGTGGATTAGAAAGAATGAAAATGTTTGCCATGTTGCTCAAATAGCCTTGAAGGCAAATTCTTCTAATTTTTGGTATTTAGATAGTGGGTGCTCTAGGCACATGACGGGAAACAAGAGTGAAAGTTATTAAAATACTCGAGGCGTGTTCAATATAAAGCTAGAGGGGGGGGTGAATAGATTTTAGCTATTATTACCCAATTTTCGCATGCAAGTCAATTTTACGAAAATGCCCCTACTAGTCAAAAATACATACAAGTGTAATATAGTGCGGAATTTAAATAACACTTGATGTATACGTGGAAACCCAACCACTGGGAAAAACCACGGGCTGTATAGTGCGCCACACTCGGAACTCGAAATCACTAATTGAAATGAAGTTTACAACCTATGTAGACCTCGTCTAACATTCCGGTCTGTAACCCCTCACTTCTACCCAGCGGGCCTTTATTAGCAACCCTATTCCAATTTGCTTGAGGCCTAAGCACTCTTAGCCTCAAGACTTACTTCTCTAAGAAGAGAAACAACCTATGTGAATATATATATGAATATTCAAATAACAAACAAGGCTAGGTAACCTTAGATGCTTATCTAGGATGATGATATATCAATTTAATCAACCCTAGATATCAATTGCTAAATGACATGTCAAATAGCTTAGCTAATCAAGATTAATTAAAAACCTAATTAGCTATCACAAACAACACTCAATTAATTTTCATCACAAATAATCTCTAACTTGTATCTAGCATATAATCAAAAGCATACAAGTAATTAAAGAGATGTATTAATATGAAAAACACTAAAGTAATATGAAATTAGTGAAGAACATACCAAATAAGATGTGATGATTCAAAACCATGCATGGATCAATTCTATGAAGGCATAGAAGATCAAATATGAAATTTGATGCAAAAGGGAATTGATTTGAGTGTTTAAAGATAGGTTCTTGATTTGATTTTTTCTCAAAAATCTCTCTTGAAAGATTAGGGTTCTAATTGCTCAAGAAACTTATTCAGAGATTGAGAAAACAAGATATTTATAGACATCAAGAATTGGGCATGTGAAAAGACACTTTTGCCCCTGAAACGCACCGTTCGGCGGTTTCAATCGGCGGCCAGGCCGCCGATGACGACCGCCGAATTGAGCTCGTGAAGAACAGAGCATTAACGGCGGTTTCATTCGGCGGTTACGTGACCGCCGATCCAACCGCCGAATCAAACCCGAGAGATTAAAATCGATCAGGTATGAACGGCGGTTTCGAACGGCGGTCGTGACCGCCGATCTTGACCGCATAATTGCTTCAGACCAATCTGGACTGAAACGGCGGTTTCATTCGGCGGCCAGGCCGCCGATAATAACCGCCGATCACCAACAATGGTGAAAACCAAGGAGAAGCCAAGGGCATTCTCCATAGGCGGTCTTCGCGCGAAACCAAGCACTCATTAGTGCAAGCGCGGACGTTTCCGAACAATGTCGGGAAACGAATTATAAGGCACATATACACACAACAAGATATATCAACCAAAGTGCTAGTGTGTAAAGTGACATGTGAAGAGATGCACATAAAAATAAGCAAGTATGCAATCATAGCAAGAATGCTAAGTGAGTGTGTGCTACTAAATCTCTTCAAAGAAAAACAAGCACAAGAGATTATACCTTTGGCGTGCTTGAATCTTGAGGTCATGGAAGGGCCTTTGATCTTCAACACTAAACACTTGGACTACCCTTACATTCAAAACCCCAACATGTGGTTTGACCACGAAATAAGCCAATCAACAAAACGGGAATCCTTACAAAGAGTTTCTTTGAGACTCTTGTTATGGAGGAAGGAGGATATGTCACTTTTGGTGATGGATCGAAAAAGAAAGTTGTAGGGAAAGGAACCATTTCCGTTCCCGGATTACCCTCCTTATCCGATGCTTTATTTGTTGATGGCTTGAAAACCAATTTAATAAGCATTTCACATCTAAGTGATGAAGGATATTCCGTCTTGTTTTGTAAAGATGATTGCTCGATCCTAAAGCCCGATGGACAAACCTTATTGAAAGGTATGAGATCTAGCGACAATTGCTATTGTCTTGAAGCTAGAATTGTCTCAAACAATGTGTCCATGGATGAGCAAATAGAGTTGTGGCATGAAAGACTTGACCACATGAACTTTAGGGATTTAAGAACCTGTAAGGATTCCCGTTTTGTTGATTGGCTTATTTCGTGGTCAAACCACATGTTGGGGTTTTGAATGTAAGGGTAGTCTAAGTGTTTAATGTTGAAGATCAAAGGCCCTTCCATGACCTCACGATACAAGCACGCCAAAGGTATAATTTCTTGTGCTTGGTTTTCTTTGAAGAGAATTGGTAGCACACACACACTTAGCATACTTGCATTTGTGTGCATACTCTTCACATGTCACTTTACACACTAGCACTTTGGTTGATATATCTTGTTGTGTGTATATGTGCTTTATAATTTGTTTCCCGACATTATTCAGAAACGTCCGCGCTTGCACTAATGAGTGCTTGGTTTCGCGTGAAGACCGCCTATGGAGAATGCCCTTGGCTTCTCCTTGGTTTTGACCATTGTTGGTGATCGGCGGTTATGATCGGTGGCCTGGCCGCCGAATGAAACCGCCGTTTTAGTCCAGATTGGTCTGAAGCAATTATGCGATCAAGATCGGCGGTCACGACCGCCGTTTGAAACCGCCGTTCATACCTGATCGATTTTAATCCCTCGGGTTTGATTCGGCGGTTGGATCGGCGATCACGAAACCGCCGAATGAAACCGCCGTTGATGCTCTGTTCTTCACGAGCTCAATTCGGCGGTCGTGATCGGTGGCCTGACCGCCGATTGAAACCGCCGAACGGTGCGTTTCAGGGGCAAAATTGTCTTTTCACATGCCCAATTCTTGATGTCTATAAATATCTTATTTTCTCATTCTCTGATTAAGCTTCTTGAGTTATTAGAACCCTAAACTTTCAAGAGAGATTTTTGAGAAAAAATCAAATCAAGAACTCACCTTTAAACACTCAAATCAAATCCTTTTTGCATCAAATTTCATATTGCATCCTCTATGTCTACATAGAAAGCATCTATGATTGGATTGGCATCATCACAATATGCTTGGTAAGATTTTGATTAGTTTCATCTTATTTTAGTATTTTTACTATCAAGCATATTCTCTTTTAATTTACTTGTATGTTGTTGATCATATGATAAATACAAGAATAGATAATTAATTGTGATGAATTAATTGAGTGTTGTTTTTGTGATAGCTAATTAGGTTTTTGCTTAATCTTGATTAGCTAAGCTATTTGACATGTCATTTAGCAATTGATATCTAGGGTTGATTAAATTGATTATATCATCATCCTAGATAAGCATCTAAGGTTACCTAGCCTTGTTTGTTATTTCAATATTCATACATATTCACATAGGTTGCATAATCTCTTCTTAGAGAATTAAGTCTTGAGGCTAAGGTTGCTTAGGCCTCAAGCAATTGGACTAGAGCCACTTTTAAAGGCCCGAGTGGTAGACGTGGGGGGTTATTGACCGGAGTGTTAGACGAGGTCTACATAGGTTGTAAACTCCATTTCGATTAGTGGATTTCGAGCAGCCCGTGGTTTTTCCCAGTGGTTGGGTTTCCACGTATACATCAAGTGTTATTTAAATTCCGTACTATATTACACTTGCTTGTATTTTTGACTAGTAGGGGCATTTTCGTAAAATTGACTTGCATGCGAAAATTGGGTAATAATAGTTAAAATCTATTCACCCCCCCCTCTAGATAACATATTTAGAACACACCGTATTTCTTTTCAATTGGTATCAGAGCGGGTTCCTAGATATACTTAGGTGATCCTAGCTCATTTTAGGTGTGTTGTGCATTTGTGTGATTTTTGCTCATTCATACATTTTGCATACATTTCATTCATTCATTTGATACAATGAGTGGATTCGGTGGCAACCATGAGGGTGCTTCAAGCACACGGCCTCCTCTCCTCACCGGTGTGAATTATGCCTCATGGAAAGGCAAGATGGAGGCATATGTGTACCAAATCCATGATAGGGCATGGATGGCAATTGAAGATGGGTATGCACCTCCTATGATGACTCCCACGAGTGGTGGAGAAGAAGTACTCAAGCCAAAGGCCCAGTGGTCACTTGAAGAGTTTGAGACTTCAAAATGGAATAGGAAGGCATGGCATGCTCTTCTATGTGCAGTGGATGAAAATCAGTACAAACTGATTCAGAACACTAGGATAGCCAAGGAGGCATGGGATATCCTACAGGTTGCACATGAGGGAACTGATGTCGTTAAGGATTCCAAGCTACAAGTCCTTCAAACGCAATTTGAGTTGCTTAAAATGGAGGAGGACGAGTGCTTCAATGACTTTGAAGTCAAGTTGATGGATATTGTGAATCAAAGCCATCAACTCGGTGATCCTTATTTGGATAGGAGAGTTAAGCAGAAAATTATGAGGTCTCTCCCCGCTAGGTTCGAATCAAAAGTGACGGCTTTAGAGGAAAATAGCACATACAAGGATATGAAGCCGAGCGAGGTGATTGGAAGACTCCTCGCCTATGAATCTAGGAAGGCTCCTAGTATTTCACCTCCTAAAAAGCAAAAAGGAATTGCTTTGAAAGCTTCCAAGGTTGAGAAGGAGGAAAAAGGTGACTCGGACCAAGACATGGCTTTGCTACTTAGAAGATTCAAGAAGTTTGTCAAGTTCGAGAATAAGGGCATTGGATCCAAAGGCCAAAACTTGAAGAAAAAAGCTCCCTTCAAGAGTTTTGAGCCTAGGCAAGAGCATAGTGAGAAGAAAAGGGTCCAATGCTATGAGTGTGGTGGTATAGGTCACATCTCACCGGATTGTGGGAACTTGAAGAACAAGATGGCAAAAGTGATGACCGCCACATGGAGTGAAAGTGATGACTCCGGAGAGGGAGATAAGTCATCAAGTGATGATGAGCTTACCATCAATTACATGGCATTTGGGGCCACTTGTGTAGAAGATAAAGTTGTTGGTAAGAATGACTTGACTAGTGATCCCATAGAAGAAAAAGATGAAGAAGTAGCTCTAGAGAAGATAAATGTAGCTACTCATTGGGATATGACTCTCATTGACTCAAGAGACCAATGTGGAGGTCTAAATGAGGGAAATGACTCCATTAGCAAGAATGAGAGTGGAGGAGATAACTTAAGTGAAGATGACTCCTCATCTAACTTTACAAATGGGAGTGTAGAGAAAATGGATGTAAATGACCTTATAGTGAAGTGTGAAAGTTCATTGGAGAAGAAAAATATAAAGTTGAAGATTTTAGAAGATGAAAATCTAGAACTTTCAACACACAATGACCACTTAAGTAAACAAGTGGAGGCATCCAAGAAGATTGAAGACAAGCTAAGGGATGAGCTAGCTATGTCTAAGAGGAATGAAGAAGGGTTGAAGAGAGAGCTTGTTGAAGCCATAGAGTCATTGTCTAGAATGACTACAAGCACCAAGAAACTTGACCACATTCTTGGTAGTGGAAAGAACCCTTGTGACAAGAGAGGTATTGGGTATGAAGTAAGCAAGGAGATCACTACTCCAACCAAGACCATCTTTGTCAAGAGTTTGGGCAAGATAGAAGCCTCACCGGTGCACACTCCTAGGAAGAAAATTGATCTAGGACAATGTTCAAGAAGTGCACAAGTGAAGGTAGCTCCAAAGAGACAACCTCAAGCTCAAAAAGTTCCTCAACCTAACTTCCCTCAAGCTCATATTCATCAAGGGAAGAGGCCAATCATGCAAAATGAAACAAGGAAGCAAGCTAGACCGGTTCAACAACAAAGAAGATTTGAACCCGCTCAACCACAAAGTCATGGGATGGCTCCTATGCATGCACAAGGACATGGTATGAATTCTAAATTTATCCCTACATGTCACTTTTGTGGTATTAATGGTCACATTAGACCAAATTGCTTTCATTTCATTAAATTATGTAGAATCAAAAGCATGATTGAAAAGAGAATGATAAGAGCTAGAATGCATGCTAATAGGAAGGAAAACATTCATATTCATGATCCTATTAATTCTAGTACTCTTGAACCATTGTCCACTAGGAAGAAAAATGTCATATCTATGTGGATAAGGAAAAATGAACCCGCTTGCTACGAGACTAACAAGTCTCAAATAGGTTCAACTAAGTCCAATGGACTTGGTAGGTCCATAGGACCTCATGCCCTTCATTAATGAAGGATGATACTAACCCCATATGGGGAACTCAAGCAAAGAGAGCTATTTTTGTATTCTTGTCACTTGCAAAAAATTTGAAAAATCTTATGCTTCTTGGTTGATTGCTTGAGTAAGCTTGGTTGCACATATGTATATATGTTTTCAATTCAATAAGTGTGAACCGTGCTTGTTTACAATCCATGTCATATTTATGTTCAAACATGCACTTTTGGACTAGGAGATGTATGTAGGAAGTATGATTTGAATGACCTATGATTATCTCCATGACATGATGATTCTTTTATAACATGCTAATGTCTTATGAAAAGCATGAAATTCATGTACATGCTCAAATGAAAAAGCATGAATTGATAATTGCGTTCTTAAATGCAAAAACTTGTGTGAAAAAAAAAAAAAAAAAACTTATGAGACTCAAATGAAAAAGGATCTAGTATCCATTCAAGGATTTTACAATCCAAATGTCTCTCTTTCTTTATTGGTTGAACATGTCTACTATCATACGGGTTTCATTCCCGGAAAAATCAATAGGGTGCAAAGTTGCTCATGACATGTTTAGCTTATAAAGTTGGATATAATTGTTCTTAAATTGAAATCAATGAAATTTCTATATCCTTGCTTCTCTCATGACAATGGTGAAATTGGTTTGAATTCCTATTAGAAACCTTTGTCATTTGCTTTGCCAAATACCATGGTATTTTGGACTTGAATGCTATATGTCTTGTATGCAAAGCATTTTGTTTCACACATTTTTATTTTAATAAATCTCCTCGTTTCTCTTCGATTAATTGAGATTGCATAAAGTGACTTATATTGATTATGCATATACTAGAATGCTACTATCTCTCTTTGCCTTAAGTGACCCGGTTGGGGACTACTCCTTTGCCTATATCATGACAAAAAGGGGGATTAGAATGTGGTAAGGGGAGGTGCAAATTGTTGTAGCAATTGGTGCACATTGGGGAGAATATATATTGAGGGGGAGTAACCCTTTGAGGGGGAGCATTGCATACATAAAACAACATGATGTTGTGCTTAATTTTTTAAATATGCAAATGCTTGTTTTAATCTCACTTGATTCGTCTCACCTTTTCTTGTTTTGGAAAGTTTAGAAACCTTGTTTCAGGGAATGATTGTTCTACAAGAGATTGAAGACTTCAAGTTTTATTTTCATATATCTCTTTGTATTGTAGAAAATCTTCATTGACCCATAGGTTTATTTTGTTGTGAGGAATCAATGTGAGTGGTGGTTTTGTCACGAAATAGCCAAAGGGGGAGATTGTAAGGATTCCCGTTTTGTTGATTGGCTTATTTCGTGGTCAAACCACATGTTAGGGTTTTGAATGTAAGGGTAGTCTAAGTGTTTAATGTTGAAGATCAAAGGCCCTTCCATGACCTCACGATACAAGCACGCCAAAGGTATAATCTCTTGTGCTTGGTTTTCTTTGAAGAGAATTAGTAGCACACACACACTTAGCATACTTGCATTTGTGTGCATACTCTTCACATGTCACTTTACACACTAGCACTTTGGTTGATATATCTTGTTGGGTGTATATGTGCTTTATAATTCGTTTCCTGACATTGTTCGGAAACGTCCGCGCTTGCACTAATGAGTGCTTGGTTTCGCGCGAAGACCGCCTATGGAGAATGCCCTTGGCTTCTCCTTGGTTTTCACCATTGTTGGTGATCGGCGGCCTGGCCGCTGAATGAAACCGCCGTTTCAGTCCAGATTGGTCTGAAGCAATTATGCGGTCAAGATCGGCGGTCACGACCGCCGTTCGAAACTGCCGTTCACACCTGATCGATTTTAATCCCTCGGGTTTGATTCGGCGGTCACGAAACCGCCGAATGAAACCGCCGTTGATGCTCTGTTCTTCACGAGTTCAATTCGGCGGTCGTGATCGGCGGCCTGACCGCCGATTGAAACCGCCGAACGGTGCGTTTCAGGGGCAAAATTATCTTTTCACATGCCCAATTCTTGATGTCTATAAATATCTTATTTTCTCATTCTCTGATCAAGCTTCTTGAGTTATTAGAACCCTAAACTTTCAAGAGAGATTTTTGAGAAAAAATCAAATCAAGAACTCACCTTTAAACACTCAAATCAAATCCTTTTTGCATCAAATTTCATATTGCATCCTCTATGTCTACATAGAAAGCATCTATGATTGGATTGGCATCATCACAATATGCTTGGTAAGATTTTGATTAGTTTCATCTTATTTTAGTATTTTTACTGTCAAGCATATTCTCTTTTAATTTACTTGTATGTTGTTGATCATATGATAAATACAAGAATAGAGAATTAATTGTGATGAATTAATTGAGTGTTGTTTTTGTGATAGCTAATTAGGTTTTTGCTTAATCTTGATTAGCTAAGCTATTTGACATGTCATTTAGCAATTGATATCTAGGGTTGATTAAATTGATTATATCATCATCCTAGATAAGCATCTAAGGTTACCTAGCCTTGTTTGTTATTTGAATATTCATACATATTCACATAGGTTGCATAATCTCTTCTTAGAGAATTAAGTCTTGAGGCTAAGGTTGCTTAGGCCTCAAGCAATTGGACTAGAGCCACTTTTAAAGGCCCGAGTGGTAGACGTGGGGGGTTATTGACCGGAGTGTTAGACGAGGTCTACATAGGTTGTAAACTCCATTTCGATTAGTGGATTTCGAGGTCCGAGTGTGGCGCACTAAACAGCCCGTGGTTTTTCCCAGTGGTTGGGTTTCCACGTATACATCAAGTGTTATTTAAATTCCACACTATATTACACTTGCTTGTATTTTTGACTAGTAGGGGCATTTTCATAAAATTGACTTGCATGCGAAAATTGGGTAATAATAGTTAAAATCTATTCACCCCCCTTCTAGATAACATATTTAGAACACACCGTATTTCTTTTCAGAACCCTTGGAAAGTTCGATTGTGTGCGTGGCCTCCCTAAGCTTAGGAAGAAAGCCAATGGAATTTGTGGACCTTGTCAATAAGGAAAACAAACCAAAAGCATGCACAAAAAGGGCAAGTATCTCTCCACCAAGGAGCCTTTAGAGCTTCTCCGCATGGATCTCATGGGTCATATGCAAACCGAGAGTTTAGGTGGAAAGAGATACATTTTTGTTTGTGTTGATGATTTCTCTAGATTTACATGGACATATTTTCTTAGAGAAAAATCCGAAACTTTTGATAAGTTTAAAATGCTTTGTACTAAAATATAAAATGAAATGAATTCTAACATTAAAAGCATTAAATGGATTAGAAGTGACCATGGGAGGAAATTTGAGAATGCCTCTTTTGAAAGCTATTGCAATAGCTTAGGCATCTCCCATGAGTTCTCGGCTCCTAGGACACCTCAACAAAATGGAGTTGTTGAGAGGAAGAATAGGGTCCTTCAAGAGATGGCCCGAGTGATGTTGCTTAACAACAATGTCCCTATGAACCTATGGGCCGAAGCCGTCAATACGGCTTGCTATATAGGGAATCGTGTTTTCCTAAGGCCCGGATCTAGAAACACCTCCTATGAGTTATGGAAGGGTAGGAAGCCAAATGTTAGCTACTTCCACACATTTGGAAGCAAATGCTACATTTTAAATTACCGTGATCAACTTGGCAAGTTTGATGCTAAGAGTGATGAGGGTATCTTTATTGGATATGCCTTGAATAGTAGAGCCTATAGAGTTTTCAACTTGAAGACTCGAACCATCATGGAATCATCGAATGTTGTTATTGATGATACAAGACTCAAGTCTAATGACCATGAGGAGGAGGAAGTTTTAGAGGATGACTCTCCTTTGAAGAGGGTTGTGGTGACTCCCAATGTTGGGACGTCCAATGACAATAATGAAGTCACACAACCTATTACTAGAGTCCCTCTCTTGGACTCTAATGAACCCGCTGTAGGGAAAAATACCGTCGTACACGCAGCGGAAGCGAGACTAAAAAATAGATTTAGTATGTTTTAAAATTTTTCCTTTGATGAACCTTAACCCTTTAAATTAATTAAACATACATATAAAGTAACAAAAAGTATAATACCTTTTTGTCGCGTGATCCGATTGACTTACGTCGATGGTAATCCGCAAGATCTTCAATCCTAGCACGAACATGAATCACCTAGGAGCGTGGTCTCCCTTTTCTTTGAATTGCGTACCTGAGAATGGACAAACAAAACTTTCTTTTTCTTTTGTTAGTCACAAAACAACCAAAAGACTACAAAGATTATTCCGGTCACTTTTGAATTCACAATCGTTAGATCGAAACTCGCGTGAACCTTATTCGAAATTGTGCACAAAACCTTTTGGTGTAAAAGTTACCAGTGCACTATCGAAATAAGAACAATCTCTTCTCACTTTTCTCTTGGCCGAAAATAATCACACTAGTCTCAGAGTTGGATTTTATTTTTCTCAAGCAAAAAAAATAACTCTCAAGTCCAAGACCTAGGGTTCTTCAAAATATACAAAGAATATATATATATCTATATCTTTGGTGGCTGCTTTCTTCTATGCCAAAATATATACTTAATTGCACCATATATTGTATATAAAAGTCAATATATATATATATATATATATATTTCTTTTATATCTCTGCTGCACCATATATATATAGTATATATGACCGTGCACCATATCTTATATATATGTCCGTGCGCTTTATATATATTCCGGCAATAAATCGCCATAAATATTTTATATATATCTATATATTGAGACCGAAATCCTTTGCCATTTAGGATTTGTGTCTTTTGACTTAAATCCTAATCCTAGGTAGATTTCCTTAGAATTCCAAACTCTAATCCAACTCTTTAGTGTATTTGTGACTATATAAAAGACTTTTTTATTTGATTAGATAAATAAATTCCTTATTTATTTACTTACCAAATAAAGTCTTTTATTTTATTTATACTACCACAACAGTATACTACTAAGAAACATATTTCCTAGTCAGAAAAAGATTTTTGATTTTTAATTAAATAATTAATTAATCAATCAATTAATTTCCATTTAATCAAATAATAAAAATAAAACAATATCATATCATATATATATATCTCGGCCGTGTGCCATATATATTAATATATCTATATATTGTTTTTCTCTTTTATTAAATCTATTGGACCTTAATAAAAGGCCCACATGTGAACCAGACCCATTATTACTAAAAGAAACAAGCCCACATGCCTTTCATTAATATATTAATATAATTGATCAGCCCATTAAAAAAATAATGTGTAAATTATATTCTTAATATATTAAATGCAATTCTAGATGGACCCATGAATTGGTCTGGTAGAATATATCAAGTGATCCATGCAAGTCCGTGTGGATTGGAGATCTTGGCGGGCTATCTAAATTTAAGCTTCAATAGACATAACCTAATCACAATCAACAAATAATTCACTTAGGTCCGATCCATTAATTTTAACTCATTCCACTAAAGAGCTAAAATTGAACTCTTAAATAAAGATAGAATAAGAAGATGTTCCTCATTCATACCCTAGACAATCATATTGGAGATAGTGTATCCTCGTGATTAATATCAGTAATCGCCAAGAGTTCATAGACCGCCTATAACTCTCCAAGTTACCATATTTACTCATATGACCACGTTTTGAACTTGGATATTTTGACTTGTCCAGAACCCATGTTTTCAATAGTCACTATCGAAAACTCAACGTTGAGATTTAATATCCAATTACCTCAAAACATCCATATGATGATATTATATTCTCATTTAATAAATGGAGCCACGATGTCCATATCTATAAATGAAGTCCTCTATCGATTAACAAATGAATATCACCAAACTATCGAGGATAGACTATGCGTTATAATCGTACTCATTGATAACTCAAATGATATCATTTGCAACCATAAGTCCATCATTTATCTCAGGATTAAGATAGACTCTCCGATTGTCCTGATAATAAAAAGACTATTATCTATTGACGGTTCTAGATAAAACTTTTCATTGTGATCCACTTCAATGCACCCAGTGCAGTAGATTCTTTTACTCGAGGACACTCTGATGATTTTAGACTCATCATATCTCATTTGATCCCACTCAAATGCTAGCAAAAGAATTCTACAACTTTAACAAGATAAAGGTGCCCAACCTTTAACTTAAGTTGTGAATATTATTCAAGACTAACTAAAGAATTGTGTCTACCTCATACATATCCAGATGTACGAACAATTCTTCTTTTCTCATAGTCTTTAGACCTTATGATTATTTACTTTGACAATTATAATATTAAACTATAAATGCTATAAGATTTGTTAAACCAGAAATCACTTTATTAATATGAAAAAGATTGTCAATTACAATATTACACTCTTGCTATTGAGCATAATCCTAACAATCTCCCACTTACGCTATAGCAAATGTGTCATATCTCTCATGCCCATGTTCTCTAGATGCCCATCGAAACTCTTCTGAGGTAGAGCCTTTGTGAAGGGATCAGCTAGATTTTCTACTGACGCGATTTTGGTAATCGTCACGTCACCTCTTTGAACAATCTCCCTTAAAAGATGATACTTTCTTTCAATGTGTTTTCCTCTCTTGTGACTTCTTGGTTCTTTCGAATTAGTCACTGCTCCACTGTTGTCACAGTAGATAGTGATATGCTTATTCGCACTAGGAACCACTTCCAAGTCTATCAAGAATTGGCGGAGCCAAACAGCCTCTTTGGCAGCCTCGCATGCAGCAACATACTCAGCTTCCATGGTGGAATCAGCAATACAAGATTGCCTGATACTCCTCCATATAACTGCTCCTCCTCCAATAGTACACACAGCCCCTGATGTGGATTTTCTAGAGTCAGAATCTGATTGGAAATCAGAATATGTATACCCAACGAAATTAAATCCCCTCCAGAGTATACAAGCATATTATCTCTCGTTCTCTTAAGATACTTGAAAATATGCTTGACTGCCGTCCAATGATCAGGACCAGGTTTCGATTGAAACCTGCTAACTATGCCAATAGCAAAACAAATATCAGGTATAGTGCAGAGCATTGCATACATGAGACTTCCAACCACCGAGGCATATGGAACTCTACTCATGAATTGCTCTTCATGCGCATTCTTAGGAACTTGTTCCGTAGAAAGCTTGATTCCATGTCTGAAAGGTAACATACCTTTCTTGGAATCCTGCATGGAAAACCTAGACAAGATCTTGTCTATGTATGAAGCTTGGGATAATGCAATCGTTTTATTCTTTCTATCCCTTATTACTTGGATACCTAGAATAAAACTTGCTTCTCCTAAGTCCTTCATATCAAATTGTTTTGCTAACCATTCTCTTACTAATGTCAATACACCTACATCGTTTCCAATGAGTAGTATATCATCAACATAAAGAATCAGGAAAACCAACTTGTCGCCCTTAATCCTTTTGTATACACAAGGTTCGTCAGGATTCTGAATAAATCCAAAACCATTGACAGCTTGATCGAACCTTATGTTCCAGGATCTGGATGCTTGCTTTAATCCATATATGGATTTCTGCAACTTGCATACCTTTTCCATTTGGCCCTTTTCAATGAATCCTTCTGGTTGCATCATGTAGATGCTTTCGTCAAGACTTCCATTAAGGAAAGCTGTCTTGACGTCCATTTGCCAAATCTCTAGATCTAAAGATGCTGCAATGGACAAGAGTATCCTAATGGATTTAAGCATGGCCACAGGAGAGAAGGTTTCCTCGTAATCGATACCTTCTTTCTGTGTATACCCTTTAGCTACCAATCTAGCTTTAAAGGTTTCCACCTTTCCATCCATACCTCTTTTCCTCTTGTATACCCACTTGCACCCAATGGGTTTTATCCCTTTAGGCAAGTTTACAAGGGACCAGACTTTGTTATCGAACATGGATTCAATCTCAGATTGGATTGCCTTTTGCCAATGGCGACTATCAACATCCTCCATTGCTTCCTTATACGTGTAGGGATCATCGTCGTTCGGGAGATTCTCCACTGATTCTCCCAGACCGATGTATCTTTCGGGTTGTGTTCTAACCCTCCCACTACGATGAGGAATGGTAGGTTGTTGATCTTTTGTTGGATCGGAACTTACAATTGGGTTAGGTTGTGTAACCTCTCGTGGAATTGTATCTCCTGACATCTCATTCAGGACAATTCTACTTCTAGGCACAAAATCATTCATATAGTCCTTTTCTAGAAATTTAGCATTTGTCGAAACAAATACTTTAAGATCTGAAGGACTATAGAAATAATATCCTTTAGTTTCTTTTGGATACCCTACAAATATACATGTTTCTGAACGGGACTCCATCTTTTATGTCTTTCCTTTTAACACATGCGTAGGACAACCAAATATCCTTAAGTGTTGTAAACTAGGCTTGCGCCCAGTCCATAACTCATGCGGTGTTTTAGGAATGGACTTAGATGGTACATCGTTTAGAATGTATATAGCAGTTTGTAAAGCATATCCCCAAAAAGAAATATGAAGTGTTGAATAACTCAACATAGACCTAACCATATCCAAAAGAGTTCTATTTCTCCTTTCTGCCACCTCATTCTGCTGAGGTGTTCCTGGTGCAGAAAACTGAGAAACTATCCCATTATCAATAAGATATTGCTGAAACTCACCAGATAGATATTCTCCACCACGATCAGATCTCAAGATTTTTATGTGTTTCTCAAGCTGATTTTCTACTTCAGCTTTGAATGCTTTGAACATGTCAAAAGCATCCGACTTATGTCGCATGAGATACACATAGCCAAATCTCGAGTAATCATCTGTGAAGGTGATGAAGTACTCATATCCACCTCTAGCTTGAATGCTCATAGGACCACATACAGCAGTGTGTATCAATCCTAAACATTCATGGGCTCTTGCGCCTTTGGCCGAGAACGACCTTTTGGTCATCTTACCTTCCAAACAAGATTCACAAGTTGGTAGATCATCAACCTTTAAGTCACTTAAAGGCCCGTCACATACCAATCTTTTAATCCTATTAAGGTTAATATGACCTAGGCGTAAATGCCATAGGTAGGTTTCATCTATTGATAATTTTACTCTTTTATGATCAGGTTCCGTTAATTCTGTGTCTAACGAGTGAGAGATATTTTTATGCAAAAAGAATAAGCCGTTTTCCAATGTACCTTTGCAAATAAATTTGTTATTCTTACTAATAATAAAATCTTTATTAAAAGTAACCGAATATCCAAATTTATTCAAACAAGAAACTGAAATTAAATTTCTCTTGAATTGAGGTACATAATAACGTCTATCAAATCTAAATGCTTGAAAGAATCTAGATTAACTCTAATATCTCCCACTGCACTTGCAGACACTAACGTTCCGTTGCCCAAACGCAAGTTGATTTCATTCTTATTCAGCTTTCTCCTTTCTTGGAACCCCTGTAAGGAATAACAAACATGATTTGTGGCTCCGAAGTCTATGATCCAAGAATCTGTAGAATCTGCCAGAAAACATGTTTCAAGATAATTAATATTACCTTGTTCCTTCTTATTCTGGGACTTTGGGCAATTTCTTTTCCAATGTCCCTTTTCACCACAAAAGGAGCACTTCCCTTTGATCTTGGCTACTTTCATGGTCTCCTTCTTGGTAGGCCCAAGTTGCTTTTTCTTCTGTTGTTCCTTGACCTTTTGACATGCCTTAACAGTAGCAACTTTATCAACCATATGAATCTGAGATTCATAAGTAGGAGCAGGTGGTTTAGGAGCAGACAGAACTAACTTATGTTTTTCAGTTTGCAGCAACAACCCAATTTTCCTTTTCCATGTGACATAATTATCTCCAGTTAAAATATTATCTTTTAAGATATTCATTAGGGATGGGGTCATGATTTCTGAATATAAACAAAAATTTATATGAGTAAGTAATCATTATTAAGCACTTTTGAATATTTATCTTGATTTAAATAAATAACTCAATCATAAAAATTCAACGGTGATCTAACACCCATAAATGTTACGCCTCCTTTGGGAGTTCGCACCATTTACTAGTTAGACTAGGTCCCACCTAATTGTTAACATAACAACCAGCGTTTTCAATTTTAGCCTTGCAATTTTACTGACAAGAACTCTTGGGAGGATATCAATAAAATTACATTGAGTGTGTTACCAAGATATCGACCCTCAATTTTCTCTCACGAAAATCCCTCCTTGGGGAGTAGATCTCATTTGAGTCAATTGTCTAGTCTATCATTGTAAGGAAGTATATTGCTAAATTCCATTCATGGACGCCCCTTGGGGGGATTACCAATAAATAATAAAGCTCAACTAACCTTGGAGGCCATAGGTGTTACAAAACACCTTCTCCCACTCAATTATTTAAGGCGTGTGATTAAATCCCACAGAATGAATTACCAAGTTATCTAGATGCCAATTTAGAAACCTAAATCATTCAATGCATGTTCATACCAAAAGAGATATATGAGTGGCACTCCTATTCTATATGACATGTTATCATACAATAACAAATATTGTAATATTTATACAAAAATAAATAGCCACAATTTTAGTCCATCCTAGAAAAGCAAGTAAATTACAATTTGTTAGGAATACAAGATCTTCAAGTGGCCATCAACCATCCACACATCCCTCGGCTGGCCCCATAGGCGTGCACACCCCACAACCCCACAAAGGGGCTGCCGTGCGCAGCCCACCATGATGTGGGCTTGCCATGCGCAGCCCAATCCACTCCTAGGGTGCGCATGGTGCTCGTTCTAGGTTCCGGTTGCTTCCTTTTTCTTCAAGTCTTTGAATCTTCAATGCTTGAACATATTACAGCAGTATTTTAAATACTGCAGTATTTTATTTTATTTTATTTTATTATTCACTGCAGTATTTTTTTTTTACAAAAAACTGCACTTAAAATTTAATACAATAAAAAAAAAAAACTGCACAAAATATTAATACACTAAATAAAAAAAATAGCAACTACCAAGAAGGAATTATGGCGATGATAGACCACCCTTCTTGTTACAATTCCATAACAAAAATTACATTGAAAATCTAGGACCAAAATCGAGCAACAACCATCCACATAAAAAACATATATAAATCCATACATCCACATGTAATTATATATGCGAATACCTAGAGTGCCATCTCTTTCTAAACATGCATAATCACAATAAAAAGAAATAGATTCATGTATATATACGTTAATTAATTAAAAGGGTTCAACCTAGGCTCTGATACCAATTGTAGGGAAAAATACCGTAGTACACGCAGCAGAAGCGAGACTAAAAAATAGATTTAGTATGTTTTAAAATTTTTCCTTTAATGAACCTTAACCCTTTAAATTAATTAAACATACATATAAAGTAACAAAAAGTATAATACCTTTTGTCGCGTGATCCGATTGACTTACGTCGATGGTAATCCGCAAGATCTTCAATCCTAGCACGAACGTGAATCACCTAGGAGCGTGGTCTCCCTTTTCTTTGAATTGCGTACCTGAGAATGGACAAACAAAACTTTCTTTTTCTTTTGTTAGTCACAAAACAACCAAAAGACTACAAAGATTATTCCGGTCACTTTTGAATTCACAATCGTTAGATCGAAACTCGCGTGAACCTTATTCGAAATTGTGCACGAAACCTTTTGGTGTAAAAGTTACCAGTGCACTATCGAAATAAGAACAATCTCTTCTCACTTTTCTCTTGGCCGAAAATAATCACACTAGTCTCAGAGTTGGATTTTATTTTTCTCAAGCAAAAGAAATAACTCTCAAGTCCAAGACCTAGGGATCTTCAAAATATACAAAGAATATATATATATCTATATCTTTTGTGGCCGCTTTCTTCTATGCCAAAATATATACTTAATTGCACCATATATTGTATATAAAAGTCAATATATATGTTGTATGTATAAATTCACCAAACAGACACGTCACCAAAAGAGTCAATAAATGATAAAGAAAAGGTTGCCACATCACTCATTGACCGGGTCAAGGGAGAAAATGTGGCCGGTCAGAATATCAACGTCCTAAATCAATAGTCAAAGATGTGGTCGCCAGAGCTGGATATATACTCGCCAAAGGTAGAAACGTGGTCGCCGAAGGATAATACCCAGAAGTGAAGGTGCTCACTGTATCAGCATGCTGGGCCCAAAGCAACTCGGCAGAAACACAGAAATAAAACCCTAGCCTTTAGAAGACCCATGACAACAAGGGATCGCAAAAAGGAAAGAAGATAAAGCATATCTGGATCCGTGAGAACATGAGAATCCTAGTACGAATCAAAGGGGGAATCCTACCACCAACACGGCTAAAAACAAGGGGAAACCTTAATTAACGTATATAAATAGAACCATCTATCTCATGAGAAAGGGGTTCAGAAACCTAGAGAGAAAAGAGCAATTGTATAAGAGAATTGAGCGTGTAACAAAGCAATAGAATCGAGTATTATATTTCTGCCCTCTCAGGCGCCGTGGTTTTTTCCCATTCAAGGGTTTTCCACGTAAAAACTGTCTCTTGCATGCATTCTTGATCTTCTCGTTTTAAACTAAATTAATATAACTGTTGAGTGCGTGGCAATCCAGATTTTACCGTCAACAATTGGCGCTAGAAGAAGGGGAGATAGAACAGAAACTTCGAGGAACCCTTGCGAATTGAAGAATATGAACAACAACAGTGATAAAAATGGTAACTTCAGCGGAGATCTAATTGTTGATCCAACCGCACCGACGGGAGATAGGGCGGTGGCGGTCGGGGAACAATCGACGGCAATACCAGGAAATAGGGCAACCGACCCCGGGGTTCTGCAACACTTTCAAACTGCATTGATAAACCTAATCAGCGAAGCTAGCAAAATAGGGCTTTCGTTGCCCTTAGGGTTGGGAATTTCTTCTCCTTAAGAGTTAACCACTCTCGGAATCCATCCACCCAGAAGACTACGGTCAGAAGTTCACATTGCAACCTCTGATGCTCAAGCAAGACAATCCACTGAAGAGACTCTCCAAGATCACCCTGAGGATTTCGAAGGGGGAAAACAAAGGGGGGGAAAACAAAGGGGGGGAAAACAAAGGAAGGGAAAAACTGTCGCCGTGGTTTTTTCCCATTCAAGGGTTTTCCACGTAAAAACTGTCTCTTGCATGCATTCTTGATCTTATCGTTTTAAACTAAATTAATATAACTGTTGAGTGCGTGGCAATCCAGATTTCACCCTCAACAATTGGCGCTAGAAGAAGGGGAGATAGAACAGAAACTTCGAAGAACCCTTGCGAATTGAAGAATATGAACAACAACAGTGATAGAAATGGTAACTTCAGCGGAGATCTAATTGTTGATCCAACCGCACCGACGGGAGATAGGGCGGTGGCGGTCGGGGAACAATCGACGGCAATACCAGGAAATAGGGCAACCGACCCCGGGGTTCTGCAACACTTTCAAACTGCATTGATAAACCTAATCAGCGAAGCTAGCAAAATAGGGCTTTCGTTGCCCTTAGGGTTGGGAATTTCTTCTCCTTAAGAGTTAACCACTCTCGGAATCCATCCACCCGAAAGACTACGGTCAGAAGTTCACATTGCAACCTCTGATGCTCAAGAAAGACAATCCACTGAAGAGACTCTCCAGGATCACCCTGAGGATTTCGAAGGGGGAAAACAAAGGAAGGGAAAAGGTGTGATGAATGAAGAATCTAGGGAGGAACGAGACCAGATACGAACACATGGGGTCAATTCCAGTGACACTTACCAAAGGAACCGGCGGAGACACCGTTCTATCTCTTCTGAAGATAAGAGTCCTCGTCCACGAAGGGAATTACGATCCAAAAGGGCACGACGAAGGAGATCCGAAAGCACAGAAGACCGAAGGAGCCCGGATGATAGAGGCAATCATGGGAGAATGACAATCAAGAGCAGACTCGATCCAGAAGGGGAACCAACTGGCCAGCGAGATGTCACCCTACAAGAGCTATCAAGAAAGGTTTCAGCGATGGCACGAAAATATGGTCGTAACGTATCTTCAGATGATGAATCAGATAGCCCATTCATCAATAACATTGCTCGCACCCAATTTCCAGACAGATTTAGAATGCCGACCATTGAGCAGTATAAGGAGAACAGGGATCCGAAGGAACATGTTCGCCGATTCCGTAACATCATGGCCCAGTATTCATCTAATGACGGGCTGTTGTGCCTGACCTTCCCGTAAACATTTACCGTCCTCGCCTCTAGGTGGTTTGGAAGACTCCCAAACGGAAGTATAAGCAGTTTTTCGAACCTCAGCAAAGCATTCATAAGGCAATTCATGGGGAGCGTCCAGAGAAGAAAATCACTCGCTCACCTATCAAACTTGAAGCAGGAGCGCAATGAGTCAATCAAGAAATACCTGGCAAGATTCGGGAAGGAGGTTGCTCAAATCGAGGACGCCAGTGATGTAGCTGTGATCGCCGCTTTCACCGATGAGTTACAAAGTGGGCGATTATCTTTTGACCTGCGAAGAGAGAGACCGAAAACTTATGAAGAAATGATGGAGATAGCTGGCGACTATGCATTGGCAGAAGAAGAAGAAGTAGCATAAGGGGGTAGTTACGTACACGGACACAAGCCGGACTCAAAATCAGATCACAAGGATGATAAAAAGATGTAATAACGCGATCGCCAGAGAGACGAGAAAGGCCAAAAGGGACATCCAAGAGAAAGCAAAGGAAACGCTCGAGCCAATAGGTTTCGAGGAAGGTACAACCATTACACCCCTTTAACCAGCGATCAAGAAGAAATACTTTCTGTGGTAAAAGACAAAGGACTTGCTAAATACCCTCGACAACAATTAGCAAATGCTAGGAAAGATACTACCAAATACTGTCGATTTAACAAAGATCATGGGCATGAAACTTCAAAGTGTTTCCAGCTGCGTGATCACATTGAAAGCTTGATCAGAGATGGGCACCTGAAGGACTTTGCTTTGAGAGGGGACAACCAGGGTGGTCGCTAGAATAACTGCCAAGGAAACGGGCATGAAAGGAAGAGTCCAAGAAGAAACAGCCCTAACGCCACTATAAACACCATTTTTGGCGGACCTCATACTGGGAAAAGCAATTGGGAAAGGATGTCAGAAGTCCGAGAAATAATGTACGAAAGCAGAAGCATGGAGATTAATTCTGTGCAAAGAAACCCCAAGAAAGGAAGAGAAGGGCATGATCCCATAACATTTACAGCAGAAGACTCAGAAGGAATTGATGCAAAGCCTAACGATGCAATCGTAGTGGGGGTTCGAATAGCCCATAGGGATGTCCTCCGAGTAATGATTGACAACGGAAGTTCAGCTGATATTTTAAGTGCTAGGGTATACGATGAGTTGCGGCTAGACAGAAAAGATCTTGAACCTTTCCATGTGCCGTTGAAAGGTTTCAGGGGTGCAGAAGTAAGATCATTAGGAACTGTGAAGTTGCCGGTGAGGTTCGGCACAGCACCATGCCGGTGAACAATCCTGCTAGACTTTGTTGTAGTCGACATCCATAATTGGCCGTATAATGCTTTGTTTGGTCGACCGTTTCTCAACAAAGCTCGAGCCGTCACTTCAACCCACGCGTTAAAAGTAAAATTCCCCATAGAATTTGGAGTTGGAGAATTGAAAGGGTCACATGAGATGGCATGCCGCGCCAACCTATCAATCTTTAAGGATAAGGCCGGGATGGAGACCTTAAGCATATTCGAGGTGGACAAAGAAGTGCAGGAGGATAATCCAAAAACTTTTGAATTGGACCCAAGGGACAAAACGAGCAAAGAAAAGGAGGAGCCAACTAAATCGATTGTTTTAAACAAAGCTGAACCGAACAAAACAGTCAAGATTGGGGCAAGACTGACTGAACAAGTTAAGAGAGATGTGACAAACTTGTTAAGAGAATACAAGGAGATTTTCGTTTGGAGCCATGAAGACATGCCAGGGATTGAAAGAAGCGTGATTTCACACAACCTGGCCACAAACGAAAAATGCAAACCAGTAATGCAAAAGAGGAGAAGCTTTAACCCAGAGAGAAGTGCGGCAATAAAAGAGGAGGTGTCTAAGTTACTCGCCGCAGGATCAATCAGAGAGGTTAAGTATCCGGAATGGGTAGCGAATGTAGTTCTGGTGAAAAAAAAGAACAGCCAATGGAGGATGTGCGTCGACTTCACCGATTTGAACAAAGCCTGCCCCAAGGACAGTTTCCCACTACCAAGAATTGACCAGCTGGTCGATGCAACATCTGGACATGAAATGTTGAGCTTTATGGACGCATATTCAGGATACAACCAGATAAAAATGCACAAGCCAGATGAGGAAAAAACAGCTTTCACCACAGATTAAGGATTATACTGTTACACAGTCATGCCATTCGGTCTGAAAAACGCTGGAGAAACTTACCAGCGCTTAGTCAACAAAATGTTCGCTAGGCAAATAGGAAGAAATATGGAGGTGATGTCGACGATATGCTGACAAAAAGCATCATAGCGAATAAGCATATAGATGACCTAAGAGAGACATTCGAGGTGTTGGTGAGGTATGGAATGAAATTGAATCCGGCAAAATGTGTGTTCGGTGTACCATCCGGAAGGTTTCTAGGATATCAAGTGCATCAAAGAGGAATAGAGGTGAATCCCGAAAAAATCCAAGCACTGGCAGAAATGGTATCTCCAAGAACTTTGAAAGACGTCCAAAGACTCACGGGATGCCTAGCATCGCTGAGCAGGTTCATAGCTAAATCGACGGATCGATGCCTACCATTTTTTAAAGCCTTAAAGAAAGGAAAGGGAGTCGAGTGGAATGAGGATTGTGAAAGAGCTTTCCAGGCCTTGAAAGATTACCTTGGGCGGGCACCGCTGTTATCAAAGCCAGAAACAGGAGAAACACTGTATATGTACTTGTCCGTTTCTGAGGCAGCCACAAGCTCCGTACTAGTAAGGCAGGAAGAGGGGATCCAGAAACCGATATACTACACCAGCAAAGCACTGCTACTAGCCGAAACAAGGTACTCACCGGCCGAAAAAATGGCACTCGCTCTAATAACAGGGGCAAGGAAGTTAAGGCCTTATTTCCAAGCTCATAAAATCGGAATATACACCAATTGCCCACTGAAACTAATCCTGCAGAAACCAGAAGTATCCGGTCGATTAACGAAGTGGGCGATCGAGTTAAGTGAATTCGATGTAGAGTATCTCCCAAGGACGGCGATTAAAGCTCAAGCAGTGGCAGACTTTGTAGCAGAGTTTACCGAGCCAAGTATATAGGTGGCGAGAATGATGGTGGAGCAAAATAAGAAAGTATTCAAATGGCAACTCCGCGTTGATAGCTCGTCAAATACACACGGTAGCGGGGCAGGGGTAATAGTGTCAACTCCGGAAGGAGATTCAGTTGAATATGCCTTACGTTTTGACTTCAAAGCAACTAATAATCAAGCTGAACACGAGGCACTCATATCAGGCTTAAAGGTTTGCACTGTCCTAGGAGCAGATGAAGTAGAAATCTTCAGCGACTCTCAAGTTGTTGTTAATCAGGTGCGAGATGAATACCAGGCGAGAGATGAAAGCAT
Organism: Acer yangbiense; assembly: GCA_008009225.1. Classification (NCBI taxonomy): domain Eukaryota; kingdom Viridiplantae; phylum Streptophyta; class Magnoliopsida; order Sapindales; family Sapindaceae; genus Acer; species Acer yangbiense. The sequence goes on along the minus strand of CM017766.1, from coordinate 30,969,226 downwards.
GATCACCTGCCTAGAGCTAGCAAGGGAGCTACTGGAAAGATTCAAAGAATACAGAATTATTCATGTCCCCAGAGAAGAAAATGAGTAGGCTGACGCATTGGCTAAGTTAGCATCCACCACAATCAACATCTGGCCCAAAACTATCTCTATGATCCGCCTATTACAGCCGAGTATAGTCAGATCGAAGGAAGTGGGGGCAGTCTTTGGTGAGAGGAACAGCTGGGTCACACCAATCCAAGAATATCTCATCAATGATGTACTCCCAAGTGACCCATTGGAAGCAAAACGGTTGAAGTACAGAGCTATAAGGTATTCAGTGCTCAATGGAGAACTGTACAAAAGGGGGTACTCAAGGGCACTGCAGAGATGTGTCGGGCCTGAAGAAGCAGAAGGTATCCTGAGAAGCATACATAGTGGAAACTGTGGGAACCACGATGGGGGTGTCAGCTTAGCCCACAAAACATTAAGACAGGGTTTTTATTGGCCAACACTATTCGCCGACGCCAAAAGAGTGGCAGCGAGATGTGAGGCGTGTCAAAAGATTGGCAATAACATCCGCCAACCACCTGAACTCTTGAAGAGTATTACCTCGCCTTGGCCATTCGCCATGTGGGGAATTGACTTGATCGGCCCAATGCCAACAGCAACTGGAGGAGCAAAGCACGCTATAGTAGCTGTGGATTATTTTACGAAGTGGGTAGAAGCCGAACCATTGGTACATATAATAGAAACAAACACTATAAGCTTTGTGAAGAAAAATATCCTGTACAGATTCGGGATACCAAACACCATCATCACGGACAATAGGACCCAATTCGACGGTAAGAAATTCAGGGAGCTGTGCGACAAGTACGGCACTAAGACCTACTACGCCTCCCCAGCACATCCACAAACGAATGGCCAGACTGAAGCAGTGAACAAGATCATAAAACACAACCTGAAAGCTAAGTTGGCAGCAAAAAATGGGAGCTGGGCAGATAAATTACCACAGGTACTCTAGGCATATCGAACCATAGAAAGGGGTTCAACAGGTGAGACCCTATATTCCATGGCATATGGGGCTGAAGCTGTCATTCCCGTGGAAACAGCATTCTCTTCACCACGAGTATAGCTTTTTCAACCAGAACTCAACATTGATATGCTAAAGTGCGGTCTGGATGAGTTAGAAGAAAGAAGAGAGCGCGCACAAATAAGGAATACTGCATACCAACAGAGGGTAGCCAGATACTACAACTCACATGTGCGTGAAAGAAGGTTCTCACTTGGCGACTTAGTGCTGAAAAGGGTGAACCCAGAAACAAGAGACAAAGCTGCAGGGTCACTCGCAGACAAATGGGAAGGACCTTATCAAATTACAGGCATAGCTGGCCACGGGGCATATCGCATTACTCGAGAGGGTTTAAGCGAACTACCTCGTCCATGCAATGCGCAGTACTTGAAGATATATTACCCTTGATTTTCCATAACTTTTAGGATTTATTTCAATCTTTTTATTCTTAGACAATTTTCATTTTTAGCAGTTTTATCTGTGACTATGTTAACGAGTTACAGGAAGTATTCAATAAAGAGTAATTTATTACTGACGATTCGTGATTTGACTCGCCAGTTACAAAGGGCATTCGCCGTCATGCATCACTACCATCGCGTACAGATAAATCTAGTACTCGCAGCAAACTGGCGAGAAAAATAAAATCCCAAGTCATAGAAATTGGCAATCGCCATTACGGGAAAAGTAAAATCCCTAAAAAGACAAGCAAAAAGCATGAGGGAGACGTCCCAATAATATGCTAAAACTCAGCAATGGCAGCTGACTAAATAACATGTTAAAAACTTAGTGTATGGTCGGATACGTCCTGACAAACATTGAATACGCCGAAACTCAGCAATGGCAGCTGAATAAAGCTGTAAAATATGCTAAAAACTTGGTGAAAATCTAAGTAAGCCGAAAACTCAGCAAAGGCAGCTGAACAAAAATAGAGCTAGAGGAGTTGTAAAATAATTTATAGAATCAAAAAGTCATTTACACTCAAAGGTTCAAAAAAGATATAAATATTTACAATTGAAGACCTAATCTCAACTAGCTGCAGGAGGTCCCTCGCTGTCTTCCTCATCTTCGATCTCCTCTTCAGAAGGCCAGGTAATCTCTTCGTCCCCATCCGGCATAAAAGGTCCATAATCCCTACCAGCAACAGGACCCAAATCAGGTTCAGCACCAGAACCAGAAAAGCTGCCCTTCTGGCCGGAGTAGTAAGTGTTGAAAACACGCCTACTGGGAATTTCTAAATGCATAGGATGAGGCTCAGTCCTGTTATAACGGCAGTGGGCTTTCCATCATTTTATCTGATCTTTAATCGAACCCACTCCGCTGGCCATGTGCTGTTTAAGAGACCTGTCAAAGCGTTTCATTCGAATGGTCCTTCATGGCGAAGAACTTCTTCGACTGCCTCATGCCCCGTTCAAATTCACACAGCAAAAGCATATCATAGGCAGGGGATCTCTTGAAACAATCAACTACTTCAACCTCCAGCACAACTTTGAGATTATCGAAGATGAGTTCACGCGAAGACAACTGATTGCGTAAGTTCAGCGCCTCATGCTCAGCTTTTTCCTTAGCTTCCTCAGCCACCCGCTCAGCCTCCAAACGTGCTGCAAATGATTCTTGACTTGCAGACAAAAGCTCCTTCAGTGAGCGAATCTCCTCCTCAGCAGCAGATAGTTTTTCCTCGGCAGCCAGTTGAGCAGACAGATGGCCATCGGAAGATTCTTGTAGCTGAGCTAGCTGTTGAGCATAGGATTCTTCAGCAGTAAGCTTCTCAGTAGCCAAAGTTGAAGCCTGCTCGCGCAAACGTTTAATCTCCCGGGAAGCTTTGTTCCCATGCTTATAGGTATCAGCCAACTCAGACATCATCTGAAAAAGAAAAAACAGCCAAATAAGGAAGAATTTATGAAGGAGAGACAGATTTATGGCGAAAGGCTTACCAAAGAGTGGCAATTGAAGAAAAATTCCATCTTCTTGTTGGGATTTGCCTTTGACATGCTCTCAGCCCTCACCTATGTACACATCATTATCAATCAGGTGCGCACAAATTTCGGTAGCCGAAAAATCAGATAGAGACACGGTCCCTTCATCGGCTTCTATGGGCCCTACGGGAGGGGCTTCATGGGCAAAACCTGAACCAGAAGCAGAGGTCCCAGGTTGCTTCGAGGGTCCTGGCCGATCAACCGACTCTGGCTGGCTAGACGGCCTAGGCTGATCTGAAAAAGCATTTGACTCGCCTATGGCCACCGGAGGAGAGGCTGTTCGAGGTGGAGTAGAAGCAGGGATATGTAATTCGTTAACCTCCTCAGGGGGAGGCACCGCTGCATCAATCCCCTCAACAGGCCCCTCGCGAGCAGCCGTTTGAGTATGGGGAGTCTCTCTAATAGCTGGCTCGTCAGCTCCATCCTCGTCCGAAGAAACGACATACTGCACTACCCTAGATGCCCGCTTAGGGGGTCGAGCAGCATGATCAGAAGTACCCTCAGCTGGGCGTTTACCTCTACCAGCTCTGAGGATTAAATCACTTGCAGGATCAAGAGGAGTCTTAGGGACATCCGCGTCAAAAGTAGGGATGTCACTGACCCCTCCTGAAGCACCCACTTTCTCTTTACCTTTGCGACTGGGGGTAGTCACAGGAGGAGTATTCACAAGAGGGGTAGCCGCAACAGGAGCATTCGCAGGAACCTCTGCACGAATAGGGGGCTCCCCCAATTCGACACCTCCCCTAGTAACATCACCAGCCTCCTTGCCATCCGAGGGGTCTTCGCCATCCGGGCTAGCAATTCCCTCCTTGGCCAAACCAGCAGCATGTCTTTTACTGGCAGCCTCAGAATTCTTTACTCCCCGGGCTTGTAAGTCGCAAACGGTGTCAAAATCACTCACTGTAAGAAAAATAAACCAAGTATCACTAACAGAATGAAAAGAAACGGCAATACGAAAGGAAAAAAGAACGGGTAAACTTACGACGAGGTAGCCTAGCAGGTAGGCGTGGGAAAATCCGTTCTTTGATCATTTTTTCCTCATCCAAGAGGAAGGACCTATCCCTCAAATTTAACGGTAGGACGGTCGCCGTGGCAAGGTGAGAGATCTCCCTATCCAGCAAAACGGGGACTACCTTCGACCAGGCTTCAGGAGATGTGAAGTGCCTGGGAACTTTCTTCGCCGAAAGGTTACGGTGACTGCTGGCTGGCACATTTCGGCCCCACTCTCCACCAGCAAAAAACCAACTGTTTTTCCACCTCTTGTTTGAAGTAGGAAAACCCCATATAAAACCTTTCTTCTTATCGTCACCTGAAATCTCCACCTGACCAGGGTTCGCCGCACCCTCAGGGATCCAGTTCTCTACAGGTGAAGAGAGAAGGAAATACGTGCCACCATTGCCCGCCTGTCTTAATGTGTAAAAATGACGGATCTCGTGAGGTGTAGGAGGCCTATAACCTTTCAACTTCCACATTAGGCACAGTCACATCAGTATCCTATAACTGTTTGGGGCGAGTTGTGCCGGTGCAATTCGGGCCTCCGCGAGGAACCTGGCGATGAAAGGCTGAAAGGGAAGGGTTACCCCACAACTGAGCATGGCACCATAAACAGCGACCGCATTCTCTGGGGGATTCCAGACGGCTCGATCACCAGGTGGCATCAAGGTCACCGAGTCTGGAATAGCGAAGCGACTCTTGTACTTGAGGAGCTCGCCTTGGCCAACCACATTGACTTCCGTATCGAAAAAGCATGGACGATCTAACGAAAAATGCAGCCTATCTCGTTGATGAGCTTCAACGTCAGAATCAACAGTCGTCTGCGCATCCAGTAGGGACTCACGAGGAGCCCTAGAGGCGCGTCGTTTGCTGCCACTTGATTTAGAAGACTTCGGCATCGCTGGAGAATCACTAATGGAGGACGAAGGAGAAATATTAGGGATAAAATTATCTTCAGAAGATGGAACGAAAATAGAAAGTGGAACCGGAGAATCCGGGTGAAAATTACGAATCAAAGATTCGATTTTGTCCGCAGTACATTTATCACCAAGCTCTATAGCTTGCATCATCTGATTAAAAAGAACAGAACGCAAGAAGGGATCCATGAAAACTCACCAAAAAAACCCTAGGTTCGAAGGATGAGCAAGAAGATTGAGAACGTCGAAGTTGTAAGCACGATCGATTTCGAAGCAAGCCGTCTGACAGGGAAACGAAATGGAAGAAATTCGTGACAGAGATTTCTAAGGGAGATGAAGGAACTCTGTTTTAAGAGAAGGAGAAAATAGAAAAATAAATGGAGAGAGCAAAGTGGAGAAGAAGAAGCGATCGGGCCTTAAAAAGAGAGAATTTTGAAATTCAAAAAGAATAAAAAAAAAGGGGAGAGAAAATCAAATAAAATATATGCAATTAATGTGAGTGACGACCATAGTAACCAGCCACAACAGTCACCACCAAACATTGGACAGGTGGCATCTCGGGGACCACCAAGCAGTCAGAATGTCTCGTCACCTATCAAGTAAGTGGAAGCGTTGAAAGTTGTGTGGTTAAAATTAAAAGCTTACACCGGAAGAATCAACCAATCGATGCAACGCATGATGAAAAGAAGAAAGAGGGAGTTAATTACAAAAGGCGCCGAAGTCTTAAAGGCATAGATATAAATACTACTCGCAGAGGCAAGCAAAGTAAAAGGAGCAAGTCATTCGCCCAGCTCGAAGTATTTATGGGGATATTGTTGTATGTATAAATTCGCCAAACAGACACGTCACCAAAGGAGTCAATAAATGATGAAGAAAAGGTTGCCACATCACTTGTTGACCGGGTCAAGGGAGAAAATGTGGCCGGTCAGAATATCAACGTCCTAAATCAATAGTCAAAGATGTGGTCGCCAGAGCTGGATATATACTCGCCAAAGGTAGAAACGTGGTCGCCGAAGGATAATACCCAGAAGTGAAGGTGCTCGCTGTATCAGCATGCTGGGCCCAAAGCAACTCGGCAGAAACACATAAATAAAACCCTAGCCTCTAGAAGACCCATGACAACAAGGGATCGCAAAAAGGAAAGAAGATAAAGCATATCCGGATCCGTGAGAACATGAGAATCCTAGTACGAATCAAAGAGGGAATCCTACCACTACTAAAAACAAGGGGAAACCCTAATTAACGTATATAAATAGAACCATCTATCTAATGAGAAAGGGGTTCAGAAACCTAGAGAGAAAAGAGCAATTGTATGAGAGAATTGAGCGTGTAACAAAGCAATAGAATCGAGTATTATATTTCTGCCCTCTCGGGCGCCGTGGTTTTTTCCCATTCAAGGGTTTTCCACGTAAAAACTGTCTCTTGCATGCATTCTTGATCTTCTCGTTTTAAACTAAATTAATATAACTGTTGAGTGCGTGGCAATCCAGATTTCACCGTCAACAATATATATACATATTTCTTTTATATCTCTGCTGCACCATATATATATAGTATGTATGACCGTGCACCATATCTTATATATATGTCCGTGCGCTTTATATATATTCTGGCAATAAATCGCCATAAATATTTTATATATATCTATATATTGAGGCCGAAATCCTTTACCATTTAGGATTTGTGTCTTTTGACTTAAATCCTAATCTTAGGTAGATTTCCTTAGAATTTCAAACTCTAATCCAACTCTTTAGTGTATTTGTGACTGTATAAAAGACTTCCTTATTTGACTAGATAAATAAATTCCTTATTTATCTACTCACCAAATAAAGTCTTTTATTTTATTTATACTACCACAATAGTATACTACTAAGAAACATATTTCCTAGTTAGAAAAAGATTTTTGATGTTTAATTAAATAATTAATTAATCAATTAATTAATTTCCATTTAATCAAATAATAAAAATAAAACAATATAATATCATATATATATCTCGGCCATGTGCCATATATATTAATATATCTATATATTGTTTTTCTCTTTTATTAAATCCATTGGACCTTAATAAAAGGCCCACATGTGAACCAGACCCGTTCTTACTAAAAGAAACAAGCCCACATGCCTTTCATTAATATATTAATATAATTGATCAGCCCATTAAACAAATAATGTGCAAATTATATTCTTAATATATTAAATGCAATTCTAGATGGACCCATAAATTGGTCCGGTAGAATATATCATGTGATCCATGCAAGTCCGTGTGGATTGAGGATCTTGGCGGGCTATCTAAATTTAAGCTTCAATAGACATAACGTAATCACAATCAACAAATGATTCACTTAGGTCCGATCCATTAATTTTAACTCATTCCACTAAAGAGCTAAAATTGAACTCTTAAATAAAGATAGAATAAGAAGATGTTCCTCATTCATACCCTAGACAATCATGTTGGAGATAGTGTATCCTCGTGATTAATATCAGTAATCGCCAAGAGTTCATAGACCGCCTATAACTCTCCAAGTTACCATATTTACTCATATGACCACGTTTTGAACTTGGATATTTTGACTTGTCCAGAACCAATGTTTTCAATAGTCACTATCGAAAACTCAACGTTGAGATTTAATATCTGTAAGGATTCCCGTTTTTTTGATTGGCTTATTTCGTGGTCAAACCACATGTTGGGGTTTTGAATGTAAGGGTAGTCCAAGTGTTTAGTGTTGAAGATCAAAGGCCCTTCCATGACCTCAAGATTCAAGCACGCCAAAGGTATAATCTCTTGTGCTTGTTTTTCTTTGAAGAGATTTAGTAGCACACACTCACTTAGCATTCTTGCTATGATTGCATACTTGCTTATTTTTATGTGCATCTCTTCACATGTCACTTTACACACTAGCACATTGGTTGATATATCTTGTTGTGTGTATATGTGCCTTATAATTCGTTTCCCGACATTGTTCGGAAACGTCCGCGCTTGCACTAATGAGTGCTTGGTTTCGCGCGAAGACCGCCTATGGAGAATGCCCTTGGCTTCTCCTTGGTTTTCACCATTGTTGGTGATCGGCGGTTATTATCGGCGGCCTGGCCGCCGAATGAAACCGCCGTTTCAGTCCAGATTGGTCTGAAGCAATTATGCGGTCAAGATCGGCGGTCACGACCGCCGTTCGAAACCGCCGTTCATACCTGATCGATTTTAATCTCTCGGGTTTGATTCGGCGGTTGGATCGGCGGTCGCGAAACCGCCGAATGAAACCGCCGTTAATGCTCTGTTCTTCACGAGCTCAATTCAGCGGTCGTCATCGGCGGCCAGGCCGCCGATTGAAACCGCCGAACGGTGCGTTTCAGGGGCAAAAGTGTCTTTTCACATGCCCAATTCTTGATGTCTATAAATATCTTGTTTTCTCAATCTCTGAATAAGTTTCTTGAGCAATTAGAACCCTAATCTTTCAAGAGAGATTTTTGAGAAAAAATCAAATCAAGAACCTATCTTTAAACACTCAAATCAATTCCCTTTTGCATCAAATTTCATATTTGATCTTCTATGCCTTCATAGAATTGATCCATGCATGGTTTTGAATCATCACATCTTATTTGGTATGTTCTTCACTAATTTCATATTACTTTAGTGTTTTTCATATTAATACATCTCTTTAATTACTTGTATGCTTTTGATTATATGCTAGATACAAGTTAGAGATTATTTGTGATGAAAATTAATTGAGTGTTGTTTGTGATAGCTAATTAGGTTTTTAATTAATCTTGATTAGCTAAGCTATTTGACATGTCATTTAGCAATTGATATCTAGGGTTGATTAAATTGATTATATCATCATCCTAGATAAGCATCTAAGGTTACCTAGCCTTGTTTGTTATTTGAATATTCATATATATATTCACATAGGTTGTTTCTCTTCTTAGAGAAGTAAGTCTTGAGGCTAAGAGTGCTTAGGCCTCAAGCAAATTGGAATAGGGTTGCTAATAAAGGCCCGCTGGGTAGAAGTGAGGGGTTACAGACCGGAATGTTAGACGAGGTCTACATAGGTTGTAAACTTCATTTCAATTAGTGATTTCGAGTTCCGAGTGTGGCGCACTATACAGCCCGTGGTTTTTCCCAGTGGTTGGGTTTCCACGTATACATCAAGTGTTATTTAAATTCCGCACTATATTACACTTGTATGTATTTTTGACTAGTAGGGGCATTTTCGTAAAATTGACTTGCATGCGAAAATTGGGTAATAATAGCTAAAATCTATTCACCCCCCCCCCCCCCCCCCCCCCCCCCCCTCTAGCTTTATATTGAACACGCCTCGAGTTTTTTAATAACTTTCAATTGGTATCAGAGCGGGTTCCTAGATATACTTAGGTTATAATGTGGTAAGGGGAGGTGCAAATTGTTGTAGCAATTGGTGCACATTGGGGAGAATATACATTGAGGGGGAGTAACCCTTTGAGGGGGAGCATTGCATTCATCATACATTGCATGATGTTGTGTTTAATTTCTTAGAAATGCAAATGCTTGTTTATGTCCTCACTTGATTCATCTCACTTTTACTTGTTTTGGATTGAAAGTTATTAAAAAACTCGAGGCGTGTTCAATATAAAGCTAGAGGGGGGGGGGGGGGGTGAATAGATTTTAGCTATTATTACCCAATTTTCGCATGCAAGTCAATTTTACGAAAATGCCCCTACTAGTCAAAAATACATACAAGTGTAATATAGTGCGGAATTTAAATAACACTTGATGTATACGTGGAAACCCAACCACTGGGAAAAACCACGGGCTGTATAGTGCGCCACACTCGGAACTCGAAATCACTAATTGAAATGAAGTTTACAACCTATGTAGACCTCGTCTAACATTCCGGTCTGTAACCCCTCACTTCTACCCAGCGGGCCTTTATTAGCAACCCTATTCCAATTTGCTTGAGGCCTAAGCACTCTTAGCCTCAAGACTTACTTCTCTAAGAAGAGAAACAACCTATGTGATATATATATATGAATATTCAAATAACAAACAAGGCTAGGTAACCTTAGATGCTTATCTAGGATGATGATATAATCAATTTAATCAACCCTAGATATCAATTGCTAAATGACATGTCAAATAGCTTAGCTAATCAAGATTAATTAAAAACCTAATTAGCTATCACAAACAACACTCAATTATTTTCATCACAAATAATCTCTAACTTGTATCTAGCATATAATCAAAAGCATACAAGTAATTAAAGAGATGTATTAATAAAAACACTAAAGTAATATGAAATTAGTGAAGAACATACCAAATAAGATGTGATGATTCAAAACCATGCATGGATCAATTCTATGAAGGCATAGAAGATCAAATATGAAATTTGATGCAAAAGGGAATTGATTTGAGTGTTTAAAGATAGGTTCTTGATTTGATTTTTTCTCAAAAATCTCTCTTGAAAGATTAGGGTTCTAATTGCTCAAGAAACTTATTCAGAGATTGAGAAAACAAGATATTTATAGACATCAAGAATTGGGCATGTGAAAAGACACTTTTGCCCCTGAAACGCACCGTTCGGCGGTTTCAATCGGCGGCCTGGCCGCCGATGACGACCGCTGAATTGAGCTCGTGAAGAACAGAGCATTAACGGCGGTTTCATTCGGCGGTTTCGCGACCGCCGATCCAACCGCCGAATCAAACCCGAGAGATTAAAATCGATCAGGTATGAACGGCGGTTTCGAACGGCAGTCGTGACCGCCGATCTTGACCGCATAATTGCTTCAGACCAATCTGGACTGAAACGGCGGTTTCATTCGGCGGCCAGGCCGCCGATAATAACCGCCGATCACCAACAATGGTGAAAACCAAGGAGAAGCCAAGGGCATTCTCCATAGGCGGTCTTCGCGCGAAACCAAGCACTCATTAGTGCAAGCGCGGACGTTTCCGAACAATGTCGGGAAACGAATTATAAGGCACATATACACACAACAAGATATATCAACCAATGTGCTAGTGTGTAAAGTGACATGTGAAGAGATGCACATAAAAATAAGCAAGTATGCAATCATAGCAAGAATGCTAAGTGAGTGTGTGCTACTAAATCTCTTCAAAGAAAAACAAGCACAAGAGATTATACCTTTGGCGTGCTTGAATCTTGAGGTCATGGAAGGGCCTTTGATCTTCAACACTAAACACTTGGACTACCCTTACATTCAAAACCCCAACATGTGGTTTGACCACGAAATAAGCCAATCAACAAAACGGGAATCCTTACAATCTCCCCCTTTGGCTATTTCGTGACAAAACCACCACTCACATTGATTCCTCACAACAAAAATAAACCTATGGGTCAATGAAGATTTTCTACAATACAAAGAGATATATAAAAATAAAACTTGAAGTCTTCAATCTCTTGTAGAACAATCATTCCCTGAAACAAGGTTTCTAAACTTTCCGAAACAAGTAAAAGTGAGATGAATCAAGTGAGGACATAAACAAGCATTTGCATTTCTAAGAAATTAAACACAACATCATGCAATGTATGATGAATGCAATGCTCCCCCTCAAAGGGTTACTCCTCCTCAATGTATATTCGCCCCAATGTGCACCAATTGCTACAACAATTTGCACCTCCCCTTACCACATTCTACTCCCCCTTTTTGTCATGATATAGACAAAGGAGTAGTCCCCAACCGGGTCACTCAAGACAAAGAGAGATAGTAGCATTCTAGTATATGCATAATCAATATAAGTCACTTTATGCAATCTCAATTAATCGGAGAGAAACGAGGAGTTTTATTAGATAAAATGTGTGAAACAAAATGCTTTGCATACAAGACATATTGCATTCAAGTCCAAAATACCATGGTATTTGGCAAAGCAAATGACAAAGGTTTCTAATAGGAATTCAAACCAATTTCACCATTGTCATGAGAGAAGCAAGGATATAGAAATTTCATTGATTTCAATTTAAGAACAACTATATCCAACTTTATAAGCTAAACATGTCATGAGCAACATGCACCCTATTTGATTTTTCCGGGAATGAAACCCGTATGATAGTAGACATGTTCAACCAATAAAGAAAGAGAGACATTTGGATTGTAAAATCCTTGAATGGATACTAGATCCTTTTTCATTTGAGTCTCATTAGCTTTTTCACACAAGTTTTTGCATTTAAGAACGCAATTATCAATTCATGCTTTTTCATTTGAGCATGTACATGAATTTCATGCTTTTCATAAGACATTAGCATGTTATTTAAGAATCATCATGTCATGGAGATAATCATAGGTCATTCAAATCATACTTCCTACATACATCTCCTAGTCCAAAATGCATGTTTGAACATAAATATGACATGGATTGTAAACAAGCAAGGTTCACACTTATTGAATTGAAAACATATATACATATGTGCAACCAAGCTTACTCAAGCAATCAACCAAGAAGCATAAGATTTTTCAAATTTTTTGCAAGTGACAAGAATGCAAAAATAGCTCTCTTTGCTTGAGTTCCCCATATGGGGTTAGTATCATCCTTCATTAATGAAGGGCATGAGGTCCTATGGACCTACCAAGTCCATTGGACTTAGTTGAACCTATTTGAGACTTGTTAGTCTCGTAGCAAGCGGGTTCATTTTTCCTTATCCACATAGATATAACATTTTTCTTCCTAGTGGACAAAGGTTGCATGTCATTCACTAACCTAGGATTATTGACAAAAGATTTCCTAGGCTCATGCAAATGGGCTCTTCTTAGCCTCTTTTTCTTTATCATGCTATCAATCCTACAATGGTTAATGTACTTAAAGCACTTAGGCCTAATATGCCCATAAACACCACAATAATGACAAGTTGGTACAAAGTAAGAATTCATACCATGTTCTTGTGAAGTCATTGGAGACTCATCATGCATTTGATGTCTCTTTTGGTGTTGAGTCGGTTCATGTCTTCTATTTGGTTGAACCGGAATGGGTTGCCTCCTTGGATTAGGTAGCATGTTTTGCCTCTTTTCATAGTGAGTCATTTGTTGAGGAGAGATGACTCGAGAGGCTCTAATCCGTTGAGCTTGGGGTTGTCTCGTTTTCACCACCTTCACTTGTGCATTTTTCGAACATTGTCCTAGTTCTAACTTCTTCCTAGGAGTTTGCACCGGTGACGCTTCTATCTTACCCAAACTCTTCACAAAGATGGTCTTCTTAGGAATAGAGCAATCCTTGCTCACTTCGAATCCAAGACCTCTTTTGTCACAAGGGCTTTTTCCTACACCAAGTATGTTGTCAAGTTTCTTGGTGCTTGTGGTCATTCTAGTCAATGACTCTTTGGCTTCAACAAGCTCTCTCTTCAAACCCTCTTCATTCCTCTTAGACAAAGCTAGCTCATCTTTTAGCTTGTCTTCTTCCACCATGGATCTTATCACTTCATCATTCAAGTGATCAACTTGTGTTGAAAGCCTAAGTAGTTCTTCCTTTAACCTTTGAATCTCTTTTTCATTCTTTAACTTAGAGCTTTCAAAACTTTCAAAGTTGTCCTTAAGATCCATTTTCTCCACTTGCTTCTTTAGGAGGTCATTGTATGTTGTAAGCTCTAGATTTTCTTCCTCTAAAATCCTTAGAAATCTATCTTTCTTCTTCATGGAGCTTTCAACATTGACTATAAAGTTATGCATATCCATATTCTCTACATTTCCATTTGTAGAGTTAGATAAGGAGTCATCTCCACTAGTGTCATCTTCTAGGCTCTCCTCCTCTCTTATGGATCCAATTTCCTCATCAAGACCTTCACCTTGATCTTTGAGTCAATAAGTGCCATATCCCAATGCGAAGCAACAACTATCTCCTCTAGAGCTACTTCTTCGACTTTCTCTTCTATGGGATCACTAGCAACGGAATTCTTACCAACAACTTCATTTTCTTCACAATTGGCACCCAATGCCTTGAAGTTATTGATAAGCTCATCATCACTTGATGACTTATCTCCTTCTTCGGAGTCATCACTTTCACTCCAAATGGCGGCCATCATTTTTTCTCTCTTGTTCTTCAAATTCCCACAATCTAGTGAGATATGACCTATGCCACCACACTCATAGCATTGGATCCCTTTCCTTTCACTATTCTCTTGCCTATGCTCAACCTTCTTGAAAGGAACCCTTTTCTTCAATTCTTGCCCTTTGGATGCATGACCCTTCTTCTCGAATTTTACAAACTTCTTGAATTTTCTCATTAAAAGTGCCATGTCTTCATCCGAGTCATCCTTGTCCTCCTTCTCAACCTTGGAAGCTCTCAAAGAAATCCCTTTTTGCTTCTTTGAAGGAGTGGAGCTAGGACCCTTCCTAGACTCGTAGGCGAGAAGTCTACCTATTACCTCGCTCGGCTTCATGTCCTTAAAATCACTATTTTCTTCTAAAGCCGTCACCTTAGACTCAAACCTCTCGGGAAGCGATCTCATTATCTTTTGCTTGATCCTTCTATCCGAGTAAGGGTCACCAAGTTGATGACTTTGGTTGACAATGTCCATCAACCTAATCTCGAAGTCGTTGAAGCACTCATTCTCCTCCATCCTAAGTGTCTCAAATTGAGTTTGGAGGACTTGAAGTTTGGAGTCCTTCACTACTTCGGTTCCCTCGTGTGCAACCTCTAAGATGTCCCATGCCTCCTTGGCTATCTTAGTGTTCTGAATCAGTTTGTACTGATTTTCATCCACTGCACATATGAGGGCGTGCCACGCCTTTTGATTCCACTTGGACAACTCAAACTCAGGTTGTGTCCACTGTGCCTTAGGCTTGAGCACTTCTTCTCCTCCATCCGTGGGAGTCATCATAGGAGGCGAATATCCATCTTCAATGGCCATCCATGCCCTATCATGGATTTGACACACATATGCCTCCATCTTCCCTTTCCATTGGGAGTAATTTATGCCGGTGAGGAGGGGTGGCCGTGTGCTTGAAGCACCCTCATGGTTGCCACCGAATCCACTCATTGTATCAAATGAATGAATGAAATGTATGCAAAATGTATGAATGAGCAAAATCACACAAATGCACAACACACCTAAAATGAGCTAGGATCACCTAAGTATATCTAGGAACCCGCTCTGATACCAATTGAAAGTTATTAAAAAACTCGAGGCGTGTTCAATATAAAGCTAGAGGGGGGGGTGAATAGATTTTAGCTATTATTACCCAATTTTCGCATGCAAGTCAATTTTACGAAAATGCCCCTACTAGTCAAAATACATACAAGTGTAATATAGTGCGGAATTTAAATAACACTTGATGTATACGTGGAAACCCAACCACTGGGAAAAACCACGGGCTGTATAGTGCGCCACACTCGGAACTCGAAATCACTAATTGAAATGAAGTTTACAACCTATGTAGACCTCGTCTAACATTCCGGTCTGTAACCCCTCACTTCTACCCAGCGGGCCTTTATTAGCAACCCTATTCCAATTTGCTTGAGGCCTAAGCACTCTTAGCCTCAAGACTTACTTCTCTAAGAAGAGAAACAACCTATGTGAATATATATATGAATATTCAAATAACAAACAAGGCTAGGTAACCTTAGATGCTTATCTAGGATGATGATATAATCAATTTAATCAACCCTAGATATCAATTGCTAAATGACATGTCAAATAGCTTAGCTAATCAAGATTAATTAAAAACCTAATTAGCTATCACAAACAACACTCAATTAATTTTCATCACAAATAATCTCTAACTTGTATCTAGCATATAATCAAAAGCATACAAGTAATTAAAGAGATGTATTAATATGAAAAACACTAAAGTAATATGAAATTAGTGAAGAACATACCAAATAAGATGTGATGATTCAAAACCATGCATGGATCAATTCTATGAAGGCATAGAAGATCAACTATGAAATTTGATGCAAAAGGGAATTGATTTGAGTGTTTAAAGATAGGTTCTTGATTTGATTTTTTCTCAAAAATCTCTCTTGAAAGATTAGGGTTCTAATTGCTCAAGAAACTTATTCAGAGATTGAGAAAACAAGATATTTATAGACATCAAGAATTGGGCATGTGAAAAGACACTTTTGCCCCTGAAACGCACCGTTCGGCGGTTTCAATCGGCGGCCTGGCCGCCGATGACGACCGCTGAATTGAGCTCGTGAAGAACAGAGCATTAACGGCGGTTTCATTCGGCGGTTTCGCGACCGCCGATCCAACCGCCGAATCAAACCCGAGAGATTAAAATCGATCAGGTATGAACGGCGGTTTCGAACGGCAGTCGTGACCGCCGATCTTGACCGCATAATTGCTTCAGACCAATCTGGACTGAAACGGCGGTTTCATTCGGCGGCCAGGCCGCCGATAATAACCGCCGATCACCAACAATGGTGAAAACCAAGGAGAAGCCAAGGGCATTCTCCATAGGCGGTCTTCGCGCGAAACCAAGCACTCATTAGTGCAAGCGCGGACGTTTCCGAACAATGTCGGGAAACGAATTATAAGGCACATATACACACAACAAGATATATCAACCAATGTGCTAGTGTGTAAAGTGACATGTGAAGAGATGCACATAAAAATAAGCAAGTATGCAATCATAGCAAGAATGCTAAGTGAGTGTGTGCTACTAAATCTCTTCAAAGAAAAACAAGCACAAGAGATTATACCTTTGGCGTGCTTGAATCTTGAGGTCATGGAAGGGCCTTTGATCTTCAACACTAAACACTTGGACTACCCTTACATTCAAAACCCCAACATGTGGTTTGACCACGAAATAAGCCAATCAACAAAACGGGAATCCTTACAATAATTGAAACAAATAATAGCACGGTGTGTATAAAGCTATCTAGAGGGGGGGTGAATAGATTTTACGCTTTTTACCCAATTTTTCGTGTTAGTCAAAATTACGAAAATGCCCTCAAGATAATATAACCAAGCAATTGTAATATGGTGCGGAAATTAAAACAACACTTGGTTTTTACGTGGAAACCCTCACGGGAAAAACCACGGGCTATGTAAGTAAGCCACACTCGAACCTCGAATCCACTAAATGTGCAAACGATTACAACCTAATCCCGGAAGTAATCACACACCTACCTAATCCCGGTATGAGTGAACCTAGTCCAATTTGCTTGCGTTCTAAGCAACCTAATCCCGGATGCTACACACAAGACTTACTTTCTCTATGAAGAGAATATACAACCTATGTGAATATATAAAATATCCAAAATGCAATTAAGAGCTAGGTTACTCTATATGCTTATCTAGGATAGTGAATATGCAATTAATTCAATCCTAGATATTAAAAGCTAGATGACATGTCAAATAGCTTAGCTAAACATAGATTAACAAAACCTAGATAGCTATAAAAAATACAACACTCAATCATGTCAACACAACAATCTCTAATTTGTATCTAGAATATATTCAAGAGCATACAAATAATATAAGAGATGTCAATGATAAATAAAACACTAATTATGTATGATAATAGTGAAGAACTTACCAAAGAATATGTGTTGACCAAAACCCATGCAAGCAAGCATCCTAACTAAGCTAGAAAATGCTAGATGATATTTTGATGCATATGAGAATGGTTTTTGAGTGTTAAAAAGGTGTTCTTGATTTGATTTTCTCTCAAATGTCTCTCTTTTAAGTTTAGGGTTCTTAGAGTTAAAGAACATTAAATCTGAAAATGAGAAAGTGTGATATTTATAGACATCAAGAAAAGGGCAAGTGAAAAGACAAGTTTGCCCTTGAAACGCACCGTTCGGCGGTTTAAATCGGCGGCCAGGCCGCCGATAATGACCGCCGAATTGAGCTCGTGAAGAACAGAGCATAAACGGCGGTTCATTCGGCGGTTTCGTGACCGCCGATCCTAACCGCCGAATCAGACCCGAGAGATCGAAATCGATCAGGTATGAACGGTGGTTTCGAACGGCGGTCGTGACCGCCGATCGTGACCGTAGAATTGCTCCTAGAAGCAAACGGCGGTTCCATTCGGCGGCCAGGCCGCCGATCATAACCGCCAATCACCAACAGAGGTGAAAACCAAGGAGAAGCCAAGGGCATTCTCCGTGGGCGGTCTTCGCCAATTACCTCAAAACATCCATATGATGATACTATATTCTCATTTAATAAATGGAGCCACGATGTCCATATCTATAAATGAAGTCCTCTATCGATTAACAAATGAATATCACCAAACTATCGAGGATAGACTATGCTATATAATCGTACTCATTGATAACTCAAATGATATCACTTGCAACCATAAGTCCATCATTTATCTCAGGATTAAGATAGACTCTCCGATTGTCCTGATAATGAAAAGACTATTATCTATTGACGGTTCTAGATAAAGCTTTTCATTGTGATCCACTTCAATGCACCCAGTGCAGTAGATTCTTTTACTCGAAGACACTCTGATGATTTTAGACTCATCATATCTCATTTGATCCCACTCAAATGCTAGCAAAATAATTCTACAACTTTAACAAGATAAAGGTGCCCAACCTTTAACTTAAGTTGTGAACATTATTCAAGACTAACTAAAGAATTGTGTCTACCTCATACATATCCAGATGTACGAACAATTCTTCTTTTCTCATAGTCTTTAGACCTTATGATTATTTACTTTGACAATTATAATATTAAACTATAAATGCTATAAGATTTGTTAAACCAGAAATCACTTTATTAATATGAAAAAGATTGTCAATTACAATATTACACTCTTGCTATTGAGCATAATCCTAACACCCGCTCCATGGGATAGAAGACTCCATAACAAAGAGGATGTTATTGGAGAAGTGAATGAGGGTGTTAGGACAAGGCGTCAAATAGCTAATCTCATTAGCTTTACATGCTACACCTCTCAAATTGAACCCAAAAAGCTTGATGAAGCCTTAAATGATGAATTTTGGGTTCTTGACATGCAAGAAGAGCTAAACCAATTCGAAATGAATGAGGTTTGGACTCTAGTTCCTAGGCCTAAAAGCACTAATGTGATAGGCACCAAGTGGATTTATAGGAACAAATCCGATGAGGATGGCAACATAGTGCGGAACAAGGCTAGACTTGTAGCACAAGGGTACTCTCAAATTGAGGGTATCGACTTTGAGGAGACATTTGCTCCCGTTGCCCGGTTAGAGTCTATTAGGCTTTTCTTGTCTATTTCTTGTGTGCACAAGTTCAAATTGCACCAAATGGATGTCAAGAGTGCCTTCCTAAATGGCTTCTTGCAAGATAAAGTGTTTGTTGAACAACCCAAGGGGTTTGTGGATGTACACCACCCCAACCATGTCTATCGCCTCAAGAAGGCTCTATATGGGTTTAAACAAGCACCGAGGGCTTGGTATGAGCGCCTCACTCAATTTCTTATTGACAATAACTACACAAGAGGTAGTGTTGACAAGATACTATTCATCAAGAAAGACAATGATGAGCTTTTCATAGCTCAAATATATGTTGATGATATAGTGTTTGGCTCCACCAACAACACCAAGGTCCAACAATTTGTTAATGTCATGTCTCATGAATTTGAGATGAGTCTTGTTGGTGAGCTTAGTTACTTCCTAGGTTTGCAAATTAGGCAATTAGATGATGGGATTTTCATAACCCAAGCCAAATATGCCAAAAACCTAGTGAAAAAGTTTGGTCTAGAAAATGCCAAACATTGTGATACACCAATGAGTACCACTTTGAAGCTAAGCAAGGATGCTAGTGGTAAAAGTGTGGAACAAACTCTATATCGGGGCATGATAGGTAGCTTGCTTTATTTGACTGCAAGTAGGCCCGATATATCTTTTAGTGTGAGTGTGTGTGCTAGGTACCAAGCGGATCCCAAGGAGTCCCATCTCTCTTCCGTAAAGAGAATCATTCGCTATGTGAATGGGACATCCAACTATGGGATTTGGTACTCTTTTGACACTAATGCTAGTCTTGTAGGCTTTAGTGATGCGGATTGGGCAGGAAATTGTGATGATAGGAAAAGCACATCGGGCGGTTGCTTCTTCCTAGGCAACAACTTGGTGTCTTGGTTTTGCAAGAAGCAAAACTCAATTTCCTTGTCCACGCCGAGGCCGAGTACATAGCCGTGGGGAGTGGATGCACACAACTCCTATGGATGAAGCAAATGCTAGTAGACTACGGATTCAACCAAGGTACTCTCACTCTCTTTTGTGATAACATGAGTGCCATTAATATTTTCAAGAATCCGGTGCAACATTCTAGAACTAAGCATATTGACATCCGCCATCATTTCATTAGAGAGCTTGTTGAAAATAAATGCATAGTACTTGAACATGTAGGTACTAATGATCAACTTGCGGACCTATTTACTAAACCCTTAGATGCTACTCGATTTAAAACACTAAGTAGATCTATTGGGATATGTCTTGTGGAGTGATGTGATTTGAATTTGACCCCATATGGGGAACTCAAGCAAAGAAAGCTATTTTGCATTCTTGTCACTTGCAAAAAATTTGAAATATTTTATGCCTCTTCTTTTAATTGCTTGAGTAATCTTGGTTGCACATATGTATATATGTTTTCAATTCAATAAGTGTGAACCTTGCTTGTTTACAATCCATGTCATATTTATGTTCAAACATGCATTTTTGGACTAGGATATGTATATAGGAAGTATGATTTGAATGACCTATGGTTATCTCCATGACATGATGATTCTTTAATAACGTGCTAATGTCAAATGAAAAAGCATGAAATTCATATAACATGCTCACATGAAAAGCATGAATTGATGATTGCATATTCTTAAAATACAAAACTTGTGTGAAAGCTTATGAGACTCAAAATGAATAAAGGATCTTGTATCCGTTCAAAGGAATTTATATTCCAAATGTCTCTCTTTCTTTATTAGTTGACCATGGCTACTATCATACGAATATCTTATCCGGAAAAATCAAAAAGGGTGCAAAGTCGCTCATGCCATGTTTCACTTATAAAGTTGGATATAGTTTTTCTTAAATTGAAATCAATATATTCTATATCCTTGCTTTACTTATGACTTTGGTGAAATTGGTTTGAATTCCTATTAGAAACCTTTGTCATTTGCTTTGCCAAATACCATTGTATTTTGGACTTGAATGCTACATGTCTTGTATGCAAAGCATGTTTGATTCACACATTTTCCTTCAAATAAATCTCCTTGTTTCTCTCCAATTAATTGAGATGCATAAAGTGACTTATATTAATTATGCAAATCTTGCATGCTACTATCTCTCGTTGCTATGAGTGACCCGGTTGGGGACTACTCCTTTGCCTATATCATGACAAAAAGGGGGAGTAGTATATAGTAAGGGGAGTTGCAAAATATAGAAGCAATTGTGCATATTGGGGAGAACATTCATTGAGGGGGAGTAACCCGTTGAGGGGGAGCATTGCATACACATACATTTCATAATGTTGTGCCTAAACTTTTAAAATGCAAATGCTTGTTTTTGTTCTCACTTGATTAATCTCACATTTCACTTGTATTGGAAAATATAGAAATCGTATTTTCAGGGCTTGATTATTCTACAAGAGATTGAAGACTTGAAGTTTTATTTTCTTATCTCTTTGTGTTGTAGAAAATCATAGTTGTCCCGTAGTTTCTATTTCTTTATGAGGAATCAATGTGAGTGGTGGTTTCGTCATGAAATAGCCAAAGGGAGAGATTGTAAGATTCTCATTTGTTGATTGGCTCATTTCGTGGACAAACCACATGTTGGGGTTCTTTGTAAGGGTAGCCTAGGTATCGAGTTTATTGTTCAAAGCCCTTTGAAGACCTCGTGTTGATAAGCACCGAAGGTAAATTTCTATGTGCTTACATGTCTTGAAGAGATAGTTGCACACACTCACAACTCATGCATATGTTTAATCTTTGTATGTTGTGTTTCTTATTGTTGTGCATTAATGCTTATTTTCATCTCTTCTTGCATGTTAGTTTGATTGCATCTTGCATATCCAATTGCCTTGTCATGTTTAGACTTAGGATTGCATTTTTGCATTGGGCACTCCCAAAGGGGCTCTACAGAAGCGCTGTATGAACAGCGCCCATTGAGCGCTGTTTAGACCTGATCGATTTAATTCGGTCGCTGTTGGGTCACTGTTGGGGTGCTGTACGAAGCGCTCTACGTACAGCGCCACTCTGTTTTCCCGAGAGAACAGAGTTGGGGCGCTGTACAGAAGCGCTCTACGTACAGCGCCCAAGGCAAATTTCAGGCCAACTTATCAAAACGACCACACTTTGTTTTGGCCTCCTATATATATGCCACTTTGACTTTAGGTCAATCAAGAGAGTTCATATTCAGATTCCATACTTAGGATATTTTTCAAAGAGAAGAAAAATTCCAAAGAACTTATTTTTAGTTTACTCAAACACTTTTTCATGATCATCAATCATCATCTAGCATCATCCTTGATCATCTAGATGTCTCTTTGCATGGATTCTTCATCATACTTTGCTTGGTAAGCTTTTCACTAATATCTTACATATTTTGTGTTTTTCTTAACAAGCAATCTCAATTTATTACTTGTATGATTTTCATATATCTTTTGATACAAGATTAAGATTAGTGTGATGTATGTTTGAGAAGTTGTATTGTGATAGCTAATTAGGTTTTGTGCTTAATCTTGATTAGCTAAACTATTTGATTGAACATGTCATTTAGTTTTTAATATCTAGGATTGTTCTAATTGCATATTAATCATCTTAGATAAGCATATAGGTTTTCCCTTGCTCTATGTTGCATTTGAATATTCATATATTCACTTAGGGTTTTATTCTCTTCATTGAGAAAGTAAGTTTTGTGTGTAGCTTCCGGGATTAGGTTGCTTAGATCGCAAGCAAATTGGACTAGGTTCACTCATACCGGGATTAGGTAAGTGTGTGATTACTTCCGGGATTAGGTTGTAATCGTTTTACACATTTAGTGGATTCGAGGTTCG
Organism: Acer yangbiense; assembly: GCA_008009225.1. NCBI lineage: Eukaryota > Viridiplantae > Streptophyta > Magnoliopsida > Sapindales > Sapindaceae > Acer > Acer yangbiense. The sequence continues at coordinate 30,946,390 of CM017766.1, read as the reverse complement.
AGTGTGGCTTACTTACTAGCCCGTGGTTTTTCCCGTGAGGGTTTCCACGTAAAAATCAAATGTTATTTAATTTCCGCATTTTATACTTGATTTATTGCTTTATCTATTTAGGGGTAATTTCATAATTTTGACTAAACACGAAAAATTGGGTAATAAGCTTAAAAAAATCTATTCACCCCCCCCCCCCCCCCCCCCCCCCCCCCCCCCCCCCCTCTAGATAGTTTTATACAAACCGTGCTATAATTTGTTTCACAGGTTATAACCAGATAAAAATGCATAAGCCAGATGAGGAGAAGACAGCATTCACCACAGACCAAGGGTTATACTGTTACACAGTCATGCCGTTCGGCCTGAAAAATGCTGGAGCAACTTACCAGCGCTTAGTCAACAAGATGTTCACCAGACAGATAGGAAGAAATATGGGGGTTTACGTTGACGACATGCTGACAAAAAGCATCACAGCAGATAAACATATAGATGACTTGAGGGAGACATTTGATGTGTTGGTGAAATATGGAATGAAGTTGAATCCCGTAAAATGCGTGTTCAGCGTACCATCAGGAAGATTTCTCGGATATCAAGTACATCAAAAAGGAATTGAGGTGAACCCCGAAAAAATCCAAGCATTGGCAAAAATGGTCTCGCCAAGAACTTTGAAGGATGTTCAGAGACTCACGGGGTGTCTGGCATCGCTGAGCAGGTTCATAGCTAAATCGACGGATCGATGCCTACCATTCTTCAAAGCTCTAAAGAAAGGTAAGGGAGTCGAGTGGAGCGAAGACTGTGAAAGGGCTTTCCAGGCCTTAAAAGATTACCTTGGGCAAGCACCACTGCTATCAAAACCAGAAATGGGAGAAACACTGTACATGTACTTATCCGTTTCTGAAGAAGCCACAAGTTCCGTGCTGGTAAGACAGGAGGATGGGGTCCAGAAACCAATATACTACACCAGCAAAGCACTGTTACCAGCTGAGACCAGATACTCGCCAGCCGAAAAAATGGCACTCGCTCTAATAACAGCAGCAAGGAAACTAAGGCCATATTTCTAGGCTCATAAAATCGGAGTATACACCAACTGCCCATTGAAATTAATTCTGCAGAAACCAGAAGTATCCGGCCAATTAACGAAGTGGGCGATCGAGTTAAGTGAATTCGATGTAGAGTATCTTCCAAGGACAGCAATTAAAGCCCAGGCAGTGGCATACTTTGTAGCAGAGTTCACCAAGCCAAGTGTAGAAGTGGAGAGAATGATGGTGGAATAAAATAAGAAAGTATTCAAATGGAAACTCCACGTTGATGGATCGTCAAACACGCACGGCAGCGGGGCAGGGATAATTGTGTCAACCCCAGAAGGAGATTCAGTCGAATGTGCCTTGCGTTTTGACTTCAAAGCTACTAACAACCAAGCTGAATACAAGGCACTCATAGCAAGAGTAAATGTTTGCATAATTCTAGGAGCAGATGAGGTGGAAATCTTCAGCGACTCTCAAGTTGTTGTCAATCAGGTGCTAGATGAGTACCAGGCGAGAGATGAAAACATGATCGCTTACCTGGAATTAGCAAAGGAGCTGCTGGGAAGATTTAAAGAATATAGAATTGTCCAGGTCCCCAGAGAAGAAAACGAGCAGGCCGATGCCTTGGCCAAATTGGCGTCCGCCACAATCAACATCTGGCCTAGAACTATTTCTATGATCCACCTACTACAACCGAGTATAGTCAGATTGAAGGAAGTCGGGGCAATCTTTGGCGAGAAAGGTTGCTGGATTACACCAATCAAAGAATACCTCGTCAATGATGTACTCCCAAGTGATCCGTTAGAGGCAAAACGATTAAAGTACAGAGCTACGAGATATTCAGTACTCAATGGAGAATTGTACAAAAGGGGGTACTCAAGGGCACTGCAGAGATGCGTCGGACCAGAAGAAGCCGAAGGTATCCTAAGGAGTATACATAGTGGAAATTGTGGGAATCACGATGGGGGTGTCAGTCTAGCCCACAAAACATTAAGGCAGGGTTTCTACTGGCCAACACTGTTCGCCGATGCTAAAAGGGTGGCAGTAAGGTGTGAGGCGTGTCAAAAAATTGCAAACAATATCCGCCAACCACCTGAACTCTTGCAAAACATTACCTCGCCTTGGCCATTCGCCATGTGGGGAATTGACTTGATCGGCCCAATGCCAACAGCATCCGGAGGAGCAAAACACGCTATTGTAGCAGTGGATTATTTTACCAAGTGGGTAGAAGTCGAACCATTGGTGCACATAACGGAAGCAAACACTATAAGCTTTGTGAAGAAAAATATCATGTACAGATTCGGGATACCAAACACCATCATCACTAACAATGGGACCCAATTCGATGGTAATAAATTCAGGGAGCTATGTGACAAGTATGGTATCAACAACTACTACGCCTCCCCAGCACATCCGTAGACAAATGGCCAAACTGAAGCGGTGAACAAGATCATAAAGCACAACCTGAAAGCCAAATTGGCAGTGAAGAAGGGTAGCTAGGCAGAAAAATTACCACAGGTACTTTGGGCATATCGGACCACAGAAAGAGGTTCAACAGGTGAGACCCCATATTCCATGGCTTACGGAGCTGAAGCTGTCATTCTCGTGGAAACATCTTTCTCTTCACCAAGAGTACAACTCTTTCAACCGGAACTCAATATTGATATGTTAAAATACAGTCTTGATGAGTTAGAAGAAAGAAGAGAACGTGTACAGATAAGAAACACTACGTACCAACAGAGGGTAGCCAGGTATTACAATTCGCATGTGCGTGAAAGGAGGTTCGCACTCGGCGACTTGGTGCTGAAAAGGGTGAACCCAGGAACCAGAGACAAAGCTACAGGATCACTCGCAGACAAATGGGAAGGGCCTTATCAAATCATAGGCATAGCTGGTCACGGGGCATATCGCATTACTCGATAGGGTTTTGGCGAACTGCCTTGGCCTTGCAATGCGCAGTACCTGAAGATATATTACCCTTGACTTTTTTCATTGCTTCTAGGATTTAGTTCAATGTTTTTATTCTTAGGCAGTTTCCGTTTTAGCATTTTTTCTGTGTTGCTGTTTTGACAAAAGTTGTAGGAAGTATCCAATAAAGAGTAATTTATTACTGAGAATTCGTAACTTGACTAGCCAGTTACAAAGGGCATTCGCCGTCGTGTATCACAAAATACCATTGCGTAAAGACGAGTTTCATACTCGCAGCAATGAGAATGAGCAGCGACCCTCAAAATCAAAGCAGGCCAAAGGCGACTGCATCGCCATAGCCCAAGCTATAAAAATTGGTGATCGCCACTACAAGGAGAATAAGATCCCCAGAGAAAAACTTGGTGTGGGCGAGTACGCCCTGAAAAGCACCGAGTACGCCAGAACTCAGCAATGGCAGCTGAATAAATAAAAACATGTTAAAAACTTGGTGTATGGTCAGATACGTCCTGACAAACACTGAGTACGCCAAAACCCAGCAACGGTAGCTGAATACAACAAAATATGCTAAAAACTTAGTGAAACACTAAGCAAAAATTCAGCGAATAGCAGCTGAATACACAAAAATATGCTAAAGACTTGGTGAAACACTGAGTAAGCCGAAAACTCAGCAATGGCAGCTGAATAAAATTATAAAAAATACTAAAAACTTAGTGAAACACAGAGTAAGCCGAAAACTCAGCATAGGCAGCTGAACAAAAGTAAAAACTAAAGGGTATAAATTAACTTATAAACAAAATCATTTACAATTGGAGCTGCAAAAAAGATATAAATATTTACAATTGAAGACCTAATCTCAATTAGCTGCAGGAGGTCCCTCGCTGTCTTCCTCATCTTCGATCTCCTCTTCAGAAGACTAGGTAATTTCTTCGTCCCCATCCGACATAAAAGGTCCATAATCCCTACCGGTAACAGGACCCAAATCAGGTTCAGCACCAGAACCAGAAAAGCTGCCCTTCTGACCGGAGTAGTAAGTGTTGAAGACACGCTTACTGGGAATTTCTAAATGCATAGGATGAGGCTCAGTCCTGTTATAACGGCAGTGGGCTTTCCATCGTTTTATCTGATCTTTAATCGAACCCACTCCGCTGGCCATATGATGTTGAAGAGACCTGTCAAAGCGCCTTAAAGCCTTTTCATTTGAATGGTCCTTCATGGCGAAGAACTTCTTCGACTGCCTCATGCCTCGTTCAAACTCGCGCAGCAAAAGCGCATCTTAGGCAGGGGATCTCTTGAAACGATCAACTGCTTCAACCTCTAGCACGGCCTTAAGATCATTTAAGATAACTTCATGTGAGGACAACTGGTTGCGCAGGTCCAAAGCCTCACGCTCAGCTCTCTCTTTTGCCTCCTCAGCTAGTCGCTCAGCCTCGAAGCGTACTGCGAGCGATTCTTGATTAACGGAGAGTTGCTCTCGCAGCGAACGAATCTCCTCCTCAGCAGCAGCCAATTTCTCTTCAGCAACCAGTTGAGCTGAAAGATAACCATCTGCAGATTCCCTCAACTGAGCAAGTTGCTGAGTATGGACTTCCTCAGCAGAGAGTTTCTCAGCTGCCAAAGTAGAGGCTTGTTCTCGCAGGCGTTTCACATCCCTTGAAAGAAAATTCCCTCACCTGTAGGTGTTAGTCAACTCGGACATCATCTGAAAAGAAAAACGGACAAGTTAGGAAACACCCGAACGAAAAATACAACATGAATACCGCGAGAGACTCACCAGGGAGTGGCAATTGAAGAAAAATTCCATTTTCTTATTACAAGACATGCTCTTCACGTACTCCCAACCCTCACCAACATAAACGTTGTTGTTCATTATATGTGAGCAAATCTCCGCAGCCGTGGAGTCCGAAAGGGAAACAGACTCTTCTCCCTCACCAGCTTCAGTTGGATCCATGGGAGGAACTTCACGAGTAGTGCCGGAACCCGACGTAGAAGCCCCGGGTTGCTTTGATGGCTCCAGTTTATCAGTTGGCCCTGGTTGACCAGACGGCATAGGTTGATTAGCAGAAGACACATTCGGCCCACCCACAGCCGCCAGAGGAGAAGCTGCACCAGTCGGGGAGGAGGCAGGAACATTCGACTTATTAACTCCCTCAGAAGGTGGAGACACCACCGCACTCATCCCACCAGCAGGAGCCTCAGGAACAGTTGTTTGAGTAGAGGGAGTCTCGGCGAGTATAGGTCCATCAGCACCCTCCTCGTCCGAAGAAACAACATACTGCACAACTCTTGACGCCCGCTTTGGAGGTCGTATAGTATGATCAGGGGTGCCCTCAGCTGGGCGTTTGCTCCTACCAGTCCTGGGAGTCAGGTCACTCGCAGGATCAAAGGTAGTTTCAAGGACATCCGCATCAAAAATAGGAATGTCACTGACTGGCCTTGAAACTCCAACTTTCTCTTTTCCCTTACGGCTGAGGGTAGCCGCAACAAGAATAGTCACAGTAGGAGTAGTCACAGCAGGAGTAGTCACAGCAGGCATACTCGCAGCAGTTTCTGGATGCACAGGGGGCTGCCCCGACTCAACACCTCCCCCAGCAATGTCACCCACTTCCTCGCCATCTGAGGGATCATCAACATCCGGGCTAGCAATTCCTTCTTTAGCCAAGCCCGTGTGAAGTCATTGGAGACTCATCATGCATTTGATGTCTCCTTTGGTGTTGAGCCGGTTCATGTCTTCTATGTGGTTGAACCGGAATGGGTTGCCTCCTTGGATGAGGTAGCATGTTTTGCCTCTTTTCATAGTGAGTCATTTGTTGAGGAGAGTTGACTCGAGAGGCTCTAATCCGTCTTGTTTTCACCACCTTTACTTGTGCATTTTTCAAACGTTGTCCTAGTTCTAACTTCTTCTTAGGAGTTTACACCGGTGACGCTTCTATCTTACCCAAACTCTTCACAAAGGCGGTCTTCTTAGGAATAGAGCAATCCTTGCTCACTTCGAATCCAAGACCTCTTTTGTCACAAGGGCTTTTTCCTACACCAAGTATGTTGTCAAGCTTCTTAGTGCTTGTGGTCATTCTAGTCAATGACTCTTTGGCTTCAACAAGCTCTCTCTTCAAACCCTCTTCATTCCTCTTAGACAAAGCTAGCTCATCTTTTAGCTTGTCTTCTTCCACCATGGATCTTACCACTTCATCATTCAAGTGATCAACTTGTGTTGAAAGCCTAAGTAGTTCTTCCTTTAACCTTTGAATCTCTTTTTCATTCTTTAACTTAGAGCTTTCAAAACTTTCAAAGTTGTCCTTAAGATCCATCTTCTCCACTTGCTTCCTTAAGAGGTCATTGTATGTTGAAAGCTCTAGATTTTCTTCCTCTAAAATCCTTAGAAATCTATCTTTCTTCTTCATGGAGCTTTCAACATTGACTATAAAGTCATGCACATCCATATTCTCTACATTTCCATTTGTAGAGTTAGAAAAAGAGTCATCTCTACTAGTGTCATCTTCTAGACTCTCCTCCTCTCCTATGGATCCAATATCCTCATCAAGACCTTCACCTTGATCTCTTGAGTCAATAAGTGCCATATCCCAATGTGAAGCAACAACTATCTCCTCTAGAGCTACTTCTTCGACTTTCTCTTCTATGGGATCACTAGCAACGGAATTCTTACCAACAACTTCATTTTCTTCATTAGTGGCACCCAATGCCTTGAAGTTATTGATAAGCTCATCATCACTTGATGACTTATCTCCCTCTCCGGAGTCATCACTTTCACTCCAAGTGGCGACCATCATTTTTTCTTTCTTGTTCTTCAAATTCCCACAATCGGGTGAGAAATGACCTATGCCGCCACACTCATAGCATTGGACCCCTTTCTCTTTCCTAGGCTCATGCTTCTTAAAGGGAGCCTTTTTCTTCAAGTCTTGGCCTTTGGATCCAAAGCCACGCTTCTCGAACTTGACAAATTTTTTGAATCTTTGAAGCATCAAAATCATGTCTTCGTCCAAGTCACATTTCTCCTCCTTCCCTACCTTAGAAGCACTCAAAGCAATTCCTTTTTGCTTCTTTGAAGGAGTGGAGTTAGGACCCTTCCTAGACTCGTAGGCGAGAAGTCTACCTATTACCTCGCTCGGCTTCATGTCCTTAAAATCACTGTTTTCTTCTAAAGCCGTCACCTTAGACTCAAACCTCTCGGGAAGCGATCTCATTATCTTTTGCTTGATCCTTCTATCCGAGTAAAGGTCACCAAGTTGATGACTTTGGTTGACAATGTCCATCAACCTAATCTCGAAGTCGTTGAAGCACTCATTCTCCTCCATCCTAAGTGTCTCAAATTGAGTTTGGAGGACTTGAAGTTTGGAGTCCTTCACTACTTCAGTTCCCTCGTGTGCAACCTCTAAGATATCCCATGCCTCCTTGGCTATCTTAATGTTCTGAATCAGTTTGTACTGATTTTCGTCCACAGCACATATAAGGGCGTGCCACGCCTTTTGATTCCACTTGGACAACTCAAACTCGGGTTGTGTCCACTATGCCTTAGGCTTGAGCACTTTTTCTCCTCCACCCGTGGGAGTTATCATAGGAGGCGAATATCCATCTTCAATGGCCATCCATGCCCTATCATGGATTTGACACACATATGCCTCTATCTTCCCTTTCCATTGGGAGTAATTTATGCCGGTGAGGAGGGGTGGCCTTACGCTCGAAGCACCCTCATTTGAACCACCGATTCCACTCATAGTGTATAATGAATGGAAGAAATGAATGCAAGATGTATGAATGATCAAAGAATCACACAAATGCAAAACACACTAAAAATGAGCTAGGATCACCTATGTATGTCTAGGAACCTGCTCTGATACCAATTGAAACAAAATACGGTGTGTTCTAAATATGTTATCTAGAGGGGGGTGAATAGATTTTAACTATTTATTACCCAATTTTCGCATGCAAGTCAATTTAACGAAAATGCCCCTACTAGACAAAAATACATACAAGTGTAATATGGTGCGGAATTTAAATAACACTTGATGTATACGTGGAAACCCAACCACTGGGAAAAACCACGGGCTGTATAGTGCGCCACACTCGGAACTCGAAATCACTAATTGAAATGAAGTTTACAACCTATGTAGACCTCGTCTAACACTCCAGTCTGTAACCCCTCACTTCTACCCAGCGGGCCTTTATTAGCAACCCTATTCCAATTTGCTTGAGGCCTAAGCACTCTTAGCCCCAAGACTTACTTCTCAATGAAGAGAAACAACCTAAGTGAATATGTATGAATATTCAAAATGCAAATTAGAGCTAGGTTACTCTATATGCTTATCTAGGATAATGATTTTGCAATTAAAACAATCCTAGATATAAATGGCTAGATGACATGTCAAATAGCTTAGCTAATCAAGATTAATTAAAAACTTAATTAGCTATCACAATCAACACTTAATCATTTTCATCACAAATAATCTCTAACTTGTATCTAGCATATAATCAAAAGCATACAAGTAATTAAAGAGATGTATTAATATGAAAAACACTAAAGTAATATGAAATTAGTGAAGAACATACCAAATAAGATGTGATGATTCAAAACCATGCATGGATCAATTCTATGAAGGCATAGAAGATCAAATATGAAATTTGATGCAAAAGGGATTTGATTTGAGTGTTTAAAGTTGAGTTCTTGATTTGATTTTTTCTTAAAAATCTCTCTTGAAAGTTTAGGGTTCTAAGGTCTCAAAGAACTTGATCAGAGAATGAGAAAATAAGATATTTATAGACATCAAGAATTGGGCATGTGAAAAGACAATTTTGCCCCTGAAACGCACTGTTCGGCGGTTTCAATCGGCGGCCAAGCTGCCGATCACGACCGCCGAATTGAGCCCGTGAAGAACAGAGCATCAACGGCGGTTTCATTCGGCGGTTTCGTGACCGCCGATCCAACCGCCGAATCAGACCGAGAGATTAAAATCGATCAGGTATGAACGGCGGTTTCGAACGACGGTCGTGACCGCCGATCGTGACCGCATAATTGCTTCAGACCAATCTGGACTGAAACGGCAGTTTCATTCGGCGGCCAGGCCGCCGATCACCAACAATGGTGAAAACCAAGGAGAAGCCAAGGGCATTCTCCGTGGGCGGTCTTCGCCCAAAACCAAGCACACATACGTGTGAGCGCGGACGTTTCCGAACACTATCGGGAAACAAATTACTAAGTACATATACACACAACAAGTTATAAAACAAAGTGCTAGTGTGTAAAGTGACATGTGAAGAGTATGCACACAAATGCAAGTATGCTAAGTGTGTGTGTGCTTACTAATTCTCTTCAAAGAAAACCAAGCATAAGAGATTATACCTTTGGCGTGCTTGTATCTTGAGGTCATGGAAGGGCCTTTGATCTTCAACCTTAAACACTTAGACTACCCTTACATTCAAAACCCCAACATGTGGTTTGACCACGAAATAAGCCAATCAACAAAACGGGAATCCTTACAATTATCATAGAGCCTCAACATACCACTTGTCAACATGAGAAGGCTTGACCATTAATTAATATTTTTAAAATTATATTCAACCCTCTAGTTTTATATTCAACCCTTCAATTTTTTCAATTCACAGTTGATTTTCTAGATTTAATGAGAATTGTTACTATTATTAAATAATATATTTTTCTTTTAATGCTTGATGAATAATCTATTATGTTATCTATGTTTATAAATATAGTATAATGGAGTCTCAAAGAGCAATAAAGCTTTTTCTATTATGTAGTTATTAAGAATTATAATAAATTTTAATAATATAATATATTTTTTCATAAATCACATATCAATAGAAAATCAAGAGGCAATTTCGTAATTAACGGAATAGTGAATAAAGTCTCTAAACCAATATCATGATTGATTTTTAATCATTAAGTATTATTATTGTGGTTCAAAAAAAAAGTATTATTATTGTTTTTTGAAGTATTATATTAAGGGCGTGTTTACTAATCGGGAATGAGTAGAATTGGAATCAAGTTCCGCCGGAAAGGGAATGGAAGAGAATCGGAATTAGGTTACAAATTCCGTTATTGTGTTTACTAACTTTTTTAGTATTAGAAATGGACTCAAATTGATACAAAGTTTATTATAAAAATACCCTTATGTACACAAAATAGCTATATATGTACATATATATACATATGAGAGATGTATGAGTATAGCTAATAAATAAATAAATAAATAAAAGTTTCACAATTTGTTGTTTGCCACAGTATAGTTTTTTTAACAAATTTTTTTTTTTTTTTTATAATTCACAATTCATATATATAAAATTATGTATATAGTTATTTTTCAAAAAAAAATAAAAATTAGGTGGGGGTATTTTAGTGAAAAGATATGAATTCTTTTTTTCAATCCGGAAAGGGAACTTGATTCTTTGGGTGGGTGAGGGGAATTAAGTTTGTCTCATTCATGAACTTAATTCCTAATATGTGTGTGGAGTCTACGGAATTTAATTCCCCATAAATTTAGTAAATACATGAATTTGAAAATCAGGAACTTACTTCCCTTTTCCAAATAGGGATTCCTGATTAGTAAACAAGCCATAATTGGTAAGTTTAAAAACAAGCCATAAATTCTTTTTTATTTTATTTTATTTTTTTTTTTTTTTACCAAAGCTATTAAGTATTTATTAAGTTTAATAGTGTAATCATATATATATATATATATAATAATAATAATAATAATAATAGAGTTTCAAAGTGCCACATGTCAGCGTAAGAGAGCTTTGAATTTAAATGCTACAAAAGAAAAATATAATTAAAACAAAAGAAAGATATTATATAATTAATTCATCATATTATCATATTAACTAATTAATTAAATTACTTGGTAAGTTACAAAGACATTAATTAATTAATCATATTAGTATATTATCATAATTTTTCAAATATATATATATAATAATAGACTTTCACATCGCCACACGTCGCTGTGAGGGAACTTTGATATTAAATTCTTCTATTATTCTTTTCTCTCAATTTATATAAATGCCTATTTAATTGAACTTTTTAATTCGCAATGACTTATTTCATTGAAGTAAAATGAAAAGTCTCTCTCTATATTTATTGAATTCTTTTTTTAATTGAAAAAATTGATTGGATTGATAATTCACCTATTTAATTGAAGTATAATGAAAGGTCACAATAATTTATTATTTCAGTCATGACATGTATACATAGAGAAGGGAGAAAGACTACAATTTAAATGTAAAAAAATGTTTGCCGTTTTTCTTGCAGATGTTTACCATTATAAATAGGTAGACTTCGCTTGGATTTTGAGGATATTGCAGGTGGTAACCAACCTAAATGCTATTATCTATTTTGCTTCTCCCTTTGTCTATTCATGACGGTGAAAATAGCGGTTCTAAATTCCAATGCATGCTTTTGGCTTTATAAGTACAGATCATGATGTTGATTCAATTTCAGAGAGCTTAGGAGAGATTTTCTCTTTCATTGTGACTGAAGCTATGATCTAGGATGCATTGGAGGACTTTTGAGTGTTGTGGTGCAAGAACTGCAATAGGGGGTTGAATTTGTTCGTCCAAGTGTCCACCTTGGCTCGCTAGGATGGCTGATGAACGCAGTGGATTTACTATTATAATTACTCTAATAAGTCTTTTATTTTATTTCGCTATTCAAGATTTAATCTTGAATTTATTTGTATTTGTTGTCTGTTGACTATACCAATGAATGAATTTTTCTTTTCTTTTTTGTTTTATTTGGTTTCAATTTCACAGCGCCACATGTCGCCGTATGAGAGCTTTAGAATTAAATGTAATCAATCAAATATAATTGTTCCTAATATCTTCTATTATTAAATGTTTTTTTTTCCTTTCTTCAAATATAATAATAGAGTTTCACAGCGCCACATGTCGCCGTATGAGAGCTTTGGAATTAAATGTAATCAATCAAATATGATTGTTCATAATATCTTCTATTATTAAATGTTTTTTTTTCCTTTCTTCAAAAAATAAAATAAAGAAATAAATATGATGTTGTAGTGACACATGTCCTTCATTAAATTCTATTATTATTTTTATTGTATATCATAAAATAGTATATAATATATAATCATCAATTTTTCTATTGTCAGTTCGAACTGACAAAAGATATGTCAGTTCCTTGCCTGTAGGCCATTAGATTTAAATACTTTGACTTGGCTGCATGCACTTGTCAAAGCATCTTTTAAATCCAATGGTCCACATGTAAGGAACTGATATATTTTATATCAGTTCAAACTGATAATAGAAAGACTGAAATAATCATATATATATATATAATAATGGATTTTAATCCTCTACTGATCGATATTTTTCCTGATCTTTTTAAAGCATATGATTTGTTGTTGATAAGGTTGTTGTTGAAACCAATCACATCTTAACCACACATTCATTGCAATGCTTATGTGTCATGAGATTATATGAGGTCAGGAAAAAAATCAGATCAGTAAATGATCCAAATTCTATAATAACAGCTATTTTTTTTTTTTTTTTTTTTTTTACTTTTGATGTAGTATATATAATATAATATAATATAATAATAAATAATACAATAGCCTTTCTTCTTACTTTTTATGTGGAAGTGATATTTGAAAAAATTAGCTTTTTAATTAATTTATATAATATATCATTCTTTATCTATTAATTAATATTATATTAATGCTACACATAACCTAACCTGAATAAGTATCTAATTAAAATCTTAAAGTGAACCAAAAGTTTGGTTGATAAAAAAAATGAACCAAAAGTCTTATCATTAGACATTACTAAATCAATTAAATTCATATTTAAATTTACAATTCACTCCATTCTAGATGGATTTTACTAAAATATAATTTTGTTTTACAATAATCTATATATAAAATAAAAAATAAAAAAAATCATGACTTCATGAGTCATCTTATGTTATTAATGCCATCTCTCATTTATATTAGTAATATAGTTTTTTTTTTTTTAAATTGAATTTATAACTTTTCGGTGTCCTCAATGATTGTATTTAGTATTATTAATTGAAAGTATAACTTTTCGGTGTCCAAGATGAATAAACCAATATGATTCATTATTAAAAATTATTTAATCAAATTTAATTAGATTGATAAGTACAATGTATTGACTCTTGAATATCTTATCCAAACAATTCCTATGTATATAAATATATACATGCATGATAGTTGGATAGAGAAATAAAATGTTATCCATTCAAATCGTCGTATGTTATTTTTTAATTTTTTTTCATACAAGTTGTTAGGTGAAGGTGGTGATGTATAACTGTCCAGATCATGATTGGTTCTTTCTATTTTGTTTTTGATTTTAAAGGATTTGCATAATGCGGTGAAGAGGATGAAGACTGATAGAATGCATTGACTCTTCTTGATTCATGACAGAAGCTAAATGATTTGGTAATTCACTGAGCACATACATAAAGCAGGTGATTTTCTTATCATCGGTGATAATCAAATGCTTTATATATGTTTTGGAGGTATTTTTTTAATTATTTTTTTATGTCATATATAATATTATTAATTATTAATTATTAATTATCTGGGTTACAATTTAGGTTTGAAGGCTTTAAAATTTGCAGAGAACAAGTTGCAACCGAATCTTTCAACCTAAAAATTTGTTGTGTAGGTAAGAATGCTCTCCTCCCTTTTTTTTATATTAAATTTTTGCTTTAGTTAAATATTATTTTAATTCAACAGGTGAAAACATTTGTATATTTGTGTGTTTATGGTTGTTTCAATTTCTTATTATGTAAGTATTATCGTGATTTTGTTTCATGGTAGAGGACTTGAAAGAGATCAAGGAGTTTTATTACAAGACAAAAAAAGGAACACTGTGTCTCTTGATCAAGCTGTGACATTTTTGGAGTTAAATCAAAGACCTTCCTTCTCACTCTATTTGGAAAGGAAGATTAATGAGTTGCTTTGTCTTTTTCTTTTTCTTTTTCTTTTTCTTTTTAGAAAATGAAAATACATCTATAAGAATTCAATAAACATGTCAATCTTGTAATGGTTAGGGAGGCATCTTATAAATGAGTTGCTCTCTCTCTCTCTCTCTCTTTCTCTCTCTCTAAAGTCATGAAATAATGGTGTTGGTGGTTCAGTACTTCAGTTGGACTTTGGTGGTGTGAATGGTGGTTTTTTTTTTCTTTTTTTTTTCCTGGTATTTAATTTATGTGGTTTGTACATTATGTTTTTCGATATTATGAATCTTTAGTTTGTGTAATGCATCATTGAGTTCAATAGTATTTTTGACTATTTGGTCACTTTCATATTATGAAATAATTTCTATTGTGGGCCTAAAATATTTTACTGATAACAATAATATTTTTTAAGATAAAAAAACTCCATAAGTATGAATTTCGATTTATATTTTGTGGTGCCCACACATTCCTACTTTTGATATGGTTTGAGACAAATGTACTTCATTAAATGTTATTATTATTTTTATTAAATATAATAATAATTATATATCGTATAATAGTATCTATATAATATAGTAAAATGGAACCTCACCTTGACACGTGTCGCCGTGTGGAGGCTTTGGTATTTAATTTTTATTGATTAGTAGGTGTGAAATAGGAGGAGATTTATTATTGTTATGGTATTTAATTTTTATTGATTAGTAGGTGTGAAATAGGAGGAGATTTATTATTGTTATTTGAGTCGGTTTATTATTGTCATTTTCATCCGTTTTTGAATGTTTTAGCTACCTTGAGTCAGTTTTTGAATTTTTTTTAGCTGCTCAATTATTGTATTAATTTACGTAGTTATTATTTGAGTCAGTTTAGGAAATTTTTAACTATCCAATTCCATAACTCTCTATTTTCACGGTTATGATGGCCAAATACTGATAAGAATTATTGTTTCAAATATATATATATATATATATATATAATAATAGACTTTCACAACGTCACATGTCGCCGTTTAAGAGATTTGATATTAAATATAGTAAAATGGAACCTCACCTTGACACGTGTCGTCGTGTGGAGGCTTTGGTATTTAATTTTTATTGATTAGTAGATGTGAAATAGGAGGAGATTTATTATTATTATTTGAGTCGGTTTATTATTGTCATTTGCATCAGTTTTTTAATGTTTTAGCTACCTTGAGTCGGTTTTTGAATTTTTTTAGCTGCTCAGTTATTGTATTAATTTACATAGTTATTATTTGAGTCAGTTTAGGAAATTTTTAACTATCCAATTCCATGACTCTCTATTTTCACGGTTATGATGGCCAAATACTAATAAGAATTATTGTTTCAAATATATATATATATATATATATATATATAATAACAGACTTTCACAGCGCAACATGTCGCCGTTTAAGAGATTTGATATTAAATTCCATTATAATTTCATTTAACTCATATGCATATATTTATATATTAAGAGGTAAATTCTATGAACCAATGAGATAATAAATAAATGGAGTTGTATGAACCAAGCTAATTTATTGTATTGTTTCAATGTGGTATTTTACTTTTACTTTTGGTGCATATTTACATGCTTCATATGCTGAGTTAAATAAAAATGGTAACCTTTCGTATCCAACTAATTATTTTGTTTTAATATTTTACTTTTATCATTTTTTTTACAGATTTGCATGCTTCATATGCCGGGGAAGATTTATATAAGGGATATTATTATTTGATACAAGGAGGTGATTTCTTGATCAATTTATATGAACTTACAATTAAGAATATCATAAACCAAAACTCTAATAGTCTTTTACTTGATTAATGAAAATGTGGGCAACTCCACTACATTGACAGTGAAAATGAATGGACAAAATTAAAGTTTCATTAAATTTTGTTAACTATTAATATTAATAATATTAATAGTAATAAATTCATATTTATCTCCATGTAGATATCTATATATATCTATATTTTTGAGGGATTTTTGACATTAAATTCTATATAATAATATGTATAGTTTTATAATTATTTCAACTCTTCTTTTAAAAAATATATATATAAACAATAATAATATCGGTAGTAATCAATTCATATATCTTTTTTTTTTTTTTATTTATTTATTTTATCTCGATGCATATCATATATATATAATCGGATGCATAAAAAGAATTTGGATCCATTAATCAATAAGTTATTCAATTTATATGGGGAAGCATAGTCGTTAAAAATGCAAATGAAGACTTTTAGATTACTTAATCATCCACAATGCATGAATTTAAAGTGCAGTTACTCTTAAAATTTCAAAAACTTTGAAAAACCGTATATATTAAAAGTCACCTATCAATTATATATCCTTGCAAAGTTAATTAATAATAATGGCATAGGAGTTCAAAAGTTGGTAACCTTTAGGTCTATAAATCAAACTAAAATAACACCATTTTGACAAGTATTCACATATTTTACGAAACAATAATGCTAAACATCCCACTTAAAATCCCACATTTTTCATCCCACTACATGTGGCATGTGAGGTGTCAAATTGTGAGTGGATACATATTAATGACACCTACTCTATGTATCCACTCACAATTTAACACCTCACATGCCACATGTAGTGGGATGAAAAAGTGGGATTTTAGGTGGGATGTACTGTTTACGAAATGAGGTTCTACTTTTGATAAATTCTGTTGTTTTCATTTCACTGTTATTCTCATATATGGTAGATTCTCATTTTATTTATTTTGAAAGAGGTGATTGTGGGTTTTAATTGTTTAAATTATATTGTTTTCATTTCTCTATTGTTCCCATGTATTAAATTCTATTGTCTTCTTTAGAGCACCCATTTTTTAATCGCTGGAACTTGCTGGCTTCTACTACTTATTTTGGAATAAAGGTATATGCATTCACCTTTTGTTTATTATTAAATTAACTTGATCGATTTGATTTATATGTGAGAATATTACTCATGTACGTGCTGCAAGGCATATGGGGTGGGGATGATTAATATTGTCATATTGACCATCATAGCAATTCAATATGATTGGGAAAATGAGGTGGGATATAACTCAGTTTCTGTTCACTTATGTACACCAAAAAAAAAATTATTTATTTACATATATATGGTCCAGTTAATTTGTTATATATATATTTGATTTACAGGCTAGAAAAGCGACTAAGCGTATGGAGAAGTAGTCAGATCCCAGCCCAAATAATGAATCATTTTCATAGGATGATCAACATTGAAACGGTAAATGCTAGCCTACCCGCATTTCTACTCTCTACAATTTTAATTTTATTTGATGTACCTTTGCCTCTTTCTATCAAATTTCTTAATTGCCAATGTATGCAAATATAACCACAAATTATTTTACAGAGCTCTTTTATCCTGCTTTATGCAGTAGAATTCAGTGTGAGGTTTTTTATTTTTTCTTGAGATATGTATATATTTAAATCAATTTAAATATGAGAATAACACATAATTTTGTGTTTTTATAAACTATTATTAAATGGTCTAATATATGAATCATCTATTTCAATATTACTATATTAGTGATATTTATGGTAACGAAAAATGATTGAACTCAAGTTCCAACCATCCAAAAAATTAAGAAATTAAGGTTGCAACATTGCAGATAGACCCTATGAGTGGGAACAATGATTTATTTAAATATCTAAATTTTTGAGAAATAATATTTCTATATTTCTTGAGTTTTTGTTTGAAACCAATACCTTATTATTTTCAAACTTTAGTGGTCTACCATTTAAAGTCCATGACACATTTCCCAATGCTTTTATCCATGATATTATGTGCTTCGTTTTATCATAAACATAAAATAATGCATTATGTCATGTTAAGATACCATAGAAAATGATTTTTATTTTATTTTATTTTATTTTTTATATGTTCTTCTGCATCTTCTTCTTTAGATCAATTTGTGAAGAGAACTTCAGGAGACTAATCTTTGAAAAACATATTTAACACTTGATTGAAAACACGCTATTTACAATGCCCGCACGATAGTAAAATGGAACTCTAAAGACGACATGTGTTGTCGTGTGAGAGATTTGAAATTAAATTCTATATATTCATTTTTATTTTTCCTATTCATATCTATTATTATTAAATGGGAGCAATAATAATACAATCAATCTGAAGGTTTTACATTCTTTTCCTATTTTTTTCGTACATATATATATATATGATTATTATTAAATGTGTGCAATAATAATACAATGAATCAGAAGGTTTTACTAATAATATAGTGAATCAGAAGGTTTTATATTTCTATATTTATATCTAATCATCAATGAGATAAATGGATAATGAAAAATTGAAAAAACAATCCTATCATCAATATGAACTGAAGTAATCTATTGTATTGAAAATCATCAATGGGATAAATGGATAATGAATAATTTTTCTAAAATAAAGTTAATTTTATTTGATGAGAATAAAGTTTATATTTTGATAGTGCAAAAGAGTTGGTATGTAAACTGATTATTCATGGTTTTATTCATTTTTCTACTCTTCATTTCTTCATCTCTACTTCATAATTGTAATTATTTGAATGAAGCTTTTTTTTTATTCCTAAAATGTGAAAATAGTTTTATTAAAACCCGTGCATCGCACGGGTTCTTAGGCTAGTATAATATATAATATAATATAATAATAAATAATATACAAGCCTTTCTTCTTATTTTTGATATGGGAGTGACACGTGGTAAACATAAATGTTATTTTTAATATATTATTATTGTTAATGACTTTTAATATATTATTATTATTATTATTTTAATATATTATTACGTGGAAATCATAAATGTTATTTTTAATATATTATATTATTATTATTATTATATAATCAGTTATATAAGATGGAGAGTGGATAACAATTAATTGTTGGGGAAATATATATAAATGTATAGTTAAAAACATCAACAATTCAATGAACATTATTTGTTGGAGAATTCAACAGACATGTCAACTTCTCTAATAAACAAATAAAATCTTTTAACATTTCTCCTTAATTTGAGGATCTGTATATATCATCAATGTTGGTGCGTTTTATTTTTTCCTGCTATCTGATGACTGATGCTTTATCGAAAGGAAAAACTATATGTTCATTATATTTAAAACATGTTTGCATCAAAAATTTCACCATAAACAACACAATGTTTAACAAACAATTTTTTATAAAAAGCCCGTGCAACGCTCGGGTTGGAAAACTAGTAACTTTTAATAATATAATTTTTTTTTTCATAAACCACATATCTATAGGTAATGAAAAGGCAATCTCATAATTAATAGGATAGTGAATAAATTGATTATTATTATTATTTTTTTTTTTTTTATGTATTCCATTATTTGGTAAGATTAAAAGACAAGCCATAATTTTTTTTTTTAAATATTGTTAGTTATTTAACTATGAAAATATATATAAAACGTGTCTAATATAATTTTGTGGGGGGGCAATTTTTGTGTTTAGTCAATTTTCAATGAAGGGAAAAACCACGGGCTGTTATGTGCACCACACACGAACCTCAATCCACTAATTGTAACGGTGATTACAACCTAGGTTGACCACATCAAACCCTATACGGTTACTAATCCACCACTACTACCTGTAGGCCTTCAAAAGTAAATCTAGTCCATTGCTTGCAAACTACCAAATGGTAAATATAAGTCTTAACTCTCTAAAAGAAGATATAACACAACCTAAGGTGAATATACGAAATATTCAAGATGCTAAAATGCTAGGTTAAACATTTAAGCTTATCTAGGCATGGATGAACATGTTAGAGACATTCTTAGATATCATGTGGCTATATGGCATTCATACAACCTAGGTATATGTGCAAATCAAACCCTATAGGCGATTGCTTCACTTCTACACAAAGTGTAGCCCAATTTTCGTATCACTTTGAGTTCGTTTCTCGGGTAAAACCGGGTATTTAATATGATAAAATAAGTGTTTCAGGTATTTATGGAGCTCAGGGGGCATTGGTGTAATTTTGGAGAATCAGGGGTCAAAGTGGAAATATGAAGAATAGATTGAAAATTTTGTGATTAAAGGAGAAGTCAGGGGCCCTTATTGTAATTCGCCAGACAATGCACCACAGCGCGCCACGTCGTTTAATGAAACGGTGCGTTTCAAATTGGGCCTCAACCTGACCCGGCCCAGATCCGGCGAGCCTAACAGAAAAGATCTAGCTGTTGAGTGCACCCAAGTCCACCTTTAAGTGCACCCCGACACCTCAGCGTGACGTCATCATCTTCAACCTTAGCTGACCCAAGTGCAGACCCGTCGTGCCATACCAGACCCGACCCGACCCGACCCGACCCAACTTGGATCGCGACCCGACGTCAACCCAGCCTCGTCTAGCAGTTTTTCGGTGGTTTTCCGCCAAGATCAACGGCGTGGGTCCCCCCGGTCCATTTTCCACCACTTCCAAGCCTCCATGCAAAGTTTACCCAAACCTTAAAATCCTCCAATCTTCCATGGCAACCTAGCTCGAAAACCACCACCGCGGCAAGCAAGTGGCAGCCACGCGACAGTAATGTGCCACGGTTGAAGTGCCACAATTGTCCAACCGCGGCAGTCGGGCGACAGTAATTCTCTAAGCTTGCCGCGGTTCAAATGTCACTTCCGCCAACTGCGACAAACCCCAACCGCGGCAGTCCGTCTTTTGGTCGTTTTGAACGAAATTTCAACCCTAATTTGAGCCCATATATATACATCTCTTCATCTTATCACAAAGGGAGAGGACACACACTTGAAATCTGAAAATCACAACCCAAAAAAACCTCTCATTTCACCATCTCTTCCACACACTAACACATCTCCCATTTCCATTTACCACATCCACCATCACTCCACCTTTTAGGCAAAAGAGAGTGAAGAAGGATAGAAAGAGATGAAGATTCAAAGAAGAAGAGGAAGCTCTCCATATAGTTTTCTCTAAACTCTTTCTCTTTTATTCTTTATAATAGTCATGTACTCATTTGAGATTATTTGTTGTATTGCTATTAGTTGTAATATGAGCTAAACATTTATTGCTAGGATTTGATGAAACCCCACCCTTGAATATCTATATGTATTGACCTTTGTTTTATCCATTTTGTGCAAAGTGTGGTTTGTATGGGTATTTTAGTGTGCTTAAAGCTTTCGATTGATTGATCTCCTTTTGAATGAATTTTTGTGGTGTGTTATGTACTGACCTGAGACGCACACCACGTGTTCGATAAAATGCCCTCTATGCATGTTTAGAAAAGTAGACCTACTTAGGCTAGCGTATATGATTCGTTAGTGTGCCAATATCCTTAATGAACTCATTCATACATTCCGAGTAATCGAAAGATAGGCTTGGGTATGATTTTGGGTGTAACCTATTTTACTCGACCGAGATTGTATGTTAATATTAGGGTGCATGAGTATATGAATTGCATGAGCATATATTGGGTGAATAATTGAGTCTAGAACGGAAGTCAATATAGGGTGGGGTGTAGTCAAGTCTTAGCATATTTCTCTCCATTTTCACATTCAAGTTTATTTTCGTTTTATTTCTTTATTGCATTAGCATTAATCCTTTAATTAATTTAGTTTAATTTGCGTAATTTGAAAACCCTCCTTTTTGATTGTTTGAATAGCAAATAGGCTAATCAATTTCGGTAATTGATCACTCGATCCCTGTGGGAACGAACTATACTTACTATTGTGCTACTCTCCGACCTCGTCCTATTGCGAGTGTCACTAAAGAGGACTAGCCAATAGGCAATAGCTATCACAAACAACTCACAAAACACAATAAAAACTATCTTGAAACTAGTCAAGTCATAAAGATGCAATCTTGAGACTAGTCAAGTAATAAAAATGCTATCTTGAAGAGAAAGAACATGTGAAGTGATGCAAATAATGTTCTAACTACAAGTCATGTGAGTAAAGAAGAAAATCCATGAGAAATCATACCTAGAACATGCTAGATGATGTGTGAAGATGATGGGTTTTGGATTTGGATGAGTAAAGATGGAATCTTAGGATTCTCTCTCATGAAAATATTTTTCTCTCTCAAAAGTATATTTTTCTGGCTATCAAAATACGGCGAAGTCGAGAAGAATATATATATGTATTAGGTTTTTAAAACGAAACTACACCGATTACATATATATATACAGAAATTCTATTATCAGTTCGAACTGACAAAAGTTATATCAGTTCCTTGCATGTGGGCCACTGGATTTAAATACTTTGATTTGGCTGTATGCACTTGTCAGTCAAAGTATTTAAATCCAGTGGCCTACATACAAGGAACTGATATAACTTTTGTCAGTTCGAACTGATAATAGAAAGACTGTATATATATATATATATATATTTTAACAAGCAAAACGCACAGCTTTTGCATTTGGGAGAAAAATAAAAAAATAAAAGTAATCTTGTGAGGTGAGCTCACGTGAGAGAAAATCAAGTGGTCCAATAACTTATCACATAAAATCAACTCATGGAACAAGTCAACATAACAAAAATGAGATCACATGCAACCAAAGCACTAAAAAAAATAGCCTTGAAAAATCAAAAACAAAATGAAATCAGGTGTGTGGCGAGAGTGTGGTCAAGACCTGGCACGGTTCCGGTTGGAACCGTCGAAACCGATCGGAACTGAAACCGAAAAAACTGGAACCGGAACTGGAACTGGAACTGGAAAAATTGAAATCGGAATCGGAACCGGATTTCTGGTTCCAGTTCAAGAACCAGAACCAGAACCTGAACCTAAACCGGAGTAAGCCGGTTCCGGTTCTGGTTCTATGGTTCGGTCGAACCGCCGGTTCCAATCCGATTCGAACCGGCGGTTCCGATTAGGTTCGACGAATTAAAAAATAAATTTTTTTTTTTTTTGTTGGGCTGCCGTTGGAGCCCAACGGTCGGCTGACGTCAGCAGACCGTTTGGATAAATACTGCCCCCCCCGGAACCGGAACCGGAACCGGAACTGGAACTGGAACTGGAAAAATTGAAATCGGAATCGGAACCGGAACCGGATTTCTGGTTCCAGTTCAAGAACCTGAACCTGAACCTGAACCTGAACCTGAACCTAAACCGGAGTAAGCCGGTTCCGGTTCTGGTTCTATGGTTCGGTCGAACCGCCGGTTCCAATCCGATTCGAACCGGCGGTTCCGATTAGGTTCGACGAATTAAAAAATAAATTTTTTTTTTTTTTTGTTGGGCTGCCGTTGGAGCCCAACGGTCGGCTGACGTCAGCAGACCATTTGGATAAATACCGCCCCCCCCCCCCCCCCCCCCCCCCCCCCCCCCCCCCCCCCCCTTTCATTTTTCCTCACACCAATTTCTTCTCAATTCTCTCTAATTTCTCTCCAACACTCTCAACTCTCAAGTGATAAGTCTCTCAATCTCCAAGTTTCCAAGGTTTTTAATATTTATTTCATTTTTTAATTATTTTATTTGAAATTAATTTTATTTCCAATTTGTAATTTATTTTATTTGCAATTTATTTTTTTCCCAATATATTTTATTTTCAATTTATTTTATATCCAATTTATTTTATTTGCAATTTATTTTATTTCCAAATTCCAATATATTTTATTTTCAATTAATTTTATATCCAATTTATTTTATTTGCAATTTATTTTATTTTCAATTAATTTTATTTGCAATTAATTTTATTTGCAATTTATCTTATTTCCAATTTATTTAATTTCCAATTAGTCAATTATTCTTCTAAGTTCTAAGTTTCCAATTCTCTCCCAAATTTATTTTTAAATGGCAAGTGGAAGTGGAAATGTAAGTGGAAGGGGTTACGGCCGTGACGGTCCAGTCGATCCTAGGCGTTCGATTTCGATGAAAGGTAAGGGTACTGTGATCAATAATCTCGATCATAACAACCCCACCTATTATGAATATCTGCAACGTCGGACCTATGCTGAAGACCTAGGCCTAAATATTCCTAATCCCCCTCTTATAATTTCTGAACCCGATCCCAATGATACCACCCCCAATTTTACAAGTCAGTCAGAAAATATGCCTGATATTGATATACCTCCGGATTTTGGTTTTGATACACCGGAAGTGGATCTAGAAAGGGAGGAAGATCTGATACACAAGCATAGCAAATCTGATCTCTTCGTCAAACATATGAAGAAAATTAGGAATGGATATGGAAGCATTACAGTAGCTTGCAATTACTGCAACAAAGTATATAAATGGAGCAGATCCGGAGGATATGGCACTTATTGGAAGCATATTGAAGCCAAACATCCAGACGCAGTGACCAGAATGAGGTCACAAACACAAATTCCCAGGTACGCTACTCCTAACCAACAATTATTTCGTTATAATGATGAACAAAATAGAGAAGAATTAACTAGGATGGTAGCAGTAGAACATTTATCATTCAGTTTTGGTGAGAGGGTTGGCTTTATTAACTATTGTTGACGAGCATTAAACCCTGCTGCATGCCGTGTCCCTAGATCCACGCTCACACAAACACTTGAAAATATTTATGTGAGAGACAAAAAAAAGTTAGAAAAATATTTTGAAAAATATAATGGTCGTGTTACCGTATGTGCCGACATATGGACTGACCATTGGCAAACGCATTCATACTTAGGTGTCACTTGCCATTTTATGGATAACGCATGGACAATCCAAAAAAGAATTCTTGCTTTTAGAGTTTTTGATGATTCACACAATGCTCAAAATATTTTTAGACAGCTTAGAATTATTTTTTTCAGAGTATAATATTGAAAACAAAATTTTTGCAATTGATTTTGATAATGCTTCTGCCAATACCGCTGCTATTCCACTTTTAATTGATTTATGCAAACCCTTTCTTGGTGGTACATTTTTTCATCAAAGATGTGCATGCCATGTTTTAAATATATGTGTTCAAAAAGGATTAGAAACTCTTCAATGTTTTATTGAACCTATTAAAAAAGCCCTAATTATTTTTATGGAGAAATCCTTCTACAATAAAAGCATGGGCAAGATATTGTAAACAAAATGGTAGACGTGCCATTAAATTTGCTCGTGATTTTCCAACACGTTGGAATTCTACTTATAAATTGCTTGCTCAAAGTTATGAGTATAAGGATTTATTAGTTTCTTTTATTCAATTTCATATTCCTAACATTCAACTTTTTGAAGCTCATTGGATGCTTGTTACAATGTTTTCAATTTGTTAAAAGTTTTTCATAATGCTACACAAAATTTATCTAAAATTTATTTTCCTATAACACATTTATTTGTTATTGAGAGTATTAATATTGCTGGTGCATTTTTTTATTGTGAATCTGACCAAGCAATAAAGGAAGCCGTTAGTGCTATGAAGCAAAAATGGTTAAATTATTATATGGATTTTCCAAATATTTATTTGATTGCTATGGTTTTTGATCCACGACACAAATTACAATCTTTGTCTTATTATCTAGACGGTTATTATGGCAAAGAAGGTTTAAATATTGAATATGATGTTGAAGCATGTTGTGGTAGAGTTAAGAAATTATTGTATGATTTATATGATGAATATGTTACATTTTATGGATCCGGTACTTCGAACGTAGATGATACAGTGTTATACGAACAAAAACTGCATCTCAGCCTCCATCATCTTCCTCTGGATTTATGAATTTAGGGTATAGTATGTTCTAAAAAAAAAACAAAAAACCAAGATGTTCTTCATCAAGCTCCGATTCGCATGCCGAACTTGAATCTTATCTAGCTTCTTCTTGTGAGTTTCTTGAAGAATTTGAGCTCTTAAAATATTGGAATGACGCTACAAAGTACTATCCAATTATGGCTATGATAGCCAAAAATAATTTTTCAACACCGGTTTCTACTGTGGCGGTGGAACAAGAGTTCAGCGCCGGGGGGAATATCTTGGATGAAAAACGTTCGTGCTTGACTTCAAAAGCACTACAGATACAGGTTTGTGTTGACAACTGGACGAAAGCAGAATATAGACAATAAGAAATCCAACAAGAACCAACATACGATTTCTTTAAAGACGACGAACCCGAAGCGGGCGAAGGCTCTGGAGCAAGCTGAGCAGCGGAACCGTAAATCTGTAAATCTGTAATAAAAGGTATGAGAACTACGTGGCCTTTGATTCCTCTAAACCCCCCCTAAGAGGATACGTAGGCAACTTAATTGTGGTAAAAATTAAGTGCAAGGCTAATAACTTTACATTTTTTTTTTAGTTTTATTTTATTTTAATTTAATTTTGTAATTTATCATTTATTTATTTTATGTTATTTTTGAAATTTGGGTGACTCAATTTCCAAATACCCAATGAAATGTAAATTGTAATTTTGTTTACTTTTATTTTAATTTAATTTTGTAATTTGTCATTTGTTTATTTTATTTTATTTTCGGTTGGATACTCGGATGACGATGATCTAACTTCCAACATCCAATGAACTTATGAACCCAATGAATTTTATTTTGTAATTTGTCATTTATATATTTTATTTTATTCAATTACAATCTACAACTTATAAGTTACATGTTAGAACTTAGAAAGATTTTTTTTGTCTGTTGAAAAAAAAAAAAAAAAAAAAACCCGGTTCAAAACCGCCGGTTCCTGTAGAACCGGAACCGGAACCGCCGTTCCACTAAACCTTGGAACCGGAACCGGAACCGCCGGTTCCGAACCAGAATCGGAACCGGAACCGGAACCACGCCGTGTGAGGCAAATGGGGGCTGAGAGACATTTTCGGCGTGAGTGTGGCGCGCCCTTCACGGCAGTCAGTCTCTTGGTGTGGCTTTCATGCCATGCCAAGCTGACTTCCGTTTCACGCGTTCTTCAGTCCAGTTTTGACATCAAAATTTAGAATTTGATTCCATTTTCAAAATATAGACCCGGACTCAATCATAAACACGGAAAATTATATAACATTCCACTCGAAGCTCGAAATTGAATTTTGGTTTCCGATAAAAATACGGAATGTCCCAAATGTCTCGGAAATCATGTGAAACATATAGACAAGTCTCCGAATCGCTCGGAACTCATCTAGGGACCAATCCACACATGGTTGGACTCGTAAAAATATGAAAAATCTCAAAAATATATTTATTTGAAATACAATGAGATTTTACCAACCACAACCTACCATTCCTCGTCATAGTGGGAGGGTTAGTACACAACCCGAGAGATACATTGGTTTGGGAGAATCAGTGGAGAATCTCTCGGACGATGAAGATCCCTACACATATAAGGAAGCAATGGAGTATGTTGATTGTCACCATTGGCAAAAGGCAATGCAATCTAAAATTGAATCTATGTTCAATAACAAAGTCTGGTCCCTTGTAGACTTGCCTAAAGGGATAAAACCCATTGGGTACAAGTGGGTATACAAGAGGAAAAGAGGTATGGATGGAAAGGTGGAAACCTTTAAAGCTAGATTGGTAGCTAAAGGTTACACACAGAAAGAAGGTATCGATTACGAGGAAACCTTCTCTCCTGTGGCCATGCTTAAATCCATTTGGATACTCTTATCCATTGCAGCATCTCTAGAATTAGAGATTTGGCAAATGGACGTCAAGACAGCTTTCCTTAATGGAGGTCTTGACGAAAGCATCTATATGATACAACCAGAAGGATTCATT
The DNA here is from genome assembly GCA_008009225.1 of Acer yangbiense. Taxonomy (NCBI): domain Eukaryota; kingdom Viridiplantae; phylum Streptophyta; class Magnoliopsida; order Sapindales; family Sapindaceae; genus Acer; species Acer yangbiense. The sequence goes on along the minus strand of CM017766.1, from coordinate 30,918,869 downwards.
GAAAAAGGCCAAGAAGAAAGGGTATGCAAGTTGCAAAAATCCATATATGGATTAAAGCAAGCATCCAGATCCTGGAACATAAGGTTCGATCAAGCAGTGAAATGTTTTGGATTTATTCAAAACCTTGACGAACCCTGTGTATACAAAAGGATTAAAGGCGACAAATTGGTTTTCCTAGTTCTTTAAGTTGATGATATACTACTCATCGGAAATGATATAGGTGTATTGACTTCAATGAAAGAATGGTTAGCAAAACAATTTGATATGAAGGACTTAGGAGAAGCAAGTTATATTCTTGGTATCCAAGTAATAAGGGATAGAAAGAATAGAACGATTGCATTATCCCAAGCTTCATATATAGATAAAATCTTGTCTAGGTTTTCCATTTAAGATTCCAAGAAAGGTATGTTACATTTTAGATATGGAATCAAACTTTCTAAGGAACAAGTTTCTAAGAATGAACATGAAGAGCAATTCATGAGTAGAGTTCCATATGCCTCGGCAGTTGGAAGTCTCGTGTATGCAATGCTTTGTACTAGACCAGATATTTGTTTTGCTGTTGGCATAGTTAGTAGGTTTCAATCGAGACCTGGTCCTGATCACTGGATGGCAGTCAAGCATATTTTCAAGTATCTCAAGAGAACGAGAGATAATATGCTTATATACTCATGAGGGGATTTGATTCCTATTGGGTATACAGATTTTGATTTCCAGTCGGATTTTGACTCTAGAAAATCCACATCAGGATCCATGTTTACTCTTGGAAGAGGAGCAGTCATATATAAGAGTATTAAGCAATCTTGTATTGCTGATACCATCATGGAAGCTGAGTATGTTGCTGCATGCGAAACTGCCAAAGAGGCTATTTTGCTCCGCCAATTCTTGATTGACTTGAAAGTGGTTCCCAATGCGAATAAGCAGATCACTATCTATTGTGACAACAATGGAGCAGTGGCTAATTTGAGAGAACCAAGAAGTCATAAGAGAGGAAAACACATTGAGAGGAAGTATCATCTTTTAAGGGAAATTGTGCATAAGGGTGACGTGATGATTACCAAAATCGCGTCAGTAGAAAATCTAGGGATCCCTTCACAAAGGCTCTACCTCAGAAGAGTTTTGATGGGCAGCTAGAAAACATGGGAATGAGAGATATGACATATTTGCTATAGCGCAAGTGGGAGATTGTTAGGATTATGCTCAATAGCAAGAGTATAATATTGTTGACGGTGAAATTTGGATTGCCACGCACTCAACAGTTATATTAATTCAGTTTAAAACGAGAAAATCAAGAATGCATGCAAGAGACAGTTTTTATGTGGAAAACCCTTGAATGGGAAAAAACCACGGCGCCCCAGAGGGCAGAAAGATAATACTCGATTCTATTGCTTTGTTACACACTCAAATCTCTCATACAATTGCTCTTTTCTCTCTAGGTTTTCGAACCCCTTCCTCATGGGATAGATGGTTCTATTTATATCTGTTAATTAGGGTTTCCCCTTGTTTTTAGCCGTGTTGGTGGTAGGATTCCCCCTTTGATTCGTACTAGGATTCTCATGTTGTCACGGATCCGGATATGCTATATCTCTTTTCCTTTTTATGATTCCTTGTTGCCATGGGTCTTCTAGAGGTTAGGGTTTTATTTCTATGTTTCTGCCAAGTCGCTTTGGGCCCAGTATGCTGATGCAGCGAGCACCTTCACTCTTGGGTATTATCCTTCGGCGACCACGTTTCTACCTTTGGCGAGTATATATCTAGCTCTGGCGACCACATCTTTGACTATTGATTTAAGACGTTGATATTCTGACTGGCCACATTTTCTCCCTTGACCCGGTCAACGAGTGACGTGGCAACCTTTTCTTCATCATTTATTGACTCCTTTGGTGACGTGTCTGCTTGGCGAATTTATGCATACAACAATACCCTCATAAATACTTCGAGCTGGGCGAATGACTTGCTCTTTTTACTTCGTTTGCCTCTGCGAGCAGTATTTATATCTATGCCTTTAAGATTTCGGCGCCTTTTGTAATTAACTCCCTCTTTCTTCTTTTCACCACGCGTTGCATTGATTGGTTGATTCTTCCGGTGTAAGCTTTTAATTTTAACCACACAACTTTCAGCGCTTCCACTTACTTGACAAGTGAAGGGACATTCTGACTGCTTGGTGATCCCCGAGATGCCACCTGTCCAATATTTGGTGGTAACTGTTGCGGCTGGTTACTGTGGCCGTCACTCACATTAATTGCATATCTCTTATTTGATTTTCTCTCCCCTGTTTTTTTTATTCTTTTTGAATTTCAAAGTTCCCTTTTTTTAAGGCCCGGTCGCTTCTTCTTCCCCACTTTGCTCTCTCCATTTATTTTTCTATTTTCTCCTTCTCTCAAAACAGAGTTCCTTCATCTCCTTCAGAAATTTCTGCCATGAATTTCTTCCATTTCATTTCCCTGTCGGACGGCTTGCCTCGAAATCGATCGTGCTTACAACTCGACGTTCCCAATCTTCTTGCTCATCCTTCGAACCTATGGTTTTTCTGGTGAGTTTTCATCGAACCCTCCTTGCGTTCTGCTCTTTTTAATCAGATGATGCAAGCTATAGAGCTTGGTGATAAATGTACTACGGACAAAATTGAATCTTTGATTCGCAATTTTCGTCCAGATTCTCCGGTTCCACTTTCTGTTTTCGTTCCATCTTCTGAAGATAATTTTATCCCTAATATTTCTCCTTTGTCCTCCATTAGTGATTCTCCAGCGATACCGAGGTCTTCTAAACCAAATGGCAACAAACGACACGCCTCTAGGGCTTTTCGTGAGTCCCTACTGGATGTGCAGACGACTATTGATTCTGACGTTGAAGCCCATCAACGAGATAGGCTGCATTTTTCGTTAGATTGTCCATGCTCTTTCAATACGAAAGTTAATGTGGTTAGCGAGGGCGAGCTCCTCAAGTACAAGAGTCACTTCGATATTCCAGACTCGGTGATCTTGATGCTACCTGGTGATCGAGCCGTCTGGAATCCCCCCGAGAATGCGGTTGCTATTTATGGCGCCATGCTCAGCTGTGGGGTAACCCTTCCCCTTCAGCCTTTCATTGCCAGGTTCCTCGTGGAGGCCCGAATTGCGCCGGCACAACTCGCCCCAAATAGTTATAGGATATTGATGTGCCTGTGCCTAATGTGGAAGTTGAAAGGTTATAGGCCCCCTACACCTTGCGAGATCTACCATTTTTACACGCTAAGACAGACGGGCAATGGCGGCACGTATTTCCTTCTCTCTTCACCTGTAGAGAGCTGAATCCCTAAGGGCGCGGTGAACCCTGGTCAGGTGGAGATCTCAGGTGACGAGAAGAAGAAGGGTTTTACATGGGGCTTTCCCACTTCAAACAAGAGGTGGAAAAACAGTTGGTTTTTTGCTGGTGGCGAGTGGGGCCGAGATGTGCCAGCCAGCAGTCGCCGTAATCTTTCGGCGAAGAAAGTTCCCAGGCACTTCACATCTCCTGAAGCCTGGTCGAAAGCCGTCCCCGTTTTGCTAGATGGGGAGATCTCTCACCTTGCCGCGGCGGCCGTCCTTCCTTTAGACTCGAGGGATAGGTCTTTCCTCTTGGATGAGGAAAAAATGATCGCTCAACGGATTTTCCCACGCTTACCTCCTAGGCTACCTCGTTGTAAGTTTGTCCGTTCTTTTTTCCTTTTGTATTACTGCTTCTTTTTATTCTGCTAGTGATACTTGGTCTATTTTTCTTGTAGTGAGTGACTTTGACATAGTTTGTGATCTACAAGCCTGGGCAGTAAAGAATTCCGAGGCTGCCAGTAAAAGACATGCTGCTGGTTTGGCCAAGGAAGGAGTTGCTAGCCCGGATGGTGGCGATCCCTCCGATGGTGAGGAAGCTGGTGATATTTCTGAGGGTGGGGTCGAATCGGGACAACCCCCTGTGTATACAGAGGCTGCTGTGAACATTTCTACTGCGACTACTGCTACTACGACCACTCCTGCAGCTACCTCCAACCGTAAGGGAAAAGAGAAAGTTGGAGTTTTAGGGTCAGTCAGTGATACTCCTATTTTTGACGCGGATGTCCCTGAAACTCCCCTTGATCCTGCGAATGATCTAACCCCGAGGACTGGTAGAGGCAAACACCCGGCTGAGGGCACCCCTGATCATACTGCTCGACCTTTGAAGCGGGCATCAAGAGTTGTACAGTATGTTGTTTCTTCGGACGAGGAGGGTGCTGATGAACCTGTATTCACCGAAACTCCTTCTACTCAAACACATGTTCCTGAGGCTCCTGCTGGTGGGGTGAGTGCGGTGGTGTCCTCACCTTCTGAAGGAGTTAATAGGTCGAATGTTCCTACTTCCTCCCCGACTGGTGCAGCTTTTCCTCCGGCGGCTGTGGGTGAGCCGAACGTATCTTCTGCTAATCAACCTAGGCCATCTGGTCAGCCAGGGCCAGCTGATAAACCGAAGCCATCAAAGTAAACCGGGGCTTCTGCGTCAGGTTCGGGTATTGCCCGTGAAGTTCCTCCCATGGATCCAACCAAAGTTGGTGAGGGAGAAGGGTCTGTTTCCCTTTCAGACTTCACGGCTGCGGAGATTTGCTCACATATAATGAACAACAACATTTATGTTGGTGAGGGTTGGGAGCACGTGAAGAGCAGGTCTTGTAACAAGAAAATGGAATTTTTCTTTAATTGCCACTCCCTGGTGAGTCTCTTGCGGTATTCATGTTGTATTTTTCGTTCGCATGTTTCCTGACTTGACTGTTTTTCCTTTCAGATGATGTCTGAATTGACTGACACCTATAGGCGAGGGAATTTCCTTTCGAGGGATGTGAAACGCCTGCGGGAACAAACTTCTATTTTGGTAGCTGAGAAACTCTCTGCTGAGGAAGTCCATACTCAGTAACTTGCTCAGTTGAGGGAATCTGCAGATGGTTATTTTTCAGCTCAACTGGTCGCTGAAGATAAATTGGCTACTGCTGAGGAAGAGATTCGTTCGCTGCGAGAGCAACTCTCCGCTAATCAAGAATCACTCGCAGCACGTTTTGAGGCTGAGCGACTAGCTGAGGAGGCAAAAGAGAGAGCTGAGCATAAGGCTTTGGACCTACGCAACCAGTTGTCCTCGCATGAAGTTATCTTGAATGATCTCAAGGCCGTGCTGGAGGTTGAAGCAGTTGATCGTTTCAAGAGATCCCCTGCCTATGATGCGCTTTTACTGCGTGAATTTGAATGGGGCATGAGGCAGTCGAAGAAGTTCTTCGCCATGAAGGACCATTCGAATGAAAAGGCTTTAAATCGTTTTGACAGGTGTCTTAAACAGCATATGGCCAGCGGAGTGGGTTTGATTAAAGATCAGATAAAACGATGGAAAGCCCCACTGCCGTTATAACAGGACTGAGCCTCATCCTATGCATTTAGAAATTCCCAGTAGACGTGTTTTCAACACTTACTACTCCGGCTAGAAGGGCAGCTTTTCTGGTTCTGGTGCTGAACCTAATTTAGGTCCTGTTGCCGGTAGAGATTATGGACCTTTTATGCCGGATGGGGATGAAGAGATTACCTGGCCTTCTGAAGAGGAGATCGAAGATGAGGAAGACAGCGAGGGACCTCCTGCAGCTAGTTGAGATTAGGTCTTCAATTGTAAATATTTATATCTTTCTTGAACCTTCGAGTGTAAATGACTTTTTGATTCTATAAATTATTTTACAACTCCTCTAGCTCTATTTTTGTTCAGCTGCCTTTGCTGAGTTTTCGGCTTACTTAGTGTTTCACCAAGTTTTTAGCATATTTTACAGCTTTATTCAGCTGCCATTGCTGAGTTTTCGGCTTACTTAGTGTTTCACCAAGTTTTTAGCATATTTTACAGCTTTATTCAGCTGCCATTGCTGAGTTTCGGCATACTCAGTGTTTGTCAGGACGTATCCGACCATACACTAAGTTTTTAACATGTTATTTAGTCAGCTGCCATTGCTGAGTTTTAGCATATTATTGGGACGTCTCCCTCATGCTTTTTGCTTGTCTTTTTAGGGATTTTACTTTTCCCGTAATGGCGATTGCCAATTTCTATAACTTGGGATTTTATTTTTCTCGCCAGTTTGCTGCGAGTACGAGATTCATCTGTACGCGATGGTAGTGATGCATGACGGCGAATGCCCTTTGTGACTGGCGAGTCAAATCACGAATCTTCAGTAATAAATTACTCTTTATTGAATACTTCCTGCAACTCGTTAACATAGTCACAGATAAAACTGCTAAAATGAAAACTGTCTAAGAATAAAAAGATTGAAATAAATCCTAAAAGTAATGAAAAAATCAAGGGTAATATATCTTCAAGTACTGCGCATTGCATGGACGAGGTAGTTCGCCTAAACCCTCTCGAGTAATGCGATATGCCCCGTGACCAGCTATGCCTGTAATTTGATAAGGCCCTTCCCATTTGTCTGCGAGTGACCCTGTAGCTTTGTCTCTTGTTCCTGGGTTCACCCTTTTCAGCACTAAGTCGCCAAGCAAGAACCTTCTTTCACGCACATGTGAGTTGTAGTATCTGGCTACCCTTTGTTGGTATGCAGTATTCCTTATTTGTGCGCGCTCTCTTCTTTCTTCTAACTCATCCAGACCGCATTTTAGCATATTAATGTTGAGTTCTGGTTGAAAGAGCTGTACCCTTGGTGAAGAGAATGCTGTTTCCACAGGAATGACAGCTTCAGCCCCATATGTCATGGAATATGGGGTCTCACCTGTTGAACCCCTTTTTATGGTTCGATATGCCCAGAGTACCTTACCTTTGTCAAACAATGATGCACGAATCTCTTAAAAGCCGGCTTCTTGAATGAATTGTGGTTGAGACATCCTTCGTCTTCTTAATTCTTTAATACGAACCACTAAACATTACAAGAGAAACACATTTTGATATGGAATTTATGCCAACACAAACTATAAACCTTACAATGGAAATTAATTAATTTATTAGTTAATCATTTAATTGAGAATCAAAATCTTTTTCTGATCAGGAAATATGTTTCTTAGTAGTATACTATTGTGGTAGTATAATAAATATAAAAGACTTTATTTGGTAAGTAGATAAATAAGAGATTTATTTATCTAGTCAAATTAGGAAGTCATTGATATAGTCACAAATACATTAAATAGTTGGATTAGGGTTTGGAATTCTAAGGAAATCTAGCTAGAGTTAGGATTTAGGTCAAAACGCAAAAATCCGATTTGGTAGAGGAATTCGGTCACCCTAATTATGATATGCAAGTTGAATTCTAAGATGTATATATTATATATGCAAGTTTAATTCGGGCAGCTATATATATAATATATGCAAGTTGAATTCACGTGCAAGATATATATAGCAATATATGCAAATTGATTTCATGCAGAGATATATATAAATAATATATTGTGCAAGTAAATAAGCACTATATATATATTATATATTATGCAAGGATATCGAAAGATAAATATATATAATATATTGTGCAAGTAAACAGCACAAGAGATATATATAATATATATTGTGCAAGAATATTGCAATATATATAGATCATATATTCGGCAACCCTAATAATTTTTTTTTTTTTGAACTAGAGATTTATTTTTCTATTGTTTGAAAAATAAAAGCTATCTCTTAAGACTAAGTGTGATTTCAGCCAAGAGAGAAAAGTAGGAAGAATTGTTCTTATTTCGATAGTGCACTAGTAGCTTATACATCAATAGGCTTTGTGCACAATTTCGAATATGGTTCACACGAGTTTTGATCATTAGATTGAGAATTCAAAAGTGACCGGAACATTCTTCATTGTCACTTGGAAGTTTTGTGACTAAAGAAAAAGAAAAGATTTTGTTATCCATCCTCAGGTACACAATTCAAATAGAAAAGGAGACCACGCTCCTAGGTGAATCACTTTCGTGATTGGATTGGAGGATCTTGCGGATTACCATCGACGCAAGTCAATCGGATCACGCGACAAAAGGTATTCTACTTTTTAGTATATATATATGTTTAATTAATTTAAGGGTTAAGGTTCATAATATGGAAAAATTTTAAACTATACTAAACTCGATTTCAGTCTCGCTTCCGCTGCGTGCAATCGTATTTTTCCGTACAATTGGTATCAGAGCCTGGTTGTACCCTTTGATTAATTAACTTATATATACGTGAATCTATTTCTTTTTATTGTGATTATGCATGTTTTAGGAAGAGATGGCACTCTAGGTATTCTCATATATAATTACATTGGAATGTATGGATTTATATATGTTATATATTTTGTTATAAAGTGAATTGTTGTTGCTCGATTTTGGTCCTAGAATTTCAATGTATTTTTGTTTCGGAATTGTAACAAGAAGGGTGGCCTATTATCGTCACAAGTTCCTTCTTGATAGTTGCTTAAATTTTTTTTATTGTAATTAAATAGTGCAGTTTTTTATGTATTAAAATATACTGCAGTATTTTTTATTTTATTAGTGCAGTTTTTTATTGTATTAAAATACTGCAGTGATTAAAAATAAATAAATAAATAAATAAAATTCTACGGTATTTTTATTGTTAAAAATATTTTGTAATACATTCAAGTATCGAAGATTTGAAGATTTGAAGAATGGAAGAAACCGGAACCTAGAACGAGCACCATGCGCAACCTTGGAGTGGATTGGGCTGCGCATGGCAAGCCCATATAATGGTGGGCTGCGCACGGCAGCCCTTTGTGGGGTTGTGGGGTGTGCACGCCTATAGGAGGCAGTCGAGGGATGCGCGGGTGGACGATGGCCACTTGAAGATTTGTTCGTCAAGAAGGAAGATCTTGTATTCCTAACAATTGTAATTTACTTGCTTTCTAGGATGGACCAAAATTGTGGCTATTTATTTTGTGTAAATATTACAATATTTGTTATTGTTTGATGACATGTCATATAGAATAGGAGTGCCACTCATATATCTCTTTTGGTATGAACATGCATTGAATGATTTAGGTATCTAAATTGGCATCTAGATAACTTGGTAAATCATTCTACGGGATTTAATCACACGCCTTAAATAATTGAGTGGGAGAAGGTGTTTTGCAACACCTATGGCTTCCAAGGTTAGTTGAGCTTTATTATTTATTGGTAATCCCCCCAAGGGGCGTCCATGAATGGAATTTAGCAACATACTTCCTTACAAGGATAGACTAGACAATTGACTCAAACGAGATCTACTCCCCAAGGAGGGATTTTCGTGAGAGAAAATATTGAGGGTTGATATCTTGGTAACACACTCAATGTGATTTTATTGATATCCTCCCAAGAGTTCTTGTCAATAAAATCACAAGGCTAAAATTGAAAACGCTGGTTGTTATGTTAACAATTAGGTGGGACCTAGTCCAACTAGTAAATGATACATACTCCTAAAGGAAGCGTAACATTTATGGGTGTTGGATCACCGTTGAATTTTTATGTTTGAGTTATTTATTTAAATCAAGATAAATATTCAAAAGTGCTTTACCATGATTATTTACTCATATATATTTTTGTTTTATTCAGAAATCATGACCCAATCACTTATGAATATCCTGAAAGATAACACTTTAACTGGAGATAATTATGTCAGATGGAAAAGGAAAATTGGGTTGTTGCTGCAAAGTGAAAAACATAATGTAAGGATTCCCGTTGTTTTTAATTGGCTTATTTCGTGATCAAACCATATGTGGGGGTTCTTTGTAAGGGTAGCCTAAGTATCGGTCTTAATGTTCGAAGCCCTTTGAAGACCTCGTGTTGATAAGCACCGAAGGTAAATTTCTATGTGCTTACCTTTCTTTGAAGAGATTTAGAAGCACACACACACTTTGCATTCTTACATTTGTGTGCATTCTCTTCATATGTCACATTACACACTAGCTCTTTGATTGTTATATCTTGTTGTGTATTTATGTGTCTTGTAATTCGTTTCCCGATAGTGTTCGGAAACGTCCGCGCATGCACTAGAATGTGCTTGGTTTTGCGCGAAGACCGCCCACGGAGAATGCCCTTGGCTTCTCCTTGGTTTTCACCTCTGTTGGTGATTGGCGGTTATGATCGGCGGCCTGGCCGCCGAATGGAACCGCCGTTTGCTTCTAGGAGCAATTCTACGGTCACGACCGCCGTTCGAAACCGCCGTTCATACCTGATCGATTTCGATCTCTCGGGTCTGATTCGGCGGTTAGGATCGGCGGTCATGAAACCGCCGAATGAACCGCCGTTTATGCTCTGTTCTTCACGAGCTCATTTCGGCGGTCATGATCGGCGGCCTGGCCGCCTATTGAAACCGCCGAACGGTGCGTTTCAAGGGCAAACTTGTCTTTTCACTTGCCCTTTTCTTGATGTCTATAAATATCACACTTTCTCATTTTCAGATTTAATGTTCTTTAACTCTAAGAACCCTAAACTTAAAAGAGAGACATTTGAGAGAAAATCAAATCAAGAACACCTTTTTAACACTCAAAAACCATTCTCATATGCATCAAAATATCATCTAGCATTTTCTAGCTTAGTTAGGATGCTTGCTTGCATGGGTTTTGGTCAACACATATTCTTTGGTAAGTTCTTCACTATTATCATACATAATTAGTGTTTTATTTATCATTGACATCTCTTATATTATTTGTATGCTCTTGAATATATTCTAGATACAAATTAGAGATTGTTGTGTTGACATGATTGAGTGTTGTATTTTTTATAGCTATCTAGGTTTTGTTAATCTATGTTTAGCTAAGCTATTTGACATGTCATCTAGCTTTTAATATCTAGGATTGAATTAATTGCATATTCACTATCCTAGATAAGCATATAGAGTAACCTAGCTCTTAATTGCATTTTGGATATTTTATATATTCACATAGGTTGTATATTCTCTTCATAGAGAAAGTAAGTCTTGTGTGTAGCATCCGGGATTAGGTTGCTTAGAACGCAAGCAAATTGGACTAGGTTCACTCATACCGGGATTAGGTAGGTGTGTGATTACTTCCGGGATTAGGTTGTAATCGTTTGCACATTTAGTGGATTCGAGGTTCGAGTGTGGCTTACTTACATAGCCCGTGGTTTTTCCCGTGAGGGTTTCCACGTAAAAACCAAGTGTTGTTTTAATTTCCGCACCATATTACAATTGCTTGGTTATATTATCTTGAGGGCATTTTCGTAATTTTGACTAACACGAAAAATTGGGTAAAAAGCGTAAAATCTATTCACCCCCCCTCTAGATAGCTTTATACACACCGTGCTATTATTTGTTTCACATAAGTTTGTTATGACTACTCCTAAACCACCTGCTCCTAATAATGAATCTAATATAATGCAAAGAGATGAGTATGAGCAGTGGAAGACTTCAGATGATATGGCCAAATGTTAAATTATGGCTACTATCTTTGACGTGTTGCAATAGCAGCCTGAAGGAATGGAGTCTGCTGCTGATATAATGATGTCTCTAGAGGAGATGTTTGCTATGAGGTCCAGGACGACTAGGAGAGAGGCAGTGACTGCTTTTATGAATCTTAGGATGAAACCTGGACAGGCTGTGAAGGATCACATGATGAAAGTCATAGCACATCTCAACATTGCTGAACTAAATGGCGTTGAGATAGATGGTGAGACAAAAATTGACATAGTTGTCAACTCACTGTCAGATTCCTTTGATCAATTCAAATTGGACTACACTTTGAACAAAAAGGAATACACCTTGCAAGGCCTGATGCAAGATGTTCAAAGCGCTAAAAATATCCTTGTGAAAAGCAAAGGTCAAGAGATTCATATGGTTGGTAAAGTTGCTACTGTTAAGACCCGTCAGAAGGTCAAGAAACAACAGAAGAAAAAGCAACTTGGGCCTACCAAGAAGGAAACCAAGAAAGTAACCAAGATCAAAGGGAAATGCTTCCTTTGTGGTGAAAAGGGACATTGGAAAAGAAATTGCCCAAAGTCCCAGAATAAGAAGGAAGAAGGTAATGTTAATTATCTTGAAACATGTTTTCTGGCAGATTCTACAGATTCTTGGATCATAGACTCTGGAGCCACTAATCATGTTTGTTATTCCTTGCAGGGGTTCCAAGAAAGGAAAAGGCTGAATAAGAATGAAATCAATTTGCGCCTGGGCAACGGAACGTTAGTGTCTGCAAGTGCAGTGGGAGATATTAGAGTTTATTTGGATTCTAGAAGGCATTTAGATTTAATAGACGTTTATTATGTACCTCAATTCAAGAGAAATTTAATTTCAGTTTCTTGTTTAAATAAATTTGGATATTCGATTACTTTTAATAAAGTTTTTATTATTAGTAAGAATGACAAAATTATTTGCAAAGGTACATTGGAAAATGGTCTATACTTTTTGCATAGAAATATCTCTCACTCGTTAGACACAGAATTAACGGAACCTAATCATAAAAAGTAAAATTATCAATAGATGAAACCTACCTATGGCATTTACGCCTAGGTCATATTAACCTTAATAGGATTAAAAGGTTGGTAAGTGACGGACTTTTAAGTGACTTAAAGGTTGATAATCTACCAACTTGTGAATCTTGTTTGGAAGGTAAGATGACCAAAAGGTCATTCTCGGCCAAAGGCGCAAGAGCCACTGAATGTTTAGGATTAATACACACTGATGTATGTGGTCCTATGAGCATTCAAGCTAGAGGTGGATATGAGTACTTCATCGCCTTTACAGATGATTACTCGAGATTTGGCTATGTGTTTCTCATGCGACATAAGTCGGATGCTTTTGACATGTTCAAAGCATTCAAAGCTGAAGTAGAAAATCAGCTTGAGAAACACATAAAAATCTTGAGATCTGATCGTGGTGGAGAATATCTATCTGGTGAGTTTCAGCAATATCTTATTGATAATGGGATAATTTCTCAGTTTTCTGCACCAGGTACACCTCAACAGAATGGGGTATCAGAAAGGAGAAACATAACTCTTTTGGATATGGTTAGGTCTATGTTGAGTTATTCAACACTTCCTATTTCTTTTTGGGGAAATGCTTTACAAACTGCAATATAGATTCTAAACGATGTACCATCTAAGTTGGTTCCTCAAACACTGCATGAGTTGTGGATTGGGCGAAAGCCTATTTTACAACACTTAAGGATATTTGATTGTCCTGTGTATGTGTTAAAAGGAAAGACAGAAAAGATGAAGTCCCGTTCGGAAACATGCATATTTGTGGGGTATCCAAAAGAAACTAAGGGATATTATTTCTATAGTCCTTCAAAACTTAAAGTATTTGTTTTAACAAATGCTAAATTTCTGGAAAAGGACTATATGAATGATTTTGTGCCCAAAAGTAGAATTGTCCTGAATGAGATGTCAGGAGATACAATTCCACAAGAGGTTACACAACCTAGCCCAATTGTAAGTTCCGCACCATCACAAAATCAACAACCTACCATTCCTCGTCGTAGTGGAAGGGTTAGTAGAAAACCCGAGAGATACATCGATCTGGGAGAATCAATGGAGAATCTCTCTGACGATGATAATCCCTACACATATAAGGAAGCAATGGAGCATGTTGATGGTTGCCATTGGCAAAAGGCAATGCAAGTTGCAAAAATCCAAATATGGATTAAAGCAAGCATCCTGATCCTGGAACATAAGGTTCGATCAAGCTGTGACGAACCTTGTGTATGCAAAAGGATTAATGGCGACAAGTTGGTTTTCCTTAATTCTTTATGTTGATGATGTACTACTCATCGGAAACGATGTAGGTGTATTGACATCAGTAAAAGAATGGTTAGCAAAACAATTTGATTAGAAGGACTTAGGAGAAACAAGTTATATTCTTGGAATCCAAGTAATAAGGGATAGAAAGAATAGAACGATTGCACTATCCCAAGCTTCATACATAGATAAAATCTTGTCTAGATTTTCCATGCAAGATTCCAAGAAAGGTATGTCACTTTTCAGAAATGGAATCAAACTTTCTAATGAACAAGTTCCTAAGAATGAGCATGAAGAGCAATTCATGAGTAGGATTCCAAATGCCTCGGCAGTTGGAAGTCTCATGTATGCAATGCTCTGCACTAGACCAGATATTTGTTTTGTTGTGAGCATAGTTAGCAGGTTTCAATCGAAACCTGGTCCTAATCACTGGACGGCAGTCAAGCATATTTTCAAGTATCTCAAGAGAACGAGAGATAATATGCCTGTATACTCAGGAGGGGATTTGATTCCCGTTGGGTATACAGATTCTGATTTCCAGTAGGATTCTGACTACCAGAAAATCCACATCAGGATCTGTGTTTACTATTAGAAGAGAAACAGTCATATGGAGGAGTATCAAGCAATCTTGTATTGCTGATTCCACCATGGAAGCTAAGTATGTTGCTGCATGCGAAGCTGCCAAAGAGGCTGTTTCGCTCCGCCAATTCCTGATTGACTTGGAAGTGGTTCCCAGTGCGAATAAGCAGATCACTATCTACTGTGATAACAGTGGAGCAGTGGCTAATTCGAGAGAACCAAGAAGTCATAAGAGAGGAAAACACATTGAAAGGAAGTATCATCTTCTTAGGGAGATTGTGCACAGGGGTGACGTGACGATTACCAAAATCGCATCAATAGAAAATCTAGCGGATCCCTTCTCAAAGGCTCTACCACAAAAGAGTTTTGATGGGCACCTAGAGAACATGGGAATGAGAGATATGACACATTTGCTATAGTGCAATGGGAGATTGTTAGGATTATGCTCAATAGCAAGAATGTAATATTGTTTTTGACATTCTTTTCATATAAATAAAGTGATTTCTGATTTAAACAAATCTTATAGCATTTATAGATTGAATATTATAATTGTCAAAAGTAAATAATCATAAGGTCAAAAGACTATGAGAAAAGAAGAATTGTTCGTACATCTGGATATGTATGAGGTAGACACAATTCTTTAGTTAGTCTTGAATAATGTTCACAACTTAAGTTAAAGGTTGGGCACCTTTATCTTGTTAAAGTTGTAGAATTCTTTTGCTAGCATTTGAATGGGATCAAATGAGTTATGATGAGTCTGAAATCATCGAAGGGTCTTCGAGTAAAAGAATCTAGTGCACTGGGTGCATTGAATAGGATCATAATGAAATACTTTATCTAGAACCGTCAGTAGATAAAAGTTTTTTCATTATCAGGACAATCGGAGAGTTTATCTTAATCCTGAGATAAATGATGGACTTATGGTTGCAAGTGTTATCATTTGAGTTATCAATGAGTACGATTATATAGCATAGTCTATCCTCGATAGTTTGGTGGTATTAATTTGTTAATCGATAGAGGATTTCATTTATAGATATGGACATCGTGGCTCCATTTATTAAATGAGAGTAGAATACCATCATATGGATGTTTTGAGGTATTAGATATTGAATCTTAACGTTAAGTTTTTGATAGAGTCTATTGAAACATGGCTTCTGGACAAGTCAAAATATCCAAGTTCAAAATGTGGTCATATGAGTAAATATGGTAACTAGGAGAGCTATAGGCGGTCTATGAGCTCTTGGAGATTACTGATATTCTTCACGAGGATACACCATCTCCAATAAGATTGTCTAGGGTACGAATGAGAAATATTTACTTATTGTATCTTTATTTAAGAGTTCAATTTTAGCTCTTTAATGGAATGAGTTAAAATTAATATATCGGACCTAAGTGAATCATTTGTTGATTGTAATTAGGTTATGTCTATTGAAGCTTAAATTTAGATAGCCCGTCAAGATCCCCAATCCACACGGACTTACATGGATCACTTGATATATTCTACCAGACCAATTTATGGGTCCATCTAGAATTGTATTTAATATATTAAGAATATAATTTGCACATTATTTATTTAATGGGCTGATCAATTATATTAATATATTAATGAAAGGCATGTGGACTTATTTCTTTTAGTAAGAATGGGTCTGGTTCACATGTGAACTTTTTAATTAAAGTCTAATGGATTAAATAAAATAAGAAAATAATATTAGGCCCATGTATATGGTATGGGCGGCAAGACTAAAATAATAGTCTAAAATATTATTTTATTTTATTGATTGATTAAATGGAAATTAATTAATTTATTAGTTAATCATTTAATTAAGAATCAAAATCTTTTTCTGATCAGGAAATATGTTTCTTAGTAGTATACTATTGTGGTAGTATAATAAATATAAAAGACTTTATTTGGTAAGTAGATAAATAAGGGATTTATTTATCTAGTCAAATTAGGAAGTCTTTGATATAGTCACAAATACACTAAAGAGTTGGATTAGGGTTTGGAATTCTAAGGAAATCTACCTAGAGTTAGGATTTAGGTCAAAAGGTAAAAATCCGATTTGGTAGAGGAATTCGGTCACCCTAATTATGATATGCAAGTTGAATTCTAAGATATATATATTATATATGCAAGTTTAATTCGGGCAGCTATATATAATATATATGCAAGTTTAATTCACGTGCAAGATATATATAGCAATATATGCAAATTGATTTCATGCAGAGATATATATAAATAATATATTGTGCAAGTAAATAAGCACTAGATATATATATATATATATATATATATATATATATATATATATTATATTATGCAAGGATATCGAAAGATAAATATATATAATATATTGTGCAAGTAAACAACACAAGAGATATATATAATATATATTGTGCAAGAATATTGCAATATATATAGATCATATATTCGGCAACCCTAATATATATATATTTTTTTGAAATAGAGATTTATTTTTCTATTGCTTGAAAAATAAAAGCTATCTCTTAAGACTAAGTGTGATTTCGGCCAAGACAGAAAAGTAGGAAGAATTGTTCTTATTTTGATGGTCACGCGAGTTTCGATCATTAGATTAAGAATTCAAAAGTGACCGGAACATTCTTCATTGTCTCTTGGAAGTTTTGTGACTAACGAAAAAGAAAATATTTTGTTATCCATCCTCAGGTACACAATTCATATAAAAAAGGAGACCACTCTCCTAGGTGATTTACATTCGTGATTGGATTGGAAGATATTACGGATTACCATCGACGCAAGTCAATCAGATCATGCGACAAAAGGTATTCTACTTTTTAGTATATATATATGTTTAATTAATTTAAGGGTTAAGGTTCATAATATGGAAAATTTTCAAACTATACTAAACTCGATTTTAGTCTCGCTTCCGCTGTGTGCAATCGTATTTTTCCCTACACTAAACACATCTTAGAAAATAAATGGTTAACATGTGGAGATTGGTCCATTAAAGTGGCTTAAAAAGCATTACCCATACCCACTTGCTAATCAATCAATTCCTTAGCATCTATATTAATTTTTTACATCCATTTATCTTATCTAGTATTGTTGATGTTGGATTTCTATATATTCAATTTCTTTATATTATTGTTATTTACTTTTCTAGTTTATTATATCTTAACCAATCAAAAACCCAAAAATATGATTTATGTTTTATGCACCTAGATTAGACTAACTTAGAATATATCGCAAATTGATTAATCTAACTTAATCCCTGTGGAACGAACCTTTGCTTACCGCTTTACTTGTTTTCAAAACATAGAGCACATTGCGTAGGAATTTTATTACAAACATCTTTTGAATCGCGATTTCCTAACGACAAAAATAGAGTGTTCAAAATGCCAAATACCCTCAAACCTATCTTTTGCTCGTCCTCGAGCAAAATAATCATAAATCAACCCCCAAATACATGCATCAAGCCATATCAATGGCTTTCAATAAGGTTCAAACTCACTTTAGCAAGGATCTACTATCCAACGATTAGCATACGAAACCAAAAATGAAGAGATTAACACAATGATGCATTAGTGAGGACTTAAACATGTAAGAGAATGTCAAGTAAAGATTAAGAGCATGCCACTCTAGATATGATTGTACGTAATGCGACCTTACATTCAAAATGCCAAAGCTTCAAAGCAAATATGCTATTCGGTTTAGAATGTAATTCGCCTCGATCTAATCCTCACTGGATTCTCTCTTTTCTTCTCATTGATTTCTAGGTTTCGCTAAAAATACATATGCAATATGAATTCATGTCATGGATATCTAATTGATTGCATATGATGACATTTAAAACACAATTTCTGAAAAGTGAGTCTCATGAATGGAATTGCAAGCCATGAATTAGAAAGAACATGTATCAACCAAATTTTACAACGTGGACACCCCTAAAGATCATGAAGGCCTTTCTTTTGGTTGTAACGAGGCTTTAGGTGAATGGTGAAACAAAGAATGGGACAATGGATAACAAAGAACTCAATGATTACACTAAGGCATACATTCTAATTATGAGTTCCAATTGCTTCACACATATTGTTCACACTTTAGACGTCCAGGCTTACAATTTCAATTTTCTTGTGCATTCTACTCTAGTTTTTCATTTGAGTAGCTCATTCCACTTTTCATTTCCTCTCTAGGCCAATTGTGCCTCACTCTTGGTTATCTTTTTCTTTTCTTTTTCCCAATATTTTCTTTTCATATTGTAAGGTTCCTGTTTATTGATTGGCTTATTTCGTGGACAAACCACATGTTGGGGTTTATTGTGTAAGGGTAGTTTAGGTGATTGATGATCAAGCTCAAAGGCCCTTTCAAGACCTCAAGGGACAAGCACGCCAAAGGTATAATCTCTAGTGCTTATTTTTCTTTGAAGAGATTAGTTGCGCACACACACACTTAGCATACTAGCATTTGTGTGCATTCTCTTCACATGTCACATTCCACACTTACACTTCTTTGTTAAATTTTTTAAGTGTGGATTTGTCCATAGATGAGTTCCGAGCGATTCAGAGACTTTTCTATATGTTTCGGATGATTTCCGAGACTTTTGGGACATTCCGTGTTTTTATCGGAAATCGGATTTCAATTCCGAGCTTAAATTGGAAAGTTATATAATTTTCTATATTTATGATTAAATCCGGGTCAATATTCCAAAGACGGAATTGGATTCCAAGATTTGAGGTCAACTGAATTGAAGAACACTCGGGTTCGAAGTCAGCTTAGTGTGGCATGATAGCCACACCTAGCAAGGCAAGCAAGAGGGTGGCGTGAGCCGTGAGCCACGGGCTCCTCACTGCAAAATTGCCTCTCTGCCCGCGTTGCTCTCACGGCACACTCACGGCTCTCACCTGATGTTTTTTTTGTTTTGATTTTTCTAAGCATTTTATTGTGTGCATTAAATTAAATGTGAGCTCTTTTGCGTGTGTTGACTTGTTGCTTTAGTTGATTTGACTTGATAATTAATTGGTCTTCTTGTTTGTTTCTCATGTGAGCTCACCTCACTTGATTACCATCATTTAATTTTTTTTTTCAAAAGTCAAGCGGTGTGCAGCTTTCTTTAATTTTTATTTATTTAATATTTATTTTTTTCTAAATGTTAAACGGTGTGTTTTATGTGTGACCTAATATATATATATATATATTATCTTCTTGTCACTAAGTCTACACACAAAAAATACACACTTTTGAGAGACAAATATCTTTAAGAGAGAAACTCCCAAGAACTTGTCTTTAACTCTCAAAACCCATTTTCATATACATCAAAATATCATCTAAGCATTTTTTAGCATAGTTAGGATGTTTACTTGCATGAGTCTTGGTCAACACACTTCCCTTGGTATGTTCTTCACTATTATCATTTATAATTAGTGTTTTATTTATCAAGGTATCTCTTTTATTATTTGTATATTCTTAGAATATATTCTAGATACAAAATAGAGATTGTTGTGTTGACATGATTAAGTGTTGTATTTTGATAGCTATCTAGGTTTTTATAATCTATGTTTAGCTAAGCTATTTGACATGTCATCTAGCTTTTAATATTTAGGATTGAATTAATTGCAAAATCATCATCCTAGACAAGCATATAGGGTTACCTAGCTCTAACTGCATTTTTGGATATTTCATATATTCACTTAGGTTGTATTATCTCTTCTTAGAGAATTAAGTCTTGTGTTGCTATCGGGATTAGGTAGCTTAAATCACAAGCAATTGGACTAGGTCCACTTATACCAAGATTAGGTAGCTGTGATGATTATTGATCGGGATTAGATCATTAAACCGGGATTAGGTTGTAATCATTAAACCGGGATTAGGTTGTAATCATTTCAATTAGTGGATTCGAGGTTCGTGTGTGGCGCACATAACAGCCCGTGGTTTTTCCCGTGAGGGTTTCCACGTAAATATTAAGTGTCATTTAATTTCTGTATTTTATACTTGATTTATTGCTTTATCTAGTTAAGGGTAATTTCGTAATATTGACTTCACACGAAAAATTGGGTAATACGTTTAAAATCTATCCACCCCCTCTAGATAGTTTTATACACACCGTGCATTATTCCTTTCACATATTCTTTTTCTTTGCTTTTCTTCATTCTTTTCAACTTTTTCTTTTTTAAGTTTTCTTGCATTGCAAGATTCTTTGCACATATTTACATGCCTAGGTACACACCTCTACATTTTCAAGTATAAGATCTTACATTGATTTCCTAAGCCTTAGTAAACCATTTGGTCAAGGTAAGCCAATATTGAAGGCTTATAAGGTTCATGTAGATGTGGTTCATAAATGAAAAGCTTAAAACGTGTTTGGCTTCAAAGGGGCTTGGGAGCACACATATTTAGATGGGTTGGAAGTATTTTAGGCCAATTAGTGGTTTACACATGCATTGCCTAAACTCATTTCTAAAGGCTTGTCCACAAAGCAAAATAAAGCATCCACAAGTGATCGAACCAAAATTGTTATGATTTTGACCCTCAATTCCATATCCTTTAGCTTAATTTCGAGTGTATTTTGGTGTCTAATGGCTCGTTTCTAGTCAATTACAAGCATTAAGTGCATTTCGAGCAAAATGTGAGATTTGGTGGCAAAAGGGGCTGAAATTGTAAAAAGTGTGTGTAGATCATTCATCTTCAAAGAGGCATATCTCTCTCCTCAGATTGAACCACATTTCGGATTACATATATTCGGAAAGTCCCGAAAGTCTACTTTCCAGTGGTTTTTACAGATTGCAATCTCGAGTTTTCTAGAGAAAGTTATGCCCATTTTAGTAACTACTGCGTACTTCCTGTCGCCATACATACCAAGCAAAAACTAAAAGCATGCTAAAATTTCTGCATAAGGACTAATAATATGCCACTCAAATTAGTACATCACAGTCATGCAAATATGCCAATACTTAGGATGCTTTCGGTTTACAAAATAACTAAACTCGAATGCTCGGGCTAGAATTCACCTCGACTCTAATCCTCACCGGATTTCAGTCATATGTTCACTTAGAATCCTAGGCTATCACTCTATATCAAACATATGCGATTGGAGTTTATGTATCAAAATCAAATATAACGCATATGAATATTTTCAAATAAAGCTCAATTTTTGAAAATGGATCTCATGGAAGGAATTGAAATACCATGAACGTGAAAAGAGCATGCATAAACTTATATCCCCAATATAGACTTCCTAAGAGATTAATTAGGCCTTCCCTAATTTGTATTAAGACTAAGGTGATTTGTGGTGTATGGATGTTATGGTAGGAATGGATAGATAAAGCTATTAATCATGCCAAAGTGTTTAAACATTAAACTTTCAATATAGTAAGCTCTATGTATTTTTCAGAATACAATTTAAGCGTCTAGGCTATAAACTTTAAGTTCACACTGTGCTAATTTTTGTACTCACATTTTTGAGTAACTTTACATTGAAGATTGAAGGCTTAAGTGTTTTTCATTGAACACTTCTTTTTGAAAGCCTTTTTCTAGCACAATTTTTTACACATTTGCCTCAGTACACGCTTTTACACAATTTGGAGTTTACAATTGACTTCTATTAAGCTATGCACCTTAACATGATTAGTAATGAGGGAGTGGTTAAGTGTTTGAATTGTAGGTGATGTTTGTAGGTTTAGTGTTTGGTCTTAATTTAAGCAATGAAGTACACATATAGGGACATGGAAGTGTTTAGGCTAGATTTGGAGTTTAGCACACACTATAGCCTAAAATCGTTTCTAATAATCCATATAGCGAGGGAATACAAATTTCAACAAGCAGTCCACATATATGTTCTATGGCAATCAATGCAAAATTGATGTACAATGAGATCACTAAAAATTAAGAAACAATATTCGAAGAGTGTTTAATGAGTAGAAACAAAATACCCTCTCAAATAAAAACGCTTATAGGCACAAATTCTCACAAGGGTAGTCTCCACTATTCTTCTAAGCTAAACAAGAATAGAGTTCTATCTACCTCAACATCAAAAGATTGGCACTGAACAAGCAAATTAATAGTGATGCAAAGATCATACATGGCATGAATGATAGTCAAGATATAGACCTAAAAGCATACATGGCATTGTAGGGAAAAATCATGGTCAACGCAGCGGAAGCGAGACTAAATGGAGAATTAGTATGTTTTAAAATTTTTCCTTTTTATGAACCTGAACCCTTTAATTAATTAACTATACATATCAAGTGACAAAAGTAGAATACCTTTTGTCGCGTGATCCGATTGACTTACGTCGATGGTAATCCGCAAGATCTTCAATCCTAGCACGAACGTGAATCACCTAGGAGCATGGTCTCCATTTTCTTTGAATTGCAAACCTGAGAATGGACAAACAAACTTTCTTTTTCTTTTGTTAGTCACAAAACAATCAAAAGAATACAAAGATTATTCCGGTCACTTTTGAGTTCTCAATCTAATGATCGAAACTCGCGTGAACCTAATTCGATGTTGTACACACAAGCTTATTGATGAACAAGCAATCAGTGTACCATCAAAAGAATAATCTCTTCTCTCTTTTATGTCTTGGTAGAATAATCAAACACTTTTCTATGAGTTGAGAAGAAGAAGAAAATTGATTCAGTCAAATCATTCCTTAGAGGTGGCCGAACCCTATAGCAAGAATTATATAGGGTGGCCGAATTTTGCTTCCTCTCTCCTTTAGGGTTGCCGAAATCTTCCTATCATTCAATTAGGGTTGCCGCAATTCATCCACAAAAAAGGATTTGTGTTGCACCCTAATTCACATCAACTTTAGACTTCTAACCCTAATCCAACTCATAAGTATTTTTATTCTTTTATTGACTATAATAAAAAGACTTCTTATTTGATTAAATAAATAAACTTAATTATTTATTTTCTTACCAAACAAGTCTTTTACTTTTAGTATACATATAGTATAACTCTAGGAAACATATTTCCTAATTAGAAAAAGATTTTGTTTCTTAATTAAATAATTAATTAACAAATTAATTAATTCTCATTTAATCAAACAATAAAATAAAATAATATTTTTGACTATATACATAGCCTTGCCGCCCCACATAGAATAAAAGGGCCAAATATTATTTCCTTATTTTATTTAATCCATTGGACTTTAAATAAAAAGCCCATATTGAACCAGACCCATTCTTACTAAAAGAAACAAGCCCACACGTCTTTCATTAATATATTAATATAATTGATCAGCCCATTAAACAAATAATATGCAAATTATATTC
Organism: Acer yangbiense; assembly: GCA_008009225.1. Classification (NCBI taxonomy): domain Eukaryota; kingdom Viridiplantae; phylum Streptophyta; class Magnoliopsida; order Sapindales; family Sapindaceae; genus Acer; species Acer yangbiense. The sequence goes on along the minus strand of CM017766.1, from coordinate 30,895,389 downwards.
TTAATATATTAAATACAATTCTAGATGGACCCATAAATTGGTCCGGTAGAGTATATCAAGTGATCCATGCAAGTCCGTGTGGATTGGGGATCTTGGCGGGCTATCTAAATTTAAGCTTCAATAGACATAACCTAATCACAATCAACAAATGATTCACTTAGGTCCGATCCATTAATTTTAACTCATTCCACTAAAGAGCTAAAATTGAACTCTTAAATAAAGATAGAATAAGAAGATATTCCTTATTCAGACCCTAGACAATCATGTTGGAGATAGTGTATCCTCGTGATTAATATCAGTAATCGCCAAGAGTTCATAGACCGCCTATAACTCTCCAAGTTACTATATTTACTCATATGACCACGTTTTGAACTTGGATATTTTGACTTGTCCAGAAGCCATGTTTTCAATAGCCACTATCGAAAACTCAACGTTGAGATTTAATATCCAATTACCTCAAAACATCCATATGATGATATTATACTCTCATTTCATAAATGGAGTCACGATGTCCATATTTATAAATGAGGTCCTCTATCGATTAACAAATGAATATCACCAAACTATTGAGGATAGACTATGCTATATAATCGTACTCATTGATAACTCAAATGATATCACTTGCAACCATAAGTCCATCATTTATCTCAGGATTAAGATAGACTCTCCGATTGTCCTGATAATGAAAAGACTATTATCTATTGACGGTTCTAGATAAAGTTTTTCATTGTGATCCAGTTCAATGCACCTAGTGCACTAGATTCTTTTACTCGAAGACACTCCGATGATTTTAGACTCATCATATCTCATTTGATCCCACTCAAATGCTAGCAAAAGAATTCTACAACTTTAACAAGATAAAGGTGCCCAACCTTTAACTTAAGTTGTGAACATTATTCAAGACTACCTCAAGAATTGTGTCTACCTCATACATATCCAGATGTACGAACAATTCTTCTTTTCTCATAGTCTTTAGACCTTATGATTATTTACTTTGACAATTATAATATTAAACTATAAATGCTATAAGATTTGTTAAACCAGAAATCACTTTATTAATATGAAAAAGATTGTCAATTACAATATTAAACTCTTGCTATTGAGCATAATCCTAACAATCTCCCACTTGCGCTATAGCAAATGTGTCATATCTCTCATGCCCATGTTCTCTCGATGCCCATCGAAACTCTTCTGAGGTAGAGCCTTTGTGAAGGGATCCGCTAGATTTTCTGCTGACGCGATTTTGGTAATCGTTACGTCACCTGTTTGAACAATCTCCCTTAAAAGATGATACTTTCTTTCAATGTGTTTTCCTCTCTTGTGACTTCTTGGTTCTTTCGAATTAGCCACTGCTCCACTGTTGTCACAGTAGATAGTGATCTGCTTATTCGCACTAGGAACCACTTCCAAGTCAATCAAGAATTGGCGGAGCTAAACAGTCTCTTTGGCAGCCTCGCATGCAGCAACATACTCAGCTTCCATGGTGGAATCAGCAATACAAGATTGCTTGATACTCCTCCATATAACTGCTCCTCCTCCAATAGTAAACACAGCCCCTGATGTGGATTTTCTAGAGTCAGAATCTGATTGGAAATCAGAATCTGTATACCTAACGGGAAATAAATCCCCTCCAGAGTATACAAGCATACTATCTCTCGTTCTCTTAAGATACTTGAAAATATGCTTGACTGCCGTCCAGTGATCAGGACCAGGTTTCGATTGAAACCTGCTAACTATGCCACCAGCAAAACAAATATCCAGTCTAGTGCAGAGCATTGCATACATGAGACTTCCAACTGCCGAGGCATATGGAACTCTACTCATGAATTGCTCTTCATGCTCATTCGTAGGAACTTGTTCCTTAGAAAGCTTGATTCCATGTCTGAAAGGTAACATACCTTTCTTGGAATCCTGCATGGAAAACCTAGACAAGATCTTGTCTATGTATGAAGCTTGGGATAATGCAATCGTTTTATTCTTTCTATCCCTTATTACTTGGATACCTAGAATAAAACTTGCTTCTCCTAAGTCCTTCATATCAAATTGTTTTGCTAACCATTCTTTTACTGATGTCAATACACCTACATCGTTTCCAATGAGTAGTATATCATCAACATAAAGAATCAGGAAAACCAACTTGTCGCCCTTAATCCTCTTGTATACACAAGGTTTGTCAAGATTCTGAATAAATCCAAAACCTTTCACAGCTTGATCGAACCTTATGTTCCAGGATCTGGATGCTTGCTTTAATCCATATATGGATTTCTGCAACTTGCATACCTTTTCCATTTGGCCCTTTTCAATGAATCCTTCTGGTTGCATCATGTAGATGCTTTCGTCAAGACTTCCATTAAGGAAAGCTGTCTTGATGTCCATTTGCCAAATCTCTAGATCTAAAGATGCCGCAGTGGACAAGAGTATCCTAATGGATTTAAGCATGGCCACAGGAGAGAAGGTTTCCTTGTAATCGATACCTTCTTTCTGTGTATACCCTTTAGCTACCAATCTAGCTTTAAAGGTTTCCACCTTTCCATCCATACCTCTTTTCCTCTTGTATACCCACTTGCACCCAATGGGTTTTATCCCTGTAGGCAAGTCTACAAGGGACCAGACTTTGTTATCGATCATGGATTCAATCTCAGATTGCATTGCCTTTTGCCAATGGCGACTATCAACATCCTCTATTGCTTCCTTATACGTGTAGGGATCATCGTCGTCCGGGAGATTCTCCAATGATTCTCCCAGACCGATGTATCTTTCGGGTTGTGTTCTAACCCTCCCACTACGACGAGGAATGGTAGGTTGTTGATCTTGTGTTGGATTGGAACTTACCATTGGGTTAGGTTGTGTAATCTCTCGTGGAATTGTATCTCCTGACATCTCATTCAGGACAATTCTACTTCTAGGTACAAATCATTCATATAATCCTTTTCTAGAAATTTAGCATTTGTTGAAACAAATACTTTAAGATCTGAAGGACTATAGAAATAATATCCTTTAGTTTCTTTTGGATACCCTACAAATATACATGTTTCCGAACGGGACTCCTTCTTTTTTGTCTTTCCTTTTAACACATGCGCAGGACAACCAAATATCCTGAAGTGTTGTAAACTAGGCTTACGCCCAGTCCATAACTCATGCGGTGTTTGAGGGACAGACTTAGATGGTACATCGTTTAGAATGTATATAGCAGTTTGTAAAGCATATCCCCAAAAAGAAATAGGAAGTGTTGAATAACTCAACATAGACCTAACCATATCCAAAAGAGTTCTATTTCTCCGTTCTGCCACCCCATTCTGTTGAGGTGTTCCTGGTGCAGAAAACTGAGAAACTATCCCATTATCAATAAGATATTACTGAAATTCACCAGATAGATATTCTCCACCACGATCAGATCTCAAGATTTTTATGTGTTTCTCAAGCTGATTTTCTACTTCAGCTTTGAATGCTTTGAACATGTCAAAAGCATCCGACTTATGTCGCATGAGATACACATAGCCAAATCTTGAGTAATCATCTGTGAAGGTGATGAAGTACTCATATCCACCTCTAGCTTGAATGCTCATAGGACCACATACATCAATGTGTATCAATCCTAAACATTCAGTGGCTCTTGCACCTTTGGCCGAGAACGACCTTTTGGTCATTTTACCTTCCAAACAAGATTCACAAGTTGGTAGATCATCAACCTTTAAGTCACTTAAAGGTCCGTCACATACCAATCTTTTAATCCTATTAAGGTTAATATGACCTAGGCGTAAATGCCATAGGTAGGTTTCATCTATTGATAATTTTACTCTTTTATGATCAGGTTCCGTTAATTCTGTGTCTAACGAGTGAGAGATATTTCTATGCAAAAAGTATAGACCGTTTTCCAATGTACCTTGGCAAATAATTTTGTCATTCTTACTAATAATAAAAACTTTATTAAAAGTAACCGAATATCCAAATTTATTCAAACAAGAAACTGAAATTAAATTCCTCTTGAATTGAGGTACATAATAAACGTCTATTAAATCTAAATGCCTTATAGAATCCAAATAAACTCTAATATCTCCCACTGCACTTGCAGACACTAACGTTCCGTTGCCCAAACACAAATTGATTTCATTCTTACTCGGCCTTCTCCTTTCTTGGAATCCCTGCAAGGAATAACAAACATGATTAGTGGCTCCAGAGTCTATGATCCAAGAATCAGTAGAATCTGCCAGAAAAAATAAACATTACCTTCTTCCTTCTTCTTCTGGGACTTTGGGCAATTTCTTTTCCAATGTCCCTTTTCACCACAAAGGAAGCATTTCCCTTTGATCTCGGTTACTTTCTTGGTCTCCTTCTTGGTAGGCCCAAGTTGCTTTTTCTTCTGTTGTTTCTTGACCTTCTGACGGATCTTAACAGTAGCAACTTTACCAACCATATGAATCTCTTGATCTTTGCTTTTCACAAGGATCTTTTCAGCACTTTGAACATCTTGCATCAGTCCTTGTAAGGTGTATTCCTTTTTGTTCAAAGTGTAGTCCAATTTGAATTGATCAAAGGAATCTGACAATGAATTGACAACCATATCAATTTTTGTCTCACCATCTATCTCAGCGCCATGCAGTTCAACAATGTTGAGATGTGCTATGACTTTCATCATGTGATCCTTCACAGCCTGTCCAGGTTTCATCCTAAGATTCATAAAAGCAGTCACTGCCTCTCTCTTAGTCGTCCTGGACTTCATAGCAAACATCTCCTCTAGAGACATCATTATATCAGCAGCAGACTCCATTCCTTCATGCTGCTGTTGCAACACGTCAGAGATAGTAGCCATAATGTAACATTTTGCCATATCATCTGAAGTCTTCCACTGCTCATACTCATCTCTTTGCATTATGCTAGATTCATTATTAGGAGCAGGTGGTTTAGGAGTAGTTAGAACAAACTTATGTTTTTCACTTTGCAGCAACAACCCAATTTTCCTTTTCCATGTGACATAATTATCTCCAGTTAAAGTGTTATCTTTCAGGATGTTCATAAGTGATGGGGTCATGATTTCTGAATAAAACAAAACATATATAAGTAAATAATCATGATAAAGCACTTTTAAATATTTATCTTGAATTAAATAAATAACTCAATCATAAAAAATTCAACGGTGATTCAACACCCATAAATGTTACGCCTCCTTTGGGAGTTCGCACCATTTACTAGTTAAACTAGGTCTCACCTAATTGTTAACATAACAACCAGCGTTTTTAATTTTAGCCTTACAATTTTACTGACAAGAACTCTTGGGAGGATATCAATAAAATTACATTGAGTGTGTTACCAAAATATCAACCCTCAATTTTCTCTCACGAGAATCCCTCCTTGGGGAGTAGATCTCGTTTGAGTCAATTGTCTAGTCTATCCTTGTAAGGAAGTATATTGCTAAATTCCATTCATGGACGCCCCTTGGGGGGATTACCAATAAATAATAAAGCTCAACTAACCTTGGAGGCCATAGGTGTTACAAAACACCTTCTCCCACTCAATAATTTAAGGCGTGTGATTAAATCCCATAGAATGATTTACCAAGTTATCAAGATGCCAATTTAGATACCTAAATCATTCAATGCATGTTCATACCAAAAGAGATATATGCGTGGCAATCCTATTCTATATGTCATGTTATCATACAATAACAAATATTGTAATATTTATGCAAAAAATAAATAGCAACAATTTTGGTCCATCCTAGAAAAGCAAGTAAATTACAATTGTTTAGGAATACAAGATCTTCAAGTGGCCATCAACCATACGCTCATCCCTCGACTTCCTCCCATGGGCGAACACACCCCACAACCCCACAAAGGGGCTGCTGTGCACAGCCCATGAGGCCACATAGGGCTGCCGTGCGCAGCCCACCAAGATTTGGGCTTGCCATGCGCAGCCCAATCTACTCCTAGGGTGCGCACGGTGCTCGTTCTTGGTCCCGGTTGCTTCCTTTTTCTTCAAGTCTTCGAATCTTCAGTATTTTTTTTTTAATCACTGCAGTATTTTTTTACAAAAAAACTGCACTTAAAATTTAATACAACAATAAAAAAAACTGCACATTAAATTTAATACAAATAAAAAAAAAATAGCAACTACCAAGAAGGAATTATGGCAATGATAGACCACCCTTCTTTTTACAATTCCATAACAAAAATTACATTGAAAATCTAGGACCAAAATTGAGCAATAACAATCCACATAAAAAATAATAACATATATAAATCCATACATTCACATGTAATTATATATGCGAATACCTAGAGTGACATCTCTTTCTAAACATGCATAATCACAATAAAAAGAAATAGATTCACGTATATATACGTTAATTAATTAAAAGGGTACAACCTAGGCTCTGATACCAATTGTAGGGAAAAATCACGGTCAACGCAGCGGAAGCGAGACTAAATGGAGATTTAGTATGTTTTAAAATTTTTCCTTTTTATGAACCTTAACCCTTTAATTAATTAACTATACATATCAAGTAACAAAAGTAGAATACCTTTTGTCGCGTGATCCGTTTGACTTACGTCGATGGTAATCCGCAAGATCTTCAATCCTAGCACGAACGTGAATCACCTATGAGCGTGGTCTCCCTTTTCTTTGAATTGTAAACCTGAGAATGGAAAAACAAACTTTCTTTTTCTTTTGTTAGTCACAAAACAATCAAAAGAATACAAAGATTATTCCGGTCACTTTTGAGTTCTCCATCTAATGATCGAAACTCGCGTGAACCTAATTCGATGTTGTACACACAAGCTTATTGATGACCAAGCAACCAATGTACCATCAAAAGAATAATCTCTTCTCTCTTTTATGTCTTGGTAGAATAATCAAACACTTTTCTATGAGTTGAGAAGAAGAAGAAAATTGATTCAGTCAAATCATTCCTTAGAGGTGGCCGAACCCTATAGCAAGAATTATATAGGGTGGCCGAATTTTGCTTCCTCTCTCCTTTAGGGTTGCCGAAATCTTCCTATCATTCAATTAGGGTTGCCGCAATTCCTCCACAAAAAAGGATTTGTGTTGCACCCTAATTCACATCAACTTTAGACTTCTAGCCCTAATCCAACTCATAAGTATTTTTATTCTTTTATTGACTATAATAAAAAGACTTCTTATTTGATTAAATAAATAAACTTAATTATTTATTTTCTTACCAAACAAGTCTTTTACTTTTAGTATACATATAGTATAACTCTAGGAAACATATTTCCTAATCAGAAAAAGATTTTATTTCTTAATTAAATAAATAAATAATTAATTAATTAATTCTCATTTAATCAAACAATAAAATAAAATAATATTTTTGACTATATACATAGCCTTGCCGCCCCACATAGAATAAAAGGGCCAAATATTATTTCCTTATTTTATTTAATCCATTGGACTTTAAATAAAAAGCCCACAAGTGAACCAGACCCATTCTTACTAAAAGAAACAAGCCCACATGCCTTTCATTAATATATTAATATAATTGATCACCCCATTAAACAAATAATATGCAAATTATATTCTTAATATATTAAATGCAATTCTAGATGGACCCATAAATTGGTCCGGTATAATATATCAAGTGATCCATGCAAGTCCGTGTGGATTGGGGATCTTGGCGGGCTATCTAAATTTAAGCTTCAATAGACATAACCTAATCACAATCAACAAATGATTCACTTAGGTCCGATCCATTAATTTTAACTCATTCCACTAAAGAGCTAAAATTGAACTCTTAAATAAAGATAGAATAAGAAGATATTCCTCATTCAGACCCTAGACAATCATGTTGGAGATAGTGTATCCTCGTGATTAATATCAGTAATCGCCAAGAGTTCATAGACCGCCTATAACTCTCCAAGTTACCATATTTACTCATATGACCACGTTTTGAACTTGGATATTTTGACTTGTCCAGAAGTCATGTTTTCAATAGCCACTATCGAAAACTCAACGTTGAGATTTAATATCCAATTACCTCAAAACATCCATATGATGATATTATACTCTCATTTCATAAATGGAGCCACGATGTCCATATCTATAAATGAAGTCCTCTATCGATTAACAAATGAATATCACCAAACTATCGAGGATAGACTATGCTATATAATCGTACTCATTGATAACTCAAATGATATCACTTGCAACCATAAGTCCATCATTTATCTCAGGATTAAGATAGACTCTCTGATTGTCCTGATAATGAAAAGACTATTATCTATTGACGGTTCTAGATAAAGTTTTTCATTGTGATCCAGTTCAATGCACCTAGTGCACTAGATTCTTTTACTCGAAGACACTCCGATGATTTTAGACTCATCATATCTCATTTGATCCCACTCAAATGCTAGCAAAAGAATTCTACAACTTTAACAAGATAAAGGTGCCCAACCTTTAACTTAAGTTGTGAACATTATTCAAGACTAACTAAAGAATTATGTCTGCCTCATACATATCCAGATGTACGAACAATTCTTCTTTTCTCATAGTCTTTAGACCTTATGATTATTTACTTTGACAATTATAATATTAAACTATAAATGCTATAAGATTTGTTAAACCAGAAATCACTTTATTAATATGAAAAAGATTGTCAATTACAATATTACACTCTTGCTATTGAGCATAATCTTAACAGACATGTCTCTACAGGCACGCAAGGATATTATCTCAACAAATTGGACTTCAATTCCAAAATTTACAATTTTGACCAATTTTGTAGAGATTTGAAAATTATTAACGACAAAACCTAAAAAAAAACAAAGACAACATCACGAAAGTTGTCCGCACCCCCGAACCTAAACTTCACATTATCCTCAATGTTGCACAATGGAACCTTTTCCGTACATAATTGGACAATGCTTAGCAAGACTCGGACATGAAAACAACAAAAATCACAAAGACTAAAAACAACAAACAAAACAAATCCTAAGATCTAAGCACAAACAATTCACACTCTTAGATCTAAACAAAAATAAAAATAAAAATGACAAAAATTAACAAGCAATGCATTTATATTTGAAGCTCATAGATGGGAAAATTACCACCATACTACAATGACCTACAAGTGCATTAAACTCAACACATGCATTCCACTTGAATTGAAGCACAAGACTAAGTCTCAATTCAATCCTCACTAATCTAAACACGGAGGAGTTGATTTGGAGAGACTTATTTTTGGGAAAGCAAAGTGTAGAGGATACCTCTTGTAGCGTGCGCCGCGGTCCATGGATTTTACAATCATCGACCGTTGGGGCACGGCGCGGGTTCACTCCTGCAGGTTTTTTCCTATGGAATGAAGTCACGAAACGTCCAGCGAGTTTGTTCTTCCTGGCTGGCGGGCTTGTTCCCACGGATACGAAGTCGCTGACAATTCCCATGCAGTCCCGCGGGTTCTTCTCTTCTGCTCAGCCAATTATTTCCCACGGAAGGAAGTCGCGGACTCTCCTTGAGTCTTCCGGTGAGTTCATGCCTTCTGGACGGCGGGTTCATTCCCGCGGACTTGTCTCGCTCAAGGCTCCTGAGTGGAACTCGCGGCTTTGGTTGCGCGCATTAACCCGCGGACTAAGGTCGCGGAAGGTAGTTATTATCATTTTGACCCTCTTCCTTGATTTCGGACCTAAGAATCCTGCACAACACCAATACTCAAACAAAATCAAACGCATTTGCTTGGTACGAAAATAAAAACAAATAAAACAAACAAACATAACAAACTACATTATTTGCTAAAACTAAATACATTTAACGAAAACCATTCCCCGGCAGCGGCACCATTTTCTGACCAGGCGTCGTTGTACCCGTTAGAAAAGATATTTCTATTCTTATCACCTCGCAATTGCAATAAGTCAAAGGACTAGTGTAGCAAGTAAGCAAGGGTCTCGTTCCACAGGGAGAAGAAATTCGTTAACTATATCTAGTTCTAGTGTTTATTAAAGCATGTAAAAGGAAATGCGTGTGTGGTGTGTGTGGACTGTAAACTAACTAAACTAAGATAGAAATGTAGACGGGGGTCTTGGCTATCTAATTAATCTACTCCTAATTAAGTTAATCTACTCCTAAAGGCAAGACACCCTAACTATGAAAATAAAGGTGGCTTGGAGAAAAGCAAGATATATAACACATATGGGAACTCGGTTCACCAAACACACTATGCAATTTATGTGGATTGTTTATCATGTAAATCCAATTAATTCAGTAAAGGGTTCGTTCTCTTGATTAAGGAAATTACCCCAGAATCTTGATTAGGGAATTCCCGAAATCATGTCATCACTTTCCAATCGGAAGAGTGATTGTGTCTAGGGTTTAGACCCATTAAGCGCAAGAACTATGAACCAAAGCTATCATGGCAAATTTATGCACAAACAAGCTATTTCCATTCCATAGAGCTAATAGCCAAGTTTATACCCAAAATGGAAATCCGAGCACAAACTCAACTCTCAATCTCTCTAATCATTCTAAACACATACATAGTAAATCATACATCAACATACATAAACAAATGAGATATTTGATTACAACTACTCCTAATCATTTAGTTAATCTACTCCTAATCTCATCCATACGTACATATCAACACATAATCATCCACACATATGAATATCATAAAAAGAGCTTAATCACCATACAACTAAGGAATGAATCAATACCAAATCAAACCATATGAACAAACATACATATATTAGCATAAGTGTAGGTTACAAATACTCCTAAATGGGTTATACATCAATAGAAATACAAGAGATGAGCAAAGTGAAGAAATAACCCTTAAAGACAAGCCTCCAATAGCTCTTCCTTTCCTATGAAACTCCTATGGCTCGGTTTTGACACACAAGCCTCTCCTATCTCTGCATCTCTACTCTCCATGGAAGGCTTTCCATGGAGGAAAATCCCCCATGGAAGGCTTGGAGTTGCTCTCTCTCTTTTGTGATGATCAATCCAAGAAAATGGATTTCTTGGAGAAAAGTAGGGTGGTGCACACTTAGAAAGAGAGGCAATAGTGATGTATATATAGTGTGGAAGTGTATAGGGCAAGAATGGGGATCAAAATATCCCAAAATATCTCAAAATCCTCATGAGTCGGCCAGCTTTGCGGGTTCAGATACCCTGCCTCGCGGGTTTGTTCCCGCCGCACAAACTCGCGGTGGAAAAATGGAAGTTGGCCGCGAGTTCTAACCTTCTTGACTGCTGGCTTCTTCCCGCTACATGAAACCGTGAATAATCCGTGGGTTTGGACGTGCTAGTTCGCTGGAAAGAAGCCGCTGAACCAAGCTTGCGAGCTTGAATGGCCATGGAGTTTGGAGGATTTGGTGGAGAGTGAAACTTTTGCATGGGAGGCTCAAAGTGAGTTCATCGTGATCGGAAGGAGACCGGCTACCGATCTGGGTGGAGAACGGTGGAAAAAACATCAGAAACAGGCTGGAAAAGGCTGGGTTATCGTCGGATCTGAACCGGGTCGAACACGGGTCGGGTCGGGTCGGGTCGAGTCGGGTCGTCAAGGGTCTGCACATGGGTTGGATGAAGGTTAGGGATGACGTGACATCATCTTGACGTCACACTGACGACAACGTTAGTGCCCAAAACGGCGTCGTCCCACTAATGATGTGGCACCCTTTTGCTATGCTTTGCATGGCAAATTACAATATGCACCCCTGATCTCTCCCTTAATCACCGAATCTGCAATACTTTCTCCACAATTTCACTTTGACCCCTGATTCTCCACAATGACCTATTTGCCCCTGAATTTCCCTGTTTTCTTCCATTTAGGTTTAAACACCCACTCTGAGGGATATTTACCTACACATAGTTAAAACACATATTATATACACAAAAGTGCTCGGAAATGAACACAAAAGATAGGAATAAGGAGTGCTAAATGTGAACATTTGGAGCGCGATCACCCACCGTGACCCCCTCTCCTTAATCGGTTAGGCATTGCGGTGGGAACTGGCTTAGGGTTCGTAGTGACGGTCTAAGCAACACTTTCGAATGAGATCGGTCCTTGATTGTGTAGATAGCGCATTAAAGAAGCCATGTATGAATTGCTCATAGTCCATTAGCTACTCTATCATTTCCTTAGAATTCCTATTAATTGTTTAATCATTTTCTTATCTAGGTTGTTGCTTTGGATTCCTATCTCCATTCATATTCTCTTTACATTCTTGTAATTTACTTTTCATGCATTATTTGGTGGTTTCTCAAACCACACACTATCCATCTAACCATGATTTACTTTATTGCACACTAGTTAGACTAACTTAGATTAGATAGCAAATCGATTAATCTAACCTAATCCCTGTGGAATGAATCTTTAAGCTTACCGCTTTACTAGTTTTTATAACTAAAAGCATATTGTGTAAGAATTCATTTATAAACAACTTTTGATAACTCACAATTTGGTAACGACACGAAAAGCGAGTCATCAACAAGCATTCCATAATATTCTATGGCAAGCAATATTTAAGTGCAAATGAGACCCATACATGCTTGAATGAGTGTTTGAGAGTGAGTGTTTGAGAGTGAGTGTTTAAAGAGTGAATATTTGACAACTAAAAATACGCTTTTTAAGGCCGTGTTTGTGATCCTCACAGGAATCTCCACTATTAATTCTTAACCTTCAAGCAAAATTGATAATTCACCCTAACATTATGAGAAAAAGATTACGCACTTTGTTCAATGACGTCCTAAATGGCATGACGTTAATCTAAACCAAACAATGGCAAAGATGCGTAATTCCTCACTACTCATGTAAAGCACAATCTCAATAAGCAAAGAATGCTTAAATATGGCTTTATCGCAAAGATTTGAAAATTTTGGCTCAAATTTTTAAAAACCAAGCAAGGTAAGCAAGTGGTGTTGCGCAAATGTACCCCCAAACCTAAATTGGACATTGTCCTCAATGTTCATGGGAGGCAAAATTTTGTCAAAAGGTGCAACCCAACAAATCCAAAGCAAATGATGCATATATGTCCACAATTAATCAATGTATTTTCAAATTTTTTTGGCAAAGTGCCCTCTCATCCTAATATGCCCAAAATCATCCAAAAAGATGCTCAATTATCAATAGCATATTCTCAACATTCCTATCATTTAAAAATTAATCAATAAAGCACGTACATCCTAAATCCACTACCAAAATCCATCTCACACCCTTATTCTAAATAAGAAAACTAAAAAGCAAAATAAAATGAACAAATAAAGAAATTATACCTAGGTGGGGTGCCTCCCACCAAGCGCTTGATTTTACGTCTTCGACTAGACGGACTACTTGGATCGGTTAACCGAATTCCAAGGCTTCGAATTTGCGCCTATATGCAATTAGGTCTTCAAAGTATTTGTCGCCCGCCGGCGTGTTCCTAATCACATAAAACAAAGGCAAGTAAATGTTAACTTGAAAAAGTGATTTAATTAATTTGGAAAACAACCTATACCATTTGCTTTTTTGTAGGCGACATGGAAAAGTAGTGGGAGGGATATAAGGCTTGGGTTCCTTCACTTTGTCTCTCATTTCCTCCTTTCCTACTTCTTCACCTGAAATACTAGAAGAATCATTAGCAAAAAATTATGAATGAAATCATGCTTTATATTCTCACCACTCAAAGGGATGGTGGTAACTTCTTCTAGCTTTGGTGGAATTGGGAACTCTTCACTCTCTTGCCTTTGCATGGCCTCCATGATTGTTCCAATGTGCACTTCTATTCTTCTCAATGAAGCATCTAGTCCCGAAAACCTAAGTGCACTTGCCTCTAAACATCAATTCAAAGTATGCTCGTATGATGTCTGTGATGCTCAGATGGCCTCTAGCATCTATTCCTCGGGATTCTCCTCCTTCGGCCCTGTCTTGGAAGAATTCAAGTCATGAGCTCTTTCTTCCCTCGAGTGCATTGAGGCAAATAATTCCATTTCCCGGTTGAAGTTGGTCAATTACAAGTCAAAAGAATCCATTGTTCCTGAAAAGAAAACAACAAAGAAAAACGACACAAGACACAAAAGAAAATAACACTAGAAAATCTAAAATTAACAAAAATGACACACTACCTAGAAAATCTAACAACAAGGAAAGTTACACAAATCAACTACTCTAAACACCAATCCTCGGCAGCGGCGCCATTTTGAACACGCTTTTTCTGTCATTAGGAAATCGCGATTCAAAAGATGTTTATAATAAAATTCTTATGCAATGTGCTCTACGTTTTGAAAACAAGTAAAGCGGTAAGCAAAGGTTCATTCCACAGGGATTAAGTTAGATTAATCAATTTGCGATACATTCTAAGTTAGTCTAATCTAGGTGCATAAATCATAAATCATATTTTTGGGTTTTTGATTGGTTAAGATATAATAAACTAGAAAAGTAAATAACAATAATATAAAGAAATTGAATAGATAGAAATCCAACATCAACAATACTATATAAGAGAAATGGATGTAAACAATTAATATAGATGCTAGGGAATTGATTGATTAGCAAGTGGGTATGGGTAATGCTTTTTAAGCCACTTTAATGGACCAATCTCTACATGTTAACCATTTGTTTTCTAAGATGTGTTTAGGTTATTACTATGAACCCTAAACATCATCCCACCACAATGCCTAACCGATTAAGGAAAGGGGGTCATGGTGGGATTGGTTGGTTACAAATCTAGGTTTAGATTAGTGTGGTTGATATACCCTCCACTAATTTATCCTATTTATTGGGTTCTTAATCACACAAGGGTGTCAATCCAAGGATGATTGCATAACATGTTATTCTAACAAGATTGTAATTAACAAGTGGATATACAAGTCAATCACATAGTGAATAGAATCTAATGAATAAATAAATAGAACACATATAGAGATTCATTACAAAGCTTAAGCAAATACCCTTAGGCCTCTTTCTTTAGTGCTTGCTTCTTTAGTTACAATCAAATAGAAAGCAAGTAATAGGTAAGGAAATCACCCTTAGGCCTCCTACTTTAGTGCTTGCTCCTTCCTTTCCAAGAGTGCTCCTAGTGCAAAGAGTGGTAGAAGAGGATGTGTCCAGATAGGTGGATGGCTAATGGGTAGTGACAAAGGTATTGGGATGTAGAGAATGGTAAGGGAGGAATGATTTAGGTGAGATAGTCTAGTTGTTTGTTGATGAGATTGGAGAGGAGAAATGGGTGGATTAGGAATGGTGGAAGAAAGAATTTCTTGCTTGAACAAGTCTATTTTCAAAGGAGAAAATGCGATGTATTTATAGGTTGGAAAGCTAGGGTACGAAATAGGCATGAAAGGATAAGAATACCCCTCTTGAATGGCTGACATTCCAACGCTGGAATTCCTACGCTGGAAGTTCTACGCTGTCGCCCTTTGTCCTTCTATGTTGCCATGGCGACATCTTTGTCGCCATTGGGTCGCCATTGGGTCGCCATGGCGACAATGTCCAACGTTAGAATTCCAATGTTATCGCCATTTATCCTTTAATGTCGCCATGACACTATCAAATGGCGACAACACTTGATTGCAAACTTCTTGAATAAAATCTTCTGTCGCCATGGCGACCTATCTTGATCAAATGGTGAAAACGCCATGTTTCACATCTTTATGCTCTTTTTTGCACCAAGTTCCTCCTCTTCTTCACAAATGCCCTTGAGACCTAACTAAACCGGCAATGCTCAATTTAACACTATTAAATACGGGGAAAAGCCCGAGAACCAAACATAAGGAGACGGGAATGAGGGCCAAAATCATACCAATTTTGGTTTGATTAGTTGCTCGTCTCGAGTCCATTAGACTTCTGTTGTCCACTGCATGCATTAGAAAGTTCAAATTGTTTCAAATGGATGTCAAAAAGTGTTTTCCTCAATGGATACCTTCAAGAAGAAGTGTATGTTGAACAACCTAAAGTCTTGTGTTAATTCTTCCTATCTCTATCTCTTATATTTGTATATGTGTATGTTGTTATCTTGTTGCATAATATTCACTTATGATGTATTTTGTAACAAGATTTTGTAAAGTGTGATTTGTGATCTTAGTCATTTGATCTTACTTGTATATATAATTTTTTGTATATTGTAATTCTTGTGTATAGTATTATTTGATTATACTCGTAATACATTGAACAAATATTGAAATACAAGTATTCTTTGATGTTGTGTTTATGTGTTCTTATACCTCATACAACTAATTGATATTCATAGACTATGCTTATATGATCATATGCTTATCTTGTCTATGTATGAATTTGTGGTTTATGTGTTGTATGTAAAGCTACCTTGAGGAACAAATAAAAGTTTGTTCAAGGGATTGAAAAAGGCGTAAAAACCTATTCACCCCCCTCTAGATATGCTTTAAGTTATTTAACTCTGTTTGTATACTTTCAATTGGTATCAGAGCGGGTCATCAAACGGCACTTAACGTGATCCGGGTTATACTTACAAGTGAATAGCTTAGGTTTTTGTAGTATGGTTTTCCAAGATGACGTGATGACGTGATGACCGAAGGGGCTTCGAATTCTAGGCCTCCTCTTCTCAAGGGTCACAACTATGGGTTTTGGAAATTGAGGATGAATGCTTACATTCGCTCTATTGATGAGAGAGCTTGAATGACCATGGAAGAAGGTTACCTTGCTCCCAACAAGAGTGAGAATGGAGTGACCGTTTGCATGCCTAGGAGTGAGTGGTCTACAAATGAGTTCGAGTTAGCAAAATGGCATCATCGAGCGGTGAATGCTATTTTCGGAGGTGTTGATAGTAGGCAATTTTCCTACATTCAAAACCTAGAAACCGCAAATGAGGCGTGGGAAGCTCTCCAAGTCACCAATGAGGGGACTAAAGCGATGAAGAAGTCTTGTCTTCAATTGCTCACTTCCCAATTTGAGGTTTTGCAAATGGGTGAGGAAGATAAGTTTGTTGACTTCCAAGACAAGCTACTAGACATCGCCAACCAATGCCAAGCTCTTGGTACTCCTATCTCCGGTGAGAGGCTAAATTGGAAGATTCTTATATCACTTCCAAAGAGGTTCAAAGCCAACGTTACCGCCATTGAAGAGAGCAAAGACGTTGACGTCATGAGCTTAGATGAGTTGCTAGGATCTCTTCAAACCTTTGAGGCTTGCATGAAACTGAAGGCTAAGAATAAGGGTTTAGCTCACAAAGTTGTCAAGGAAGCTAGTAATAGCGATGATGACAAAGAGATGGCATTATTGGTTAGGAAGTTTAGGAAGTTCATGAGGAAAGGTGCCAAGCCAAGTGGCAAGTACTCAAGGGACAAGGAAGTCAAGAAATCCTTTACTCCACCTCATGAGAGGAGTGGTCATGCTAAGAGCAATAGAAAGGTCCAATGCTTCAAGTGCAAGAAGTTTAGACATTTTGCATCAGATTGTCCAAGTGGTGATTCTAAGAAGGACAAGAAGGGAAAAGCCATGGCGGCCACATGGAGTGAAGATGATGGCTTTAGTGATGAGGAGAGCTCAAGCGATGAGTCTTCTAGTGATAAAGAGCTTGTGAGCAACTTTGTTGCCTTCACGGCTTCTCACTCTATCCTAGAGGATGTTTGTGTAGATTCGTTGGTCAAGGAGGATGATCTAAATCATCAAGAATGCTTAAGTGAAGATTCTACTATCATTGATCTTTTGGCTAAGACGAATTGTCTTGAAGAAAATTTAAAGATAGCTTTAAGAGAGATTGATGAGAATGATGATTTGATCAAGATACAAGTGGATGAGTTTGTATCAACTACTCGGAGGCTCTTGGGGTGAAAAGAATGCTCTTGCCAAGAAGCTTAGAGAAGTTGAGGGAATTGTTCTTGAAAAGGAGAGGATCATCTCTAGTTTGTCTTTAGGAGGCTCAAACGACGCGGTAGTTGAGGAGAAGCTCACAGAAGCATCACTTCCTACAAGCAAGGTTATTGTTGAGGAGAAAGCTCCTAAGAAGAGACGTTCCAAGAAAAAGAACAAGTTAAAGAACAAGGTACCTCTTGAAACTCCCATTTGTGCTTCTTCCAATCCGGAAGGTAAAATCTCTTCTTTTGTTCCCATATGTCATTTTTGCAATACCGTAGGCCATATCAAGCCCAAGTGCTATAAATTCATTGAATATTGCAACATAAAAAATGCATCTAGGAATAGAGAGATTGGACCTCATTTTATGCATGCTAAAGCTTTTGAATATGGAAAGCATGATAATGTCACAAAGCATGTTAAGAATGTGAAGAATGTGAAGAATGGAAACCTTGCAAAATTTGACAATGCATGTGTTGCTAATAGTGTTGAAAAGAAGAGTATTAATGATATTATGATTAATAAACTTGTGCAAGAACTTTACTCTAGATTCAACATTGTTGTCAAAGAGAATCTTGATAATGTTTGTGTAGGTTCACCCAAGACAAAATTTGTCAAGGGTGAGTGCTCTTACCAATAGTGTAAGTTGCACATGTGTGTTAGCTTTAAGATTAGTGTTTTGTTGTTAAGAAGCTTAGCTTGTTTGCTTTGTATCTCTACAACCTAACATGAACTTAGCTATCTCACATTTTTTGTTATGATAGTTGAAATCTATTAATTAACTTTTGAGAAGTTGTTTTATGAAATCTATATGGTTACAATCATGTTAAGACTTTTAGAGAAAGTCATTTTTGTTTGTTTGAGTTGAAATGTCTAGTCTTTAGTCTCTTGAATTCGACACACCTATAACTTGTAGTCATGAGGATTTACTGTTAGGATTATGCTCAATAGCAAAAGTGTAATGTTGTAATTAACAATCTTTTTCATATTAATAAAGTGATTTCTGGTTTAACAAATCGTATAGCATTTATAGTTTAATATTATAATTGTCAAAGTAAATAATCATAAGGTCTAAAGACTATGAGAAAAGAAGAATTGTTCGTACATCTGGATATGTATGTGGTAGACACAATTCTTTAGTTAGTCTTGAATAATGTTCACAACTTAAGTTAAAGGTTGGGCACCTTTATCTTGTTAAAGTTGTAGAATTCTTTTGCTAGCATTTGAGTGGGATCAAATGAGATATGATGAGTCTAAAATCATCGGAGTGTCTTCGAGCAAAAGGATCTAGTGCACTGGGTGCATTGAACTGGATCACAATGAAAAGCTTTATCTAGAACCGTCAATAGATAATAGTCTTTTCATTATCAGGACAATCGGAGAGTCTATCTTAATCCTGAGATAAATGATGGACTTATGGTTGCAAATGATATCATTTGAGTTATCAATGAGTACGATTATAACGCATAGTCTATCCTCGATAGTTTGGTGATATTCATTTGTTAATCGATAGAGGACTTCATTTATAGATATGGACATCGTGGCTCCATTTATTAAATGAGAGTATAATATCATCATATGGATGTTTTGAGGTAATTGGATATTAAATCTCAACGTTGAGTTTTCGATAGTGTCTATTGAAAACATGGCTTCTGGACAAGTCAAAATATCCAAGTTTAAAACGTGGTCATATGAGTAAATATGGTAACTTGGAGAGTTATAGGCGGTCTATGAACTCTTGGCGATTACTGATATTAATCACGAGGATACACTATCTCCAACATGATTGCCTAGGGTATGAATGAGGAACATCTTCCTTTTCTATCTTTATTTAAGAGTTCAATTTTAGCTCTTTAGTGGAATGAGTTAAAATTAATGGATCGGACCTAAGTGAATCATTTGTTGATTGTGATTAGGTTATGTCTATTGAAGCTTAAATTTAGATGGCCCGCCAAGATCCCCAATCCACACGGACTTGCATAGATCACTTGATATATTCTACCGGACCAATTTAAGGGTCCATCTAGAATTGCATTTAATATATTAAGAATATAATTTGCACATTATTTATGTAATGGGCTGCTCAATTATATTAATATATTAATAAAAGACATGTGGGCTTGTTTCTTTTAGTAAGAATGGTTCTGGTTCACATGTGGGCGTTTTATTTAAAGTCCAATGGATTAAATGAAATAAGAAAATAATATTAGGCCCAATTTTATTCAAGTGGGGCGGCAAGGTTAATATTTTAACCTAAGATATTATTTTGTTTTCATTGTTTTAATTAAATAAGAATTAATTAATTTATTAATTAATTGTTTAATTAAGAAACAAATCTTTTCTGATTAGGAAATATGATTCCTAGTCTTATACTATTGTTGGTAGTATACTAAAAGTAAAAGACTTATTTGGTAAGAAAATAAATAATTAATTTTATTTATTTAATCAAATAAGAAGTCTTTTATTTTAGTCAATAAAAAGAATAAAATATCTATGAGTTGGATTAGGGTTTGAAGTCTATTCTTTTATAGAAAAAGAGAGCAAGATTTCGGCAACCCTAATAGAAAAAGAGAAGAAAATTTAGGCTACCTATATATTCATATGTATAGAATTCGGCCACCCTATGTTTTGTGCTTGAGAGACAATTTTTCTTCTTCTTCTTAATTCATAGAGAGCATTAATTTTATTCTACTAAAACATAAAAGAGTGAATAAATTATTCTTTGATGGTACACTATTTGCTTGTTCATCAATAAGCTTGTTTGTACAACATCGATTTAGGTTCACGCGAGTTTCGATCATTAGATTGAGAACTCAAAAGTGACCGGAATAATTTTAGTCTTCTTTTGATTGTTTTTGTGACTAACAAAGAAAAGAAAAGTTTATTTGTCCATTCACAGGTTTGCAATTCAAAGAAAAGGGAGACCACGCTCCTAGGTGATCCACGTTCGTGCTAGGATTGAAGATCTTGCGGATTACCATCGACGTAAGTCAATCGGATCACGCGACAAAAGGTATTATTCTTTTGTTAGATAATATATATGTTTAATTGATTAAAGGGTTTAAGGTTCATAAAAAGGAAAATTTTTAAAAGTTACTAAATCTATTTTTAGTCTCGCTTCCGCTGCGTGTACTACGGTATTTTTCCCTACATTTACAAGACAAGAGGACTCATAAAAAGGGTGAAGGCCTTGCATTTGATGAAAATAGCCTATGAAGGTATCTCTAATATCACATTGCTTGCTTATCTATTCTTTCATCTCTCAACTCATTGTGTGTATCACTTCATGAAGCATGTCATACTTGAGAACTAATATAGTGTTTATATGGTCCTCGTTGACATTTGCTAGTCTAAGGTCTTTTGGTGATAATTGTTCACATTGATCTTAATCATGATGTGTGTTTTTGTTTGTATGATAGTTGAGTGGCAAGTTTTGAAAAATATGCTTCATATTCTTTGAAAGCTACTCTCTTGAGTAGTAGAGATCTTAAGTAAGTCTCTTTACTTTCTTTTTGATCATGTGCTTTTAAGCCATCAAAACTTGGTTTCTAAAATGCAATTTGCTTCTCTTATATGTTTGGTTAAGTGTGTTGAGTTTGATTAATGTAAATATGGATACAACTTGAAGTCCTAAGGACTAATATGTTTAAAAATGACCATGGTCGGTATCCATTTGCTTCGGCAACATAGAACTCAATGGGCACCCTCATGGAAAGGGCTACATACCTTGGTTGTGAAGCCGCCCAATGTAGGAAAGGGCTACGCCATTGTGATGAGTGAAAGTCGCCATGAGGTGTATATGTTTATGTTTGTAAAAAGTCAAAGAAGTGTTGAAATGAATCATTAGAAAAAAAAAAATCTTTGATTCAAGCCTAAAACAAAACAAAAAGGCTTATGGAGTATAGTTGAAATATCAAATTAGCTCGGGTTGTCAAATAGAAATGGATTGACGAGCCATATGCACTCACTTCGCTCAAATATTGAGATCTATTCTTTTTAAAAGCAAAATTTTGGATGATGATCGGTTTGACCTTTCTACGGAAAGACTTGAGATGAATAGATGTTGAAAATTTTTTCATGTTTGATTTTCAAAATACTTCCTTTTATATACTTGAAGCAAAATCTTCACACACTCATATTTGCTTATTTGGTATATTGATACTTTAGCAATTTTAGAAGAAATATGAGAGTGGTTGAAAATCTTAGTGTAACTCTCATTGATTTATGAAGCTTATTTGAAAAATCTATTGAAATTGCTTGTGATGTGAATGTGTGGCGATACATGTGAACAATTGTCTATCTAGATGTTAGATGGGGCATTTATCAAGGGGGAGCATTATATGCTATGTTTTGTTCTCTTGTATGATTTGTTTACATGATTCTTCAAAATTGTTGTTTGTTGGCATTATTCTTATTTTTGATAAATCTTGGAAATGCTATGATAAATTCTTATATGCATGATGATTTGTTCAAAAATGATGTTTTTGCCTTTGTATATGTTTATTGGTCACTAACTTGTTTCCATGTTTCCACTCATTTTGTTTTTAGTGTTTGTATGATACAAGGTCATGGGAAAGGCTAAGAAAATTGGTGTTTCTAATCCTTCGAATCTTATTGACAAGTCTAAGTCTACTTTTTCGTCCAAAGTTTCCAAAGCTAGCAAGATGAAAAGTTTGGGAATTTTTGGAAGTAAAAAGATTATTTAAGAAAGAGGTATTGACTTGAACTCTTGTATTAACTCTTATGTTCATAAGGTGATTATGGAAAGAAAATGGAATACTTGGATTGACATGATAGGAATTGTTAATGAGACAATGGTTAGGGAATTTTATCATGTATATCAATCAAGTACCACCGTTGAGGATGTGGTTGTAGGGAAAAATACGGTCAACGCAGCGGAAGCGAGACTAAAACGATTTAGTATATTTAAAAAATTTTCCTTTGATTAACCTTAACCCTTTAAATTAATTAAACACATATATATATTAATAAAAGTAGAATACCTTTTGTCGCGTGATCCGATTGACTTGCGTCGATGGTAATCCGCAAGATCTTCAATCCTAGCACGAACGTGAATCACCTAGGAGCGTGGTCTCCCTTTTCTTTGAATTGCGTACCTGAGGATGGATAAACAAAATCTCCTTTTCTTATCGTTAGTCACAAAACATCCAAAAGATTACAAAGATTATTCCGGTCACTTTTGAGTTCTCAATCTAATGATCGAAACTCGCGTGAACCTTATTCGAAGTTGTACACAAAAGCCTATTGATGTATAAGCAATGAGTGTACTATCGAAATAGAATAATCTCTTCTCTCTTGTGTCTTGGCTGAAAAAATCAAACACTTGTCTATGAGAATTATTCAAGCTAGAAGAAGAAGAAGTTGATCAAGTGAATCAATTGAGAAAGCTTAAGGTGGCCGAACCCTATAATGTGTATTATATAGGGTGGCCGAATTCTTCTTCTCTTTCTACTAGGGTTGGCCAAATTCTCCTCTTGATTTAATTAGGGTTGGCCGAATTCTCTACTAAGAGAGTTTGTGCTTTACCCTAATTCCTATCAACTTTGGAATCCTAACCCTAATTCAACTCATAAGTGTTTAATTCTTAATAAAAGACTTTCTTATTTGATTAAATAAATAAACCTTATTATTTATTTTCTTACCAAATAAGTCTTTTATCTTTCGAATACTACTACCAATAGTATTTAACCTAGGAAACATATTTCCTGATCAGAAAAAGATTTTGTTTCTTAATTAAATAATTAATTAATTAATTAATTAATTCTCATTTAATCAAACAATAAAATAAAATAATACCTTAGACTAATTTATTAGCCTTGCCGCCCACATCATATATATATGGGCTAAATATTATTTTCTTATTTTATTTAATCCATTAGACTTTAATTAAAAAGTCCACATGTGAACCAGACCCATTCTTACTAAAAGAAACAAGCCCACATGCCTTTCATTAATATATTAATATAATTGATCAGCCCATTAAATAAATAATGTGCAAATTATAATCTTAATATATTAAATACAATTCTAGATGGACCCATAAATTGGTCCGGTAGAATATATCAAGTGATCCATGCAAGTCCGTGTGGATTGGGGATCTTGACGGACTATCTAAATTTAAGCTTCAATAGACATAACCTAATCACAATCAACAAATGATTCACTTAGGTCCGATCCATTAATTTTAACTCATTCCACTGAAGAGCTAAAATTGAACTCTTAAACAAAGATAGAACAAGAAATTGTTCCTCATTCATACCCTAGGCAATCATATTGGAGATAGTGTATCCTCGTGATTAATATCAGTAATTGCCAAGAGTTCATAGACCGCCTATAACTCTCCAAGTTACCATATTTACTCATATGACCACGTTTTGAACTTGGATATTTTGACTTGTCCAGAAGCCATGTTTTCAATAGTCACTATCGAAAACTCAACGTTGAGATTTAATATCTAATTACCTCAAAACATCCATATGATGATATTATACTCTCATTTAATAAATGGAGCCACGATGTCCATATCTATAAATGAAGTCCTCTATCGATTAACAAATGAATATCACCAAACTATCGAGGATAGACTATGCTATATAATCATACTCATTGATAACTCAAATGATACCACTTGCAACCATAAGTCCATCATTTATCTCAGGATTAAGATAGACTCTCCGATTGTCCTGATAATGAAAAAACTATTATCTATTGACGGTTCTAGATAAAGCTTTTCATTGTGATCCAGTTCAATGCACCCAGTGCACTAGATTCTTTTACTCGAAGACCCTCCGATGATTTTAGACTCATCATAACTCATTTGATCCCACTCAAATGCTAGCAAAAGAATTCTACAACTTTAACAAGGTAAAGGCGCCCAACCTTTAACTTAAGTTGTGAACATTATTCAAGACTAACTAAAGAATTGTGTCTTCCTCATACATATCCAGATGTACGAACAATTCTTCTTTTCTCATAGTCTTTAGACCTTATGATTATTTACTTTGACAATTATAATATTAAACTATAAATGCTATAAGATTTGTTAAACCAGAAATCACTTTATTAATATGAAAAAGATTGTCAATTACAATATTACACTCTTGCTATTGAGCAGAATCCTAACAATCTCCCACTTGCACTTTAGAAAATGTATCATATCTCTCATGCCCATGTTCTCTAGATGCCCATCGAAACTCTTCTGAGGTAGAGCCTCTGTGAAGGGATCTGCTAGATTTTCTACTGACGCGATTTTGGTAATCGTCACGTCACCCCTTTGAACAATCTCCCTTAAAAGATGATACTTTCTTTCATTGTGTTTTCCTCTCTTGTGACTTCTTGGTTCTTTCGAATTAGTCATTGCTCCACTGTTATCACAGTAGATAGTGATGTGCTTATTCGCACTAGGAACCACTTCCAAGTCCATCAAGAATTGGCGGAGCCAAACAACCTCTTTGGCAGCCTCGCATGCAGCAACATACTCAGCTTCCATGGTGGAATCAGCAATACAAGATTGCTTGATACTCCTCCATATGACTGCTCCTTCTCCAATAGTAAACACAGCTCCTGATGTGGATTTTCTGGAGTCAGAATCTGATTGGAAATCAGAATCTGTATACCCAATGGGAATTAAATCCCCTCCAGAGTATACAAGCATATTATCTCTCGTTCTCTTGAGATACTTGAAAATATGCTTGACTGCCGTCCAGTGATCAGGACCAGGTTTCGACTGAAACCTGCTAACTATGCCAACAGCAAAACAAATATTTGGTCTAGTGCAGAGCATTGCATACATGAGACTTCCAACTGCCGAGGCATATGGAACTCTACTCATGAATTGCTCTTCATGCTCATTCTTAGGAACTTGTTCCTTAGAAAGTTTGATTCCATGTCTGAAAGGTAATATAACTTTCTTGGAATCCTGCATGGAAAACCTAGACAAGATCTTGTCTAAGTATGAAACTTGGGATAATGCAATCGTTTTATTCTTTCTATCCCTTATTACTTGGATACCTAGAATAAAACTTGTTTCTCCTAAGTCCTTCATATCAAATTGTTTTGTCAACCATTCTTTTACTGATGTCAATACACCTACATCGTTTCCAATGAGTAGTATATCATCAACATAAAGAATCAAGAAAACCAACTTGTCGCCCTTAATCCTTTTGTATACACAAGGTTCGTCAGGATTCTGAATAAATCCTAAACCTTTCACAGCTTGATTGAACCTTATGTTCCAGGATCTGGATGCTTGCTTTAATCCATATATGGATTTCTGCAACTTGCATACCTTTTCCATTTGGCCTTTTTCAATGAATCCTTCCAGTTGCATCATATAGATGCTTTTGTCAAGACTTCCATTAAGGAAAGCTGTCTTGACGTCCATTTGCCAAATCTCTAGATCTAAAGATGCAACAATGGATAAGAGTATCCTAATGGATTTAAGCATGGCCACAGGAGAGAAGGTTTCCTCATAATCGATACATTCTTTCTGTGTATACCCTTTAGCTACCAATCTAGCTTTAAAGGTTTCCACCTTTCCATCCATACCTCTTTTCCTTTTGTATACCCACTTGCACCTAATGGGTTTTATCCCTTTAGGCAAGTCTACAAGGGACCAGACTTTGTTATCGAACATGGATTCAATCTCAGATTGCATTGCCTTTTGCCAATGGCGACTATCAACATCCTCCATTGCTTCCTTATACGTGTAGGGATCATCGTCGTCCGGGAGATTCTCCACTGATTCTCCCAGACCGATGTATCTTTCGGGTTTTGTTCTAACCCTCCCACTACGACGAGGAATGGTAGGTTGTTGATTTTGTGTTGGATTGGAACTTACAATTGGGTTAGGTTGTGTAACCTCTCGTGGAATTATATCTCCTGACATCTCATTTAGGACAATTCTACTTCTAGGTACAAAATCATTCATATAGTCCTTTTCCAGAAATTTAGCATTTGTCAAAACAAATACTTTAAAATCTGAAGGACTATAGAAATAATATCCTTTAGTTTCTTTTGGATACCCTACAAATATGCATGTTTCCGAACAGGACTCCATCTTTTCTGTTTTTCCTTTTAACACATGCGCAGGACAACCAAATATCCTTAAGTGCTGTAAACTAGGCTTGCGCCCAGTCCACAACTCATGCGGTGTTTGAGGAACGGACTTAGATGGTACATCGTTTAGAATGTATATTGCAGTTTGTAAAGCATATCCCCAAAAAGAAATAGGAAGTGTTGAAAAACTCAACATAGACCTAACCATATCCAAAGGAGTTCTGTTTCTCCTTTCTGATATCCCATTCTGTTGAGGTGTACCTGGTGCAGAAAACTGAGAAACTATCCCATTATCAATAAGATATTGCTGAAACTCACCAGATAGATATTCTCCACCACGATCAGATCTCAAGATTTTTATGTGTTTCTCAAGCTGATTTTCTACTTCAGCTTTGAATGCTTTGAACATGTCAAAAGCATCCGACTTATGTCGCATGAGATACACATAGCCAAATCTCGAGTAATCATCTGTGAAGGTGATGAAGTACTCATAACCACCTCTAGCTTGAATGCTCATAGGACCATATACATCAGTGTGTATTAATCCTAAACATTCAGTGGCTCTTGCGCCTTTGGCCGAGAATGACCTTTTGGTCATCTTACCTTCCAAACAAGATTCACAAGTTGGTAGATCATCAACCTTTAAGTCACTTAAAGGTCCGTCACTTACCAATCTTTTAATCCTATTAAGGTTAATATGATCTAGGCGTAAATGCCATAGGTAGGTTTCATCTATTGATAATTTTACTCTTTTATGATCAGGTTCCGTTAATTCTGTGTCTAACGAGTGAGAGATATTTCTATGCAAAAAGTATAGACCATTTTCCAATGTACCTTCGCAAATAATTTTGTCATTCTTACTAACAATAAAAACTTTATTAAAAGTAACCGAATATCAAAATTTATTTAAACAAGAAACTGAAATTAAATTCCTCTTGAATTGAGGTACATAATAAACGTTTATTAAATCTAAATGCCTTCTAGAATCCAAGTAAACTCTAATATCTCCCACTGCACTTGCAGACACTAACGTTCTGTTGCCCAAGTGCAAATTGATTTCATTCTTATTCAGCCTTCTCCTTTCTTGGAACCCCTACAAGGAATAACAAACATGATTAGTGGCTCCAGAGTCTATGATTCAAGAATCTGTAGAATCTGCCAGAAAACATGTTTCAAGATAATTTACATTACCTTCTTCCTTCTTATTCTGGGACTTTGGGCAATTTCTTTTCCAATGTCCCTTTTCACCACAAAGGAAGCATTTCCCTTTGATCTTGGTTACTTTCTTGGTTTCCTTCTTGGTAGGCCCAAGTTGCTTTTTCTTCTGTTGTTTCTTGACCTTCTGACGGGTCTTAACAGTAGCAACTTTACCAACCATATGAATCTCTAGACCTTTGCTTTTCACAAGGATCTTTTCAGCGCTTTGAACATCTTGCATCAGGCCTTGCATGGTGTATTCATTTTTGTTCAAAGTGTAGTCCAATTTGAACTGATCAAAGGAATCTGACAGTGAGTTGACAACCATATCAATTTTTGTCTCACCATCTATCTCAGCGCCATGTAGTTCAGCAATTTTGAGATGTGCTATGACTTTCATCATGTGATCCTTCATAGCCTGTCCAGGTTTCATCCTAAGATTCATAAAAGCAGTTACTGCCTCTCTCTTAGTCGTCATGGACTTCATAGCAAACATCTCCTCTAGAGACATCATTATATCAGCAGCAGACTCTATTCCTTCATGCTGCTGTTGCAACACGTCGGAGATAGTAGCCATAATGTAACATTTGGCCATATCATCTGAAGTCTTCCACTGCTCATACTCATCTCTTTGCATTATACTAGATTCATTATTAGGAGCAGGTGGTTTAGGAGTAGTCAGAACAAACTTATGTTTTTCACTTTGTAGCAACAACCCAATTTTCTTTTTTCATGTGACATAATTATCTCCAGTTAAAGTGTTATCTTTCAGGATGTTCATAAGTGATAGGGTCATGATTTCTGAATAAAACAAAAATATATATGAGTAAATAATCATGATAAAGCACTTTCGAATATTTATCTTGATTTAAATAAAAAACTCAATCATAAAAATTCAACGGTGATCTAAAACCCATAAATGTTAGGCCTCCTTTATGAGTTCGCACCATTTATTAGTTAGACTAGGTCCCACCTAATTGTTAACATAACAACCAGCGTTTTCAATTTTAGCCTTGCAATTTTACTAACAAGAACTCTTGGGAGGATATCAATAAAATTACATTGAGTGTGTTACCAAGATATCGACCCTCAATATTTTCTCTCACGAAAATCCCTCCTTAGGGAGTAGATCTCGTTTGAGTCAATTGTCTAGTCTATCCTTGTAAGGAAGTTTGTTGCTAAATTCCATTCATGGACGCCCCTTAGGGGGATTACCAATAAATAATAAAGCTCAACTAACCTTGGAGGCCATAGGTGTTACAAAACACCTTCTCCCACTCAATTATTTAAGGCGTGTGATTAAATCCCATAGAATGATTTACCAAGTTATCTAGATGCCAATTTAGATACCTAAATCATTCAATGCATGTTCATACCAAAAGAGATATATGAGTGGCGCTCCTATTCTATATGACATGTCATCAAACAATAACAAATATTGTAATATTTATTCAAAAATAAATAGCCACAATTTTGGTCCATCCTAGAAAAGCAAGTAAATTACAATTGTTTAGGAATACAAGATCTTCAAGTGGCCATCGACCATCCGCGCATCCCTCGGCTGCCTCCCATGGGCGTGCACACCCCACAACCCCACAAAGGGCTGCCATGCGCTGCCCATGAGAACACTAGGGCTGCTGTGCGCAGCCCACCATAATATGGGCTTGCCATGCGCAGCCCAATCCACTCCAAGGGTGCACATGGCGCTCGTTCCAGGTTCCGGTTGCATCCAATTCTTCACGTCTTCGAATCTTCAATACTCGAACATATTACAGCAGTATTTGAACAAATAAAATACTGTAGTATTTTTATTTTTTTTTAATCACTGCAGTATTTAATACAATAAAAAACTGCACTATAATAAAATAAAAAAAACTGCAGTATATTTTAATACATAAAAACTGCACTATTTAATTACAATAAAAAAAAAATTAAGCAACTATCAAGAAGGAATTATGGCGATGATAGACCACCCTTCTTGTTACAATTCCGAAACAAAAAATACATTGAAATTCTAGGACCAAAATCGAGCAACAACAATCCACATAAAAACATATATAAATCCATACATTCACATGTAATTATATATGCGAATACCTAGAGTGCCATCTCTTTCTAAACATGCATAATCACAATAAAAAGAAATGGATTCACGTATATATATGCTAATTAATTAAAAGGGTACAACCAAGGCTCTGATACCAATTGTAGGAAAAAATACGGTCAACGCAGCGGAAGCGAGACTAAAAACGATTTAGTATATTTTAAAATTTTTCCTTTGATGAACCTTAACTCTTTAAATTAATTAAACACATATATATATTAATAAAAGTAGAATACCTTTTGTCGCGTGATCCGATTGACTTGCGTCGATGGTAATCCGCAAGATCTTCAATCCTAGCACGAACGTGAATCACCTAGGAGCGTGGTCTCCCTTTTCTTTGAATTGCGTACCTGAGGATGGATAAACAAAATCTCTTTTTCTTATCGTTAGTCACAAAACATCCAAAAGACTACAAAGATTATTTCGGTCACTTTTGAGTTCTCAATCTAATGATCGAAACTCGCGTGAACCTTATTCGAAGTTGTACACAAAAGCCTATTGATGTATAAGCAATGAGTGTACTATCGAAATATAATAATCTCTTCTCTCTTGTGTCTTGGCCGAAAAAATCAAACACTTGTCTATGAGAATTATTCAAGCTAGAAGAAGAAGAAGTTGATCAAGTGAATCAATTGAGAGAGCTTAAGGTGGCCGAACCCTATAATGTGTATTATATAGGGTGGCCGAATTCTTCTTCTCTTTCTACTAGGGTTGGCCAAGTTCTCCTCTTGATTTAATTAGGGTTGGCCGAATTCTCTACTGAAGAGAGTTTGTGCTTTACCCTAATTACTATCAACTTTAGAATCCTAACCCTAATTCAACTCATAAGTGTTTAATTCTTAATAAAAGACTTTCTTATTTGATTAAATAAATAAACCTTATTATTTATTTTCTTACCAAATAAGTCTTTTATCTTTCGAATACTACTACCAATAGTATTTAACCTAGGAAACACATTTCCTGATCAGAAAAAGATTTTGTTTCTTAATTAAATAATTAATTAATTAATTAATTAATTCTCATTTAATCAAACAATAAAATAAAATAATACCTTAGACTAATTTATTAGCCTTGCCGCCCACATCATATATATATGGGCTTAATATTATTTTCTTATTTTATTTAAGAGTGGCGATATTTGCACCCCTCTAAAATCGTATGTACACCCCAAATTTATATATTTTAAAAATTCCAATTTTACCCTTATATTAAATTATTAATATTTTAATTCAAAAATATAATAATTCTTATCACTATCTACTTTTCAAATTTTTAATCAAATTAAAAATAATAAAGAAAAATAAAATCCTAACTATATCAAAAAGTGAACATAAACAGTGTATCCCCATCCTCTTCCATCCTAGAGTAAAAAATTAGATTACTACCTCTTCCAAAATTTGGGAGGAGTACTGCGGCTCACAGACACAAACAGAGATTACAACCTCTTCCAAAATTTCACACACACACACACACAGATTACACACAATTACAACCTCTTCCAAAATTTGGGAGGAGTACTGCGGCTCCTATACACACACACACATATATATATATTTTAATTTTGTATTTCAGATAAGAAAAACAACACATAAACTAAAAAAAACAAATACCATTCTCTCTCTCTCCTTAGGAGAATGCTGAAGCTAAAGTGGATGTCCACAATTTTGTTGTTGTTTATGCGTTTATAAATTTTTCCTTTTTATTGTTATTTTAAACTAATTTTTTCTTTTTATTTTGTTTTAGGTAAAATAAAGAATACAAGGTGTTGATTTTATGATATTTAAAAAAATTAAAAGAAAGGGTATATTTGGTAATGTGTGGGTGTACTTACAAGATTTTATCTTTAATTTTTTTTTAAAGGGGTGTACATACAAATAGGGGTGCACATACAGTTTTTTAGGGGTGCAAATATCGTAACTCTTTATTTAATCCTTTAGACTTTAATTAAAAAGCCCACATGTGAACCAGACCCATTCTTACTAAAAGAAACAAGCCCACATGCCTTTCATTAATATATTAATATAATTGATCAGCCCATTAAATAAATAATGTGCAAATTATATTCTTAATATATTAAATACAATTCTAGATGGACCCATAAATTGGTCCGGTAGAATATATCAAGTGATCCATGCAAGTCCGTGTGAATTGGGGATCTTGGCGGACTATCTAAATTTAAGCTTCAATAGACATAACCTAATCACAATCAACAAATGATTCACTTAGGTCCGATCCATTAATTTTAACTCATTTCACTAAAGAGCTAAAATTGAACTCTTAAACAAAGATAGAACAAGAAGAAGTTCCATATTCATACCCTAGACAATCATATTGGAGATAGTGTATCCTCGTGATTAATATCAGTAATCGCCAAGAGTTCATAGACCGCCTATAACTCTCCAAGTTACCATATTTACTCATATGACCACGTTTTGAACTTGGATACTTTGACTTATCCAGAAGCCATGTTTTCAATAGTCACTATTGAAAACTCAACATTGAGATTTAATATCCAATTACCTCAAAACATCCATATGATGATATTATACTCTCATTTAATAAATGGAGCCACGATGTCCATATCTATAAATGAAGTCCTCTATCGATTAACAAATGAATATCACCAAACTACCGAGGATAGACTATGCTATATAATCGAACTCATTGATAACTCAAATGATACCACTTGCAACCATAAGTCCATCATTTATCTCAGGATTAAGATAGACTCTCCGATTGTCCTGATAATGAAAAGACTATTATCTATTGACGGTTCTAGATAAAGCTTTTCATTGTGATCCAGTTCAATGCACCTAGTGCACTAGATTCTTTTACTCGAAGACCCTCCGATGATTTTAGACTCATCATAACTCATTTGATCCCACTCAAATGCTAGCAAAAGAATTCTACAACTTTAACAAGGTAAAGGTGCCCAACCTTTAACTTAAGTTGTGAACATTATTCAAGACTAACTAAAGAATTGTGTCTTCCTCATATATATCCAGATGTACGAACAATTCTTCTTTTCTCATAGTCGGACCTTATGATTATTTACTTTGACAATTATAATATTAAACTATAAATGCTATAATATTTGTTAAACCAGAAATCACTTTATTAATATGAAAAAGATTGTCAATTACAATATTACACTCTTGCTATTGAGCATAATCCTAACAGCGATTATGAACATGAGAGGAATTGTCTTTAGAGTTTGTGCTTGGAAGTTGAATGAATTTCTAGGTTTGCTCGAAGATATCGAGTCGGATTTCCTTGATGTTGATGTCTTGGAAAACCTTGATTTAATGGGTAAAACTCTTTGTGAAGATGTTAATTTTGTATGGGGGAAATGTGCCTTCATTAGGCAAAGCGAGTTGACCAAAGTGAGTGCTTTTTGGCATTTATTTGTTTGTTCTAATCTTGTTGTCTCTACTAATGCTTACAAACTTAATGGAGAAAAGATCAAGATTGTTTATGCTTTGGTGACTAACAAGCCCATTAATCTTGGTGAGGTGCTTATTGAACATATTGAGATAGTGGCTGATCGCTCTAAATATGTCTATGTTTTGAGCGATTATTTCCTCACTTTTGTTTCCGTTTTTGAGGTATTTCTAATATTTAATAGTGCTTATTAGTGTTTTCAGGTATTTTCCTCTACCAAAGTGATTTTTGGCCCTTATTGGAAGATTGGAAGGAAAAATGGCGAAATTGGAAGAATTTGGGAATCTACGAGTACGTAATCGCAGGACCAACCTCACAGATTTTTTCCAGAAGGTGCTGTGACGTGACGTTGCTTGAACGTTCTCACAGGTCGTGTTTCCTATTCAGTTCCAGACCACGCTGCGAGTAGAAACTGCGAGTACCTTCTAGCAGAGCATAACTCGCAGTCCAACTTCAGACGCAACTGCTACCTCTTGACTGCGAGACCAGCCTAGCTGATCCAAGCTGCGACTTCAATACTGCGAGTTCATACTCACAGTTTTCAGATCTGAGAAAAGCCCAGAACCAGCTATGAGAGGAGAACTGTGAGCTTGGTCAAGCACTAGCTTAAGCTGCGAGGTCATTACTGCGAGCACATGCTCGCACATTTCAAAAAGAACTCGCATATTCGAGTCGGCCACCTCTTTTTCAGCCTAATATTTTCATACACTATATATACATAATATCTAGATTAACCTAAGTATGTAGAGATATAGAGAGAGATAATTTTTAGTGTAATTTTAGAGAGACTTAAAGATACTTTCAACTTTGTAGAACTCAAATAGTTTCTTAGTTTTAGATTGGATCAAAGACTCTTGTGAAAGATATAAAAGAAGAAGGTTGCAAGCAAAAGTCAAGGATTTCATCCAAGATTATGGGTTGTATTACTTTCTCTTTTTCTTTACCTTTATTTGTAATTAATATGATGTGTAGCTAAATCTCTTGAGATGTGAGGGATTGATGCTCATGAGTTGTTAATTATGATCTAAATCAATTGACTATTTATATTTTATTCTATCTTGTTTAAGTATGTGCAATCAATGTGTGACCAACACATTCAATGCAAGAATTCCTTGCATAATAACATTCAATGTTTCATTAAGTGGTTGGGTAGAAATAACTTGTTTGACCAAAACATTATTGTACTCATTCACTTTTCTTTGTGGTGTTCATTATTTGTTCATTACTATGTTCATTAATGACACTAACCCTTTTTGAATTAAGAAATCTAGTCTAAGCATCCTTTGACATATTGGGATGAGTAGATGTTGGTTATCTTGCTAAAGACTTATTAAATTGGGGTCACATACTAGATAGATAAATAGTGCTTAAAGTTGTATTGATGGATGAGTATGAATACACTCATGTTCTATCGTTTTCCCTTGTATCTCACTTGTTTACAATATCTTTCTCTATAGTTTATTCAAGTTACTTTGTAGTTAATATTTTCAATTAAAGTAGAGGAAATCTATTCCACTTCTATTAATCCATTTACCCCCTTTTAGAGTTCTCGTGGGAATGATAACCCCTTACTTGTGTTCGTTATACTTGACAACGATCCGTACACTTGCGGAGGGTTATAGACTCGCGCACTCATCTTTCTTTTTATCGTACGTACCATTAGCATTAATTTTTTTTTATTTAGAGGTATGTCTGGAGTGCGTCAGCGGCACGTGCATCTCAGTTGGATAAGAAATTACCATTTCCGGGCTTTATCTCTCATTTTTGTTTAGCCAAAGGTTTGAACCAAGAAGACTATGATGTGTTACTTCCTCCCTTAGAGAATTTAAGTGAGAAATGTATGACTACCATGTCATACAAGGAAAAGGGAAAGCTTAGTGATACATTTAGGCTCTTTGGAGAATCACTTGATTCAAGAGATGTTTCTAGTGCTCCTAGTCTTCCTACTTGGGCTATTCATTTGAAGAATGAGGTGGAAGAGTCACGAAAGATGATTGAGGCTTCACAAAGGAAGATTGAAGAACTTAATGCTAAAGTGGTGCAACAAGATGAAAAGATCAAGCTTTTGGAAAGCAAGGCATCCACTTCAAAGCAATATGTGAGATCATCAAGTCGTACAATTTTCATTGGTGATAAAAGTGGCTAGAAATGACTTTGAGGTATACTTTCTTACTCTTTCCTTTTGGCTTCATATCATGTCAAAAAAGGGGGAGAAATATGGGAGATATATATCAAGCTTACTTAGTCTCATATTATGTTTTTTTTTATTATTAGTTTTTGGTGTTTTTAGTATCAAGTTTGAACTCTATGGCTTGTAATATTTTTTTTGTTGATTCTTGGCTAGTATACTTTGTTGGATGCATGTATTTAGGGGGAGCATACATGATCCATTTGAACCTTAAATGTGTTATTTTCTTGCCAATGAATATATATTGCCATATGTGTTATCTCTTGGATATTCTTGTGCTTTCAAGATTATTTTAGGTGATATCTAGAGAAGATCAAGATGAAGTTCAAGATGAAGTTGTTATAATTTGTGTCTAAAATGTGTAACTCATTGTACTCATTGTGACCAAATTTTCTTTGTAATTGTTTTAGTATATGTTTAGGGGTTTTGACATGGAATTCGCCAAAGGGGGAGATTGTTAGGTTTTTGGTTTGTCTTGGCATGTATTCCATATCAAAACGTGTTTCTCTTGTAATGTTTAGTGGTCTAAGAATTGAAGATTCAAGTCATCAAAGAAAGACATGGCCACAATTCATGCAAGATGTCGGCTTCAAGGAGAAATGTGCTTCATCGGTCTACAAAGGTATATAAGACCTCATTTCTCTTACAAGGCTAGGCACACACACACATAGCATTCTTGTGTGTTCTTTCATGGTTGAATATCATTTATATATCACTTTCACACACTTGGTAATGTATGCTCATGCATTAGCTTTAATTTCATAATCATTGGAATTTGCATGTTTTAGGACTATGTCTAGGAAATGCATACGTGTGTGATTTTGTGGTTATATGTTTCCGTATTTTTGCATTTGGACTTGAACATGTTCTATTATGATTCCTAATTGAGTCCCGGTCATTTCGGTTACTCATTCAATTAGTTTCGAGCCAAACGATGTAGCTACGCTACTTTCCGTTCTTATTTGTTGAGTTGTGTTCGTCGTCATTTTTCGAGATAAATTCTCAACCTTTTGTCAAAAAAATGGGCATATTAGATTAGGCTCTAACCCCCATATTCTTTCAAATAAAGGCTAACCGGACCCTGCGGATCTCAATCTAGCGACGACATCTGGAACTGGAGATTTGAATTCGAATTCGAAAGAAACAGGAGTTTCATAGTCGTCGTTGTGCGTGAGGGAGTCACGATTCATAATCTAAAGACGGATTCAAAATCGGAGTTCGGAGGCCCGAATACGGCTAAAGAACGCGAGAGGTGCGCGGGAGAAGCTAGCAAGGCCAAGTGTCCAAGCTAGGCCACCCCGTGTGGAGGCCGTGGGGCCCACGGCTAGACCAGCTCTTTAGTCCCGTGTGGCCCACGCACCCCACACGGGCCAGGGCTGATGTGGCTCCTTTTGATTGGCCAAAATCTCTCTTCTCTCTCCTCCATTTAAATACTCCTTCTCCCTCCATTTTCATTTCAAGAAGAAAAGTTGAAAAAATCCCGTCAGAATTTTTCTCTCCAATTTTCTCACCTTCCAAACACCATAACTTTCTCATACAAATTCGGAATTGAGTGATTCAAGTTGGAGATTGTTCATAATCGAGTTCTCTACCTTTTCCAAGTGGTTTGGAAGCTGTTTGATCAACCTTTCTGGTGGTTGCACACAGAAAACAGAACCAGCTCGAGAATCCAAGGTATTGTTCATATCTTTGGGATTTCTTCTTTTATTACCTTTAATTTGCTTGGGGTTTCTTCTTCTATATGTATGTGTATGTTTGGTGAATGCTATTGAGAAAGATAGCTTCACAATCAATCCTAATCAAAAGTCTATTTAGAGACACTTGTGAACTAGTTTCTTAGATTCTAGGTTTTTGTGAGCAAGGATTGATATCTTAGGTTGTTTGTGACTTGATTGAATCAATTTTGTGATAAATGATCTTGAGATGTGTTTTGATCGTTTGATTGATGAAATCTAGGATTATTGTATTTGTATGTGTTTTTAGAGCTATCTAGGATTTAACTGATTTATCTTTTATTCCTTGCTCTAAATCTTTGGCTAGAATATTGATTGATTTGATTTCATGATTCTAGCATTTTATTGTATATTTATAGCATCTTTGTTAGGTTTTTAGTTTGTGTTGGCATGTATTCCATATCAAAATGTGTTTCTCTTGTAATGTTTAGTGGTCCATGTGTTGAAGATTTAAGAAGATAAAGAAAGTCTTGGCCACAATTCATGCAAGATGCCGGCTTCAAAGAGATATGTGCTTCATCGATCGTCAAAGGTAATATAAGACCTCATAACTCTTACAAGGCTAGGCACACTCACACATGGCATCCTTGTGTGTTCCTTCATGGTTAAACATCATTTATATATCACTTTCACACACTTGGTAATGTATGCTCATGCATTAGCTTTAATTTCATAATCATTGGAATTTGCACGTTCTAGGACTATGTCTAGGAAATGCATACATGTGTGATTTTGTGGTTATATGTTTCCATATTTTTGTATGTGGACTTGAATATGTTCTATTATCATTCCTTATTAAGTTCCGGTCATTTCGGTTACTCATTCACTTAGTTTCGAGTCCAAACGATGTAGCTATGCTACTTTTCATTCTCATTCATTGAGTTGATTTCATCGTCGTTTTCCGAGATGATTTCTCAACCATTTGTCAAAGTTTCATAGTCGTCGTTGTGCATGAGGGAGTCACGATTTGTAATCCGAAAACGGATTCAAAATCAGAGTTTGGAGGCCCGAGTACGGCTGAAGAACGCGAGAGGTGCGCGGGAGAGCTAGCGAGGCCAAGTGGCCAATCTAGGCCAAGCCGTGTGGGAGCCGTGGGACCCACGGCCAGACCAGCTCTCTGGTCCCATGTGGCCCACGCGCCCCACATGGGCCTAGGCTGATGTGGCCTCTTTTTATTGGCTGAAATCTTCCTTCTCTCTCCTTCCTTTTAAATTCCCAAATTCCCTCCATTTCATTTTCAAGAAGAAAAAGTTTAGAATCCCGTCAGAATTTTTCTCTCAAATTTTCTCACCTTCCAAACACCATAACTTTCTCATACGAAGTCGGAATTGAGTGATTCAAGTTGGAGATTGTTGGTAATCGAGTCCTCTACCTTTTCCAAGTGGTTTGGTAGCTGTTTTTTCTGGGGGTTCCACACAGAAAACCGAACCAGCTCGTGAATCCAAGGTATTGGTCATATCTTTGGGATTTCTTCTTTTATAACCTTCAATTACCTTGGGGTTTCTTCTTCTATATGTATGTATATGTATGGTGAATGCTATTGAGAAAGATAGCTTCACAATCAAACCTAATCAAAAGTCTAATTAGAGACACATGTGAACTAGTTTCTAGGATTCTAGGTTTTTCACATGATTGAGAGTTGTATTGTGATTAGTTTGATATCTAGGATTATTTGTGGATTGATTGATGTATTTTATGATTAATAACCCTCACATGTGCTTAGATCCTTTTATTGAACAAATCTAGGATTAGCACTTATGTTTGTGTATTTAGAGACTAATAGGATTTAATTGACTATTCATTATATCTTTGCTCTAAATCTTTGGCTAAAATATTCATTG
This sequence comes from Acer yangbiense, assembly GCA_008009225.1. Taxonomy (NCBI): domain Eukaryota; kingdom Viridiplantae; phylum Streptophyta; class Magnoliopsida; order Sapindales; family Sapindaceae; genus Acer; species Acer yangbiense. The sequence continues at coordinate 30,856,058 of CM017766.1, read as the reverse complement.
AATACATTTTATGATTCTAGCATTTTTGTGTATGTTTATGACATCTTGAATATGTGCTTCATGTATATGTTTTATTCAAGTGTTATGTGTGTGAATGAAACTAGGAGCTTTTGTGTTAGGTGTTTTTCACATGCTCTAGGTTTAATTCATGTTTTGGCATCTAGACTATATTACTTGTGTTCTCACATGTTTAGGTCTAGTTGTTCCATGGAATGTATTGATCACATGTTCTATGTTGAATTGATTGTTTGCATCATTTGCATTCACATGATCACGCTAGGAAGTCATTGTAAAAGGCATGAAGTCTTGGTTAGAGTCGGGAGGACTCGGATAGCCAAGCAAGAAGACTTGTCTAGAGTTGGGAGGACTCGGATAGGCAAGCAAGAAGTCATGGCTAGAGTCGGGAGGACTCGGATAGTCATGCATGGGAGGCTCCCTAAAGGCATGAGTGCCTTGGATAGGGAGTTGACTTGTATATTGGTAGGCCTAGGCGTATGGATAGACATAAACTCCAAAAGAGCGGGGTACACGGGATGTGTATGCACTCTTGAGGAATTTCTAATCTTCCATCGATGTTGGTTTTGTATGTTGTCCAATATATAGTGGCTTCGCATCATTGAGGGATTTCGTACTTTCCAATAGGGTTGGGTAGACATAGACTCCACTAGATAGGTAAGCTAAAGATTGGTCATTTTATGGAATTTCTAATTTACCATCCAATATATATAGTACCCTAATGGTTGTATTTCAACCCGTGGATGTTTCCTCCTTGGAGGTTTTACCACGTTAAAAAATCTCATGTGTCAATTCTTTCTATCTCTCTTTTTGTATATGTTTATGTGTATGTTTTAATCTTGTGGTACAATATTCACTTGTGATATATTTGGAAGCAAGATTGTGTAAAGTGTGATTTGTACTCAATATTCATTTTGATCATTTTTGTATATACAATTCATTTGTGTAAATATAATTCTCTTATTCTTTGATTCTTTTGTATAGATGTATTTAGATTGATATTTGTATATACATTGAACATTAATATTAATACATGTATCCTTTGTTTTGGTTTTAATATATTTCCTTCATTAACAAGTTGTAGTAGTTTTACTTAGTGTACTTACATTGTAATATTCAAAGTACAACTTGTGGAATTTGATCTTAATTGAATATCTTGTATATGAGATACATTGTTTGTTGGTATATGTTTTGTAGACTAACGCTATGTTTGGTAAGAGGGAAGGAGAGTATGAGGGATGGATGAATTAAGAGGGAGAGAGAGTAAGAAGGAGGGAGAGGATAACATCAATCCTCTATGTTGTTTGGTATTGAAATGAGGGTTGGATGGATTGATTGATATTTAATTTGTAAAATTACTTTATTACCCTAAAAAAATTGGAAGGTAGTATAAAAAGGGAGGGCATTTTGGTCTTTGCCTCCCCAATCACTCTCCCTCCATTGATCCACCCATCATTGGGAGGATCCAATTTTGTGGGCCCAAAGGGATTTCTTCTCCCTCCTCTCATCCTCTCCCTTCACTTCTCCCTCCAACCAAACAAGTGATTTCCTCTCTCTCCTTTCTCCTCTCCCTCCAACCCTCTCCCTCCCTCCCTCCATTCTTCCCTTATACCAAACAGAGGCTAAGGGTGGTGAATTGAGCATACATGTGTTAATTGTTTTCTCATAACAATCATGTTTAAGGTTAATTTGTATGCTCACCAAAGTTTTGAAATAAGTCACGAAAGAATTTTTAAAACTAGTGTGTCAACCTATTCACCCCCCCCCCCCCCCCCCCCCCCCCCCCCTCTAGGTTGTTTAGTATAACCTTGTAGGTATTTTCAATCTTGAACTTGTACTTCATGAATATGTATTGTTCAAGTGTTATATGTGATGAATAGAACTATGAGCTTATGTGTTAGATGCTTTTCACTTGCTCTAAGTTTAATTCATGTTTTTAGCATCTAGATTACTTTACTTATGTTTTCACATGTTTAGGTCTAGTTGTACCATGGAATGTATTGATCAAATGTTCTATGTTGTATTAATTGTTTGCATAATTTGCATTCACATGATCACACTTGGAAGTCCTTGTAAAAGGCATGGAGTCTTGGTTAGAGTCGGGATGACTCGGATAGCCAAGCAAGAAGACTTGTCTAGAGTCAGGAGGACTCGGATAGGCAAGCAAGAAGTCATGGCTAGAGTCGGGAAGACTAGGATAGTTATGCATGGGAGGCTCCCTAAAGGCATGAGTGCCTTGAATAGGGAGTTGGCTTATATGTTGGTAGGCCTAGGCGTATGGGTAGACATAGACTCCAAAAGAGCGAGGTTTATGGGATGTGTATGCACTCTTGAGGAATTTCTAATCTTCCATCGATGTTGGTTTTGTATGTTGTCCAATATATGGTGGCTCCGCATCATTGAGGGATTTCGTACTTTCCAATAGGGTTAGGTAGACATAGACTCCACTAGGTTGGGTGACCTAAAGATTGGTCACTTTGTGGAATTTCTAATTTACCTTCCAATATATATAAGTACCCAATGGTTGTAGTTCAACCCGTGGATGTTTCCTCCTTGGAGGTTTTACCACGTTAATAAAATCTCTTGTGTTAATTCTTCCTATCTCTATCTCTTATATTTGTATATGTGTATGTTGTTATCTTGTTGCATAATATTCACTTGTGATGTATTTTGTAACAAGATTTTGTAAAGTGTGATTTGTGATCTTAGTCATTTGATCTTACTTTTAAATATAATTCTTTTGTATATTGTAATTCTTGTATATAGTATTATTTGATTATACTTATAATACATTGAACAAATATTGAAATACAAGTATTCTTTGATGTTGTGTTTATGTGTTCTTATATCTCATACAACTAATTGATATTCATAGACTATGCTTATATGATCATATGCTTATCTTGTCTATGTATGAATTTGTGGTTTATGTGTTGTATGTAAAGCTACCTTGAGGGACAAACGAAAGTTTGTTCAAGGGATTGAAAAATGCGTAAAAACCTATTCACCCCCCCCCCTTTGGGTATGCTTTAAGATATTTAACTCCGTTTGTATACTTTCAGTATCAAAACACTAAATAAGCAAAAGTGAGTGTGTGAAGATCTTGCTTCAAGTATATGAAACGAAGTAGTTCGATAATCAAACATGCAAGCATTTTCAACATCTATTCATCTTAAGCGTTTCCATAAAAAGCTCAAACCAGTTATCATCTAAAATTTTTCTTATAAAAAGAATAGATTTCAACATGTAAGCGTGTGTGTGCATGTGGCTCATCATCCCATTTCTATTTGACAACCCAAGCTAATTTGATTATTCAACTATACTCCATAAGCCTTTTTGTGTTGTTTTTAGGCTTGAATCAATTTTTTTTTTTTTAATGATTCATTTCAACACTTCTTTGACTTTTTTCAAATATAAACATATACGCCTCATGGCGGCTTTCACTCTTCACAATGGCGTAGCCCTTTCCTACATTGGGTGGCTGCACAACCAAGGTGTGTAGCCCTTTCCATGAGGGTGCTCGTTGAGTTCTATGTTGCCGAAGTAAATGGATACCAACCATTGGTCATTTTTAAATGTACTAGTCCTTAGGACTTCAAGTTATATCCAAAACTTACATCAATCAAACTCAACATACCTAACAAGACATAAAAGAGAAGCAAAATGCATTTTTGAAACCAAAATTTTAAGGCTTAAAAGCACATGGTCGAAAAGTAAGTAAAGAGACTTACTTAAGATCTCTACTTCTCAAGAGAGTAGCTTTCAAAGAATGTAAAGCTCATATTAATCAAAATAAGCCACTCAACAATCATATAAACAATAACACACATCATGAATAAGATCAGTGTGAACAATTACGCAAATGTCAAAGAGGACCATATAAACACTATATTAGTTTTCAAATATGACATGCTTCATGAAATGGTACACACAATGAATTAAGAGATGAAAAATCAAATAATCAAGCAATATGATATTAGAGATACCTTCGCAAGCTATTTTCATCAAATGCAGGGCCTTTACCCTTTTTATGAGTCCTCTTGGCTTGTAAGTCCTCATGACTACAAGTTATAGGTGTGTCGATTTCAAGAGACTAAAGACTATGCATTTTAACTCAAACAACAAAAAATGACTTTCTCTAAAAGTCTTAACATGATTGTCACCATATAGATTTCATAAAAATAATTTCTCAAAAAGTTAATCAATAGATTTCGACTATCATAATAAAAAATGTGAGATAGCTAAGTTCATGTCACGTCATAGAGATACAAAGCAACCAAGCTAAGTTTCTTAACAACATAACACTAATCTTAAAGTTAACTCACAAGTGCAAATTACACTATTGGTAAGAGCACTCACCCTTGACAAACTTTGTCTTGAGTGAACCTACACAAACATTATCAAGATTCTCTTTGACAACAATGTTGAATCTAGAATAAAGTTCTTCAACCACTTGATTCACAAGAATATCATTGATACTCATCTTTTCAACATTGCTAGCAACACATGCTTTGTCAATTTAAGAAGGATTTGCATTCTTCACATTCCAGACATTCTTAACATGCTTTGTGACATTATCATGCTTTCCATATTCAAAAGCTTTAGCATGCTTAAAATGAAGACCAATCTCTCTATCCCTAGATGTGTTTCCTATGTTGCAATATTCAATGAATTTAAAGCACTTAGGCTTGATATGGCCTACGGTATTGCAAAAATGACATATGGGAACAAAAGAAGAGATTTTATCTTCCGGGATGGGAGAAGTACAAATTGTTCTTGGTCTTGGAACGTCTCTTCTTAGAAGTTTTCGTGTCAACAATGACCTCGCTTGTAGGAAGTGATGATTCTGTGAGCTTCTCCTCAACTACCGCGTCGCTTGAGCCTTCTAAAGTCAAACTATAGATGATCCTATCCCTTTCAAGAACAATTCCCTCAAATTCTCTAAGCTTTTTGGCAAGAGCATTCTTTTCACCCAAGAACCTCCGAGTAGTTGATACTGTTAGGATTATGCTCAATTGCAAGAGTGTAATAGTGTTTTTAACAATCTATTCATATTAATAATGTGATTTCTGGTTTAACAAATCTTATAGCATTTATAGTTTAATTATTATAATTGTCAAAAGTAAATAATCATAAGGCCAAAAGACTATGAGAAAAGAAGAATTGTTCGTACATCTGGATATGTATGAGGTAGACACAATTCTTTAGTTAGTCTTGAATAATGTTCACAACTTAAGTTAAAGGTTGGGCACCTTTATCTTGTTAAAGTCCTTTATCTTGTTAAAGTCCTTTATCTTGTTAAAGTTGTAGAATTCTTTTGCTAGCATTTGAGTGGGATCAAATGAGATATGATGAGTCTAAAATCATCGGAGTGTCTTCGAGTAAAAGAATATAGTGCACTGGGTGCATTGAACTGGATCACAATGAAAAGCTTTATCTAGAACCGTCAATAGATAATAGTCTTTTCATTATCAGGACAATCGGAGAGTCTATCTTAATCCTGAGATAAATGATGGACTTATGGTTGCAAGTGATATCATTTATGTTATCAATGAGTACGATTATATAGCATAGTCTATCCTCGATAGTTTGGTGATATTCATTTGTTAATTGATAGAGGACTTCATTTATAGATATGGACATCGTGGATCCATTTATTAAATGAGAGTATAATATCATCATATGGATGTTTTGAGGTAATTGGATATTAAATCTCAACGTTGAGTTTTCGATAGTGACTATTGAAAACATGGCTTCTGGACAAGTCAAAATATCCAAGTTCAAAACGTGGTCATATGAGTAAATATGGTAACTTGGAGAGTTATAGGTGGTCTATGAACTCTTGGCGATTACTGATATTAATCACGGGGATACACTATCTCAAATATGATTGTCTAGGGTTATGAAAGTGGAACATCTTCCTTTTCTATCTTTATTTAAGAGTTCAATTTTAGCTCTTTAGTGGAATGAGTTAAAATTTAATGGATCGGACCTAAATGAATCATTTGTTGATTGTAATTAGGTTGTGTCTATTGAAGCTTAAATTTAGATAGCCGGCCAAGATCCCCAATCCACACGGACTTGCATGGATCACTTGATATATTCTACCGGATCAATTTAAGGGTCCATCTAGAATTGCATTTAATATATTAAGAATATAATTTGCACATTAATTATTTAATGGGCTGCTCAATTGTATTTATATATTAATGAATGGCATGTGGGCTTGTTTCTTTTAATAAGAATGGATCTGGTTCACATGTGGGCTTTTTATTTAAAGTCCAATGGATTAAATGAAATAAGAAAATAATATATGGCCCATTTTATACATGTGGGGCGGCAAGGTTAAAATATTATCCTAACATATTATTTTGTTTCATTGTTTAATTAAATAAGAATTAATTAATTTATTAATTAATTGTTTAATTAAGAAACAAATCTTTTTCTGTTCAGGAAATATATTTCCTAGAGTTATACTAAAAGTAAAAGACTTGTTTGATAAGAAAATAAATAATTAAGTTTATTTATTTAATCAAATAAGAAGTCTTTTTATTGAGTCAATAAAAGAATAAAAATACTTATGAGTTGAATTAGGGTTAGGAGTCTAATTAACATGTGAATTAGGGTACAACACAAATCTTTTTTTGTAGAGGAAATTTGGCAACCCTAATTGGACCACATGGAGATTTCGGCCAACCCTAAAAGGAAGAGGAGAAAAATTTCGGCCACCCTATATAACACTTGTTATAGAATTCGGCCACCCTACTTGTTGATTGATTGATTCAATTTTCTTCTTCTTCAAAACTCATAGAAAAGTATTAGATTTTATTCTACTAAAACATAAAAGAAAAGAAGGAGATTATTCTTTTGATGGTACACTAATTGCTTGTTCATCAATAAGCTTGTGTGTACATCATCGAATTAGGTTCACGTGAGTTTCGATCATTAGATTGAGAACTCAAAAGTGACCGGAATAATCTTTGTATTCTTTTGTGAAACAAATTATAGCACGGTGTGTATAAAACTATCTAGAGGGGGGGTGAATAGATTTTAAGCTTTTTACCCAATTTTTCGTGATAGTTAAAATTACGAAATTACCCCTAAATAGATAAAGCAATAAATCAAGTATAATATGCGGAAATTAAATAACACTTGATTTTTACGTGGAAACCCTCACGGGAAAAACCACGGGCTAGTAAGTAGGCCACACTCGAACCTCGAATCCACTAAATGTGTAAAGCGATTACAACCTAATCCCGGAAGTAATCACACACCTACCTAATCCCGGTATGAGTGAACCTAGTCCAATTTGCTTGCGTTCTAAGCAACCTAATCCCGGATGCTACACACAAGACTTACTTTCTCTATGAAGAGAATACAACCCTAAGTGAATATATGAATATCCAAATGCAACATAGAGCAAGGGAAACCCTATATGCTTATCTAGGATGATTAATATGCAATTAGAACAATCCTAGATATCAAAACTAAATGACATGTCAAATAGTTTAGCTAATCAAGATTAAGCACAAAACTTAATTAGCTATCACAAAACAACTTCTCAAACATACATCATACTAATCTCAAACTTGTATTCAAAGTATATAAAATAACATACAAGTAATTAATTGAGATTGCTAGCTAAGAGAAACACAAAATATGTAAGATATTAGTGAAAAGCTTACCAAGCAAAGTATGATGAAGAATCCATGCAAGATGACATCCAGAAGATCAAGGATGATGCTAGATGATGATTGATGATCATGAAAAAGTGTTTGAGTAATAAAAAATGAGTTCTTGGAATTTTTCTTCTCTTTGAAAAATATCCTAAGTATGAATTCTGAATATGAACTGAAACAAATTAGAGGCGTGTTCTATATAAAGCTAGAGGGGGGGTGAATAGATTTTATCAAATATTACCCAATTTTCGCATGCAAGTCAATTTTACGAAAATGCCCCTACTAGTCAAAAATACATACAAGTGTAATATAGTGCGGAATTTAAATAACACTTGATGTATACGTGGAAACCCAACCACTGGGAAAAACCACGGGCTGTTTAGTGCGCCACACTCGGACCTCGAAGTCCACTAATCGAAATGGAGTTTACAACCTATGTAGACCTCGTCTAACACTCCGGTCAATAACCCCCCACTTCTACCACTCGGGCCTTTAAAAGTGGCTCTAGTCCAATTGCTTGAGGCCTAAGCAACCTTAGCCTCAAGACTTAATTCTCTAAGAAGAGATTATGCAACCTATGTGAATATGTATGAATATTCAAATAACAAACAAGGCTAGGTAACCTTAGATGCTTATCTAGGATGATGATATAATCAATTTAATCAATCCTAGATATCAATTGCTAAATGACATGTCAAATAGCTTAGCTAATCAAGATTAATTAAAAACCTAATTAGCTATCACAAACAACACTCAATCAATTCATCACAATTAATTCTCTAATCTTGTATTTATCATATGATCAAAACATACAAGTAAATTAAAGAGAATAGCTTGATAATAAAAATAATCAAATAAGATGAACTTAATCAAAATCTTACCAAGCAAGTTGTGATGATGCAAACCCAATCATGGATGCTTTCTATCTAGACATAGAAGATGCAATATGAAATTTGATGCACAAAGGATTTGATTTGAGTGGTTAAAAATGAGTTCTTGATTTGATTTTTTCTCAAAAATCTCTCTTGAAAGTTTAGGGTTCTAATATGCTTAAGAACTTATTCAGATCATGAGAAAGTAAGATATTTATAGACATCAAGAATTGGGCATGTGAAAAGACAAGTTTGCCCTTTGAAATCGCCGATCGGCAGTTTAATTCGGCGGCCAGGCCGCAGAACTCAACCGCAGAATGGAGTCCCAAGAGAACAGGGGAACTTCGGCGGTTTCATTCGGCGGTTTCGTGACCGCCGATACCAACCGCCGAATCAGACCCGAGAGATCAAAATCGATCAGGTATGAACGGCGGTTTCGAACGGCGGTCATGACCGCCAATCTTGACCGCAGAATTGCTCCTGGAAGCAAACGGCGGTTCCATTCTACGGCCAGGCCGCCGATAATAACCGCCGATCACCAACAGAGGTGAAAACCAAGGAGAAGCCAAGGGCATTCTCCGTGGGCGGTCTTCGCGCAAAACCAAGCACATTCTAGTGCGTGCGCGGACGTTTCCGAACACTATCGGGAAACGAATTACTAATCACATATACACACAACAAGATATAGCAATCAAAGTGTTAGTGTGAATGTGACATGTGAAGAGAATGCACACAACATAGCAACACATACACATCATACAAGAAAATGAATTAAGCATGAGATGTGAGTGTGTCTGCAACTAATCTCTTCAAAGCAAATTAAGCACTTAGAAGTTTACCTTTGGTGCTTATCAACCTTGAGGACATGAGAGGGCCTTGAGCTTGAATACCTATCACTAATGCTACCCTTACATACAATCCCCAATACGTGGTTTGTCCACGAAATAAGCCAATCAAGAAATGGGAATCCTTACATGAACTCTCTTAATTGACCTAAAGACAAAATGGCATATATATAGGGGGCCAAATCAAAGTGTGGTCGTTTAAGTAAGTTTCAAAGAAACGCGCCGATCGGCGGTTTCAATCGGTGGCCAGGCCGCCGATCATGACCGCCGAATTGAGCTCGTGAAGAACAGAGCATAAACAGCGGTTCATTCGGCGGTTTCGTGACCACCGATCCCGACCGCCGAATCAAACCAAAGAGATTAAAATCAATCAGGTATAACGGCGGTTTCGTGACCGCCGATTCAACCGCCAAATTAGACTGAGAGATAAATCAATCAGGTCTTGAATCAGCGGTTTCGAACGGCGGTCGTGACCGCCGATCTTAACTTCAGAAATGCTTCAGACTAATCTAGACTGAAACGGCGGTTTCATTCGGCAGCCAGGCCGCCGATCATAACCGCCGATCACCTAGAAAGGTGAAAACCAAGGAGAAGCCAAGGGCATTCTCCATAGGCGGTCCTCGCGCTAAACCAAGCACATTCTAGTGCATGCGCGGACGTTTCCGAAAGTTATCGGGAAACGAATTACACGACAACATGACACAATTACACACAACAAAATATAATAAATAAGTGCAAGTGTGAAATGTGACAAATGAAGAGAATGCACACATATGCAATGAATGTTAAGTGTGTGTGTGCAACTAATCTCTTTAAAGAAAAGTAAGCACATAGAAATTTACCTTCGGTGCTTATCAACACGAGGTCTTCAAAGGGCTTCGAACAATAAGACCGATACTTAGGCTACCCTTACAAAGAACCCCAACATGTGGTTTGTCCACGAAATGAGCCAATCAACAAATGGGAACCTTACAATCTCCCTCTTTGGCTATTTCGTGACAAAACCACCACTCACATTGATTCCTCACAAATAAATAGAAACTACGGGACAACTATGATATTCTACAACACAAAGAGATAAGAAAATAAAACTTCAAGTCTTCAATCTCTTGTAGAATAATCAAGCCCTGTAAATAAGATTTCTTTGTTTTCCAATACAAGTGAAATGTGAGATTAATCAAGTGATATCAAAACAAGCATTTGCATTTTTAGAATTTAGGCACAACATTACAAAATATATGCAATGTATGATAAATGCAATGCTCCCCCTCAAAGGGTTACTCCCCCTCAATGTGTTATCTCCCCAATGTGCACAATTGCAACACCAATTTGCATCTCCCCTTACCATATACTACTCCCCCTTTTTGTCATGATATAGGCAAAGGAGTAGTCCCCAACCGGGTCACTCATAGTAATGAGAGATAGTAGCATACAAGATTTGCATAATTAATATAAGTCACTTTATGCATCTCAATTTAATCGGAGAGAAACAAGGAGATTTATTTGAGAGAAAATGTGTGAATCAAACATGCTTTGCATACAAGACATGTAGCATTCAAGTCCAAAATACAATGGTATTTGGCAAAGCAAATGACAAAGGTTTCTAATAGGAATTCAAACCAATTTCACCAATGTCATGAGTAAAGGAAGGATATAGAATACATTGATTTCAATATAAGAGCAACTATATCCAACTTTATAAGCGAAACATGGCATGAGCAACTTTGCACCCTTTTTTATTTTTCCGGATAAGATATCCGTATGATAGTAGCCATGTTCAACCAATAAAGAAAGAGAGACATTTGGAATATAAATTCCTTTGAACGGATACAAGATCCTTTATTCATTTTGAGTCTCATAAACTTTCACACAAGATTTGCATTTTTAAGAATATGCAATCATCAATTCATGCTTTTCATGTGAGCATGTTATATGAATTTCATGCTTTTTATTTTATTTTTTTATTTTATTTGACATTAGCATGTTATTAAAGAATCATCATGTCATGGAGATAATCATAGGTCATTCAAATCATACTTCCTATATACATCTCCTAGTCCAAAAATGCATGTTTGAACATAAATATGACATGGATTGTAAACAAGCAAGGTTCACACTTATTGAATTGAAAACATATATACATATGTGCAACCAAGCTTACTCAAGCAATTAAAAGAAGAGGCATAAGATATTTCAAATTTTTTGCAAGTGACAAGAATGCAAACTAGCTCTCTTTGCTTGAGTTCCCCATATGGGGTCAATCATAGAACATCACTCCACAAGACATATCCCAATAGATCTACTAAGAGTTTTAAATCGAGTAGCATCTAAGGGTTTAGTAAATAGGTCCGCAAGTTGATCATTAGTACCTACATGTTCAAGTACTATGCATTTATTTTCAACAAGCTCTCTAATGAAGTGATAGCGGATGTCAATATGCTTAGTTCTAGAATGTTGCACCGGATTCTTAGAAATATTAATGGCACTCATGTTATCACAAAAGAGAGTGAGAGTACCTTGGTTGAATCCGTAATCTACTAGCATTTGCTTCATCCATATAAGTTGAGTGCATCCACTCCCCGTGGCTATGTACTCGGCTTCCGCCGTGGACAAGGAAATCGAGTTTTGCTTCTTGCAAAACCAAGACACCAAGTTGTTGCCTAGGAATAAGCAACCGCCTGATGTGCTTTTCCTATCATCACAATTTCCTGCCCAATCCGCATCACTAAAGCCTACAAGACTAGCATTAGTGTCAAAAGAGTACCAAATCCCATAGTTGGATGTCCCATTCACATAGCGAATGATTCTCTTTATGGAAGAGAGATGGGACTCCTTAGGATCCGCTTGGTACCTAGCACACACACCCACACTAAAAGAAATATCGGGCCTACTTGCGGTCAAATAAAGCAAGCTACCTATCATGCCCCGATATAGAGTTTGTTCTACACTTTTACCACTAGCATCCTTGCCTAGCTTCAAAGTGGTACTCATGGGTGTATCACAATGTTTGGCATTCTCTAAACCAAACTTCTTCACTAGGTTTTTGGCATATTTGGCTTGGGTTATGAAAATCCCATCATCTAATTGCCTAATTTGCAAACCTAGGAAGTAACTAAGCTCACCAACAAGACTCATCTCAAATTCATGAGACATGACATCAACAAATTGTTGGACCTTGGTGTTGTTGGTGGAGCCAAATACAATGTCATCAACATAGATTTGAGCTATAAATAACTCATCTTTGTTTCTCTTGATGAACAAGGTCTTGTCAACACTACCTCTTATGTAGTCATTGTCAACAAGAAATTGAGTGAGGTGCTCATACCAAGCCCTCGGTGCTTGTTTCAACCCATATAGTGCCTTCTTGAAGCGATAGACATGGTTGGGGTGGTGTGCATCCACAAACCCCTTGGGTTGTTCAACAAACACTTCCTCTTGCAAGAAGCCATTGAGGAAGGCACTCTTGACATCCATTTGGTGCAATTTGAACTTGTGCAGACAAGAAATTGACAAGAGAAGCTTAATAGACTCTAAACGGGCAACGGGAGCAAATGTCTCCTCAAAGTCGATACCCTCAATTTGAGAGTACCCTTGTGCTACAAGTCTAGCCTTGTTCCGCACTATGTTGCCATCCTCATCGGATTTGTTCCTAAATATCCATTTAGTGCCTATGACATTAGTGGTCTTAGGCCTAGGAACTAGAGTCCAAACCTCATTCCTTTCGAATTGGTTTAGCTCTTCTTGCATGGCAAGAACCCAAAATTCATCATTTAAGGCTTCTTCAACCTTTTTGGGTTCAATTTGAGAGGTGTAGCATGTGTAGCTAATAAGATTAGCAAGTTGACGTCGAGTCCTAACACCCTCATTTACATCTCCAATAACATCCTCTTTGTTATGGAGTCTTCTAACCCATGGAGCGGGTTCATTAGAGTCCAAGAGAGGGACTCTAGTAGTGGGTTGTGTGACTTCATCATTTTCATTAGATGTCCCAACATTGGGGGTCACCACAACCCTCTCCAAAGGAGAAACATCACTAAAAACAACCTCCTCCTCATGATCATTAGACTTGAGCCTAGTATCATCAAATACGACATTGGATGATTCCATAACACTTAGAGTTTTTAAATTGAAAACTCTATAGGCTCTACTATTCAAGGCATAGCCAATAAAAATACCCTCATCACTCTTAGCATCGAATTTGCCAAGTTGATCACGGTCATTTAAAATGTAGCATTTGCTTCCAAAAGTGTGGAGGTAGCTAACATTTGGCCTCTTGCCTTTCCATAACTCATAGGAGGTATTTCTAGTACCGGGCCTTAGGAAAACACGATTCCCTATATAGCAAGCCGTATTGACCGCTTCGGCCCATAAGTTCCTAGGGACATTGTTGCTAAGCAACATCACACGGGCCATCTCTTGAAGGACCCTATTCTTCCTCTCAACAACTCCATTTTGTTGAGGTGTCCTAGGAGCCGAGAACTCATGGGAGATGCCTAAGCTATTGCAATAACTTTCAAATGAGGCATTCTCAAATTCCCTCCCATGGTCACTTCTAATCCGTTTTATGCTTTTAATATTAGAATTCATTTCATTTTGTATTTTATTACAAAGCATTTTAAACTTATCAAAAGTTTCGGATTTTTCTCTAAGAAAATATGTCCATGTGAACCTAGAGAAATCATCAACACATACAAAAATGTATCTCTTTCCACCCAAACTTTCGGTTTGCATAGGACCCATGAGGTCCATGTGGAGAAGCTCAAGAGGCTCCTTGGTGGCGAGATACTTACCCTTTTTGTGCATGCTTTTAGTTTGCTTTCCTTGTTGGCAAGGTCCACAAACACCATTGGCTTTCTTCCCAAGCTTAGGGAGGCCACGCACACAATTGAACTTTCCAAGGGTCCGTAGATCCCTAAAGTTCATGTGGCCAAGTCTTTCATGCCACAACTCAATTTGCTCATCCATGGACACATGATTAGATGCAATACTAGCTTCAAGACAATAACAATTGTCGCTAGATCTCATGCCCTTCAACAAGGTTTGTCCATCGGATTTTAGGATAGAGCAATAATCTTTAGAAAACAAGAACGAATATCCTTCATCACTAAGATGTGAAATGCTTATTAAATTGGCTTTCAAGCCATCAACAAATAAAGCATTGGATAAGGAGGGTAATCCGGAAACGGAAATGGTTCCTTTCCCTACAACATTTCTTTTGGATCCATCACCAAAAGTGACATTTCCACCTTCCTCCATAACAAGAGTCTCGAAGAAACTCTTGTTTCCCGTCATGTGCCTAGAGCACCCACTATCCAAATACCAAAAATTAGAAGAATTTGCCTTCAAGGCTATTTGTGCAACATGGCAAACATTTTCATTCTTTCTAATCCACTTAGCAACAATTTTAGCTTTCTTAGTGGTCTTTGGTACATGGGCTCTAGATGTCCTAGGATCATGCAAAATAAAATTATCATTCCTAGGAACATGCATCTTGGCTCTATTCTTTCTCTTTTCAATCATGCTTCGTGTTCTACACATTTTAATATATTGAAAGCAATTTGGTCTAATATGACCATCACAACCACAAAAGTGACAAATAGGGATGAAAAAAGGAATCATACCTTGTCTTTGTGCACGTATGGGAGCTCGTCCATGTCTTTGTGGATAAGTGGGTTCAATCCATCTTCGTTGATGAAACGGTCTAGGTTGCTTCCAAGCTTGAGGTTGCATGATTGGTCTCTTTCCTTTGTGAGCCAATTGTTGAGGAATGTTGGCTTGAGGGACCCTAGGGGGTTGAGCTTGAGGTTGCCTTCTTTTTCCCATCTTCACTTGAGCATTTGAACTTTGTCCTATTTCTAACTTCTTCCTAGGAATTTGCACAAATGAAGTTTCTTCTTTCTTCAAGCTCTTGACAAACACGGTCTTGTTAGAGGTAGAGATCTTCTTGTCATCTTCATACCCAAGACCCCTCTTGTCACATGGACTCTTTCCAACACCAAGCATATGGTCAAGCTTCTTGGTGCTAGAATCTATCATAGCCAAGGACCCTTTAACTTCTACAAGTTCCCTCTTCAAGCCTTCTTCACTTCTCTTGGATAAGTCTAATTCCTCAATTAACTTATCCTCTCTCCTCTTTAACCTTTCCACTTGTTCACTTAAGTGGTCGTTGTGAGCCGAAAGTTCAAGGTTCTCTTCTCTCAACCTCTCAATCTTTCTTGTGCTTTTAATTGCTAAATCATTGAACTCGGCATGGTATTTAGCAAGCACCTTTTGCTCCACAAATTTCTTTATGGACTTAGAAGAGGAGTCAATTTCCTCTTGACTCATTTCCTCTCTCTCACTAGCACTTTTGCTCTTATGTGAGGAGGCAAAAGCTAGGAGATTAGCCATGAGCTCTTCTTCACTTGAAGACTCATCTTCCTCATTGGAGTCATCACTACTCTCACTCCAAGTGGCGGCCATCACTTTGCTCTTCTTCTTTTCATTGTGATTAGCACATTCGGGGGCAAAGTGACCAATCCCACCACATTCAAAGCATCGGACCCCTTTCCTTTCGGTCCTCTCTTGTCTAGGCTCAAACTTCTTGAAGGAACCTTTTTTCTTCAAATCTTGTCCTCTTGACCCAAATCCCTTCTTCTTCTTGAACCCCATAACCTTATTAAACCTTTTCACGAATAAGGCAAGGTCTTCATCCGAGTCATGCTTTGCCTCCTTTGCATCCTTAGATGCTTTCAAAGCTATTCCTTTAGACTTTTTAGGAGGAGTAGTGGTGCTAGGAGCCTTCCTAGACTCATATGCAAGGAGACGTCCAATCACCTCACTTGGCTTCATATCCATGTAGCCACTATTTTCTTCTATGGCCGTCACCTTTGATTCTGAAAATAAATAATAAACGTGTCCTAAAGTAATCTAGAGGGGGGGTGAATAGATTTTAAACAATTTTACCCAATTTTTCGAGATTAGTCCAAATTACGAAAAAGCCCCAATCTAGTCAATATACAAAAAACATACAAGTGCGGAAATTTGAGGACACACAATATTTACGTGGAAACCCACACGGGGAAAAACCACGGGCTGTTATGTGCGCCACACGAGAACCTCGAATCCACTATTTGCAAATACGATTACAAATTAGGTTGACCACATCACACCTAAATTTACTAATCCGTCTTTGCTACCCGCGGGCCTTTAATAGTGACTCTAGTCCCTTGCTTGCAAACTACCTAAGAGGTAAATACAAGACTTGTCTCTAAAGTGAAGAGATAGCACAACCTAAGGTGAATATGTGAAATACTCAAGATGCTAAAAATGCAAGGTTAGACATTTTAAGCTTATCTAGGCAAGGATGAACATGTTAGACAATCCTAGATATCATATTACTAGATGACATGCATAAACCAACACTAAATAAGCAACCAAAATCCTATATGCATTATCTATCACAATACAACTCACAAACCACAATAAAACAATCTTGAAACTAAGTCAAGTCATAAAGATGCAATCTTGAATCAATTCAAGTGATAAAGAAGCTATCTTGTAAAGCAAGAACATATAGATATGAGAATGATGTTCTAGATACAAGTCATGTGAGCAAAACTAAAAACCCTAGATGAAATCAACCTAGAATTATGCTAGATGATAAATGAAAGATGCAATATGAAGGGTTTTGTGATTTGGAAGCTTAAAGATGAAGTCTTGATACCTTGGCTTGAAGATACTCAACCATGCTCTCAAAAGTGTAATTTTTGCTCTTAAAACCGAGCCAAGACTATCAAGACATATATAAATGGGATCCAAGTGAAGTGACATCGTTTTTGAAAAAAACGGTTCAGATTCCCGTCAGCTGCGCTGCTGCAGCGCTGGACGACCAGCGCAACTCACCAGCGCACGCCCTTTAACTGGCAAGGGCACTCGACGAGTGGCGCGCCTCAAGGGCGCAAGACCAGCGGCAACATTCTGGACGAGATGCGCTGGTGGAGCTTGCGCTGGTGACGACCAGCGCACCAACAGCGACAACCTACTGGAGGAGTTACGCTGGAGGAGAGCGCCGGTGCAGACCAGCGCACGACCAGCGGTAGTCCACTGGACTAGTTGCGCTGGTCAGCTTGCGCTGGTGACACCAGCGCATGACCAGCGCACACACTCCCTTAAGCACACAAACAAAAGTGCAAGGGTCAAAAGAAATGCATCCTAAGCCTAACTAGATATGCCATTATAATCACAAGATGTAAGAAGAGAGATTTAAATACCCAATGATGCACAAAAACTTCAAACACAACATACAAGTAAGAGTTATGCAAGTGTTGTGTGTGTGTGCAACTACATCTCTTCAAAGTAGAGTAAGTCAAGAAATCTACCTTCCTTGAAGCTCTTGATCATGCAATGAGGTTTTCTTCCATCCTAAGCTATCCTTACATATAGAACCCCATTGTGATTTTGCCAACGAAATACGCCAATAAAAAAAGAGGCACTTACAATCTCCCCCTTTGGCTATTTCGTGACAAAATCACCACTCACATAGCATCCTCACAAAATAAAAGATTGGTCAACAAAAGTTTTCTACATTACAATTAAGCTCCTAGTCTAAGTCTTGAACATCTTCAAGTCAAATCCAAGCTTGTAGAAAAGAAATCCAACCTACACACAATCAACAAGAAAAATACCTTCCAAGAACAAGTGTGGGAGAGATGCTAATAACAAAAGAAATGTCATTTCAAAAGGTTTCAAAAAAAAATCAAACAAGCAATGTAATGCAATGTAACTCCCCCTAAATGCAATCATCTCCCATCATGGGTTACTCACTCTCAACTCCCCCTAAATGCAATGCCTAGAAGCACAAATTCTCCCCAAACCTACTCCCCCTTTTTGTCATGAGATAGGCAAAGGGAGTCTCCCCTAATAGGTAAGCATTAGCAAGGAGAGCTTGTAGCACGAACACATATGCAATCAAATAGGCAATTTTATGCACCTCAATCAAGTAAGAGAGATTCAAGGAGTTTTATTTTATGACAAATGTGTGACAATAATGCTTTGCATGCAAGACATGTTGCATCTAAGACCAAAACAATGGTATTTGGTAAAGCAAACAACAAAGGTTTCCAAAAGAATTCAAACCAATTTCACCCTTTGTCATGGAAAAAGCAAGGAAATAGAATTTTAGTATTTCAAGACAAACAACTATATCCAACTTTATAGGCAAAACAAGACATGAGCGACTTTGCACCCTATTTGATTTTTCCGGGTGAGATACCCGTATGATAGTAGCCTTGTTCTACAAATAAAGAAAGAGAGACTTTGGATATTAGGATCCTTTTGATTTAAGTCTCAATATTGCTTTTGCACACATATTTGCATTTAACATTTGCAATCAAACATTTCACATTTTCATTTCATACTTTTCAACTTAGGTATGTCATTTAAAAAGAATCATCATGTCATGGAGATCAATTAAAGGTCATTCAAAAAGTACTTCTGAAGTACATCTCCTATTCCAAAAATGCATGTTCGAGCATAGATATGACATGGATTGCAAGCAAGGCAATGTAGCACACTTATTTAGAAAAATACATATAAGTATGTACAACCAATCATCTCAAGCAATTAACTAAGAGGCATAAAATATATCAATGTGGCACAATGTATGATCATGCAACTTTGCTCTCTTTGCTTGAGCTCCCCATATGGGGTCAAGACACACCAAATCAACCCAATTGACAAATCCCAATAGACTTGCTAAGGTTCCCAAATCTAATGGTGTCTAAAGGCTTTGTAAACAAATCCGCTAGTTGGTCATTTGTTCCCACATGTTCCAATGCAATGGTTTTGCTCTCAACTAGCTCTCTTATGAAATGGTGTCTAATGTCAATGTGCTTTGTCCTAGAATGTTGGACGGGATTCTTAGAAATGTTAATTGCACTCATGTTATCACAAAATAAAGTAAGAGTACCTTGCTCCAAGCCATAATCGGCTAGCATTTGTTTCATCCACATCAATTGAGTGCAAGCACTACCGGCGGCAATATATTCCGCCTCGGCCGTGGATAGGGAAATTGAGTTTTGCTTCTTGCAAAACCAAGAAACCAAATTGTTCCCAAGGAAGAAGCAACCGCCCGATGTACTCTTCCTATCATCACAATTTTCCGCCCAATCGGCATCACTAAATCCAACAAGACTTGGATTAGTGTCAAAGGAGTACCATATCCCATGATTTGAGGTACCATTCACAAACCGAATGATCCTCTTCACCGCCACAAGGTGAGACTCTTTGGGATTAGCTTGGTACCTAGCACAAACACCCACACTAAAACAAATATCAGGCCTACTTGCGGTCAAGTAAAGCAAGCTACCTATCATGCCACGATATAGACTTTGTTCCACATCCTTTCCACTAGCATCTTTGCTAAGTTTCAAGGTGGTGCTCATGGGTGTGTCACAATGTTTGGCATTCTCAAGGCCAAACTTTTTCACTAGGCTCTTAGCATACTTAGCTTGGGATATAAAGATCCCATCATGCATTTGCTTGATTTGCAAGCCTAGGAAATAATTTAGTTCACCAACCATGCTCATTTCAAACTCATGAGACATGACATCAACAAATTGTCTAACTTTGGATTGGTTGGTGGAACCAAATACAATGTCATCAACATAAATTTGAGCTATGAATAGCTCATCTTTAGTGCACTTGATGAACAAAGTCTTGTCAACACTACCTCTTGAGTAGCCATTGTCAACAAGATAAAGAGTGAGGCGCTCATACCAAGCCCTCGGTGCTTGTTTCAACCCATATAGAGCCTTCTTGAGGCGATAGACATGAGAGGGGTGGTGTGGATCCACAAACCCCTTGGGTTGCTCAACAAACACTTCCTCATGCAATAAGCCATTGAGGAAGGCACTCTTGACATCCATTTGTTGTAACTTGAACTTGTACACACAAGAAATGGATAAGAGAAGCCTTATGGACTCAAGACGGGCAACGGGAGCAAAAGTCTCCTCAAAGTCAATACCCTCAATTTGAGAGTATCCTTGTGCAACAAGCCTTGCCTTGTTTCGCACAATGTTGCCATCCTCATCGGATTTGTTCCTAAACACCCATTTAGTTCCTATGACATTGGTGTTTTTGGGTCTAGGAACAAGAGTCCAAACCTCATTTCTCTCAAATTGGTTTAGCTCTTCTTGCATGGCAAGAACCCAAAACTCATCTTCCAAGGCTTCATCAACCTTTTTGGGTTCTATTTGAGAGGTGTAACAAGTGTAGCTAATTTGATTAGCTATTTGACGCCTAGTCCTAACACCCTCTCTAACTTCTCCAATGATATCATCCTTATCATGGAGCTTTCTAACCCAAGGAGCGGGTTCATTAGAGTCCAAAGGGGGAACTCTATTAAGAGGCAAATCATCCTCTTCATCTTGGTTTGACTTCACACCACTAGAAGTCTCACCACTTTCCTTCAAAGGAAAGTCATTCACCTCACAAACATCCTCCTCATGGTCATCATGTTTGGGCCTACAATCATCAAAGACAACATTTGATGATTCCATAACACTTTGAGTCTTTAGATTAAAAACTCTATAGGCCTTGCTATTAAGTGCATACCCAATGAAAATACCCTCATCACTCTTGGCATCAAACTTGCCAAGTTGATCCCGGTCATTTAGTATATAGCACTTACTCCCAAAGATGTGGAAGTAGCTCACATTGGGTTTTCTACCCTTCCATAACTCATAGGATGTTTGTTTAGTCCCGGGCCTAAGGAAAACTCTATTCCCTATGTAGCAAGCCGTATTGATGGCTTCGGCCCAAAGATTATCTAGGGACTTTGTTGCTAAGCAACATCACACGGGCCATCTCTTGGAGGACTCTATTCTTCCTCTCAACAACACCATTTTGTTGAGGAGTCCTAGGGGCCGAAAATTCATGGGAAATGCCTAAGCTATTGCAAAAATTTTCAAACTTAGCATTTTCAAATTCTTTCCCATGATCACTTCTAATTTTCTTAATGCTTTTAATGTGAGAAGTTTTCTCATTTTGAATTTTGACACAAAGCATTTTGAATTTCTCAAAGGCTTCGGACTTTTCTCTAAGGAAGTAAGTCCAAGTAAACCTAGAGAAGTCATCAACAACAACAAGAATGTACCTTCTACCACCTAAACTTTCGGTTTGAATGGGACCCATAAGGTCCATATGGATGAGCTCCAATGGCTCTTTGGTGGAGAGGTATTTGCCTTTCTTGTGCACACTCTTAGTTTGCTTTCCTTGTTGACAAGGTCCACAAACTCCCTCAACCTTTTTCCCAAACTTGGGAAGGCCCCTAACAACATTCAACCTATCAAGGACTTTCAAGTCCCTATAGTTCATATGGCCAAGTCTTTGGTGCCACACCTCAATTTGCTCACTAGTAGACAAGTTACAAGAGATGAGATTAGACTCAAGACAATAACAATTGTCACTTGATCTCTTGCCTTTCAACAAAACTTGCCCATTTTCCTTAAGAATAGAGCAATCAACTTTTCCAAACATAACCGAAAGCCCTTCATCACTTAAGTGTGATATACTAATGAGATTGGCTTGCAAGCCATCAACATAGAGAGCATTGGGCAAGGAGGGTAAACCGGGAATAGATATATTACCTTTCCCTATGACCTTTTTCTTAGATCCATCACCAAAGGTGACATACCCACCATCCTCCATCACAAGAGATTCAAAGAAACTCTTGTTTCCGGTCATGTGCCTAGAACACCCACTATCAAGGTACCAAGTGTTAGAGGCATTTGCTTTTAAGGCAACTTGGGCCACATAGCAATAATAGTCATCATGTCTACTCATCCTAGGTGAAACATGGTCATTCCTAGGAGCCATTGGTCCATTAGCTCTAAAATTTCTAGGTGCATGCATTGTGGCTCTTCTAAGCATATTTTTCTCAATCATACTTTCTCTTCTACACAATTTAATATACTTAAGGCAATTAGGCCTAATATGGCCTTCAATTCCACAAAAATGGCAAGTAGGAGTAAAGTAGGAATTCATACCATAGCCTTGAGCAAACATTTGTGGCCTCCTTCTATTTTGAGTTGCTATTTGATGTTGAGGCAACTCTCTCCTTTGTGGTTGAGCCAAGTTGGCATGTCTTCTAGGTTGAGCATGAAAGACCCCATGTTGAGCTTGTGGGATCCTTTGTTGTGGAGGTCTTGGTTGTGGAGCTCTAGGTTGAGGAGGAGCTCTAGTTGGAATTCTTGCTTGTGCTTGCTTGGAGGATTCACCGACTTCAACCCACTTGGTTGTTTGTTGAGGGGTTTGAACATTCTCAACCTCCTTGCTCTTGACAAAAGTTGTCTTCTTCAAGGATGTGGCTTCCATTTCTTCCACATATCCTAACCCCTTCTTGTCACTAGGACTCTTCCCACAAGATAGCATCTTGTCAAGCTTCTCGGTTCCGGAAGTCATCTTAGCAATCAACTCTTTTGCTTCCATGAGCTCTTTCCCCAAGCTTTGTTCACTTTTCTTGACCAAGACTAACTCCATCTTCAACCCTTCTTCTATCTCTTTTGCCTTACTCATTTCCTTGCTCAAATGAGTCACTTTGGATGTCAACTCAAGCTTCTCCCCTTTCAACTTTTGTATCTCCTTTTTCTTCTTCAATCTTGAGTTCTCAAAGAATCTCATGAAGTCATCATAGTCCATCTCTTCATCAAACTCAAAATTTGACGTTGAGGAGTTACTCCCACCATTTGAGTCATTTTCATCCACTTCTTCTTGCTTGTCATCTTCCTCTTCTTTATCACTCATAACTTCATTGCTATTGTGAGAGGATGAGAAAGCAATGAAGTTGGCAACTTGGTCTTCCTCATCATCCGAAGACTTGTCTTCATCTTCTAGGTCATCACTATCACTCCAAGTAACCGCCATGGCTCTTCCTTTCTTCTTCTTCAAATTTGCACATTCGGGAGCAATGTGTCCAAACCCACTACACTCATAGCATTGGACACCCTTCTTATGGTCTTTCTCTTGAGCTTGCTCCACTTTCTTGAAAGGAGCCTTCTTCTTTACAAACTTTCCCTTGGAGCCAAACCCTCTCTTCTCAAATCTCATGAATTGCTTGAACTTCTTTGCCATCAAAGCAATTTCTTCATCCGAGTCTTCTTCATCTTTCTCAACCTTGACACTCTTCAAGGCAAGACTCTTTTGCTTCTTTGGAGGTGTAGTTGTAGGACCTTTCCTAGATTCATACGCCAAGAGCCTTCCAATGACTTCACTTGGCTTCATTCTTGAGTAGTCACTATTTTCCTCCAATGCCGTCACTTTGGATTCAAACCTCTCGGGAAGTGACCTCATGATCTTTTGTTTAATTCTTCTATCCGAGTAGGGATCACCAAGTTGGTGACTTTGGTTTACTATATCCATGAGCTTCACTTGGAAGTCATTGAAGCACTCATCATCCTCCATCCTTATGGTCTCAAATTGCATTTGGAGAACTTGAAGCTTGGAATCCTTAACCACATCGGTTCCTTCATGAGCCGTCTCTAATATATCCCAAGCTTCCTTTGCTATCCTTGTAGTTTGAATGAGCTTGTATTGGTTGTCATCCATGGCACATAGGATTGCATGCATGGCTTTGTTGTTCCATTTTGAAGCCTCAAATTCTTGTGGAGTCCATTGTGCCTTCGGCTTGAGGACTTCCTCTCCACCTCCCGTAGGAGTCATCATAGGTGGAGTGTATCCATCTTCAATCGCCATCCATGCCCGGTCATGAATTTGACTCACATAAGCTTCCATTTTGCCCTTCCATGAGGCGTAATTGACCCCGGTGAGCAAGGGGGGTCTTGTGCTAGAGGCACCCTCACCTCCCATTCCATTTCCACTCATTGTGTTTGGGTTTGAATGAAATGAATGCACACAAACAAACTAAGCACACACCACAATGCAAACAAATGCAAGAGACTCTAACAAGAGCAAGGGATCTCCTAATTATGTTAAGGAACCTGCTCTGATACCAATTGAAAATAAATAATAAACGTGTCCTAAAGTAATCTAGAGGGGGGGTGAATAGATTTTAAACAATTTTACCCAATTTTTCGAGATTAGTCCAAATTACGAAAAAGCCCCAATCTAGTCAATATACAAAAAACATACAAGTGCGGAAATTTGAGGACACACAATATTTACATGGAAACCCACACGGGGAAAAACCACGGGCTGTTATGTGCGCCACACGAGAACCTCGAATCCACTATTTGCAAATACGATTACAAATTAGGTTGACCACATCACACCTAAATTTACTAATCCGTCTTTGCTACCCGCGGGCCTTTAATAGTGACTCTAGTCCCTTGCTTGCAAACTACCTAAGAGGTAAATACAAGACTTGTCTCTAAAGTGAAGAGATAGCACAACCTAAGGTGAATATGTGAAATACTCAAGATGCTAAAAATGCAAGGTTAGACATTTTAAGCTTATCTAGGCAAGGATGAACATGTTAGACAATCCTAGATATCATATTACTAGATGACATGCATAAACCAACACTAAATAAGCAACCAAAATCCTATATGCATTATCTATCACAATACAACTCACAAACCACAATAAAACAATCTTGAAACTAAGTCAAGTCATAAAGATGCAATCTTGAATCAATTCAAGTGATAAAGAAGCTATCTTGTAAAGCAAGAACATATAGATATGAGAATGATGTTCTAGATACAAGTCATGTGAGCAAAACTAAAAACCCTAGATGAAATCAACCTAGAATTATGCTAGATGATAAATGAAAGATGCAATATGAAGGGTTTTGTGATTTGGAAGCTTAAAGATGAAGTCTTGATACCTTGGCTTGAAGATACTCAACCATGCTCTCAAAAGTGTAATTTTTGCTCTTAAAACCGAGCCAAGACTATCAAGACATATATAAATGGGATCCAAGTGAAGTGACATCGTTTTTTGAAAAAAACGGTTCAGATTCCCGTCAGCTGCGCTGGTGCAGCGCTGGACGACCAGCGCAACTCACCAGCGCACGCCCTTTAACTGGCAAGGGCGCTCGACGAGTGGCGCGCCTCAAGGGCGCAAGACCAGCGGCAACATTCTGGACGAGATGCGCTGGTGGAGCTTGCGCTGGTGACGACCAGCGCACCAACAGCGACAACCTACTGGAGGAGTTGCGCTGGAGGAGAGCGCCGGTGCAGACCAGCGCACGACCAGCGGTAGTCCACTGGACTAGTTGTGCTGGTCAGCTTGCGCTGGTGACACCAGCGCATGACCAGCGCACACACTCCCTTAAGCACACAAACAAAAGTGCAAGGGTCAAAAGAAATGCATCCTAAGCCTAACTAGATATGCCATTATAATCACAAGATGTAAGAAGAGAGATTTAAATACCCAATGATGCACAAAAACTTCAAACACAACATACAAGTAAGAGTTATGCAAGTGTTGTGTGTGTGTGCAACTACATCTCTTCAAAGTAGAGTAAGTCAAGAAATCTACCTTCCTTGAAGCTCTTGATCATGCAATGAGGTTTTCTTCCATCCTAAGCTATCCTTACATATAGAACCCCATTGTGATTTTGCCAACGAAATACGCCAATAAAAAAAGAGGCACTTACAGATTCAAACCTATCGGGGAGAGATCTCATAATTTTTTGCTTGACTCTCCTATCCGAATACGGGTCTCCGAGTTGATGGCTTTCATTTACAATGTCCATCAATTTGATTTCGAAGTCATTGAAGCATTCATCCTATCCCATCCTAAGTAGCTCAAATTGAGTTTGGAGGACTTGAAGCTTGGACTCCTTCACCACCTCGGTTCCCTCATGTGCAACTTGAAGGATGTCCCATGCCACTTTTGCAATCTGAGTGTTCTGAATAAGCTTGTACTGATTCTCATCCATTGCACACATGATGGCATGCATAGCCTTCCTATTCCACTTTGAAGCCTCAAACTCTTGCCCATTGCGCCTAAGGCTTCAAAACTTCTTCTCCTCCACCACCGGGAGTCATCTTGGGTAGATCATATCCGTCTTCCACCGCCATCCATGCACGGTTATGAATTTGGCATATGTAGGATTCCATCTTCCCTTTCCATTGGGAATAATTCAAACCGGTAAGAAGTGGAGGCCTTGTGCTAGAAGCACCTTTGTGGCCACCACCATTTCCACCGTTTCCACTCATAGTGTTTATGAATGAATGAAATGAATGCAAATGTATGAATGATCAAAAATCACACAAAATGCAAAACACACCAAAATAAGCAAGGATCACCTATGTATGTCTAGGAACCCGCTCTGATACCAATTGAAACAAATTATAGCACGGTGTGTATAAAACTATCTAGAGGGGGGGTGAATAGATTTTAAGCTTTTTACCCAATTTTTCGTGATAGTCAAAATTACGAAATTACCCCTAAATAGATAAAGCAATAAATCAAGTATAATATGCGGAAATTAAATAACACTTGATTTTTACGTGGAAACCCTCACAGGAAAAACCACGGGCTAGTAAGTAAGCCACACTCGAACCTCGAATCCACTAAATGTGTAAAATGATTACAACCTAATCCCGGAAGTAATCACACACCTACCTAATCCCGGTATGAGTGAACCTAGTCCAATTTGCTTGCGTTCTAAGCAACCTAATCCCGGATGCTACACACAAGACTTACTTTCTCTATGAAGAGAATACAACCCTAAGTGAATATATGAATATCCAAATGCAACATAGAGCAAGGGAAACCCTATATGCTTATCTAGGATGATTAATATGCAATTAGAACAATCCTAGATATCAAAACTAAATGACATGTCAAATAGTTTAGCTAATCAAGATTAAGCACAAAACTTAATTAGCTATCACAAAACAACTTCTCAAACATACATCATACTAATCTCAAACTTGTATTCAAAGTATATAAAATAACATACAAGTAATTAATTGAGATTGCTAGCTAAGAGAAACACAAAATATGTAAGATATTAGTGAAAAGCTTACCAAGCAAAGTATGATGAAGAATCCATGCAAGATGACATCTAGAAGATCAAGGATGATGCTAGATGATGATTGATGATCATGAAAAAGTGTTTGAGTAATAAAAAATGAGTTCTTGGAATTTTTCTTCTCTTTGAAAAATATCCTAAGTATGAATTCTGAATATGAACTCTCTTAATTGACCTAAAGACAAAATGGCATATATATAGGTGGCCAAATCAAAGTGTGGTCGTTTAAGTAAGTTTCAAAGAAACGCGCCGATCGGCGGTTTCAATCGGCGGCCAGGCCACCGATCATGACCGCCAAATTGAGCTCATGAAGAACAGAGCATAAACGACGGTTCATTCGACGGTTTCGTGACCGCCGATCCCAACCGCCGAATCAAACCAGAGAGATTAAAATCAATCAGGTATGAACGGCGGTTTCAAATGGCAGTTTCGTGACCACCGATTCAACCGCCGAATTAGACTGAGAGATAAATCAATCAGGTCTTGAATCGACGGTTTCGAACGGCGGTCGTGACCGCCGATCTTAACCGCAGAAATGCTTCAGACCAATCTGGACTGAAACGGCGGTTTCATTCGGCGGCCAGGCCGCCGATCATAACCGCCGATCACCTAGAAAGGTGAAAACCAAGGAGAAACCAAGGAGAAGCCAAGGTCATTCTCCATAGGCGGTCCTCGCGCTAAACCAAGCACATTCTAGTGCATGCGTGGACGTTTCCGAAAGTTATCGGGAAATGAATTACACGACAACATGACACAATTACACACAACAAAATATAATAAATAAGTGCAAGTGTGAAATGTGACAAATGAAGAGAATGCACACATATGCAATGAATGTTAAGTGTGTGTGTGCAACTAATCTCTTCAAAGAAAAGTAAGCACATAGAAATTTACCTTCGGTGCTTATCAACACGAGGTCTTCAAAGGGCTTCGAACAATAAGACCGATACTTAGGCTACCCTTACAAAGAACCCCAACATATGGTTTGTCCACGAAATGAGCCAATCAACAACTGGGAACCTTACAATTTGATTGTTTTGTGACTAACAAAAGAAAAAGAAAAGTTTGTTTGTCCATTCTCAGGTTTCCAATTCAAAGAAAAGGGAGACCACGCTCCTAGGTGATTCACGTTCGTGCTAGGATTGAAGATCTTGCGGATTACCATCGACGTAAGTCAATCGGATCACGCGACAAAAGGTATTCAACTTTTGTTACTTTATATATGGTTAATTAATTTAAAGGGTTAAGGTTTATAAAAAGGAAAAATTTTAAAACATACTAAATCGATTTTTAGTCTCGCTTCCGCTGCGTGTACTACGGTATTTTTCCCTACAATTGGTATCAGAGCCCTGGTTGAACCCTTTTAATTAATTAACGTATATATACGTGAATCTATTTCTTTTTATTGTGATTATACATGTTTAGAAAGAGATGGCACTCTAGGTATTCGCATATATAATTACATGTGGATGTATGGTTTTATATATGTTTTTATGTGGATTGTTATTGCTCGATTTTGGTCCTAGATTTTCAATGTATTTTTGTTATGGAATTGTAATGAGAAGGGTGGTCTATCATCGCCATAATTCCTTCTTGGTAGTTGCTATTTTTTTTATTTTAGTGTATTAATATTAAGTGCAGTTTTTTTTATTGTATTAAATTTTAGTGCAGTTTTTTAATGTAAAAAAGTACTGCAGTGAATTAAAAAAAAAAAAAAATTTAATACTGCAGTATTTTATAAGTTTATATACTGCTGTAATGTATTCGGGTATTGAAGATTCGAAGACATGAAGAAAAGGAAGCAACCGGAACCAAGAACGAGCACCGTGCGCACCCTAGGAGTGGATTGGGCTGTGCATGGCAAACCCAAATCATGGTGGGCTGCGCACGGCAGCCCTATATACTCTCATGGACTGCGCACGGCAGCCCCTTTGTGGGGTTGTGGGGTGTGCACACCTATGGGGGGCAGCCGAGGGATGAGCGTATGGTTGATGGCCACTTGAAGATCTTGTATTCCTAAACAATTGTAATTTACTTGCTTTTCTAGGATGGACCAAAATTGTTGCTATTTATTTTTTGCATAAATATTACAATATTTGTTATTGTATGATAACATGACATATAGAATAGGAGTGCCACTCATATATCTCTTTTGGTGTGAACATGCATTGAATGATTTAGGTATCTAAATTGGCATCTAGATAACTTGGTAAATCATTCTATGGGATTTAATCACACGCCTTAAATAATTGAGTGGGAGAAGGTGTTTTGTAACACCTATGGCCTCCAAGGTTAGTTGAGCTTTATTATTTATTGGTAATCCCCCCAAGGGGCGTCCATAAATGGAATTTAGCAACATACTTCCTTACAAGGATAGACTAGACAATGGACTCAAACGAGATCTACTCCCCAAGGAGGGATTTTCGTGAGAGAAAATTGAGGGTCGATATCTTGGTGACACACTCAATGTAATTTTATTGATATCCTCCCAAGAGTTCTTGTCAGTAAAATTGCAAGGCTAAAATGAAAACGCTGGTTGTTATGTTAACAATTAGGTGGGACCTAGTCTAACTAGTAAATGGTGCGAACTCCCAAAGGAGGCGTAACATTTATGGGTGTTGGATCACCGTTGAATTTTTATGATTGAGTTATTTATTTAATTCAAGATAAATATTTAAAAGTGCTTTATCATGATTATTTACTTATATGTGTTTTGTTTTATTCAGAAATCATGACCCCATCACTTATGAACATCCTGAAAGATAACACTTTAACTGGAGATAATTATGTCACATGGAAAAGGAAAATTGGGTTGTTGCTGCAAAGTGAAAAACATAAATTTGTTCTAACTACTCCTAAACCACCTGCTCCTAATAATGAATCTAGCATAATGTATAGAGATGAGTATGAGCAGTGGAAGACTTTAGATGATATGGTCAAATGTTACATTATGGCCACTATCTCCGACGTGTTGCAACAGCAGCATGAAGGAATGGAGTCCGTTGCTGATATAATGATGTCTCTAGAGGAGATGTTTGCTATGAAGTCCAGGACGACTAAGAGAGAGGCAGTGACTGCTTTTATGAATCTTAGGATGAAACCTGGACAGGCTGTGAAGGATCACATGATGAAAGTCATAGCATCTCAACATTGCTGAACTGCATGGCGCTGAGATAGATGGTGAGACAAAAATTGATATGGTTGTCAATTCATTGTCAGATTCCTTTGATCAGTTCAAATTGGACTACACTTTGAACAAAAAGGAATACACTTTACAAGGCCTGATGCAAGATGCTCAAAGTGCTGAAAAGATCCTTGTGAAAAGCAAAGGTCAAGAGATTCATATGGTTGGTAAAGTTGCTACTGTTAAGACCCGTCAGAAGGTCAAGAAACAACAAAAGAAAAAGCAACTTGGGCTTACCAAGAAGGAGACCAAGAAAGTAACCAAGATCAAAGGGAAATGCTTCCTTTGTAGTGAAAAGGGACATTGGAAAAGAAATTGCCCAAAGTCCCAGAATAAGAAGGAAGAAGGTAATGTTAATTATCTTGAAACATGTTTTCTGGCAGATTCTACTGATTCTTGGATCATAGACTTTGGAGCCACTAACCATGTTTGTTATTCCTTGCAGGGGTTCCAAGAAAGGAGAAGGCTGAGAAAGAATGAAATCAATTTGCGCTTGGGCAACGGAACGTTAGAGTCTGCAAGTGCAGTGGGAGACTTCCTTGCTTGGATTTACCTAGAGCCTCACACTCATTACCAAGACTTCTTGCTCAGACTTACTAAGAGCCTCACACTTTATGCCAAGACTTCCATTGTTCTATGTTGAAGAATCATTCAACAACAAGAGACTTCACACCTTTTGCAAGGCAAATGATCTAGGTGATGCAAATGATGCCAACACAATCAAATAGAGAAAGTTGATCACACAAACTCTATAAACATGCAAGAGATAACTAGAATATGCTTTCAACACTAAATCACAAAGTTATCTAGAAATCCAAGCATGTGAATCAATAAGTGAAAGTTCTCACGGTGTGTTAAATATTAATCTAGAGAGGGGTGAATAGATTTTAAATATTTTACCCAATTTTTCGTGTATGGTCAAGATTACGAAAATACCTCTAATAGTCAATAAAATAAAGCAAGTGTAATAAGATGCGGAAATATAATCAACACTTGATTTTTACGTGGAAACCCTCACGGGAAAAACCACGGGCTAATAAGTGAGCCACACTAGAACCTCGAATCCACTAAATGTGTAAAACGATTACAACCTAATCTCGGAAGTAATCACACACCTACCTAATCCCGGTATAAGTGGACCTAGTTCAATTGCTTGCGATCTAAGCAACCCAATCCTGGAAGCTACACATAAGACTTACTTCTCAATGAAGAGATTAACACCCTAAGTGAATATGTGAATATCCAAAATGCAACATAGAGCAAGGGAACCCTATATGCTTATCTAATGTGATGATTTTGCAATAAAAACAATCCTAGAAATTAAGAACTAAATGACATGTCAACTAACTTAGATAATCATAGATTATAAAAACCTAGATATCTATCACAATACAACACTCAATCAAATCAACACAACAATCTCTATCTTGAATATTAGAATCTAATATAAGAACAATCAAGTAATGAAAGAGATGCCATAATAAATAAAACACTAATTATATGTGATAATAGTGAAAAACTTACCAAGACAAGTGTGATGATGAAAGACCCATGCAAGCAAGCATCCTAGATATGCTAGAAGATGCTAGATGAATTTTGATGCATATGAATTTTGGTTTGAGTGTTTAAATGAGCAAACTTGATTGCTTTCTCTCTTAAAAATCTCTCTTTTAAAAGTAGGGTTCTTGATGATTAAAGAGTCACATTCAAAACAAGAGAAAGTGATGTATTTATAGGCATGAAAACAGAGCATGTGAAAAGACAAGTTTGCCCTTAAAATGCACCGATCGGCGGTTTCAATCAGCAGCCAGGCCGCCGATTACAACCGCCGAATTGAGCCCGAGAAGAACAGAGCATCAACGGCGGTTTTGAAACCACCGAATTAACCGCAGAATCAAACCCGAGAGATTAAATCAATCAGGTATGAACGGCGGTTTCGAACGGCGGTCGTGGCCACCGATCATAACCACAGAATTGATCCAGAGGTCTCTGGACTCAAATGGTAGTTCCATTCGACGGCCAGGCTGCCGATCATAACCGCCGTTTCACCAAAAGAGGTGAAATCAAAGGAGAAGTCAAGGGCATTCTCCATAAGCGGTCTTCGCGCAAACCAAGCACATACTAGTGCATGTGCGGACGTTTCCGAGCAATGTCGAGAAACGAATTACAAGGCACATAAGCACACACAAAATACAACATGAAAGTGCAAGTGTGAAATGTGACATGTGAAGAGTATGCACACATATGCAAGAATGCTAAGTGAGTGTGTGCAATCTAAATCTCTTCAAAGAAAGAACTAAGCACTAGAGATTATACCTTTGGCGTGCTTGTCCTTTGAGGTCTTGAACGGGCCTTTGAGCTTGATTCTCAAACTCCTAAACTACCCTTACACAATAAACCCCAACATGTGGTTTGTCCACGAAATAAGCCAATCAAAGAATGGGAATCCTTACAAATAAGAACTAGATTAGAATAATCAATATTTCAATCACAAATCCTAGTTCTTAGATCATGAAATCAAAACCTAGAAATCAATAGTCAATCTCATTATAAAACATTTCTAGAATCAATTTCATATGAATCAAGCTAAGCTTTGAAATATGTTCAATCCAAATCACAAAAAGTTATAACTCAAAAATCATCCAAACAAGTCTAAAATAGAAATCAAAATCATTCTAGACATTTTCATCAATCAAGTAATATGAACAATCAAGTTGATCAAGAGAAAAATGCAAAGAAGATGATTACCAATAGAAAAGATAAATCATGAACTGAGATCAGATCATCACAAGAAATTCGGACATCTTTTCAACTTAAAAATGCTTGAGACTTGTTCCTCTCTTCAAGACCAACAATTTTGGATTTTGGATCACTCAATTCGAAGTTGAGATGAGAGAGATATGGCAAAAACTAAAATGCAAAAGTTCTATGGAGGTTTGCACTAAATTTGAATTAAATAGAGAGGGAAATCAAATGGAGAAGGAAGAAGGGCAAAGTGGTAATTGTGTCACCTCTCAGCCATATTCCCATGGAGGCACGTGACCATCACGGGGAGATCGTGAGGCCTCCTTCCCGTGGTGGCCACGTGCCTCCACATGAATTAGGGAAGGTGGCACTTTGCCACTACTCATATCCTTTGCTCCCTACCATGCACCTCATGCGTTCTTCGACCGTTCTTCGGCCTCCGAACTCCAAATTCTGAATTCAAATCCACTTTTGGATTATGAATCATAACTCAATGACACACGAGGACGACTATGAAACTTTGACAATTGGATATGAAATCGACTCAATACACGATGACGAAGACAATGCATTGTAAGAGAACGTAAAATGACGTAACTTCCTCGTTTGAACTTAAAACCAAATGAGTGAGAAACCGAAATGACCAAAACTCAACAAAGAATCATATGAGATCATATTAAAGTTCAAGACAACAAAACCCAAACAAATAAACACAAGATCACACAAGTATGCAATTTCCTATATGTAAGATCTTTGATCTTTGTTGGCTTGATTCCATTGCAAAACTCTCTTTATTTGTAATGGTTAGTTGCTTAGGTGGTTCTTGGTGAAAAGAAGCTTTGAAGGAGAAAAGAAACTTCTCATGCAAATATCGTCTTCAAGAGGAAAAGCTCTTACTTGGATGCTAAGGTATCAAGATGCTTCTTTCTCTTGTAAGGCGTAAGCGCACACACACACACACACACACACACACACACAATTCATACATGTGTGTCCCTGCATCGTTGTGCTACATTTGGTATAACACATTCACACACTTATTAAAGTATGCACATGCATTAGATTTAATTTAACAAACATTGTGAAATTGCATGTTCTAAGACTATCTCTAGGAAATGGCATACTTGCATGACTTTGTGTTTATTATTATTTTTTTAATTGTTTTTGGACTTGAACATGATCTCATATGATTCCTTATTGAGTCTCGATCATTTTGGTTACTCTCTCTTTAGGTTTCAAGTTCAAACTAGGAAACTACGCTACTTTGCGTCCTCATTCGTTGTGTTGTCTTCGTCATCATGTACCGAGTCAAATTGTCAAACTTTTGTCAAAGTTTCATAGTCTTCCTTATGCGTGAGGGAGTCACAGTTTGTAATCCAAAGATGGATTTGAATTCGGAGTTCGGAGGCTCGAATACGACCGAAGAACGCGAGAGGAGCGCAAGGGAGTCAAGAATGGCCAAAGGCCATTTGGAGGTCAGCTCGTGAAGGGCACGTGAGCCTCACGGCTCACACCACCTCTTTACCCCGTGAGGCTCACATGCCTCTCACGGGGAGCTAAGGTGGCAATACCTCATTTGGTGGCCGACTTTCTCTCTCCTCCATCTCATTTTCCCTCCATTTAAATTGAAATCTCGAGCAGAAATTTTCATAACTTTTGATTTCTTGTTTTGATCATATATCTCTCAAATCAACCCCAAATTGAGTGATCCAAAAGAAAAAATTGTTGATCTTGAATGGAGGAACAAGTCCCAAGCCTTTTTAGAGTCAAAAGATGTCTAAGTTTAACACAGTCATCTGATTTTAGTTCGTGGTTCATCTTTGTGTATGGTAATCATCTTCTCTATATTTTTCTTATGATCAACTTCATGGATCTACTTTATTGATTGATGAAAAATGTTTAGAATGTCTTTGATTCCATTTTTAGACTTGTTTGATTGATTTTCGTGTTTATGCTTTGTGATCATATTTGAACATCTTTTAGCTAAACTTGAAGAACAAGAAATTGATTCTAGAAATCCTTTGTGTTTTGAGATTGATTGTTGATTTCTAGATATAGTTACATGTTCTAAGAACTAGGATACTTTGATTGTGATAATCTATAATCTAGTTCTTATTTAATCCACATGCTTAGGTTTCTAGATATATTTGTGATTGATTTGTGATAGCCTAATCTAGTTTCTATAATTGCATGTGCATAGAGTATGTTTGATCTACTTGCTCTATTTGATTGTGATTGTAGCATATTACTTGTTTGCACTTCACTTAGATCTTTGCCTTGTGAAAGATTGGAGTATCTTGTCAAAATGAGTGAAGCTTTGACTTGAGCAAGAAGACTTGGCTAGGAAAGTGTTCCGGATAGCCAAGCAAGAAGTCTTAGATAGGATCAAGAGTATCCGGATAACTAAGCAAGAAGTCTTAGCTAGGAGTGTGTTGCTTCGAATGGTTAAGCTAGGGAAGCTTGACTAGGATCTTTGTGATCCGAATAGCTAAGCAAGAAATCTTCCTAGAGACGTGAGCGTCTTGGATAGGAAGTTGCTTCCTTGAGGTGTAGGACACATCTTGGATAAGGAGTAGGCAAAGTGACTCACTTGGCCTTGAGGGTAAACTAAGAGTTGAGAGCTTGGGGAGTTTATCATGTGTTGATTGCCTTGAGTGTGTATCTTCTTTTCATCATAGTGAATTGCTTGCCGGTGGTTATGGTACCAACCCGTGGATGTTTCCTCTTAGAAGGTTTTACCACGTAAAAATACTTGCTTCACATTTCGCTTTATGTTTCATTATCTTCCATATCTTATATTGATTGCATCTCTTATGTATTGATTTCCGCTTGTGTTGATTAAAACAATTCATTTTGTTAGACACACCAAGTGTGCACTTCATTGATGTATTGAGAAAAAGAATTTTGGAAGAAATTGGGCCTATACCTATCCCACCCCCCCACCCCTCCTCCTCCTCCTCCTCCTCTTCCTAGGTATATATTACACTATATTGCTTAAGGGAATTTCACTAGACATAGTCTTATAACATGCAATTCTACAATGTTTGTCAATATGAGATCAATGCATGAGCATACTAAATACTATGTATGAATGTGTTATTACCAAATGAGCACAACGATGCAGGGACACATATAAATGCAATTTATGTGTGTGTGATTTGCTCAACGATGCAAATTAGATAGATCCATATTATAGTGTTTGTGTTTTGTTTTGTTGTGTTTTTGAGAAAATACATTTTTGTTGCTATGGGTGATTCGATGCTGGAAGGTGCTTCTAGTGCTAGACCTCCACTCTTGAAGAGTGGTAACTACTCCTTTTGGAAAATTAGGGTGAAAGCCTATATTAGATCCATCAATGAGAAAGCATGGATGAGTGTTGAGGTAGGTTATGAGTTACCTACCAAAAGGCTTAAAGATGGCACTACAATTTCGAAGCCTAGAGCCAAATGGACGACCATTGATTTTGATAATGCTAAGTGGCATCATCGGGCGGTGAATGCTATTTTTGGAGGTGTAGATAGTACTCAATTTATTTACATCCAGCACCTTGAATCGACAAAGAAAGCACGGGATACTTTCCAAACTACCAATGAGGGTACGTTAGCGGTTCGAAGGTCTAGAGTACAAATTCTTACTTCTCAATTTGAAAGTCTTGTTATGGATGAGAATGAGAAGTTAGTAGACTTCCAAACTAGACTCTTGAATATCACCAACCAAAGTCAAACTTTAGGAGAGCTATATCCACAAGAGAGAATTAATTGGAAGATCTTGAGATCCTTGCCTAAGAGATTTAATGCAAAGGTGGCCGCAATTGAAGAAAGCAAGAATGTCGATCTTATGAGGATTGATGAGCTTCTTGGGTCTCTACAAACATATGAGCTTGGGTTCAAGCCGAATATTGAGGATAAGGGAATAGCACTCAAGGTAACCAATGAGAAGAGTGAAAATGATGTGTGAAATTTCCTTAAGTAATAGTGTAAAATATACCTAGAGGTGGGTGAATAGGTATAGGCCCAATTTCTTCCAATATTGAAAATAATGCGGAATATAACAAAGAAAATGAACACTTGAAAAGATTCAACAAATGAATTGATTTAACTAATGCAAGAGTAAATCAATATACAAGATATGCAATCAATGTAAGATATGGAAGATAAAGAAATATTGAAA
Organism: Acer yangbiense; assembly: GCA_008009225.1. NCBI lineage: Eukaryota > Viridiplantae > Streptophyta > Magnoliopsida > Sapindales > Sapindaceae > Acer > Acer yangbiense. The sequence continues at coordinate 30,818,565 of CM017766.1, read as the reverse complement.
CAAAAATTGACACAAGGATTTTTACGTGGTAAAACCTCAAAGAGGAAACATCCACGGGTTGATACCACAACCACCGGCAAAGCAATCCACTATATGAAAAAGGACTTACACACTCAAAGCTATCAACACATGATATCCACTTCAAGCTATCAACTCCTAATCTACCCTCGGGCTAGTGAACCACAACGCCTACCACCTATCCAAGGTGTGTCCTACACCTCTAGGTAGCAACATCCTATCCAAAGCTCTCAAGCTTCTAGGATGATTTCTTGCTTAGCTATCCAGATTTTCCTACTCCTAGCAAAGTCTTCTTGCTTGGTTATTCGGAACACTTTCCTAACCAAGACTTCTTGCTCTTTCCACAAAGCTTCACTCACTTTGCAAGAGACTTCAACCTTTCATAAAGCAATTATCTAAGTGATGCAAATGATGCAAACACAATCAAATAAAGCTAGATGATCAATCAAGCTAAATGTACATGCTTTGTGATAAACTAGAATTATGCTTTCAACACACAATCACAAATCTATCTAGAAATCAAAGCATGTGAAACAATAAGAACAAGATATGAATACTCAATATGTCACACAAAAATCTTAGTTCTTAGATCATGAAATTAAACCTAGAAAATGTCATTAGGCACAACATATATGCTATTTCTAGAATCAATTTCAAGATAGGTCAAGTTTAGTGAAATATGCTGAAATGAGATTCTCAAGACTAACACTCAATCATATAACCCTAGCATATGTACTAGCATTCTTCTTAACACATTTCATCAATCAAATAGAAATAATAAAAGAGATGATCAAAAGAAATTGAAAGAAGAATAAGTATCACATACAAAGTTGAACCTCGGACTGAAATCAGATCACTGTGAAGAATCCCGAGGTCAACTGACTCTGAAAATGCTTGGGATTTGTAGCTCTCATCGAGACCAACATTTTTGGCTTTTGGATCACTCGATTTCGAGTTCGTATGAAAACGTTATGATTGAAATAAGAAAACGAAAATCATGAAGAAATTTCAGCACTTCTTTTTTTTTGACATTTTCTTCAAGTTATGTTTTGAGGGAATGAGGGAAGCTTTTAAAAGATTCAAGGAAGGAAGAATACGAGCCAATCAAAGGTTGCCAAGTCACCCCAACTGTGTGGGGCGCGTGTGGCACACGGGACCAGAGGGGTGCTCTGGCCGTGTGGCACACGGCCTCCACACGTGGTGGCCAAGGCTTGGCCTTTGGCCATGCTAGTCCTTTCCGCGCTCCTCTCACGTTCTTCAGCCGTATTTGGGCCTCCGAACTCCGATTTTGAATATGCTTTTGGATTACAAATTGTGACTCCCTCACGCACAATGAAGACTACAAAACTTTGACAAATGGTTGAGAATTCATCTCGGAAAATGATGACAAAGACAACTCAACGAATGAGAATGCAAAGTAGCGTAACTACATCGTTTGGACTCGAAACCTAATGAATGAGTAACCGAAACGAGTGGAACTCAATAAAGAATAAAATAAGAACATGTTCAAGTCCAAAAAACAAGAAACACAAACATATAAACACAATGTCACACAAGTATGCCATATTTACGTGATAGTCATAAAACATGCAATTCTACAATGTTTGACTATAAGAGACCAATGCATGAGCATACTTAAATGTGTGTGAATGTGTTATACCAAATGTTTGCACAATGATGCAAGGACACACATATATGAATTGTGTGTGTGTGTGCTAACGCCTTGCAAGAGGATAGAAGTCTAAGTATACCTTTAACGCTTTCACCTCTAGAAGACGATATTTGCACTAGACGTTGCTCTTCACCTTTGAAGCTTCTTTTCTTCTAAGAACATCCTAAGCAACAACTATTACAAATATAGAGCGTTTTGCAATGGAATCAAGCCAATACAAATCATGAACCTTACAATGTGGCTAGTATGGTAAGAACTTTCAAGAAATTTCTAAAGAACATATGTTCTAAGAGAGAGGAAGTCAAGAAGAAGATCACTCCAAAAGAAGTGGTAGATTGCAAGGATAAATCTAAGAAGAAGTTAATTCGATGCCATGAATGCAAAGGAATTAGATTTATCTCTACCAAATGTGCTAATGAGAAGAGAGAGTCTAAGAAAGGCTTAGCAATGGCAGCTTCTTGGAGTGATGTAAGTGTGAGTGATAAAGAAGAGGAAGAGGAGTCCTCAGATGAACGAGAATATACTAGCAATTATATTGCTCACCCGGCTATATATGAAGGAAGATTTGAGGATAGTAGTGAAGACTCCTCAAGTAATAAAGAAAGTGAATACTCTTCAAGTAGTGAAGATAGTGAAATCTCCTCCAATCATGAAGAGTTCGAAGCTTCCTCAAATCAAGATTATATAAGCTTCAACGACAAGATCCTTTAACAAAAGAATGAAGAGAACAACAAGTTGAAGTTGATCAATGCCAATTTGGTGGTGATAATCAAAGCTCTTGACAATGAAAAGAGAATGTCTTTGGAGAAGATGAGTAAGCAAAGTGAAGTCATCAAGGAGCATGAAAAGACCATTGAAAAATATTTTTCAAAGGTGGAAGAAAGTGCTCAAGAGCTAGATGATCTAAAAGAAGACTTTACTATGAAGTTGTTTGCCATGGAAGGAGAGATTAAGCAAAAAGAGAACTCTTTGACTATCGTGAAGATAAAGGAGTGTGAGCTTAAAGATGAAGTCAAAGCTCTCAAAGAGTCTATTAATGGCATGAAAATTGGAGCCATTAAGCTTGATGAAGTCATAAAACTTGGAAAGCATCATGGAGATATGAGTGGCTTGGGTTTTGTAGAAGAAGTGAAGAAGACTCCTACAACCAAGAACAAGTCAAGAAAGTCCAAGAAGAAGAAAGACTTAATTACTATTCCTTCCAACATCAAAGACAAAGACAAGAAGAGCAATGGAACTTCTCAACCAACTTCTCAACCAAAGCATGCACACCCAAAAGGTAACTTTTCTAAATTCATTCCGGTTCCATTATTATAATGTGGTTGGTCACATTAGGCCTAAGTGTTATAAATATGTTAGGCAATACAAACTAGGAAATGTGGAACATGATAAAAATATGAAAAAGTTACCTAATCATTCTCCTAAGGATGAGTTTAAGTCTAGAGATAGACATAACATCTCTAAGTTTATCCCCCGTTTGTCATTTTTGCAATGTTGTTGGGCATATCAAACCTAAATGCTACAAGTATATTAGACGATGTGAACTAGGGAATGAGATGCATGCTAGTGAGATGAAAAGACTTCCTTTGGTTGTTTCTAAACATGTTAGGGCATTAAAGACTATGCATGATGAACATGTTAATGAAAAGAAATCAACAAGGAAAGTTTGGGTTAAGAAGAATAATGTGCATACTTGTGAAATGAATAAATCTTCTTTGAAAGTTTTTAAACATGATAATAGCTTTGATGCTTTGAGAAATGTGTATATTGATCATATTCATATGAAGAATCCTACAGAGAAGATTGGGTTGAAAAGAATGACATGCATGTTAATGATAATCATGTTAAGAAAAATGTTGACAAAAAGTTTGTAAAGAAGAGTGTTAACCATGATCTTTTGAAAAGTCTTGATGAAACATTTGTACATGGCAATAATGATGAGTTTAATATGAGTGATATTTTCATGAACAAGATAGTTGATGATTTATCTTCTAGATTTCATATTGCCATGTGTATTGATCATGATGTTGTTAGTGTTGGTTCACCTAAGACCAATATGGTCAAAGGTGAGTGCTCTCATACCTGATTGAATAGCACATATGAGAATATTTTTGTTCTTGTTTGATAAGACTTCTAAGTTTGATGCTTAACTAAGCTATTTGTAATGTGCTAGGTCTAGTATTCAAACTTGGTGTCTCTAATCAATTTATGAACTTAATATTCTCATAATCACTATGATAGTCAAAATTTGTTGATTAACTTTAAAGAAGTTGAATTTTGAAATCTATTTGGTAAAAAATTTGTTAAGACTTTTCGATAAAGTCATTTTCATGTGATTGTTTGAGTTAAAAGTGTTTGGTCTTTATTCTCTTGGGATGACACACCAACAACTTGTTGTCATGAGGACAAACAAGCCAAGAGAGCTCATAAAAAGAGCGGAGACTTTTCATTGGTGAAAAAGCTTGCTAAGGTATTTCTCTACTCTAAAAGCTTACTTTTTATTTCATCTTTTTAACTCTATGCATGAATGATATCATTGCTTATAGATATTAGGCATAATTTCATTAGAGAACATGTTGAATATTCTATTGTTACTCTAGAGCATATGCCTACTGAAAATCAACTTGCGGATTTGTTCACTAAGCCCTTGGACATAAGAGGTTTAAAACTCTTCAAAGATCCTTTGGCATGATTAGTGTTGATTAAATGAGTATGTCTGATTGTGAGTGGCTTAAGCAAAAATCTTTATTTCAATTGATATCAATATCTTTGAGAGCTACTCACTTAAGAAGTAATGATCTTAAACAAATAAATTTTATTGTTTCTAGATCATGCACTTGAGCTTGAATTTTTTTTTTTAAAAAGTGCACCAATGCTTCTCTTATATGTTTTAGTTTTGAGTATTTGTGGTTGAAAATATGTAGATTATGGATACATCTAGAAGCCTATTGCTTAATACATGATAGATGACCTATGATATGTATCAATTTTGCTTCGGCACTACCACTACATAGAACTTAATGAGCACCTTCATGGAAAATGCTACACACCTTAGTTATGCAACCGGCCAATGTAAGGGCTACGCCATTGTGATGAGTGAAAGCCGCCATGAAGTATATATGTTTATGTTAGAAAAATCAAAGAAGTGCTGAAAAGAATCATTAAAAAAAATCTTTGATTCTAAGCCTAAAAGAAATGAAAAATAAAAGGCTTAATGAAGTATAGTTGAGAATTGTGAAATGCTCAGATTGTCAAATAGAAATGAGTAAATGAGCCATATGCACACACATGCTCACATGTTGAAATCTATTCTCTTTAAAGCCAAAAACCCTGATGAATATCAATTTGACCTAGATTGGAAATGCTTTAGTTGGATAAGTGTGGATATAGTTTGCATGTTGATATCATAACTACTCCTTGTATATATGTTAGAAGCATTCACACACACATATATTTTGCTTATGTGCTTGATTCATTAGCAATGTGAGAATATTTTTGAAAGATTATTGAAAATCTATGATTCTCTCTTGGACTTTGAAAAGTGATGAAATGTTTTCTCTTATTGCTTGAATGTGTGAATGTGTGAGTCCCTTTGTGAACAAATCTACTTGGTGATCATAATGTGGAGCATATGTTAAGGGGGACCTTAGTTTATTCAACTTCGTTTTTGTAAGTTCCTCAATGTTTGATTGGCTTATTTCGGTGACAAACCACAATTGGGGTTTGTATTGTAAAGGTAACTTAGTTGCATGATGATCAAGCTCAATGCCCTCTCAAGACCTCAAGGTGATAAGCACTCTAAAAGTATAATCTCTAGTGCTTAGTTTTCATTGAAGAGATTTAGTTGCACACACACACTTGTAATGATTGCATATGTACGCTTTTCTTTTGTATGCATACTCTTCACATGTCACCTTTCACACCTGTATTTTGTTGTTGTATTTTGTTGTGTGTGATAGTGTGTCTAGTAATTCGTTTCCCGTACACTGTTCGAAAACATCCGCGCTTGCACGATGGTGTGCTTGGTTAGCGCGAAGATCGCCTTAGGAGAATGGGAGAATGCTCTTGGCTTCTCCTTTGGTTTCACCAAAGTTGGTGAAACGATGGTTTGATCGGTGGTCATGGCCATCGAATGAAACCGCTGTTTACGTCTGTAAGGATTCCCATTCTTTGATTGGCTTATTTTATGGGCAAACCACGTGTTGGGGTTTATTGAGTAAGGGTAGTTTAGGTGATTGAACTTTAAGCTCGAAGGCCCTTTCAAGACCTCAAGGGACAAGCACGCCAAAAGTATTATCTCTAGTGCTTGGTTTTCTTTGAAGAGATTTAGATTGCACACACACACTTAGCATTCTTCCATTTGTGTGCATACTCTTCACATGTCACATTTCACACTTGCACTTTGATGTTGTATCTTGTTGTGTGTATTTGTGTCTTGTAATTCGTTTCCCGATAGTATTCGGAAACGTCCGCGCATGCACTAGAATGTGCTTGGCTTTGCGCGAAGACCGCCTACGGAGAATGCCCTTGGCTTCTCCTTAGTTTTCACCTTTGTTGGTGATCGGCGGCCTGGCCGACGAATGAAACCGCCGTTTGCATCCAGAAGTGTCTAGAGCAATTCTGCGGTTACGATCGGCGGCCACGACCGCCATTCGAAACCACCGTTCATACCTGATCGATTTAATCTCTCGGTTTGATTCGGCGGTTACGAAACCGTTGAATGAAACCGCCGTTGTTCCCTTGTTCTTCTTGGGTTCAATTCGGCAGTTATAATCGGTGTCCTGGCCACCGATTGAAACCGCCGATCGGTGCATTTCAGGGGCAAACTTGTCTTTTCACATGCCCTGTTCTTGATGTCTATAAATATCACACTTTCTCATTTTCTGAATATATGTTCTTTAACTCTAAGAACCCTAAACTTCAAAGAGAGACATTTGAGAGAAAATCAAATCAAGAACACATTTTTAACACTCAAAAACCATTCTCATATGCATCAAATTATCATCTAAGCATTTTCTAGCATAGTTAGGATGCTTGCTTGCATGGGTTTTGGTCAACACACTTTCTTTGGTAAGTTCTTCACTATTATCATATGTAATTAGTGTTTTATTTATCATTGACATCTCTTATATTATTTGTATGCTCTCAGAATATATTCTAGATACAAAATAGAGATTGTTATGTTGACATGATTGAGTGTTGTATTTTGATAGCTATCTAGGTTTTCATAATCTATGTTTAGCTAAGCTATTTAACATGTCATCTAGCTTTTAATATCTATGATTGAATTTATTGCAAAATCATTATCCTAGATAAGCATATAGAGTAACCTAGCTCTAAATTGCATTTTGGATATTTTATATATTCACTTAGGTTGTATTATCTCTTTTTAGAGAATTAAGTCTTGTGTTGCTATCGGGATTAGGTAGCTTAAATCACAAGCAATTGGACTAGGTCCACTCATACCGGGATTAGGTAGTTGTGATGATTATTGATCGGGATTAGATCATTAAACCGGGATTAGGTTGTAATCATTTCAATTAGTGGATTCGAGGTTCGTGTGTGGCACACATAACAGCCCGTGGTTTTTCCCGTGAGGGTTTCCACGTAAATATCAAGTGTTATTTACATTCTGCACCTTATTACACTTGTTATATTATTGTGACTAGTTAGGGGCATTTTCGTAAAATTGACATACATGCGAAAATTGGGTAATAACAATTAAAATCTATTCACCCCCCCCCCCCCCCTCTAGATTAATATTTAACACACTGTGAGAACTTTCAATTGGTATCAGAGCGGGTTCCTAGATATACTTAGGTGATCCTAGCTCATTTTTGGTGTGTTTTGCATTGTGTGTGTTTTTTGATTTATTCATACATTTTGCATTCATCTCATTTGCATTCATCCAAACACTATGAGTGATTTCGGGATGAGCAAATAGGGAGCATCGAGTGTGAGGCCATCGTTGCTCACCGGCGATAATTACTCCTCATGGAAGGGGAAGATGGAAGCATACTTATGCCAAATCCATGATAGGGCGTGGATGGCGGTTGAAGATGGATATGTTCCACCTATGATGACTCCTACGGATAGAGGAGAAGAGATTCTCAAGCCTAAGGCACAGTGGAGTCCTCAAGAATTTATTGACTCCATGTGGAACAACAAGGCCATACAAGCTGAAAGTATACAAACGTAGTTAAATTGCTTAAAGCATACCTAGAGGGGGGGTGAATAGGTTTTTACACCTTTTTTCAAACCCTTGAACAAACTTTCGTTTGTCCCTCAAGGTAGCCTTACACACAACAAAATAAGCCAAGGAAGACATACATAGACAATACGAGAATACAATCATGAGAGCAAGGTCTAAGTATATCATCTAGTTATGTGAGGTATAAGAACAAATAAACACAACAACAAAGTAAGCTTGTATTTCAATAGATGTTCAATGAGTTACAAGAGTGATCAAATATCACTATACAAAAATTACAATATACAAAAAAATCATAGATACAAAAATGATCAAAAGAATGAATCCACAAATCACACTATACAAAGTCTTGCTTCACAATACATCATAAGTGAATATTATGAATCAAGATAATAAAATATACAATTAAAATATAAGAGAAAGAGATAGAAAGAATTAACACAAGAGATTTTTTAACGTGGTAAAACCTCCAAGGAGGAAACATCCACGGGTTGAACTACAACCATTGGGTACTATATTATTGGAAAGTAAACATAGAACATTCACAAAGTGACCAATCTTTAGCTCACCCAACCTAGTGAAGTCTAAGCCTACCCAACCCTATTGGAAAGTGTGAAATCCCTCAATGATGCGAAACCACCATATATTGGATAACACACAAAACCAACATCGATGGTAGATTAGAAATTCCTCAAGAGTGCATACACCTCCCGTGTACCCCGCTCTATCGGAGTCTATGTCTAACCATACGCCTAGACCTACCAATATATTAGGCAACTCCCTATCCAAGGCACTCTTGCCTCTAGGGAGCCTCCCACGCATGACTATCCGAGTCCTCCCGACTCTAGCCATGACTTCTTGCTTACCTATCCGAGTCATCCCGACTCTAGGCAAGTCTTCTTACTTGGCTATCCGAGTCACCCCGACTCTAACCAAGACTTCATGCCTTTTACAAGGACTTCCTAGTGTGATCATGTGAATGCAAATAATGCAAACAATCAAATCAACATAGAACATGTGATCAATACATTCTATGGTACAAATAGACCTAAACATGTGATAACACATTCAATAAAAGTCTAGATGCAAAATACGAGAATAAAACCTAAGCATGTGAAACACCAAACACATAAGCTCAAAGTCTCATTCACATATACAACACTTGAATCAAAATATATTCATGAAGTACAAGTTCAAGATGCAATCAACATACAATAAAATGCTAGATATATGAGATTTAATCAATCAATATTCTAGCTAAAAATATAGAGCAAGGATTCAAGATATAAATCAATCAAATCCTAGATTGCTCTAAAACACAAACAAATACACAAATCCTAGATTTCATCAATCAAAGGATCAAATCAAATCTCAAGGTCATTTATCACAAAATTGATTCAATCAAGTCACAAACAACCTAAGATGCCATTCTAATCACAATACAACTCACAAACATGTGGATAACCTAGAATCATAGAAACTAGTCCATATAGTCTATAAATTGACTTTCAATTAGAATGATTTTCAAGCTACCTTTCTCAATATATTTTACCAAACATAAACATAGATATAGAAGAAGAAACCCCAAGCAAATTGAAGGTTAAAAAGAAAGAAATCCCAAAGATAAGTCCAATACCTTTGATTCAAGAGCTGGTTCGGAAATCAGTGTGGAACCACCAGAAATCTTGATCAAACAGCCACCAAACCACTTGGAAATGATAAAGGACTCAAATACGAACACTCTCCAATTTGAATCGCTCAAATCCGACTTCGGATGAGGAAGATATGGTGTTTTGAAGTTCTGAAATTCTGGAGAGAAATTCTGACGGGAAAACTCAATTTTTTCTTCTTTAAAATCAAATGGAGAGAGATGGAGGGAAGATAAAGGAGGAGAGAGAAGGAGATTGAAGACCAATCACATGAGGCCACATCACCCCCTGGCCATGGGGGGCGCGTGGGCCTCACGGGGGCAGAGAGCCCCCTTGGCCGTGGGGCCCACGGCCTCCCTCACGGCCAGGCCAAGTGGCCTCACGGCCAGCAGCCCCTCTCGCGCGCTCTCTCGGTTCTTCAGCCCGTATCTTGGGCATCCGAACTCCGATTTCGAATCCGTTTTTGGATTACGAACCGTGACTCTCTTACGCATGACGAAGACTACACAACTTTGAAAAATGGTTGAGAAATCATCTCGGAGAACGACGATGAAGTCAACTCAACGAATGAGAACGAAAAGTAGCGTAGCTACATCATTTGGACTCAAAACTACATGAATGAGTAACCGAAACGACCGGAACTCAATAAGACATCACATAAGAACATGTTCAAGTCCACGTACAAAAATACGAAAACATACAAGCACAAATACACACACATATGCTAATTTCCGGACATAGTCCTAGAAAAAGCAATAAACAAAATATTACCAATATAGTATGAATGCATGAGCATATTTTGTCAAGTGTGTGAAAGTGAAACATAAGTGATGTTTAATCATGAAGGAACACACAAGAATGCTATGTGTGTGTGTGTGCCTAGCCTTGTAAGAGATATGAGGTCATTTATTACCTTTGTCGAACAATGATGCACGAATCTCTTAAAAGCCGGCTTCTTGAATGAATTGTGGTTGAGACATCCTTCGTCTTCTTAATTCTTCAATACGAACCACTAAACATTACAAGAGAAACACATTTTGATATGGAATTTATGCCAACACAAACTATAAACCTTACACATGCCATCCGATGTACAGTGAGTGAAAATCAGTACAAACTGATTCAAATTACTAGGATTGCTAAAGAGGCATGGGAAATCCTAGAAGTTGCACATGAAGGCACCGAGGTTGTCAAGGACTCAAAGCTTCAAGTCCTTCAAACTTGGTTTGAGACCATTAGGATGGAAAAGCACGAGTAATTCAATGACTTCCAAATGAGACTAATGGATATTATGAACCAAAGTCACCAACTAGGTGATCCTTACTCGGATAGAAGAATAAAGCAAAAGATCATGCGATCACTTCCAGAGAGGTTCGAACCCAAAGTGATGACTTCAGAAGAAAATGACTCCTACAAGGATATGAAGCCGAGTAAAGTCATTGGAAGACTTCTAGCCTATGAATCAAGAAAGGCTACCACCTCACCTCCTAAAAAGAAAAAGAATTTAGCCTTGAAAACCTTCAAGGTGGAAGAGGAGGAGGATGACTCTAATGAAGACATAGCACTCATTGCCAAGGGATTCAAGAAGTTCTTGAATCTACAAAAGAGTGGTTATGGCTTAAAGGAGAATGACTTCAAGAAGAAGAATACCACAATCAAGAATGTCAAGCCGTATCATGAGATTTCTTCAAGAGAGAAGATTCAATGCTACGGATGTGGAGGATTCGGGCATATCTCCAAGGAATGTGCTAACTTCGAAGATGAAAGAGAGGAGGCTGCCACTTCAAGTGATGAAGAGGTTGTGGCAAAATTTTGGCATTAGGTTGCTCTCACAAGCGGGACAACAAAGTGAAAGTTGTTGAAGGAAGTCCCTCAAGCTTCAATGATTGTGAGAACAACTATTTTGCCTTTCCGATCTCCTACAATGAAGAAGATAATGAGAGTCAAGAAGAAAGTGACTCTAGTGAAGATGACTCTTCATCTAACTCCACACATAGATATGTGGAGAAAAAGGTTCTAGATGAATTCCTCGCTAAGTTTAAAAACTTAGAAATGAAGACCAAGGAAAAGATGCAAAGATTGAGAGAAGAGAATCTAGACCTTTTGGCTCATGTTGACCACTTAAGTGAACAAGTGGAAAGATCCAAGAATATTGAAGATAAGCTAAGAAAGGAGTTAGACTTATCTAAGAGGAATGAAGAAGATTTAAAAAGAGAGCTTGAAGAGGCTAAAGGGTCAAGGACTAGGATAGTTTCTAGCACCGAAAAACTTGACCACATGTTAAATGTTGGAAAAAGTCCTTGTGACAAGAGAGGTCTTGGGTTTGAAGATGGTAAGGAGTCCTCCACTCCTAACAAGACCGTGTTTGTCAAGAGCTTGAGCTACAAAGTAGCTTCACCAGTGCAAACTCCTAGGAAGAAGATTGATCTAGTTTAATGTTCTCATAGTGCACAAGTGAAGGTAACTCCAAGAAGACAACCTCAAGCTCAAACTACAAGAGTTCCTCATGCTAACTTCCCTCAACCTCAAATCCATTAAGGGAAGAGACCAATCGTGCAAGCTAAACCGAGGAAGCAATCAAGTCTTGGTCAACAACAAAGAAGGAGAGATCCTATCCAACTACCAAGACAACCACAAAGACATGGGAAGACTCTTATGCATGCACAAGGACATGGTATGACTTCTAATTTCATTCATACATGTCATTTTTGTGGTATTGATGGTCATATTAGACCAAAGTGCTTTCGTTACATTAAATTATGTAAGGATTCCCTTTTGTTGATTAGCTTATTTCGTGGTCAAACCACATGTTGGGGTTTGGTTGTAAGGGTAGTCTAGGTCATTAAGGTTGAAGATCAAAGACCCTTTCCAAGACCTCAAGAGGACAAGCACCAAAGGTATATCTTGTGCTTACTTTGGCTTGAAGAGATATAGTTGCACACACACACAACATGCATAACTCTTATTCTTGAATGTTGTGTTTATATTTTGTGTGCATTGTGCTTTATTGTTTATTCAATGTCTCTTCTTGCATAAGATTGTTTGCATCTTTTTATATGAAATGCCATGACATGATAGGCATTAGGATGCATTCAATACCCACACTTGCACTTCATGTATGTTAGCTTTTAGTGTGGTGTAATTCGTTTCCCTAAGGATGTTCAGAAACGTCCGCGCGTGCACGGTAATGTGCTTTGTTTTGCGCGATGATCGCCGGTGGAGATGCCTTTGGCTTCTCCTTGGTTTCACCATTTTTGGTGAATCGGCGGTTACGTTCGGCGGCCTAGCCGCCGTTCGAAACCGCCGAATGAGACCTGATTGAAATATATCTCTCGGGTCCAAAACGGTGGTTGGGATCGGCGGTTTCCAAACCGCCGAACGAAGTCGCCGAAGTTCCCCTGTTCCACTCGGGAGCCATTCGGCGGTTCAATTCGGTGGCCTGGCCTCCGATTGAAACCGCCGATCGGTGCGTTTCAAGGGCAAAATTGTATTTTCACCTGCCCTGTTTTTGGTCTCTATAAATACATCCTTATCTCTGGTTCAGAACACAAGTCTTTGATTATAAGAACCCTAGAGAGATATTTAGAGAGACTTGAGAGAGAAAGCTTAAAGATCATATCTTTATCTCTCTAAACCCATTCCCACATGCATAAATCTTCATCTAAGCATCATCTAGGATCATCTAGCATATGCTAATGCATGGGACTTCTTCAACACACATGGTATGATTTGTTGAACACTTTTATCTTACATAATTAGTGTTTCTACTTATCAATTTTATCTCATATTTTACTTATATGTGTTTAGATTAATTTCTACATATAAGATTGAGATTATGTGTTGATTGGGTTTTTATTTGTTAGCTAGGCTTTAATGTTCATATGCCATCTAGCTAATTGATCTCATTTATTGATTGAGATTATTTTTCATAGCTTATTTGATTAGGTCATTATTGCCTAAAAGCTATGCCATGAACATTCTTGTGTGATGTATTGATAACTAGGTTGATAGATTGTTTTTTAATCAACTAGTTAATCCTTTGAATGTTTGTGGGTTTTATATGATAGCTTTGTATCTAGGATTGGTTATCCTTTACTTAGCTAAAGTTATATGCCATGTCATATAGCTATATGTGATATCTAGGATTGATTATATTGTCATCTTATAATCCTAGGTAAGCATTTAGAGTACCCTAGCTCTTATTGCATTAATTGAATATTCATACATATTCACATAGGGTTGTGCATCTCTTTTGAGAGATTGAAGTCTTGGGGCTAAGTGTGCTTAGGCCTCAAGCAAATTGGACTAGAGCCGTTATAAAAGGCCCGCGTGGTAGATTAGAGGGTGCTCACGCCAAGAGTAGTGTATCAGGGGATATCACTTGGGATTGAACCAAGAGTGGCGATTGGTAGTGTCCATAGCCTGAGGTTATCTAGGGTGAGGGTCCGAGAATCACTTGAGGGTGTAACCGTCTTTTCATATAGTGGATTTCGAGGTTCGAGTGTGGCGCACTTACCAGCCCGTGGTTTTTCCCAGTGGTTGGGTTTCCACGTAAACATCAAGTGTCATTTATTATTTCCGCATCTTATTACACTTGTATGTATTATTGACTTGCTAGGGGTATTTTCGTAAAATTGACTTGCATGCGAAAATTGGGTAATAATTAGATAAAATCTATTCACCCCCCCCCCCCCCCCCCCCCCCCCCTCCTCTAGCTTTATATATTAAACACACCTCGAGTATTTGAGAACTTTCAAATTATGTAGAGCTAAAAGCATGATTGAGAAGAAAGAGGCTAGAGCTAGAATGCATGCTCATAGGAAGGAAGAAATTCATTTATATGATCCTATGACATCTAGATCTCTAGAACCTTTGACCACTAGGAAGAAAATTGTTTCACCTAAGTGGATTAGAAAAGATGAACCCGCTTTCTACGAGACAAACTTGTCTCTAATAGGTTCAACTAAGTCCAATGGACTTAGTAGGTCCATAGGACCTCATGACCTTCATTGATGAAGGATGGTGATGACCCGATATGGGGAACTCAAGCAAAGAGAGCTATTTTGCATTCTTGTCACTTGCAAAAATTTGAAATATCTTATGCTTCCTTTTTTAATTGCTTGAGTAAGCTTGGTTGCACATATGTATATATGTTTTCAATTCAATAAATGTGAACCATGCTTGTTTACAATCCATGTCATATTTATGTTCAAACATGCATTTTTGGACTATGAGATCTACATAGGAAGTATGATTTGAATGACCTATAGTTATCTCCATGACATGATGATTCTTTAATAACATGCTAATGAATATTGAAAAGCATGAAATTCATATGACATGCTCAAATGAAAAAGCATGAATTGATGATTGCATATTCTTAAAATGCAAAACTTGTGTGAAAAAGCTTATAAGACTCAAAATGAATAAAGGATCTTGTATCCGTTCAAATGATTGTATAATCCAATTGTCTCTCTTTCTTTATTAGTTGAACATGGCTACTATCATAAAGGTTTCTCACCCGGAAAAATCAAATAGGATGCAAAGTCGCTCATGCCATGTTTCGCTTATAAAGTTGGATATAGTTGTTCTTAAATTGAAATCAATGATATATCTATATCTTTGCTTTACTCATGACAATGGTGAAATTGGTTTGAATTCTTTTTGAAACCTTTGTTATTTGCTTTGCCAAATACCATTGTATTTTGGACTTGAATGCTACATGTCTTGTATGCAAAGCATGTTTGATTCACACATCTTCTTTAAATAAATCTCCTTGTTTCTCTTCAATTAATTGGGATGCATAAAGTGACTTATATGATTATGCAAATATCTTGCATGCTACTATCTCTCTTTGCTAAGAGTGACCTGGTTGGGGACTACTCCTTTGCCTATATCATGACAAAAAGGGGGAGTAGAATGTGGTAAGTGGAGTTGCAAATTGTAGTAGCAATTGTGCATGTTGGGGAGAATATACATTGAGGGGGAGTAACCCGTTGAGGGGGGGCATTGCATACACATACATTGCATGATGTTGTGCTTAAATTCTTAAATGCAAATGCTTGTTTTATCCTCACTTGATCATATCACATACTCTTGCTTTGGAAAGTATAATCTTTTGTTTTGAAGGGTTGATAGTTCTACAGGAGATTGAAGACTTGAAGTTTTTTATATTTTTATATCTCTTTGTAATGTAGAATATCTTTGTTATCCCATAGATTCAATTATGTTTGTGAGGATCAATATGAGTGGTGGTTTTGTCACGAAATAGCCAAAGGGGGAGATTGTAAGGATTCCCATTCTTTGATTGGCTTATTTCGTGGACAAACCATGTGTTGGGGTTTATTATATAAGGGTAGTTTAGGTGATTGAACTTTAAGCTCGAAGGCCCTTTCAAGACCTCAAGGGACAAGCACGCCAAAGGTATTATCTCTAGTGCTTGGTTTTCTTTGAATAGATTTAGATTGCACACACACACTTAGCATTCTTGCATTTGTGTGCATACTCTTCACATGTCACATTTCACACTTGCACTTTGATGTTGTATCTTGTTGTGTGTATTTGTGTCTTGTAATTCGTTTCCCGATAGTATTTGGAAACTTCCGAGCATGCACTAGAATGTGCTTGGCTTTGCGCGAAGACCGCCTACGGAGAATGCCCTTGGCTTCTCCTTGGTTTTCACCTTTGTTGGTGATCGGCGGTTGTGATCGGCGGTTATGATCGGCGGCTTGGCTGCCGAATGAAACCGCTGGCCGTTCGAAACCGCCGTTCATACCTGATCGATTTAATCTCTTGGTTTGATTCGGCGGTTGGATCGGCGGTTACGAAACCGCCGTTGTTCCCCTGTTCTTCTCGGGTTCAATTCGGCGGTTATAATCGACGGCCTGGCCACCGATTGAAACCGCCGATCGGTGCATTTCAGGGGCAAACTTGTCTTTTCACATGCCCTGTTCTTGATGTCTATAAATATCACACTTTCTCATTTTCTGAATATATGTTCTTTAACTCTAAGAACCCTGAACTTCAAAGAGAGACATTTGAGAGAAAATCAAATCAAGAACACATTTTTAACACTCAAAAACCATTCTCATATGCATCAAATTATCATCTAAGCATTTTCTAGCATAGTTAGGATGCTTGCTTGCATGGGTTTTGGTCAACACACTTTCTTTGGTAAGTTCTTCACTATTATCATATATAATTAGTGTTTTATTTATCATTGACATCTCTTATATTATTTGTATGCTCTTAGAATATATTCTAGATACAAAATAGAGATTGTTGTGTTGACATAATTGAGTGTTTTATTTTGATAGCTATCTAGGTTTTCATAATCTATGTTTAGCTAAGCTATTTGACATGTCATCTAGCTTTTAATATCTAGGATTGAATTTATTGCAAAATCATTATCCTAGATAAGCATATAGAGTAATCTAGCTTTAAATTGCATTTTGGATATTTTTTTATATTCACTTAGGTTGTATTATCTCTTTTTAGAGAATTAAGTCTTGTGTTGCTATCGAGATTAGGTAGCTTAAATCACAAGCAATTGGACTAGGTCCACTCATACCGGGACTAGGTAGTTGTGATGATTATTGATCAGGATTAGATCATTAAACCAGGATTAGGTTGTAATCATTTCAATTAGTGTATTCGAGGTTCGTGTGTGGCACACATAACAGCCCGTGGTTATTCCCGTGTGGGTTTCCACGTAAATATCAAGTGTTATTTACATTCCGCACCTTATTACACTTGTTATATTATTGTGACTAGTTAGGGGCATTTTCGTAAAATTGACATACATGTGAAAATTGGGTAATAACAATTAAAATCTATTCACCCCCCCCCCCCCCCCCCCCCCCCCCTCTAGATTAATATTTAACACACTATGAGAACTTTCAACGTCCAGAAGGTTCTGGAGCATTTCTGTGGGTATGAACGGCAGCCACGACCGCCGTTCAAAACCACCGATTAGACCTGATCGATTTAATCTCTCGGGTCTAGATTTGTGGTTGTTGTCGATGGTTATGAAACCACCGATTGAAACCGCTGATGTTCCCCTATTCTCTCGGGATCAATTCGGCGGTTGGATCGGTGGTTTTGAAACCATCGAATGAAACCATCGATTGTGCGGTTCCGGGGCAAACTTGTCTTTTCACATGCCCAGTTTTTTGATGTCTATAAATACATCACTTTCTCATCTCTCTGAACCTAACTCTTTCAATACAAGAACCCTAAATTCTGTAGAGAGATTTGTGAGAGAAAAGGCAATCAAGATTGCTCATTTAAACACTCAAAACCATTTTCATATGCATTAAACTTCATCTAGCATCTTCTAGCATATCTAGGATGCTTGCTTGCATGGGTCTTTCATCAACACACTTGCTTTGGTAAGTTCTTCACTAATTTCATCTAATCTTAGTGTTTTACTTGAAAAGGCATCTCTTTAATTACTTGTATGTTCTTAGATTATATTCTTATATACAAGATAGATATAGTTGTGTTGTTGTGATTGAGTGTTGTTTTTGTGATAGCTAAACTTAGTATTGTTTAATCTATGTAAGCTAAGCTTTATGCCATGTCATTTAGCTATTGATATCTAGGATTGATTTTATTGTCTTCTCATAATCCTAGATAAGTATTTAGTGTGACCTAGCACTAAGTGCATATTTAGATATCTTTGTATATTCACTTAGGTTGTTTAATCTCTTTTGTGAGAACTAAGTCTTGTGGCTAAGGTTGCTTAGACTGCAAGCAAATTGGACTAGGTCCACTTTTATAGGCCTACGGGTAGTACTGGTGGGTTATAGACCGGGATTAGGTTGTAAACACCATCACAATTAGTGGATTCGAGGTTCGTGTGTAGCGCACATAAAAGCCCGTGGTTTTTCCCAGTTTGGGTTTCCATGTAAAAAATCTAGTGTCATTTATAATTCCACACTTATTTCACTTGATTTATTGTCTTGACTAGTTTAGGGTATTTTCATAAAATTGATTAATCACGAAAATTAGTAATAATTGTTAAAATCTATTCATCCCCCCCCCCCCCCCCCCCCTCTAGATAATTTCATGGATGGCAGTTGAAGATGGCTACACATCATCTATGATGACTCCTACAGGTGGAGGAGAGGATGTTCTCAAGCCTATGGCGCAATGGAACGCGCAAGAGTTTGAGGCATCGAAATGGAATAGGAAGGCGATGCATGCCATCTTATGTGCAATGGACGAAAATCAATATAAATTGATTCAAAACACTAGGATTGCTAAGGAGGCATGGGACATCATAGAGGTTGCACATGAGGGAACCGAAGTGGTTAAGGACTCTAAGCTTTAAGTCCTCCAAACTCAATTCGAGATGCTTAAGATGGAGGAGAATGAGTTCTTCAACGATTTCGAGATCAAGTTGATGGACATAGTCATCCAAAGTCATCAACTTGGTGACACGTATTCGGATAGAAAGATCAAGCAAAAGATAATGAGATTGCTTCTTGATAGATTTGAGTCCAAGGTAACGACTTTAGAGGAGAATAGTAGTTATAAGGATATGAAGCTGAGTAAGGTGATTGGGAGACTTTTAGCTTATGAGTCTAGAAAGGGTCCTACCTCCACACCTCCTAAAAAGGAAAAGGGGATTGCTTTGAAAGCCTCCAAGGATGAGAAGGAGGAAAAGGATGACTCGGACGAAGACATGGCCTTGTTGATGAGAAGGTTTAAGAAGTTTGTCAAGTTCGAGAAGAAGAGCTTTGGATCCAAAGGCCAAAACTTGAAGAAAAAGACTCCCTTCAAGAAGTTTGGGCCTAGGCAAGAGAGAAGTGAAAGGAAAACGGTTCAATGCTATGAGTGTGGCGGCATAGGACACATCACTCCCGACTGTGAAAATTTGAAGAACAAGAAGGAAAGAGTGATGGCCGCCACATGGAGTGGAAGTGATGACTAAAATGACAGATATGAGTCTTCAGATGATGAAGAGCTCATGGCTAACTTCTTAGCATTTACCTCCTCCCACAAGAGCAAAGGTACTAATGAAAAAGAGGATGAGAGTCAAGAGGAAAATGACTCAAGTGATGATGGCTCTTCATCTCAATCCATAAATGGAAATGTGGATGGGATGGATCTTCAAGACTACATAGTCAAGTTTAAGAGTTCAAGGTTAAAGAACAAGAGAGAAATTAGGAGATTGAAGGAAGAAAACCTAGAGCTCTCAACACAAGTTGACCACTTAAGTGAAGAAGTGGTGAGAACCATGGAGAATGAAGATAAGCTAAGAAAGGAGTTAGACTTATCTAAGAGGAGTGAATAAGGGATGAAGAGGGAGCTTGAAGGTGCTAGAGAGTTCATGGCCAAGATAGGCTCTAGCACTAAATAAACTTGATCACATGTTAGATGTTGGAAAAAGGCCAAGTGACAAAAGGGGTCTTGGGTTTGAAGATGACAAGATGTCCTCCACTTCAAGCAAGACCATATTTGTCAAGAGCATGAACCTTAAAGAGTCTCTTCCTAGTCAATTACCTAGGAAGAAAATTGACATAGGAGAGTGTTCAAGAAGTGCTCAAGTGAAGGTGGCACCAATAAGTCCGCCTCAAGCTAATTTTCCTCAACAAATGGCTCATAAAGGAAAGAGACCAATCATGCAAGCTCAACCAAGGAAGCAAGCTAGACCGGTTCAACAACGAAGAAGAAATGAACCAATGCAACCATAACGACATGGGAAGGCTCCTATGCATGCATAAGGACATGGGAAGGCTCATATGCATGCATAAGGACATGGTATGATTCCTAACTTCATCCCTACATGTCATTTTTGTGGTATTGATGGTCATATTAGACCAAATTGCTTTCGTTATATTAAAATGTGTAGAGCTAAAAGCATGATTGAAAAGAAAAAAAGTAGAGCCAAAACGCATGTTACTAGGAATAAAAGAACTAATTTGCATGATCCTAGGACTGTAGGGAAAAATACCGTAGTACACGCAGCGGAAGCGAGACTAAAAATAGATTTAGTAACTTTTAAAATTTTTCCTTTTTATGAACCTTAAACCCTTTAATCAATTAAACATATATATTATCTAACAAAAGAAGAATACCTTTTGTCGCGTGATCCGATTGACTTACGTCGATGGTAATCCGCAAGATCTTCAATCCTAGCACGAACGTGGATCACCTAGGAGCGTGGTCTCCCTTTTCTTTGAATTGCAAACCTAAGAATGGACAAATAAACTTTTCTTTTTCTTTGTTAGTCACAAAAACAATCAAAAGAAGACTAAGATTATTCCGGTCACTTTTGAGTTCTCAATCTTATGATCGAAACTCGCGTGAACCTCAATCGATGTTGTACACACAAGCTTATTGATGAACAAGCAATTAGTGTACCATCAAAGAATAATCTATTCACTCTTTTATGTTTTAGTAGAATAAAAACCTTTCTATGAATTGAGAAGAAGAAGAAAATTGTATCAATCACCACAAAAAACTTTTAGGTGGCCGAAATCTATATGTGTGAATATTTAGGTGGCCTAAATTTTCTTTCTCTATTCTATTAGGGTTGCCGAAATCCTTCATGTAGGAACACTAGGGTTGCCGCAATTTCCTCTACAAAAGAGGACTTTGTGTTGTACCCAAATTCACATGTAGTTTAAGACTTCAAACCCTAATCCAACTCATAGATCTTTTATTCTTTTATTTGACTAAATAAAAAGACTTCTTATTTGATTAAATAAATAAAATTATTTATTTATTTTCTTATCAAACAAGTCTTTTACTATTAGTATACTACCAACTATAGTATAAGACTAGGAATCATATTTCCTAATCAGAAAAGATTTGTTTCTTAATTAAATAATTAACTAATAAATTAATTAATTCTTATTTAATTAAAACAAATGAAACAAAATAATATATTAGGTTAAAACTTTAACCTTGCCGCCCCACTTGAATAAAATTGGGCCTAATATTATTTTCTTATTTCATTTAATCCATTGGACTTTAAATAAAAAGCCCACATGTGAACCAGACCCACTCTTACTAAAAGAAACAAGCCCACATGTCTTTCATTAATATATTAATATAATTGAGCAGCCCATTACTTAAATAATGTGCAAATTATATTCTTAATATATTAAATGCAATTCTAGATGGACCCTTAATTGGTCCGGTAGAATATATCAAGTGATCCATACAAGTCCGTGTGGATTGGGGATCTTGGCGGGCTATCTAAATTTAAGCTTCAATAGACATAACCTAATCACAATCAACAAATGATTCACTTAGGTCCGATCCATTAATTTTAACTCATTCCACTAAAGAGCTAAAATTGAACTCTTAAATAAAGATAGAAAAGGAAGATGTTCCTCATTCATACCCTAGACAATCAAGTTGGAGATAGTGTATCTTCGTGATTAATATCAGTAATCGCCAAGAGTTCATAGACCGCCTATAACTCTCCAAGTTACCATATTTACTCATATGACCACGTTTTGAACTTGGATATTTTGACTTGTCCAGAAGCCATGTTTTCAATAGACACTATCGAAAACTCAACGTTGAGATTTAATATCCAATTACCTCAAAACATCCATATGATGATATTATACTCTCATTTAATAAATGGAGCCACGATGTCCATATCTATAAATGAAGTCCTCTATCGATTAACAAATGAATATCACCAAACTATCGAGGATAGACTATGCGATATAATCGTACTCATTGATAACTCAAATGATATCACTTGCAACCATAAGTTCATCATTTATCTCAGGATTAATGAAAGTTCTCAAAGTGTGTTTTTCAATATAAAGCTAGAGGGGGGTGAATAGATTTTATCTAATTATTACCCAATTTTCGCATGCAAGTCAATTTTACGAAAATGCCCCTACTAGTCAAAAATACATACAAGTGTAATATAGTGCGGAAATAATAAATGACACTTGATGTATACGTGGAAAACCCATCCACTGGGAAAAACCACGGGCTGTATAGTGCGCCACACTCGGAACTCGAAATCACTAATTGAAATGAAGTTTACAACCTATGTAGACCTCGTCTAACACTCCGGTCTGTAAACCCTCACTTCTACCCAGCGGGCCTTTATTAGCAACCCTATTCCAATTTGCTTGATCCTCGAAGTCACTACTTGTAATGATGTTTACAGCCTAATCCCGGTCTGTAACCCACCACTACTACCCAGCGGGCCTGTAATAGCAACCCTAGACCAAGACTTCAATCTCTCAAAAGAGATGCACAACCCTATGTGAATATGTATGAATATTCAATTAATGCAATAAGAGCTAGGGTACTCTAAATGCTTATCTAGGATGATGATATATTCAATTTAAATCAACCCTAGATATCAATAGCTAAATGACATGTCAAATAGCTTAGCTAATCAAGATTAATTAAAAACCTAATTAGCTATCACAAACAACACTCAATCAATTCATCACAAATAATCTCTTTTCTTGTATTTAGCATATGATCTAAAACATACAAGTAATTTAAAAGAGATGGCTTGGTATTTAAAATACTACAATAAGATGAAATTAATCAAAATCTTACCAAGCAAGTTGTGATGATGCAAACCCATACATGGATGCACTCTATATAGACATAGGGGATGCAATATGAAATTTGATGCAAAAGGGGTTTGATTTGAGTGGTTAAAGTTGAGTTCTTGATTTGATTTTCTCTCAAAATCTATCTTTGAAGATTAGGGTTCTTAAGAGTCAAAGAACTTAATCAGATAATGAGAAAGTGTGATATTTATAGACATCAAGAACAGGGCAAGTGAAAAGACAATTTTGCCCCTAAAATCGCACGATCGGCGGTTTCATTCGGCGGCCAGGCCGCCGAATGGAACCGCCGAATGGAACAGGGGAACTTCGGCGACTTCGTTCGGCGGTTTCGAAACCGCCGATCCCAACCGCCGTTTTGGACCCAAGAGAAATATTTCAATCAGGTCTCATTCGGCGGTTTAGAACGGCGGCCAGGCCGCCGAACGTAACCGCCGTTTCACCAAAAATGGTGAAACCAAGGAAAAGCCAAAGGCATCTCCACCAGCGATCATCGCGCAAAACAAAGCACATCAACGTGCACGGGCGGACATTTCCGAACATCCTTCGGGAAACGAATTACACCACACTAAAAGCTAACATATATGAAGTGCAAGTGTGGGTATTGAATGCATCCTAATGCCTATCATGTCATGGCATTTTATAAAACAAGATGCAATCAATTTAATGCAAGAAGAGACATTGAATAAACAATAAAGCACAATGCACACATAATATAAACACAACATTCAAGAATAAGAGATATGCATGTTGTGTGTGTGTGCAACTATATCTCTTCAAGCCAAAGTAAGCACAAGATTTACCTTTGGTGCTTGTCCTCTTGAGGTCTTAGAAAGGGTCTTTGATCTTCAACCTTAATGACCTAGACTACCCTTACAACCAAACCCCAACATGTGGTTTGACTACGAAATAAGCCAATCAACAAAAGGGAATCCTTACAATTAAAATAGACTCTCCGATTGTCCTGATAATGAAAAGACTTTTATCTACTGACGGTTATAGATAAAGTATTTCATTGTGATCCAGTTCAATGCACCCAATGCACTAGATTCTTTTGCTTGAAGACACTCCGATGATTTTAGACTCATCATATCTCATTTGATCCCACTCAAATGCTAGCAAAAGAATTCTACAACTTTAACAAGATAAAGGTGCCCAACCTTTAACTTAAGTTGTGAACTTTATTCAAGACTAACTAAAGAATCGTGTCTACCACATACATATCTAGATGTACGAACAATTCTTCTTTTCTCATAGTCTTTAGACCTTATGATTATTTACTTTGACAATTATAATATTAAACTATAAATGCTATACGATTTGTTAAACCAGAAATCACTTTATTAATATGAAAAAGATTGTTAATTACAACATTACACTCTTGCTAATGAGCATAATCCTAACAATCTCCCACTTGCACTATAGCAAATGTGTCATATCTCTCAAGCCCATGTTCTCTAGATGCCCATCGAAACTTTGCTGAGGTAGAGCCTTTGTGAAGGGATCCGCTAGATTTTCTGCTGACGCGATTTTGGTAATCGTCACGTCACCTCTTTGAACAATCTCCCTTAAAAGATGATACTTTCTTTCAATGTGTTTACCTCTCTTGTGACTTCTTGGTTCTTTCGAATTAGCCACTGCTCCACTGTTGTCACAGTAGATAATGATCTGCTTATTCGCACTAGGAACCACTTCCAAGTCAATCAAGAATTGGCGGAGCCAAACAGCCTCTTTGGCAGCCTCGCATGCAGCAACATACTCAACTTCCATGGTGGAATCAGCAATACAAGATTGCTTGATACTCCTCCATATAACTGCTCCTCCTCCAATAGTAAACACAGCCCCTGATGTGGATTTTCTGGAGTCAGAATCTGATTGGAAATCAGAATCTGTATACCCAACGGGAATCAAATCCCCTCCAGAGTATACAAGCATATTATCTCTCGTTCTCTTAAGATACTTGAAAATATGCTTGACTGTCGTCCAGTGATCAGGATCAAGTTTCGATTGAAACCTGCTAACTATGCCAACAACAAAACAAATATCTGGTCTAGTACAGAGCATTGCATACATGAGACTTCCAACTGCCGAGGCATATGGAACTCTACTCATGAATTGCTCTTCATGCTCATTCTTAGGAACTTGTTCCTTAGAAAGCTTGATTCCATGTCTAAAAGGTAACATACCTTTCTTGGAATCCTGCATGGAAAACCTAGACAAGATCTTGTCTATGTATGAAGCTTGGGATAATACAATCGTTCTATTCTTTATATCCCTTATTACTTGGATACCTAGAATAAAACTTGCTTCTCCTAAGTCCTTCATATCAAATTGTTTTGCTAACCATTCTTTTATTGATGTCAATACACCTACATCGTTTCCAATGAGTAGTTTATAATCAACATAAAGAATCAGGAAAACCAACTTGTCTCCCTTAATCCTTTTGTATACACAAGGTTCGTCAGGATTCTGAATAAATCCAAAACCTTTGACAGCTTGATCAAACCTTATGTTCCAGGATCTGGATGCTTGCTTCAATCCATATATGGATTTCTGCAACTTGCATACCTTTTCCATTTGGCCCTTTTCAATGAATCCCTCTGGTTGCATCATGTAGATGCTTTCGTCAAGACTTCCATTAAGGAAAGCTGTCTTGACGTCCATTTGCCAAATCTCTAGATCTAAAGATGCTGTAATGGATAAGAGTATCCTAATGGATTTAAGCATGGCCACAGGAGAGAAGGTTTCCTCGTAATCGATACCTTCTTTTTGTGTATACCCTTTAGCTACCAATCTAGCTTTAAAGGTTTCCACCTTACCATCCATACCTCTTTTCCTCTTGTATACCCACTTGCACCCAATGGGTTTTATCCCTTTAGGCAAGTCTACAAGGGACCAGACTTTGTTATCGAACATAGATTCAATCTCGGATTGCATTGCCTTTTGCCAATGGCGACTATCAACATCCTCCATAGCTTCCTTGTACGTGTAGGGATCATCGTCGTCCGGGAGATTCTCCACAGATTCTCCCAGACCGATGTATCTTTCGGGTTGTGTTCTAACCTTCCCACTACGATGAGGAATGGTGGGTTGTTGATCTTGTGTTGGATCGGAACTTACAATTGGGTTAGGTTGTGTAACCTCTCGTGGAATTGTATCTCCTGACATCTCATTCAGGACAATTCTACTTCTAGGCACAAAATCATTCATATAGTCCTTTTCCAGAAATTTAGCATTTGTCGAAACAAATACTTTAAGATCTGAAGGACTATAAAAATAATATCCTTTAGTTTCTTTTGGATACCCTACAAATATACATGTTTCTGAACGGGACTCCATCTTTTCTGTCTTTCCTTTTAACACATGCGCAGGACAACCAAATATCCTTAAGTGTTGTAAACTAGGCTTGCGCCCAGTCCACAACTCATGCAGTGTTTTAGGAACAGATTTAGACGGTACATCGTTTAGAATGTATATAGCAGTTTGTAAAGCATATCCCCAAAAAGAAATAGGAAGTGTTGAATAACTCAACATAGACCTAACCATATCCAAAAGAGTTCTATTTCTCCTTTCTGCCACCCCATTCTGTTGAGGTGTACCTGGTGCAGAAAACTGAGAAACTATCCCATTATCAATAAGATATTGCTGAAACTCACCAGATAGATATTCTCCACCATGATCAGATCTCAAGATTTTTATGTGTTTCTCAAGCTGATTTTCCACTTCAGCTTTGAATGCTTTGAACATGTCAAAAGCATCCGACTTATGTCGCATGAGATACACATAACCAAATCTCGAGTAATCATCTGTGAAGGTGATGAAGTACTCATATCCACCTCTAGCTTGAATGCTCATAGGTCCACATACATCAGTGTGTATCAATCCTAAACATTCAGTGGCTCTCGCACCTTTGGCAGAGAACGTCCTTTTGGTCATTTTACCTTCCAAACAAGATTCACAAGTTGGTAGATCATCAACCTTTAAGTCACTCAAAGGTCCGTCACATACCAATCTTTTAATCCTATTAAGGTTAATATGACCTAGGCGTAAATGCCATAGGTAGGTTTCATCTATTGATAATTTAACTCTTTTATGATTAGGTTCCGTTATTTCTGTGTCTAACGAGTGAGAGATATTTCTATGCAAAAAGTATAGACCGTTTTCCAATGTACCTTGGCAAATAATTTTGTCATTCTTACTAATAATAAAGACTTTATTAAAAGTAACCGAATATCCAAATTTATTCAAACAAGAAACTGAAACTAAATTCCTCTTGAATTGAGGTACATAATAAATGTCTATCAAATCTAAATGCCTTCTAGAATCCAAATAAACTCTAATATCTCCCACTGCACTTGCAGACACTAACGTTCCGTTGCCCAAGCGCAAATTGATTTCATTCTTACTCAGCCTTCTCCTTTCTTGGAACCCCTGCAAGGGATAACAAACATGATTAGTGGCTCCAGAGTCTATGATCCAAGAATCATTAGAATCTGCCAGAAAACATGTTTCAAGATAATTAACATTACCTTCTTCCTTCTTATTCTGGGACTTTGGGCAATTTTTTTTCCAATGTCCCTTTTCACCACAAAAGGAGCACTTCCTTTTGATCTTGGTTACTTTCAGGATCTCCTTCTTGGTAGGCCCAAGTTGCTTTTTCTTCTGTTGTTCCTTGACCTTTTGACGGGCCATAACAGTAGCAACTTTACCAACCATATGAATCTGAGATTCATAATTAGGAGCAGGTGGTTTAGGAGTAGTTAGAACAAACTTACTTTGCAGCAACAACCCAATTTTCCTTTTCCATGTGACATAATTATCTCCAGTTAAAGTGTTATCTTTTAGGATGTTCATAAGTGATGGGGTCATGATTTCTGAATAAAACAAAACATATATAAGTAAATAATCATGATAAAGCACTTTTAAATATTTATCTTGAATTAAAAAATAACTCAATCATAAAAATTCAACGGTGATCCAACACCCATAAATGTTACGTCTCCTTTGGGAGTTCGCACCATTTACTAGTTAGACTAGGTCCCACCTAATTGTTAACATAACAACCAGAGTTTTCAATTTTAGCCTTGCAATTTTACTGACAAGAACTCTTGGGAGGATATCAATAAAATTACATTGAGTGTGTTACCAAGATATCGACCCTCAATTTTCTCTCACGAAAATCCCTCCTTGGGGAGTAGATCTCGTTTGAGTCCATTGTCTAGTCTATCCTTGTAAGGATGTTTATTGCTAAATTCCATTCATGGACGCCCCTTGGGGGGATTACCAATAAATAATAAAGCTCAACTAACCTTGGAGGCCATAGGTGTTACAAAAACACCTTCTCCCACTCAATTATTTAAGGCGTGTGATTAAATCCCATAGAATGATTTACCAAGTTATCTAGATGCCAATTTAGATACCTAAATCATTCAATGCATGTTCATACCAAAAGAGATATATGAGTGGCACTCCTATTCTATATGTCATGTTATCATACAATAACAAATATTGTAATATCTAAGCATAAATTAAATAGCAACAATTTTGGCCCATCCTAGAAAAACAAGTAAATTACAATTGTTTAGGAATACAAGATCTTCAAGTGGCCCATCAACCATACGCTCATCCTTTGGCCCATCCCCATGGGCGTGCACAACCCACAACCCCACAAAGGGGCTGCTGTGCGCAGCTCATGAAGACTCCCAGGGCTGCCGTGCGCAGCCCACCAAGCTTGGGCTTGCCATGCGCAGCCCAATCCACTCCTAGGGTGCGCACGGTGCTCGTTCTCGGTTCCGGTTGCTTCGTTTTTCTTCGTGTCATCGAATCTTCAACACCTAAATATATTACGGCAGTATTTAAACAATAAAATACTGCAGTATTAATTTTTTTTTTTTTTTTAATTCACTGCAGTATTTTTACAAAATAAAAACTGCACATAAAAAAATAAATAAAAACTGCAGTAAAAAATACTGCACTAAAAATAATAAAAAAAATATAAAACCTAGCAACTACCAAGAAGGAATTATGGCGATGATAGACCACCCTTCTTGTTACAATTCCGAAACAAAAATTACATTGAAAATCTAGGACCAAAATCGAGCAATAACAATCCACATAAAACATATATAAATCCATACATCACATGTAATTATATATGCGAATACCTAGAGTGCCATCTCTTTCTAAACATGCATAATCACAATAAAAAGAAATAGATCCACGTATATATACGTTAATTAATTAAAAGGGTTCAACCTAGGCTCTGATACCAATTGTAGGGAAAAATACCGTAGTACACGCAGCGGAAGAGAGACTAAAAATAGATTTAGTAACTTTTAAAATTTTTCCTTTTTATGAACCTTAAACCCTTTAATCAATTAAAATATATATTATCTAACAAAAGAAGAATACCTTTTGTCGCGTGATCCGATTGACTTACGTCGATGGTAATCCGCAAGATCTTCAATCCTAGCACGAACGTGGATCACCTAGGAGCGTGGTCTCCCTTTTCTTTGAATTGCAAACCTGAGAATGGACAAACAAACTTTTCTTTTTCTTTGTTAGTCACAAAAACAATAAAAAGAAGACTAAGATTATTCCGGTCACTTTTGAGTTCTCAATCTTATGATCGAAACTCTTGTGAACCTCAATCTATGTTGTACACACAAGCTTATTGATGAACAAGCAATTAGTGTACCATCAAAGAATAATCTATTCACTCTTTTATGTTTTAGTAGAATAAAAACCTTTCTATGAATTGAGAAGAAGAAGAAAATTGTATCAATCACCACAAAAAACTTTTAGGTGGCCGAAATCTATATGTGTGAATATATAGGTGGCCTAAATTTTTTTCCTCTATTCTATTAGGGTTGCCGAAATCCTTCATGTAGGAACACTAGGGTTGCCGCAATTTCCTCTACAAAAGAGGACTTTGTGTTGTACCCAAATTCACATGTAGTTTAAGACTTCAAACCCTAATCCAACTCATAGATCTTTTATTCTTTTATTTGACTAAATAAAAAGACTTCTTATTTGATTAAATAAATAAAATTAATTATTTATTTTCTTATCAAACAAGTCTTTTACTTTTAGTATACTACCAACTATAGTATAAGACTAGGAATCATATTTCCTAATCAGAAAAGATTTGTTTCTTAATTAAATAATTAACTAATAAATTAATTAATTCTTATTTAATTAAAACAAATGAAACAAAATAATATATTAGGTTAAAACTTTAACCTTGCTGCCCCACTTGAATAAAATTGGGCCTAATATTATTTTCTTATTTCATTTAATCCATTGGACTTTAAATAAAAAGCCCACATGTGAACCAGACCCATTCTTACTAAAAGAAACAAGCCCACATGTCTTTCATTAATATATTAATATAATTGAGCAGCCAATTACTTAAATAATATGCAAATTATATTCTTAATATATTAAATGCAATTCTAGATGGACCCTTAAATTGGTCCGATAGAATATATCAAGTGATCCATGCAAGTCCGTGTGGATTGGGGATCTTGGCGGGCTATCTAAATTTAAGCTTCAATAGACATAACCTAATCAAAATCAACAAATGATTCACTTAGGTCCGATCCATTAATTTTAACTCATTCCACTAAAGAGCTAAAATTGAACTCTTAAATAAAGATAGAAAAGGAAGATGTTCCTCATTCATACCCTAGACAATCAAGTTGGAGATAGTGTATCCTCGTGATTAATATCAGTAATCGCCAAGAGTTCATAGACCGCCTATAACTCTCCAAGTTACCATATTTACTCATATGACCACGCTTTGAACTTGGATATTTTGACTTATCCAGAAGCCATGTTTTCAATAGACACTATCGAAAACTCAACGTTGAGATTTAATATCCAATTACCTCAAAACATCCATATGATGATATTATACTCTCATTTAATAAATGGAGCCACGATGTCCATATCTATAAATGAAGTCCTCTATCGATTAACAAATGAATATCACCAAACTATCGAGGATAGACTATGCGATATAATCGTACTCATTGATAACTCAAATGATATCACTTGCAACCATAAGTCCATCATTTATCTCAGGATTAAGATAGACTCTCTGATTGTCCTGATAATGAAAAGACTTTTATCTACTGACGGTTATAGATAAAGTATTTCATTGTGATCCAGTTCAATGCACCCAGTGCACTAGATTCTTTTGCTTGAAGACACTCCGATGATTTTAGACTCATCATATCTCATTTGATCCCACTCAAATGCTAGCAAAAGAATTCTACAACTTTAACAAGATAAAGGTGCCCAACCTTTAACTTAAGTTGTGAACTTTATTCAAGACTAACTAAAGAATCGTGTCTACCACATACATATCCAGATGTACGAACAATTCTTCTTTTCTCATAGTCTTTAGACCTTATGATTATTTACTTTGACAGTTATAATATTAAACTATAAATGTTATACGATTTGTTAAACCAGAAATCACTTTATTAATATGAAAAAAATTGTTAATTACAACATTACACTCTTGCTATTGAGCATAATCCTAACAAGGACATCTAGAGCCCATGTACTATTGACCACTAGGAAGGAAAGTGTTTCTCCTAGGTGGATTAGAAAAGATGAATACTTTTGCAATGTTGCTCAAATTGCCTTGAAAGCAAATTCATCTAACTTTTGGTACTTAGATAGTGAGTGCTCTAGGCACATGACGAGAAATAAGAGTTTCTTTGAGACTCTTGTCAAGGGAGAAGGAGGATGTGTCACCTTTGGTGATGGATCCGAAAAGAGAGTTGTAGGGAAAGAAACCATTTCCATTCCTGGATTACCCTCCTTGTCCAATGCTTTATATGTTGATGGCTTAGAAGCCAATGTAATAAGCATTTCTCATCTTATTGATGAAGGATTTTTCGTCTTGTTTAGCAAAACAGATTGCTCAATCCTTAAGCCCGATGGACAAACCTTATTGAAAGGTATGAGATCTAGTGACAATTGTTATTGTCTTGAGGCAAGAGTAGTCTCTTGTAATATGTCCAATGATGAGCAAATTGAGTTATGGCATGAAAGACTTGGCCACATGAACTATCGGGATTTACAAATCTTAGCTAAGTTCAATATT
Organism: Acer yangbiense; assembly: GCA_008009225.1. NCBI lineage: Eukaryota > Viridiplantae > Streptophyta > Magnoliopsida > Sapindales > Sapindaceae > Acer > Acer yangbiense. Next base: position 30,786,329 of record CM017766.1, on the reverse strand, counting down.
GTTCGTGGCCTTCCCAAGTTTGGGAAGAAAGTCAATGGTGTTTGTGGACCTTGCCAACAAGGAAAACAAACCTAAAGCATGCACAAAAAGGGCAAGTATCTCTCTACCAAAGAGCCCCTAAAGCTTCTCCACAAGGATCTTATGGGTCCCATGCAAACCAAAAGTTTAGGTAGAAAGAGATACATTTTTTTTTTTTGTGTTGATGATTTCTTTAGGTTCACATGGACATATTTTCTTAAAGAAAAATCTGAAACTTTTGATAAGTTTAAAATGCTTTGTAATAAACTTGAAAATGAAAAAGACTCTAACATTAAAAGCATTAAACATATTATAAATGACCATGGGAGAGAATTTGAGAATGCCTACTTTGAAAGCTATTGCAATAACTTAGGCATCTCCCATGAGTTTTCGGCTCCTAGGACGCCTCAACAAAATGGAGTTGTTAAAAGGAAAAATAGGGTCCTTCAAGAGATGGCCCGAGTGATGTTGCTTAGCAACAAAGTCCCTAGGAACCTTTGGGCCGAAGCTGTTAATACGACTTGCTATATAGGAAATAGAGTCTTCCTAAGGCCTGGCACTAGGCAAACCATGGAGAGGTAGGAAGCCAAATGTTAACTACTTCCACTCTTTTGGAAGCAAGTGCTACATTTTAAATGACCGTAATCAACTTGGCAAGTTTGATGCTAAGAGTAATGAAGGTATCTTTATTGGCTATGCCTTGAATAGTAGAGCCTATAGAGTTTTCAACATGAAGACTTGAACCGTCATGGAATCATCTAACGTTACCATTGATGATACTAGGCTTAAGACCAACGGCCATAAGGAGAAGGTTGCTATAGATGATGACTCTCCCTTGGAAAAGGTTATGGAGACTCCTATTGTTAGGAAGTCTAACCTTGATGAAGAGGACACACAACCTCTTAATAGAGTTCCTATCTTGAACTCTAATGAACCCATTCCATGGGTTAGGAAACTCCATGATAAAGATGACATCATTGGAGAAGTGAATGAGGGTATTATGACTAGGCGTCAAATAGCTAATCTAATTAGCTACACATGCTACACCTCTCAAATTGAACCCAAAAAGGTTAATGAAGCCTTAAATGATGAATTTTGGGTTCTTGCCATGCAAGAAGAGCTAAACCAATTCGAAAGGAATGAGGTTTAGACTCTAGTTCCTAGGCCTAAAACCACTAATGTCATAGGCACCAAATAGACGTATATGAACAAATCTGATGAGGATGGCAACATAGTGCGTAACAATGCTAGACTTGTTGCACAAGGGTACTCTCAAATTGAGGGTATTGACTTTAAGGAGACATTTGCTCCTGTTGCCTGTTTAGAGTCTATTAGGCTTCTCTTGTCCATTTCTTGTGTGCACAAGTTCAAATTGCACCAAATGGATATGAAAAGTGCCTTCCTCAATGGCTTCTTGCAAGAGGAAGTGTTTGTTGAACAACCCAAGGGGTTTGTGGATGCACACCAACCCAACCATGTTTATCGCCTCAAGAAGGCTCTCTATGGGTTAAAACAAGCACCGAGGGCTTGGTATGAGCGCTTCACTCAATTTCTTGTTGACAATAACTACTTGAGGGGTAGTGTTGACATGACGTTATTCATCAAGAAAGACAATGATGAGCTCTTTATAGCTCAAATATACAACAACACCAAGGTCCAATAATTTGTTGATGTTATGTCTCATGAGCTTGAAATGAGTCTTGTTGGTGAGCTAAGTTACTTCCTAGGTTTACAAATTAGGCAATTGAATGATGGGATTTTTATAACCCAAGCTAAATATGCTAAAAACCTAGTGAAGAAGTTTGGTCTAGAAAATGCCAAACATTGTGATACACCTATGAGTATCACTTTAAAGCTAAGCAAGAATGCTAGTGGTAAAAGTGTGGAACAAACTCTATATCGGGGCATGATTGGTAGCTTGCTTTATTTGACCGTAAGTAGGACCGATATATCTTTTATTATGGGTGGGTGTGTGTGTGTGTGTGGTAGGTACCAAGCGGATCTTAAAGAGTTTCATCTCTCTTCCATAAAGAGAATCATTCGCTATGTGAATGGGACATCCAACTATGGGATTTGGTACTCTTTTGACACTAATGCTAGTTGTAAGGTTCACTATTTGTATTGGCTTGATTCCATTGCAAAACACTCTATGTATGTATTAGTTGTTGCTTAGGACATTCTTTGAAGAAAGGAAGCTTAAAAAGTGAAGAGCAACTTCTAGTGCAAAAGTCGTCTTCAAGAGGTGAAAAACGTCAAAGGTAAATCTTGACTTCTATCCTCTTGCAAGGCGTTAGCGCACACACACACAATTCATACATGTGTGTCCCTGCATCATGGTTCAAACATTTGCTATAACACATTCACACATCTCATAGTATGCTCATGCATTGATCTTGTATTGATAAACATTGTAGAATTGCATGCGTTGTGACTATCTCTTTGATATGGCATGCTTGTGTGAATTTGTGTTTGTTTGTTTTTGTATTTTTGTATTTGGACTTGAATGTGATCTATTATGATGCCTTATTGAGTTCCGGTCATTTCGGTTACTCATTCATAAGGTTTCGAGTCCAAACGATGTAGCTACGCTACTTTTCGTTCTCATTCATTGAGTTGACTTCATTGTCATTTTCCGAGATGATTTCTCAACCATTTTTCAAAGTTGTGTAGTCTTCATCGTGCATGAGGGAGTCATGGTTCGTAATCCAAAAACGGATTCGAAATCAGAGTTCGGATGCCCAAGATACGGGCTGAAGAACCGAAAGAGCGCGCAAGAGTAGTCTGGAGCGCGTGAGGCCACAAGGCCTGGCCGTGAGGGAGGCCGTGGGCCCCACGGCCAAGGGAGCCCTCTGCTCCCATGGGCCCCACGCGCTCCCCACGGGGAGGTGACGTGGCACGCTCTGATTTGCTTGAAAAATCTCTCTCTTCCCTCGTTTTAAACTCATCTCCTTCCCTCCACACTAGTTGAAGATCTTCAAGAACATTTTCGAAATACTGCAGAAATCTTCTACATTTTAGTTTTAGTATTTTGATCATATCTCTCTCATACAAACTCGACATCAATCGATTCAAAAACCAAAATTGTTGGTCTTGAAGAGAGCTACAAACCCCAAGCATTTCCAGAGGCAGCTGACTTCGCCATTATTCTCAGTTGATCCATTTTCAGTCCGTGGTCAGTATGTTTGTTTCAACTTCTTCTTTTTCAATTTCATCTTTGATCATCTCTTGATTCTTACTATTTGATTGATGAAATTTATTGAGAAGTATGTTAGATCACATGCTAGGGTTGTTTGATCATTTGTTAATTGAGATTTAGCTTTGTGATTTGTCTTGAACATATATGTGCTAAACTTGATTTATCATGAAATTGATTCTAGAAAATGTATGTGTGATGTGCTTCATGTTATTTTCTATGTTTTATTTCATGATCTAAGAACTAGGTTTTTAGTGTGATATATTGAATATTCATACCTTGTTCTTATTGATTTGCATGTCTTGATTTCTAGATACTTTTGTGATTGATTGTTGAAAACATATTCTAGACTATCATTGAACATGTACATTGAGATTGATTGATCATCTAGCTTAATTTGATTGTGTGTGCATCATTTGCATCACTTAGATCATAGCCTTGCATTAGGTTGAAGTCTCTAGCAAAGTGAGTGAAGCTTTGTGGATAGAGCAAGGAAGTCTTGTCTAGGGTCGGGAGGATCCGGATAGGCAAGCAAAAGTCTTAGCTAGGAGTTTTTATACTCCGGATGGTTGAGCTAGAGAAGCTTGACTAGGATCATTGGATCTAGATAGCTAAGCAAGGGAATCTTCCTAGAGACGTGAGCATCTTGGATAGGAAGTTGCTTCTAGAGGTGTAGGACACATCTCGGATAGGAAGTAAGCTTGGTGATTCACTAGCCCGAGGGTAGATTAGGAGTTGATAGCTTGAGCGGATATCATGAGTGATAGCTTGAGTGTGTAAGTCCTTTTTCACATAGTAGATTGCTTTGCCGGTGGTTATGGTATCAACCCGTGGATGTTTTCTCTTTGAGGTTTTACCACGTAAAAACACTTGTGTTCATTTTTGCTTTTACTTTTCTTTATCTTCCATATCTTTCATTGATTGCATATCTTGTAAATTAATTAACTCTTGTATAAGTGAAATCAATTAATTTGTCAAATATAATCAAGTGTGTATTTTCATTGATATATTCCGCATTATTTTTAAATTGGAAGAATTTGGAGCCTATACCTATTCACCCCCCCCCCCCCCCCCCCCCCCTCTAAGTATATTTCACTACTACTTAAGGGAAATTTCACTAGTCTTGTAGGCTTTAGTGATACGGATTAGGCAGGAAATTGTGATGATAGGAAGAGCACATCGGGCGATTGCTTCTTCCTAGGGAACAACTTGGTGTCTTGGTTTTGCAAGAAGCAAAACTTGATTTCCTTATCCACGACCGAAGCCGAGTACATAGCCACAAGGAGTGGATGCACACAACTCCTATGGATGAAGCAAATGCTAGTCCACTATGGATTCAATCAAGGTACTTTAACCCTCTTTTGTGATAATATGAGTGCTATAAATATTTCTAAGAATTTGGTACAACACTCTAGGACTAAGCATATTGACATCCGTCATCATTTCATAAGAGAGCTAGTTGAGAACAAATGCATTGTACTTGAACATGTAGGTACAAATGATCAACTAGCCGACTTATTTACTAAACCCTTAGATGCCACTAGGTTTCATGCACTTAGTAGATCTATTGGGATATGTCTTGTGACTTGATAAGGTTTGGATATTAACCACATAAGGGGAACTCAAGCAAAGAGAGCAATTGCATACTTGTCGCATGCAAAAATTTGAAAAATATTATGCTTCTGTATTAATTGCTTGAGTATCTTGGTTGCACATATGCTTATATGATATTTTCTTCAATAAGTGTGAACCTTGCTTTGATTGCAATCCATATCATATTTATGTTCAAACATGCATTTTTTGGACTATGAGATATTCATAGGAAGTACTTGTTGAATAACCTTTGAAACAAATTATAGCACGGTGTGAATAGATTTTAAGCTTTTTACCCAATTTTTCGTGTTAGTCAAAATTACGAAATTACCCCTAAATAGATAAAGCAATAAATCAAGTATAAAATGCGGAAATTAAATAACACTTGATTTTTACGTGGAAACCCTCACGGGAAAAACCACGGGCTAGTAAGTAAGCCACACTCGAACCTCGAATCCACTAAATGTGTAAAACAATTACAACCTAATCCCAGAAGTAATCACACACCTACCTAATCCCGGTATGAGTGAACCTAGTCCAATTTGCTTGCGATCTAAGCAACCTAATCCCGGAAGCTACACATAAGACTTACTTTCTCAATGAAGAGAATAAAACCCTAAGTGAATATATGAATATTCAAATGCAACATAGAGCAAGGGAAACCCTATATGCTTATCTAAGATGATTAATATGCAATTAGAACAATCCTAGATATTAAAAACTAAATGACATGTTCAATCAAATAGTTTAGCTAATCAAGATTAAGCACAAAACCTAATTAGCTATCACAATACAACTTCTCAAACATACATCACACTAATCTCAATCTTGTATCAAAAGATATATGAAAATCATACAAGTAATAAATTGAGATTGCTTGTTAAGAAAAACACAAAATATGTAAGATATTAGTGAAAAGCTTACCAAGCAAAGTATGATGAAGAATCCAAGCAAAGTATGATGAAGAATCCATGCAAAGAGACATCTAGATGATCAAGGATGATGCTAGATGATGATTGATGGTCATGAAAAAGTGTTTGAGTAAACAAAAAATGAGTTCTTGGAATTTTTCTTCTCTTTGAAAAATATCCTAAGTATGAAATCTGAATATGAACTCTCTTAATTGACCTAAAGTCAAAGTGGCATATATATAGGAGGCCAAAACAAAGTGTGGTCATTTTGATAAGTTGGCCTGAAATTTGCCTTGGGCGCTGTACGTAGAGCGCTTCTGTACAGCGTTTGTACAGCGCCCCAACTCTGTTCTCACGGGAAAACAGAGTGGCGCTGTAGGTAAAGCGCTTTGTACAGCGTCTGTACAGCGACCGAATTAAATCGATCAGGTCTGAATAGCGCTCAATGGGCGCTGTTCGTACAGCGCTTCTGTAGAGCGCTTTTGGGAGCGCCCAATGCAAAAATGCAATCCTAAGTCTAAGCATGACAAGGCAATTGGATATGCAAGATGCAATCAAACTAACATGCAAGAAGAGATGTTAATGAACATTAATGCACAAAAATAAGACACACAACATACAAGTATTAAACATATGCATGAGTTGTGAGTGTGTGCAACTATCTCTTCAAGGCAAGTAAGCACATAGAAATTTACCTTCGGTGCTCATCAATATGAGGTTTTCAAAGGGCTTCGAACAATAAAACCGATACCTAGGCTACCCTTACAAATAACCCCATCATGTGGTTTGTCCACGAAATGAGCCAATCAACAAATGGGAACCTTACAATCTCCCCCTTTGGCTATTTTGTGACAAAACCACCACTCACATTGATTCCTCACAAAAAAAATAGAAACTACGGGACAACTATGATTTTCTACAACACAAAGAGATAAGAAAATGCAACTTGAAGTCTTCAATCTCTTGTAGAATAATCAAGCCCTGAAAATAAGATTTCTATATTTTCCAATACAAGTGAAATGTGAGATTAATCAAGTGAGAACAAAAACAAGCATTTGCATTTTAAAAGTTTAGGCACAACATTATGAAATGTATGTGTATGCAATACTCCCCCTCAACGGGTTACTCTCCCTCAATGAATGTTCTCCCCAATATGCACAATTGCTTCTATATTTTGCAACTCCCCTTACCATATACTACTCCCCCTTTTTGTCATGATATAGGCAAAGGAGTAGTCCCTAACCGGGTCACTCATAGCAATGAGAGATAGTAGCATGCAAGATTTGCATAATTAATATAAGTCACTTTATGCATCTCAATTAATTGGAGAGAAACAAGGAGATTTATTTGAAAGAAAATGTGTGAATCAAACATGCTTTGCATACAAGACATGTAGCATTCAAGTCCAAAATACAATGGTATTTGGCAAAGCAAATGACAAAGGTTTCTAATAGGAATTCAAACCAATTTCACCAAAGTCATGAGTAACGCAAGGATATAGAATATATTGATTTCAATTTAAGAATAACTATATCCAACTTTATAAGCAAAACATGGCATGAGTGACATTGCACCCTTTTTGATTTTTCCGGATAAGATATCCGTATGATAGTAGTCATGTTCAACCAATAAAGAAAGAGAGACATTTGGAATATAAATTCCTTTGAACGGATACAAGATCCTTTATTCATTTTGAGTCTCATAAGCTTTCACACAAGTTTTGCATTTTAAGAATATGCAATCATCAATTCATGCTTTTCATGTGAGCATGTTATATGAATCTCATGCTTTTTCATTTGACATTAGCATGTTATTAAAGAATCATCATGTCATGGAGATAACCATAGGTCATTCAAATCATACTTCCTATATACATCTCTTAGTCCAAAAATGCATGTTTGAACATAAATATGACATGGATTGTAAACAAGCAAGGTTCACACTTATTGGATTGAAAACATATATACATATATGCAACCAAGCTTACTCAAACAATTAAAAGAAGAGGCATAAGATATTTCGAATTTTTTACAAGATACAAGAATGTAAAATAGCTCTCTTTGCTTGAGTTCCCCATATGGGGTCAAATACAAAACACATCACTCCACAAGACACATCCCAATAGATCTAATTAGTGTTTTAAATCGAGTAGAATCTAAGGGTTTAGTAAATAGGTCCGCAAGTTGATCATTAGTACCTACATGTTCAAGTACTATGCATTTATTTTCAACAAGCTCTCTAATGAAATGATGGCGGATGTCAATATGCTTAGTTCTAGAATGTTGTACCGAATTCTTGGAAATATTAATGGCACTCATGTTATCACAAAAGAGAGTGAGAGTACCTTGGTTGAATCCGTAGTCCACTAGCATTTGCTTCATCCATAGAAGTTGTGTGCATCCACTCCCCGCGGCTATATACTCGGCCTCGGCCTCGGCCGTGGACAAGGAAATCGAGTTTTGCTTCTTGCAAAACCAAGACACCAAGTTGTTGCCTAGGAAGAAGCAACCGCCCGATGTGCTTTTCCTATCATCACAATTTCCTGCCCAATCCGCATCACTAAAGCCTACAAGACTAGCATTAGTGTCAAACGAGTACCAAATCCCATAGTTGGATGTCCCATTCACATAGCGAATGATTCTTTTTACGGAAGAGAGATGGGACTCCTTGGGATCTGCTTGGTACCTAGCACACACACCCACACTAAAAGAGATATCAGGCCTACTTGCGATTAAATAAAGCAAGCTACCTATCATGCCCCGATATAGAGTTTGTTCCACACTTTTACCACTAGCATCCTTGCTTAGCTTCAAAGTGGTACTCATGGGTGTATCACAATGTTTGGCATTTTCTAGACCAAACTTCTTCACTAGGTTTTTGGCATATTTGGCTTGGGTTATGAAAATCCCATCATCTAATTGCCTAATTTGAAAACCTAGGAAGTAACTAAGCTCACCAACAAGACTCGTCTCAAATTCATGAGACATGACATCAACAAATTGTTGGACCTTGTTATTGTTGGTGGAGCCAAACACTATATCATCAACATATATTTGAGCTATGAAAAGCTCATCATTGTCTTTCTTGATGAATAGTGTCTTGTCAACACTACCTCTTGTGTAGTTATTGTCAACAAGAAATTGAGTGAAGCGCTCATACCAAGCCCTCGGTGCTTATTTCAACCCATATAGTGCCTTCTTGAGGCGATAGACATGGTTGGGGTGGTGTGCATCCACAAACCCCTTGGGTTGTTCAACAAACACTTCCTCTTGCAAGAAACCATTGAGGAAGGCACTCTTGACATCCATTTGGTGCAATTTGAACTTGTGCATACAAGAAATGGACAAGAGAAGCCTAATGGACTCTAAACGAGCAACGGGAGCAAATGTCTCATCAAAGTCAATACCCTCAATTTGAGAGTACCCTTGTGCTACAAGTCTAGCCTTGTTCTGCACTATGTTGCCATCCTCATCAGATTTGTTCCTATAAATTCACTTGGTGCCTATCACATTAATGCTTTTAAGCCTAGGAACTAGAGTCCAAACCTCATTCCTTTCGAACTGGTTTAGCTCTTCTTGCATGGCAAGAACCCAAAATTCATCATTTAAGGCTTCATCAACCTTTTTGGGTTCAATTTGAGAGGTGTAGCATGTAAAGCTAATGAGATTAGCTATTTGACGCCTTGTCCTAACACCCTCATTCACATCTCCAATAACATCCTCTTTGTTATGGAGTCTTCGAACCCATGGAGCGGGTTCATTAGAGTCCAAGAGAGGGACTCTAGTAATAGGTTGTGTGTCTTCATTATTGTCATTGGACTTCCCAACATTGGGAGTCACCACAACCCTCTCCAAAGGAGAGTCATCCTCTAAAACTTCCTCCTCCTCATGGTCATTAGACTTGAGCCTTGTATCATCAATAACAACATTCGATGATTCCATGACGGTTCGAGTCTTCAAGTTGAAAACTCTATAGGCTCTACTATTCAAGGCATAGCCAATAAAGATACCCTCATCACTCTTAGCATCAAACTTGCCAAGTTGATCACGGTCATTTAAAATGTAGCATTTGCTTCCTACCCTTCCATAACTCATAGGAGGTGTTTCTAGATCCGGGCCTTAGGAAAACACGATTCCCTATATAGCAAGCCGTATTGACGGCTTCGGCCCATAGGTTCCTAGGGACATTGTTGCTAAGCAACATCACTCGGGCCATCTCTTGAAGGACCCTATTCTTCCTCTCAACAACTCTATTTTGTTGAGGTGTCCTAGGAGCCGAGAACTCATGGGAGATGCCTAAGCTATTGCAATAGCTTTCAAAAGAGGCATTTCAAAAGAGGCATTCTCAAATTCCCTCCCATTGTCACTTCTAATCCGTTTAATGCTTTTAATGTTAGAATTCATTTCATTTTGTATTTTAGTACAAAGCAGTTTAAACTTATCAAAAGTTTCAGATTTTTCTCTAAGAAAATATGTCCATGTAAATCTAGAGAAATCATCAACACAAACAAAAATGTATCTCTTTCCACCTAAACTCTCGGTTTGCATAGGACCCATGAGATCAATGTGGAGAAGCTCTAGCGGCTCCTTGGTGGAGAGATACTTGCCCTTTTTGTGCATGCTTTTGGTTTGTTTTCCTTGTTGGCAAAGTCCACAAATACCATTGGCTTTCTTCCCAAGCTTAGGGAGGCCACGCACACAATTGAACTTTCCAAGGGTTCTTAAATCCCTAAAGTTCATGTGGCCAAGTCTTTCATGCCACAACTCTATTTTCTCATCCATGGACACATTGTTTGAGACTATTCTAGCTTCAAGACAATAGCAATTGTCGCTAGATCACATACCTTTCAATAAGGTTTGTCCATCGGGCTTTAGGATCGAGCAATCATCTTTACAAAACAAGACGGAATATCCTTCATCACTTAGATGTGAAATGCTTATTAAATTGGCTTTCAAGCCATCAACAAATAAAGCATTGGATAAGGAGGGTAATCCGGGAACGGAAATGGTTCCTTTCCCTACAACTTTCTTTTCGGATCTGTAAGGTTCCCATTTGTTGATTGGCTCATTTCGTGGACAAACCACATGTTGGGGTTCTTTGTAAGGGTAGCATAGGTATCGGGTTTATTGTTCAAAGCCCTTTGAAGACCTCGTATTGATAAGCACCGAAGGTATATTTCTTTGTGCTTACTTATCTTGAAGAGATAGTTGCACACACTCACAACTCATGCATATGTTTAATACTTGTATGTTGTGTGTCTTATATTTGTGCATTAATGTTCATTAACATCTCTTCTTGCATGTTAGTTTGATTGCATCTTGCATATCCAATTGCCTTGTCATGCTTAGACTTAGGATTGCATTTTTGCATTGGGCGCTCCCAAAAGCGCTCTATAAAAGCGCTATACGAATAGCGCCCATTGAGCGCTGTTCAGACCTGATCGATTTAATTCGGTCGCTGTTGGGTCGCTGTACAGGCACTGTACAAAGCGCTGTACAAAGCGCTCTACGTACAGCGCCACTCTGTTTTCCCGTGAGAATAGAGTTGGGGCGCTGTACAAGCGCTGTACAAGAGGCGCTTTACGTACAGCGCCCAAGGCAAATATGAGGCCAACTTATCTAAACGACCACACCTTGTTTTGGCCCCCTATATATATGCCACTTTGACTTTAGGTCAATAACAAGAGTTCATATTCAGAATCTATACTTAGGATATTTTTCAAATAGAAGAAAAATTCCAAAGAACTCATTTTTAGTTTACTCAAACACTTTTTCATGATCATCAATCATCATCTAGCATCATCCTTGATCATCTAGATGTCTCTTTGCATGGATTATTCATCATACTTTGCTTGGTAAGCTTTTCACTAATATCTTACATATTTTGTCTTTTTCTTAACAAGCAATCTCAATTTATTACTTGTATGATTTTCATATATCTTTTGATACAAGATTGAGATTAGTGTGATGTATGTATTGTGATAGCTAATTAGGTTTTGTGCTTAATCTTGATTAGCTAAACTATTTGATTGAACATGTCATTTAGTTTTTAATATCTAGGATTATTCTAATTGCATATTAATCATCTTAGATAAGCATATAGGGTTTCACTTGCTCTATGTTGCATTTGGATATTCATATATTCACTTAGGGTTGTTATTCTCTTCAAAGAGAAAGTAAGTCTTGTGTGTAGCATCCGGGATTAGGTTGCTTAGATCGCAAGCAAATTGGACTAGGTTCACTCATACCGGGATTAGGTAGGTGTGTGATTACTTCCGGGATTAGGTTGTAATTGTTTACACATTTAGTGGATTCGAGGTTCGAGTGTGGCTTACTTACTAGCCCGTGGTTTTTCCCGTGAGGGTTTCCACGTAAAAATCAAGTGTTATTTAATTTCCGCATTTTATACTTGATTTGTTGCTTTATCTATTTAGGGGTAATTTCGTAATTTTGACTAACACGAAAAATTGGGTAAAATGCTTAAAATCTATTCACCCCCCCCCCCCCCCCCCCCCCTCCTCTAGATAGTTTTATACACACCGTGCTATAATTTGTTTCAATTGGTATCAGAGCGGGTTCCTAGATATACATAGGTGATCCTTGCTTTTTTGGTGTGTTTTGCATTTTGTGTGATTTTTGATCATTCATACATTTGCATTCATTTCATTCATTCATAAACACTTTGAGTGGAAACGGTGGAAATGGTGGTGGCCACGAAGGTGCTTCTAGCACAAGGCCTCCACTTCTTACCGGTTTGAACTATTCCCAATGGAAAGGGAAGATGGAATCCTACATATGCCAAATTCATGACTGTGCATGGATGGCGGTGGCAGACGGATATGATCTACCCAAGATGACTCCCGGTGGTGGAGGAGAAGAAGTTTTGAAGCCTAAGGCGCAATGGAACGCGCAAGAGTTTGAGGCTTCTAAGTGGAATAGGAAGGCTATGCATGCCATCATGTGTGCAATGGATGAGAATCAGTACAAGCTTATTCAGAATACTCAGATTGCAAAAGTGGCATGGGACATCCTTCAAGTTGCACATGAGGGAACCGAGGTGGTGAAGGAGTCCAAGCTTCAAGTCCTCCAAACTCAATTTGAGCTACTTAGGATGGGAGAGGATGAATGCTTCAATGACTTCGAAATCAAATTGATGGACATTGTAAATCAAAGCCATCAACTCGGAGACCTGTATTCGGATAGGAGAGTCAAGCAAAAAATTATGAGATCTCTCCCCGATAGGTTTGAGTCAAAGGTGACGGCCATAGAAGAAAATAGTGGCTACATGGATATGAAGCCAAGTGAGGTGATTGGACGTCTTCTTGCATATGAGTCTAGGAAGGCTCCTAGCACCACTACTCCTCTTAAGAAGTCTAAAGGAATAGCTTTGAAAGCATCTAAGGATGCAAAGGAGGCAAAGCATGAATCGGATGAAGACCTTGCCTTATTCGTGAAAAGGTTTAATAAGGTTATGGGGTTCAAGAAGAAGAAGGGATTTGGGTCAAGAGGACAAGACTTGAAGAAAAAAGGTTCCTTCAAGAAGTTTGAGCCTAGACAAGAGAGGACCGAAAGGAAAGGGGTCCGATGCTTTGAATGTGGTGGGATTGGTCACTTTTCCCCCGAATGTGCTAATCACAATGAAAAGAAGAAGGACAAAGTGATGGCCGCCACTTAGAGTGGGAGTAGTGATGGCTCCAATGAGGAAGATGAGCCTTCAAGTGAAGAAGAGCTCATGGCTAACTTCCTAGCTTTTGCCTCATCTCACAAGAGCAAAAGTGCTAGTGAGAGAGAGGAAATGAGTCAAGAGGAAATTGACTCTAGTGAAGTAGAAAGTTACTCCTCTTCTAATTCCATAAAGAAATTTGTGGAGCAAAAGGTGCTTGCTAAATACCATGCCGAGTTCAATGATTTAACAATTAAAAGCACAAGAAAGATTGAGAGGTTGAGAGAAGAGAACCTTGAACTTTCAGCTCACAATGACCACTTAAGTGAACAAGTGGAAAGATTGAAGAGGAGAGAGGATAAGTTAATTGAGGAGTTAGACTTATCCAAGAGAAGTGAAGAAGGCTTGAAGAGGGAACTTGTAGAAGTTAAAGGGTCCTTGGATAGGATAGATTCTAGCACCAAGAAGCTTGATCATTTACTTGGTGTTGGAAAGAGTCCAAGTGACAAGAGAGGTCTCGGGTTTGAAGATGATATGGAGACTTCCACTTCCAAGAAGACCGTGTTTGTCAAGTCCTTGAGGAACGAAGAAACTTCATTTGTGCAAATTCCTAGGAATAAGTTAGAAGTAGGACAATGTTCAAATGCACAAGTGAAGATGGGGCCAAGAAGGCAACCTCAAGCTCAACCCCCTAAGGTCCCTCAAGCCAACATTCCTCCTCAAATGGCTCACAAAGGAAAGAGACCAATCATGCAACCTCAAGCTTGGAAGCAACCTAGACCGGTTCAACAACGAAGATGGATTGAACCCACTTATCCACAAAGACATGGACGAGCTCCCATACGTGCACAAAGACAAGGTATTATTCCTTTTTTCATCCCTAGTTGTCACTTTTGTGGTTGTGATGGTCATATTAGACCAAATTGCTTTCAATATATTAAAATGTGTAGAACACGAAGCATAATTGAAAAGAGAAAGAATAGAGCCAAGATGCATGCTCCTAGGAAAGATAATATTGATTTGCATGATCCTAGGAATAGTAGAGCACATGTACCAAAGATCACTAAGAAAGCTAAGATTGTTTCTAGGTGGATTAGAAAGAATGAAAATATTTGCCATGTTGCACAAATAGCCTTGAAGGCAAATTCTTCTAATTTTTGGTATTTAGATAGTGGGTGCTCTAGGCACATGACGGGAAACAAGAGTTTCTTCGAGACTCTTGTCATGGAGGAAGGTGGAAATGTCACTTTTGGTGATGGATCCAAAAGCAATGTTGTAGGGAAAGGAACCATTTCCGTTCCCGGATTACCCTCCTTATCCAATGCTTTATTTGTTGATGGCTTGAAAGCCAATTTAATAAGCATTTCACATCTTAGTGATGAAGGATATTCCGTCTTGTTTTCTAAAGATTATTGCTCTATCCTAAAACTCGATGGACAAACCTTGTTGAAGGGCATGAGATCTAGCGACAATTGTTATTGTCTTGAAGCTAGTATTGTATCTAATCATGTGTCCATGGATGAGCAAATTGAGTTGTGGCATGAAAGACTTGGCCACATGAACTTTAAGGATCTACGGACCCTTGGAAAGTTCAATTGTGTGCGTGGCCTCCCTAAGCTTGGGAAGAAAGCCAATGGTGTTTGTGGACCTTGCCAACAAGGAAAGCAAACTAAAAGCATGCACAAAAAGGGTAAGTATCTCACCACCAAGGAGCCTCTTGAGCTTCTCCACATGGACCTCATGGGTCCCATGCAAACCGAAAGTTTGGGTGGAAAGAGATACATTTTTGTTTGTGTTGATGATTTCTCTAGGTTCACATGGACATATTTTCTTAGAGAAAAATCTGAAACTTTTGATAAGCTTAAAATGCTTTGTAATAAAATACAAAATGAAATGAACTCTAATATTAAAAGCATAAAACGGATTAGAAGTGACCATGGGAGGGAATTTGAGAATGCTACCTTTGAAACCTTTTGTAATGGTTTAGGCATCTCCCATGAGTTTTCGGCTCCTAGGACACCTCAACAAAATGGAGTTGTTGAGAGGAAAAATAGGGTCCTTCAAGAGATGGCCTGTGTGATGTTGCTTAGCAACAATGTCCCTAGGAACCTATGGGCCGAAGCCATCAATACGGCTTGCTATATAGGAAATAGAGTTTTCCTAAGGCCCGGTACCAGAAACACCTCCTATGAGTTATGGAAAGGCAAGAGGCCAAATGTTAGCTACTTCCACACTTTTGGAAGCAAATGCTACATTTTGAATGACCGTGATCAACTTGGCAAATTCGATGCTAAGAGTGATGAGGGTATTTTTATTGGCTATGCCTTGAATAATAGAGCCTATAGAGTTTTCAATTTAAAGACTCTAAGTGTTATGGAATCATCCAATGTCGTATTTGATGATACTAGGCTCAAGTCTAATGATCATGAGGAGGAGGTTATTTTTAGTGATGTTTCTCCTTTGGAGAATGTTGTGGTGTCTCCTAATGTTGGGACATCTAATGTCAACAATGATGACACACAACCTTTTGATAAAGTTCCTCTCTTGGACTCTAAAGAACCCGCTCCATGGGTTAGGAAACTCCATGATAAAGAAGATATCATTGGAGAGGTTAATGAGGGTGTTAGGACTAGACGTCAACTTGCTAATCTTATTAGCTACACATGCTACACCTCTCAAATTGAACCCAAAAAGGTTGAAGAAGCCTTAAATGATGAATTTTGGGTTCTTGCCATGCAAGAAAAGCTAAACCAATTCGAAAGGAATGAGGTTTGGACTCTAGTTCCTAGGCCTAAGACCACTAATGTCATAGGCACTAAATGGATATTTAGGAACAAATCCGATGAGGATGGCAACATAGTACGGAACAAGGCTAGACTTGTAGCACAAGGGTACTCTCAAATTGAGGGTATCGACTTTGAGGAGACATTTGCTCCCGTTGCCCGTTTAGAGTCTATTAGGCTTCTCTTGTCCATTTCTTGTGTGCACAAGTTCAAATTGCACCAAATGGATGTCAAGAGTGCCTTCCTCAATGGCTTCTTGCAAGAGGAAGTGTTTGTTGAACAACCTAAGGGGTTTGTGGATGCTCACCACCCCACCATATCTATCGCCTCAAGAAGGCACTATATGGGTTGAAACAAGCACTGAGGGCTTGGTATGAGCGCCTCACTCAATTTCTTATTGACAATGACTACACACGTGGTAGTGCTGACAAGACACTATTCATCAAAAAAAAACAATGATGAGCTTTTCATAGCTCAAATATATGTTGATGACATAGTGTTTGGCTCCACCAACAACACCAAGGTCCAACAATTTGTTGATGTTATGTCTCATGAATTTGAGATGAGTCTTGTTGGTGAGCTTAGTTACTTCCTAGGTTTGCAAATTAGGCAACTAGATGATGGGATTTTCATAACCCAAGCCAAATATGCCAAAAACCTAGTGAAGAAGTTTGGTCTTGAAAAAGCCAAACATTGTGACACTCCTATGAGCACCACTTTGAAGCTAAGCAAGGATGCTAGCGGTAAAAGTGTAGACCAAACCTTATATCGTGGCATGATAGGGAGCTTGCTCTATTTGACCGCAAGTAGGCCCGATATATCATTTAGTGTAGGAGTTTATGCTAGGTACCAATCCGATCCCAAGGAGTCCCATCTCTCTTCGGTTAAGAGAGTCATTCGCTTTGTGAATGGGACTTCTAATTATGGAATTTGGTACTCATTTGACACTAATCCTAGTCTTGTAGGATATAGTGATGCGGATTGGGTAGGAAATTGTGATGATAGGAAGAGCACATCGGGCGGTTGCTTCTTTCTAGGCAATAACTTGGTGTCTTGGTTTTGCAAGAAGCAAAACTCGATTTCCTTGTCCACGGCGGAAACCGAGTACATAGCCGCGGGGAGTGGATGCACTCAACTTATATGGATGAAGCAAATGCTAGTAGACTACGGATTCAACCAAAGTACTCTCACTCTCTTTTATGATAACATGAGTGCTATTAATATTTCCAAGAATCCGGTCCAACATTCTAGAACTAAGCATATTGACATCCGCCATCACTTCATTAGAGAGCTAGTTGAGAACAAAGTTATTGTACTTAAGCATGTAGGTACAAACGATCAACTTGCGGACCTATTCACTAAACCTTTAGATGCTACTCGATTTAAAACTCTTAGTAGATCTATTGGAATTTGTTTGGTGGAGTGATGAGTATGGTACTTGACCCCATATGGGGAACTCAAGCAAAGAGAGCTATTTTGCATTCTTGTATCTTGCAAAAAATTCTAAATAACTTGTGCCTCTTCTTTTAATTGTTTGAGTAAGCTTGGTTGCATATATATATATATATATATGTTTTCATTCAATAAGTGTGAACCTTGCTTGTTTACAATCCATGTCATATTTATGTTCAAACATGCATTTTTGGACTAGGAGATATATATAGGAAGTATGATTTGAATGACCTATGATTATCTCCATGACATGATGATTCTTTAATAACATGCTAATGTCAAATGAAAAAGCATGAAATTCATATAACATGCTCACATGAAAAGCATGAATTGATGATTGCATATTCTTAAAATGCAAAACTTGTGTGAAAGCTTATGAGACTCAAAATGAATAAAGGATCTTGTATCCATTCAAAGGAATTTATATTCCAATTGTCTCTCTTTCTTTATTCATTGACCATGGCTACTATCATACGGATATCTTATCCGAAAAAATCAAATAGGGTGCAAAGTCGCTCATGCCATGTTTCGCTTATAAAGTTGGATATAGTTGTTCTTAAATTGAAATCAATATATTCTATATCCTTGCTTTACTCATGACATTGGTGAAATTGGTTTGAATTCTTATTAGAACCCTTTGTCATTTGCTTTGCCAAATACCATTGTATTTTGGGCTTGAATGCTACATGTCTTGTATGCAAAGCATGTTTGATTCACACATTTTCTTTCAAATAAATCTCCTTGTTTCTATTCAATTAATTAAGGTGCATAAAGTGACTTATATATATATGCAAATATCTTGCATGCTTCTATCTCTCGTTGCTATGAGTGACCCGGTTGGGGACTACTCATTTGCCTATATCATGACAAAAAGGGGGAGTAGGATATGGTAAGGGGAGTTGCATATTGGGGAGAACATTCATTGAGGGGGAGTAACCCGTTGAGGGGGAGCATTGCATACACTACATTTTATCATGTTGTGCCTAATTTTTTTAAATGCAAATGCTTGTTTTAGTTCTCACTTGATTCATCTCACTTTTTACTTGTATTGGAAATGTTAGAAACTCTCTTTTCAGGGCTTGATTATTCTACAAGAGATTGAAGACTTGAAGTTTTATTTTCTTATCTCTTTGTACTATAGAATATCATAGTTATCCCGTTGTTTCTATTTTAATGTGAGGAATCAATGTGAGTGGTGGTTTTGTCACGAAATAGCCAAAGGGGAATATTGTAAGGTTCCCATTTGTTGATTGGCTCATTTCGTGGACAAACCACATGTTGGGGTTCTTTGTAAGGGTAGCCTAGGTATCGAGTTTATTGTTCGAAGCCCTTTGAAGACCTCGTATTGATAAGCACCGAAGGTATATTTCTTTGTGCTTACTTGTCTTGAAGAGATAGTTGCACACACTCACAACTCATGCATATGTTTAATACTTGTATGTTGTGTGTCTTATATTTGTGCATTAATGTTCATTAACATCTCTTCTTGCATGTTAGTTTGATTGCATCTTGCATATCCAATTGCCTTGTCATGCTTAGACTTAGGATTGCATTTTTGCATTGGGCGCTCCCAAAAGCGCTGTACGAACAGCGCTCATTGAGCGCTATTCAGACCTGGTCGATTTAATTCGATCGCTGTTGGGTCGCTGTACAGGTGCTGTACTAAGCGCTGTACAAAGCGCTCTACGTACAGCGCCACTCTGTTTTCCCGTGAGAATAGAGTTGGGGCGCTTTACAAGCGCTGTACAAGAGGCGCTCTACGTACAGCGCCCAAGGCAAATATGAGGCCAACTTATCAAAACGACCACACCTTGTTTTGGCCCCCTATATATATGCCACTTTGACTTTAGGTCAATCATAAGAGTTCATATTCAGATTCTATACTTAGGATATTTTTCAAAGAGAAGAAAAATTCCAAAGAACTCATTTTTAGTTTACTCAAACACTTTTTCATGATCATCAATCATCATCTAGCATCATCCTTGATCATATAGATGTCTCTTTGCATGGATTCTTCATCATACTTTGCTCGGATTCTTCATCATACTTTGCTTGGTAAGCTTTTCACTAATATCTTACATATTTTGTGTTTTTCTTAACAAGCAATCTCAATTTATTACTTGTATGATTTTCATATATCTTTTGATACAAGATTGAGATTAGTGTGATGTATGTTTGAGAAGTTGTATTGTGGTAGCTAATTAGGTTTTGTGCTTAATCTTGATTAGCTAAACTATTTGATTAAACATGTCATTTAGTTTTTAATATCTAGGATTATTCTAATTGCATATTAATCATCTTAGATAAGCATATAGGGTTTCCCTTGCTCTATGTTGCATTTGGATATTCATATATTCACTTAGGGTTGTTATTCTCTTCAAAGAGAAAGTAAGTCTTGTGTGTAGCATCCGGGATTAGGTTGCTTAGATCGCAAGCAAATTGGACTAGGTTCACTCATACCGGGATTAGGTAGGTATGTGATTACTTCCGGGATTAGGTTGTAATCGTTTTACACATTTAGTGGATTCGAGGTTCGAGTGTGGCTTACTTACTAGCCCGTGGTTTTTCCCGTGAGGGTTTCCACGTAAAAATCAAGTGTTATTTAATTTCCGCATTTTATACTTGATTTGTTGGTTTATCTATTTAGGGGTAATTTCGTAATTTTGACTAACACGAAAAATTGGGTAAAAAGCTTAAAATCTATTCACCCCCCCTCTAGATAGTTTTATACACACCGTGCTATAATTTGTTTCAGGATCCATTACCAAAAGTGACATATTCTCCTTCCTCCATTACAAGAGTCTCGAAGAAACTCTTGTTTCCCGTCATGTGCCTAGAGCACCCACTATCTAAATACCAAAAATTAGAAGAATTTGTCTTCAAGGCTATTTGAGCAACATGGCAAACACTTTCATTCTTTCTAATCCACCTAGAAACAATATTTGCTTTCTTAGTGGTCTTTGGTAATTGGGCTCTAGATGTCCTAGGATCATGCATAACAATTTTATCATTCCTAGGAACATGCATCTTGGCTCTATTCTTTCTCTTCTCAATCATGCTTCTAGTTTTGCATATTTTAATATACTGAAAGCAATGTGGTCTAATATGACCATCAAATCCACAAAAATGACATGTAGGAATAAAATAAGGAATCATACCTTGTCCTTGAGCATGCATGTGAGCTTGTCCATGTCTTTGTGGTTGAGTGGGTTCACTCCATCTTCGTTGTTGAACCGGTCTTGCTTGTTTCCTAGCTTGAGGTTGCATGATTGGTCTCTTTCCTTTGTGAGCCAATTGTGGAGGAATGTTGGCTTGAGAGACCCTAAGGGGTTGAGCTTGAGGTTGCCTTCTGTAGGGAAAAATACCGTAGTACACGCAGCGGAAGCGAGACTAAAAATAGATTTAGTATGGTTTTAAAATTTTTCCTTTGATGAACCTTAACCCTCTAATTAATTAAACATATATAATCAAAAGTATCATACCTTTGTCGCGTGATCCGATTGACATTGCGTCGATGGTAATCCGCAAGATCTTCCAATCCAATCACGAACGTGAATCACCTAGGAGCGTGGTCTCCCTTTCTTTGAATTGTGTACCTGAGGATGGATAACAAAATCTTTTCTTTTTTCGTTAGTCATAAAAACTTCTAAGAGATAACGAAGAACGTTCCGGTCACTTTTGAATTCTCAATCTAATGATCGAAACTCGCGTGAGCCTTATTTGAAATTGTGCACAAAACCTTTTGATGTAAAAGTTACTAGTGCACTATCGAAATAAGAACAAACTCTTCTCTCTATACCTCTTGGCCGAAATTATCACACTAGTCTAAGAGTTGGATTCTATTTTTCTCAAGTAAAAGAAAAAACTCTCAAGTCCAAAGACTTAGCAATTAGGGTTACCGAATTCTCTTTGCACAAAAATAAATATATACATATATATTGCCGCACGACTATTTCATGCATATATAAAATATGTATATTGCACTAACTAATTCTAAATGCATTCTCCAAAAAAAACTTCTTGTACTGCACGCCAAACCAATATATATATATATCTATATATCTATTGCCGAATTAATACTGCATGCATTATATACATATATATTTTCGGCCTAGTCCCATATATATTTAATATATATTTATATATTATGGCCAAAAAACTCTACCATGTAGGATTTGTCTTTTGACTTAAATCCTAACCCTAGGTAGATTTCTTTAGAATTCCAAACCCTAATCCAACTCTTTAGTGTATTTGTGACTATATCAAAGACTTCCTAATTTGACTAGATAAATAAATTCCCTTTATTTATCTACTTACCAAATAAAGTCTTTTATATTTATTATACTACCATAATAGTATACTACTAAGAAACATATTTCCTAATCAAAAAAAGATTTTGATTCTCAATTAAATAATTAACTAATAAATTAATTAATTTCCATTTAATCAATCAATAAAATAAAATAAAATTTTAGACTATTATTCTAGTCTTGCCGCCCACACCATATGCATGGGCCTAATATTATTTTCTTATTTTATTTAATCCATTAGACTTTAATTAAAAAGCCCACATGTGAACCAGACCCATTCTTACTAAAAGAAACAAGCTCACATGCATTTCATTAATATATTAATATAATTGATCAGCCCATTAAATAAATAATGTGCAAATTATATTCTTAATATATTAAATACAATTCTAGATGGACCCATAAATTGGTCCGGTAGAATATATCAAGTGATCCATGCAAGTCCGTGTGGATTGGGGATCTTGGCGGGCTATCTAAATTTAAGCTTCAATAGACATAACTTAATCACAATCAACAAATGATTCACTTAGGTCTGATCCATTAATTTTAACCCATTCCACTAAAGAGCTAAAATTGAACTCTTAAATAAAGATAGAATAAGAAGATGTTTCTCATTCATACCCTAGACAATCTTATTGGAGATGGTGTATCCTCGTGAATAATATCAGTAATCGCCAAGAGCTCATAGACCGCCTATAGCTCTCCTAGTTACCATATTTACTCATATGACCACGTTTTGAACTTGGATACTTTGACTTGTCCAGAAGCCATGTTTTCAATAGACACTATCGAAAACTCAACGTTGAGATTTAATATTCAATACCTCAAAACATCCATATGATAATATTATACTCTCATTTAATAAATGGAGCCACGATGTCCATATCTATAAATGAAGTCCTCTATGGATTAGCAAATGAATACCACCAAACTATCGAGGATAGACTATGCTATATAATCGTACTCATTGATAGCTTAAATGATATCACTTGTAACCATAAGTCCATCATTTATCTCAGGATTAAGATAGACTCTCCGATTATCCTGATAATGAAAGACTTTTATCTACTGACGGTTCTAGATAAAGTATTTCATTGTGATCCTGTTTAATGCACCCAGTGCACTAGATTCTTTTACTCGAAGACCCTCCGATGATTTTAGACTCATCATAACTCATTTAATCCCACTCAAATGCTAGCAAAAGAATTCTACAACTTTAACAAGATAAAGGTGCCCAACCTTTAACTTAAGTTGTGAACATTATTCAAGACTAACTAAAGAATTGTGTCTACCTCATACATATCCAGATGTACGAACAATTCTTCTTTTCTCATAGTCTTTTGACCTTATGATTATTTACTTTTGACAATTATAATAATTAAACTATAAATGCTATAAGATTTGTTAAACCAGAAATCACATTATTAATATGAATAGATTGTCAAAAATACTATTACACTCTTGCTATTGAGCATAATCCTAACACCTTCTTGGCCCCATCTTCACTTGTGCATTTGAACATTGTCCTATTTCTAACTTCTTCCTAGGAATTTGCACAAATGAAGTTTCTTCATTCCTCAAACTCTTGACAAACACGGTCTTGTTAGAGGTTGAGATCTTCTTGCCATCTTCATACCCAAAACCCCTCTTGTCACATGGACTCTTTCCAACACCAAGCATATGGTCAAGCTTCTTGGTGCTAGAATCCATCCTAGTCATAGATTTTCTTACTTCTTCAAGCTCCATCTTTAGACTTTCATCATTCCTCCTAGATAAGACTAACTCCTCTTTTAACTTATCTTCCATCTTCTTGAATTTTTCCACTTGTTCACTTAAGTGGTCATTATAAGATAAAAGCTCAAGATTTTCTTCTCTCAACATCTTGATCTTTCTTGTGCTCTTGATTGCTAAATCATTAAACTCGGCATGGTATTTAGCAAGCACTTTTTTCTCCACAAAACCATTTATGGAGTTAGAAGAGGAGTCACTTTCTTCTCCACTTGAGTCATTTTCCTCTTGACTCACTTCCTCTCTCTCACTAGCACTTTTGCTTTTATGGGAGGAGGCAAAAGCTAGGAGATTAGCCATGAGCTCTTTATCATCCGAAGACTCATCTCCCTTATAGGAGTCATCACTACTTCCACTCCAAGTGGCGGCCATCACTTTTCCCTTCTTCTTCTCATTGTGATTTGCACATTCGGGGGCAAAGTGACCTATGCCACCACACTCGAAACATCGGACCCCTTTCCTTTCGGTCCTTTCTTGCCTATGTTCAAACTTCTTAAAAGAGCCCTTTTTCTTCAAATCTTGACCTTTTGATCCAAAGCCCTTTCTTCTAAACTTCATAACCTTGTTGAACCTTTTTACAAACAAGGCAAGGTCTTCATCCGAGTCAATCTTCTTTGCCTCCTTTTCATCCTTGGAGGTTTTCAAAGCAATTCCTTTTTGCTTTTTAGGAGGTATGGAGATAGGACCCTTCCTAGACTCATAAGCTAGAAGTCTCCCAATCACCTTACTCGGCTTCATATCCTTGCATCCACTATTTTCTTCTAAAGCCGTTACTTTTGATTCAAACCTATCCGGAAGAGATCTCATAATCTTTTGCATGATGCTCCTATCCGAATATGGATCACCAAGTTGATGACTTTGGTTGACTATGTCCATCAACTTGATCTCGAAGTTGTTGAAGCACTCATTCTCCTCCATCTTAAGCATCTCGAATTGAGTTTGGAGGACTTGAAGCTTAGAGTCCTTCACCACTTCGGTTCCCTCATGTGCAATCTCTAGGATGTCCCAAGCCTCCTTAGCTATCCTAGTATTTTGAATCAATTTGTATTGATTTTCGTCCATAGCACATAAGATGGCATGCATCGCCTTCATATTCCACTTTGAAGCCTCAAACTCTTGCACGTTCCATTGCGCCTTTGGCTTCAATACTTCTTCTTCTCCACCATCAGGAGTCATCTTGGGTAGATCATATCCGTCTTCCACCGCCATCCATGCACGATCATGAATTTGGCATATGTAGGATTCCATCTTCCCTTTCCATTAGGAATAGTTCAATCCGGTAAAAAGTGGAGGCCTTGTGCTTGAAGCACCTTCGTTGCCACCACCATTTCCACCGTTTCCACTCATAGTGTTTATGAATGAATGAAATGAATGCAAATGTATGAATAATCAAAAATCACACAAAATGCAAAACACACCAAAATAAGCAAGGATCACCTATGTATATCTAGGAACACGCTCTGATACCAATTGAAACAAATTATAGCACGGTGTGTATAAAACTATCTAGGGGGTGAATAGATTTTAAGCTTTTTACCCAATTTTTCGTGTTAGTCAAAATTACGAAATTACCCCTAAATAGATAAAGCAATAAATCAAGTATAAAATGCAGAAATTAAATAACACTTGATTTTTACGTGGAAACCCTCACGGGAAAAACCATGGGCTAGTAAGTAAGCCACACTCGAACCTCGAATCTCGAATCTCGAATCCACTAAATGTGTAAAACGATTACAACCTAATCCCGGAAGTAATCACACACCTACCTAATCCCGGTATGAGTGAACCTAGTCCAATTTGCTTGCGATCTAAGCAACCTAATCCCGGAAGCTACACACAAGACTTACTTTCTCAATGAAGAGAATAAAACCCTAAGTGAATATATGAATATTCAAATGCAACATAGAGCAAGGGAAATCCTATATGCTTATCTAAGATGATTAATATGCAATTAGAACAATCATAGATATTAAAAACTAAATGACATGTTCAATCAAATAGTTTAGATAATCAAGATTAAGCACAAAACCTAATTAGCTATCACAATACAACTTCTTAAACATACATCACACTAATCTCAATCTTGTATCAAAAGATATATGAAAATCATACAAGTAATAAATTGAGATTGCTTGTTAAGAAAAACACAAAATATGTAAGATATTAGTGAAAAGCTTACCAAGCAAAGTATGATGAAGAATCCATGCAAAGAGACATCTAGATGATCAAGGATGATGCTAGATGATGATTGATGATCATGAAAAAGTGTTTGAGTAAACAAAAAATGAGTTCTTGGAATTTTTCTTCTCTTTGAAAAATATCCTAAGTATGAAATCTGAATATGAACTCTCTTAATTGACCTAAAGTCAAAGTGGCATATATATAGGAGGCCAAAACAAAGTGTGGTCGTTTTGATAAGTTGGCCTGAAATTTACCTTGGGCGCTGTACGTAGAGCGCTTCTGTACAACGCTTATACAGCGCCCCAACTCTGTTCTCACGGGAAAACAGAGTGGCGCTGTACGTAGAGCGCTTTGTACAGCGCTTTGTACAGTGACCTAACAGCGACCGAATTAAATTGATCAGGTCTGAACAGGGCTCAATGGGCGCTGTTCGTACAGCGCTTCTGTAGAGCGCTTTTGGGAACGCCCAATGCAAAAATGCAATCCTAAGTCTAAGCATGACAAGGCAATTGGATATGCAAGATGCAATCAAACTAACATGCAAGAAGAGATGTTAATGAACATTAATGCACAAAAATAAGACACACAACATACAAGTATTAAACATATGCATGAGTTGTGAGTGTGTGCAACTATCTCTTCAAGGCAAGTAAGCACATAGAAATTTGCCTTCGGTGCTTATCAATACAAGGTCTTTAAAGGGCTTCGAATAATAAAACCGATACCTAGGCTACCCTTACAAAGAACCCCAACATATGGTTTGTCCACGAAATGAGTCAATTAACAAATGGGAACCTTACAACCTTCAATGATCTCCATGACATGATGATTCTTTAAATAACATACTCAAAATGAAAAGCATGAAATTCTTATGACTTGCCTAAAAATGAAAAGCATGAATTGATGATTGCAAATTCTTAAATGCAATATTATGTGTGAAAAGCTTATGAGACTCAAAATGAATAAAGGATCTTATATCCATTCAAAGGATGTTAAAATCCAAATGTCTCTCTTTCTTTATTTGTTGAACATGGCTACTATCATACGGGGTTCATACCCGGAAAAATCAAATAAGGTGCAAAAAGTCGCTCATGCCTTGTTTAGCTTATAAAGTTGGATATAGTTGCTCTTTAAAATTAAAATTTGACAACTCTATATCCTTGCTTTACTCATGACAAATGGTGAAATTGGTTTGAATTCTATAGGAAACCTTTGTCATTTGTTTTGCCAAATACCATTGATTTTTGGATTTGAATGCAACATGTCCTGCATGCAAAGCATCTTAATCACACATTTTTCATAAAAAAAAAATCTCATTGTTTCTCTCCAATTAATTGAGTAGTATAAAGTGGCTTATATGATTATGCAAATGTCAAGTATGCTACTATCTCTATTTGCTAAATTGACCCGGTTGGGGATACTCTTTTGCCTATATCATGACAAAAAGGGGGAGTAGTATGTAGAGAGGAAATTGTAGTAGCATCTTCGCTTATTGGGGAGTTTACTATTTAAGGGGGAGTAACCCGTTGAGGGGGAGCATTGCATTACACATACATTGCATGATGTTGTGCTTAAATTCTTTAAATGCAAATGCTTGTTTTAATTTCTCTTGATCATCTCACATTTCGCTTGTATTGGAAAGTATAGAAACCTTGTTTTGAAGGGTTGGTTGTTCTACAAGAGATTGAAGACTTGAAGATTTATCTTTTTAATATCTCTTTGTATTGTAGAAAATCTTTGTTGCCCATTAGTTTCTATTTTGTTGTAAGGATCAATGTAAGTGTTAGTTTTGTCACGAAATAGCCAAAGGGGGAGATTGTAAGTTCCTCAAAGTTTGATTGGCTTATTTCAGTGACAAACCATAATTGGGGTTTGTATTGTAAGGGTAGCTTTGGTGCATGATGATCAAGCTCAATGCCCTCTCAAGATCTCAAGGTGATAAGCACTCCAAAGGTATAATCTCTAGTGCTTAGTTTTCATTGAAGAGATTTAGTTACACACACACACACACTTATAATGATTACATATGTATGCTTTTCTTTTGTGTGCATACTCTTCACATGTCACCTTTCACACTTGCACTTTGTTGTTGTATTTTGTTGTGTGTATTAGTGTGTCTAGTAATTCGTTTCCCGTACACTGTTCGGAAACATCCGTGCTTGCACAATGGTGTGCTTGGTTAGCACGAAGATCGCCTTAGGAGAATGCTCTTAGCTTCTCCTTTGATTTCACCAAAGTTGGCGAAATGGCGGTTTGATCGGCGGTCATGGCCGCTAAATGAAATCACTGTTTATGTCCAGAAGGTTCTAGAGCATTTCTGCGGTTATGAACGGCGGCCACGATCGCCGTTTGAAATCGCCGATTAGACCTGGTCAATTTAATCTATCGGGTCTAGTTCTGCGGTTGTTATAGGCGGTTATGAAACCGCCGATGTTCCCCTGTTCTCTCGGGATCAATTCGGCGGTTAGATCGGTGGTTTCGAAACCGTTGAATGAAACCGCCGATCGTGTGGTTTAGAGGCAAACTTGTCTTTTCACATGCCCAATTTTTTGATGTCTATAAATACATCACTTTCTCATCTCTCTGAACCTAACTCTTTCAATACAAAAACCCTAAATTCTATAGAGAGATTTGTGAGAGAAAAGGCAATCAAGATTGCTCATTTAAACACTCAAAACTATTTTCATATGCATTAAACTTCATCTAGCATCTTCCAGCATATCTAGGATGCTTGCTTGCATGGGTCTTTCATTAACACATTTGCTTTGGTAAGTTCTTCACTAATTTCATATAATCTTAGTGTTTTACTTAAAAAGACATCTCTTTAATTACTTGTATGTTCTTAGATTATATTCTTATATACAATATATAGATAGTTGTGTTGTTGTGATTGAGTGTTGTTTTTGTGATAGCTAAACTTAGGATTGTTTAATCTATGTTAGCTAAGCTTTATGCCATGTCATTTAGCTATTGATATCTAGGATTGATTTTATTGTCATCTCATAATCCTAGATAAGTATTTAGTGTGACCTAGCACTAAGTACATATTTGGATATCTTTGCATATTCACTTAGGTTGTTTAATCTCTTTAGTGAGAACTAAGTCTTGTGGCTAAGGTTGCTTAGGCTGCAAACAAATTGGACTAGGTCCACTTTTATAGGCCTACGAGTAGTGGTGGTGGGTTATAGACTGGGATTAGGTTGTAAACACCATCGCAATTAGTGGATTCGAGATTCGTGTGTGGTGTACATAAAAGCCCATGGTTTTTCCCAGTTTGGGTTTCCACGTAAAAAATCTAGTGTAAATTATAATTCCGCACTTATTACACTTGATTTATTGTCTTGACTAGTTTGGGTATTTTCGTAATATTGATTAATCGCGAAAATTGGTAATAATTGTTAAAGTCTATTCACCCAACCCCCCCCCCCCCCCCCCCCCCCCCCCCCAAGATAATTTTATACACACCATGCATTATTAGTTTCAGTTTTCTATACCATCTGTTTGCTTAATATCTCGTTATTTATCTCATGTGTCCCTTGTCTATTTCTTGACAAAAATGGGGAGAAATGTATACCTCACCATGTGTGGAGAAATGTTCCAAATGTGTGAGTAATGTACCTCTTTGTGCATAATTGAGACTTTGTTTTAAGGGGGAGAATTCTTGTCTTAAGGGGGAGAAAATAATTCTTGCTTGATAATGTTAAGGATCTTAGGGAGAGCTTTTAATATGAACATTCATTTGCTTGAGATAATGCATTTTGTTTGAGATAAAGGAAGTTGTTATTTGTCTTTGGTAAAATATCTCACCATTCTTCTTTAGAGAAGATCTCTTATTTGGTTTGCTATTTTTCTCTTAGGTATCTTGAAGTTCAAAAAAGGGATTCTTGAAGACTCATGAAGACATAAAGATATTTTAGTCTAAGGATCTCTTTGTAATGTGAGGATGAGAGTGTGCAATCAACTATGAGTTTATTGGAGTGAACATTGTATGGTGAGGATGAGGTTTTGCCATGGAATAGCCAAAGGGGGAGATTGTAAGATCCTTGATATTTGTTGGCTTGATTCCATTTTAAAACTCTCTTTATTTGTAATAGTTAGTTTCTTAGGTGGTTCTTGGTGAAATCACTTTTTCCGTCGTTAAGAAATCGCAAGGATCAAAAGATTATTCATTTAAAAAGGGGTTTCCTACGCAATGTGCTCTAAACTAGCAAAAGACTAGTAAAGCGGCAAGCGAGGGTATCGTTCCGCAGGGAGGTGTGATTCGTCAACCGTATCAAGTTCTAGAGTTTATTGTAAGCATGTAAATAGAATGTGGAAAGGTAAGAATGATGTGTGTGAAATGTATGTACAATGCGGTGTGTGTGTATAGAAAATGAAAATGAAAATAAATAAAAACAAAGAGAATATGGAAGGGTGAGAATGATGTTTAAAGTGATAAATAAAATGGTAGATAGGAGAGATGCATGAAAATGGCCACACAAGGTTCAACAAGTTCACCTTACATAAGTGCACAAATAGTTGGTTGTTAGACATTAAGGACATCCAATTTTAGTTAAGGGTTCGTTCTTGCCTCAATCCGATTTATACCCACTCATAGAGCTAACGGTTGAAGAGTGTGTCGAGAGCCCCTCGTACACGAAACCGCAACCAACATTTGTGAACCAATTCTACAAACAAAACTACATTGAGCCCCAATGATTGCTTCGTAATGTAAAATGGCAACGTGAAAGTCTAATGAGTGTGGAAAGAGTGTTTGTATCTCCGACCATAACTCACCTAGAGCCCCTAGCATGAGAAATAGCCAAAGACCAATAATTGTAACTCTAACCATGACTCACCTAGAGCCCCTAGAGTGAGAAATAGCTAAAGTCCAATTGTTTACAAGAACAATGAACCAAACCCCTCTAATATGACAATTTATAGGTTCACCCACTCTTCCTAGCTAATTAGCCAAAACTATGCCCAGAGAGCCCCTCCAAAAGCACAATCCTAACTCTAATTCACTCAAACCAATTCATGACATGCAATTTCGACCTTCCAAAGACATACATACACAAATGGGATATTTGATTACAACTACTCCTACAATTAAGTTAATCTACTCCTAATCCCATCCATGAACACATATCAATTTCCAATCATCAACAAACATGCATTTCAAGATAAGAGATATATTCAACTACAATCAAGAATGAATCAAAACACAAATTGGATATAAAAACAACCATTATATATATTGAGCACAAATATAAGTTTACAAATATTCCCAAGTGGGGATTACACATTTAAGAAAACAAGAAATACAAAGAGATGAGTTAAAAGAGACAACCCTTGAAGAAAAACCTCCTCCAAGTCCTCCATGAAACCCTAGCTCGAAATTGGTCCAAAGACCCTCCTTTCTCCTTGCAATCTACTCCTAAATGGGTGGATGATGGGTAGAAGATGAAGTGGGGAGCATCCATGGAGGAAAAACCTCCATGGATGCTCTAGAAAGCTTCTCTCTCTCTTATTAGGTGAAGAAGATGAAGATGAAGAAGAAGAGGAAGTGGTGGGAAGTGTGGATTCTGAAAGAATGAGGCAAAAAGGGTGTTTATATAGTGTTGGGAGTTTTAGGGCTGAAATGGGGATGAATTGACGAGTTTGCCCCTCTCATTTCGCCCAAAATCGGCCTCTCGCTGGGCGATCGGCGGTTTAATCGGCGGCCTGGCCACAGATTCCAAACCGCAGAATGGAAAAGTGACATTCTGGAATTGATCGGCGGTTGAATCGGCGGTTGAATTGTGGCCGCCGAATTTGCTTCTGGACTCACTGATGTTGATCGGCGGTTTCAATTCTGCGGCCTGGCCGCAGATGTTGACCGCCGAATTTGGATTTTCTACACTTCATCCGTAAGCTGCTGGAATGCCGAGGGGGTTCTGCCGCAATCTCGTTGTCGCATTCTATCTCGACGACGGATCAACCGTGGGTACGGCTAGGCTTAGATCACGTCGTTGTCTGTGTCGACGGAGAGGCACGACACTCAACATATACTCCATTTAATCCATTTTTTGGCTCATTTTGCTTCCCTAACGTTCATTTATGCTCAAACACCTATTGTAGGGAATATGTACCTACACATAGCTCAAACAAAACATTATATACAAAAATACGCTCGAAAACGAGACAAACGATCGAAAATGGGGGACCTCAAATAGGTATAAAATAGTCCGATCAAATACCCCCAAACCTATCATTTGCTCGTCCTCGAGCAAAACAAAGAGAACAAAAATACAAATAACAAATAACAAATAAAAAAAACTTATAAATAAAAAAACTAAAAATTAAGCTAGTCCACTTCCGTAGGAAACACGGTGGCACTTAGCATGTGCCACAAGCCTTTAAACCACTAGGCGATCCCTAGAGGAGGAGTTATAGTCTCCTGAGGGTTTACAGCTACGACACCCACAAACGTATACTCTGCAATAAAAGTTGAGAAGCAAATCCGCACATACCAAGCAAAGACTACACATGCATGCTAGAATCTCAAATATACCAATTAATAACAATGCATCACACAATGCAAGTATGCCAATACTTAGGATGTTTTCGGTTTACAAAACAACTACGCCCGTATGCCCAAGATAAAATTCGCCTCGACTCTAATCCTCACCGGATTTCAGTCATATTTTCACTCAGAACTTAGGCGCACTCTCTAGCAAACATATGTGATTTGGAGTTTAGGTATATGGAATCAAATATAATCACATATGAGTATTTTCCAATGACGCACATTTTCTGAAAATGGATCTCATGGAAGGAATTGAAATGCCACGAACGTGGAAAGACATGCATCGACTCACATTCCCAAGATAGACTTCCTAAGAGATCAAATGAACTTTTCCTCACTTTTATTAGGGCCAAGGTGATTTGTGGTAGTGTTTGGGATGTAAGAGATGGTGGGAGCGGGAAGGATAAAGTTATTAACAATGCTAAGGTGTGTTTACACATTACACTTTACAACAAAATTAGCTCTATTACATATTTACAATACAAGCGTTTTGGCTTTGTGCTACAATTGTACCCTTATTAGTGAGTAACTTTACCATTGAAGAACTAGAAGGCTTAAGTGTTTTATATTTCAACACTTATTCAATTTTCTTTTTCTTTTTCTTTTCTTTTCTTTTTTTTTTTTTTTTTTTTTTTCTTTTTGCAAGCCTTTTCCTAGCACAATTTACATATATTCGCGTAAGTACACGCTTTTACAAAATTTAGAGCCAGCTTCTCCTAAGCTATACACCTCAACATGATCAATAACTAGGGAATGGATATGTGTTTGGCTTCAATTTGCAATGAATATAGGGGTATGGGAGTGTTTAGGCTATTTTAGTAGTTTATGCACACACTCAAGCTCAAAATCATTTCTAAAAGTCCATCTACTAAGGGAATACAAGTTTCAACAAGCAGTCCACAAGATAAAGTTCTATGGCAATCAATGCAAAATTGATGTACAATGAGATCACAATGAAGAAAAAAAATCGAAGAGTGTATAAGAGTAGAAACAAAACCCACAAACTTTCGTTATTTAGGCACAGTGTAGCTCACGGGTAGTCTCCACAATTTTCCTAGGATACACAAACATAAAAGTCTCATCCACCTCAACATCAAAAGATTGGCACTGTACAAGCAAATTTAAGCGACACACGGAGCTAAAAGCATGCAATGGATGTCTCTATCGGCACACAAAGAAAAACAACTCAACAAAAATGGACTCATTTCCAAAAAATTTCAAAATTTATCGTTTTGTGCAGAGATTTGAAAATTTTCTAAACGTAATAAAAAATAAAAATAAAATAAACAACGAAGGTGTCCACACCCCCAAACCTAAACTCAACATTGTCCTCAATGTTGCTCAAATCATAAAATATGGACAACGTTTAGCAAAATTCAGAGATGAGAACAAAAATAAAAAGCTAACAACAATACACAACAAATCCTAAGATCTAAGCACAATACAAATCCACTCTTAGATCTAAACAAAAATAAAAATTACAAACACTACAAGCATAGCATTTTAGACATTAAGCTCATGGGCAATTTCCGCCCAATTCAACAACTATCCACAAGCACTCCATTTAAACTCAAAATTCAGAGGATACCTCTTGTGGCTACAACCAAGTAGGCCATTGTGGCGTTGCCGTTTCACTTGGGAGTTGTTGCGGTGCAATAAGCGCAAACTTACGGTTCTCTTGAGTTGTGTGGTCCATTCGACCTGAAAATATCATTTCCTTGCACAAGTACAACTCAAACAACATTAAACGCATATGCTATAAAGAAAAATAGAAAAAACAAGTGTTTATTTTCAACATATCTAAACATAATCCGCAAGCAATTAAATCTAAACATTTACAGAACCTAAGCTAAAACAAGAAACAATCAACGAATACGCCTCCCCGGCAGCGGCGCCATTTTGATACTCACTTTTTCCGTCGTTAAGAAATCACAAGGATCAAAAGATTATTCATTTAAAAAGGGGTTTCCTACGCAATGTGCTCTAAACTAGCAAAAGACTAGTAAAGCGGCAAGCGAGGGTATCGTTCCGCAGGGAGGTGTGATTCGTCAACCGTATCAAGTTCTAGAGTTTATTGTAAGCATGTAAATAGAATGTGGAAAGGTAAGAATGATGTGTGTGAAATGTATGTACAACGCGGTGTGTGTGTATAGAAAATGAAAATGAAAATAAATAAAAACAAAGAGAATATGGAAGGGTGAGAATGATGTTTAAAGTGATAAATAAAATGGTGGATAGGAGAGATGCATGAAAATGGCCACACAAGGTTCAACAAGTTCACCTTACATAAGTGCACAAATAGTTGGTTGTTAGACATTAAGGACATCCAATTTTAGTTAAGGGTTCGTTCTTGCCTCAATCCGATTTATACCCACTCATAGAGCTAACGGTTGAAGAGTGTGTCGAGAGCCCCTCGTACACGAAACCGCAACCAACATTTGTGAACCAATTCTACAAACAAAACTACATTGAGCCCCAATGATTGCTTCGTAATGTAAAATGGCAACGTGAAAGTCTAATGAGTGTGGAAAGAGTGTTTGTATCTCCGACCATAACTCACCTAGAGCCCCTAGCATGAGAAATAGCCAAAGACCAATAATTGTAACTCTAACCATGACTCACCTAGAGCCCCTAGAGTGAGAAATAGCTAAAGTCCAATTGTTTACAATAACAATGAACCAAACCCCTCTAATATGACAATTTATAGGTTCACCCACTCTTCCTAGCTAATTAGCCAAAACTATGCCCGGAGAGCCCCTCCAAAAGCACAATCCTAACTCTAATTCACTCAAACCAATTCATGACATGCAATTTCGACCTTCCAAAGACATACATACACAAATGGGATATTTGATTACAACTACTCCTACAATTAAGTTAATCTACTCCTAATCCCATCCATGAACACATATCAATTTCCAATCATCAACAAACATGCATTTCAAGATAAGAGATATATTCAACTACAATCAAGAATGAATCAAAACACAAATTGGATATAAAAACAACCATTATATATATTGAGCACAAATATAAGTTTACAAATATTCCCAAGTGGGGATTACACATTTAAGAAAACAAGAAATACAAAGAGATGAGTTAAAAGAGACAACCCTTGAAGAAAAACTTCCTCCAAGTCCTCCATGAAACCCTAGCTCGAAATTGGTCCAAAGACCCTCCTTTCTCCTTGCAATCTACTCCTAAATGGGTGGATGATGGGTAGAAGATGAAGTGGGGAGCATCCATGGAGGAAAAACCTCCATGGATGCTCTAGAAAGCTTCTCTCTCTCTTATTAGGTGAAGAAGATGAAGATGAAGAAGAAGAGGAAGTGGTGGGAAGTGTGGATTCTGAAAGAATGAGGCAAAAAGGGTGTTTATATAGTGTTGGGAGTTTTAGGGCTGAAATGGGGATGAATTGACGAGTTTGCCCCTCTCATTTCGCCCAAAATCGGCCTCTCGCTGGGCGATCGGCGGTTTAATCGGCGGCCTGGCCGCAGATTCCAAACCGCAGAATGGAAAAGTGACATTCTGGAATTGATCGGCGGTTGAATCGGCGGTTGAATTGTGGCCGCCGAATTTGCTTCTGGACTCACTGATGTTGATCGGCGGTTTCAATTCTGCGGCCTGGCCGCAGATGTTGACCGCCGAATTTGGATTTTCTACACTTCATCCGTAAGCTGCTGGAATGCCGAGGGGGTTCTGCCGCAATCTCGTTGTCGCATTCTATCTCGACGACGGATCAACCGTGGGTACGGCTAGGCTTAGATCACGTCGTTGTCTGTGTCGACGGAGAGGCACGACACTCAACATATACTCCATTTAATCCATTTTTTGGCTCATTTTGCTTCCCTAACGTTCATTTATGCTCAAACACCTATTGTAAGGAATATGTACCTACACATAGCTCAAACAAAACATTATATACAAAAATACGCTCGAAAACGAGACAAACGATCGGAAATGGGGGACCTCAAATAGGTATAAAATAGTCCGATCAGGGGGAGATTGTAAGATCCTTGATATTTGTTGGCTTGATTCCATTTTAAAACTCTCTTTATTTGTAATAGTTAGTTTCTTAGGTGGTTCTTGGTGAAAAGAAGCTTAGAAGGAGAAAAGCAACTTCTCGTGCAAATATCGTCTTCAAGAGGAAAAACGCTTACTTGTATGCTAAGGTATCAAGATACTTCTTCCTCTTGCAAGGCGTAAGTGCACACACACATAATTCATAAATGTGTGTCCCTGTATCGTTGTGCTATATTTTGTATAACACATTCACACACTTATTGAAGTATGCACATACATTAGATTTAATTTAACAAACATTGTGAAATTGCATGTTCTATGACTATCTCTAGGAAATTGCATACTTGTGTGACTTTGTATTTATTTGTTTTTGTTTTATTGTTTTTGGACTTGAACATGATCTCATATGATTCCCTATTGAGTCCTGATCATTTCGGTTACTCTCTCTTTAGGTTTCAAGTACAAACTAGGAAGCTACGCTACTTTGCATTCTCATTCGTTGTGTTGTCTTCGTCGTCGTGTACCGAGTCAAATTCTTAACCTTTGGTCAAAGTTTCATAGTCATCCTTGTGCATGAGGGAGTCACGGTTCTTAATCCGAAGACGGATTCGAATTCGGAGTTCGGAGGCCCGAATACAACCAAAGAACACGAGAGGAGCGCAGGGGAGTAAAGAATGGCCAAAGGCCATTTAGAGGTCAGCCCGTGAGGGGCGCGTGAGCCTCACAGCTCATACCACCTCTCTGCCCCGTGAAGCTCACACGCCTCTCATGGGGAGCTGAGGTGGCAATACCTCATTTGGTGGCTGGCTCTCTCTCTCTTCTCCATCTCATTTTCCCTCCATTTAAATTGAAATCTCGAGCAGAAAATTTCATAACTTTTGATTTCTTGTTTTGATCATATCTCTCTCAAATCAACTCCGAATTGAGTGATCCAAAAGCCAGAATTATTGGTCTTGAATAGAGGAACAAGTCACAAGCCTTTTTAGAGTAAAAAGATGTCCAGGTTTAACGCAGTCATCTGATTTCAGTTCGTGGTTCATCTTTATGTATTGTAATCATCTTCTCTACATTTTTCTTATGAACAACTTCATGGATCTACTTTATTGATTGATGAAAAATGTTTAGAATGTCTTTGATTCCATTTTTAGACTTGTTTGATTGATTTTCGAGTTTATGCTTTGTGATCATATTTGAACATCTTTTAGCTAAACTTGAAGAATATGAAATTGATTCTAGAAATCCTTTGTGTTTTAAGATTGATTGTTGATTTCTATATTTATTTACATGTTCTAAGAACTAGGATACTTTAATTGTGATATACTATAATCTAGTTCTTGTTTGATCCACATGCTTAGGTTTCTAGATATATTTTGTGATTGATTTGTGATAGCCTAATCTAGTTTCTCTAATTGCATGTTCATAGAGTTTATTTGATCTACTTGCTCTATTTGATTATGATTGCATCATATTACTTGTTTGCACTTCACTTAGATCATTGCCTTGTGAAAGGTTGGAGTCTCTTGTCAAAGTGCGTGAAGCTTTGACTTGAGCTAGAAGACTTGGCTAGGAAAGTGTTCTGGATAGCCAAGCAAGAAGCCATAGTTAGGATCAAGGGGATCTGGATAACTAAGCAAGAAGTCTTAGCTAGGAGTGTGATGCTTCGAATGGTTAAGCTAGGGAAGCTTGACTATGATCTTTGTGATCCGGATAGCTAAGCAAGAAATCTTCCTAGAGACATGAGCATCTTGGATATGAAGTTGCTTCCTAAAGGTGTAGGACACATCTTGGATACGGAGTAGGTAAAGTGACTCACTTGGCCTTGAGGGTAAACTAGGAGTTGAGAGCTTGGGCAGTTTATCATGTATTGATTGCCTTGAGTGTTTATCTTATTTTCATCATAGTGAATTGTTTGTCGATGGTTATGGTACCAACCCGTGGATGTTTCCTCTTAGGAGGTTTTACCACGTAAAAATACTTGTGTCACATTTCGCTTTATGTTTCATTATCTTCCATATCTTATATTTGATTGCATCTCTTGTGTATTTATTTTTGCTTATGTTGATTAAAACAATTCATTTTGTTAGACACACCAAGTGTGCACTTCATTGCTGTATTAAGAAAAAGAATTTTGGAAGAAATTGGGCCTATACCTATTCCCCCCCACCCTCTAGGTATATATTATACTATATTGATTAGGGGAATTTCACTAGACATAATCTTATAACATGCAATTCTACAATGTTTATCAATATGAGATCAATGCATGAGCATACTAAATCATGTTTATGAATGTGTTATTACCAAATGAGCACAACGATGTAGGGACACATATAAATGCAATGTATATGTGTGCGATTTGCTCAACGATGCAGGGATACACATGTATGAATTGTGTGTGTGTGCGCGCGCTTACGCCTTACAAAAGGAAGAAGTATCTTGATACCTTAGCGTCCAAGAAAGCGCTTATCCACTTGAAAACGATATTTGCATGAGAAGTTGCTTTTCTCTTTTGAAGCTCCTTTCCACCAAGAAACACCTAAGCAACTAACCATTACAAATAAAGAGAGTTTTGCAATGGAATCAAGCCAATACTAATCTAAAACCTTACAACTACAATCGATCCGTAATTGTGAGATCGGTTCGTTAAAGTAGCTTAATAAACATTGCCCAATATTCATTTGCAACTCCATCTATTGCTTAGTTTCTTATTAATTGATTGAATCCACATCTCTTATCTAGATAGTTGCACATTCTATTTTTCTTATCATCTATTTTGTTGCTCTCTTGTTATCTTGTTATCTTGCTATCTCATGTATGTTTGTTGGTTTTCGAAACCAACCACTATCAAACCAATTTATGATTTACATTTATGCATATAGATTAGTTAAATAATCCAACTATCATTTTTAATTCCCTGTGAATGAATCCCTTGCTTACCGTTTTACTAATTTCATATTTTAAGTGTGGTTGCAAATGGTAAACAACTTTGTTTGTCCTAAATGAAATACATCTTTTTGTCGAGTACAAAACGACCTCTTCAGTGGTTCTCTCATAAGAGATCCCTTATTTTAATTTCGGTAAGGACTTTGATGAAATTACATCCATTTTTATGAATTTTGATCTGATTTTTTTTGTGGGTGATATGTTCAATGAAATCTATTTATGAATAAAATTTGAGATTTTTCCAAGCACTACAACTATTTTTCTTGAATTTTCCTATATTTCGTCCATTTTTCGTTGCCTTCATATTTAACAAAATCGGGATAAATAGTTGTAGTACTTGAAAAATTATTAAATTTTATTGATAGGCATATTTCATTGAGTTTATCATCCATAAAAAATTCAGATCAAAATTCATAGAAATGGACGTGATTTCATCAAGATCCTTACCGAAATTAAATTAAGAGATCTCTTATAAGAGAATCACTATATATATACTTATGTTTTTTAAATATTGTTTTATTTAATGAATATCTTGAGGGTTAAATAGTCATTTTAGATTATATTGAAGGGTGAAATGGTCATTTAACATGAGGGTTGACTTTTTTAATTGAAAAGGTAACAGCAAGGGGGGAAATGTCTAATATTTTAGTTTTTGGGTGGGAGGGGAGGGGAGGGGAGGGGAGGTGGGTGGGGGGTAGAGAACAGTCATTACTAGAACTAGATGGGGTAAAGTGTCTAATAAGGTAAACCTCAGGGGAGGATAATGATTATACCCAAAAAGAAAAAAAAAAAAAAA
Source organism: Acer yangbiense (assembly GCA_008009225.1). Taxonomy (NCBI): domain Eukaryota; kingdom Viridiplantae; phylum Streptophyta; class Magnoliopsida; order Sapindales; family Sapindaceae; genus Acer; species Acer yangbiense. Next base: position 30,746,129 of record CM017766.1, on the reverse strand, counting down.
CATTTGGACAGAATATTCTAATGAGTAATGCTACTTTGTCCAAATTTGGTGCCAAAATGACATGGCAACACTATCATCCATTCATTTAAATCAAGCAAATCTAATACAATCTAAATGAATGGATGAGAGTGTTGCCACGTCATTTGGGCACCAGATTTGGACACCAAATTTGGGCACCAGATTTAGACACCAAATTTGGGTAAAGTAGCATTACTCTATTTACAGCAAAAACCAGCACAAGACTTTCTGTTGAAATTCTAAAACTTGCGAGGCAAAGCCTAACGCTGCTCCTTCTTGCTCTGCTCAGCCATCTAACACCAAAAATCACTGTGACTGTCTCAACTGAAATGATCTCTTTGTGCTGATCTCATAAATCTTGTAAAAAAAAAATATCAATGTCTTAGATTTATTTAATTTTTATTTGCATTATTTTTAATTATAATGCATTATCTTTAAATGTGCTGTTCAAAACCGAATTAAGACAAACGATCCAACGGCCCAGATTAAACAAATAAAAACCCCTAGGTAGACGGAACATGGAATGGGAGGTCTCCCTAAAAGTCATAATATTTAATTGTATTTCATTTTGTATCCTAACTTATGATAGGATGATTTTATTTTATTTAATTCATATGTGAATACAAATACCAATATCTTGAGAGTAATGATAAATATTCCAAGTTTCCAACTCATATATTCAATATTTATCAATTTGTGATCCATCAATTCAATTTATATAAAATGTGGCATGTTAAATAAATTATATATAATCAATTTATCAATTGACATGTTCAAAGTTGGAATACAAAATTATGATGGTTTTTTTTTTTTTTTTTTTTTTTTTTTACTTGTGCCCTAAGGTCACAAAGAACACATATTAACAACTAAAAATTTATTAAAAGTAGAAAACATTTATTACAAATATATATTTATTGCATTGATTAAAACAATAAATGTAATTAATAGTTTCCTTTTTGGGAATTCTTTTAGTTGTTAATATGTGTCCTAAAGGCATAGCTTAATATTACCCTTTTTTTTTTATATACCATATGCGGTGACGGTAACTCGAACTTAAGATATTACAGGATTGAATGAGCGATCTTTTCACCTAACAACGTTAGACGGTGGTCAAAATTGTGGTGTTTAACATTATTCCAACTTGTGATATCTAACAATACTTTTCGATAATGCTAGGAATCTCAACTTACGACGGTAATTTTAAGGATTCAAGTATAAATTCCAACTTGTATATGATAATTTTATTCAACTAATATATAAATATACACGTTAATTCGTTCCAACTTCCAAGGTTGCGAAACTAGGATTCTTTCTTTTAGCATTTTGGATTAGTTAAGATACAAGTCGAGATTTGGGTTACGTAAAAAAAAAAAAAAAAAAAAAATTAGCAAAAAAGAAGTTATATATATATATATATTTTTAAAAAATAATAATAAAAATAAAAAGAAAAAGAAAAAGCGGTCAGCCAGGTCAGGCTATCTGTTCTCGTGGTGGAAATGATTCGTCCAAAATTTGGTGTAAATTTCATTTGCATTACAAAAAAATAATATATAAACTCTCTACCTTCCTCTTTAGCTTCTCTCACTCTCATATTTCTCGTCTCTCAGCTTCTTCCTCTCTACACACTAAACCGGACCCGGAACCGGCCCGACCGTCGTGCTTCATCGTCTTTTCGGTTTTCTTCCAATCTATGTAAGCTTCTCGATCTATCTCTTTTGATCTTTGTTATCTTCCTTTTGTTTTCTCTAGATTTGTTTCAAACTCTTGTGTTTCTGTTCTTTTTTCTGTAATTTGATCTGAATCGATGTCGTTTGAAACTTCGTTATTTTATTTTATTTTATTTTAATTATTGTGGATTTTATTTAGTGAAATAATGGATGTGAGTAGTGTTGTGGAGCCGATCTAGGTTTTCGTGCACGATTTGCGGTGCTGGAACTGAGATCTAGGGTTTAGTGAAGTTGATCGTTGAATTCGGAGTGACTCTGAATCGTATTTTGTGATTTAACTGATTGATTGTTAGGTTTTTGATATGACTGATTGGTTTGATTGCTTGATCTGGTATTTAATTGTGTGGATCTATGAATTTTGGTTCATATTCGCTGTCATTTCATATATTGTTGTTTCGATTTTGCATTTTGCCGTCTAGATCTATTGGAAGCTGTCTTTTTTCTTTCTTTCTTTCTACTGAAGCTTCATTTTAATTGTGAGAGATGAAAAAAGCCTTTTGGTTTTGATAGCAACTGTTTTGTATTTGATGTTTAATTTCCGTTGAAAACCCTCATTGTTTTTTCTTGTAAGAGTAATATTTTTCAAAAAGCTTTTTTTTTTTTTGTCAATCCCACTGATTACATGATGCATTGTGATCGAACATAAAGTATTTTGTATTTTGGATTGTTTTCAAGATTAACAAGATATGTGATAATTGATATCTTGGAGATCAATATAGGATGTGTATAATGTAATTGATTGGTGAAGATGTTATTTTGCTATCCATTGACACTGTCATTTTAATTACTGCTTTACAGATTTGTAAAAGATGGCCGATGCTGAGGATATTCAGCCTCTTGTTTGTGACAATGGAACTGGGATGGTGAAGGTTAGTCACTTCTTTGCAGGCTCTGTTTTTTGGACTCACTTATGAGCTATACTGTTGATTTACCTAACCGTTCATGGCATGATTCATGTGCATTGCAGGCTGGATTTGCTGGTGATGATGCTCCCAGGGCAGTGTTTCCCAGTATTGTTGGTAGGCCTCGACACACTGGTGTAATGGTTGGTATGGGTCAGAAGGATGCCTATGTTGGTGACGAGGCCCAATCAAAAAGAGGTATTCTTACCTTGAAATACCCCATTGAACATGGTATTGTTAGCAACTGGGACGATATGGAAAAGATCTGGCATCACACTTTCTACAATGAGCTTCGTGTTGCTCCAGAGGAGCACCCAGTGCTTCTTACTGAGGCTCCTTTAAATCCCAAGGCCAACAGAGAGAAGATGACCCAGATTATGTTTGAAACTTTCAATGTGCCTGCCATGTATGTTGCCATCCAGGCTGTCCTCTCTCTTTATGCTAGTGGTCGTACAACTGGTTAGTTAAATCATGAACCCTACTATGTGAATTTTAATATGTTTTAAGCAGTTGAAATTGAAATGATGTTGAACTGGCTCCTTGTTTGATTAGGTATCGTGCTGGATTCTGGTGATGGTGTGTCTCATACTGTGCCAATCTATGAGGGATATGCCCTTCCACATGCTATTCTCCGTTTGGACCTTGCTGGTCGTGATCTCACCGATGCTTTGATGAAGATTCTAACTGAGAGAGGTTACATGTTTACCACCACTGCTGAACGGGAAATTGTCCGTGACATGAAGGAGAAGCTTGCCTATGTCGCCCTAGACTATGAGCAAGAACTTGAGACTGCCAAGAGTAGCTCCTCTGTGGAGAAGAACTATGAGTTGCCTGACGGTCAGATCATCACTATTGGAGCTGAGAGATTCCGGTGCCCAGAAGTCCTCTTCCAGCCATCTCTCATCGGAATGGAAGCTGCTGGTATCCACGAGACTACCTACAACTCCATCATGAAGTGTGATGTGGATATCAGGAAAGATCTTTATGGTAACATTGTGCTCAGTGGTGGTTCAACTATGTTCCCTGGTATTGCCGACCGTATGAGCAAGGAAATCACTGCCCTTGCTCCAAGCAGCATGAAGATCAAGGTTGTGGCTCCACCGGAGAGAAAATACAGTGTCTGGATTGGAGGATCAATCCTTGCATCTCTCAGCACCTTCCAACAGGTGAGAATTTATTACCCACAATACAGCTGTTTGTTTACCTTTAATGTTTTTACTGTATTGACTTGGGTGACTTAACGCAATTGCTTTGTGTTGTAACAGATGTGGATTTCAAAGGGTGAGTACGATGAGTCGGGTCCATCCATTGTCCACAGGAAGTGCTTCTAAGTTCCATAAGTGATTTGATGGTGAGTTCTTTTTTGTTTTTTTTTTAATTTTTTTTCCAATTTAGTTGGTTTTTGTGTCTCTGTCATGTGAACTCAAGTTTGGTTGATGTGGAGAAATGTTGTGGGTGGGGGTAATTGAAAGAGGGGTTGTGTTCTCTTATTGATGTATCATATAGCTTTGCCATGGTGCTTGACGGTCGTCCGGGTCCGGGTTTGGTGGATGGACCCTTCTGTACTCAAGTCCTTCCTTGCCTTGCATCATCTCTCGGGTTCAACCATGTCTTTTAGTAGGATGTTTGTAGCTGGAGATGAAGAGTGGTTGTGATGCGTTTCCTTTAATTTTCTAAATTTTCATATTTGAAGGTTTCTTTTTTCCTGGGAACATTAATGTTAATAGCTATGTATGAGAAAACTTTATATTAGTGTCAGCTTGCGGTCATAAACTATCTTCTTGAAATTATATTTAATACTTGGTTTGGAAGCTTTTGATGAACTTTGCATACATACATACTTGGCCTCTTTTATACTTTTACGTATTTTGCTAATTCTAGAACCTGACTGCCGAGGCAGGTCTTGGCTGGCACACCAAACTATACTATATTATCATATTAGATTACATGTGGGATCAATTTCAGCAACTGACCTTGGAATGTTGATTGCTATATATATATTTGAAATATTACAATATTATCAGGATCTGGGGAGGGAATAGATTCGAATTCTTAACCTCATGGTGTTGATGTGACGTTGGAACTTTGGTTACTACATATGAAGCAATCCACTGTCCCACTGTCTACAGTTTGGTTGGATGTTGGCAAGTGTAATTCACTGCTACAGTACAAAAAGACATTTAGGGTTATAGTTAATTTTTTCAATGTCCAAAATTACCCTTAGCCCATTCACTGTTACTTGAATTTGTCTCATAGTTGGGAGTTTGTTTGCCTAACTTCTATTTAGGGTTTCATTGCTGGTCAAAATATTTACAATTATTGGTCTGAATTTCAAAATTTGAAGTTGCAGTCAACGGTATTGCTTACGATTGCAAGGAAATAAAATTTGGAGGATAATGTGATGTTGCTATCGGATTCTGCGGTCCCTATATTTAAGTATAATCTTAGAATCTTGGCAAGAATATCACTGCAAGTTGAGATGTGAAGTTAAAAATTGAAATGTAAAAGGTAGTTTTTGTGTCAATGTTTTAGTGTACTTTAAAAAAGTTACACTTGTTTTGGAACTCGAAAGTCGAAGCTACTTAGACGTGAATGGCAGAGAGTAAAGGAGTCTAATGTTTGTATTTGGCATGTGAAATTTAATATTTGTATTAGCTGTGCTTCCATAACATGTTTATGGTTCCTTCGGTCCTTCCATTTATTAATCTGTCATGACTCATGTGTCATGTCTACGTCTTCTCTTAAAAATTGTGACATGACAATTTTCAATTTAAATTTACAGATATATTTATTCTTGGTAATATTTTATTTTGTAAACCTATGAAATTAACAGTTTTTTCAAAGGGTACGGCTATTGACACCCATAAATATGATAAGCACACCCATATTTATAAGTACATCCATGTCTAAAATTTTAAATTAAAACATTACTATAAACACTCATCTTAATGTCAATAGTACCCTTATTTAAATGAATGTTTTTATTTTAATACAATTTATTTATAAACCCTCGTAAGTTATTAATACACTTAATTTTACAAATGTTAATTAGAGTTGTTTGCAAAATAGAAGCAGAATAATATTTTTTTTTTAACTTTTAATATTTTGAATTTAAATTTAGTTTTAGAGTATAGTTTATATTTTAAATTATAATAATGCTAAACATCCCATCTAAAATCTCACATTTTTTATCCCACTAAATGTGGCATGTGAGGTGTCAAATTGTGAGTGGATACACATTAATTACACCTACCCTATGTATCCACTCACAATTTGACACCTCACATGCCACATGTAATGGAATGAAAAAAGTGGGATTTTAGGTGGGATGTGTAGCATTATTGTTTAAATTATAATCATTTAAAAATAATGAATGTTATAAATTACTAAATTAAATTAAATTACTTAATTCAAAAGAAAATATATAAATTACTATTATATTGTAACAATGTAAATTACTACCTTTTTTGTAATATGCATAACAAGTTTGCTCCATATTTGAAATCAAATTATTGTTTCAACAATATTCTCTATATATTAAAACCTGTATATTACCAACTTTATATCATATTTTCTATAAGAAGAAATAACAAGTTACTAATCAGAAATAATGAATCAATCTTTGAGAATTTGACTTTAATTTTTAATTGGTGGAGAATCCCACCATATGAAATTCTAATACTCCAAATCCAAACAAGGGGGGTAGATGCAATCATTCTGTTGAATTTTTTTTTTTTAAAAAATGTAAGCATGTTTTCACTTTATCTTCCGTAGTATATTGGCAACCTTTTCAAAAAAAAAAAAAAAGTTTTGCGGTTAAAAAAAGAAAGAAATAGAATTAGGGTTTAACTAGAGTTTGGTTTTTTTTTTTTTTTTTTTTTAATAATAAATTAAGTGATATAGTTGAAGATATGGGTGTAATTAATTGGTATACATAGTATTTTGTTTATTTTTAATTAAACTAATTTGTCCTTATTGGTAAAATCCTATTGAGATATTTTTGTAATTAAATTTTTTATTAAAATATGGATATGCTTAACATATTTATGGGTGTCAATATCGGCTCCCTTTTTCAAATAAGGTTTTAAGAAATTGTTCCAACTATTATTTTCTTTTTTTCAACATTTCTAATTTTCTATTGATATTGTAATTTTTTATTAATAAAAATAGGGGAGAAAATAAAAAATCACCTTTGGAAACATTAAAACTTTCGTTTTTAATCGCATACGAAAGTTTAACGGTTAATAACTTTTTTAGAGAAATTTATCCAAATACCCTCTAAAAATTCTTCCAAAACTCTTTCATCCTTCCTCTCTCCTTTCTCACATATCCTGCCTTCGTCAAAGACAACGCTACCGGGCTTAACTGGTACCACCCAGACCAATGGTGCACTGCTTGGGTGATGTCACGCCTTGGCATCTGCATCAAGGCGCGGCAATAGCTCCGTTGGGACAGGTCTTTCTCGGCAGCACTATCGAGTTGCAGAAGAAGGTAAAAAAAAAAAAAAAACTTAACTGAACATACACACCTTTTCGGAGGATGTTTCAATATGTTTTTCCTGCAATAAGTAAAAAGAGAAATGATTTTAGAGTGCTTATTTCAGTAATTTCTTATATTGAAAAATATTAAGATTTCTCTTTTTATCAAAGATTTCATGTTTTTTAAAAAAAAAAGAAAAAAGAAAAAAAAAAAGATTCCAGGTGTATTTTTGTAATTTGTGATTATGGACTGATTTTTATTTTTATTTTTATTTTTTTAAAAGGGAGTTAGAGCATTTCCAACATTCTCCTTTGGAGACTTCTTTATTTAAAGGTGTATGTTATTACAAGGGACCATTAAAGGAGTATATGTTCTAACAATACTCCCTTAAATGACTCATTTAATAATTTATTATTATTATTTAAATGTTAGATATTGTGTTTAATAAATATTAGATATTGTTTGTCAATTATGATAGGTGGAGTTCACTTTAAAATAATCTTAAAGAGGCGGAGCCCATTTTAAGGGGGTCTGAAAACACCCCTTAATTAAGAGAGTGAAATCTACCAGAACATAATTAAGGGAGCCATTTAGGAAGCTGTTGGAGTTGTAAAAATACACATACTCCCTTAATTAAGCTAAGGGATGTCTTCAAGGGAGGCTGTTGGAGATACTCTTAGTCGTTACAAGTTACAACATTCCATAAGAATGTTTCACTACACTAATCATGAAAAAAATTGGGACTTGCTAGATCAAACAATATACGTGCGATCTGGAAAAAACTCCCCATGCATGTTTCTAAAATATATTTGGTGGGACTCAAACCCCTAACCAGCAATATAGAAAGGAGGTGTACAACCCACCTGTGCTAATCAGTGATGTTATCGTGTCATGTTTTGCGTAAATTCAAATGTTATATATCCTTTTACTTTTCAGTCAACTAGAATGAATATATTAAAGGACAATGGTAGACATCCAACCATTTTTGTCCAATTTTTTGTCCAACCCCTGATGTGTCAGTTGGTGAGTGGATATATGGATAAATCATTATTAATGTGCATCCACTCACCAACTGACACATCAGGGGTTGGACAAAAAGGTTGAATGTGTAACGTTATCCTATATTAAAATCTATAACATTGACCCATTGTATTCGTTTCTTTTTCATAGGTCGTGTAAAAATTGTTGTCATACTTTATTTCTCTTTTGCACTTTAAAATATTTAATGAATCTAAAAAGAATAAAAGTGGGTTAAAACATGTCAGTAAGAAAGTTTCAATAATCATGAAAGATGAACATTTAATAATCTTTAACAGGTTGGTGTGTTAAAACTTAAAAGTAATTAGCAATGATGATGTGACACACATGCCCACCATAATTTGTTAATTTTTTATTAAAAAAATAATAATTTGGAGGATTAGTTGAAACAGAAAAAGATTTGAACTTGAGACCTTAGTTGAACTGTTGAAATATGTGTGTTTCCAGTTAGACTCTGCATGTGAACACAGCTGAGCATTGGCTCGTCTATGGTGAGCTCAATTCTGAATTCTAAGTTATGCTATGGACCTGATTATGTTAAAATAATTTTTGACATCAAGATATAATTATTTATTGGATTTGGATCTTCTCTTCACATTATCTTCATCTAAATCAATGGTATTGATTAATTCTATTTTGTGGAAATGGTATCAAATAGTATTCTTTTTTAGGTTGAATTTTGAGAGGAGTGGTGCTATTGGTAACCTACTAATGATCTAATAATGCCTCAGTTTTTAAATTCAAAATTTTATTTGATATATGTCCAAAACTACTCTTTTGTTATTTAACTTCCAAACTTAACTCACCCCACAAATACTCTCTCTATATTTTTTTTAAAAACTCCTCTCTCTCTCTCTCTCTCTCTCTCTCAATATATATATATATATATATATATATATATATATATATATATATATATATTAAGTTCTGTACCTTTTTTCCTCCATTTCTTTTACTCTCATCCAGCACCCTTTCATTGTATTTTTATTTTTTTATTTTTCATTCATGTTGTTTATCATACAAGGAAGATAAAAATAAAAAAACCAAAAATTATTTAATCATATTGTGTTCATTAGAGAGCAAAAAAGAAAAGAAAAAAAAAACTTAGTGACAATGAAAAGAAAATATATATATATATATATATATATATATATATATATATATAAAATATAAGTTGTATGCAATGGAGGGGTGTTAGATGTGTGTGTGAGAGAGAGAGCCGGTTTTTTTTTTTTTTTGTTGGAAATATATAGAGTATTTATGGGGTGAGTTAAATTTGGAAGATAATTAAAAAGGGCAGTTTAGAAAATAAATCAAGTAAATTTTTTAATTTTAAAAACCGAGGTATTATTAGATTATTAGTGGGTTGTTAATAGCACCACTCTTTTAAGAGTATCACTATTTTAATAAGTTAAGTTTAAATGGTATCAAAGGACTAAAATACCGTCATCTCCTTTTATTACATTTGTGCCATTGTTAGGTTTTTTTTTTTTTTTTTTCTTTCAATATCCTCCATTGGATCTCCATCAACGGAGATGAAAGACCTCCATTAGAGGTCAAAATCAGCCTCAAATAAGCCTCCAATGGAGGTCGATTCGACATCCTCCAATGGAGGTTTCAATGAAGAAAAAAAATAAAAATAGAAAATTTCATTTTTACCTAGAAAGTCTCGGAAATTGCAAAAAATTCGGAAACTATAAAAAAAAAAAAAAAATCTTGGAAACTATGTGAAAAGTCTCAAAAATTAGAAAATAAGTCTTGAAAACACCAAAATAAGTCTTAAAAACACCAAAAAGCACGAGACTTGTATTTGTGAGTGTATTGTAAGGGTATTTTTGTCAGATATACACTTTAGGTACTATTTAAACTTAAGTTATTAAAACAGTGATATTTTTAAAATTACACTTTGAAAAAGTGCAATTTAATTTTTGAGCCCTATTTTTGGTAGATTCTACCAGCTTGCCAGGTTTGTATGAGTTGTTTCATAAATAGTTGAGAGATTTTTTGTTAAAAAATGATGAAATTCCAATTATCCATACTCTTTTAATAGAATGATTAGAAATAGTGAAAAGGTGAGGACAAGATGACGTGAAGAAAGGATCAAAATCCATCCGTATTTGGTTAAAAACACCGAAACCAATTTTTCAATTTTAACAAGACAGCATGCCAAATAATTTTGTTCTCTTTGACTGAAATTGTAGTTCCACTTCAAAGAATCTGTGATATAACTTGTTAATGATATTTTAAATTCAAATTCTAGAAAGTTGAAGTGGTTTAATTGTAAACCTCTCACATCCCACATCAATAAGTATTAATTGCAATAACATACCTTGTGTTTTTGAATAAAGGCTTAATATTCAAGTTTTTGAAAATATAAAGGCTTAATATAATGTATATGATGCAAATACAATTATTGAATCCAAGAATGCTGAATTTTTTGAATGTGTTTTTCCTAAGAAGGCATATTTGGGAACTCTTTTACCTCCTAATGAATCACATGATGATCCTCCCGAGAGTTTAGATAATGAACAAAGGAGAAGTAAAAGAATGAAGAAAGCCACCAATTTTGGTGATGACTATTATATCTTTCTTACTGAAAATGATCTGCAGACATTTCAAGAAGCTATGACTTCTAGAGATGCACCACTCTGGAGAGAAGCTGTCAACAGTGAAATTGACTCTATTATGAATAATCATACATGGGAAATAGTTGACTTGCCTCCGGGAGCTAAATCAATTGGGTGCAAGTGGATTTTTAAAAAGAAATTGAAAGCTAATGGGTCAATAGATAAATATAAGGCAAGATTAGTTGCCAAAGGTTACTCACAAAAGAAAGATATAGATTATTTTGATACTTATGCTCCAGTAACCAGGATTACATCCATTAGAGTTTTGATTGCATTAGCTGCAATAAATGATTTATATGTGCATCAAATAGATGTAAAAACTGCATTTTTGAATGGAGACCTGGATGAGAAAATTTATATGGAACAACCTGAAGGTTGTATTATCCCAGGTAGTGAGCATAGAGTATGCAAATTGGTTAAGTCCTTATATGGCTTAAAGCAAGCTCCTAAACAATGGCATGAAAAATTTGATAAAGTGTTAGTATCAAATGGTTATCTGATTAATGATTCAGATAAATGTATTTATTCTAAATCCTTTGATACTAATACTTATGTAATTATATGCCTTTATGTTGATGACATGTTGATTTCAGTTCTAGCATGGAAGTGATAAATGAGACGAAAAGTTTTCTTGCTTCCAATTTTGATATGAAAGATATGGGAGAAGCAAATGTTATTTTGGGAATTAAAATTGTGAAAATTGATGATGGTCTCATGTTATCACAAGAGCATTATGTTGAGAATTTCTTAAGAAAATTTGGGTTTTTTGATTGTAAACCAGTGTCAACTCCATATGATGCTAATACCCATCTTAAGAAAAATCTAGAACATAGTATTGCCCAATCACAGTATGCCCAAATCATTGGTAGCCTTATTTACTTAATGAATAGTACTAGGCCTGACATTGCATATGCAGTAGGCAGATTGAGTAGATATACTCAAAATCCTAATAAGGATCACTGGATTGCCTTAGAAAGGGTAGCTAAATATTTGAAAGGTACCATTGATTATGGGGTTAAATATGGAAAATCTCCACCACTTTTAGAGGGTTATACTGATGCAAATTGTATCTCAGATTCAAAAGATATAAAATCCACTAGTGGTTATATTTTCACCCTAGGTGGAGGTGCTATATCTTGGAAGTCATCCAAGCAAACTATTATAGCTTGGTCTACCATGGAGTTCGAGTTAATCGCCTTAGAAAAGGCATGTTCTGAAGCTGAGTGGTTAAGAAATCTCTTAGCAGATCTTCCCATTATTACACATCGTCCTCCTTCAATTTTTATTCATTGTGATTGTCAGGCTGCAATTGCAAGAGCAAAGAATAAAATTTATAATGGGAAAAACAGACATATACGTCTGAGACATAGTATAATAAAGCAGCTGCTTGAGTCAGGTATTGTGAGCCTAGACTTTGTTAGGTCAGAGTCAAATTTGGCCGATCCTCTGACCAAACCACTAAATAGGAGGTTAGTGGATCAAACGTCAAGGGGTATGGGACTTATGCCTAAAACATAAGACAAAGGTGATGGTAACCCTACCTATGTGATTGGAGATCCCATGAAGTAGGTTCCATAAGGGTAATAACAAGTCACTTGTTGTTTGAAAGTACTATCAACTTTATATATCTTGAGAAGTCTCACCTATGGCGAGATAGTTCTAACTGTAGTGAGGGAGGTTGAGCTATATGCTCTTAATGAAATCTATAGCCCAATTATTGTATGGTGGTGTGTAAAAATTGCAATACACACTTGATAGATGTTCACCTATATGAGTGTGGAATTGGGTCGGTTCCAATGAGAGCTTAGGCAGGCATCTTTAGAGCACTCATGAAAACCAAGCAGGCATAGGGCAATTAAAGTGCCACACCGCTGAACAGCTTAATTGAAGAATTCAATGTGGGTAATTAGTCCTCTAATTCACATAAAGATACATTGGTTCATAGAAACTATAAGTTTCACCAAGTTTCTGTGAAATACGATTAATTATCCAATGTTTGGTTCATAGCTCGAAAGGCACCAACACACATACATTGAACTCCTGATTATTCTCTGGTATATGATTTAATTTATTTTGAAATATGTGGGGGATTGTTGTAATTCTGGAAGATATTTCAAAATAAAGTAATCTTTATTTGACTGAGTAAATAAATAAGAGTATATATATTGAGTGCTGAAAATAGCAGTTAGCAGTTTGACTGAGCTATTTTGAAATTTGTAAAATATCCTATCCAAATATCCAAATTTTGTAGTTACACGATCGGAACCAAGTCTCTCCTCCTTTTCTCTGTAGCAGAAAAGAAGTGTGAGTAGTTGTCCTTTGGCAGTCAGTCTTCTGATCTAGAAGTAGATTTCTTCCCTTGTTAGCTTGAGCTTGGATCTGAAAGGCGAAAGTTAATTTTCGTGGCCCATTTTCCTGGTCGTTGCGCTTTTGAGTATTGAATCTTGATCGAAGTGCTAGGGTTTCAGAGATCTTATCTTTTGAAATTGGTGTGCTTTCAAGTTTTAGGGGTTTCACTATGAGTGCGAACGAGATCGCAAGATTATGCGAAAATCTTTCAATTAAGGATGAAGATAGGGAGATTCACAAGGTCTCTGGGGGTGTGGATACAGAGGGGGTTAAGAGTGTGGATCATTGCTTGGTAGGTAAGGTTTTGTCGGTGAGAAGAGTTAATAGGGAAGCCTTTATTGTAGTAATAGAACATCTTTGAAATCCCTTTGGTAAAGTGGACATTGAGGCAGTTGGTGAGAATGTGTTCATGTTCTTCTTCGATAACCCAGAAGATCGAATCTGGGTCTGGCAAAGAGGCCCATGGCATTTTGATAAGAGTCTTTTAGTCCTAGAGATACCAGAAGGTACTGGAGAAATTTCGAAGATGAGTTTTAACAGAGCAGACTTTTGGGTTCAAATTCACAATATCCCTATAATGTGTATGAATAGGAGGATGGCAAAATGGCTGGCCGAACAGATAGGAGAGGTGATTGAAATTCCATCGGAATCAAGAGATTGTTGGGGCAAATTTTTTAGAGTCAAAGTTCGAATCGACATTTCCAGACCTTTAAAACGGTGGCTTAGGCTCAGTTTGGATCAATCCGGAAATATTGTAGTCGTGGGACTCAAATATGAGAGATTACCAGAATTTTGTTTTGCATGTGGGAAGATAGGACACGGTATTAATGATTGTCCTGATAAGGAAGCAAAAAAAGAGGCTATGGAAGGTACAAATCTCAGGTTTGGGTCGTGGATGCGCGCTCCGATATCAGAGAAAACTAAAGATAGATCTTCTTCTCAAGTGAGTGGTAGGTCTTCAGTAAGAGATAGGTCTATGGGAAGTTCTCAGGGGTCGAGGAAGAAAGAGATCTTGGCGATAGAAATGGGTCACCGAGGTTCTCAGGGGAGTGGTCCTACCGGATTGTTGATGGGAGTTGGGATGACGACGGCGGCGTATCCAAGGAAAACCCTAGGAGGAGAAGTGACAGGAGATGAAACAGTTTTGGACCAGATGTGTGTAGAAGACTCTAGAATTGGGCCTTCTGGATCTGATATTAATGAGGCCCAAGAAGGGAAAAGGAACAAAAGTGGGCAGATGGGAGAAGCCCAAAGGGTAGACAGAACGAATATTGAGTCTCAAATGGTCTTGGAGAAGGCTGGTTCATCCACGACTGATCCTATCCAAACTATCCAGGAGCAGAATACGAAGATGGAGATCATTTCCTCACCTATGAAGACGAAGAAAAAGTGGAAACGGTTAGCAAGAGAAAAGCAAAGCAGTATGGTTACAGGACTAATGGCGAGTCCCCTCCATCGTAAGTGGACATCTAGCATTACAGCAAAGAAAGCGGTTAGAAGGAACAGTTTATCACCAGGTTATACTAAATCCTCTCCCAGGACGAATGCAAACAAGGAGAAGATTAAGTCCGAGAGCGATCGAATGAGATCTCCGAACTCATTCCCTAGTTCCTCATCTGTGGGGATTGAGAAGAAAATCCAAAGTTGTAAGAGAAGAGTGGTTTTTGAGAAATCAGAAGAGGCCAAGGATACCAAGAAACTGAAACTAGTTAATCCTACCCTTCCTTCTTTTCAATCGGCGAAGCCTGCGGAGCAGGCCCACCGGGAGCAATGATTAGCTTATGTTGGAACGTACGGTCGGTCGGTCGGTCGGTCGGTCGCCCTGCTCTTCATCTTGAAGAATTCTCCAACCGAGACCATTCCTCGTTGGAACTCCCTAAGAAGCAAAGCGTCATAGGCTGGAGATCGTTTAAAGCGATCGACCCCCTGTATCTCCAACTCTAGCCTAGCTTCCTTTGACAGAGATTTGACTGTCAAGGCCTGACGCTCCAAGTCTTCTATTCGGCGTTCATAAGAGGTTTTTGCGTCCTTAGCGGCCTGCTTGGCATGGAGCAAAGATTCTTGGGTGGATGACAACTGATCTTGCAGGGTTGTGGCCTTCTTAGCAGCAAAAGACGCTTTCTGTTCAGCCTCAATCTGACGAGCCAGGCATTGATCTAGGAGCACCTGACTTGATCTAGCCCCCTCTTGACAAG
Organism: Acer yangbiense; assembly: GCA_008009225.1. Classification (NCBI taxonomy): domain Eukaryota; kingdom Viridiplantae; phylum Streptophyta; class Magnoliopsida; order Sapindales; family Sapindaceae; genus Acer; species Acer yangbiense. Next base: position 30,730,794 of record CM017766.1, on the reverse strand, counting down.
CTAACTCAGCCCGAGAGCGATGGTCCTCACTCTCCTTTAGTTGGGCTTCTAGCTGTCTTATTCTTTCTGCCTGGGCTTCACCAACCTGGCAAGCCCCGGACATTTCGACCATGAAAGTAATTAAATACTCGAGGTGTGTTTAATATATAAAGCTAGAGGGGGGTGAATAGATTTTATCTAATTATTACCCGATTTTCGTATGCAAGTCAATTTTACGAAAATACCCCTAGCAAGTCAATAATACATACAAGTGTAATAAGATGCGGAAATAATAAATGACACTTGATGTTTACGTGGAAACCCTCAACAGGGAAAAACCACGGGCTGGTAAGTGCGCCACACTCGAACCTCGAAATCCACTATATGAAAAGACGGTTACACCTCAAGTGATTCTCGGACCCTCACCCTAGATAACCTCAGGCTATAGAACTACCAATCGCCACTCTTGGTTCAATCCCTAGTGATATCCCCTGATACACTACTCTTGGCGTGAGCACCCTCTAATCTACCACGCGGGCCTTTTATAGCGGCTCTAGTCCAATTTGCTTGAGGCCTAAGCACACTTAGCCCCAAGACTTCAATCTCTCAAAAGAGATGCACAACCCTATGTGAATATGTATGAATATTCAATTAATGCAATAAGAGCTAGGGTACTCTAAATGCTTACCTAGGATTATAAGATGACAATATAATCAATCCTAGATATCACATATAGCTATATGACATGGCATATAACTTTAGCTAAGTAAAGGATAACCAATCCTAGATACAAAGCTATCATATAAAACCCACAAACATTCAAAGGATTAACTAGTTGATTAAAAAACAATCTATCAACCTAGTTATCAATACATCACACAAGAATGTTCATGGCATAGCTTTTAGGCAATAATGACCTAATCAAATAAGCTATGAAAAATAATCTCAATCAATAAATGAGATCAATTAGCTAGATGGCATATGAACATTAAAGCCTAGCTAACAAATAATAACCCAATCAACACATAATCTCAATCTTATATGTAGAAATTAATCTAAACACATATAAGTAAAATATGAGATAAAATTGATAAGTAGAAACACTAATTATGTAAGATAAAAGTGTTCAACAAATCATACCATGTGTGTTGAAGAAGACCCATGCATTGGCATATGCTAGATGAACCTAGATGATGCCTAGATGATGATTTGTGCATGTGGGAATGGGTTTAGAGAATTAAAGATGTGATCTTTTAGGATTTTTCTCTCAAGTCTCTCTAAATATCTCTCTAGGGTTCTTGGGATGCAAGACTTGTATTCTGAACCAGAGATAAGGATGTATTTATAGAGACCAAAAACAGGGCAGGTGAAAATACAATTTTGCCCTTGAAACGCACCGATCGGCGGTTTCAATCGGCGGCCAGGCCGCCGAATTGAACCGCCGAATGGCTCCCGAGTGGAACAGGGGAACTTCGGCGACTTCGTTCGGCGGTTTGGAAACCGCCGAAACCAACCGCCGTTTTGGACCCGAGAGATATATTTCAATCAGGTCTCATTCGGCGGTTTCGAACGGCGGTCAGGCCGCCGAACGTAACCGCCGATTCACCAAAAATGGTGAAACCAAGGAGAAGCCAAAGGCATCTCCACCGGCGATCATCGCGCAAAACAAAGCACATCAACGTGCACGCGCGGACGTTTCCGAACATCCTTAGGGAAACGAATTACACCACACTAAAAGCTAACATACATGAAGTGCAAGTGTGGGTATTGAATGCATCCTAATGCCTATCATGTCATGGCATTTCATACAACAAGATGCAATCAATTAAATGCAAGAAAAGACATTGAATAAACAATAAAGCACAATGCACACAAAATATAAACACAACATTCAAGAATAAGAGTTATGCATGTTGTGTGTGTGTGCAACTATATCTCTTCAAGCCAAAGTAAGCACAAGATATACCTTTGGTGCTTGTCCTCTTGAGGTCTTGGAAAGGGTCTTTGATCTTCAACCTTAATGACCTAGACTACGCTTACAACCAAACCCCAACATGTGGTTTGACCACGAAATAAGCCAATCAACAAAAGGGAATCCTTACAATCTCCCCCTTTGGCTATTTCGTGACAAAACCACCACTCACATTGATTCCTCACAACATAATAGAAACTACGGGTCTACTTATGATTTTCTACTTTACAAAGAGATAAGATAAATAGTCTTGAAGTCTTCAATCTCAAGTAGAACAATCAATCCCTGAAAGCACGGTTTCTATACTTTCCAATACAAGAAAAGGTGAGATGAATCAAGTGAGATAAAACAAGCATTTGCATTTAAGAATTTAAGTACAACATCATGCAATGTATGAATGTGCAAATGCTCCCCCTCAAAGGGTTACTCCCCCTCAATTAGTATTCTCCCCAACATGCACAATTGCTACTACAATTTGCAACTCCCCTTACCACAACATACTCCCCCTTTTTGTCATGATATAGACAAGGGAGTAGTCCCTAACCGGGTCACTCAAGGCAAAGAGAGATAGTAGCATTCTAGTATATGCATAATCAATATAAGTCACTTTATGCAATCTCAAATTTATTGGAGAGAAACAAGGAGATTTATTTAAAGAAAATGTGTGAATCAAAAAAATTGCTTTGCATACAAGACATGTAGCATTTAAGTCCAAAATATCATGATATTTGGCAAAGCAAATGACAAAGGTTTTCAATATGAATTCAAACCAATTTCACCAATGTCAAGAGAGAAGCAAGGATATAGGTTTTCATTGATTTCAATTTAAGAACAACTATATCCAACTTTATAAGCCAAACATGTCATGAGCGACTTTGCACCCTATTTGATTTTTCCGAATAAGATATCCGTATGATAGTAGACATGTTCAACCAATAAAGAAAGAGAGACATTTGGATTGTAAAATCCTTGAATGGATACAAGATCCTTTTTCATTTGAGTCTCATAAGCTTTTTCACATATTTTTTGCAGTTAAGAAATGCAATCATCAAAACATGCTTTTTAAGATTAGCATTTAGCATGTCATTTAGCAATCATCATGTCATGGAGATCATTATAGGTCATTCAAATTAAATCCTATGTAAATATCTCATAGTCCAAAAATGCATGTTTGAACATAAATATGACATGGATTGCAATACAAGCATTGATCACACTTATTGAATAGAAAATATATATATAGTGTAACCAAGCTTACTCAAGCAACAAAAAGAGAAGCATAAGATATTTCAAATTTTTTGCAAGTGACAAGATGCAAAATAGCTCTCTTTGCTTAAGTTCCCCATATGGGGTCAAATTTCCATACCACTTCAAAGAAGGGTATGAGGTCCTATGGACCTACCAAGTCCTTTGGACTTGGTTGAACCTACTTGAGACTTGTTAGTCTCGTAGCAAACGGGTTCATCATTTTTAATCCACCTAGGTGACACTAAGTCAATCCTAGTGGACAAAGGTTCTAGAGTACAAGATGAAAAAGGATCATGCACATGATTTTCTTCCTTTTTATGAAGCATCTTAGCTCTAGCCTTTTTCTTGTCAAACATGCTTTTAGCTCTACACATTTCAATGTAATGCAAGCAACTTGGTCTAATATGACCAACAATACCACAAAAATGACAAGTGGGAATAACGTTAGGAATCATACCATTCCCTTTAGCATGGATAGGTGCTTTCCCTTGTCGTTGTGGTTGTCTCGGTTGTTGGATAGGATCTCTCCTCCTTTGTTGATAACCAAGACGGGGTTGCTTGCTTGTCTGAGCTTGCATGATTGAACTCTTCCCATTATGTTTTTGAGTTTGAGGGAAGATAGTGTGAGGAGCCCTTTGGGTGTGAGCTTGAGCTTGACCTTTTGGTGCCTCAACCACTTGGGCACTTCTTGAACACTCTCCTAGGTCACTCTTCTTCCTAGGTTGTTGAGGAGGAGGGGACATATTGAAGTCCATGTTCATGGCACAGGATGTCTTGCTTGTGGAGGAGGCATCCGTGTCATCAATGTAGCCAAGACCTCTCTTGTCACTTGGCTTTCTTCCAACTCCCAACATGTGGTCAAGCTTATTGGTGCTTGAAGTCATCTTAGCCATTAAGACCTTAACTTCTTCAAGCTCTCTTTCTAGCTCTTCTTCTCCCCTCTTAGATAAGGCTAAGTTGTCTTTTAGCTTATCTTCATCCGCCATGGATCTCACCACTTCTTCACACAAGTGGTCTACTAGTGTTGAAAGCTCTAGATTCTCTTCTTTTAATCTTTTAATTTCTTCCTTGTTCCTCATCATCGAGCTCTTAACTTTGACTTTGTAGTCATTAAGATCCAAACACTCCACACTTCCACTTGTGGAGTTAGATGACAAATATTCAACACTTGTGTCATCTCCTCTAATCTCCATTTCACCAATGAAGTCATCTCCTTCATCAAGATCATCAAATTTTTCTCTTGATGAGGAATGAGCCAAATCCCTATGAGTAGCTACACCAACTACTTCTATACCTAGTTCTTCTTGGGGATCACAAGGAAAAGCAACTTTGCCATCTTCATCAACTTCTACACTCTTGGCTCCAAATTCCGTGTAGATGATGGCAAGTTCTTCATCACTTGAAGGATTTTCGTCATCTTCATATTTATCCCATAAGGTGGCCTTCGCCTTCCCTTTTCTTCTATCCTTCAAGTTTCCACACTCCGGGGAGAAATGCCCGAATCCTCCACATTCGTAGCACTGAATCCCCTCTCTTGAAGACACTCCTTGGTTTGGCTTGTTAATGAGTCCCATGTCTTCAATTGAGATACCCTCCTTCTTGTCATGCTTCGAAGTCTCCAAAGCAATTTTCTTCTTCTTCTTCTTAGGAGGTGCGGTGGTCAACTTCTTCTTAGGAGGTGAGGTGGTTAAATTCACAAATCTCCTAAATCTCTCTAGTAAGAGAGGCATCTCCTAAATGGAGTCAATTTCTTCTCTCACAAAATCACTCATAGTGTTTGCGTTGAATGAATGCAAATGAGAAGAATGCAAAATGTATGAAGAAATCAAACAAACATACAAAATGCAAAAACACACCAAAATGAGCTAGGATCACCTAAGTATATCTAGGAACCCGCTCTGATACCAATTGAAAGTAATTAAATACTCGAGGTGTGTTTAATATATAAAGCTAGAGGGGGGGGTGAGTAGATTTTATCTAATTATTACCCAATTTTCGCATGCAAGTCAATTTTATGAAAATACCCCTAGCAAGTCAATAATACATACAAGTGTAATAAGATGCGGAAATAATAAATGACACTTGATGTTTACGTGGAAACCCTCAACAGGGAAAAACCACGGGCTGGTAAGTGCGCCACACTCGAACCTCGAAATCCACTATATGAAAAGACGGTTACACCTCAAGTGATTCTCGGACCCTCACCCTAGATAACCTCAGGCTATGGAACTACCAATCGCCACTCTTGGTTCAATCCCTAGTGATATCCCCTGATACACTACTCTTGGCGTGAGCACCCTCTAATCTACCACGCGGGCCTTTTATAGCGGCTCTAGTCCAATTTGCTTGAGGCCTAAGCACACTTAGCCCCAAGACTTCAATCTCTCAAAAGAGATGCACAACCCTATGTGAATATGTATGAATATTCAATTAATGCAATAAGAGCTAGGGTACTCTAAATGCTTACCTAGGATTATAAGATGACAATATAATCAATCCTAGATATCACATATAGCTATATGACATGGCATATAACTTTAGCTAAGTAAAGGATAACCAATCCTAGATACAAAGCTATCATATAAAACCCACAAACATTCAAAGGATTAACTAGTTGATTAAAAAACAATCTATCAACCTAGTTATCAATACATCACACAAGAATGTTCATGGCATAGCTTTTAGGCAATAATGACCTAATCAAATAAGCTATGAAAAATAATCTCAATCAATAAATGAGATCAATTAGCTAGATGGCATATGAACATTAAAGCCTAGCTAACAAATAATAACCCAATCAACACATAATCTCAATCTTATATGTAGAAATTAATCTAAACACATATAAGTAAAATATGAGATAAAATTGATAAGTAGAAACACTAATTATGTAAGATAAAAGTGTTCAACAAATCATACCATGTGTGTTGAAGAAGACCCATGCATTGGCATATGCTAGATGAACCTAGATGATGCCTAGATGATGCCTAGATGATGATTTGTGCATGTGGGAATGGGTTTAGAGAATTAAAGATGTGATCTTTTAGGATTTTTCTCTCAAGTCTCTCTAAATATCTCTCTAGGGTTCTTGGGATGCAAGACTTGTATTCTGAACCAGAGATAAGGATGTATTTATAGAGACCAAAAACAGGGCAGGTGAAAATACAATTTTGCCCTTGAAACGCACCGATCGGCGGTTTCAATCGGCGGCCAGGCCACCGAATTGAACCGCCGAATGGCTCCCGAGTGGAACAGGGGAACTTCGGCGACTTCGTTCGGCGGTTTGGAAACCGCCGAAACCAACCGCCGTTTTGGACCCGAGAGATATATTTCAATCAGGTCTCATTCGGCGGTTTCGAACGGCGGCCAGGCCGCCGAACGTAACCGCCGATTCACCAAAAATGGTGAAACCAAGGAGAAGCCAAAGGCATCTCCACCGGCGATCATCGCGCAAAACAAAGCACATCAACATGCACGCACGGACGTTTCCGAACATCCTTAGGGAAACGAATTACACCACACTAAAAGCTAACATACATGAAGTGCAAGTGTGGGTATTGAATGCATCCTAATGCCTATCATGTCATGGCATTTCATACAACAAGATGCAATCAATTAAATGCAAGAAGAGACATTGAATAAACAATAAAGCACAATGCACCAAAATATAAACACAACATTCAAGAATAAGAGTTATGCATGTTGTGTGTGTGTGCAACTATATCTCTTCAAGCCAAAGTAAGCACAAGATATACCTTTGGTGCTTGTCCTCTTGAGGTCTTGGAAAGGGTCTTTGATCTTCAACCTTAATGACCTAGACTGCCCTTACAACCAAACCCCAACATGTGGTTTGACCACGAAATAATCCAATCAACAAAAAGGAATCCTTACAGACCACCATCTGCAGCAAATCAACAGCAAACGGGGGTGAAGTAACCAAAAAAAATATATATATATATAATTATTCATATAATCAAGGCGTTACTCACATAGGAAGCACTGTTGAAGAAGTTGCAGAGCCGGTCAGACACGGTTCCAGCCCTGAAGTGACTCCAGTGATCCTCCCCAATATAGGCTCGGCCTGAAGCCATGGCCCTCAGCATAGTCTCGGGGGTAGGATCATCTGTCTGGGTTGAGGGGCCCAAACCACCCACACAAGTTTCAGGGAGCCCGGCAGTCGAGGCCACCCGAGGAGAGCTAGCGGAGCCGCCAACACTGTCCTTGATCTGGTCCCGTGGAGGGGTCATACCCGTTTTTCTCCCAACCTCTGCTCCCCCCTCATCACTTGAAGATGAATCAACATATGCAACAACTCGGGGAATCTTGGGGGTAGGGCGATCAGGAGAAAACGAGGCTTTTCTCTTTCCAGATTGCCTCCCGCGAGAATTCAAGTTAGCCGCAGGATCTTCAGAATCCGGATCGGGATGCCCCATTTCGACACCGCTGACCCCGGAAGGAGTAGGAATTGGTTCGGTAGGAGTCGGAGTCTCCAAAGCCATCACGCCCAAGTGTTCCCCAGCTGCTTCAGTACCTTGGAATGTAGCACTTGGCGTGTTTGCAGCAGAGTGGGGGGAGTTGTCTCCACGGGAGAAAGCCGCTGGCTCGGGCTCAGAGGCAGGCTCATGGGAGTGCCCAGCTTTCTCTTTTCCCTTAGAAGAAAAAGGACCCGCTTGATTGTCCTGCCCAGCAGCGGTCCTACTTGCTCCAAAGCCCTCTGGATCGTCTACAGCCTCTGTTGAATATGCGGTCATTTCTTGACCATGGGTCTCCTCGGGCACATAATCGGGCACTCCCTCTTCATCATCTCCCTCGAGAGGATTCTCGGGAACACTCTCGTCAGAGTCACCCTCGGGAGGAACTATCCCAGCATCTCGCTGGTGAAGAGCCGCTCTTCGGCTCACCTCCACGATGCCTTTTATCCGGCGTGCCTGAGCATCGCAGACTATGTCTACGTCGAACACTTAAAAAAAAAAAAAAAAGGAAATGGAAGGTGTTTTCTCCAGTCAGTAAGCTGATTCAAAAGACAGAATGCAAGAATAACCAGGGAAAGCTTATAAAAACTTACGGCGTGCAGAAATCTGGGGAAAAAGGCGAGCTTTAATCATTTTCGCCTCGTTGAAGAGATAAGGCATGCCCCTCTTTTCCAAAGGGCGAACGGCTGCCCGAGCCAAAGTCTTCAGCTCCTCGTCGGTGAAGACAGGAGTCATATGGTTCCATTGAGGCGAACAAAAGTATCGAGGAACCCTGCAAGTCACCCGAGTGCCATCAAGATCAAAACTGATTGATTGGCCCCATTGTTCTCCCACGAAGAACCATCTGTTCTTCCAATATTTATTTGAAGTAAGGAAGCCCCAAACGAACCCCTTCATCTTCTCGTCCATGGTCAGTTCGATGTCACTCTTAACCACTACGTCCTTATGGATCCAGAGCTCGGGCTGGTTTGATTGAAGAAAATAAACCCCCGTCTTCCCCACGAGCCTCAGCGTGTAAAAGTGCCGGATTTTGTGAGGTGTGGGAGGTGGCCGCTTCATCCTATGCCACATGTGCCACATGCACATCAAAATCTGGTAGCTGTTAGGAGTTAGCTGCGCAGGGGCAAGCCGAGCCTCAGCCAAAAACCAGGTGATGAATGGCTGAAGGGGAAGAGTAACACCGCAAGTAAGCATCGCCCCATAGATTGCAACGTGGCCAGGTGGGGGGTTCCATGCAGCTCGACCGTCAGAAGGAACCAGCGAAACCATGTTGCTGTCCAGGTCGAAGCGTCCCATATACTTTTTCATCTCTTCGGGGCCGACCACGTTTGGCTCGACATCATAGGCACATATCCGCTCGGTAGAGAAAGGGATGCGAGCGGCCCTATGCTCCTCTTCAATATCACTCTCAATTACCTTTTGGGTCCCGACTCGGCTCTCCAGGGGATCCTTTTTACGAGTACTCATCCTCTTCCCAACTCGTCTCCACGGCCGAGAATCAGCACGAATGGAAAAAGAAGAATCTGGCTGACCTTCAGGCTGATAAGAGTCAGGCCGCGATGAATTCGAAGAAACGATGGGAATCTCTGAAGTAGGAGGAACTTCAGAAGTAGCAGGTCCTTCACGAAAAAGTCCCGAAACGTCGGCGTCTAAACATTGAGGTTGATCAGGAAGAAGGTCTCCTAGCAACCTGTGGACAACCGTGGCAAGAAAAACATCACCTTGTTCAATAGCAATCATACCAACAGTAAAAAGACGATTCCTAGCAGCAGGATCCATAAGAACTAACCTTGATATATCAGAAAATTGGAGCAACGTAAACTGCAGAGGAATGATCTTTAAGAAAAGATCCGGGTTTTGAGGTCGAGGATCTTGGCAAAAACTAAGAAATGAGCGGCTAAACCCAGATAACTCAAAGAGAAGTAGCAGAGGCAAGTGAACTTTTTTCAGAAAGAAAAAAGAAAAATGGCAAGAGATTTTTTGCAGAGAAAAGGAAAGGACTTTCCCCACGAAGCATCAAGCTGATATATATAGGCAGTACCGGTTTCAAAAAAATCGAAACCCTAGAGAGGGTAGGTGAAGAAGCGGGAAAACAAAAAGGCAAGGGAAATGACGTGGGTTGCGTATGAATGAACAGAAAGGTCGTGTCCCATTAATGCCTCCTACCATGACCAAGCAAAAGGGGACAGATGGCAACCAGAGAAAGCCTTGAGCTGTCAGGAAGTCAGTGTGTCACCATCAAAAGATTTCTGAATAGTGGGCGGATCAAGCATGTGCGGACATAATTGAGACACGTCAACGATACTTCGAATCAAACGAGGATACTGAAAACCAACATTAATATGAAAGACGACAAATGAAAACAAGTCATAAACAGGGGTTAAATATTTGCCCCGAGCAAGCGGTATTCGGCTCAAATATTTAAGGGGGTATTGTTATAGGTAAAAATCGTCATAGAGGACACGTCACCCCCATGAAAAAGCCACGTAAGCAGGAGCTAGGAAAAGTCAACTCGAAAGGGGGAAATCCCTCAAGTGACCCACTCGGCTGAAACCAAAGCAACCTGATCACAAACAAAGAGAACCAGCTCGGGCAACACCACCTACGCGGGCATACTCGGGCATACTCGGGAATCATCAAGAAGAGATGGTTGCGGAAACTCACTTCCCAAATACATGGAAGGAATCAGCAGTGAGCACCTCCACGATACGTAGCAGTGTAACCCTTCAGAGTTTAACAAGGAAACAAATAGGCCTCCCGTGAATAAAGGAGAATGAATCCATCCCAAACTCGGATTCAGCCAAAACAGGAAACATATCACGCCCAAGAAGGAAACAGAATCCGACTAGGACTGGGAATCCGCTCAAGACTTGGGCGCCACGACACCAAACCCTAGCGGTATCCCCAAACCCTAGAAACAACATGTATAAATACCCTTTGTAACGCATAAGAGAGGGATCGATCTTTCTGAGCATAAGAGAGACCCGAGCATATTTTGTAATCAAATTTATATAGTAGATTTTGGCTTCGTTGCTTAGGCAACAACCCGTGGACGTTTCTCTGATCGTCGGAGTTTTACCACGTATTTCTTGCTCATTATTTTTACAGTATTAAGATTCAAACTATTATCACTCGCAAACGTGATCTCAAATCATCGATTGAGTGTTAACAAAAAATCACCGTCAACAATTGGCGCTAGAAGGAGGGGAGATCGAAGCACTTGTGAAGCAATGGCCGGCAAAGGAGATGGTAGCGATTCCAAGTACAGTCACGGACTACCCACTAATGAGTTGGAGGATGACGCCACTCCCAACACTGCGAATGCTGCCTTAGCAACTACAGATCAATTAACTACCCTGGCTGGCATCCAGCTCCTCCCTCCAACTAATGAAGAAATCGTGCAAAGATTCCGTACTTCTCTACAGCAACTCATGGCGGACGCAGCGAGGCAGGGAGTTGATATTTCCACCACGGAGGGTTTGATGTTACCTCACAATCTTTCCGCCCCAAATCAGTGGGGAACGAGATTGCGTTCCACGGTGGTGATACCAACCCCGGATGCACCCATAAAGGCGAGCCAAGGTCCTGCAGATAGGCCAACAATTTTGTCTGAAAGGTTAGCCATGGATAGCAGGGAGCATATAGAGGAGAATGATTCTGACAGAGGGCATGATCGGGATTGGTTGGCCAAGGATCGAGATCGCCCCAGGAGACGTACTCATCGGAGAGCCAGGTCATCATCCTCAGGAGAGAGTGAGCAGAGTTATCATCGCAAACGCCAAAGGGGCACAGTTCGGCTGTATGGCCTAAACCGAGAACATAGAGAGTTGAATCCAGAGGAAATGGGCCAAAAGCTGATCGTAAGTCAGAATTTCAATGCGATGGGAGAACCAGAAGGAGACAGGGACATACTCATACATAGTTTGACCCGGGAAGTTCAGAATAATCGTCAATAGATGGATGCTTTGGTCAGGCGATATGGGCGTAATGAATTATCGGACGATAAGACCGGAAGCCCTTTCACCAATGAAGTCCTGAGGATACCCTTCCCGGAGAGATTCAGGATGCCTCACATAGAGCAATTCAAAAAGGATACTGATCCAAAGGAACACGTCAGAAGGTATAAGAGTGCCATGGCCCAGTATGTCTACAATGACGCCTTGCTGTGTTTAAATTTCCCCTAAAATCTCGGGGATTTAGGCTCCAGGTGGTTCGGTAGGTTACCAGCAGCAAGTATAGGCAATTTCAGCGAGCTGAGTAAAGCCTTCTCAAGGCAATTCCTCGGTAATGTACATAGGAAGAAGTCAGTGGCCCACTTGTCCCAACTAAAACAGGGAAAAGACGAGTCACTGAAAAACTATTTGGGGAGGTTCGGTCAGGAAGTGTCTGAAATTGGGAGTGCAAATGACGAAGCCATAATTGCCGCGTTCATCAATAACCTTCAGAAAGGCCAATTGTCATTTGACCTCCGAAGAGCCCCGACTAACCAGTTATGCCGATATGATGGACATGGCCGGGGGCTACGCCCTGGCTGAGCGGGAGGTTATTTCGTACATGGCGGTCGCCCAGAAGGATCTAAAACCAAAGACCAAGCAAAGGCGCCCGATACCAAAGGTGACAAACAGAAGAATAAGGCGCGGGATGGTCGGGATGGACATCGAGCCTATGACCCAAAATCCGATCAACCGTGACAGAGGTTCCAGGGTAGGTATACAAACTATGCCCCGTTGAAAAAAGATCAAGAGGAAATTTTGGCAATCCTAAAAGAAAAGAACATGTCTAAAGAACCGCCAAAGCAATCCACGTATGCTCGGAGGGACACCACCAAGTATTGCAGGTTCTACAAGGAGAATGGGCACGAGACATCTAAGTGTTTCCAGCTAAGGGACCACATTGAAACCCTTATCAGGGAAGGACATTTGAAAGACATCGTCTTAAAAAAAGGCTGACAGGGCGGACGGACAGAAGGATAGCTGACAGGACGGACGGGCAAGAAAGCCTAGTCCTAAGAAAGCTGAGGATGAAGGAGCAATCAACACTATCTTCGGGGGACCAGCGACTGGCAAGAGTAATAGGGAAAGGAACCAGGAAATCCGGGAGGCCGTGGAAGCACGGAGAGACCTGAACGTCAATTCTGTTGAACCTGACCCGAAGAGAATCAAGGAAGGCTGGGACCCGATCATATTCACAGAAGCTGATTCACATGGAGTTGATGTTAGGCCGAACGACGCACTGGTGATCAGCGCACGGATTGGTCATAGAGAGGTTCATCGGATTTTGATTGACAATGGAAGCTTAGCAGATATTCTAAGTGCAGAAGTGTATGACCAGTTGAGGCTAGATAGGAAAGACCTACAACCATTTCCCACACCCCTTAGAGGATTTGGAGGAGTCGAAGTAAGGTCACTTGGCACGGTGAAGTTACCCGTGAAGGTCGGGCAGGCTCTTTGCCAAAAAACAGTGCTACTTGACTTTGTGGTGGTGGATACAGAAAATTGGCCATACAACGCTTTATTGGGCCGACCATTCTTGAATAAAGCCAAAGCAGTGACCGCAACCTACGCCCTCATGATGAAGTTCCCGATAGAGTATAGGGTAGAAGTGATCAAGGGGTCACAGGAAATGGCCCGAAGGGTAAATTTGTCAGTTTATAAAGATAGGGAAGCACACCAGGTGTACGCGGTTACAGTCGAGCAAGAGGTTGGTGAACTTGAAGAGCAGGCAGATGTGCCGAGAGAATTTGAGTTAGATCCCAGAGAGGAACCTAAGGCGAAGAAAGATGAGCCGACCAAAGAAGTGGCACTGGATCTAGAAGACCCAAGTAGGACAGTCAAGGTAGGGGCAAGTTTAAATGTACATGTCAAAACCCAGCTTGTCACACTGCTGAGAGAGTACAAGGATGTTTTTGCTTGGAGCCACGAAGATATGCTGGGGATAGACCCGAAGGTGATATCACATGGTCTCTCCATCAACCCAAAGTTCCACCCGGTGAAGCAGATAAGGCAGCTGTTCAACCCCGAAAAGAGTACAGCTATTAAAAATGAAGTAAAAAAGTTACTTACCGCAGGGTCGATAAGGGAAGTCAAGTACCCGGAATGGGTGGCCAATGTGGTGCTAGTAAAGAAAAAGAACAACCAGTGGAGGATGTGTGTGGATTTCACGAATTTAAACAAGGCCTGTCCGAAGGACAGCTTCCCACTACCAAGGATCGACCAACTAGTGGACGCAACAGCAGGGCACGAACTGTTAAGCTTCATGGATGCTTACTCGGGGTACAATCAGATCCGAATGAGTAAAGGCGACGAAGAGAAAACGACATTCACCATAGACCAGGGGTTGTATTGTTATAAGGTGATGCCATTCGGATTGAAGAATGCCGGGGCAACGTACCAGAGGTTAGTGAATAGGATATTTGCCCAATAGATTGGGAAGAACATGGAGGTCTATGTAGATGACATGCTGACCAAGAGTGTTACGGCAGAGAGGCACGCGGAAGATCTAAAAGAAACCTTTAAAGTTCTAAGAAGGTATGAGATGAAACTTAACCCGAACAAATATGTGTTTGGGGTACCATCAGGTAGGTTTCTCGGCTTCCAGGTGCATCAGAGGGGAATCGAAGTGAACCCCGAGAAGATCAAAGCATTAGAAGAGATGGCTTCGCCAAAAACGCTGAAGGACGTATAGAGGCTGACAGGATGTCTCGCATCACTTAACTGATTTATAGCAAAATCAACAGATAGATGCGCCCCGTTCTTTAAAGTAATAAAGAAAAGAAAAGGGCTCGAGTGGAACAAAGAATGTGAAGCAGCCTTCCAGAAGTTGAAAGATTACTTAGGGCAAGCACCCATCCTCTCAAAGCCAGTAGCTGGAGAGACATTATACCTATACCTCTCGATCACAGAAGTGGCAACAAGCTCGGTGTTGATCCGAATGGAGGAAGGAATACAGAGACCAGTGTATTACACCAGCAAGGCGTTGCTGCCCGCAGAGACAAGGTATTCACCGGCAGAAAAGATAGCGCTAGCCTTGATCACGGCAGCCAGGAAGCTAAGGCCGTATTTCCAAGCGCATACAATAGAGGTGTATACCGACTGTCCGCTGAAGCTCATCTTGCAAAAGCCCGAACTGTCAGGTAGGCTGACTAAATGGGTGGTAGAGTTGAGCGAATTCGACATCAAATACACCCCAAAAGCCGCAATCAAGGGGCAGGCAGTGTCAGATTTTATAGTGGAATTCACTGAGCCAGATGCCTAAGTAAGAAGAATGATGGAAGGAAAACAGGAGAATAGTTCCCGATGGAGGTTGCATGTAGATGGATCATCGAACACCCATGGCAGCGGGGTCGGGATAGTCATAACAACCCCGGAGTGAGACGCTGTAGAGTGCGCCATGAGGTTCGATTTCAAAGCAACCAACAACCAAGCAGAATATGAAGCTTTGTTGGCTGGCTTGAGGGTCTGTATAGCGTTAGGAGCAGATGAGTTGGAGATTTATAGTGATTTGCAAGTTGTGGTTAACCAGGTATTGGATGAATACCAGGCGAGGGAGGAGCACATGATAGCTTACCTGGACATTGCAAAGAAACTGCTCAGAAAATTCAAGATGTACAAGATTTTTCAGATTCCTCGGGAAGAAAACGAGAAAGCAGACGCTTTGTCCAAATTAGCTTCAGCCACCATGAGTATCAGGTCCAAAGTGATACCGGTGGCACACCTGACTAGGCCGAGTACAGCAGAATCTGAGGAAGGCATGGTGTCAGAGATTCGACCAGTTCAAGACGACTGGACCACACAGCTCAGAAAGTATTTGGAGGAAAACATTTTACCTGAGGATGCTGTGGAAGCAAAACGTGTCAAGTACAGGTCAACCCGGTACACAATTCTGAGAGGTGAATTATACAGAAGAGGGTTCTCAAAGGTGCTACAAAGGTGTGTCACCAGCGAAGAAACAAAAAAGATCCTGGAGGATGTTCAGAGTGGAGTATGCGAGAACCATACTGGGGGTAAGAGTCTGGCGCATAAAGTACTTAGGCAAGGATTCTATTGGCCAACTTTGTTTGCAAAGGCACAGCAATTCACGGAGAGCTGTGAGACATGCCAGAGAATAGTAAACGATATTCGACAACCTCCGGAATTGCTCAGAAGCTTAACTTCACCTTGGCCCTTTGCCATGTGGGGCCTCGACCTGATAGGACCAATGCCCACTGGAACAAAGGGGGGCGCGAAGCATGCTATTGTGGCAGTCGACTACTTTACTAAATGGGCGGAAGCAGAAGCTCTCGTGCACATCACTGAGGCAAACACCACCAACTTTATCAGAAAGAACATAATATATAGGTTTGGGATCCCGAGCATCATCATAACAGACAATGGGACCCAATTCGACAATAGCAAGTTCAGAAAAATATGCGAAGAGTATAAGATCGTAAACTACTATGCGTCACCTGCTCATCCTCAAACCAATGGCCAGACCGAAGCTGTGAACAAGGTGATCAAGCACACGCTAAAGGCAAAGTTAGAAGCCAAGAAAGGCAGCTGGGCGGACAAGCTACCAGAGGTTCTATGGGCATATCGAATAACTGTAAGGTCATCCACAGGGGAGACTCCTTTTGCGTTAGCATTCGGGACAGAGGCCGTTATCCCAGCAGAAATAAGTTTTACATCGCCCAGGGTATAACTATACAGCCCCGAGCACAATGTTAACATGCTACAGCAAATCCTAGACGAGCTTGAAGAAGTCAGGGATGCAGCACAAGTGCGAAACGCCGCATACTAGCAAAGGGCTGCTAGGTACTATAATTCCCATGTTCGCGTGCGTAGATTCCAGCTTGGAGATTTAGTGCTAAGAAGAGTGTCCCCGAACACCAAGGACAGGTCGGCAAGATCCCTCGTCGACAAATGGGAGGGACCTTACATCGTTAAAGGAGTCGCGGGACACGGAGCGAACATGATAGCCCGACCAGGGGGGAGCCTAGTGCCCCGACCATGCAATGCCCAGTACCTCAAGATTTTCTACCCCTAAGGAACTCATCTCTATGTTTATGTTAATTCAGTTTGTTTCTTGTCCCATTTTAGCTTTACATCAATTGTTTCAGATTCTTTGATTTTCTAATAAAGTTCATTTGCCAATAAAGAGGTTATTCATTGAAGTCGATGAGTCTCGTGATCAAAGGTATTCCATGGCCGGTGAACAAACAACAGCCACTTAATAGTTGGCCAAATAAACGCAAAAAAGAATTCGGGCGCTACAAAGCCGCGAGAGAGCGGACGAGTAGTGCTTGAAGGGCAAAGAAGCTAAAGTAGCATGCCCGCCTAGTTAAGATAGTGCAAACGCGCTTCTTAGCAAAAAGGCAAAACCGAGGCACCAGGGTAACTGGAAAATTGCTCGGAACGCCGCCAGAAAAATTGGTGAGATGCGCAGCTGTGTTGGCCGGTACAGAGTACCCCAACGATTCGGTAAAACCTTGCACAAACAAAACCGGGAGACGTCCTAGGTGACTTGTGTAAGGACCTTAACGTATGGTCGGGGTGAGCCTCGACGTAACGTCTAGGTAAAACCTAAATAGGTTAAAAAGAAAAATGCCAGTTGAATAAGATACTCGGCCACATTAGTTACCAGTTTAATAAGACACTCGGCTAAGATCGATTAGTTGCCAGTTAAATAAGATACTTGGCCAAATTAATTGCCAGTTAAATAAGATACTTGGCTAGACTGGCTAAACGACCAGTTAAGAAAGCACTCGAAAATAAGAAAGCAGAACGGTAAGAATGAAAATTCATATATGTAAGGATAATACAAAGACTCGTTACAAATATACAGAAGAAAAATCAAGAAGAAGGTACTGGGGGTTGTGAGCTGCTCCCACTCGGGTCAGGCTCCATCACGTACTCGCTGAGGAGGCTGTCTTCAGAAGGCCACACAATCACATCTTTTTCATCATCGTCATCCATCCAGGCGCTATAGTCCATCCCAGGGAGGGGACCAACATCAGGATTCTCACCATCGATCCCCGCTTTCTGACAAGCGTGAAAAGTAGAGAAGGAATCGGCGGTGGGAACCTCCAGATGCATGGGATGTGGCACCTTACCTTTACTTCGGCAATATGCTCGCCACTCTTTCATCTGGATCCGAAGAGACTCCAGAGACGTATCCACATGCTTCTTGATCGAAAGGCTCCAGTTGGCCCTGGCCCGGTCGGTCGCCCTGCTCTTCATCTTGAAGAATTCTCCAGCCGAGACCATTCCTCGTTGGAACTCCCTAAGAAGCAAAGCATCATAGGCTGGAGATCGTTTAAAGCGATCGACCCCCTGTATCTCCAACTCCAACCTAGCTTCCTTTGACAGAGATTTGACTGTCAAGGCCTGACGCTCCAAGTCTTTTATTCGGCGTTCATAAGAGGTTTTTGCGTCCTCAGCGGCCTGCTCGGCCTGGAGCAAAGCTTCTTGGGTGGATGACAACTGATCTTGCAGGGTTGTAGCCTTCTTAGTAGCAAAAGACGCTTTCTGTTAAGCCTCCATCTGACGAGCCAGGCATTGATCTAGGAGCACCTGACTTGATCTAGCCCCCTCTTGACAAGCTAACTCAGCCTGAGAGCGATGGTCCTCACTCTCCTTCAGTTGGGCTTCTAGCTGTCTTATTCTTTCTGCCTGGGCTTCACCAGCATGGCAAGCCCCGGACATTTCGACCACCATCTGCAGCAAATCAACAGCAAACGGGGGTGAAGTAACAAAATATATATATATATATATATATATATATAATTATTCATATAATTAAGGCGTTACTCACATAGGAAGCACAGTTGAAGAAGTTGCAGAGCCGGTCGAACACGGTTCCAGCCCTGAAGTAACTCCAATGATCCTCCCCAATATACGCTCAGCCTGAAGCCATGGCCCTCAGCATAGTCTCGGGGGTAGGATCGTCTGTCTGGGTCGAGGGGCCCAAACCACCCACGCAAGTTTCAGGGAGCCCGGCAGTCGAGGCCACCCGAGGAGAGCTAGCGGAGTCGCCAACACTGTCCTTGATCTGGTCCCGTGGAGGGGTCATACCCATTTTTCTCCCAACCTCTGCTCCCCCCTCATCACTTGAAGATGAATCAACATATGCAACAACTCGGGGAATCTTGGGGGTAGGGCGACCAGGAGAAAACGAGGCTTTTCTCTTTCCAGATTACCTCCCGTGAGAATTCAAATTAGCCGCAGGATCTTCAGAATCTGGATCGGGATGCCCCATTTCGACACCGCTGACCTCGGGAGGAGTAGGAATTGGCTCGGTAGGAGTCGGAGTCTCCGAAGCCATCACGCCCAAATGTTCCCCAGCTGCTTCAGTACCCTGGAATGTAGCACTTGGCGTGTTTGCATCAGAGTGGGGGGAGTTGTCTCCACGGGAGAAAGTCGTTGGCTCGGGCTTAGAGGTAGGCTCATGGGAGTGCCCAGCTTTCTCTTTTCCCTTAGAAGAAGAAGGACTCGCTTGATTGTCCTGCCCAGCAGCGGCCCTACTTGCTCCAAAGTGGGTCCTACTTGCTCCAAAGCCCTCTGGATCGTCCACAGCCTCTGCTGAATATGCGGTCATTTCTTGACCATGGGTTTCCTCGGGCACATAATCGGGCACTCCCTCTTCATCATCTCCCTTGAGAGGATTATCGGGAACACTCTCGTCAGAGTCACCCTCGGGAGGAGCTATCCCAGCATCTCGCTGGCGAAGAGCCGCTCTTCGGCTCGCCTCCACGATGCCTTTTATCCGGCGTGCCTGAGCATCGCAGACTATGTCTACGTCGAACACTTAAAAAAAAAAAAAAGGAAATGGAAGGTGTTTTCTCGAGTCAGTAAGCTGATTCAAAAGACAGAATGCAAGAATAACCAGGGAAAGCTTATAAAAACTTACGGCGTTTGCGGCGTGCAGAAATCTGGGGAAAAAGGCGAGCTTTAATCATTTTCGCCTCGTTGAAGAGATAAAGCCTGCCCCTCTTTTCCAAAGGGCGAACGGCTGCCCGAGCCAAAGTCTTCAGCTTCTCGTCGGTGAAGGCAGGAGTCATATGGTTCCATTGAGGTGAACAAAAGTATCGAGGAACCCTGCAAGTCACCCGAGTACCATCAAGATCAAAACTGATTGATTGGCCCCATTGTTCTCCCACAAAGAACCAACTGTTCTTCCAAAATTTATTTGAAGTAGAGAAGCCCCAAACGAACCCCTTCATCTTCTCGTCCATGGTCGGTTTGATGTCACTCTTAACCACTACGTCTTTAGGGATCCAGAGCTCGGGCTGGTTTGAATGAAGAAAATAAACCCCCGTCTTCCCCACGGGCCTCAGCTTGTAAAAGTGCCGGATTTCACGAGGTGTGGGAGGTGGCCGCTTCATCCTATGCCACATGCACCACATGCACATCAAAATCCGGTAGCTGTTTGGAGTTAGCTGCGCAGGGGCAAGCCGAGCCTCAACCAAAAACCAGGTGATGAATGGCTGAAGGGGAAGAGTAACACCGCAAGTAAGCATCGCCCCATATATTGCAACGTGGCCATGTGGGGGGTTCCATGCAGCTCGACCGTCAGAAGGAACCAGCGAAACCATGTTGCTGTCCAGGTCGAAGCGTCCCATATACTTTTTTATCTCTTCGGGGCCGACCACGTTCAACTCGACATCATAGGCACATATCCGCTCGGCAGAGAAAGGGATGCGAGCGGCCCTATGCTCCTCTTCAATATCACTCTCAATTACCTTTTGGGTCCCGACTCGGCTCTCCAGGGGATCCTTTTTACGAGTACTCGTCCTCTTCCTAACTCGTCTCCACGGCCGAGTATCAACACGAATGGAAAAAGAAGAATCTGGCTGAGCTTCAGGCTGATAAGAGTCATGCCGTGATGAATTCGAAGAAACGGAGGGAATCTCTGAAGTATGAGGAACTTCAGAAGTAGCAGGTCCTTCACGAAAAAGCCCCGAAACGTCGGCGTCTAAAAATTGAGGTTGATCAGGAAGAAAGTCTCCTAGCAACATGTGGACAACCGTGGCAAGAAAAACATCACCTTGTTCAATAGCAATCATACCAACAGTAAAATGACGATTCCTAGCAGCAGGATCCATAAGAACTAACCTTGATATATCAGAAAACTGGAGCAACGCAAACTGCAGAGGAATGATCTTCAAGAAAAGATCCGGGTTTTGAGGTCGAGGATCTTGGCAAAAACTAAGAAATGAGCGGCTAAACCCAGATAACTCAAAGAGAAGTAGCAGAGGCAAGTGAACTTTTTTCAGAAAGAAAAAAGAAAAATGGCAAGAGATTTTTTGCAGAGAAAAGGAAAGGACTTTCCCCACGAAGCATCAAGCTGATATATATAGGTAGTACCGGTTTCAAAAAAATCGAAACCCTAGAAAGGGTAGGTGAAGAAGTGGGAAAACAAAGAGGCAAGGGAAATGACGTGGGTTGCGTACGAATGAACAGAAAGGTTGTGTCTCATTAATGCCTCCTACCACGACCAAGCAAAAGGGGACAGATGGCAAGCAGAGAAAGCCTTGAGCTGTCAGGAAGTCAGTGTGTCACCATCAAAAGATTTCTGAATAGTGGGCGGATCAAGCATGTGTGGACATAATTGAGACACGTCAGCGATACTTTGAATCAAACGAGGATACTGAAAACCAACATTAATATGAAAGACGACAAATGAAAACAAGTCGTAAACAGGGGTTAAATATTTACCCCGAGCAAGCGATATTCGGCTCAAATATTTAAGGGGGTATTGTTATAGGTAAAAATCGTCATAGAGGACACGTCACCCCCATGAAAAAGCCACGTAAGCAGGAGCCAGGAAAAGTCAACTCGAAAGGGGAAAATCCCCCAATTGACCCACTCGGCTGAAACCAAAGCAACCCGATCACAAACAAAGAGAACCAGTTCGGGCAACACCACCTACTCGGGCATACTCGGGCATACTCGGGAATCATCAAGAAGAGATGGTTGCGGAAACTTACTTCCCAAATACATGGAAGGAATCAGCAGTGAGCACCTCCACGATACGTAGCAGTGTAACCCTTCAGAGTTTAACAAGGAAACAAACAGGCCTCCCACGAATAAAGGAGAATGAATCCTTCCCAAACTCAGATTCAGCCAAAACAGGAAACATATCACGCCCAAGAAGGAAACAGAATCCGACTAGGACTGGGAATCGGCTCAAGACTTGGGCGCCACGACACCTAACCCTAGCGGCATCCCCAAACCCTAGAAACAACATGTATAAATACCATTTGTAACGCATAAGAGAGGGATCGATCTTTCTGAGCATAAGAGAGACCCGAGCGTATTTTGTAATCAAATTTATATAGTGGATTTTGGCTTCGTTGCTTAGGCAACAGCCCGTGGACGTTTCTTCGATCATCGGAGTTTTACCACGTATTTCTTGCTCATTATTTTTACAGTATTAAGATTCAAACTATTATCACTCGTAAACGTGATCTCAAATCATCGATTGAGTGTTGACGAAAAATCACCGTCAACAGTGTTCTATTCGGCAACGCTTCCGCGCACTACAGTGAATGGTTCGTTTCGCTAACATATATAAATTAATAATTGATTAAATAAAAAATATATATATAACACATAAAAATTTATAATACATATCACTAAACTTTTAACTTAACAACTTCCTTTCAAAAAAAAAAAAACTTAACAACTTCTATTTTCTCAATTCAAATCTTTCTTAAAATATGCATCTAAAGTCGTTTGTCTTTTCTTTGTATTGAAACCGAACTCAATCTGATCCTTAATTTTTTTGCAAATCATACTCCATATTTGTTATATTTTTTTCATTTTGTAGCAAAAAGTTATTTAATGTTACTACTGCTTGAAAGGCCTCTTTTGAAGAAACACTTGGTAAAACACTGCTGTCATCTGGATCATGATCATCGGTAGGCATATTCATTACCCCTTGAATAATTTCTTCATCAGTAGGCGATTCCATCACTATATCATTTTCACTAGGATAATTCAAAAGGTGATCAACATCCATCACATTTCTATAGTGTAGACTAGAAATGGCTTCACGTAATCCATCGATGTCTTCATCTTCACCAACTTGTGGTTCAAAAGCCATATCATCATCTGAACGGATCTTGCAATGTCGAAAACAATTTGCAATGGTTGTTGTCTTCACATTGTATATTAATTTTTTGACATTGTATACATGTACTTACTAATGTTTATGTATATACATATGTAAGTACTTATTAACTTCTATGTATATATGTATCTTGGTCGAAAATATGTATAATACATGTACAAGTAAAAACATAAAACTTTAAAAAAAAAAAGTAGTAAAAACATAAAACTCTTTTTAAATTAATAAATATTCATTTACCGATAAATTAATAAATTATTCATTTATCGATAAATAAATAATCCCTCTAAAATAATAATTTTCACCGGTCCCAACAATATTATTTTATAGGGGTTTTACTGTATCTGTTAATTAGGGAGTGCACCTTTAACAGATTACTGTCATTGTATCCTGGAGATAGAAGCGCCACAAAACCTGTTGTTGCACCGGGACACGATCCGAGAGGGGCGAAATTCTATCTTTAAGTCGGTGTTCATCACGCCTTGACAGTTTTTCTTCATTATTTCCAACAATTAAATCAATTTGTTGAATATTAAGCCTTTTCGAAATAACTCGGGGTATGTTATTGCAATTAGCCCATAAGATTATGATCAAACTTGTTATATGTTGAAAGAGACTTGAAGATTGGTGAATGATATTATGCTAAATCAATTGTCATCACAAACAATAGAAAGGCAATCTTATGAACCATTTAATAATATATATTATACAACTATCAAAATCGGACCTATTCCAAACTCAAGCACAAACAATAGCAAAGGCTCAATTCAGCCATGGCCATTCCAATCCATCACCACCAAACTTCAACTGTCACTTCATCAGGCATGTTGCTGCTTCACCGACTTCATCAGCTCTACAAAATCCTTAAAAACTGCAGCAAGAATATTGTGTCAATGTTGCTGGCCTAGGAAATTTTATGCAATAAGAAATTATAAACAAAAAAAATGGTAAACGCTAAAACTAGAACTCTTGAACAAACAGAAAAGCACTGCCTTTCCCTTTGTATCTGCTGGATCGTGAAATTGCTTCAGATCTCCGCTAGTCACTAGATATCAGATTTTAGTGTATATCAAGACAGATGGGTTGGGGTATTTACCATAAAAGAATGGTGAAAATTGATATTAAATGTTGGATACAGGTGTGTTTGAGATTTGCATTACCGCAGTCTGAATCATGAGGTCCTGGCGATGCTTCTAGTGGTATTGAAGAGACATCACATTCAGTGCAGGATATGTAAGACTAGCACAGGTTCCATCGTTAAGATTGACATGAGTTACTTCAACACCTTTTGGAAGTGTTGCTGGGTCAACGGTGTAGTTGTGATTCTGCCACAATATAAATTTAACATGAATGTATGACCTAAACAAAAAGAGGAAATGAACTAAAAGTAACTCTCATGAACACCAACTTAAGTGAAACTTAAATTCGACATTTTCAATCTAATTCAATCTAATCTATTTATAAGTTCAATCATCTCGAAAGAATTTGTATCACAACTTTTGGATTCCATTTCAATCATGTCACCAAAAAAAAAAAAAAAAAGGTTATTACTTTTTCCTTTTTTCCTTGATATTTTTTAGAGAGGCGGATGAGGTGAAGCAGTCATTCAACAAAAAGAGTTAACCTCTATATAAACTATCAGACATGCCTTTTGTGCACTCATCTTAATCACAAATTCTTTTCATTTTTTTTAAGATATAAATAATTAACACATATTCATGCTAAATTAACAAACTAGAGAATATTTAACACACCTAGGCACTAATCTCTACCCGGCCATTTCGAATATTACGAACTGGATGATTTCCTTCATGGTGACCGAACTTCATTTTAAAGGTTTTACCACCCAAAGCCTGACCAAGCAACTGATGGCCCATACAAATTCCAAAAACTGGAACCTTTCCCAGTATTTCCTTGACCGTTTCAACAGCATATGGGACTGCAGATGAGTCTCCTGGGCCATTACTGAAGAGAACTCCATCTGGCTTCATTTTCAGTGTTTCTGATGCTGGCCATGTTGAAGGCACGACAGTGATTTTACAACCACATGACGCTAGACGTCTCAGTATATTATGCTTGATCCCAAAATCATACGCAATAACCTTCAGTTCAGCAAGATATGGGAAATGTAAGAGCAAATTCTACAATATCTAGAACTTTTAAACAAAAAGTTTGAAATATCATACTAACACGATAATTTTTCTCGTGTCCCCCATTGGTGTTAAATTCCCAGTTTGACTTTGTTTTATCTACCCATTCATATGGTTCTTTGCATGAAACACCACTTATTAAATCAACACTTGCCAAAAATAAAAAAATAAAATAATAAAATTTCAAGATTGTATATTTTCGGCAGCATTCTCAACATTCCTATTACCACAATTGCAGCACCTTAGCTACAATGTCCCATGAACGAGACATCTCAAGAAGTTCCTCATCTGTTTTAGTCCCCTCTGTGCTTAACCCACCAATAAGACTTCCATCCTGCCTTAGTCTGCGGGTGATCGCACGTGTGTCAACATCATCTGTTGCATAAAAGAAACAAACACCAAAAGGGATTGTAGGTCAGCAGTTACACCCAAAAAAAAAAAAGAGCAAAGCTTAAAAACCATGTATGTTAATTCCTCTGGAATAAGTGGTGCTAGATAATTAAAGTCATCAAATATAACTTACAGATCCCCATGATGTTCCTTTCAACTAAATACTTGCCAAGTTCATCTGTACATCTCCAATTTGAGGTACTGGAAAATATTATGAAAACTCAAATTAGAATATGATCGATAGTCATTGGGAAAAACATGCATTTTCTGAATTAACAGTAGAAAAGGACATCAACACTAATAGCTTACTTGATACTTAAACTTCTTATTACTAGACCAGCAAGAAAGCATTCTCTTGATTCTTCATCATCTGGAAAGAACGACATTGTACTTATATTAAGATGTAAGAATGTGGATATACTTGGAAGCATGAACACCACGTCATCACCTACCAAAATTTATGCCAGTATTGCCAATATGTGTGTTTGTCATCAGGACAAATTGACCAGCATAACTAGGGTCAGTTAGAATTTCTTAATACCTGCAGAATAAGGGCGTTGAACCATGAATCAGATTCTGTATATGCACCATCCACATTGTGTTAACTCATGTAGTTTTCCTATTGGCAAAGCGACTAAGGTTGGCCAAAAGACAAATATTTTGACTCAAGAAAGGATCTTTTAACAAACAAATAATAATTGTTAACTTTTTTCCGGAAGATAAGATGATTGGAAAAATTTCTCATGTTAATAAGCTGCTCTGCTGCTGCTACCAATTATGATCATTAGAATAGAAGATCTTTCCTGTCTGAAAGGAACTAAACTTATTGAAATCGAAGGCAAACTTAAAAAAGACTCTGACATGGTACATCTTCAAATTATAGTATTTTATAAGACTCAGATTCATTAATTCTTGGAACAGTGAAGCTATTGTTGTTCTGACAAATAATTATTCGATTTCAAATTTAGTTCAACAATAACAAGTACCGAAAATGGCTGAAACTATTCCCGCCCTCGTTTGTAGAATTAATTAATATAATAGACCTAGAGAGTTCTGAAATTATTCTAGCTATGTCATGTTCCAGCCTGGGACCATAGAGTCCACACTCCACAGATACCCTATATTGACTTCATATAGCACAAAATACCAATCAATTGATCTATCTATCAGTATAATGCATAAATTCTAACTGATTTAGCTATAACAAGGTACAATTATGAAATCATCTCACCCCGTCAAAGATGTATTGAAGACCACTTCGCCAACTTGGCTTCCGGAAGCACCAAAGGACTTAGCCTTCCAAATGGAACCATCTTCAAGCACAAGTCTAGCATTTGCAACATCCCACGGTCTCTCCACCAAACCTAATGATGCCCAAACAATAACACATCATCTTCTCAAATCACAAACACTTGACATGTAAACCTTTTGAGCTCAAACTAGCAGCACATAATAAACCCTTCTAATTTTCTATATTATTTCCCTTTTCAAATCTAAGTATTTTCAATTGATTCAATTCTAATTTGATAATTACAATGAAAAAAGAAAAAAAGAAGTTACCGGTGGCGGCGGCATCAGAGAAGCGAAGAGCAGACATCTAACGGTGAAAAACCTAAATTTTGAAGGGTTTGGAGGGAGTTTGGTGGAAATGCAAGTGAAGGGCTTCCATGCAAAATCCAAACGAGTCGAGGCCATCGTCTTTCTCTCAAGTTTGGTCACTTCTCAGTGGCAGTGCAAATTTTCAAACAGAACTGGAAATTAGTAGTCTGTGAATTGGGGTTCGACTTTTATACAGGGAAGAAAACACCCTTTATTAGGCAGGGATTTTGAGAAAGGAATTTGGGAGAATTGTACCCACATTCCCTCAGGTTTGACTTAATTGCATCCAGATGATACAAAATGTTTATTCTACATAATCACCCCCTTTAGTTAACGCCAGTTATATATTACATTAGTTTGACCAAGTCTGACATTGTAATGTCTAAAATATCCCTAGAGTAAAAAAAGTAAAAATACAGACGATGCCTCTACTGCAAATTAGTGAAGAAGACGCATTCTCCTATTCTCCATTAATTTGCAGTGGAGGAGGTTTGCAAGCACCAAATCCCCATATCTTGCAACCAATCAAAACCCAAACCACCATCTTCAAAACCGATCCTTTTCGAAAACCCAACTCAAATTTTTCCTAACATTCCAAAACCCAACTCAAATTAAAACTCACAACACCAAAACCCATTTAAAATCAAAACCCCAAAATTCCAGCTCCATAACATGTTAAATCAATTGAACCCCACAACAATGACATCAAACTCGAAAATTTGAAGGTGAGAGAAAGATGAGAGGTAGAGTTTGGAGGTGAGAGAAAGATGAGAGAGAGAGAGATAAAGTGGTGAGAAATTGCAAATTGGTGGGAGAGATGCAGACGAAGACCTCTCTTTCCCTTTTCTCAATAATCTTATTTCTTTTTATTTTTCTAAAACTTGATAAAAAGACTAAAATAGCCTTCATCTGTTTGAAACTAACATAACATTGTTAACTCTTGGCCCCCTTGGGGTGATTTTGTATAATCAAGCATTTTTGCCATCCGGATGCAATTAAACCAAACCCAAGGTTATGTGGATACAATTCTCCCAAGAAATTTCATCCATCGGATGAAATAAAATTCGATCCAACGGTTTATATAAATATTTAATAAGATAAATCATTTCAAAACAAAATAAAAATAAAAATAAAAATGGGAAACCTCTTAAACCGGTAACTCTCTTCTTCCCAAAACCTCTCTCTCTCTCTCTCTCTCTCTCTCTCTCTTTCTAAAACCCTAGCGGCCTCAAATCCAGCCGGAGCAATTCTTTATCGTCTCAGCTTCTCTTCCCACTCTAATTTCCAATCATGGCATATGTTGATCTTGAGGTGGCCACGACGGCACAGTCGAAGAAGAGAACATTCAAGAAGTTCAGCTTCAGGGGTGTTGATTTGGACGCACTTCTTGAGCAAAATTTATATAAACCGTTAAATGGCTTTAGAGAACATTCATGAGTAAAATTTTGAA
This sequence comes from Acer yangbiense, assembly GCA_008009225.1. NCBI lineage: Eukaryota > Viridiplantae > Streptophyta > Magnoliopsida > Sapindales > Sapindaceae > Acer > Acer yangbiense. The sequence continues at coordinate 30,702,429 of CM017766.1, read as the reverse complement.
GAAAACATTAAATGGTTACCGAAGCGATAAATGTAGTTACCAAAATCGTAAATGTAGTTACAAGCAAAAAATTTTAAAAACCATAAAATGGTTACCGAAACCGTAAATGTAGTTACCAAACCCCGTAAACATAGTTACCGTAGCCGTAAACGTAGTTACAAGCAAAATTTCAAAGAAACCATAAAATGGTTACCGAAGCCATAAACATAGTTACCGTAACCATAAACATAGTTATAGGCCAAATTTTGAAGAAACATTGAAATGGTTACCGAAAGCGTCAATGGAGTTACAACAACCGTCAACATAGTTACCATGAATTTTTTTTTTTTAATTTATTCTAATTAAACATAATTTTTTATATATTATTTTTTAAAGATTAAATATATATTTTTTATTTTATCTTATTTTTCTTTATTTTAATTATTAATAAAATTAATATAATAAATATATATTGTAGCTCAGTTGGTAGACGGACGAGCTTGGGGTTTGGACAAATGACTCCCATATCAGCAACTCGAATCCTACCAATGGCGAAAGTTTTAAAAAAATAAGTCTCGCCGAATTAATAGATATTGTCAATTTTTTTTTTAATAAATATATATTATCATTTTAGTAAAAAAGTAGGGAATAGCCGGTTTGAAACCGACTATTCCCATTGAAAGCATCCTTTTTACTGTTTGCATGATGCACGGACTAAAAGTTCCTGCATAGTAGCTAGTCCTATGTGAATTGTGAGTTTAGGTTTGTTATGCTAACTGTTCCTCTTCCAATGACACGTGGATGAGGATATTGTTTAATTAAACTCGGGCAAAAAGTACGTTATAGTTGCAATTTCAATAAATGTCACGGTCCTTAAACTTTCTTAAAAATAAATAAATAAATAAATAATAATAATAATAATTTAAACTTGAACATATATATATATACAGAAATTCTATTATCAGTTCGAACTGACAAAAGTTATATCAAATCCTTACATGTGGGCCATTGGATTTAAATACTTTGACTTTGCTATATGCACTTGTCAGTCAAAGTATTTAAATCCAGTGGCCCATATACAAGGAACTGATATAACTTTTGTCAGTTCGAACTGATAATAGAAAGACTGTATGTATATATATATAAATTTGTTGACAATATCTATTAATTCGGGACCATATATTTTTTTTGAAAGCTTTCGCCATTAGTAGGATTCTAGCCGCTGACCTGAGAGTCATTTGTCTAAACCCCAAACTTATCAATCTATCAGCTGAGTTACGCCCCTGTTGACTTTTAAACTTGAACATATTAACTTAAAATTAATCATGACAAATATATAAAAATTAAATAACCAATAACGGTTGTTGATGACCAATAACAAGAGAGAAAATCAAAAGTAGCATACCGAAGTAATTTTTTTTGTTATTGAAGAAAACAATAAAAGAGAACGGCACTAGGTAGAGGCGTCAAAAGGGCCGGGTTAGCCCGACCTGAAATTTTCAAGCCCAGTTACTGTGCAGGTCAGACTCGGATTGGGCTTAAATACTATGTGGACCGGACAGGGATGGATCTAAGTTTTTAGTTTGGATGTTAAGCTCAGCCCCAAGAACAATATTTTAAGGGTTGGGCCAGATTGGATTCGGGCCCAATCAAGTTTTGTCAAATTATAAAAATAAGATTTTTGGGTTGAAGACCAAAGGATTCGAGCCATTAACATGCTTTCTCATTCAAGTAACAATGACCACCATGCTATACTTGTCAATTGGAAACATATTTAAATTGTATTATTTATCACATACAATTTGGGCTTTTTATAAAATTAAGAATTTTGGTGTAAAACATGAGAATTCAAACACATGATGTCTTTACTTATATAAGCAACACTTACCACGTAGCTGTAGTCATCGACTGGTAATTGAATTCAAATATATTTATATATTACATATTTAGAAATCATTGTATGTCACAGCAGGTACCCAAATAAGACCTGTTAAGTTAAAAACTTTATTATGTTTTTATTTTCTTTCCTTTATTTGGTAGTAAATATTTTATTAAACAAAAAATATATATAATAATTAGCAACTATTTTGGTCGGATTTGTTTGGATTCGGACCAGGCTCGGCTTACATAGTAATTTATAAGAATCCAATTCGAATTCGAGCTTTGAAATAATAGGCCTAAACCAAATTATGGCTTCTATAGTAACGGGCTGGACCGGACCGGACCGGACCGAACCGAACCTGGGCTTCACTCGGATCAGACCGGATTTATCCGACCCTTTTGACACCTCTAACACTAGGCTACAAGATCAGCCAACACAAACGACTCCACACTAGGAGGACATGAATTAAACCAAAAGAAATCAGTAACAGATTTGATGGCCAATTTGGCTAAAAATTGCAACCGCTTCCACAATTTGAGAGGAAAAGGAGGCAGTAAGGGACTGAATGGAAGACCTCCTAACATGACCATTATGGTCCCTGATCATCAAGCCAAAACCAAACCGAACTAGTAGATTGCAACAAGGCAGCATCAGTATTCAACTTAAAAGACCCCACATTTAGCTTGGCCCAATTCATAACTGATGTCTGGGTTACGTGATCAGGCATCCTTTCCTTAGAATTACCCTCTTGAAACTCTTTTAAATAATTAGCAACCTAATTCACAACGTCTTTAGATGCATTCGGAGAGGCACCATGACATGACTGGTTTCTACATAACTATGTTTGCCAAAGGAACACATAGAAAAGCTCCAAGTCTTGCTGGTTGAGAATACGAAAATAGTAAGACATCAAGTCCTGAAAATGGATTCCATCATCCCACTGAGACTTCCATAGAAAATAACAAGAAGCTCTGCTTACCTTCAATAAAGGGTAGCCTTATAGGGCATGAATAGTAGTTTTCAGTATCATACAACAAGCTGGACATAAAACCTCAGTCTGCACTCCACGATGAGCAAGATTAACTAAAGTAGGGATCCAATGGTGGCAAGCCTTCCAGATGAAGATTTTTATTTTTAAAGGAATCTTTAAGCGCCACAAGCATTTCCACCAAGACTCTAGGCTACTGAACCTAGAAGCACTAGCTTAAGAAATAAGAAGTATGCTTACTATATAACCACTTCTCAGAGAAAACGAACTAGATTTTTCAAAGTGCCAAGAAAGAGTATCAGCTGAGTTTAAGGCACCAAGAGGGCATACACATCATCAGGGAGAACGAGGCGCGAATAAGAGGAATATTCCACCCGCTAGAAAGAGAGATGACAGAACTTACCATTGTCAAGTTTCCCAACACCGGTGGAGAAAAAATCTTGAACGAAGAGATTCTCGAGAACCAACGATTACCACATACACACACACAGAAGACCCATTCCCAATCCTCCACCGAGAGCCAGCCTCAATAATATCCATACCCCAAATTAAACTTCTCCAAATCATTGAACCCGAAGAACTACCATTCGCTTCAAGAAAAGAGGTTGAAGGGTAATAGCCGCCTTTTAGCATTCTCGTAGCTAGGGAATTTGGATTTGTTACAATCCTCCAGCACTGCTTTGTTAGTAGCGCCCTATTAAAGATTGAAAGGTCTCTAAAACCAAGGCCCCCCTCATCTTTCCTAATACACATTTTCAGCCAGAAGCACCAATGGATTTCCCTACTCGAATCCGAGCTACACCACCAGAAACAGGCATAGAGTCTATGAATTTTCGTAGTAAGGCTATTTGGGAGACGGAATAAACTCATCGCACGTGTAGGACTCGACTAGACCATAACTTTCAGGAGAATCTACTTACCACATATCGAGAACAGTTTATTCCTCTACCCCTTTACCGTATCCTGTTGGGGTTTTTGCCCTAAAGCTTGTAATTTGTAAATATGATTTGAACATTGTTGACGGTGATTTTTTGTCAACACTCAATCGATGATTTGAGATCACGTTTGTGAGTGATAATAGTTTGAATCTTAATACTGTAAAAATAATGAGCAAGAAATACGTGGTAAAACTCCGATGATCGGAGAAACGTCCACGGGTTGTTGCCTAAGCAACGAAGGCAAAATCCACTATATAAATTTGATTACAAAATACGCTCGGGTCTCTCTTATGCTCAGAAAGATCGATCCCTCTCTTATGCGTTACAAAGGGTATTTATACATGTTGTTTCTAGGGTTTGGGGATGCCGCTAGGGTTTGGTGTCGTGGCGCCTAAGTCTTGAGCGGATTCCCAGTCCTAGTTGGATTCTGTTTCCTTCTTGGGCATGATATGTTTCCTGTTTTGGCTGAATCCGAGTTTGGGACGGATTCATTCTCCTTTATTCGAGAGAGGCCTGTTTGTTTCCTTGTTAAACTCTGAAGGGTTACACTGCTACGTATCGTGGAGGTGCTCACTGCTGATTCCTTCTATGTATTTGGGAAGTGAGTTTCCACAACTATCTCTTCTTGATGATTCCTGAGTATGCTCGAGTATGCCCGAGTAGGTGGTGTTGCCCGAGCTGGTTCTCTTTGTTTGTGATCGGGTTGCTTTAGTTTCAGCTGAGTGGGTCACTTGGGGGATTTCCCCCTTTCGAGTTGACTTTTCCTGGCTCCTGCTTACGTGGCTTTTTCATGAGGGTGACGTGTCCTCTATGACGATTTTTACCTATAACAAACAAAAATAAAAGAAGTAGTATATTCATTCATTTTGTGTCATACTTTAAATATATAACATGTGCACTTAACATCCAAGATTGCCAGATGTAATTTTGAACTGAGTATATGAGTGTCATATACAGATGGATGCAGTTTGAAATGAGCAATCTAAAGAGTCCATAGATAGCAAATAAAGATGGGTACTTTATTTGTGGTTAATCTACAGCTGCGGTCTATTTCGTAATGTACGGTGATCCTATCCTGGATCATTCATATGGAGATATGAGAATGGAGGCACCTTGTATGATGTGATCATATAGGACTGGGCCATGATCTATATGAATCTCTCATTAAGATCCGTTTAACGATGAGATTCATATATATCAACTAATGATGGCTATATGTGGGTGATCTTAATCCTGAGTGTCTTATCGACTCCTTCAGGTTAGATCGTGGTCTTTGATATAACATGGGTGAGGTCAGAGTTGCATTCTTGATCAATATGCTCCGTATGTTGGGATCGCAGTTTGACTTGTGACTGGGAAGGTTTGTACACAATAGTGGAATCCACTCCTTCTTGCGAGAAGTATATGGTAGTTCCCTTAAGGGTTGATTCGGGGCTTGAACAATATAAGTGCTCTCCTAATTTCGTAAGGAATGTAAGATTTATTGTTCATTAGAGAATCAATGGTACTTAAAGGAAAGATATAATTAGATGGGTATAACGGACATTATGACCCAGCTCTAATTATGAACTACTTGTGGAGGATTATACCATATGTAATAGCTATATCGATGGACACCGATAGTTATTGGTTTGTGTAAAAACGTCTACAGTTGAGAGAGTTCAGCTTCGGGTTTTTAGTGGAATAACACCGAAGTTAATAATCATGAAATAATAATTAAAGAGTTTAATTAATTATTTCTAAGGATTATTGGAGCTCAAAATACTGTGGGTCCATTAGGTCCCCTTGCTAGCCCGATCGATTTAGGTAACAAGGGTCATGGTTAATTAATTGGATTGTCCAATTAATTGTGTTACGAAAGTGACACATATCTATTTTACTAATTGAATAATGAGATTATTTAATTAATGATTTTAATGATTATGACAATTAAATAATAAAATTATTTAATTATGTAATTAATTATTGATGGAGGGTGTTAGTTGATATTTATAGTTGAAAAATGGGATAATATGATTATCTTATATTTTTAATTTATTAGTTTAAATTCAAATTAGATGATATCTATTAATAAAATAAAATAAAATAGAGATTTTGTTTTTAAATTAAAAGATATCATTGGTTTCTTAAATAATATATATATATATGATATATATTTTTAGGTATAAGATACCTGACAATAAAAGAAAAAAAAAACACAAAAAGAGAAGAGAAACAAGTGGGGTGCGGCGGCCAAGAATCAAAAAGAGAATTTTTTTTTTTTTTTTAAGTTTTCTTTTTGTATGGCCTAACCTAAAACATACAAACAACAAGAGTTGTTTTTGTGTGTTCTTCTCTTCTTCCATACAGGTTCCTGAATACCGTGACGCGCCCACACGCTGTTACCAGTTTCGGGAGAGAGCGAGGAAGATCAAGTGGTTCAAATCAGGAGTAGATCGTATTAAAGTGAAGGAGCCTCATACGTAGGTATGAAGAAATTGTTTCTTCCCTTTTATTTATATGTTTTGATTTCGATTCTTTTGTTTTACTGTTCCGAAAAATAGATTCCAGGTTTTATCAATCACAGTATTTCTTTATGAAATAAAATAAAAATTTTAAAACCTTCCGCTGCGTGATTGGTAAACCGGGGTCCTAACATATCCCACACTTGGTCCTTAATAGAGGCGAAAAGAAACTTCTTATTCCGACAATGAAAGCTCGGAAGCCCGAGGTAATGCTCATGGAACTCGACCAAGCTAACACCAATGATACCTGCCAATTTACTCCCCTCGGCCAAGCCCACCGAATTACCGACACATAAGGCAGACTTTCTAAAGTTAATAATCTAACCAGATGCACTCGAATAGAGATCCAACACATGCCTAATAGCCATACAATCACCATCAAAAGCTTTCGAAAAAAGTATGTTGTCATCTGCGAACAAGAGATGGGAAATAATAGGGCATGATCTACTACACTACCAGAGAATTTATTTGCGGAGATAACTGCATTGATCAAACTAAAGAGACCTTCAGTGCAGATGATGAACAGATACAGGGAAAGCAGATCCCTTACCACATGCCATAATCGAGCCAAAAAGTATATGATTTTGACCCTCATTTCTGACTCTTTTTGCTTGTTCTTGGGCAATATCCTATGATTTAATTGTGTGAATCAAGTGTTTTCAGGATTATTTAGGCCACATGGGCATTTATGAGAGATGGAAGAAGTTAAGTGCAAAAAGTGCAAAAAGAAGAAAAGGTGAAATTAATATAGGGCATTTTTGCGGTCTTGTCGCTTGGCAGCAACAATGACCTAGTTTAAAGATATGTTGTTGTCTAAGTGTCGTTGGCATACCAACCGCAACAAAGAGCTGAGACAATAGAGAAGGCAATCATGTGTAATGTCGCTGGCTTACCAACCGCGACAGTCATTGTGTTAGGATTATACTCAATAGTAAGAGTGTAATATTGTAATTGACAATCTTTTCATATTAATAAAGTGATTTCTGGTTTAACAAATCTTATAGCATTTATAGTTTAATATTATAATTGTCAAAGTAAATAATCATAAGGTCAAAAGACTATGAGAAAAGAAGAATTGTTCGTACATCTGGATATGTATGAGGTAGACATAATTCTTTAGTTAGTCTTGAAAAATGTTCACAACTTAAGTTAAAGGTTGGGCACCTTTATCTTGTTAAAGTTGTAGAATTCTTTTGCTAGCATTTGAGTGGGATCAAATGAGTTATGATGAGTCTGAAATCATCGAAGGGTCTTCGAGTAAAAGAATCTAGTGCACTGGGTGCATTGAATAGGATCACAATGAAATACTTTATCTAGAACCGTCAGTAGATAAAAGTTTTTTCATTATCAGGACAATCAGAGAGTCTATCTTAATCCTGAGATAAATGATGGACTTATGGTTGCAAGTGTTATCATTTGAGTTATCAATGAGTACGATTATATAGCATAGTCTATCATCGATAGTTTGGTGGTATTCATTTGTTAATCGATAGAGGACTTCATTTATAGATATGGACATCGTGGCTCCATTTATTAAATGAGAGTAGAATATCATCATATGGATGTTTTGAGGTATTGGATATTGAATCTTAACGTTAAGTTTTCGATAGAGTCTATTGAAGCATGGCTTCTGGACAAGTCAAAATATTCAAGTTCAAAATGTGGTCATATGAGTAAACATGGTAACTTGGAGAGCTATAGACGGTCTATGAGCTCTTGGCGATTACTGATATTCTTCACGAGGATACACCATCTCCAATAAGATTGTCTAGGGTACGAATGAGAAATATTTACTTATTCTATCTTTATTTAAGAGTTCAATTTTAGCTCTTTAGTGGAATGAGTTAAAATTAATAGATCGGACCTAAGTGAATCATTTGTTGATTGTGATTAGGTTATGTCTATTGAAGCTTAAATTTAGATAGCCCGCCAAGATCCCCAATCCACACGGACTTGTATGGATCACTTGATATATTCTACCGGACCAATTTATGGGTCCATCTAGAATTGTATTTAATATATTAAGAATATAATTTGCACATTATTTATTTAATGGGCTGATCAATTATATTAATATATTAATGAAAGGCATGTGGGCTTGTTTCTTTTAGTAAGAATGGGTCTGGTTCACATGTGAGTTTGTTAATTAAAGTCCAATGGATTAAATAAAATAAGAAAATAATATATGGCCCATGTATATGTATGTGGGGCGGCAAGGCTAATATATTAGTATAATATATTATTTTATTTTATTATTTGATTAAATGGGAATTAATTAATTGATTAATTAATTATTTAATTAAAAATCAAAATCTTTTTCTGACTAGGAAATATGTTTCTTAGTATTATACTATTATGGTAATATAATGAGAATAAAAGACTTTATTTGATAAGAAGATAAATAAAAAGATTTTATTCATCTAGTCAAATTAGGAAGTCTTTGATATAGTCACAAATACACTAAAGAGTTGGATTAGGGTTTGAAATTCTAAAGAAATCTACCTAGAGTTAGGATTTAGGTCAAAAGACAAAAATCCTATTTGGTGGAACATTTGGGTCACCCTAAAATATATATGACAAGAAGAATTTATATATATATATATATATATATATATATATTACTATATATGTCAAATTCGTGGAAGAGATATATAATATATTGTGCAAAGTTTGCGCACTACATATATAATAGGGTAAATTACACTCACACCCTTAAGGTTTGAGGCAAAGACACTTAGATGGAAAAGTTTAGTTATTCTACACTAACACCCCTATTTAACCATTGTAAAGTCCAAAATGCCCTTGGGTGTAAGTGTAAAAAAACTTTTATTTTTTATTATTATATAAGGGCATTTTCGACAATACAGGGGTGTTAGTGTAGAATAACTTAACTTTTCTATCTAAGTGTCTTTGTCTCAAACCTTAAGGGTGTGAGTGTAATTTACCCTATATAATATATTTGTGCAAGGTCAGCGCACGATATATATAATATATTGTGCAAGAAATTAGACATATATATATATATATATATATATAATATTGAGTATGGATTCGTTGATATATATATATATATATATTTTGGGCAAGATGAATTAGGTGAACCCTAATGCAAGGCTTGAGAGTTTTTTCTTTTGCTTGAGAAAAATAGAATCCAACTCTAGAGATTAGTGTGATAATTCGGCCAAGAGAGAAAAAGAGAAGAGATCGTTTTACTTCGATAGTGCACTAGTAGCTTATACATCAATAGGCTTTGTGCACAACTTCGAATAAGGTTCACGCGAGTTTCGATCATTAGATTGAGAATTCAAAAGTGACCGGAACGTTATTTGTTATCTTTTGGAGGTTTAGTGACTAACGAAAAAGAAAAAGTTTTTGTTATCCATCTTCAGGTACACAATTCAAAGAGAAGGGAGACCACGCTCTTAGGTGATTCACGTTCGTGATTGGATTGGAAGATCTTGCGGATTACCATCGACGCAACGTCAATCGGATCATGCGACAAAGGTACGATATCTTTTATTATATGTTAATTAATTAAAGGGTTAAGGTTCAACTTATGGAAAAATTTTAAACTATATTAAACTCGATTTTAGTCTCGCTTCCGTTGCGTGCAAACGTTTTTTTCCCTACACATTGTAGTTCTCAGATCCAATTGTCGCTACCATCAAGGTCGTTGGCCTTTCAACCACGCAAAAGATCAAAATGGACGTGTCAACCAAATCCAAGACAGTATAACCGACTGTAGTGGTCATGTTCGTGATAAGGTCATTTTGGTACTCAACAAAATACAATATATGTGTATAAATGTGATCTTTAGAATACCGTGTTTTTACCACTAGAAAATCCTTTTAGGATGTAAAGATTAGTAAAACGGTAAGTAAGGATTCGTTCCACAGGGAATCGGAGTAATGAGTTGAATAACTTAACTATTCCTAAATGCAATTAAGCAAATCATAGTAGGTGGATAGTGTGTGGTTTGATAAACCACCAAAATGCATAAAAAGTAAATGTAACTAAAAGTGATAGGACAAATAGAATGCTCACAATCTTGATAAGAGAAATGGATGTAAACAATTAATATAGATGTTAGGGAATAGATAGATTAGCAAGTGGGTATGGGTAGTACTTTTTAAACCACTTTAATAGACCAATCTCTACATGTTAACCATTTGTTTTCTTATGATGTGTTTAGGTCATTACTATGAACCCTAAACATCTTCCCACCACAATGCCTAACCGATTAAGGAAAGGAGGTCATGGTAGGATTGGTTGGTTACAAACCTAGGCTTAGATTAGTGTGGTTGATATACCCTCCATAAATCTATCCTATTTATTGGGTTCTTAATCACACAAGGGTGTCAATCCAAGGATGATTGCGTAACATATTATTCTAACAAGATTGTAATTAACAAGTGGATATACAAGTCAATCACATAGTGAATAGAATCTACTGAATAAATAAATAGAACACATATAGAGATTCATTACAAAGCTTAAGCAAATACCCATAACCAAATGTTTCACAAATCTATCCCCTAAATTAGGGGTTTAGTTACACATAGTTACACTCAAATAGAAAGTAAGTAATATATAAGGAAATTACCCTTAGGTCTCCTTCTTTAGTGCTTGCTCCTTCCTTTCCAAGGGTGCTCCTAGTGCAAAGATTGGTAGAAGAGGATGTGTCTAGATAGGTGGATGGCTAATGGTGAGTGACAAAGGTATTGGAATGTAGAGAATGGTAATGAAGGAATGATTTAGGGAAGTAATTAAGATTTGGTGTGAGTTTTTGGATGGAAGAGATTAGTTCAAGTATAGAAATGGAGGAGTTTGGGAGATGATTGATGGTGATCCTAGGTTGAAGAAGAGATAGGTAGGAGAAAATAGGATAGATTTTCAAATTGAAAATAGGGATAAATTTATAGTGTTTTTGAATTAGGTCACGAATGGCAAATTACCAAAAGACCCCCTAACTTTGCATATTACCATTTTGGCCCCTCAAGGGAACTTTTGGTAATTTTTCGACCAATCACAAGTGAACACAGAGATGGTCGTTATTTGGTTATGGCGACAAGCATTTGGTGACGCAAGTGGCGACCCAATCAGGTGTGGAAATCACTTCCTTGTCGCCATGGCGACACTACTATGCAAATGGCAACACAAGGTTGGACGGTGTGGTCGCCATTTGGGATTTGGGGGCGATAATGGAGCGACGGAGGCATGATTGAGGGTGGAGATTTCGGTCGATTAGAGGTCTGAAAACCGAACGACCAGGCTGCCATTCGGTTCACCGTAAGTTTGGGTCAGAAACCGACCGACGGTAGCTCCGGGAGGACTGACTTCAGGCGGCGGCTGCACAGCTAGGGTTTGCTGGTTCGTGTGGCCGAAGGTTGAAGATGAAGTTTGCTGAAGGTGGGGTGTGTTTAGCAGTGGGCTGGGGTATGTTTGGCTGTATGTGAGGTGGATGGGTCAGCGTTTGGGCCTTGCTCATTTGGGCTAAGCTTGGTCTGTTCTTCTTTAATGAAACACACCGTTTCACTAAGCTTGTTGGGGTGTGCACTGACATGGGCTGGGGTGCAATCAGAATCCCAATCCCTCTTCAAAATGCAGTGCATCACAATCTTACGTGGCGTGCTTTCCTGATTTGCATGGCATATTACGGATACCCCTGTTCTCTTCAGAAATGACGAAAACTTGAAACCTTCTTCATAAATTACACATTTACCCTCAGTTTCTCCAAATTACTTCAATGCCCTGAACTTGTAAATTCCTGAAAATACTTAATTTACATCATTAAAACACAGGGAAATACCCAAGAATTAAGCATAAGGAGACGGAAATGAGGGCCAAAATCGTACCATATTTGGTCCGATTAGTTCGCTAGCACCAAACCGTGATAGTCGGACCGCGACACATGCCACATTAGTAAATCTAGCAGTTGCAAGACATCACCTTTGACCCATATAAATAGTTTTCCTCTTCATTTTGAAATGGGGACCGAAAATACTGAGAATAGAGCAAAAAGGAACACAAGTCATTTGAGAGCATTTTTTCATCCAATCTCCATCTCAACTTCATCCACTTTCTAATCTTGAACTACCTTTTCCTTCCAAAAACTCAACAACCAAATCTAGATTACTCTCCCCATAATCATTCCACTCTACCCATTCTCTACACATCCTCCCTTTGTCACTTCCCATTTGACATCCATAACACTACACAACCTCATCTACCATTCTTTGCATCAAGGTTCAACAAGGAACTAAGAGAGATCAAGCTTCAAGAAGATGGCTTATAGGTGATTTCCTACTCTATTACCTTCTTTCCTGGTTTGTAATCATGTGCAACTAATCCCCAATTTAGGGGATTGATGTGAGAAACTTATGGATCTTGGGTATTTGTTTTAACTTTTAATAGATGAATCTCCTTTTAAGTTCTATTCACTTGTTAACTAGATTCTATTCTTTATGTGATTGATTGAGAATATCACTTGTTAATTACAATATTGGTAGGATTATTTGTTATAAAACTAATTGAGGATTGACACACTTTATTGGTTGTAGTTTATAGTGAATAGGATAAGTTGTTGGTGGATATATTAACCCCAATAGCTTAGGCCTTTGATTGTAATTAACCAATCCCACCATTATCTCCTCTCTCTAAATATCATATGTGAGGAATTTTGGTGGGAAGTGATTTGGTTTTGTTCATACGGCCAAATCACACCTAAGACTACAATCAGTCCGTAATTGTGAGATCGGTTCGTTAAAGTAGCTTAATAAACATTGCCCAATATTCATTTGCAACTCCATCAATTCCTTAGTTACTCATTAATTGATTGAATCTGCATTTCTTATATAGATAGTTGAGCATTCTATTTTTCCTATCATTTATTTTATTGCTCTCTAGTTGTCTTATTATCTTGCTATCTCATGTTTTTTTGTTGGTTTTCCAAACCAACCATTATCAAACTAGTCTATGATTTACATTTATGCACATAGATTAGTGAAATAATCCAACTATCAATTCTAATTACCTATGGATGAATCCTTTGCTTACCATTTTACTAATTTTACATCCTAAGTGAGTATACAAGTGGTGAAACTTGGTTTTAAAAGTGAAATATAAATATCTTTTTTTTGAGTACAAAACGACCTCATCAGACCACGAGAGGGAATCAACGAGCACACACTTCTCTGTTAATGAGAAAGGAAAACCAGACAACTAACAAAGCACATAACCTAACTCACCTAAACAGCACTGAACCCAAGCTTGAGCATCATAGTAGCTAGTAAATTACACTTAACATGGTCGTAGGCCTTGGACATATCCAGCTTTAAAGCCATTGACCCATCTTTCCTTTTCTTCTTGCGAATAACATGAATGCACTCGAACCCTACAATCACATTGTTAAAGATAAGACGACTTGGGATGAAGGCGCTTTGAGTTTTCGAAATCACCCCTGAATCTATTAGCAAGAGATTTTGCAATTATTTTGTATGCCACATTACACAAGCTGATAGGTCTAAAATCAGCCAAAATCTCTGGATTCTATGTTTTAGGAATTAAAGTGATCAAGGTCCCGTTAACAGCAGAAGAAGACTCCCCCTCATTGAGACATCGAAGGAAAGCTTTTGTGATCCCCTTACCCATTAGTCCGCAATACTTCTGATAAAATAAGGCCGGAATCCCATCCATTCCCGGTGCCTTAGTAGGGGACATGTCAAACACAGCTTGGTGCACTTCTTTTGTCGAGAAGCATCTATCCAGGAATCTACTACTTCTAAGGGAAAGGCGCAACTTAACTGAGTCAATAACCCTCTCAAAATTGGCAACCTAAGGCTCAGATGACAAATAAATTAGTAAAATAATCAGTGACCATGACCTTTAAGGCTTAATACTCCGTACGCCAAATCCCATTTTCGTAACGGAGACCAAGAATCACATTCCTAGCCCTTATAACGGAAGCTTTCCAATGGAAAAACTTCGTATTTTGATCCCCTTTTTGAAGTCAATTCACTTTGGATCGTTGTTTCCAGTACTCCTCTTCTTGCTCCAACAATCTATCCAACTGTTTCTCTATACTACTAATAGTTTTCCAATAGCCCGATTGAATATTAGCAGTAACCACATACGAAAGTTTAATTGTTAATAACCACCTTTTCTTTTGATAAATTACCTGAATACCCACATTTAAGTAACACTTAAAAACAAAACATTTGAATCGTGAAATTGTGGACAGTCGAGAAAGAGAGAAGAGAGAAGAGAGAGAGAGAGATAGATAGATAAAGAGAGATAGATAGATAGAGAGAGAGAGAAAGGCACTATCACTGAGAGAGAATAGAGAGAGAGGTGATGTCGCCAAGAGAGAGAGGTGTCGTAGCCGTCGCGTCACAGCTAGTAGAGAATAGGGAGGGTGCCATCACCATCGCCATCGCAGCCCGGAGATGAACCCTAGATTCCCTGTAGAAGATTGTTTCTCTAATTAACGTTTTTTCTCCCCACTTAATTTTTTTTTATTGCGATTTCATGTTAGAGACATGTTTAGGGAATAATAAATGTTAAAATGTATCAATTTTTGGTGTTGATTGGGTTGATGGTTGGTATTTGGGAAGATTTGTGGGAGTTGGGTTTGAGGGTCAGTATTTTTCATGAAATCTTTCAAAAACTTGAAATCTTGGCTTAAATCTTTTGCATAAAACTTGTAATCTTTGAAAAACTTGAAATGTTTTGCGAAAACTTGAAATGTTTTGCGAAAACTTGAAATATTTTGCAAATTTTCATTTAAAATAAAAATTAACGTGCCAATTATTTACTGGAAAAGAGATGTTTATATGTTCTTCCTCAAATGTTTTTTTTTTTTTTTTTTTTTTTTTTTTTTTGTCTTTATAGTCTTATAAAGATAGTTAGAAATATAAATTTTAGCCTTTGAAACTTGAAGCTAACTGTAGATATCATTATTATTGCAGGGGTGGCTAGAAGATCTCTCAATATTTGTAATAAAGGAGTCAATGATGTTGATCGCGCTTTAAATGTTCACATTTTGCACTCCCCTTTCTTATCTTTTGTTCTCGTTTGCGAGCGTTTTTGTGTATATAATATGTGTTTTAGTTAAGTGCAGGCATTTGACTGATAAAGGAAGGTGTTTGCGCTTAATGTGGAGAAAAGAGGCCAAAAAGGGGTAGAACTGTGAAGAGAAAGGCACCGTAGGCAAGAGACCGCGCCATGAAGCCGCTGCTAAAAAGCTGTATGTTGGGCAACTTTCCACTGTGGGAAATAAACCGTGGAACAAAAGAAGACAAGCCACGGTGTAACACAAGGAAGTCTTGCAAGTTCAAAACCGTGGGAAAGAACCCGCGGATGAGAAGATGACAAAGTTATGCTGAAATAACATAATTAGACCATGACTTTCCATTGTGAAAATAAAGCCGCGAAACAAAGCCGCGGGAAAATACTATGAAGTCTCGTGACTTCAGTGCGCATGAAAGAAGCCGTGAAGCAGAGGATCAGAAGCCACGCCAAGTTCCTAGGAGTTCTCTGTAGGGAAAAATACCGTAGTACACGCAGCGGAAGCGAGACTAAAAATAGATTTAGTAACTTTTAAAATTTTTCCTTTTTATGAACCTTAAACCCTTTAATCAATTAAACACATATATTATCTAACAAAAGAATAATACCTTTTGTCGCGTGATCCAATTGACTTACGTCGATGGTAATCCGCAAGATCTTCAATCCTAGCACGAACGTGGATCACCTAGGAGCGTGGTCTCCCTTTTCTTTGAATTGCAAACCTGTGAATGGACAAATAAACTTTTCTTTTCTTTGTTAGTCACAAAAACAATCAAAAGAAGACTAAAATTATTCCGGTCACTTTTGAGTTCTCAATCTAATGATCGAAACTCGCGTGAACCTAAATCGATGTTGTACACACAAGCTTATTGATGAACAAGCAAATAGTGTACCATCAAAGAATAATTTATTCACTCTTTTATGTTTTTAGTAGAATAAAATTAATGCTCTCTATGAATTAAGAAGAAGAAGAAAAATTGTCTCTCAAGCACAAAGCATAGGGTGGCCGAATTCTATACATATGAATATATAGGTGGCCTAAATTTTCTTCTCTTTTCCTATTAGGGTTGCCGAAATCTTGCTCTCTTTTTCTACTAGGGTTGCCGCAAATCACACTCCTAAAAGGAGTTTGTGTTGCACCCTAATTTCCATAAAAGAATAGGCTTCAAACCCTAATCCAACCCATAGATATTTTATTCTTTTTATTGACTAAAATAAAAGACTTCTTATTTGATTAAATAAATAAAATTAATTATTTATTTTCTTACCAAATAAGTCTTTTACTTTTAATATACTACTACCAATAGTATATATCTAGGAAATATATTTCCTGATCAGAAAAAGATTTGTTTCTTAATTAAACAATTAATTAATAAATTAATTAATTCTTATTTAATTAAACAATGAAACAAAATAATATATTAGGCTAATCTATTAACCTTGCCGCCCCACATGTATAAAAATGGGCCATATATTATTTTCTTATTTCATTTAATCCATTGGACTTTAAATAAAAAGCCCACATGTGAACCAGACCCATTCTTACTAAAAGAAACAAGCCCACATGCCATTCATTAATATATAAATATAATTGAGTAGCCCATTAAATAATTAATGTGCAAATTATATTCTTAATATATTAAATGCAATTCTAGATGGACCCTTAAATTGGTCAGGTAGAATTTATCAAGTGATCCATGCAAGTCCGTGTGGATTGGGGATCTTGGCAGGCTATCTAAATTTAAGCTTCAATAGACACAACCTAATCTCAATCAACAAATGATTCACTTAGGTCCGATCCATTAATTTTAACTCATTCCACTAAAGAGCTAAAATTGAACTCTTAAATAAAGATAGAAAAGGAAGATGTTCCTCATTCATACCCTAGACAATCATGTTGGAGATAGTGTATCCTCGTGATTAATATCAGTAATCGCCAAGAGTTCATAGACCGCCTATAACTCTCCAAGTTACCATATTTACTCATATGACCACGTTTTGAACTTGGATATTTTGACTTGTCCAGAAGCCATGTTTTCAATAGACACTATCGAAAACTCAACGTTGAGATTTAATATCCAATTACCTCAAAACATCCATATGATGATATTATACTCTCATTTAATAAATGGAGCCACGATGTCCATATCTATAAATGAAGTCCTCTATCGATTAACAAATGAATATCACCAAACTATCGAGGATAGACTATGCGTTATAATCGTACTCATTGATAACTCAAATGATATCATTTGCAACCATAAGTCCATCATTTATCTCAGGATTAAGATAGACTCTCCGATTGTCCTGATAATGAAAAGACTATTATCTATTGACGGTTCTAGATAAAGCTTTTCATTGTGATCCAGTTCAATGCACCCAGTGCATTAGATCCTTTTGCTCGAAGACACTCCGATGATTTTAGACTCATCATATCTCATTTGATCCCACTCAAATGCTAGCAAAAGAATTCTACAACTTTAACAAGATAAAGGTGCCCAACCTTTAACTTAAGTTGTGAACATTATTCAAGACTAACTAAAGAATTGTGTCTACCACATACATATCCAGATGTACGAACAATTCTTCTTTTCTCATAGTCTTTAGACCTTATGATTATTTACTTTGACAATTATAATATTAAACTATAAATGCTATACGATTTGTTAAACCAGAAATCACTTTATTAATATGAAAAAGATTGTTAATTACAACATTACACTCTTGCTATTGAGCATAATCCTAACAATCTCCCACTTGCACTATAGGAAATGTGTCATATCTCTCAAGCCCATGTTCTCTAGATGCCCATCGAAACTCTTCTGAGGTAAAGCCTTTGTGAAGGGATCCACTAGATTTTCTGTTGACGCGATTTTGGTAATCGTCACGTCACCTCTTTGAACAATCTCCCTTAAAAGATGATACTTTCTTTCAATGTGTTTACCTCTCTTGTGACTTCTTGGTTCTTTCGAATTAGCCACTGCTCTACTGTTGTCACAGTAGATAATGATCTGCTTATTCGCACTAGGAACCACTTCTAAGTCAATCAAGAATTGGCGGAGCCAAACAACCTCTTTGGCAGCCTCGCATGCAGCAACATACTCAGCTTCCATGGTGGAATCAGCAATACAAGATTGCTTGATACTCCTCCATATAACTGCTCCTCCTCCAATAGTAAACACAGCCCCTGATGTGGATTTTCTGGAGTCAGAATCTGATTGGAAATCAGAATCTGTATACCCAACGGGAATCAAATCCCTTCTAGAGTATACAAGCATATTATCTCTCGTTCTCTTGAGGTACTTGAAAATATGCTTGACTGCCGTCCAGTGATCAGGACCAGGTTTCGATTGAAACCTGCTAACTATGCCAACAGCAAAACAAATATCTGGTCTAGTACAGAGCATTGCATACATGAGACTTCCAACTGCCGAGGCATATGGAACTCTACTCATGAATTGCTCTTCATGCTAATTCTTAGGAACTTATTTCTTAGAAAGCTTGATTCCATGTCCGAAAGGTAACATACCTTTCTTGGAATCCTGCATGGAAAACCTAGACAAGATCTTGTCTATGTATGAAGCTTGGGATAATGCAATCGTTTTATTCTTTCTATCCCTTATTACTTGGATACCTAGAATAAAACTTGCTTCTCCTAAGTCCTTCATATCAAATTGTTTTGCTAACCATTCTTTTACTGATGTCAATACACCTACATCGTTTCCAATGAGTAGTATATCATCAACATAAAGAATTAGGAAAACCAACTTGTCGCCCTTAATCCTTTTGTATACACAAGGTTCGTTAGGATTCTGAATAAATCCAAAACCTTTGACAGCTTGATCAAACCTTATATTCCAGGATCTGGATTCTTGCTTCAATCCATATATGGATTTCTGCAACTTGCATACCTTTTCCATTTGGCCCTTTTCAATGAATCCCTCTGGTTGCATCATGTAGATGCTTTCATCAAGACTTCCATTAAGGAAAGCTGTCTTGACGTCCATTTGCCAAATCTCTAGATCTAAAGATGCTGCAATGGATAAGAGTATCCTAATGGATTTAAGCATGGCCACAGGAGAGAAGGTTTCCTCGTAATCGATACCTTCTTTCTGTGTATACCCTTTAGCTACCAATCTAGCTTTAAAGGTTTCCACCTTTCCATCCATACCTCTTTTCCTCTTGTATACCCACTTGCACCCAATGGGTTTTATCCCTTTAGGCAAGTCTACAAGGGACCAGACTTTGTTATCGAACATAGATTCAATCTCAGATTGCATTGCCTTTTGCCAATGGCGACTATCAACATCCTCCATAGCTTCCTTGTACGTATAGGGATCATCATCATCCGGGAGATTTTCCACTGATTCTCCTAGACCGATGTATCTTTCGGGTTGTGTTCTAACCCTCCCACTACGACGAGGAATGGTAGGTTGTTGATCTTGTGTTGGATCGGAACTTACAATTGGGTTAGGTTGTGTAACCTCTCGTGGAATTGTATCTCCTGACATCTCATTCAGGACAATTCTACTTCTAGGCACAAAATCATTCATATAGTCCTTTTCCAGAAATTTAGCATTTGTCGAAACAAATACTTTAAGATCCGAAGGACTATAGAAATAATATCCTTTAGTTTCTTTTGGATACCCTACAAATATACATGTTTCCGAACGGGACTCCATCTTTTCTGTATTTCCTTTTAACACATGCGCAGGACAACCAAATATCCTTAAGTGTTATAAACTAGGCTTGCGCCCAGTCCACAACTCATGCGGTGTTTTAGGAACAGACTTAGATGGTACATCGTTTAGAATGTATATAGCAGTTTGTAAAGCATATCCCCAAAAAGAGATAGGAAGTGTTGAATAACTCAACATAGACCTAACCATATCCAAAAGAGTTCTATTTCTCCTTTCTGCTACCCCATTCTGTTGAGGTGTACCTGGTGCAGAAAACTGAGAAACTATCCCATTATCAATAAGATATTGCTGAAACTCATCAGATAGATATTCTCCACCACGATCAGATCTCAAGATTTTTATGTGTTTCTCAAGCTGATTTTCGACTTCAGCTTTGAATGCTTTGAACATGTCAAAAGCATCCGACTTATGTCTCATGAGATACGTATAACCAAATCTCGAGTAATCATCCGTGAAGGTGATGAAGTACTCATATCCACCTCTAGCTTGAATGCTCATAGGTCCACATACATCAGTGTGTATCAATCCTAAACATTCAGTGGCTCTTGCACCTTTGGCAGAGAACGTCCTTTTGGTCATTTTACCTTCCAAACAAGATTCACAAGTTGGTAGATCATCAACCTTTAAGTCACTCAAAGGTCCGTCACATACCAATCTTTTAATCCTATTAAGGTTAATATGACCTAAGCGTAAATGCCAAAGGTAGGTTTCATCTGTTGATAATTTTACTCTTTTATGATTAGGTTCCATTAATTCTGTGTCTAACGAGTGAGAGATATTTCTATGCAAAAAGTATAGACCGTTTTCCAATATACCTTGGCAAATAATTTTGTCATTCTTACTAATAATAAAAACTTTATTAAAAGTAACCGAATATCCAAATTTATTCAAACAAGAAACTGAAATTAAATTCCTCTTGAATTGAGGTATATAATAAACGTCTATCAAATCTAAATGCCTTCTAGAATCCAAATAAACTCTAATATCTCCCACTGCACTTGCAGACACTAACGTTCCGTTGCCCAAGCGCAAATTGATTTCATTCTTACTCAGCTTTCTCCTTTCTTGGAACCCCTGCAAGGAATAACAAACATGATTAGTGGCTCATGAGTCTATGATCCAAGAATCTGTAGAATCAGCCAAAAAACATGTTTCAAGATAATTTACATTACCTTCTTCCTTCTTATTCTGGGACTTTGGGCAATTTCTCTTCCAATGTCCCTTTTCACCACAAAGGAAGCATTTCCCTTTGATCTTGGTTACTTTCTTGGTCTCCTTCTTGATAGGCCCAAGTTGCTTTTTCTTCTGTTGTTTCTTGACCTTTTGACGGGCCTTAACAGTAGCAACTTTACCAACCATATGAATCTCTTGACCTTTGCCTTTCACAAGGATCTTTTCAGCACTTTGAACATCTTGCAGCAGGCCTTGTAAGGTGTATTCCTTTTTGTTCAAAGTGTAGTCCAATTTGAACTGATCAAAGGAATCTGACAATGAATTGACAACCATATCAATCTTTGTCTCACCATCTATCTTAGCGCCATGCAGTTCAGCAATGTTGAGATGTGCTATGACTTTCATCATGTGATCCTTCATAGCCTGTCCAGGTTTCATCCTAAGATTCATAAAAGCAGTCACTGCCTCTCTCTTAGTCGTCCTAGACTTCATAGCAAACATCTCCTCTAGAGACATCATTATATCAGCAGCGGACTCCATTCCTTCATGCTGCTGTTGCAACACGTCGGAGATAGTGGCCATAATGTAACATTTTGCCATATCATCTGAAGTCTTCCACTACTCATACTCATCTCTATACATTATGCTAGATTCATTATTAGGAGCAGGTGGTTTAGGAGTTAGAACAAACTTATGTTTTTCACTTTGCAGCAACAACCCAATTTTCCTTTTCCATGTGACATAATTATCTCAAGTTAAAGTGTTATCTTTCAGGATGTTCATAAGTGATGGGGTCATGATTTCTGAATAAAACAAAACATATATAAGTAAATAATCATGATAAAGCACTTTTAAATATTTATCTTGAATTAAATAAATAACTCAATCATAAAAATTCAACGGTGATCCAACACCCATAAATGTTACGCCTCCTTTGGGAGTTCGCACCATTTACTAGTTAGACTAGGTCCCACCTAATTGTTAACATAACAACCAACGTTTTCAATTTTAGCCTTGTAATTTTACTGACAAGAACTCTTGGGAGGATATCAATAAAATTACATTGAGTGTGTTACCAAGATATCGACCCTCAATTTTCTCTCACGAAAATCCCTCCTTGGGGAGTAGATCTCGTTTGAGTCCATTGTCTAGTCTATCCTTGTAAGGAAGTATGTTGCTAAATTCCATTCATGGACGCCCATTGGGGGGATTACCAATAAATAATAAAGCTCAACTAACCTTGGAGGCCATAGGTGTTACAAAAACACCTTCTCCCACTCAATTATTTAAGACGTGTGATTAAATCCCATAGAATGATTTACCAAGTTATCTAGATGCCAATTTATATACCTAAATCATTCAATGCATGTTCATACCAAAAGAGATATATGAGTGGCACTCCTATTCTATATGTCATGTTATTATACAATAACAAATATTGTAATATTTAAGCATAAATTAAATAGCAACAATTTTGGCCCATCCTAGAAAAACAAGTAAATTACAATTGTTTAGGAATACAAGATCTTCAAGTGGCCCATCAACCATACGCTCATCCTTCGGCCTTCTCCCATGGGCGTGCACAGCCCACAACCCCACAAAGGGGCTGCCATGCGCAGCCCATAAGGCCACACAAGGCTGCCGTGCGCAGCCCACCTTGTAATGGGCTTGCCATGCGCAGCCCAATCAACTCCTAGGGTGCGCACGGTGCTCGTTCTCGGTTCCGGTTGCTTCGTTTTTCTTCGTGTCTTCGAATCTTCAACACCCAAATACATTACAGCAGTATAAAATAATAAATACTGCAGTATTAATTTTTTTATTTTTTTTTATTCACTGCAGTACTTTTACACATAAAAACTGCACTAAAAATTAAATATAAAAAAAACTGCAGCAGTAATCTTTAAAAAAAAACTGCACCTTTTAAAAAAAAATAAAATAAAACTTATCAACTACCAAGAAGGAATTATGGTGATAATAGACCACCCTTCTTGTTACAATTCCATAACAAAAATACATTGAAAATCTAGGACCAAAATCGAGCAATAACAATCCACATAAACATATATAAATCCATACATCCACATGTAATTATATATGCGAATACCTAGAGTGCCATCTCTTTCTAAACATGCATAATCACAATAAAAAGAAATAGATCCACGTATATATACGTTAATTAATTAAAAGGGTTCAACCTAGGCTCTGATACCAATTGTAGGGAAAAATACCGTAGTACACGCAGCGGAAGCGAGACTAAAAATAGATTTAGTAACTTTTAAAAATTTTCCTTTTTATGAACCTTAAACCCTTTAATCAATTAAACACATATATTATCTAACAAAAGAATAATACCTTTTGTCGCGTGATCCGATTGACTTACGTCGATGGTAATCCGCAAGATCTTCAATCCTAGCACGAACGTGGATCACCTAGGAGCGTGGTCTCCCTTTTCTTTGAATTGCAAACCTGTGAATGGACAAATAAACTTTTCTTTTCTTTGTTAGTCACAAAAACAATCAAAAGAAGACTAAAATTATTCCGGTCACTTTTGAGTTCTCAATCTAATGATCGAAACTCGCGTGAACCTAAATCGATGTTGTACACACAAGCTTATTGATGAACAAGCAAATAGTGTACCATCAAAGAATAATTTATTCACTCTTTTATGTTTTTAGTAGAATAAAATTAATGCTCTCTATGAATTAAGAAGAAGAAGAAAAATTGTCTCTCAAGCACAAAGCATAGGGTGGCCGAATTCTATACATATGAATATATAGGTGGCCTAAATTTTCTTCTCTTTTCCTATTAGGGTTGCCGAAATCTTACTCTCTTTTTCTACTAGGGTTGCCGCAAGCCGCAAATCACACTCCTAAAAGGAGTTTGTGTTGCACCCTAATTTGCATAAAAGAATAGACTTCAAACCCTAATCCAACCCATAGATATTTTATTCTTTTTATTGACTAAAATAAAAGACTTCTTATTTGATTAAATAAATAAAATTAATTATTTATTTTCTTACCAAATAAGTCTTTTACTTTTAGTATACTACCAACAATAGTATAAGACTAGGAATCATATTTCCTAATCAGAAAAAATTTGTTTCTTAATTAAACAATTAATTAATAAATTAATTAATTCTTATTTAATTAAAACAATGAAAACAAAATAATATCTTAGGTTAAAATATTAACCTTGCCGCCCCACTTGAATAAAATTGGGCCTAATATTATTTTCTTATTTCATTTAATCCATTGGACTTTAAATAAAAAGCCCACATGTGAACCAGAACCATTCTTACTAAAAGAAACAAGCCCACATGTCTTTTATTAATATATTAATATAATTGAGCAGTCTATTACTTAAATAATGTGCAAATTATATTCTTAATATATTAAATGCAATTCTAGATGGACCCTTAAATTGGTCCGGTAGAATATATCAAGTGATCCATGCAAGTCCGTGTGGATTGGGGATCTTGGCGGGCCTTCTAAATTTAAGCTTCAATAGACATAACCTAATCACAATCAACAAATGATTCACTTAGGTCCGATCCATTAATTTTAACTCATTCCACTAAAGAGCTAAAATTGAACTCTTAAATAAAGATAGAAAAGGAAGATGTTCCTCATTCATACCCTAGACAATCATGTTGGAGATAGTGTATCCTCGTGATTAATATCAATAATCGCCAAGAGTTCATAGACCACCTATAACTCTCCAAGTTACCATATTTACTCATATGACCACGTTTTGAACTTGGATATTTTGACTTGTCCAGAAGCCATGTTTTCAATAGACACTATCGAAAACTCAACGTTGAGATTTAATATTCAATTACCTCAAAACATCCATATGATGATATTATACTCTCATTTAATAAATGGAGCCACGATGTCCATATCTATAAATGAAGTCCTCTATCGATTAACAAATGAATATCACCAAACTATCGAGGATAGACTATGCATTATAATCGTACTCATTGATAACTCAAATGATATCATTTGCAACCATAAGTCCATCATTTATCTCAGGATTAAGATAGACTCTCCGATTGTCCTGATAATGAAAAGACTATTATCTATTGACGGTTCTAGATAAAGCTTTTCATTGTGATCCAGTTCAATGCACCCAGTGCATTAGATCCTTTTGCTCGAAGACACTCCGATGATTTTAGACTCATCATATCTCATTTGATCCCACTCAAATGCTAGCAAAAGAATTCTACAACTTTAACAAGATAAAGGTGCCCAACCTTTAACTTAAGTTGTGAACATTATTCAAGACTAACTAAAGAATTGTGTTTACCACATACATATCCAGATGTACGAACAATTCTTCTTTTCTCATAGTCTTTAGACCTTATGATTATTTACTTTGAAAATTATAATATTAAACTATAAATGCTATACGATTTGTTAAACCATAAATCACTTTATTAATATGAAAAAGATTGTTAATTACAACATTACACTCTTGCTATTGAGCATAATCCTAACATTCTCTGCAGGATGTCACCATGGGAATAAACCCGTGGAACAAAGTCGTGCCAAACTCGACGAGGATATTTACGTGATTTCCACTTCACTTTTCTGACCTAATCTATAAATATACCCATTTCCCTTGTAATTTCGAGGAGACTGAGATTGTAAGCAACACCCTTCACCTTTAGAATAGTCCTTCACTCTCTTTAGTTAAAAGCTTCTATCTTTAGTGTAGAATCAATCTTAGATTACTTACTTAGTAGTTTAATCACTTATTGAAAGCTACTCTTGATAATCTCTTACGATGTAGCAATGGAGAAAGGCGTGTTCTTCATTGGAATCCAAGAAGACCTTCATGGGTTTACTCTTTTCCTTTCTCTTTTCTTATGTTTCATTAGATATCATGTGTAACTAACCCACTTATGTTGGGGGATCTATGATAGTAATCATGTAATCTATGTTTGTGACCACTCTAATGTGTGGATAAATCACTTTGAGCTTATATTGTGCTTTGTTTATCCAAATCCTAACATGTGTTTCTCATAGACCTTTGATGAACTTGTGTTAATATATTTGTGTTTGAGTAGATGAAATGCTTATGTCACGACCGTTGATATGTGTATTGTCATCAAATAGCTCTTCGAAGAGAGTGTGGAAATTAATTGTAACATCTTTGTTGAACATCACATTCTTTGATTTCTTTGTTCTAAGTTGAAGACTCATCTACTTAAGTCTTTTCTAAGATCTTAGAGGACATTTAGTAGTGAGTTGTTGTGTTCATTGCATATGACTAATAGAACTTGCCTTAATGATTTTGACCTAATTATTGATTGAGTGATTGCTTGATAATGTCTCATGGTTACTTAATATTTCCCCTAGCATCTAGATCTCATAGTTTTAATCTCATCTCATTTACATTAGTTGAATCTAACCTAGAAGCATAATTTATTGTTAACATTTTAGCACTTCGCTAAACTAGATAGTCTTTATTAATGCACCAATCCTTATGGAAATGATAACCCGTAATTGTGCACTCTATACAAGTTAAACAACTCGTGCACTTGCGATGGGTGAAACACTCGCACGCCCCCTTAGATAGCCATTGTAGTTTAGAGTAGCATCATTTTAGTAGAACCGGCACGGGCATGTTAGATGTTACTATTTCTAGTTCATTTAGCAATTAGGATGATTAATTATCTGGCACATATTACCAACTTAATGACACCTCTTGGTGTAGTACCAACACTTGTGATATTGTTTTGAACTTATGCGAGAATGGTCACAACAATTATCTTATATTCTTTGTATATTTAAAGAGGAATTGATGCTTATTTACTTTATTTACATCATACAAAGTTATATCAAAATTGGTGAATTGGTAGACCAAGTTCTCAAACTCCAAATATTTTAGATCAATCGACATTACCTCAACAAATGTATCACCACCAACATAGCGTACATCATCTCATTACCCACCGTAGTTGATTACAAGCTTGTAAATCATTTACCTGAAGAAAAAAAAAGTCGATTTACAAAAAAATAATAATTACGTTTTCATGATAAACATGAGATTTCAAGTTTTTACTAGAAATTCCATGTTTTCTGTCAATTGAAATATACAAACGTAGTTAGATTGCCTAAAGCATACTTAGAGGGGGGGGGGGGGGGGGGGGGGGGGGGGGGGGGGGGGGGGGGGATGAATAGGTTATTACACCTTTTTCAATCACTTGAAACAAACGCAAGTTTGTCCCTCAAGATAGCATACATTACAACACATAAATCATACATACAAGTATAGACAAGATAAGCATGTGATCATTAAAGTATTGTCTATACATCAACAAGAAGCAAGAGAAAGAATAACATTAAAACACAACAATAAAGAGCACTTGTATTTCCAATAATGTCCAATATGTTATAAGTATCAATCAAAGAATAATTATACACAAAAGTATCAATATACAAAAGAATTACATATACAACTATGATCAAAATGATTTGCTTACATATCACATTTAACAAAATCTTGTTTCAAAATACATCATAAGTGAATATTGTGCAACAAGATTAAAACATACACATATACAAATATGAAAGAGAGAGATAGAAAGAATTGACGACACAAGAGATTTTTTAACGTGGTAAAACCTCCAAGGAGGAAACATCCACGGGTTGAACTACAACCATTGGGTACTATATATATTGGATGATAGATTAAAAATTCCTCAAAAGTGACCAACCTATGATCTACTATCTATTGGAGTCTATGTTTACCCAATCCCTATTGGTAGATTAGAAATTCCTCAAGAATGCGGAACCACTCTATATTGGAGTTTATGTCTACACAACATCGTTGGAAGATTAGAAATTCCTCAAGAGTGGATACATATCCCATGTACCACTATCTATTGGAGTCTATGTCTATCCAAATGCCCAGGCCTACCAATATTGTAGCTAATTCCCTATCCAAGGCACTCATGCATCTAGAGAGCCTCCCATGCATAGCTATCCAGACCTTCTAGATCCTAGCCATGACTTCTTGCTTGGTTATCCGGACCTCTTGTCCTAACTAAGACTTCCTTGCTTGACTATCCGAACTGTAGGAAAAAATACCGTAGTACACGCAGCGGAAGCGAGACTAAAAATAGATTTAGTATGTTTTAAAATTTTTCCTTTTTATGAACCTTAACCCATTTAATTAATTAACCATATATAAAGTAACAAAAGTTGAATACCTTTTGTCGCGTGATCCGATTGACTTACGTCGATGGTAATCCGCAAGATCTTCAATCCTAGCACGAACGTGAATCACCTAGGAGCGTGGTCTCCCTTTTTCTTTGAATTGCAAACCTGAGAATGGACAAACAAACTTTTCTTTTTCTTTTGTTAGTCACAAAACAATCAAAAGAATACAAAGATTATTCCGGTCACTTTTGAGTTCTCAATCTAATGATCGAAACTCGCGTGAACCTAATTCGATGTTGTACACACAAGCTTATTGATGAACAAGCAATTAGTGTACCATCTAAAGAATAATCTTTTTCTTTTCTTTTATGTTTTAGTAGAATAAAATCTAATACTTTTCTATGAGTTTAGAAGAAGAAGAAAATTGAATCAATCAACAAGTAGGGTGGCCGAATTCTATAACAAGTGTTATATATGGTGGCCGAAAATTTTCCCCTCTTCCTTTTAGGGTTGGCCGAAATCTCCATGTGGTCCAATTAGGGTTGCCAAATTTCCTCTACAAAAAAGGATTTGTGTTGTACCCTAATTCACATGTTAATTAGACTCCTAACCCTAATTCAACTCATAAGTATTTTTATTCTTTTATTGACTTAATAAAAGACTTTCCTATTTGATTAAATAAATAAAACTTATTATTTATTTTCTTACCAAATAAGTCTTTTACTTTTAATATACTACTACCAATAGTATATCTCTAGGAAATATATTTCCTGATCAGAAAAAGATTTGTTTCTTAATTAAACAATTAATTAATAAATTAATTAATTCTTATTTAATTAAACAATGAAACAAAATAATATATTAGGCTAATCTATTAACCTTGCCGCCCCACATGTATAAAAATGGGCCATATATTATTTTCTTATTTCATTTAATCCATTGGACTTTAAATAAAAAGCCCACATGTGAACCAGACCCATTCTTACTAAAAGAAACAAGCCCACATGCCATTCATTAATATATAAATATAATTGAGCAGCCCATTAAATAATTAATGTGCAAATTATATTCTTAATATATTAAATGCAATTCTAGATGGACCCTTAAATTGGTCCGGTAGAATATATCAAGTGATCCATGCAAGTCCATGTGGATTGGGGATCTTGGCGGGCTATCTAAATTTAAGCTTCAATAGACACAACCTAATCTCAATCAACAAATGATTCACTTAGGTCCGATCCATTAATTTTAACTCATTCCACTAAAGAGCTAAAATTGAACTCTTAAATAAAGATAGAAAAGGAAGATGTTCCTCTTTCATAACCCTAGACAATCATATTGGAGATAGTGTATCCTCGTGATTAATATCAGTAATCACCAAGAGTTCATAGACCGCCTATAACTCTCCAAGTTACCATATTTACTCATATGACCACGTTTTGAACTTGGATATTTTGACTTGTCCAGAAGCCATGTTTTCAATAGTCATTATCGAAAACTCAACGTTGAGATTTAATATCCAATTACCTCAAAACATCCATATGATGATATTATACTCTCATTTAATAAATGGAGCCACGATGTCCATATCTATAAATGAAGTCCTCTATCGATTAACAAATGAATATCACCAAACTATCGAGGATAGACTATGCTATATAATCGTACTCATTGATAACTCAAATGATATCACTTGCAACCATAAGTCCATCATTTATCTCAGGATTAAGATAGACTCTCCGATTGTCCTGATAATGAAAAGACTATTATCTATTGACGGTTCTAGATAAAGTTTTTCATTGTGATCCAGTTCAATGCACCCAGTGCACTAGATTCTTTTGCTCGAAGACACTCCGATGATTTTAGACTCATCATATCTCATTTGATCCCACTCAAATGCTAGCAAAAGAATTCTACAACTTTAACAAGATAAAGGTGCCCAACCTTTAACTTAAGTTGTGAACAATATTCAAGACTAACTAAAGAATTGTGTCTACCACATACATATCTAGATGTACGAACAATTCTTCTTTTCTCATAGTCTTTAGACCTTATGATTATTTACTTTGACAATTATAATATTAAACTATAAATGCTATAAGATTTGTTAAACCAGAAATCACTTTATTAATATGAAAAAGATTGTTAATTACAATATCACACTCTTGCTATTGAGCATAATCCTAACACGAACCTCTTACCCTAGTCAAGACTTCTTGCTTGGTTATCCGGACCACATGTCCTAAACAAGACTTTATGCTTTTTACAAGGACTTCCTAGTGTGATCAATGAATGCAAATGATGCAAACAAGCAATTCAACATAGAACATGTGATCAATACATTCCATGGAAACTAGGCTTAATCATGTGAGAACACAATTCAAAATAGTCTAGATACAAAACTTGAATAAAAGCCTAGAGCATGTGAAAACACCTAACACATATGGCTCCTAGTTTCATTCACAAATTTAACACTTGAATAAATAATATGCATGAAGCACATATTCAAGATATTAAAAACATACACAAAAATGCTAGAATCACAAAATATATATCTAGCCAACATTTAGAGCAAAAATATAATGAATAATCAATTAATCCTAGATAGCTTTGATTACCAAATCAAATGTACTAATCTTATATTTGTTCAATCAAACGATCAAAGTACAGGCCAAGGTTATTAATCATAAAATGAATCAATCAATCCACAAATAACCCTAGATATCAAACTAATCACAATACAACTCTCAAACATGTGAAAAACAAGAATCCTAGAAAACTAGTTCACATTTGTCTCTAATTACACTTGATTAAGTTTGATTATGAAGCGATCTTTCTCAATAGCATTCATCATACATACACATACATATAGAAGAAGAAAACTCAAGGTAATTGAAGGTTTTAAAAGAAGAAAACACAAAGATAAGTCAAATACCTAAGATTCACGAGCTGGTTCGGTTTTGAAGGTAGAACCACCACAAAACTCGATCAAACAGCTGCAAACTCACTTTGAAAAGGTAGAGGACTTGATTATAAAGCTTCTCCAACTTGAATCACTCAATTCAGAGTCCGAATGAGAAAGTTATGGTATTTGGAAGGTGATAAAGTTTGGAGAGAAAGTTTTGCACATGTGTTTTTCAATTTTTGTTTTCTTGAAATGAAATAGGAGGGAAAGGAGAACTTAAAAGAGATGAAAAAGAGGGAAGTGTGTGACCAATGGAGGGTGGCCATGTCACCTGCCCATGAGAGGCGTGTGAGCCTAATGGGGCAAAGAGTCTTCTGGCCCGTGAACCTCACACGCTCCTCACGGCCACACCTTAAAATGGCCTTTGGCCATTTCACGCCTCCCTTACGCTCTTCTCGCGTTCTTCAGCCGTATTCTGGCATCCAAACTTCGAATTCAAATCCGTGTTCGGATTATGAACCGTGACTCCCTCATGCACAAGGACGACTATGAAACTTTGACAAAATATTGAGAATTCGACTCGGTATACGAAGACGAATATAACGTATCGTATGAGAATGTAAAGTAGCGTAGCTTCCTAGTTTGGACTCGAAACCTAATGAGTGAGTAACCAAAATGACCGAGACTCAATAAGGAATCACATGAGATCATGTTGAAGTCCAAAAACAATAAAACAAAAACAAATAAATACAAAATCACACAAGTATGCCATTCCTCGAGATAGTCCTAGAACATGCAATTTCACAATGTTTGTTAAATTAAATCTAATGCATGTGCATACTTCAATAGTGTGTAAGAGTGTTATACCAATGGTGTACAACTATGCAGGGACACAAATGAATGCCATGTGTGTGTGTGCCTATGCCTTGTAAGAGGAATGAGGTCTAATATACCTTTGATGAGCAATGTAGCTTATTCCTCTTTGAAGACACCATCTTGCATGGAAAGTTGCCAAGTACTTCTTGAAGCTTCAATCATCATCAATCTAGGACAACTAAACATTACAAGAGAAACATCGTTTTGATATAGAATTCATGCCAACACAAACCAAAATCCTAACAATCCCCTCCATTGGAAAATTCCATGTCAAAACCCCTATACATATACTAAAACAATTACAAGGAAAATTGGTCACAGTGAGTTACAATGAGTTACACATTTCGAGACAAATTTTTAACCACAAGTCTTGAACTTCTTCTTGATATCACCTAAAATCAACTTGAAAGTACAAGAATATCCAAGAGACAACACATATGGCAATACACAATCTTTAGTAAGAAAAATAAAACATTAAAGTTCAAATGGATTATGTATGCTCCCACTTAATACATGCTATCCAACAAAATATTCTAGCCGAGATCAACAAAAAATATTATATGCCATAAAGTTCAAGCTTGATACTAAATACATATTATACCAAAATAAAAATAACAATGAGACTAAGCAAATTAGAAACTATCATATATCTCCCCATATTTCTCCCCATTTTTGACATGATATGAAGCCAAAAGGAAAGAATAAGAAAATATACCTCAAGACCATTTCTAGCCACTTGTGCCACCAAGGAATGTTGTGCGATTTGATAATCTCATATAATGCTTTGGAGTAGATGCTTTGCTTTCCAATTCTTTTATCTTCACATCTTGTAGCACTACCTTAGCATTGAGTTCTTCAATCTTCCTTTGTGACTCCTCAGTCAACCTTCTTGACTCTTCAACCATATTCTTCAATTGCATAGCCCAATTCGGAAGAATAGTTGTGCTAGATACAAGGCTCGAATCATGAGATTCACCAAAGAGCCTAAATGTATCACACGACTTTCCCTTTTCCTTATATGACATGGTAGCCATGCGTTTATAACTAAACTTCTCTAAGGGAGGCAGTAACACATCATCATCTTGTTTCTTCATTCCTTTAGCTAAACACAAATGAGAGATAAACCCCGGAAATGCCAACTTTTTGTCCAAACGAGTCGAACAAGCTGTAATCTCAATATATTCTATAAGGATATCACCAAGGTTTATGGGTTTGTAAGTCATTAAGGCATACACAATCTTGATCTTCTTTTTGTTTAGTTCGGTAGCATTAGAAGATCCAATAAGATTGACACATACAAAAAGATGCCAAAAGGCACTAACCTTAGTCAACTCACTTTGCCTAATAAAGGCTCATTTTCCCCACTCAAAATCATCATCGTCACAAAGAGTTTTACCCATCTCATTGAGGTTCTCCAAGACATCAACATCAAGAAAATCTGACTCAATATCGTAGGTTAACTCTAGGAACTTATTCAAGTTCTTCGAGTTGACTCTAAAGACAACACCTCTCAAATCTAACGAGGCATCTTCAAAGGAAGTACTTTCCTTATACTCATGATGGAATTCTCTAACCATGGTTTCATTCACTATTCCTAGCATGTTAATCCAAGTACTCCATTTCCTTTCAACAATGACCTTATGGACATAAGAACCACTACAAGAATCCAAATATATACCTTTTTCTTGAATAATCTTTTTGCGCCCAAAAATCTCCAAAAGTTTCAACATGTTGTTTTTGGCTATCTTAGAAGAAGATGAGGGTTTCGATTTGTCTATGGGTTTAGAAGGGTTGTTATTCCCAACTTTCTTGGTTTTCCTCATGACCTTGTGTAGTGTATCACTAAAACATGAAAAGACAAACATGAGTGGAAACATCAAAGCAAGTTAGTGACCAAAAACAAATACAAAGAAAAAAAAACATCATTTTTGAACAAATTAATATACATATCAAGAATTATCATAGCATCTTAAAGATTTAACAAAAACAACTATAATGCCAACAAACATCAATCTTGAAGAACATGTGAACATATTATAAAAGAGAACAAAAGTTTAGCATATAATGCTCTCCCTTGATAAATGCCCTATCTAAGATCTAGATAGACAATTGTTCACAAAAATAGCCACACAATCACATCACCAAGCAATTTTAATAGATTTTCAAATAAGCTCCATATAGCCATGAGAGTTACACCAAGATTTTCAATCACTCTCATATTTCTTCAAAAATTGCTAGAGTATCAAAATACCAAATAAGCAAATGTGAGTGTGTGAAGATTTTGCTTCAAGTATATGAAAAGAAGTAATTTGATAATCAAACATACAAATAATTTCAGCATCTATTCATCTTAAGCCGTTCCATAAAAAGGTCAAACCGATTATCATCCGGAATTTTGCTTTTAAAGAG
The DNA here is from genome assembly GCA_008009225.1 of Acer yangbiense. NCBI lineage: Eukaryota > Viridiplantae > Streptophyta > Magnoliopsida > Sapindales > Sapindaceae > Acer > Acer yangbiense. The sequence continues at coordinate 30,667,840 of CM017766.1, read as the reverse complement.
AATATATTTCAACATGTGAGCGTGTGTGTGCATGTGGCTTGTCATTTCATTTCTATTTGACAACCCGAGCTAATTTGATTATTAAACTATACTCCATAAAGCCTTTTTATTTTATTTTAGGGTTAAATCAAAGATTTTTTTTTAATGATTCTTTTCAACACTTCTTTGATTTTTTTCTAACATAAACATATACGCTTCATGGTGGCTTTCACTCATCACCATGGCGTAGCCCTTTCCTACATTGGGTGGCTGCACAACCAAGGTGTGTAGCCTTTTCCATGAAGGTGCTCGTTGAGTTCTATGTTGCCGAAGCAAATGGATACCAACCATAGGTCATCTTTAAACGTACTAGTCCTAGGACTTCAAGGTGTATCCAAAACTTACATCAATCAAACTCAACTTACTTTACCAAGCATACAAGAGAAGCAAAGTGCATTTTAAAACCAAGTTTTATGGCTTAAAAGCACATGATCAAAAAGCAATATAAAGTGTTAGGATTTTGAGTTGTATTGGCACCATTCTATATCAAAACGATATTTCCTTTGTATTGATTAGTTGTCTAGGATTCTTGATTTAACAAGCTTTAAGGAAATTGGGCAACATATCAAGCAAAGTGAAGCCTTCAAGAGGAGAAAGCATCAAAGGTATACTTAGACCTTTATCCTCTTGCAAGGCCTTTAGGCACACACACACATGGCATTCATTTGTGTCCTTGCATAGTTGTACACCTTTTATATAACACATTCACACACTTGGTAATGTATCCACATGCATTAGATTTAATGTGATAAACATTGTGATATTGCATGTTCTAGGACTATGTTTAGGAAATGGCATACTTGTGTGATCTTGTGTTTATTTGTTTCTATGTTATTGTTTTTGGACTTGAACATGATCTCATATGATTCCTTATTGTGTCTCGATCATTTCGGTTACTCATTCATTAGGTTTCGAGTCCAAACTAGGAAGCTATGCTACTTTGCATTCTCATTCGTTGAGTTATCTTCGTCGTTGTATTCTGAGTTGAATTCTCAACATTTTGTCAAAGTTTCATAGTTTTCCTTGTGCATGAGGGAGTCATGGTTCATAATCCAAAGACGGATTCCAATTCAAATTCAAAGTTCGGAGGCCCGAATACGGCCAAAGAATGCAAGAGGAGCGCAAGGAGGCAAGAATGGCCGAAGGCCATTTATGGTGCTTCCCATGAGAAGCGCGTGAGGCTTATGGGTCAACCACCCCTCTACCCCGTGAGGCTCACGCACCTCTCACGGGGAGCTGATGTGGCTGCTGTTGGTTGGCCACCGAAATCCCTTCTTCCATTTCATTTAAATGATCTCCTTTTCCTCCCATTTCATTTGTAGAAGAAAATTTGAAAAAGAGAAGTGCAGAATTTTCTCTCCAACTTTCCCAACTTCCAAACACCATAACTTTCTCATTCGGACTCCGAATTGAGTGATTCAAGTTGGAGAATCTTCATAATCAAGTCCCCTACCTTCTCCAAGAGAGTTTATAGCTATTTGATTGAGTTTTGTGGTGGTTCTACACTCAAAAACCAAAACTACATGGGATTCCTAGGTATTGAACTAAACTTTGTGTTTTCATCTTTTTAAACCTTCAATTACCTTGGGTGTTCTTCTTCTATATGTATGTGTATGCATGGTGAATGTGTTAGGATTATGCTCAATAGTAAGAGTGTAACATTATTTTTGACAATCTTTTCATATTAATAAAGTGATTTCTGATTTAAACAAATCTTATAGCATTTATAGATTGAATATTATAATTGTCAAAAGTAAATAATCATAAGGTCAAAAGACTATGAGAAAAGAAGAATTGTTCATACATCTGGATATGTATGAGGTAGACACAATTGTTTAGTTAGTCTTGAATAATGTTCACAACTTAAGTTAAATGTTGGGCACTTTTATCTTGTTAAAGTTATAGAATTCTTTTACTAGCATTTGAGTGGGATCAAATGTGTTATGATGAGTCTAAAATCATCGGAGGGTCTTTGAGTAAAAGAATCTAGTGCACTGGGTGCATTGAACTGGATCACAATGAAATACTTTATATAGAACCGTCAGTAGATAAAAGTTTTTTCATTATCAGGACAATCAGAGAGTCTATCTTAATCCTGAGATAAATGATGGACTTATGGTTGCAAGTGTTATCATTTGAGTTATCAATGAGTACGATTATATAGCATAGTCTATCCTCGATAGTTTGGTGGTATTCATTTGTTAATCGATAGAGGACTTCATTTATAGATATGGACATCGTGGCTCCATTTATTAAATGAGAGTAGAATATCATCATATGGATGCTTTGAGGTATTGGATATTGAATCTTAACGTAAAGTTTTCGATAGAGTCTATTGAAACATGGCTTCTAGACAAGTCAAAATATCCGAGTTCAAAATGTGGTCATATGAGTAAATATGGTAACTTGGAGAGCTAGAGGCGGTTTATGAGCTCTTGGCGATTACTGATATTCTTCACGAGGATACACCATCTCCAATAAGATTGTCTAGGGTACGAATGAGAAATATTTACTTATTCTATCTTTATTTAAGAGTTCAATTTTAGCTCTTTAGTGGAATGAGTTAAAATTAATAGATCGGACCTAAGTGAATCATTTGTTGATTGTGATTAGGTTATGTCTATTGAAGCTTAAATTTAAATAGCCCGCCAAGATCTCCAATCCACACGGACTTGCATGGATCACTTGATATATTCTACCGGACCAATTTATGGGTCCATCTAGAATTGTATTTAATATATTAAGAATATAATTTGCACATTATTTATTTAATGGGCTGATCAATTATATTAATATATTAATGAAAGGCATGTGGGCTTGTTTCTTTTAGTAAGAATGGGTCTGGTTCACATGTGGGTTTTTTAATTAAAGTCTAATGGATTAAATAAAATAAGAAAATAATATTAGGCCCATGTATATGGTGTGGGCGGCAAGACTAGAATAATAGTCTAAAATATTATTTTATTTTATTGATTGATTAAATGGAAATTAATTAATTTGTTAGTTAATTATTTAATTAAAAATTAAAAATCAAAATCTTTTTCTGACTAGGAAATATGTTTCTTAGTAGTATACTATTGTGGTAGTATAAATAAAATAAAAGACTTTATTTGGTAAGTAGATAAATATGAGATTTATTTATCTAATCAAATAAGGAAGTCTTTTATATAGTCACAAATACACTAAAGAGTTGGATTAGAGTTTGAAATTCTAAAGAAATCTACCTAGGGTTAGGATTTAAGTCAAAAGACATAAATCTTACATAGTAAAGGATTTCGGCCTCAATATATAGATATATATGAAATATATATGGCAATTGGCCACAATATATATATATATATAAAGCATGCAGAATTTATGTAGCAAAATATTTGAGATGCATGGCAAGAGGTCACCTAATATATAAATATATATGATTTATGTGGCAACTAATATATATATATATATATTCTTAATATGGCAAGTGGTTCCCCGCCTAACATATATTATATATTGAGAAAAGGAATTCGTGATACATATATAATTTATATCAAGCAAGGAATTCGCCCTATATATATATATATGAGATTGAGCAATGAATTCGGGTGATATATAGATATTATATATAGAAAGAATTCAGCTAACCCTAAAGGTGGACTTGAGAGTTATTTTTTTCTTTAGCTTGAAAAATAGAATCCAACTCTAGACAATAGTGTGAAAATTCGGCCAAGAGGAAAAGAGAGAAGAGATCGTTCTTATTTCGATAGTGCACTAGTAGCTTTTACATCAAAAGGCTTTGTGCACAATTTCGAATAATTTTGATCAAAGGATTGAGAATTCAAAAGTGACCGGAACATTCTTTGTTATCTCTTGGAAGTTAAAGTGATAACTTCTTCCTAGGAATTTGCACGTCTTCCAAGAGGGATAGTACCTTGAGAAAAACTTGGTCTCTACCGCCTCCCAAGTAATCAATGATCCTGCGGGTAAAGCCAATAACCACTTCTTTGCCTCATCCTTCATGCAGTACGGGAAGCATCTCATCCTCAACTGATCTTTCGTGAGCTCTCCGAGTTGGATGGTAGTGATGACATCGTAGTACTGCTTCATGAACTGAAGGGAATCCTCATCCGTTTCACCTCGGAAGACTGGAAGAGTGTTGAAATGAGAACTCTTCAACTCGTAGCTCCGATGCAAATCACTCAATAGAATCATTGACGGTTGAGCTCCCATAATCGGAAAAGCAAAGTCCTTTATAAGCCTCTAAGTAACGGGCACATTGGTAGGGTTCTCCATGTTTATCTGAATCCTGAAATAACCAAACAAACGAAAATCAAATCGAACAAGATATGATATGAACAATAAAAAGTAAACTATAAATAACGAAAATAAAAATACGACTAAAACTAACTAAAGGTAATACGCCTTCCCTCTGGCAGCGGCGCCAAAAACTTGATGCGCACGTAATAGTTCTAAAATATATCCCCGGTGGTGCCAAAAACTTGATCGGCGTACGGACCGATTCTAATAAACTACGGTAAATGATATGGCGCGCGAGTGTTTCTACCCTTTCGCAAGTATACGAATCGTTCGCCACGTATAGTGGTTAAAAGCAAGGGTATCGTTCCCACGAATGAGGTGTTTACCTTAAGCTAGTTCTAAGTCTTAGATAATATATACATATATATATATATATATATATATATATATATATATATATATATATTAATATACACAATATATTTACACTATTAACATGCAATAAAAGTAAAGGGAGATGGTCACAAGCAAATTAACTAACTAATCTAAGATTACACTAAGAAAGCCTTAATCTAATTACCACTAAGTTAACTAAATCTAACTACAACTAAGGGATTGTCACTCCCTTAGGCAATTAACTAATCTAATCACTAAACTACCAACAACAATTATACTAAATTACACTAACTAGCTAAACTAATTACCACTAATGCAAAGTTATGCAAGAGTGATAATGAGATATGTTAGGGAACTAATGAATCATGCAAAATACCTAATTACTAGTTGATAACAATTAAGCACTTCAATTATAGGTTAACTAAATTAAGCAAGGTTTGCATTAATCAAGTAAATCCTATTTTGCATGTTAACAATTGGATAATCAATTAACGAGCATATATCAATTAAAGCTCAAATCAAATGATATGTCCAACTAGTATCATAGATAATAATACATAAATACACCAAATCCTTAACATAACTATTTAATTACACATTAACAACAAACTAAGGAAATAAGAGAGACAATAGAGACAACCCAATAATCTTAGTGTAGTCTTCAAGCTAGCTCACTCATCTTGCTTCCCCAAGCTTGGAATCAACATGTGGATGCCTTGGATCGAGATTGATGGCTGGAAAACCACCCTAAACACTAGTTACAAAAGGTTTGGTGTTCTTGGTGAGCTTCTAGGTTATTCTAAGCTATTGGGAGTTTATTTGTGTGAACTTTGTGTAAAATTTACTTGTAGGGTGTAATTTTGGATATTAGGGATGTGTTTTAGGTTTAGGAAAGGTGAATATATATATAGGGGAGTGTTTTGGGCGTGAAAGAAGCTTGAGTCGGTCAAGTTGGCGGGTTTGTTCTCGCCGCACGAAGTCACCTTGCAATTTGGAGCTTTTCCCGCGAGCTTGGACCTTCTAGACAGCTGGAAAGAAACCGCTGCATGAAACTGCGGTCTTCCGGTGAGTTTGGATGTTTTGGATTGCGGGAAAGAGACCGCTGGAATGTGACTTTGAAGCTTGGTGGCCATGGAGGTTTGGCTTCTTGGAGAAGAAGGAGAACTTGTGCATGGGAGGCTGTAAATGGGTCCTTTATGACCAGGAGAAGCTTGGCCGTTGATCTGGTTGGAGTTTTGCTGGAAAAAGCACCAGAAATGGTCTGGAGAATGTCGGGTCATGACAGAGTATGAATCGGGTCGGACCTGGTTCACGGGTCGTCGGGTCGACCCGGCTAGCTGAAGAAGACGACCTAAGTCTCATCTTCTACTTCTTTTGGGTAGAGCTTGGTAGCTTATTAAGGGTGGGGAGTTTGATTCCCACAAACGGCGCCAAAGTGTTAACCGAAAATTGTCACTGGGGTGATATTTCCAATTAACAACTCAAGGGGGACTAGGATCGGGGTAGATCTTGGTCGGCGGGATATCGAGCAGTTTGATACCCTGTGCTTCCTAAAGATCCACTAAGAATGGTGTATAATTGTAGTAAGAAGGATGAATTTAAGCATATAGCAAGATGAACACTTTTTTTTTTATAAACACGTAATAAGATTACATTTAATTGGTGGTATAACTATCAATATTTAAACTAAAATATGATAAACTTGATGGGTGATGGTGATTGAGCTTTCGTGTCTATCGATAAGTGGAAAAATCTCAGGTCCCCCCCTTGCGATTATATGATGAAAAATCTCGGTCTAGGGTTTTAGCAATTTACGGGTCTTTCCTTGGCGGTTTACCAGTTTGTCGGGGATTCGATCCCCAAAATCAATGGTTTTCTTTTAGAATTGAAAGAGTTGACTTTGCTTTTGAATGGGACTCTTGAATGGCGGGAATGTGTGTAACATTCTGTCTTGAACGGTGGCGTTTAATGCTTGTCTTCCTTCTCAATGCTTCTCGCTTTAGACGGGATCGGTGCACTGGATTTTAATTTGCTAAGCGTCTGCCACGAGTTTTGTGGATCGGGATACTTCAGGTACCCAGCCTTCCTATCGCTCTTCTTAAATGATGTTTGAAAATATCGGGGTACCGGGTATCGGGATACCAGGGGATAGACAGGCGCTAGGATCTTGCGGCAATAGTGTTTCTAGGGCCTTGTCTTTGAGGTCTCATGATGCTTTCTTGGTCTTGAAGGTTCTGGACCTGGCCGGGATGGGTAGAAGTTCATACCATAGCCGTCTTGTAGGTAGGCGGGGTTCCCGAGTACCTCTCCCATTGTTGCTTTCTAACTCCACTCATTTTTCAAGGCCGGTGGAAAATTCTTTTTTGATCCCTGCCATTTTTGGCGGTTAACACTACTAGTAGGGATTGGGTAGACATAGACTCCAATAGAGAGTATATCATAGGTTGGTTACTTTTGAGGAATTTCTAATCTATCATCCAATATATATAGTACCCAATGGTTGTAGTTCAACCCGTGGATGTTTCCTTTTTAGATGTTTTATCTCGTTAAAAAATCTGTTGTGTTAATTTTTTCTATCTCTATCTTTCATATTTGTATATGTGTATGTTTTAATCTTGTTGCTCAATATTCACTTATGATGTATTTTGAAACAAGATTTTGTTAAGTGTGATATGTAAGCAAATCATTTTGATCATAAGTTGTATATGTAATTCTTTTGTACATTGATTCTTTTGTGTATAGTTATTCTTTGATTGATACTTGTAACATCTTGAACATTATTGGAAATACAAGTATTCTTTATTGTTGTCTTTTAATGTTATTCTTCCTCTTGTTTCTTATTGATATGTAGACAATGCTTTAATGATCACATGCTTATCTTGTCTATACTTGTATGTTTGGTTTATGTGTTGTAATGTAAGCTACCTTGAAAGACAAACTTGCATTAGATTTAAGGGATTGAAAAAGGTTTAAAAACTGAAAGTATACAAATGTAGTTAAATTTCTTAAGGCATACCTAGAGGGAGAGGGGGGGGGGGGGGGGGGGGGGGGGGGTGTGAATAGGTTTTTATGCTTTTTTCAATCCCTTGAATAAACTTTCGTTTGTCCCTCAAGGTTGCCTTACATACAACAAATATACTAAGAAAGGACAACATACATAGACAATGAATAGGTAATCATATAAGCATGGTCTACATACATCATCAAGTTGCATGAGGTAAACAAACAAATAAGTATAATAACAAAGAATACTTGTATTTCACTATATGTTCAATGAGTTACAAGAGTGATCACTTATCACTATACACAAATACAATATACAAAAGAATCATAGAAATAAAATTGATCAATAAAATGAGTTCACTAATCACACTATACAAAGTCTTGCTTCACAATACTTCATAAGTGAATACTATGAAACAAGATAATAAAAATATACAAATAAAATATAAGAGATAGAGATAGGAAGAATTAACACAAGAGATTTTTTAACGTGGTAAAACCTCCAAGGAGGAAACATCCACGGGTTGAACTACAACCATTGGGTACTATATTATTGGAAAGTAAATATAGAACATTCACAAAGTGACCAATCTTTAGCTCACCCAACCTAGTGAAGTCTAAGCCTACCCAATCCTATTGGAAAGTGTGAAATCCCTCAATGATGCGAAACCACCATATATTGGACACCACACAAAACCAACATCGATGGTAGATAAGAAATTCCTCAAGAGTGCATACACCTCCCGTGTACCCCGCTCTATCGGAGTCTATGTCTAACCATACACCTAGGCCTACCAATACAATAGCCAACTCCCTATCCAAGGCACTCTTGCCTCTAGGGAGCCTCCCATGCATGACTATCCGAGTCCTCCCGACTCTAGCCATGACTTCTTGCTTACCTATCCGAGTCATCCCGACTCTAGGTAAGTCTTCTTGCTTGGCTATCCGAGTCATCCCGACTCTAACCAAGACTTCATGCCTTTTACAAGGACTTCCTAGTGTGATCATGTGAATGCAAATGATGCAAACAATCAAATCAACATAGAACATGTGATCAATACATTCTATGGTACAAATAGACCTAAACATGTGATAACACATTTAATAAAAGTCTAGATGCAAAATACAAGAATAAAACCTAAGCATGTGCAAACATCAAACACATAAGCTCAAAGTTTCATTCACACATACAACACTTGAACAAAGTATATTCATGAAGTACAAGTTCAAGATGCAATCAAAATATAACAAAAATACTAGATACATGAGATTTAATCAATCAATATTCTAGCCAAAAATATAGAGCAAGGAATTAAGATATAAATCAATTCAAACCTAGATTGCTCTAAAACACATACAAATACAAAAATCCTTGATTTCATCAATCAAAGGATCAAAACAAATCTCAAGGTCATTTATCACAAAATTGATTCAATCAAGTCACAAACAACCTAAGATATCATTCTAATCACAATACAACTCACAAACATGTGAAAAACCTAGAATCATAGAAACTAGTCCACATTGTCTATAAATTGACTTTCAATTGGAATGATTATGAAGCTACCTTTCTCAATAGCTTTTACCAAACAAAAACAAACATATAGAAGAAGAAACCCCAAGCAAATTGAAGGTTGAAAAGAAAGAAATCCCAAAGATAAGTCCAATACCTTTGATTCAACAGCTGGTTCGGATTTCAGTGTGTAACCACCAGAAAACTCAATCAATCAGCTACCAAACCACTCAGAAATAATAGAGGACTCAATTACGAACATTCTCCAATTCGAATCACTCAAATCCGACTCCGGATGAGGGAGATATGATGTTTGGAAGATGAGAAAATCTAGAGAGAAAAACTGACGGGATTCTTTGCAATTTTCTTCTTCAAAATCAAATGGAGAGAGAGGAGGGAAATAAAAGGAGGAGAGAGAAGGGATTCTGGGCCAATCAGGTGAGGCCACGTCACCCCAAGCCGTGGGGGGCGCGTGGGCCTCACGGGGGCAGAGAGCCCCTCTGGCCGTGGTGCCCACAGCCTCCCTCACAGCTGGGCCAAGTGGCCTCACGGCCTGCTGCCTCTCTCGCGCGCTCCCTCAGTTCTTCAGCAGTATCTTGGGCATCCGAACTCCGATTTCGAATCCGTTTTCAGATTACGAACCGTGACTCTCTTACACACGATGATGACTACACAACTTTGAAAAATGGTTGAGAAATCATCTCGGAAAACGACGATGAAGTAAACTCAATGAATGAGAACGAAAAGTAGCGTAGCTACATCGTTTGGACTCGAAACTAAATGAATGAGTAACCGAAATGACCGGAACTCAATAAGACATCAAATAAGAACATGTTCAAGTCCAAGTACAAAAATACGAAAACATACAAGCACAAATACACACACATATGCTAATTTCCAGACATAGTCCTAGAAAATGCAATAAACAAAATATTACCAATATAGTATGAATGCATGAGCATATTTTGTCAAGTGTGTGAAAGTGATACATAAGTGATGTTTAATCATGAAGGAACACACAAGAATGCCATGTGTGAGTGTGTGCCGAGCCTTGTAAGAGATATGAGGTCTTATATTACCTTTGATGGTCAATGATGTACAAATCTCTTTAAAGCCGGCTTCTTGCATGATTTTTGGTCGAAACATTCTTCGTCTTCTTAAATCTTCAATATAAGAACCACTAAACATTACAAGAGAAACACGTTTTGATATGGAATTTATGCCAACACAAACTATAAACCTAACAAAACCTATTCACCCCCCCACTCTAGGTACGTTTTAGGCAATTTAACTACGTTTGTATATTTCAATTGGTCTCAGAGCAAGTCGTTAGAAGGCACATGACGAGATCTAGTTTATACTCTCATGTGAATTGTATAGGATTTTGAAGCATGGTTGTACAAGATGATGTTATAACCGAAGGGGCTTCCAACTCTAGGCCTCCTCTTCTCAAGGGTCACAATTACGAGTTTTGGAAATTGAGGATAAAGGCTTACATTTGCTCTATTGATGGGAGAGCTTGGATGATCGTGGAAGAAGGTTATCTCTCTCCCAATAAGAGACTTGAGAATGGAACCATCGTTTCCAAGCCTAGGAGTGAGTGGTCTACTAATGAGTTCAAGTTAGTGAAGTGGCATCATTGGGCAGTGAATGCTATTTTCGGAGGTATGGATAGTAGGCAATTTTCCTACATCCAAAATGAAAATATATATAAAACGTGTCTAATATAATCTAGAGGGGGGGGGGGGGGGGGGGGGGGAATAGATTTTAACCAACTATTACCAATTTTCGTGATTAGTCAATTTTCAAAGAACAACCCCTAACTAGTGAAAGAGAACAAACAAGTGTAACATGCGGAAAATAAATAACACTTGAGTTTTTACGTAGAAACCCACGCGGGAAAAACCATGGGCTGTTATATGCGCCACACACGAACCTCAATCCACTAATTGTAATGGAAATTACAACCTAGGTTGACCACGTCAAACCTCACACGGTTACTAATCTACCAATACTACCCACAGGCCTTCAAAAGTGAATCTAGTCCAATGCTTGCAATCTACCAATGGCAAATACAAGACTTGTCTCTAAAGTGAAGAGATAACACAACCTATGGTGAATATATGCAATATTCAAGATGCTAAAATGCAAGGTTAGACATTCCTAGATATCATTTTGCTAGATGACATGCATATAACATAGCTAAATTAGCAAACAAGGTCCTATATGCAATATCTACCACAGTACAACTCACAAAACACAATAAAGAAGCTATCTTGAAACTATTCAAGTCATAAAGAAGCAATCTTGAGACAAGTCATGAAATAAAAATGTAATCTTGTAAAGCAAGAACATGTGAGATGATGCAAGTAATGTTCTAGCTACAAGTCATGTAAGTAAAGATGAAACCCTAAAGAAAATCAACCTAGAACATCCTAGATGACATATGAACCATGAAAGTATGAAGTGTTAGGATTATGCTCAATAGCATGAGTGTAATGTTGTAATTAACAATCTTTTTCATATTAATAAAGTGATTTCTGGTTTAACAAATCGTATAGCATTTATAGTTTAATATTATAATTGTCAAAGTAAATAATCATAAGGTCTAAAGACTATGAGAAAAGAAGAATTGTTCGTACATCTGGATATGTATGTGATAGACACAATTCTTTAGTTAGTCTTGAATAATGTTCACAACTTAAGTTAAAGGTTGGGCACCTTTATCTTGTTAAAGTTGTAGAATTCTTTTGCTAGCATTTGAGTGGGATCAAATGAGATATGATGAGTCTAAAATCATTGGAGTGTCTTCAAGCAAAAGGATCTAGTGCACTGGGTGCATTGAACTGGATCACAATGAAAAGCTTTATCTAGAACCGTCAATAGATAATAGTCTTTTCATTATCAGGACAATCAGAGAGTCTATCTTAATCCTGAGATAAATGATGGACTTATGGTTGCAAATGATATCATTTGAGTTATCAATGAGTACGATTATAACGCATAGTCTATCCTCGATAGTTTGGTGATATTCATTTGTTAATCGATAGAGGACTTCATTTATAGATATGGACATCGTGGCTCCATTTATTAAATGAGAGTATAATATCATCATATGGATGTTTTGAGGTAATTGGATATTAAATCTCAACGTTGAGTTTTCGATAGTGTCTATTGAAAACATGGCTTCTGGACAAGTCAAAATATCCAAGTTCAAAACGTGGTCATATGAGTAAATATGGTAACTTGGAGAGTTATAGGCGGTCTATGAACTCTTGGCGATTACTGATATTAATCACGAGGATACACTATCTCCAACATGATTGTCTAGGGTATGAATGATGAACATCTTCCTTTTCTATCTTTATTTAAGAGTTCAATTTTAGCTCTTTAGTGGAATGAGTTAAAATTAATGGATCGGACCTAAGTGAATCATTTGTTGATTGTGATTAGGTTATGTCTATTGAAGCTTAAATTTAGAAGGCCCGCCAAGATCCCCAATCCACACGGACTTGCATGGATCACTTAATATATTCTACCGGACCAATTTAAGGGTCCATCTAGAATTGCATTTAATATATTAAGAATATAATTTGCACATTATTTAAGTAATGGGCTGCTCAATTATATTAATATATTAATAAAAGACATGTGGGCTTGTTTCTTTTAGTAAGAATGGTTCTGGTTCACATGTGGGCTTTTTATTTAAAGTCCAATGGATTAAATGAAATAAGAAAATAATATTAGGCCCAATTTTATTCATGTGGGGTGGCAAGGTTAATATTTTAACCTAAGATATTATTTTGTTTTCATTGTTTTAATTAAATAAGAATTAATTAATTAATTAATTAATTGTTTAATTAAGAAACAAATCTTTTCTGATTAGGAAATATGATTCCTAGTCTTATACTATTGTTGGTAGTATACTACAAGTAAAAGACTTATTTGGTAAGAAAATAAATAATTAATTTTATTTATTTAATCAAATAAGAAGTCTTTTATTTTAGTCAATAAAAAGAATAAAATATCTATGGGTTGGATTAGGGTTTGAAGTCTATTCTTTTATGGAAATTAGGGTGCAACACAAACTCCTTTTAGGAGTGTGATTTGCGGCAACCCTAGTAGAAAAAGAGAGCAAGATTTCGGCAACCCTAATAGGAAAAGAGAAGAAAATTTAGGCCACCTATATATTCATATGTATAGAATTCGGCCACCCTATGCTTTGTGCTTGAGAGACAATTTTTCTTCTTCTTCTTAATTCATAGAGAGCATTAATTTTATTCTACTAAAAACATAAAAGAGTGAATAAATTATTCTTTGATGGTACACTATTTGCTTGTTCATCAATAAGCTTGTGTGTACAACATCGATTTAGGTTCACGCGAGTTTCGATCATTAGATTGAGAACTCAAAAGTGACCGGAATAATTTTAGTCTTCTTTTGATTGTTTTTGTGACTAACAAAGAAAAGAAAAGTTTATTTGTCCATTCACAGGTTTGCAATTCAAAGAAAAGGGAGACCACGCTCCTAGGTGATCCACGTTCGTGCTAGGATTGAAGATCTTGCGGATTACCATCGACGTAAGTCAATCGGATCACGCGACAAAAGGTATTATTCTTTTGTTAGATAATATATGTGTTTAATTGATTAAAGGGTTTAAGGTTCATAAAAAGGAAAATTTTTAAAAGTTACTAAATCTATTTTTAGTCTCGCTTCCGCTGCGTGTACTATGGTATTTTTCCCTACAGGCTTTTGTGTTTTGAGTAATAAAGATGAAGTTTTGATACCTTGGCTCGGAAGAAATTCAAGAGCTCTCCAAAGATGTAATTTTTTCTCTCTAAAAACGAGCTATGGCTATCAAGACATATATATATGAGATCCAAGTGAAGTGACGTCATTTTGAAAAATTTGCCAGAAAACATGAGATCGACGGTTTCAATCGGCGATCAGGCCACCGATTAAAACCGCAGAATCTAAAATGCCAACACTGGAATGGATCGACGGTTGAATTATGGCCGTCGATGCAAACCGCTGAATTTGGGACAGAAACCCCATATTACAATCGGTTGTCAGGCCACTGATAATAACCGTCGATTTTTGACCATTTTGAAAAATCAATCAAGTCGAAAGGGCGGTTTCAATCGGCGGTTAGGCCACCGATCACAAACCGCCATTTCACCACTGGTGGTGAAAACAAGGAGAAGCGAAGAGCATTCTCCGAGGGTGGTCTTCGCATAACACCATGCACACCAACGTGCACGTGCGGACGTTTCCGAATAACTTCGGCAAACGAATTACCACACACTTAAGACAAATATACATGAAGTGCAAGTGTGGGCAGTGACAATTGAAAGCATCCTAATGCCTAACATGTCATGGCATTTATCAAACAATGATGCAATCAAATAATCATGCAAGCACACAAATATTTACACATAACAAACAAGTAATAAGGACATGCATGGGTTGTGAGTGTGTGCAACTACATCTCTTCAAATTAGAGTTAAGCTAAGTAATCTACCTTCCTTGAAGCACTTGATTCCACAATGAGGTCCTTTGGCACTAGAAGCTACCCTTACAAATTTAACCCCATTGTGATTTTGTCAATGAAATATGCCAATCAAAAGTGAGGCACTTACACAAAACCTAGAAACCTCAAAGGAGGCGTGGGATGCTCTCCAAGTCACCAATAAGGGGACTAAAGCGGTGAAGAAGTCTCGGCTTCAAATGCTCACAACTTAATTTGAGACATTGCAAATGTGTGAGGAAGATAAGTTCGATGACTTTCAATTCAAGCTACTAGACATAGCTAATCAATGCCAAGCCCTTGGGGTTCCCATCTCCGGTGAGAGGTTAAATTGGAAGATTCTAAGATCACTACCAAATAGGTTCAACCATTGAAGAGAGCAATGACGTAGACGTCATGAGCATAGATGAGTTGCTAGGTTCTCTTCAAACTTTTGAGGCGTGCATGAAACCAAAGGCTAAAAACAAGGGTTTAGCTATCAAGGTTGTCAAAGAAGTTAGTAGTGATGATGATGAGGAGATGGCATTGTTGGTTAGGAGGTTTAGGAAGTTTATGAGAAGAGGTGCCAAGCCAAGTGGCAAGTACTCAATGGAAGTGGAAGTCAAGAAGTCATTTACTCCTACTCATGAGAGGAGTGGTCATGCTAAGAGCAATCGTAAGGTTCAATGCTTCAAGTGTAAAAAGCTTGGACATTATGCTTTAGAATGTCCTAGTGATAAAACTAAGAAGGACACGAAAGGAAAAGCTATGGCGGCCACATGGAGTGATGATGATGACTCTAGTGAAGAGGAGAGCTCAAGTGATGAGTTTTACAGTGGAAAAGAGTTAGTGAACAACATTGTTGCCTTCACTGTTGTTAGGACTTTGAGTGATGTTGGCATTATTCTATATCAAAACGACATTTCCTTTGTATTTATTTGTTGTCTAGGATTCACGGTTTATCAAGCTTCAAGGAAATTGGTCAACTTATCAAGCAATGTGAAGCCTTCAAGAGGAGAAAACATCAAAGGTATACTTAGACCTCTATCCTCTTGCAAGGCCTTAAGGCACACACACACACATGGCATTCATATATGTCCTTGCATAGTTGTACACCATTTTTATAACACATCCACACACTTGGTAATGTATGCTCATGCATTAGATTTAATTTGATAAACATTGTTAATTGCATGTTCTAGGACTATGTCTAGGAAACGACATATGTGTGTGACTTTGTGTTTATTTATTTTTGTTTTTATTGTATTTGAACTTGAACATGATCTCATATAATTCCTTATTGAGTCCTGGTCATTTCGGTTACTCATTCATTAGGTTTCGAGTCAAAACTAGGAAGCTATGCTACTTTACGTTCTCATTCGTTGAGTTGTCTTCATCCTTGTGTATCGAGTCGAATTCTCAACCTTTTGTAAAGTTTCATAGTCGTCCTCATGCGTGAGGGAGTCACGGTTTGTAATCTGAAGATGGATTCGAATTCGAAGTTTGGAGGCCCGAATATAGCCGAAAAATGCGAGAGGAGTGTGAGGAAAGCAAGCAATGGCCAAAGGCCAAGCTTGGAGGAGGGCGTGAGGGGCGCGTGAGGCTCACGGGCCACACACCCCTCTGCCCCCGTGAGGCTCACGCACCTCTCACGGGGGGTGACGTGGCAGCCTTGTATTGGCCACGTCAAATCTCTCTCTCCCTCTCTTTTAAATATTCATTTCCCTCTCATTTTCATTCTAAGAAGAAAATTTGAAAACACTAGAGCTGAAATTTTCTCTCCAATTTTTTTCAATTTCCAAACACCATTACTTTCTCATATGAACTTGGAATTGAGTGATTCAAGTTGGGGAATCTTTGTATTCAAGTCCCTTACCTTCTTCAAAAAGGTTTGCAACTGTTTGATCACATTTTGTGGTGGTTCTTCACTCAAAACCGAAACTGCACAGGATTCTTAGGTATTGAACTAAACTTTGTGATTTCATCCTTTTTGATCTTCAATTACCTAGGGTTTTCTTCTTCTATATGTCTATGTATGTATGGTGAAAGCTATTGAGAAAGATAGCTTCATAATCAAAGCTAATCAAGTCTAATTAGGGACAAGTGTGAACTAGTTTTCTATTATTCTAGTTTTTCACATGATTGAGAGTTGTATTGTGCTTAGCTTGATATCTAGGGTTATTTGTGACTTGATTGATTCATTTTATGATTAATAACCTTAGCATGTGCTTGGATCCTTTAATTGAACAAATCTAGGATTAGCACAGTTGATTTTGTATTTAGAGCTAATTAGGATTTAATTGATTATTGTGTATATATTTGCTCTAAGTACTTGCTAGAATATTCATTGATCATATCTTGTGATTCTAGCATTTTTATTATTTGTGTTCTAAAGTCTTAAATATATGCTTAATGATCATGCTTTGTGTTAGCCGAAAATTGTCACTGGGGTGATATTTTCAATTAACAATTCAAAGGGGACCAGGATCGGGGTAGATCTTGGTCGGAGAGGTATCAGGTAGTTCGATACCTTTGGCTTCCTAAAAATTCACTAAGAATGGTGTATGATAGTAGTAAGAAAAAAGGAATCAAACATATGGTAGAACGAATGCTCAACTTATTTTATTCAGAATAAACACATAGTAAGGTTACAATCAATCTTTAGCAAAACTATCGATATATGAACAAAGGCAGACTAAACTTGATGGGCAATGGCGATAGAGCTTTCGTATCTGTCGATAAGTGGTAAAGTATGAAGTAGGGTTTCGGTCCTCCTTTCCTTGATCATAAGGTGAGTATATATCGGCCCGTTTCTTGTCATGCACTCCTAGAACTTCGGTCTAGGATTTTAGTGATTTACGGATCCTTCCTTGGTGATCAATGAGTTCGTCGGGGAATTGATCTCCAAAATCAAGTGATTCTTTTTTTGTCAGATTGGATAGGAGTTGACTCCTATTTCAAGTAGGATTCTGTATGGCGGGAATGCATGTAACATTCTGTCTTGAATGGTGGCGTTTAATGCTTGTCTTTCTACTTGGCTTGCTGTTCGGGATATTTGCTTCCTGCTTTAAGTGGGGTTAGGGCACCGGGATCTTTATGTTAATATGCGACCATTTATTCACCGGGTGCCTACCGCTAGTTTTTTGGTGGATTGGGATACTCAAGTATCTTGCCTTCTTCTCGCTCTTCTTAAATTGTGCTTGACAGCATCGGGGTACCAGGGTATCGTGGTACCGGAATACCAGGATACCGGGATACTTGGAGGTAAACAGGTGCTAGGATCTCATGGTAGTAGTGTCTCTGGGACCTTGTCTTCGAGGTTTCCTAGTACTTTTTGGGTTCTGGAAGCCTTGAACCTGATCGAGGTGGGTAGGAGACCACATTCTAGCCATTTTTGTAGACAAGCGGGGTATCAGGATACATCTCCCATAGCACCTTTTTACCCCATCATAACTTCAAGAGATGATGGAAAATTCTTCTTTGGTCCCTGCCATTTTCGGCGGTTAACAAAAGTCCCCCCTAACTTGAACACCGTTATCTTGCTGGGGTTGGAGTCAGGATTTTTAATCCGTTTGAAGGATTTTCTATCCTGTCTGTCTGACTAGTCCTATCTGGCTGGCTCCCATTACTAAGGAGGAGATCTTCCTCTTGTACGGCGGTATTTAATGGTGATCCACGTGTCAAACAGCGGTTGCTATGCAGAATTAAACTGATCGTTTTTGGCGCGGCTTTCTCGAAACTGCCTCGTGCACATCTCCAGCCATTATTCTATGTTTCCTTCTATGCCCCTGGTAACTGCTCGTACACATTTTTATCCATTACTCCATATTTCCTTTTCTATTTCAATAACCGTCCAACTTCTGTCTATAAATGCATCACTCATTCCCTTACTTGCTTACGCTCACTCTTCTTTCAGGAATTAAGAACTAAAATCTTTCCTCTTTCTTAAACTTCTTCCTTTTCTTTTTTTTCTACTACAATGGCATCCTCTTCGAAACTCCCTTCCTTTTCTCAGGATGCTCCTTCACCCTCTTTGCCTCCTCGGCTTGCCTCCTTAATTTCTCGTTCAAACTCTGCCAATCCTCATGACAATCTTGAAGATCTTTTGAATGCGCAGCAAGCGGACTCAGATGGGAGTTCTCTATCTATTAGGGGTAAGAAACGTGGTCGGGGCGAAGGCAATGTCGCTAGCCATGGTATCCCGTGTCAACGTTACCGTTCTGGTAGGAATCCCCGAATCGGGTCGGGTTTTCACAACAGACCCGATGACCCGGTCCATATAGTGGATGAAGAGGATGGTGTCGATGTCGATGTTGATGACGAGGAGGAGGAGGAGGAAGAGGAGGAAGAGGAGGAGGAGGAGGAGGAGGAAGAGGAAGAGGAAGAGGAAGAGGGGGAGGGGGAGGGGGAGGGGGATGACATCCTGACTGTTGATTCTGCCGGAGCTCTTGTCTGGCCCCTGCTCCCTTTTGCTGATGGCCAAATTATCTCGGATTTAGTCTGCACAGTCGATTCCTTAGTTCGACTTAGGAGGGTTTACAAGATCCCAGATGCTATCAGTCTCTCTCTCTCTCCCTCATCGGGGGTATGAAGTATACACTCCTCCTCCAGGCTGCTTGTTAATTCATGTAGCTGCCTTTGAATGTGGGGTTCGGCTTCCTCTTCATCCCTCTCTTTGTAGGCTGCTCATTACTTTGGAGCTAGCCCCATTACAAATTTCACTCGGATTTTGGAAAAACTTGACGGGGTTCTTGGTGCTCTAGAAGGAGCAATTTGAGAAAGAAGGTATCGAGAGGGAGCCCAGCTTCGATGAGATTCGATACATCTATCAAATAACGAGTATGGTCCCTTGGGGTCAATTCTATCTGAGGCCCAAGAACAAGATGCAGTTCGTGGTTCCTAGGGCGAACGTGAAGTTCAACCCGTCCTGGAAAGATGAATGGGTCGTGGTTGAGGGTGATTGGGGCAAGTCAGCGTACCTAGATAGGGCTGAGTACCCGGTTCCTACCCAGTTCTCTCCGAAAGATAAGTGGAGCATGGGTGTACTTCCTGCAGAATCCAAGAGGATTCTTAAGCAGATCCAGGACAGGAACTATATCAATTCGAAGTATCCCACCTGTGATCCCTTTGAAGGTGCTCGATTGGAGCGGTATCTGAGGATATCCATTGCACATCCGGGTAGGCTTTCCTTCTTGTCTTTCCTTTTCTCTTTGTTTTATTTATTTATTTATTTATTTTTAGTAATTCTTCTTCTGACAGTTTCTGCTACTCATCTCTTTTTCTGTTCTCATTCTTCTTTTTATTTAGGACCGATATATCCGGGTCCCTTTCCGGACAGCTCTCTTATTCCTTCTCCTCCTGGTGTCAGCACTGCCTCCAGATCTCAACCACTTGCATCAACCCCTCTTATAGCAAACACGGGGTTACCCCCACATTCTCCCGCTTCACCTCCAACAAAGGCTGCATCACGTCCATCCTTGAGCGAGATGTTGGCACGGGCTGCCAAAGCCAAATTTTCTCCGCTTTCTACTCTAAAACAGGCTTCTATTGCTGCCACTGTCCAACTTGCAACAGCGGTTCCTTCTCCCCCTCCTCCCCCCACTGTTCCAGTCAAGCTTCCAACTAGGGAGGAAAAGAAGAAGATTGCTGCCGTTGAGGCTACTCCCCCTACCGATCTTCCCTCTGGATCGGGGTCTCGAGATTATAGCCAGGAGGAGATCATCTCCAAGTTCATCTCCAAGTTCATCTCTGCTTCCCCTGGTGGGGGCCTACAATCAATGTTTTCCCTGCCTGTTGACATCTTGGCGATGAAGGGGGCTTCTTTGCTTGCTGAGGTATGAGTTTTAACCCTTTAGCTTGTTGAGTATAAGTTTTTCTTTTTGAGATACTTACTATCTTTCTTTGTTTTGTAGGGTTTCAAATTTGCTTTAGTAATGGGGCAACATGTCGTTGCCTTGAAAGAGGCCAACCTGGCACTTCAGGCTAACTTGGAGGAGACTAGGAGCGATCTAGCCCGAGCTGAGGAGAATGCTACTTCCTTGGTTCAAGCTACTTCCGAGTCTGAGTTTGGTAAGAGAGCTGCTTTGAAGGAGCTGAAGCGGATGACACATGCCTATGACATGGAAACTATCAAATCAACTCACCGCCGGGCTAAGCGGGAGACTGTCAAGGCGGAGATGGCTGTCCTTCTGGATGAAAATAGGTCTCTACGGGGTTCCATGAGCATTCTGGAATCTAGAGTGGATTCTTTCCTTGGGGATGGATACTTTATTGCCTCATATGAAGTTGCCTCGACTTGCAGACCACTCTCAACTGGGATCGCGATCAGATTATGGCTAGGGCTGCCCAATTTGAAGATCAAGATTAGGGAGGTCCTTCTCAAGCTGCTATTATCCCTAAAAATGTCGAGGAAGAATCCTAGAGTCCCCATGCTACTCAAGACAATTTAGGGCGGGACTCTAGGTGCCCTACTGAGGTAATGGACCCTCATATTGAAGCGGTTACGACAGGAGTTGGGGAAGATCATGATGCGGTAGGAGATAAGGTAGTTGAGGAAGTGGATGTATCCAGGCAAGAAGAGACAGTGGGGGAGAAACAAAGGGATGCCTGATTTACTTCTGATATTCTTTTCATTTGTTTTGCTTTTTGTAGCCCCGGAAAAGGGGATTAGGCACCTTGATTGACTTAAATAAAATTCTCCTCTTTTTGCAATTACTCTGTTTCTTTTTATCATATGCTTGCTTGTAGAGCTTATATCCCGGTAAAGGATGGTACTTGTATGCTTGAGTGTGATCCAAGTGAGTCTTACCCGGACTGTTATAACGCTTGGCTTCAATTTTGCTTGGCTAGCAGTAGAGGAACCCATACTTGTCCTATCTTCTAGAAGCAATTCCTGGACGATAGTCCCCCTAGCGTAAGCTGGCAGCATTTTTAGCTAAGTAAACTTGTCTAAGTACGGAACTATCTTAACCAGAAAGCTTGACCCGGGTACGAGGCCAAGGCTGCCTAGACACCCTGATTTGACCATTGTCCATCTAAGTGTGGAAGCTTGATGAATTCTACATTGGGGATCCTGATGATGGATTCATCATGATTGCCTATTAGGATGGAGTGTCTGGTATCTTGAGATGGTAATCTGATTCCTCGATACTTTGTCTTGGTAGGCGATCAAAACCACTTTAATACCATGATTTTACATGTGATACAGAGAAGTGAGGTATCAAGTATCCTGATTAGGTATCTTGATCCTTTTAGTGATCTACCCTGGTAAGTGACTAAGGCCATTTCAGAATTAGGTCTTTCATATGGAGATATGGCGATACAGCAAAGTGAGGTATTAAGTATCCCGATTAGATATCTTGATCCTTTGGCGGTCTGTCCTGATAGGCAACTAAGGCCGCTTTAGCACCAGGTTCTCCTAGAGGGGGGGATTCCCCGTCCGAGGCTTTGGGAGGTCCATATAGGTCCTTCTGGTCTTGATAAGGTAAGTCTGGCAGGCGACTACGCCTCTTATGCGTTTATGCACCAGATCCTTCCTAGGGAGGGTATACCTCGACCAAGGCAGCAGGAATGCCATGTGGCCTTTCCTGGTCATGAGGTTACCAAAAAATGGCGGATCTTGCTAGGAGAACCACGTAGGAGAACAAAAGCTGACTTTATTGAATTTCTCAAGAGCAAATACCAAGCAAAAATTGGGGTGTATATATCAGAAGCATACTAACCGAGATAACATCCATCTTCAAAATTCTAGGGTAAAAAGAAACTCTCTACGTGATCAGCATTTTAGGTGTGATCACCCGAGTAGCCATCCACGTCTTCTAATTGCTTCGCGGGTACTTACCAATCTACCCCTGCTTTTCCTCCTCTGCTTCTTCTATAACCACACCTGGCACCAATCATTCTTCTGAGATATAATGATCCGGCTATGGAATCTTGTGGCCCAGGTCTCTAGTAACATGGATGTACTACTTGGCTAATGCGGTAGGGTTGGCGGACAATGCATAACAGGTGTGAGCTGCTTGCTGATCTCCCCTAACTTCTCCTACCTTGGTTTTAGCCGGGAACTTCAGTACGTTATGATAAATGGATAGGACTCCCCTGATTCCCGATAAGAAAGGTCTTCCCAGGATTGCATTGTAGGCCGACGGGCTATCAACCACTATGAACTCTGTCATGATATTCTGCTGAAGGGGGGCTTCTCCAATTATTACTGGCAGAATGTGAGTTCCCACTAGCATCACGGAGTCTCCTATAAAATCGTACAAAGGAGTGGTGCAGCTGTTGTAGCAAGAGTTCTTCAAGTTGAGTTTCTCCAACGCTCTTTTGATCGACACTGCTCCCGGTATCTATCAGGATGCGTTGAACGCAGAGGTTGGCAATCTGTACTGTGATTACCATTGGGTCATCATGGGACTGTACTATGTTGTAGGCATCATCCTCGGTGAAGATGATCTGAGCAGAGGGAGGATAATCTCGTGATCCTCTGGATACCCGGAATACATCCTAACCAGTGGTGAGCCTTGGGATCTTCTTAGCATGGTTCTTTCTTGAATTGTTAGAAGTCCCTGCTAGTGTTGGACCTCCATTGATAGTGCGAATGATCTGAATTTGCTACATCAAGTCATTTCCTTTGTCCTTCCTCTTTTCTTCTACATCTCGCATTTCCTCTTGAACCTCATTCCTTATCCTGATGCTATCCCGTACTTGTTGCAAAAATTCAACTAGAAGTCCTCCTTTTACCAATCCCTCGATCTGGTTACGGAGACTGTAGCATTCGGATGTGTTGTGTCTGACATCCTTATGAAAATCACAGTATTTGTAACGATTTCTTTGATCAGCTGGGATCTTTATTGGACCAGGCTTCCTAAGCAAGCCTTTATCGCGAATAGCCAGATATATGGTTTCTCGGGAGGCATTGAGAGGAGTGTAGTGATTGTACCAGTCTTCTTCACTTGATACCCGGGCTACTTCTCTTAGAGGAGGTGATGCTCGAGGAGGAGTCCTCATAGCTAGGTATCTTTCTCGGTGTTGGGGAGGAGGCGGCCTGTAAGTTGATCAGTTTGGAGGATTCTTTTGGAACTTCTTTGCAGGCGCTGACTTGGGAGACTCCTTTTTAGGTCGCTTAGCTGTTCGGGCTTCATCATGTTCAACCTTGACTCAGAGCTGCTCGTCTATATCCACATGCTCTAGCGCCGTATCATAGGCTTCCTGGTAGGTCTTAGGTGGATGCTTGGCAAATGATCGGAATAATCTGCTAGCCCACAGGTTCCTTCTAAAGTTGGTCAGGGTCTCTTTCTCAATAAACACTCCCATCTGGATCACTTCCTTGTGGAACTTCTCTACATAGGATCTCAAAGTTTCACCTCGCTCATGGATTACATATTGCAGTAGGACGGGGTCCTTGGGGCGAGGCTTGATCCCCTGAAACTGAGCACAAAAATCTGTAGTAAGTTTTGTAAAAGGAGTCCACGCTACCTGGAGGTAATTTTCTGAATGAAATTTTTACGTAATCGGTCAGAGTGGATGGGAACATTCTGCACATAGTTGACCGAGTGGCATTCTGGATTTCCATCTGGTGGATAAAGCTCTCCATGTGGCTCACGGGATCCTCTGATTCGGAATACTTCTCGGTGGGCATCTTGAATTTGGGGGGTAACTCTGCCTCTCTAATTCTTCTGGAGAACGGTGCATTCATCTCCCCCAGGGAGTTCTTCCGGGTACCCCGGTGTTTCCCTTTCCTTAACTCCTCAAGTTTTTTCGCCATCTTGGCCATCTGGTCCTCAAGGCGTTTGGATCCGTCATGCTTGGATCGGGCTAACAAACCTTCGTTGTCTGAAGTTTCTGACTCCACCGTTTGTTCATTGTGCTCCTCCTTCTAAGGCCGGGTACTTCGTTGGTTTCTTCTAGGCTCGGTACTGCCACTTGCATCGGGCTGAGGATCCTTTATTTCTACTACCGGCCTAGTTGTTGGTTGGATCCTTCTAGGAGGGATGTCGAAAGCTGACTTCACTTATCGAGGTCTAAGATTTCTAGGATGATCCAGCACAGGTAGAGGCGATTCGAGTCTGTCGAAGACCGGTACCTGGGTACTTGGTCCAGCCCCTTCCATAAATCTGGGTGCTTCAAATGGTATTCCTTGGGCAATCATCCGGAGGCGGACGCTCTCTACATAAGCGGCTGCATGTTGTTCCATGGCATCCCGATTTACCACTGGGACCGCGGGGTCCTTAGGTGTTGTCCCGGTATTAGGTGGTGGAACTGGTGCCGGGATTTGGCTTCTTGCTCCCTTCCTCTTCCCTTGGTTTCCTTGGGTGGAAGCGAGGGAATGGGGCCCTGAATTGGCGGGCTGCCCCTGAAAGGATCGGAGCCTCATCTTTTACTTCTTCTGGGTAGATCTTGGTAGCTTATTAAGGGTGGGGAGTTTTGCCCCACGGTGGGTGCCAAAAGTGTTAACCGAAAATTATCACTGGGGTGATATTTCCAATTAACAATTCAAAGGGGACCAGGATCAGGGTAGATCTTGGTCGGAGAGGTATCAGGTAGTTCAATACCTTTGGCTTCCTAAAAATTCACTAAGAATGGTGTATGATAGTAGTAAGATAAAAGGAATCAAACATATGGTAGAACGAATGCTCAACTTATTTTATTCAGAATAAACACATAGTAAGGTTACAATCAATCTTTAGCAAAACTATCGATATATGAACAAGGGCAAACTAAACTTGATGGGCAATGGCGATGGAGCTTTCGTATCTGTCGATAAGTGGCAAAGTATGAAGTAGGGTTTCGGTCCTCCTTTCCTGTGATCATAATGTGAGTATATATAGGTCCGTTTCTTGTCATGCACTCCTAGAACTTCGGTCTAGGGTTTTAGTGATTTACGGATCCTTCCTTGGCGATCAACGAGTTTGTCGGGGAATTGATCCCTAAAATCAAGTGATTCCTTTTTTGTTGGATTGGATGGGAGTTGACTCCTATTTCAAGTAGGATTCTGTATGGCGGGAATGCATGTAACATTCTCTCTTGAATAGTGGCGTTTAATGCTTGTCTTTCTACTTGGCTTGCTGTTCGGGATATCTACTTCCTGCTTTAAACGAGGTTGGGGCACCGAGGTCTTTATGTTAATATGCGACCGTTTATTCACCGGGTGCCTACCGCTAGTTTTTTGGTGGATCGGGATACTCAAGTATCTCGCCTTCTTCTCGCTCTTCTTAAATTGTGCTTGACAGCATCGGGGTACCGGGGTATCGGGGTACCGGGGTATCGGTGTACCGGAATATCGGGATACCGGGATATTTGGAGGTAGATAGGTGCTAGGATCTCATGGTAGTAGTGTCTCTGGGACCTTGTCTTCGAGGTTTCCTGGTACTTTTTGGGTTATGGAAGCCTTGAACCTGATCGAGGTGGGTAGGAGTCCACATTCTGGCCATTCTTGTAGACAGACGGGGTATCAGGATACATCTCCCATGGCACCTTTTTACCCAGTCATAACTTCAAGAGATGATGGAAAATTCTTCTTTGATCCCTGTCATTTTTGGTGGTTAATACTTTGTTTTCAAGCTTTAGTAACATAAATAGAATCTAGGATTTGGCATGTTTTAGGTGTTTTGCATGCTCTAGATTTTTGTTCATGTTTAAGGTCTAGAAAATTTTGTTTTGTGAACTTTGTTGCCTATGTCTAGATCTTCATGGAGTGTACCTAATTCATACATTTCATATGCTCATGCATCATTTTGTGTGGTGTCATGTTTTTGGATCATAAACTAGAAAAATATACATTATGTGCTCATTGATTATTTCTAGTTTCCATAGGATGCATTGATCATATATTCTATGCTGCATGTGTTTGCATCATTTGCATCACTTAGATCATTTGCCTTGCAAAAGGTAGAAGTCTCACCTTGGAGTGAGTGAAGCTTCAACTTGAGCATTAAGTCTTAGCTAAGTGTGTGATACTCCGGATGGTTGAGCTAGGGAAGCTTAACTAGGATCTTTGTGACCCGGATGGCTAAGCAAGAAGTCTTGTCTAGGATCGGGAGGATCCGGATAGACAAGCATGGAATCTTCCTAGAGACGTGAGCATCTTGGATAGGAAGTTGCTTCTTAGAGGTGTAGGACACATCTCAGATAGGAAGTAGACCAGGTGATTCACTAGGCCCCAGGGTAGACTAGGAGTTGATAGCTTAAGGTGGATATCATGTGTTGATAGCCTTTAGTGTGTAAGTCCTTTTTGAAACAAATTATAGGTGTGTACAATATTAATCTAGAGGGGGGTGAATAGATTTTATCCGATTATACCCAATTTTCGTGTATGGTCAAGATTACGAAAATACCCCTAATAGTCAATATAATATAGCAAGTGTAATATGGTGCGGAATATAAATAACACTTGATATTTATGTGTAAACCCTCACGGGAAAAACCACGGGCTAATAAGTGCGCCACACTCGAACCTCGAATCCACTAAATGTGATAAAGATTACAACATAATCCTGGTATATAATCACACACCTACCTAATCCCGGTATAAGTGGACCTAATCCAATTGCTTTTGATTTACGCAACCTAATCCCGGAAGCTACACAAGTCTTACTTCTCAATGAAGAAATGATACAACCTAAGTGAATATATGAAATACTCAAAATGCAACAAGAGCTAGGTAACCTTATATGCTTATCTAGGATGATGATATAACAATAAATACAATCCTAGATATCAAGAGCTAAATGACATATCAAATAGCTTAGCTAAACATAGATTATGAAAACCTAGATAGCTATCACAATACAACTCTCAAACAATCAATACACTAATCTCAAACTTGTATCTAAAATATATATGAATGACATACAAGTGATAAATGAGATTGCTTGTAAAGAAAGACACAAAATATGTAAGATATAAGTGAAAAACTTACCAAGCAAAGTGTGTTGAAAAATCCATGCAAAAAGATATCTAGATTATCAAAGATGATGCTATATGATGATTGATGATCATGGAAAAGTGTTTGAGTAAACAAAGATGATCAAAGATGAGTTCTTGATTAAAAATCTCTCTTTGAAAAAAACTCTCATTAAAAATATGATTTTTGAGTCATCATTTTGACCTAAGAACAAAGAGGCATATATATAGGAGATCAAATTGAAGCTGTGTCGTAGTGGCCAAAATCAGTTGTCACCATTTGATGTCGCCATTTGTCTCAGGGCGACATCGTAGCGACACCAATTTTTCTTCTAAGTCGCCACTTTGTCGCCATGGCGACATTTCAGCAACGCAAATGGCGACACCATACCTGATAGATTTTCAAGAGAGAAAATCTTTCTGTCGCCATGGTGACATCAATCAAAGGGCGATACTGTCAAATGGCGACAATGCCCTATTTTCCACTATGAGTGGTGAAACCAAAGGAGAAGCCAAGGGCATTCTCCGATGGCAATCTTCGCGCTGAACCAAGCACACATTCGTGCATGCGTGGACGTTTCCGAACAATATCGGAAAATGAATTACAAGACACATAAACACACAACAATATACAACATCAAAGTGCAAGTGTGAAATGTGACATGTGAAGAGAATGTACACACATGCAAGTATGCTAAGTGAGTGTGTGCAACTAAAGCTCTTTAAAGAAAACTAAGCACTAGAGATTATGCCTTTGGAGTGCTTGTCACCTTGAGGTCTTGAAAGGGCCTTTGAGCTTAATCCTCAATCACCTAAACTACCCTTACAAATCAAACCCCAATATGTGGTTTGCCCACGAAATAAGCCAATCAATAAATGAGAATCCTTACACTTTTTGTCAAAGTGGATTGCTTGCCGGTGATTGTGGATTTAACTCGTGGATGTTTCCTCTTCGGAGGTTTACCACGTAAAAAACAATGTGTCAAATGTCTCTATCTCTACCTCTATCTCTTTATATTTGTATGTATGATCAATATAACTTGTTTAAGATCTTCATTTCCTCACATTCTTGTAAACGAGTTATTGATAAAGAAAGAGATGCACACATTATTTGTTGAATCAACATTTGTTTATTGTATCTTGTAAGTGTTTGAACATTGTATCTTATGATATTCTATATCAAGTTGTAAAGTTCTATTTAGTGTACTTACATTGTAATATTCAAAGTACAACTTGTGGAATTTGCTCTTAATTGAATATAATTGTATATGAGATACATTGTTTCATGGTATATGTTTTGTAAACTAAGGGTGGTGAATTGAGCATACATGTGTTAATTGTTTTCTCATAACAATCATGTTAAAGGTTACTTTGTATGCTCACCAAGGTTTTGACATAAGTCACGAAAGAGTTTTTAAAACTAGAGTGTCAACCTATTCACTCCCCTCTAGGTTATTTAGTATAACTGTTAACCACCAAAAATGGCGGGGATAAAAAAAGAATTTTCCACAAGCCTTGAGAAGAAAGTCAGAATCCAAAGTAGAAACGGAAAGATGTCCGGACATCTCGCCTGCTAGCTGATGGGCTAAAGAAGGAGCCTCTACCCACCCCGGCCGGGTCTAGAATCCCCGGGACCAGGAAGCCAAAGGATAAAGGGAGGGGGCCTGGAAGACACAACCATCACAAGATCCTGGTACCTAGCTACCTCGAGTACCTCGATACCCGAATATCCTGGTACCCCGTTGCTTGAAACCCCGATATCCGCGAACATCGCTTTTAAAGGAGTGTGAGAGACACAGGGTACCCGGGGTACCCCGACCAGCGAAACACGTGACAAACACATGGCAAGATATATACCAGGATCCCAGTAGACTGACCCCGCTGAAGCAGGAGGCGGGCACCCCGAAGAACAGACTACATATTAAAGCGGATACTAAACGTCACCGTTTAAGATGAAAACACAAGCTACAACGCGGCATTCATTCCCTCCTTTTAGTATCCTATTTTAAATAGGGATCAACTGATTTGGAGCTGAGAAAGAAGGAATCACCTGATCTTTTGGGATGACTTTCCCAACGAACTCGTAGAGACTCCATAGGAAGATCCGTGTATCACTGAAACCCTAGACCGAGGTTCTAGGAGTGCTCAGCAAGAAAGCGGGCCTATATATACGAATCATATGTTCATAGGAAAGGAGATAAAACCCTAATTCACTTTTTATACTTATCGACAGGCACGAGAAGCTCCATCTCGATCGTTCTCCTTGGGGCTTTATTTTCCTCCATGCTGTAATATTGATAGTTCAAATACCGAGTTGTAAAGATCGTATTTCAAATCCATATATACATATATACATATATATATATATATATATATATATATATATATATATAAACTCTCTTTCAGTTTTCATACATCCATCGTATCAGACACTCATCCATCCCATTACTTGTCTTCATCATAATATCAGATTCATGATACCCAGCGGGATACCAGGCTACTAAGTATCTCGCTGGCCCTAGTCAATCCCGATCCGGATCCGTTACATACATACAATATCTCACCTAGCAGATTCCAGCGAACCAGCGGAAGATCGGGGTGTAGAGTATCCCGCTAGCCCAGGTCTAATTAGATCCGGGTCCATCACATACCGTTAATTCTAAATTGCATCCCGGTGACAATTTTGGGTTAACAATAACCTTGTAGGTATTTTCAACAGCCTCTCACTCTACTTTAGAGGATGTATGTCAAGATTCTATGGACAAGGAAGTTGATCCAAATCATCAAGAGTGCTTAAGTGAGAATCCAACCAATATTGATCTCTTGACTAAGGTGAAGTGTCTTGAAGAAAATTTAAAGATAGCCTTAAGAGAGGTTGATGAGAAGGATGATTTGATCAAGCTACAAGTGGATGAGTTTGTGTCAACAACTCGAAGGCTCTTGCCAAGAAGCTTAGCGAAGTTGAAGGGATTGTTCTTGAAAGGGATAGGATCATCTCTAGTTTGACTCTAGGAGGCTCAAGTGACTTGGTAGTTGAGGAGAAGCTCATAGAAGCATCACTTCATACAAACGAGGAAAACGTCATTGTTGACAAGAAAGCTCATAAGAAGAGACATTCTAAGACCAAGAACAAATTGAAGAACAAGGTACCCATTGAAACTCCCATTTGTGCTTCTCCAACTCTCGAAGGTAAAATCTCTTCTTTTGTTCCCATAAGCCATTTTTGCATTACCGTAGGCCATATCAAGCCTAAGTGCTTTAAATATATTGAATATCACAAAGTAGGAAATGCATCTAGGGATAAAGAGATTAAACTTCATATTAAGCATGCTAAAGCTTTTGAATATGGAAAGCATGATAATGTCAAAAAGCATGTTAAGAATGTCCGGAATGTGAAGAATGCAAATCTTGCTAAAATTGACAAAGCATGTGTTGCTAGCAATGTTGAAAAGAAGAGTATCGATAATATTCTTGTTAAGCAAATCATAGAAGATCTTTATTCTAGATTCAACATTGTTGTCAATAATAATCTTGATAATGTTTGTGTAGGTTCACCCAAGACAAAGTTTGTCAAAGGTGAGTGCTCTTACCAATAGTGTAAGTTGCACATGTGAGTTAACTTTAAGATTAGTGTTTTGTTGTTAAGAAACTTAGCTTGTTTGCTTTGTATCTCTGTAACTTAACATGAACTTAGCTAGACATTTTTGTTATGATAGTCGAAATCCGTTGATTAACTTTTTGAGAAGTTGTTTTTTATGAAATCTATATGGTGACAATCATGTTAAGACTTTTGGAGAAAGTCATTTTTTGTTGTTTAAGTTGAAATGCATAGTCTTTAGTCTCTTGGATCGACACACCAATAACTTGTTCTCATGAGGACAAACAAGCCAAGAGGACTCATAAAAAGGGTGAAGGCTTTACATTTGATGAAAATAGCTTGCGAAAGTATTTTTATATCATATTGCTTGCTTTCTTAAATTTTCATCTCTTAACTCATTGTTTGTACCACTTCATGAAGCATGTCATATTAGAGAACTAGTATAGTGTTTATATGGTCCTCCTTGACATTTGCTCTTTTAAGATCTTTTGGTGATAATTGTTCACATTGATCTTAATCATGATGTGTGTTGTTATTTGTATGATTGTTAAGTGGCAGGTTTTGAAAAATATGAGCATCATATTCTTAAGTAATAATCTTAAGTAAGTCTCTTTGTATTGCTTTTTGATCATGTGTTTTTAAGCCATAAAACTTTGTTTCAAAAATGCATTTTGCTTCTCTTGTATGCTTGGTAAAGTAAGTTGAGTATGATTGATGTAAGTTTTGGATACAACTTGAAGTCTTAGGACTAATACATTTAAAGATGACCTATGGTTGGTATCCATTTGCTTCGGTAACATAGAACTCAACGAGCACCTTCATGGAAAGGGCTACACACCTTGGTTGTACAGCCGCCTGATCACGCTGTAAATGTTCACATTTAGCGCCCCTTTTTCCTGTCTTTTGTAGTCATTTTCTGAGCGCTTGTGTGTATATAACATATGTTTGGTAAAGTACAGGTAAGATACTCGTCAAGGGAAGTGTGTAAGGTTCATGATTTGTATTTGCTTGATTCCATTGCAAAATGCTCTATATTTGTATTAGTTGTTGCTTAGGATGTTCTTGGAAGAAAAGAAGCTTAAAAGGTGAAGAGCAACGTCTAGTGCAAATGTCGTCTTCAAGAGGTGAAAGCGTCAAAGGTATGTTTCGACTTCTATCCTCTTGCAAGGCGTTAGCGCACACACACACAATTCGTACATGTGTGTCCCTGCATTGTAGTTCAAACATTTGATATAACACATTCACACACTTCTTAGTATGCTCATGCATTGGTCTCTTATAGACAAGCATTGTAGAATTGCATGCTTTGTGACTATCTCTTTGATATGGCATGCTTGTGTGAATTTGTGTTTATTTGTTTATGTGTTTATTTGTTTATGTGTTTTGTATTTTGGACTTGAATATGTTCTTATTTGATTCCTTATTGAGTTCCGGTCATTTCGGTTACTCATTCATAAGGTTTTGAGTCCAAACAGCTTAGCTAGGCTACTTTGCGTTCTCATTCGTTGAGTTGACTTCATCGTCATTTTCCAAGATGATTTCTCAACCTTTTGTCAAAATTTCTTAGTTTTTGTCGTGCATGAGGAAGTCACAGTTCGTAATCCGAAAACAGATTCGAAATCAGAGTTCGGAGGCCCAAGAACGGTCGAAAATCGTGAGAGGTGCGCGGGAGAGCAAGCGAGGCCAAGTGGCCAAGCTTGGCCAAGCCATGTGTGAGCCGTGGGACCCACGGCCAGAGGACCTCTCTGGTCCCGTGTGGCCCACACGCCCCACACGGGCCTTGGCTGAGGTGGCCTCTTTTGGTTGGCCAAAAATCCTCTCTCTCTTCTTCATTTAAACACCTCTTCTTCCCTCCAAACAAATAAGTTGAAGAACATTTTTGAAAAGAGATTTTTTCTGCAGAATTCTTCACATTTTAGTTTTCTTATTTCGATCATAACTTTCTCATACGAACTCGAAATTGATTGATCTAAAAACCAAAATTGTTGGTCGTGATGAGAGCTACAAACCCCAAGCATTTCCAGAGGCAGTTGACCTCTTCATTTTTCCCAGTGGACTGAGTTCAGTACGTGGTTCAACTTTGTATGTTCAACTTCTTCTTTTTCATTTTATCTTTGATCATCTCTTTTAATCTTACTATTTGATTGATGAAATATGTTGAGAAGGATGTTAGATCATATGCTAGGGTTTTACGATTGAGTGTTTGAGTTTTAGCCATTTGATTTCAATTGAACATATATTGCTAAACTTGACCTATCTTGAAATTGATTCTAGAAATATCATATATGTTGTGCCTAATGACATTTTCTAGATTTAATTTCATCATCTAAGAACTAAGATTTTTGTGTGATATATTGAATATTCATATTTTGTTCTTATTGATTCACATGCTTTGATTGCTAGATAGATTTGTGATTGTGTGTTGAAAGCATAATTCTAGTTTATCACTAAGCATGTACATTTAGCTTGATTGATCATCTAGTTTTATTTGATTGTGTTTGCATCATTTGCATCACTTAGATCATTGCCTTGTATAAGGATGAAGTCTCTAGCAAAGTGAGTGAAGCTTTGTGGATAGAGCAAAGAAGTCTTGATTAGAGTCGGGAGGACTCGGATAGTTAAGCAAGGAGACTTGTCTAGGGTCAGGAGGATCTGGATAGACAAGCAAGAAATCTTCCTAGAGACGTGAGTGTCTTGGATAGGAAGTTGCTTTCTGGAGGTGCAGGACACATCTCGGATAAGAAGTAGGCTTGGTAGTTCACTTGCCCGAGGGTAGATTAGGAGGTGATAGCTTGAGCGGATATCTTGTGTTGATTGCTTGAGTGTGTAAATCCTTTTCGTATAGTGGATTGCTTTGCCGGTGGTTGTGGTATCAACTCGTGGATGTTTCCTCTTTGAGGTTTTACCACGTAAAAATCATTGTGTCAATTTTCGCTTTACTTTTCATTATCTTCCATATCTTACATTGATTGCATATCTTGTATATTGATTTACTCTTGCTTTAGTTAAATCAATCCATTTGTCAAATCTTAGCAAGTGTGCATATTCTTTGTTATATTCCGCATTATTTTTAATATTGGAAGAGATTTGGGCCTATACCTATTCACCCCCCCTCTAGGTATATTTTACACTATTACTTAAGGGAATTTCAAAGTGATTGCGCGAAAGTGGAGAAAAAGAGGTCAAAATAGAAGTAAAGTCAACATCAGAAAGAGGTCGCGAGAACTAACCCACATAACAAAGCCACGGGAATGACGGTAGGAAAGAAGCCGCTAGGCAAAAGGAAGAAACTCGCAGGAACCTTTCCCACGGGTTCAGTTGGTAGGAAAGAAGCCGCCAGCCAAAAGGAGTAAAGCCGTGGAAGAAGTCGGTTGATGTCCGCGGGTTCATACTGGCTGGATAAAGGTCGCAGGAAAGTAGATCCAAAGCCTCAGATCCTTTAAAAGAAGACTCCGCAGGTTCCATCCGTGAGATTAAACCTGCGGAATGAAGCCACGGGCAGCACGTTGGGGCCATTTACGACATTTCCCCTCTCCCAATTTAAAGGAAAGTCATACATAGTCCCTTTTCTGATGAAAAGAACAACGTTTTTTTGACAGGGGAAAAAGGAGAGAAAAGAAGAAAGACTCTCTTGAGCAAAAACTAGTTCTTGACTTACTTAAGCACTAAGTAATTTCCCTTAGCAAGTAGTTTTGTAATAGAATAGTTTACACTCTTTTTAGTTGTAAGCACTATGAAGTAGAGCTGCCTTCTTGGAATCCCACTCGAATTCAAGGGTTGTATCTATTACCTTTCTTGCTTTTCTTTAATTCATGCTTTGTGTAGTTATCATGTGTAACTAACCAACTTATGTTGGGGGATTTATGAGGTATTGATGATAGCCACCTTGTTATTCACTCTATTCTATGGATAATTACTTATTTGCTTATCAATGTCACAAAGGGCTAAATTATTGCATGTTGTTTATAGATTCTAGGATCACATGTATTGATAAGTTGTGCTAAGAAAAGATAACAATATTGTTTCATAACTTGTGATTGCTATTGTCATCTCTTACATCATTGAATAGAGTGTGTTATTAATTGGTAAAACTTGTGAAACATACTCTTAATTGATATTCCATGATCAACACTAACTCGGTATTGCTTTAGGACTTGAAGAGTATCTGAGTGAGTGTTGTGTGTTCATTCTAATCATATGTGGAATTAGCCTAAGTGATTTTGCCTAATATGTATAAGAGTGGGAACTTGGTGGTTTATTATCATTACAATCATATCTCCCCTAACATCTCCCTCTCATTAATCTTTTATCACGTTTAGTATTGCAATAGACTAGCCGTAATCAATTAATTAACTTTCTAATTACTTATTCGACCTAGTTCTCTGTGGAACGATACCCGGACTCATGCACACTATATGACTTGTACAACTCGTGCACTTGTGAGGGGTGAAAACACCCGCGCACCCCATTAGTATAACCAAGGTAGAGTAATTCACAGTAGTATTTGTAGAACCGGTTCGGGCGCGTCACCGCCCAATGTAGGAAAGGGCTACTCCATTATGATGAGTGAAAGCCGCCATGAAGCGTATATGTTCAAGTTAGAAAAATCAAAGAAGTGTTGAAATAAATCATTTAAAAAAAAAAAATCTTTGATTCAAGCCTTACACAAAACAAAAAGGCTTTATGGAGTATAGTTGAATAATCAAAATTAGCTTGGGTTGTCAAATAGAAATGGAATGACGAGCCACATGCACACACACGCTCACATGTTGAAATCTATCCTCTTTAAAAGCAAAATTCCGCATGATAATCGGTTTGACCTTTTTATGGAACGACTTAAGATGAATAGATGTTGAAAATATTTGCATGTTTGATTATCAAAGTACTTCTTTTCATATACTTGAAGCAAAATATTCACACACTCACATTTGCTTATTTGTTATTTTGATATTTTTTGCAATTTTTGAAGAAATATGAGAGTGATTGAAAATATTGATGTAACTCTCATTGCTATGTGGAGCTTATTTGAAAAATCTATTAAAATTGCTTGGTGATGTGAATGTGTGGCTATTTTTGTGAACAATTGTCTATCTATATTTTAGATAGGGCATTTATCAAGGGGGAGCATTATATGCTAAATTTGTGTTCTCTTTTATGATATATTCACATGTTCTTCAAGATTGTTGTTTGTTGGCATTATTCTTGTTTTTGATAAATCTTAAAGATGCTATGACAATTCCTTATATGCATATTGATTTGTTCAAAAATGATGTTTTTGCCTTTATATATTATTTTTGTCACTAACTTGCTTTGATGTTTCCACTCATGTTTGATTTTTCGTGTTTTAGTGATACACTACTCAAGGTCATGGGAAAAACCAAGAAAGTTGGGAATAACAACCCTTCTAAACCCATACACAAATCCAAACCCTCTTCTTCTTCCAAGATAGCCAAAAACAACAAGTTGAAACTTTTGGAGATTTTTGGGCGCAAAAAGATCATTCAAGAAAAGGGTATGGATTTAGATTCTTGGAGTGGTTCTTTTGTTTATAAGGTCATTGTTGAAAGAAAATGAAGTACTTGGATTAACATGATAGGAATAGTGAATGAAACCATGGTTAGAGAATTCTATCATGAGTATAAGGAAAGTACTTCCTTTGAAGATGCCTTGTTGGATTTGAGAGGTGTTGTCTTTAGAGTCAACTTGAAGAACTTGAATAAGTTCCTAGAGTTACCCTATGATATTGAGTTGGATTTTCTTGACGTTGATGTCTTGGAGAACCTCAATGAGATGGGTAGAACTCTTTGTGACAATGATGATTTTGAGTGGGAAAAACAAGCCTTTATTAGGCAAAGTGAGTTGACTAAGGTTAGTGCCTTTTGGCATCTTTTTGTATGTGTCAATCTTGTTGGATATTCTAATGCTACCGAACTAAACAAAGAGAAGATCAAGATTGTGTATGCCTTAGTGACTAATAAACCCATAAACCTTGGCGATATCCTTATAAAACATATTGAGATTGCAGCTTGTTCAACTCGTTTGGACAAAAAGTTGGCATTTTCGGGGTTTATATCTCATTTGTGTTTAGCTAAAGGAATGGAGAAACAAGATGATGATGTGATTCTTCCTCCCTTAGAGAAGTTTAGTGATAAACGTATGGCTAGCATGTCATATAAGGAAAAAGGAAAGGCTTGTGATACATTTAGACTCTTTGGTGAATCTTATGATTCAAGCCTTGTATCTAGCATAACTATTCTTCTAAATTGGGCTATGCAATTGAAGAATGAGGTTGAAGAGTCAAGAAGGTTGATTGAGACGTCACAAAGGAAGATTGAAGAACTCAATGCTAAGGTAGTGCTACAAGATGTGAAGATCAAAGAATCGGAAAGCAAAACATCTACTACAAATCATTATGTGAGACCATCAAATCACACAACATTCCTTGGTGGCACAAGTGGCTAGAAATGGTCTTGAGGTATATTTTCTTATTCTTTCTTTTTGGCTTCATATCATGTCAAAAAGGGGGAGAAATATGGGGAGATGTTTGATAGTTTCTAGCTTGCTTAGTCTAAATTTTTTTTTTGGTGTATTTGGTATCAAGTTTGAACTTTATGGCATGTAATATTTTTTTGTTGATCTTGGCTAGAATAATTTGTTGGATAGCATGTATTAAGGGGGAGCATACATGATCCATTTGAACTTTAATGTTTTATTTTATTGCCAAAGAATGTATATTGCCATATGTGTTGTCTCTTAGATATTCTTGTGCTTTCAAGTTGATTTTAGGTGATATCAAGAGAAGACCAAAGACAAAGTTTAAGACTTGTGGTTGAAAATTTATCTAGAAATGTGTAACTCATTGTGACCAATTTTCCTTGTAATTGTTTTAGTATGTGTATAGGGGTTTTGACATGGAATTTGCCAAAGGGGGAGATTGT
The DNA here is from genome assembly GCA_008009225.1 of Acer yangbiense. NCBI lineage: Eukaryota > Viridiplantae > Streptophyta > Magnoliopsida > Sapindales > Sapindaceae > Acer > Acer yangbiense. The sequence continues at coordinate 30,629,711 of CM017766.1, read as the reverse complement.
CAGGATTTTGGTTTGTGTTGGCATATATTCTATATCAAAATGATGATTTTCTTGTATTGATTAGTGGTTTTAGAAATGATGATTCAAAGCTTCAAAGAAAGACTCGGCTACATTTCATGTAAGATGGTGTCTTAAAAGGGGAATAAGCTACATTGCTCATCAAATGTATAATTGACCTCATTTCTCTTACAAGGCATAAGCACACACACACATGGCATTCATTTGTGTCCCTGTATAGTTGTACACCATTGGTATAACACATTCACACACTTGACAAAGTATGCACATGCATTATGTTTAATTTGATAAACATTGTGAAATTGCATGTTCTAGGACTATCTCTAGGAAACGGCATACTTGTGTGACTTTGTGTTTATTTGTTTATTTTTTTTTTTTTTTTTGGACTTGAACATGATCTTATATGATTCTTTATTGAGTCCTGGTCATTTCAGTTACTCATTCATTAGGTTTCGAGTCCAAACTAGGAAGCTATGCTACTTTAAGTTCTCATTAGTTGTGTTGTCTTCGTCGTCGTATTCCGAGTTGAATTCTCAACCTTTTGTCAAAGTTTCATAGTTTTCATTGTGCATGAGGGAGTCACAGTTCGTAATCAGAAGACGGATTTGAATTCGGAGTTCGGAGGCCCGAATACGGCCGAAGAACGCGAGAGGAGCGCGAGGGAGTCAAGCAATGGCCAAAGGCTAAGCTTAGGTGTAGCCGTGAGAGGTGTGTGAGCCTCACAGGCCAACACCCCTCTCTGCCCCATGAGGCTCACGTGCCTCTCATGGGGTGGTGGTGTGTCACCTCCTGATTTGTCATCTCTTTCCCTCTCCTTCATCTCTTTTAAGTTTCCCCTTTCTCTCCTATTTTCATTTCAAGAAGAAAAATTAGAAAACTAATGTACAGAATTTTCTCTCCAAACTTTCTCACCTTCCAAACACTATAACTCTCTCATTCGGACTCTGAATTGAGTGATTCAAGTTGGAGAAGCTTCATAATCAAGTACTATACCTTTTCCAAGTGAGTTTGCAGTCGTTTGATCTAGTTTTGTGGTGGTTCTATCTTCAAAACCGAACCAGTTCGTGAATCATAGGTATTTGACTTATCTTTGTGTTTTCTTCTTTTTAAACCTTCAATTACCTTGGGTTTTTTTCTTCTATATGTATGTGTATGTATGATGAATGCTATTGAGAAAGATAGCTTCATAATCAAACCTAATCAAGCCTAATTAGAGACAAATGTGAACTAGTTTTCATTGATTCTAGTTTCTCACATGTTTGAGTGTTATATTGTGATTAGTTTGATATCTAGGGTTATTTGTGATTTGATTGATTCATTTTTTGATCAATAACCTTGGCATGTGTTTGGATCCTCTAACTGAATAAATCTAGGATTAGCACTTGTGATTTTGTATTTAGAGCCTAATAGGATTTAATTGATCATTCATTATATCCTTGCTCTAAATGTTGGCTAGAAAATTCATTGAACATATTTTGTGATTCTAGCATTTTTGTGTATGTTTTTAATATCTTGAATATGTGCTTTATGTATATGATTTATTCAAGTGTTAGATTTGTGAATGAAACTAGGAGCCATATATGTTAGGTGTTTTCACATGCTCTAGGTTTTAATTCAAGTTTTATATCTAGACTATTTTGTCTTGTGTTCTCACATGATTAAGTCTAGCTTCCATGGAATGTATTGATCACATGTTCTATGTTGAATTACTTGTTTGCATTATTTGCATTCATTGATCACACTAGGAAGTCCTTGTAAAAAGCATGAAGTCTTGGTTAGGACATGTGGTTCGGATAACCAAACAAGAAGTCTTGACTAGGACAAGAGGTCCGGATTGTCAAGCAAGGAAGTCTTGGTTAGGACAAGAGGTCCTGATAACTAAGCAAGAAGTCATGGCTAGGATTGGGAAGGTCCGGATAGCTATGCATTGGAGGCTCTCTAGAGGTATGAGTGCCTTGGATAGGGAGTTCGCTACATTATTGGTAGGCCTGGACGTTTGGTTAGACATAGACTCCAATAGATAGTGGTACATGGGATGTGTATGCACTCTTGAGGAATTTCTAATCTTCCAACGATATTGGTTAGACATGGACTCCAATATATGGTGGTTTCACATCATTGAGGGATTTCTTATCTACCAATAGAGATTGGGTAAACATAGACTCCAATAGAGAGTAGATTATAGATTGGTCACTTTTGAGGAATTTTTAATCTATCATCCAATATATATAGTACCCAATGGTTTGTAGTTCAACCCGTGGATGTTTCCTCTTTGGAGGTTTTACCAAGTTAAAAAATCTCTTGTGTTAATTCTTTCTATCTCTCTCTTTCATATTTGTATATGTGTATGTTTTAATCTTGTTGCTCAATATTCAACATTGAATGGTTGATTGATTGAATAATCTAGCCAACATTTAGAGCAAAAATATAATGAATAATCAATTAAATCCTAGATAGCTCTAATTACCAAATCAAATATACTAATCCTAGATTTGTTCAATCAAAGGATCAAAGTACATGTCTAGGTTATTAATCATAAAATGAATCAATCAATCTACAAATAACCCTAGATATCAAACTAATCACAATACAACTCTCAAACATGTGAAAAACTAGAATCCTAGAAAACTAGTTCACATTTGTCTATAATTAGACTTGATTAAGTTTGATTATGAAGCTGTCTTTCTCAATAGCATTCATCATATATACACATATATATAGAAGAAGAAAACCCAAGGCAGTTGAAGATTTAAAAAGAAGAAAACACAAAGATAAGTCAAATACTTATGATTCACGAGCTGGTTCGGTTTTGAAGGTAGAGCCACCACACCACAAAACTCGATCAACAGCTGCAAACTCACTTGGAAAAGGTAGAGGACTTGATTACGAAACTTCTCCAACTTGAATTACTCAATTCGGAGTCCGAATGAGAAAGTTATGGTATTTGGAAGGTGAGAAAGTTTGGATAGAAAATTCTGCACACGTGTTTTTTAATTTTTTTTCTTGAAATGAAATGGGAGGGAAAAGAGAACTTAAAAGAGATGGAAGAGAGGGGAGTGAGTGACCAATGGAGGGTGGCCACATCACCTGCCCGTGAGAGGTGCGTGAGCCTCATGGAGCAAAGGGGCTGCTGGCCCATGAACCTCACGCGCTCCCACAGCCACACCCTAAAATGGCCTTTGGCCATTTCACACCTCCCTTGCGCTCATCTCGCGTTCTTCAGCCGTATTCGGGCATCCAAACTCTGAATTTGAATATGCCTTCGGATTACGAACTGTGACTCCCTCATGCACAATGAAGACTATGAAACTTTGACAAAAGGTTGAGAATTTGACTCTGTATACGAAGACGAAGATAACACATCATATGAGAACGTAAAGTAACGTAGCTTCCTAGTTTGGACTTGAAACCTAATGAGTGAGTAACCAAAATGTCTGGGACTCAATAAGGAATCATATGAGATCATGTTAAAGTCCAAAAACAATAAAATAAAAACAAATAAACACAAAGTCACATAAGTATGCTATTTCCTAGAATAGTCCTAAAACATGCAATTTCACAATGTTTTTTAAATTAAATCTAATGCTTGTGCATACTTCAATAAGTGTGTGAGAGTATTATACCAATGGTGTAAAACTATGCAGGGACACAAATGAATGCCATGTGTGTGTGTGCCTATGCTTTGTAAGAGGAATGAGGTCTAATATATCTTTGATGAGCAATGTAGCTTATTCCTCTTTGAAGACACCATCTTGCATGGAAAGTTGCCAAATACTCTTTAAAGCTTCAATCATCATCAATCTAGGAGAACTAAACATTACAAGAGAAACATCGTTTTGATATGGAATTCATGCCAACACAAACTAAAATCCTAACAGTCAACATTACAAGTTTTTACAGAAGATTTCAAGTTTTCGTATCTTCTGAAACTTGAAATCTTCTGAAACTTGAAATCTTCTAGAAAAACTTGAAATCTAATTTAATTTGATTCTCCACAGAACACACAAAAAAAATGATGCAATAACGCTAAAACCATGTTAAAGTAACTATTTACAACTAAATTAATGAATAAAGGGTGAAATTCATTTTTGTCCCTCTAGTTTGATCTAATAGCCAAATTGGTCCTCCAGTTTTCAGAATTGTCCCGTTTAGTCCTTTTGTTACGATTTCCAATGAAAAAATGAAATCTGATAGGTACAGAGGGTCAAATGACCCTACTACCCCTTAAAGTGGGTCAGATTGCTTAAAAGACATTTTTACCCTCCATCTCCCTTTTTTATTAAAAAATAATAGTCCAAGTTATTTTTTTAAATGTTTTACCCTAAAATAATAAAAGTTTAAAAAAAAAAAAAAAACATCATAATTTTTTTGGAAAAAATTCAACAAATCCAACCATATTCAAATGTGAATCAAAAGTTTGAAAAAACAATTTATCAGGTTAAAAACAAATCAAACATCATTATATTTATTACGTACAAAAACATTATGGAAAAACACAAAAAAAAAAAAACAAAAAAAAGAATAATAATAATTCACTAGATTCATCTTCCCACAAACATTTTAAAAAGAAAAATTGAAGAAACACAAAAAATTCTCCAAATTCGGTTTCGATCTCTCTCACTCAACCCAAAGTGAATCTTTTCTCTATTAACCTAGAAATTTGAGTCAATCACAAAACCCTATCACTCAAATCCAACCCAACCCATCTACCATAACTACATTTTCCTTTGAATAAGTGAATTACGCAGCGAAGATTTTCCAATATTTGATCTACCAACAAGCGCGAATTCAAGCAACCCATCAGAGGAACAGTCCTCGGTTTTGACACTACTTTTCACAAACTCAGCTTGAACCACCTGAGTGTCCCGCGCATACTTGCGTAGGACTATGTTCGAGCCCTTCAAAATTCTCGTACTCAGCGAAGGGTCGTCGATGGAGACTTGGGTCTCTGGAGGGACGAAGAGCTTTTCAAGAGACAAAGTGACCAAAGCGTCTTGTTCTGAGACATGGGAGATTGGTATGGGATCTGTGACGGAGAGTGTTGATTTGGGCGAGAATAGAAACCTGTGCTTTGGCAGGATAGTGAAGTGATTGTAGAGGAGAGAGAGTGGTGGTTTTGTGAAGATTGAAAAGTTGAGTCTTGGAAGTTGAGCTAGAGCCATTTTATTTTTATTATTAAATTTGAATCTTTTATTGTTATATTTGTTAGAGTGAATCTCACATATATAATAGTGGTTAGGGTTTGGTAATGGTGTTTGATGTTGCAGATAAATAGATGAAGAAGATGATGATGTTAGGCTTTGGTAATTTGTGAAAGAGACATAGTTAATTTATTTATTTTGTGAATAGTTAATTTATTTTTTAATTAATCTTTAATTAGTAAGTCAATTTACGGTCTTGCCCTTCGTCAAAATGTTTCTAGAAGCAATCAGTGTAAGTTTACACTTTTACCCTTTTAACTTTGACAAAATCTTTGAAAACCCTAATAGAATTGGACGACAAGGTCCAAAATATAGATTTTTGGTAACTAGAAGGACCTGTCAACACAATACTGAAAACTGAGGGACCAGTTTGACTATTAGGTCAAACTAGAGGGACGAACATGAATTTCACCCATGAATAAATGAAAGAGATTTACACACCCTAAACCGATTTAGAGCAAATCGGATAAGTTTTTCTTCAATAACACCTTCAAATCTTCAACACAATTCCGAGATCAAACCTTCCTCTAGTCGATCGATTTATATGAACAACAATGTGGTTCTTTTAGTCGGTCGATTTGCATGAACAACAATTCAAATTTGATGTGGAAGAATCAAGAAAGAAGAAAGGAGAGAATAAGGAAGAATATGGTCGAAAATACAACAGAAAATTGAAAAATTGATGTTAGAGGTATTTTTGTAATATACGGATATACACTGAATTTTTTTTAAAAAAATATGGTTATTAACGATTAAATTTTCATATATGGTCAAAAAAGAATTCCCCATGTTAGATGTGGTCATTTTTAGCAATTTCCACCCAATAATAATCCCAATTATTTTCGTCTTATAAAAATTGTTAAATTTGTGGCATTATGCATATAAACACTTGAACAGAGCATATAGTTGGCTGAAGAACAATGAGAGCAGATAAATGCACAACCTACTAAGCTGTAAACATAACAAAAGAGAAAGCTCCCCAAATTTATAGGGCCAATGACCGACAAATTCCATATGATAAATTTAACCCTTTTTAGCTAAATCTAAACACAACAATCTATGGAATCAAACATGGGAAAAGAAAGGAACAAAATCTGCTTGCATAATTATTTATTGCGGAAGTACAAGATCTTCAAGTCAAAACCAACAAAACAACGAGTTGGTAATCTAGATAGATGCAGTGGTGGTTGCCCCATCTTCAGAGAAAAATGGAATAGGCTTGGTCGGTGCAGGCAGGCGGCCAATGCTATCAACTTTATCTTTCAGTTTAGGGGGCGGCCTGGCTGGTCTTGGCAGCAACCTTCCCTTCTTCTCGAACCACTCTAGCTTTAGCAATGCCCGCAAGCCCAGCTTGTTGTAATGCACTTTTCGAACAGACCCGCCTGCAGCTTCGACTGCTTCCTTTGCCCTAACGGTCACCCTTGACACCTGCAAATTCCATTTAAAAGAACATTTATGTTTTACAAGAATATCTAAGTATGGATATTAGATGTTTCAAATATGAAATATGATAATGAAATCAAGTGCAGAAAACTGAATATCAAAAAAATTCTATATCATGACTCCCGGAGGTTTGTAACAACCAGCCAATGAAAGAATAGTAAACATAAAACTAGTAAATCCAAGATCAGTAATCTACCTGAGAACTGTGAAACAAATATATACTAATTAACTTGAATAAGGACAACTTTCTACCTGTACTTTTAACATAAAAGAAATATAAAATTCTAAATAATAAGAAGATCAAAATATAACACAAATTGCTGACTTCAATTAGTATGCATGTTACACAAAAATAGAGTTGTATAATAGAACTGTAAATTCTGATAAAATCGAAATTTAACCGAATCATTATAGTAGAATTCAAATTTCAAACCCAACAGCAATATCGAATTCTTCATTCTTTACCTATATAGAACTTCACAATTTTCTTTTGCAGGCAAACTAATAATAATAACAATATAGAACACCCACCAGTTATGATTAGAAAACCCAATGAAAAGCAAAAGTTGTGTTGGTTCACTCATCAATTTAAAAAGATCAAGCTGCTGCATCGGCCACACATTTATGCTGAACCTCAAAATAGTTAAAATTATTATATTTTAGGGAATCATGAAAGACTAAACTCGAGAAAAAGGATTGACGGAGTTCTTCAAACTTTTGATTTTCTACTCTCTTCTATTTAATGCAACATTTTACGTGATTTAAAACATTAAATTGTTCTACATTCAAGTTTATAGTTTCAACCTTAGAATAATAGGCTTCCAAAAGTAATGGACAGAGAGAGGGAGAGAGAAACAGATAACGTTTGAGTATAATCTCTTGCAGCTGGAAGCACAAAAGGTGGCAACCTCTATCAGTCGGATAAGGTCTATTTTCTTAATAAATGTTGTATCATCTTTTACAGATCCAACCTTCAAACAGTTCTGATTCTTCATTCACCAACACAAATAAATAAATAAATAAATCAATCAAATCCTAATACAGATAAATTCTGCAGAAGATACTTTGCATTCCGTGGAATTAACATTTAGAATATGAACTTTTGTTCTTTTCAACATCCATATTTATTTATTTATTTATTTATTTGGACATACCAGGCATTAGAATTCACATTTAGGAGCCTACTTCCTAGTCCACCAGCAAATATTTCCCTACACCAATTTCATGTTTTAATCAAGACCTAAGTTTTCCTCACAAATTTAAATAAAAAGAGACTATGATTTGAACTTTTGATCGTGAGGTTATGAAATATGACTCTTGTATCTTTTCAATTGTATATATCTGGAATCTAACTTTCCTCTCCAGCACTGTACTGTTATCAAGTTTTGCAATTCCTGGCAGCATACATTCAAATAGTCACCCTGAATAATCTCGGCCTGTAATGCACTGATTACTTATGTTATTAACTCAGTCTTACACGACAATGAGACTTGTTAGGTTTTATAACATATTTTGATTCGGGTATTAAACACTTTGTATTTTTTATTGGTTGCATAGAGAACCATGTGACTGAAACTTAAAGAAATTGAAAAAAGGAAAGATGCTACTGACTCGTATCTATCCATGACAAGAATTTATATTCAATATGCAATATAAGTAAAGCCTTGAAGGCCTATAAACAGTACAGTCATATGAACTCAACCAAAACTTTGAATTCTGCAATAATAACATCATATAAGTATACCGTAAGTTATGTCAAAACTCCCAACTCCCAAAAAAGATGTCAAAGGGAGGCAACTGTTCCTAGCCAATAGATTTAAATAATCATGCAGCCAGCTATAACAATCAGTTAAGATGGAGTTATATCTAATCCTCCTAGTAGACGGGAGAGCAAACCACTATGCACAATTTGTATAAAAGATTTTTCTTTTCCATTTTTCCCATGAGTTATATAACAGAAGAGTGGTATAAAAAGTAAAACAACCTTCATATGTATATTTACCTCCAGATGAATTGGCCACTCAATCTTTTCAGAACCACGACCCATCAATCTTACTCCGTCTTTTATCTGCTTCCCTACAGCCCCAACATCCTGTTAAACATTCAAATCGGAATGAACCAGATCACATATATTAAACAGTCCAAATTAAAAAAATTATTAAGTTCCCATACCTTGAGAGTTTTCATTGTGATTAATTCATGAGAATCAATCTTTCCTGCATTTATTAGATATGCAATCTTTCCCAACCCTACTGGCTGCCAAAAAAGATACACAAGTATGTGTCATCAAGGAGTGAACTGAAAGAAAGGAGACACATTTGAAAACCTTCTCAAAACAAGTGACCTTAAACAGAGAATGCCAATCTGAGAATTTAATCAAAGAAAATGGAAATTTATTAATAAATGGCTCCTGCCATTTGTACAAGTGACTGCCTCGTAAATGAAATACAACATATTGATATTTAAAAAGAAGGGTATGAACTACAAAGTTCCATTGTTTCACACAAGTTACTGCCTCACAAATAAAATACAAGATATTCAAGAAGAAGGGTATGAAATACATAAGTTGCATTGTTTTGACACCTTTTTTCTTTATAAAGTTCAATGGAAATGAGTTTTTACTTATTTCTTTTATTAAATTATATTAGACCTTGTCACTTAACATAACATTGTAAAAAACATCTTCAATGGCATAATTATGAGTATGAATCCTCAAACATATTGGGTGATCATTCTAGACTTTCGACTCCAAAAGTAGGAATAGCAAGATAAGAATTAAGACATTTTCATTCCTACTTGTATGATCATCAATTCATCATCTAATCCCACATTGAACTTGGCATTGTCATTTTCTGAAAGTAAGAGAAAATTTTGTAGATATCATAGATGGTATACTTTCAAAGAAACAACACATCTATAGTACAAATATTGTCTTATTTCTATTACAGATCATTACTTAAATAGCTTTTTTAGAGCCTCTAATTAAAAATATCATATTAGCCACTGTATAATGCAATACAGTCTATGTTATAAGCATATCCTCAATTGCATGGACCATTAGAAGATAATCAAGCAAAGATTAGCAAGCCGCCTGCCATAAATCTTACAACCTAGATTTGTTGAAGAAGTTTACAATAGCATCCACATAAATTCCAAACCGTCTACACTACTAATTCTAGACAGAGGAATAACAAATCCTTCGATCAATGCTATTTTAATCTTTTTCCCATAAAACCAAAACATCGAAAGTGTGACTTATCCATCAAACTTTTATTTTGATTCACAAGGCTTGAAGTCAGCATTAAATTGAACTCTTCATATCAATTACACATTTACGACCATCTACTAACAACTTTTTTACAAATATTCTATTAGAAATTAATCAAATGTTATAAAACAACAGATAAAACAATATATTAGACATCACTGTTCACCAAAAACAACACTAAAGCAAATTTTTTTTCCAATCTCATCCACCTCATTTGCTCACTAATTCAAACAAAAGGGTACTTGAAAAGTGAGACTAAACGGGTTCTTGAACCCTCTTTTGGGCAAACGACGTCGCATGGGTGTCTGGCCTCCTTCAAACCCAAACTTATGAGTCCCTCTAACTCTCTGGCCCTTGTGACATCTCCCTGCAGTCTTTCCCTTCCCTGAACCAATACCTCTTCCTTTTCTCGTCTTTTGCTTTCTGGGTATTTTGTCTCTCAAGTCGTTCAAGCTCAGCAGACTATAAGACCTCACACCCATAAAGGGTTCGTTACAAAATGGCTTCAAATTAAGGCATTGTACCAACTGTTGAGATCGGAATGGGACCGGTGGTTGAGGAGTAACAGTGAGAGTCGATTTTGCGTTGAAGAGTGAGGTTGAGAGGAGTAAAGATAGCCTTCTTCTGATCATTGTTAAGTTTGTTTGATTAATTGATTGATCAGTGAATAAGGGTTTTGATCATTTTTGTTTTGGGATCTAGGGTTTTAGAGAGGGTCTTGAGACTGGTTTGCCGTGTCTGTCTTCATTTGCAGATAAGAGACTGAGCCACTAAGGTTCCTAGGTTCAGTGCGGGTTATTATCCACTGCTATTCTCTTTATTTGAAGAGTTACATCACTAAATGAGATTGTGCCATGTGTACAAATTAAAAAGAGATGGGGAAATGTCAATAAAGTCCCTGCATTTTAGTGAAATATCAGATTTTTAAAACCTTTGTCATATTAGCAACATTAGTCCCTAGTTTTTCCAAAATATATCTCTTTAGTCCCTTTGACCAAAATACTGTCAATTGTGACTTTATATACAAAAGTATGATTTTTTATATATAAAGAAAATTGTGATCTCCATCGTTGAAATGCTCTAGATCTCCATCGCTTCAAAGATGGAAATCCATTGATTTCTTTTTTTATTATATTTATTTCTTTAATTTAGTTGCCATGTGTTATTATACAAAAGATTAAAATAACCCTAGTTCTGTTAAGTTTGACTAACCTTTGACTAATGGAAGGACTAAATAAAGTGATATGTTTTGATAAAACTAAGGATTAAAATTACTAATATGACAAATGTGCTTAAATAGATGATATTTGTCCAAAATGTAGGGACTTTTGTAAAATTGTTTCAAAAAGAGACCATCGAATCAGGTCACCTTTCATGTGTCATTTCATAGGAAAGTAACAGCTCGATTCATATAATATCAAAATCACCCTCTAAAAATAAAAGAGGAAAAATAGTTATTCACGGATTCTTTTCCTTCTTCTATTCTAATTAGGGTTTAACAGAGACACTTCAATAGTCTGTAAAATCGAAATTAGGGTTTTTTTTTATTTTTTATTTTACCAAGTTTGTGAATCAAAACCATGGCCTGAATTGAAGAGAAAGCCCAATCGATGCTCAATCGGTTTATCACACTCAAAGCGAAGGAGAAAAAGAAGCCGAGAGAGCGACATCCTTATTTGGCCTTCGAGTGTTGCGGTCTCGCTGAGGTTGACAAATGGCATCAACAAATCATGCAGGAGATCGGCCACAAAGTCACCGAAATCCAAAACGAAGGCCTCAAAGAGCATTGGCTACTCAACTTGAACGATGAGATTAACAAGCTTATATGCGAGAAAACGCATTGGGAGTGGCGAATTGTGGAGCTCGGCGGTCCCAAATACACGAAACACTCTGCTAAGATGACTGACTTGAAAGGGAACATCGTTGACGTGTGTTTCTTCAATCGAAGGTCATAGGCCTATTTTGAAAATTCTGCATATAACTTGTCTTCGACGTATGTTTTCACACTTTTTTAATTTGAATGTTGAAATGTTTTCTAAATGGAAAATGTGCAATTGCATGTCTATATTCTTGTGTCAACATTTGAGCAAGTTTTATTGAGTATCTTTGAAAATATGCATTGAAGAGTAGACGTTGGTCCAATTCAAAAGTTGACTAATTTTGTGGAAGATTGTCTTCTATTTTTAGATGCTTCTTTTGAATGGTATTTTTGTTATTTTGTTTTTAAAGTTGTGTTGTGTTATACATGTTGTATATGTGTGTCGTTGTAGTATAGTGATAAGTAATCCCGCCTGTCGCGCGTGTGTGTGTTTAGTTGTATATAAGTGTTAGTATGTTTTATGACTGGATTTCCAAACCGATGAACTCTTTGTCCACTGACCACTCCTAAAGTGACACTCGCAATCGTACAAGGCGGGGAGTGTAGTACAATAACAAGTAAAGTTCGTTCCCATGAAGACTGAGTGATTGATTATTGAAATCGATTAACCAAACTGTTATTAAAACAATCAATAAGAGATGATTTTCATATTTAAATCCTATGATTAAACTAAAGTATACTACTTAAACAACTTGAAACTAAGATGGTAAAATAATGACAAACAATGAAAATGGATGTAACAATGAGATAATATGCTAAGACTAGAATCCACTTACCTTCTCCTAATTAAGCTCTAGACTCACCTAAATACCTAGTTTGTGTATATGTAAATTGTAGACTCGTGTACCTGATAATAATCTCTACTCTCGGTCGAGTTATAGAGATTACACCCAAACATACCCAAAGCCTATCTCTCGATGACCTCAGAATATATGTATGAATCCATTAAGAACTCTGGCACACTCAAAAGAGCCCTATACGCTAGCCGCGAGTAGGTCTACCTTGCTAGACATGCATTGAGGACATTTCATCAAACATGGTGTGTAAGTCTCCGATCGGTTCATTACATACAACCAAAAATCATTCAAAATGAGATCAATCTAATGAAAGCATTAAATACTCAAAACATCCATACAAAACACAAGCACATCTAGATAAATTTGGTGATATATATATATAAAGTCAAGGGTTGGGTTTCATTAAGCCTTAGCAGTAAAAATTTAGCTCATGTTACAAGAATAAGCCATACAACATATATAAGCAAATAAATACATATCTCTATAATAAACGTGAAAGAGAAAGAGTTGTAGAGAAAACTATGTGGAGAGCTTTCTCTTCTTCTTTCGCTCTTCTTTTGCTCTTCTTCTCCTTCGATGATTCTTCCGCTCCCTTTTGCCTAAAAACAAGAAGTGATGATGGGTATGGACAAAAGATGTGGGGGATGTGTAGGATTTTTGATAGGTAATGGCGATGTAAGAGGAATATGTAAAGATGATGGTTAGGTGAATATTCTTGGATAGAGAGTGGGTTAGGTCTAAAAATAACAAAGGGTTATATAGGGGAATGAATTTGGTCAGGGGCAAGGAGGTAAATTCTTGAACTTAAACATTTTTTTTTATAAAAGGCGACCTTGGGGTGACCTGGAGGCTTTTTGGTCAAAAAAAGAGTTGCAAACCTGATAGGAAAGCGACCTTGGGGCAACCTTGAGGTCGCTTTTCCTTTTAGCTTCGTGCACCGTTACAAAAACGGCCATAACTTTCTATAGAGAACTCGGAATTACGATCTATAAAAAGCGTTGCAAAGTAGACATCTTGGGCTTTCTAGAAATAGGTTACCCAAAACTCAGTTCGATCTAAGGAGGGAGATATGGCCTCCAATAGTAGAATGTTCTGCATGAAAATTTCCAATTTCAGCCCTTTAACCTCCGAAACTCTTCAATTGAGCTCAAACACCTAATTTTAGGGCATATTGAAAAGAATATTATACGCGTGTCTAAACAACCTAGAGGCGGGTGAATGGGTTGTTAATTCGATTAGTTACCAATTTTCTGGATTAGTCAATATTCAAAAATAAACTCAAACACACAATAATATAAATCAAGTATAAAGTGCGTAAATTAAAGAACACTTGATTTTTATGTGGAAATCTTCAACAAGGAAAAACTACGAGCTATTATGCTAGCCACACACGGTCACCAAAATCCACTATATGAATAAAAAGTTACACCCTCAAGTGATACACAGACTCTCACTCTAGATAACCTCAGGCTATGGACACTACCACTCACCACTCTTGGTTCAATCCCTAGTGATATCCCCTGATCTACTACTCTTGGCGTAAGCACCTCCTACTCTACCTGCAGGCCTTTTAAAGTAGCACTTGACCAACTTGCTTGAGCACTAAGCAACTTAGTCACAAGACTTAACTCTCACGAAGAGATCAACAATCTATATGAATATATGATAATATTCTAAATGCAAATAATGCTAGGCTACACTAAATGCTAAAATTAGATGTTAAGATGCAAATCTAACAGCCTAATCATCAAACATGCCTACATGCACATACATGAGGTCTCAATTAGATGTTGAGATTTCTAACAACCTAATTGTCAATTAAATGCACATGAACATTCAATAAAGTTTGACTAGATAAATAAACATTTGTCTATCGACCTAATCAACAATCAATTCCACAAGAATATTCAAGGCTTAGCTATTTAGGAAAAACAACCTAATTAATTAAGCTATCACAAAACAAACCCAATCATGTTATCAAGACTCATAAATATATGCAATAAATGAGTCAAGGTATTTAATCAAGAAATAAATACCTAATCTAGAGTCTGAAGAACAATAAATGATATTCAATGAAGTTCTAACTTACCTAGTCATGAAACAAAGAAGACTCATGTTTTAGAGATGCTTAAAGATGCATGAAGATGATGGGTTTTGGGTTTGGAGAGTTAAAGAAGCAAGCTTGGTGCTTTCTCTCTCAAGAATCTCTCTTTCTCTCTCAAGAATATCTCTTTCTCTCCCTAAAAAATGAATTCTCTCTCTAGGTTTTCAGTTGGGAGAGTTAAGTTGAAGAAGGAGAGATAATGGGGTATTTATAGGTGCCAAATAAAGCTACGTTGTTTTGAGAATGGTTGGAAAAAATAATTCCAGAAAATGGCTGTATGAACAACGACTTTTAGGCTAGTTACAAGCAGCCAACCACTGCATAAAAACCGCTATCCACCCGCTATTCGTAGGGCGAGTGTACAACGGTTTGGGTTGGAATGGCATGCAACAATGCATCAACTCTAGTTTCGAGCACCTCAAAATATGAACAAATAACATTGAAAAATATCGTATAATGTACCGTTGGAAAGGTATGGATGTCTAATTTCTACTCCTTTTTACAGAATGCCATTTTGATGACTATAGAAAAAGTTATGGTAAATTGATTGAACAAAGGTCAGAAACGGACAACAACAGAGTTGCCCTATTTCGGTTGTCACTTTGGAGATTTCAAAACCAATCCAAACGGTCATGAAATATTATGAATAATATACCGTTGGAAAGGTATAGGTGTCTAGTTTGTATAGAAAGTTTCAAAACTCATTTTGAAGCTTTGTATAAAACGTTACGGTCATAAGACCATACAAAGGTCAGTTTTAAAAATCTTTTAAATCTTTGAAATCTAATCTTTTGAAACTAGACACTTTACTCCAAATAACCAAACCAAATCTAACACTTATCCAAGAGAAGAATAGAACCTTCTCAAATGGTCAACCATCATGCTAAGATATGCACACCATCGTGCAAGCACTGACATTTCCGATCACACAAGCGGAAACGAATTACTAGACACTATCACACAACAAAATCTAACAAAAAGGAGCAAGTGTGAAGTGTGAAGAATGCACACATATAAGAATTGAAGCACAAATGCAAGATGAATAAAACATGCATGAAGAAGTGAGTGTGTGTGCAACTAATCTCTTAAAGAGGCAAGTCAAGTGATTTACCTTTCGCTCTTGCTCTTGAAGTCACCGGGATGCTTGGAAGCTTGTCAACGAGAACCTAAGCTACCCATTACATAGACATCCCAAAATGTGGTTTGTCAACGAAATAAGCCAATCAAAATATGAGGAACTTACACATATAACCTTCACAAGGCTCACAAAACACATTATATGCAAAAACACGCTCGAAAACGAGCACACAAGCTAGGAAATGGGGACCTCAAATAGATATATAAATCGTCCGATCAAATTGTTAGGATTATGCTCAATAGCAAGAGTGTAATATTGTTTTTGATAATCTTATCATATTTGAAAGTTCTCATGGTGTGTTAAATATTAATCTTGGGGGGGGGGGGGGGGGGGGGGCGGATGTGAATAGATTTTAATCGTTATTACCCAATTTTCGCATACAAGTCAATTTTACGAAAAAGCCCCTAATTAGTCAAAAAGACATACAAGTGTAATATGATGCGAAATTTAAATCACACTTGATGTTTACATGGAAACCCTCACGGGAAAAACCACGGGCTGTTTTGTGAGCCACACACGAACCTCGAATCCACTAAATGTGATAAAATTACAACCTAATCCCGAAAGTAATCACACACCTACCTAATCCCGGTATGAGTGAACTTAGTTCGAATGCTTGCGATCTAAGCAACCTAATCCCGAATGCTACACACAAGACTTATGTTCTCAATGAAGAGATTAACACCCTAAGTGAATATATGAATATCCAAATGCAACATAGAGCAAGGGAAACCCTATATGCTTATCTAAGATGATGAATTTGTAATTAGAACAATCCTAGATATTAAAACTAAATGACATGTCAAATAGCTTAGCTAATCAAGATTAAGCAAAAACCTAATTAGCTATCACAATACAACTTCTCAAACATTCAATACACTAATCTCAATCTTGTATCCAAAATATATATAAATAACATACAAGTAATAAATTGAGATTGCTTGTTAAGAAAAACACAAAATATGTAAGATATTAGTGAAAAGCTTACTAAGCAAAGTGTGATGACGAATCCATGCAAAAAGACATCTAGATGATCAAAGATGATGCTAGATGATGATTGATGCTCATGAAATGGTGTTTGAGTTCTCGGAATTTTTTCTTGTTCTTGAAAAATATCCTAAGTATGAAATCTAAATATGAACTCTTTTAATTGACCTAAAGTCAAAGTGGCATATATATAGGGTGTCAAGGTGAAGTGTGGTCGTTTTGATAAGTGACACCAATATTGCCTTGGGCGTTGTACGAGTCGCTGTACGTAGAGCGACTTGTACAGCGCCTTCCTGGGAAAATGAAGAACATTCTTCATAGGCGCTGTTCGTAGAGCGCTTTTGTACAGCGCTTGAACATCGCCTCAAATCTGTTCTTCTCGGGTCTAAGATGGGCGCTGTACGAACAACGCTTTGTACAGTGCTCGTACAGCGCCTCTTCAAAATGCATCAGACTTGATGCATTAAAATGACAATTTTTCTATCAGGTCCTGTGGGCGTTGTTCGAACAGCGCCTCTATAGAGCGCTTTCAACAGCTCCCTTTGCAAGAATGCAATCCTAAGCCTATGCATGACACGGCAATGGACATACAAGATGCAATCATAAAAACATGCAAGGAGAGATGTTTTAAACATGAATGCACACATAAATAAACACATGTTATACACAAAGAATGGATATGAATGGAATGTGTGTGTGTGTGCATCTAATCTCTTCAAAGCACAAAACCAAGCACTAGATATACCTTTGGAGTGCTTGAAACCTTGAGGTCTTGAAAGGGCCATTAGACATGAACATCAAATCCTAGACTACCCTTACAAAGATCCCCAATTGTGGTTTGTCCATGAAATAAGCCAATCAACACATGGGAAACCTTACAATCTCCCCCTTTGGCTATTTGGTGACAAAACCACCACTCACATTGATTCCTAAAAAAAAAATAGAAACGACGGGACAACAATGATTTTATACATTACAAAGAGATAAGAAAATAAAAACTTCAAGTCTTCAACCTCTTGTAGAATAATCAAACCCAGAAAATAAGATTTCTATATTTTCCAATACAAGTGAAATGTGAGATTAATCAAGTGAGAACAAAAACAAGTATTTGCATTTTAAAAGTTTAGGCACAACATTATGCAATGTAAGTGTATGCAATGCTCTCCCTCAACGGGTTACTCCCCCTCAATGTATGTTCTCCCCAATTATGCACAATTTCTACTACAATTTGAAACTCCCCTTACCATATCCTACTCCCCCTTTTTGTCATGATATAGGCAAATGAGTAGTCCTCAATCGGGTCACTCTTAGCAAAAAGAGATAAAAGCATGCAAGATATTTGCATAATAATATAAGTCACTTTATGCATCTCAATTAATTGAAGAGAAACAAGGAGATTTATTTGAAAAAAATGTGTGAAACAAACATGCTTTGCATACAAGACATGTAGTATTCAAGTCCAAAATACAATGGTATTTGGCAAAGCAAATGACAAAGGTTTCTAATAAGAATTCAAACCAATTTCACCATTGTCATGAGAAAAGCAAGGATATAGAGATTTCATTCATTTTAATTTAAGAGCAACTATATCCAACTTTATAAACGAAACATGACATGAGCGACTTTGCACCCTATTCGATTTTTCCGAATAAGATATCCGTATGATAGTAGCCATGTTCAACCAATAAAGAAAGAGAGACATTTGGAATATAAATTCCTTTGAACGGATACAAGATCCTTTATTCATTTTGAGTCTCATAAGCTTTCACACAAGTTTTGCATTTTAAGAATATGCAATCATCAATTCATGCTTTTCATGTGAGCATGTAATATGAATTTCATGCTTTTTCATTTGTCATTAGCATGTTATAAAAGAATCATCATGTCATGGAGATAACTATAGGTCATTCAAATCATACTTCCTATGAACATCTCCTAGTCCAAAAATGCATGTTTGAACATAAATATGACATGGATTGTAAACAAGCATGGTTCACACTTATTGAATTGAAAACATATTTACATATGTGCAACCAAGCTTACTCAAGCAATTAAAAGAAGAGGCATAAGATATTTCAAATTTTTTGCAAGTGACAAGTATGCAAAACAGCTTTCTTTGCTTGAGTTCCCCATATGGGGTCAATCACAAATCACATCACTCCACAAGACATATCCCAATAGATTTACTAAGTGTTTTAAATCGAGTAGAATCTAAGGGTTTAGTAAATAGGTCCGCAAGTTGATCATTAGTACCTACATGTTCAAGTACTATGCATTTATTTTCAACAAGCTCTCTAATGAAGTGATGGCGGATGTCAATATGCTTAGTTCTAGAATGTTGTACCGGATTCTTAGAAATATTAATGGCACTCATGTTATCACAAAAGAGAGTGAGTGTACCTTGGTTGAATCCGTAGTCTACTAGCATTTGCTTCATCCATAGAAGTTGTGTGCATCCACTCCCCACGGCTATGTACTCGGCCTCGGCCGTGGACAAGGAAATCGAGTTTTGCTTCTTGCAAAACCAAGACACCAAGTTGTTGCCTATAAAGAAACAACCACCTGATGTGCTCTTCCTATCATCGCAATTTCCTGCCCAATCCACATCACTAAAGCCTACAAGACTAGCATTAGTGTCAAAAGAGTACCAAATCCCATAGTTCGAAGTCCCATTCACAAAGCGAATGATTCTCTTTACTGAAGAGAGATGGGACTCTTTAGGATCCACTTGGTACCTAGCACACATACCTACACTAAAAGAGATATCGGGCCTACTTGTGGTCAAATAAAGCAAGCTTCCTATCATGCCACGATATAGCGTTTGTTCCACACTTTTACCACTAGCATCCTTGCTTAGCTTCAAAGTGGTACTCATAGGTGTATCACAATGTTTGACATTTTCTAAACCAAACTTCTTCACTAGGTTCTTAGCATATTTGGCTTGGGTTATAAAAATCCCATCATTCATTTGCCTAATTTGCAAACCTAGGAAGTAACTAAGCTCACCAATAAGACTCATCTCAAATTCATGAGACATGACATCAACAAATTGTTGGACTTTGGTGTTGTTGGTTGAGCCAAATACAATGTCGTCAACATAGATTTGAGCTATAAATAACTCATCTTTGTTTCTCTTGATGAATAAGGTCTTGTCAACACTACCTCTTGTGTAGTCATTGTCAACAAGAAATTGAGTGAGGCGCTCATACCAAGCCCTCGGTGCTTGTTTCAACCCATATAGTGCCTTTTTGAGGCGATAGACATGGTTGGGGTGGTGTGCATCCACAAACCCCTTGGGTTGTTCAACAAACACTTCATCTTGCAAGAAGCCATTGAGGAAGGCACTCTTGATGTCCATTTGGTGCAATTTGAACTTGTGCACATAAGAGATGGACAAGAGAAGCCTAATGGACTCTAGACGGGCAACAGGAGCAAAAGTCTCCTCAAAGTCGATACCCTCAATTTGAGAGTACCCTTGTGCTACAAGTCTAGCCTTGTTCCGCACTATGTTGCCATCCTCATCGGATTTATTCCTATAAATCCATTTAGTGCCTATAACATGTATGCTTTTAGGCCTAGGAATTAGAGTCAAAACCTCATTCCTTTCGAATTGGTTTAGCTTTTCTTGCAAGGCAAGAACCCAAAACTCATCATTTAAGGCTTCATCAACATTTTTGGGTTCAATTTGAGATGTGTAGCATGTGTAGCTAATTAGATTAGCTATTTGACGCCTTGTCCTAACACCCTCATTCACATCTCCAATAACATCCTCTTTGTTATGGAGTCTTCTAACCCATGGAGCGGGTTCATTAGAGTCCACATGAGGAACTCTATCAAGAGGTTATGTGTCCTCATTATTACCATTGGATGTCCCAACATTGGTAGTCTCCATAACCTTCTCTGTAAGGATTCCCATTAATTGATTGGCTTATTTCGTGGTCAAACCACATGTTGGGGTTTGGTTGTAAGGGTAGTCTAGGTGATTGTTGAAGATCAAGACCCTTTCCAAGACCTCAAGAGGACAAGCACCAAAGGTATATATCTAGTGCTTATATTGGCTTGAAGAGTTATAGTTGCACACACACACACAACATGCATAACTCTTATTCTTGTATGGTGTGTTTATATTTTGTGTGCATTGTGCTTTATTGATTTATTCAATATCTCTTCTTGCATGTTGAATTGATTGCATCTTGTTATATGATAATGCCATGACATGTTAGGCATTAGGATGCATTCAATACCCACACTTGCACTTCATGCATGATTAGCTTTTATGTGTGGTGTAATTCGTTTCCCGAAGATTGTTAGGAAACGTCCGCGCGTGCACGTTGATGTGCTTTGTTTTGCGCGATGATCGCCGGTGGAGATGCCTTTGGCTTCTCCTTGGTTTCACCATTTTTGGTGAAACGGCGGTTCCGTTCGGCGGCCTGGCCGCCGTTAGAAACCGCCGAATCAGACCTGATTGAAATTCCTCTCGGGTCCAAAACGGCGGTTATGATCGGCGGTTACGAAACCGCCGAACGAAGTCGCCGAAGTTCCCCTGTTCTTCTCGGGAGCAATTCGGCAGTTCAATTCGGTGGCCTGGCCGCCGAATGAAACCGCCGATCGTGCGATTTCAGGGGCAAAATTGTCTTTTCACTTGCCCTGTTCTTGATGTCTATAAATATCACACTTTCTCATTATCTGAATAAGTTCTTTGACTCTTAAGAACCCTAATCTTCAAAGATAGATTTTGAGAGAAAATCAAATCAAGAACTCAACTTTAACCACTCAAATCAAACCCCTTTTGCATCAAATTTCATATTGCATCTCCTATGTCTATATAGAGTGCATCCATGTATGGGTTTGCATCATCACAACTTGCTTGGTAAGATTTTGATTAATTTCATCTTATTGTAGTATTTTAAATACCAAGCCATCTCTTTTAAATTACTTGTATGTTTTAGATCATATGCTAAATACAAGAAAAGAGATTATTTGTGATGAATTGATTGAGTGTTGTTTTTGATAGATATCTAGGTTTTTATAATCTATGATTTTCTATGCTATTTGACATGTCATTTAGCTAGTGATATCTAGGGTTGATTTAAATTGAATATATCATCATCCTAGATAAGCATTTAGAGTACCCTAGCTCTTATTGCATTAATTGAATATTCATACATATTCACATAGGGTTGTGCATCTCTTTTGAGAGATTGAAGTCTTGGTCTAGGGTTGCTATTACAGGCCCGCTGGGTAGTAGTGGTGGGTTACAGACCGGGATTGGCTGTAAACATCATTACAAGTAGTGACTTCGAGGATCGAGCAAATTGGAATAGGGTTGCTAATAAAGGCCCGCTGGGTAGAAGTGAGGGGTTACAGACCGGAGTGTTAGACGAGGTCTACATAGGTTGTAAACTTCATTTCAATTAGTGATTTCGAGTTCCGAGTGTGGCGCACTATACAGCCCGTGGTTTTTCCCAGTGGTTGGGTTTCCACGTATACATCAAGTGTTATTTAAATTCCGCACTATATTACACTTGTATGTATTTTTTACTAGTAGGGGCATTTTCGTAAAATTGACTTGCATGCGAAAATTGGGTAATAATAGTTAAAATCTATTCACCCCCCCTCTAGCTTTATATTGATAAACACACCTCGAGTATTTAATTACTTTCAATTGGTATCAGAGCGGGTTCCTAGATATACTTAGGTGATCCTAGCTCATTTTGGTGTGTTTTTGCATTTTGTATGTTTGTTTGATTTCTTCATACATTTTGCATTCTTCTCATTTGCATTCATTCAACGCAAACACTATGAGTGATTTTGTGAGTGAAGAAATTGACTCCATTGAGGAGATGCCTCTCTTATTAGAGAGATTTAGGAGATTTGTGAACTTAACCACCTCACCTCCTAAGAAGAAGTTGACCACCGCACCTCCTAAGAAGAAGAAGAAGAAAATTGCTTTGGAGACTTCGAAGCATGACAAGAAGGAGGGTATCTCAATTGAAGACATGGGACTCATTAACAAGCCAAACCAAGGAGTGTCTTCAAGAGAGGGGATTCAGTGCTACGAATGTGGAGGATTCGGGCATTTCTCCCCGGAGTGTGGAAACTTGAAGGATAGAAGAAAAGGGAAGGCGAAGGCCACCTTATGGGATAAATATGAAGATGACGAAAATCCTTCAAGTGATGAAGAACTTGCCATCATCTACACGGAATTTGGAGCCAAGAGTGTAGAAGTTGAAGTAGATGGCAAAGTTGCTTTTCCTTGTGATCCCCAAGAAGAACAAGGTATAGAAGTAGTTGGTGTAGCTACTCATAGGGATTTGGCTCTTTCCTCATCAAGAGAAAAATTTGATGATCTTGATGAAGGAGATGACTCCATTGGTGAAATGGAGATTAGAGGAGATGACACAAGTGTTGAATATTTGTCATCTAACTCCACAAATGGAAGTGTGGAGTGTATGGATCTTAATGACTACAAAGTCAAAGTTGAGAGCTCGATGATGAGGAACAAGGAAGAAATTAGAAGATTAAAAGAAGAGAATCTAGAGCTTTCAACACTAGTAGACCACTTGTGTGAAGAAGTGGTGAGATCCATGGCGGATGAAGATAAGCTAAAAGAAGACTTAGCCTTATCTAAGAGGAGAGAAGAAGAGCTAAAAAGAGAGCTTGAAGAAGTTAAGGTCTTAATGGCTAAGATGACTTCAAGCACCAAGAAGCTTGACCACATGTTGGGAGTTGGAAGAAAGCCAAGTGACAAGAGAGGTCTTGGCTACATTGATGACACAGATGCCTCCTCCACAAGCAAGACATCCTGTGCCATGAACATGGACTTCAATATGTCCCCTCCTCCTCAACAACCTAGGAAGAAGAGTGACCTAGGAGAGTGTTCAAGAAGTGCCCAAGTGGTTGAGGCACCAAAAGGTCAAGCTCAAGCTCACACCCAAAGGGCTCCTCACACTATCTTCCCTCAAACTCAAAAACACAATGGGAAGAGTTCAATCATGCAAGCTCAGACAAGCAAGCAACCTCGTCTTGGTTTTCAACAAAAGAGGAGAGATCCGATCCAACAACCAAGACAACCACAACGACAAGGGAAAGCTCCTATCCATGCTAAAGGGAATGGTATGATTCCTAACTTTATTCCCACTTGTCATTTTTGTGGTATTGTTGGTCATATTAGACCAAGTTGCTTGCATTACATTGAAATGTGTAGAGCTAAAAGCATGATTGACAAGAAAAAGGCTAGAGCTAAGATGCTTCATAAAAAGGAAGAAAATCATGTGCATGATCCTTTTTCATCTTGTACTCTAGAACCTTTGTCCACTAGGATTGATTTAGTGTCACCTAAGTGGAGTAATAAGAATGAACCCGCTTGCTACGAGACTAACAAGTCTCAAATAGGTTCATCCAAGTCCAAAGGACTTGGTAGGTCCATAGGACCTCATACCCTTCTTTGAAGTGGTATGGAAATTTGACCCCATATGGGGAACTTAAGCAAAGAGAGCTATTTTGCATCTAGTCACTTGCAAAAAATTTGAAATATCTTATGCTTCTCTTTTTGTTGCTTGAGTTAGCTTGGTTACACTATGTATACATATTTTCTATTCAATAAGTGTGATCAATGCTTGTATTGCAATCCATGTCATATTTATGTTCAAACATGCATTTTTGGACTAGGAGATATATACATAGGATTTAATTTGAATGACCTATAATGATCTCCATGACATGATGATTGCTAAAATGACATGCTAAATGCTAATCTTGAAAAGCATGTTTTGATGATTGCATTTCTTAACTGCAAATATTGTGTGAAAAAGCTTATGAGACTCAAATGAAAAAGGATCTTGTATCCATTCAAGGATTTTACAATCCAAATGTCTCTCTTTCTTTATTGGTTGAACATGTCTACTATCATACGGATATCTTATCCGGAAAAATCAAGTAGGGTGCAAAGTCGCTCATGACATGTTTGGCTTATAAAGTTGGATATAGTTGTTCTTAAATTAAAATCAATGAAAACCTATATCCTTGCTTTTCTCTTGACATTGGTGAAATTGGTTTGAATTCATATTGAAAACCTTTGTCATTTGCTTTGCCAAATACCATGATATTTTGGACTTAAATGCTACATGTCTTGTATGCAAAGCATTTTTTTGATTCACATATTTTCTTTAAATAAATCTCCTTGTTTCTCTCCAATAAATTTGAGATTGCATAAAGTGACTTATATTGATTATGCATATACTAGAATGCTACTATCTCTCTTTGCCTTGAGTGGCCCGGTTGGGGACTACTCCTTTGTCTATATCATGACAAAAAGGGGGAGTAGGTTGTGGTAAGGGGAGTTGCAAATTGTAGTAGCAATTGTGCATGTTGGGGAGAATACTTATTGAGGGGGAGTAACCCTTTGAGGGGGAGCATTTGCACATTCATACATTGCATGATGTTGTACTTAAATTCTTAAATGCAAATGCTTGTTGTATCTCACTTGATTCATCTCACCTTTTCTTATATTGGAAAGTATAGAAACTGTGCTTTCAGGGATTGATTGTTCTACTTGAGATTGAAGACTTCAAGACCATTTATCTTATCTCTTTGTAAAGTAGAAAATCATTGTAGACCCGTAGTTTCTATTATGTTGTGAGGAATCAATGTGAGTGGTGGTTTTGTCACGAAATAGCCAAATGGGGAGATTGTAAGGATTCCCATTAATTGATTGGCTTATTTCGTGGTCAAACCACATGTTGGGGTTTGGTTGTAAGGGTAGTCTAGGTGATTGTTGAAGATCAAGACCCTTTCCAAGACCTCAAGAGGACAAGCACCAAAGGTATATATCTAGTGCTTACATTGGCTTGAAGAGTTATAGTTGCACACACACACACAACATGCATAACTCTTATTCTTGTATGGTGTGTTTATATTTTGTGTGCATTGTGCTTTATTGATTTATTCAATATCTCTTCTTGCATGTTGAATTGATTGCATCTTGTTATATGATAATGCCATGACATGTTAGGCATTAGGATGCATTCAATACCCACACTTGCACTTCGTGCATGATTAGCTTTTATGTGTGGTGTAATTCGTTTCCCGAAGATTGTTAGGAAACGTCCGCGCGTGCACGTTGATGTGCTTTGTTTTGCGCGATGATCGCCGGTGGAGATGCCTTTGGCTTCTCCTTGGTTTCACCATTTTTGGTGAAACGGCGGTTCCGTTCGGCGGCCTGGCCGCCGTTAGAAACCGCCGAATCAGACCTGATTGAAATTCCTCTCGGGTCCAAAACGGCGGTTATGATCGGCGGTTACGAAACCGCCGAACGAAGTCGCCGAAGTTCCCCTGTTCTTCTCGGGAGCAATTCGGCGGCTCAATTCGGCGGCCTGGCCGCCGAATGAAACCGCCGATCGTGCGATTTCAGGGGCAAAATTGTCTTTTCACTTGCTCTGTTCTTGATGTCTATAAATATCACACTTTCTCATTATCTGAATAAGTTCTTTGACTCTTAAGAACCCTAATCTTCAAAGATAGATTTTGAGAGAAAATCAAATCAAGAACTCAACTTTAACCACTCAAATCAAACCCCTTTTGCATCAAATTTCATATTGCATCTCCTATGTCTATATAGAGTGCATCCATGTATGGGTTTGCATCATCACAACTTGCTTTGTAAAATTTTGATTAATTTCATCTTATTGTAGTATTTTAAATACCAAGCCATCTCTTTTAAATTACTTGTATGTTTTAGATCATATGCTAAATACAAGAAAAGAGATTATTTGTGATGAATTGATTGAGTGTTGTTTTTGATAGATATCTAGGTTTTTATAATCTATGATTATCTATGCTATTTGACATGTCATTTAGCTAGTGATATCTAGGGTTGATTTAAATTGAATATATCATCATCCTAGATAAGCATTTAGAGTACCCTAGCTCTTATTGCATTAATTGAATATTCATACATATTCACATAGGGTTGTGCATCTCTTTTGAGAGATTGAAGTCTTGGTCTAGGGTTGCTATTACAGGCCCGCTGGGTAGTAGTGGTGGGTTACAGACCGGGATTGGCTGTAAACATCATTACAAGTAGTGACTTCGAGGATCGAGCAAATTGGAATAGGGTTGCTAATAAAGGCCCGCTGGGTAGAAGTGAGGGGTTACAGACCGGAGTGTTAGACGAGGTCTACATAGGTTGTAAACTTCATTTCAATTAGTGATTTCGAGTTCCGAGTGTGGCGCACTATACAGCCCGTGGTTTTTCCCAGTGGTTGGGTTTCCACGTATACATCAAGTGTTATTTAAATTCCGCACTATATTACACTTGTATGTATTTTTTACTAGTAGGGGCATTTTCGTAAAATTGACTTGCATGCGAAAATTGGGTAATAATAGTTAAAATCTATTCACCCCCCCTCTAGCTTTATATTGATAAACACACCTCGAGTATTTAATTACTTTCATTCTCCAAAGGAGAGTCATCATCTAAAACATCCTCTTTCTCATGGTCATTAGACTTGAGCCTAGTATCATCAATCACAACATTGGATGATTCCATGACAGTTCGAGTCTTCAAGTTGAAAACTCTATAGGCTCTACTATTTAAGGCATAGCCAATAAAGATACCCTCATCACTCTTAGCATCAAATTTGCCAAGTTGATCACGGTCATTTAAAATGTAGCATTTGCTTCCAAATGTGTGGAAGTAGCTAACATTTGGCTTTCTACCCTTCCATAAGTCAAAGGAGGTATTTCTAGATCCGAGCCTTAGGAAAACTCTATTCCCTATATACCAAGCCGTATTGACGGCTTCGGCCCATAGGTTCCTAGGAACTGAAAGTCCTAGAGGCGTGTATAATATAAAGCTAGAGGGGGGGGGGGGGGGGGGGGTGAATAGATTTAAACGATTATTACCCAATTTTCGCATGCAAGTCAATTTTACGAAAATGCCCATACTAGTCAAAAATACATACAAGTGTACTAAGATGCGGAATTTAAATAACACTTGATATATACGTGGAAACCCAACCACTGGGAAAAACCACGGGCTGTATAGTGCGCCACACTCGGAACTCGAAATCACTAATTGAAATGAAGTTTACAACCTATGTAGACATAGAGGATGCAATATGAAATTTGATGCAAAAAGGATTTGATTTGAGTGTTTAAAGGTGAGTTCTTGATTTGATTTTTTCTCAAAAATCTCTCTTGAAAGTTTAGGGTTCTAATAACTCAAGAAACTTATTCAGAGAATGAGAAAGTAAGATATTTATAGACATCAAGAATTGGGCATGTGAAAAGACAATTTTGCCCCTGAAACGCACCGTTCGGCGGTTTCAATCGGTGGCCAGGCCGCCGATCACGACCGCCGAATTGAGCTCGTGAAGAACAGAGCATCAACGGCGGTTTCATTCGGCGGTTTCGTGACCGCCGATCCAACCGCCGAATTAGACCGAGAGATTAAAATCGATCAGGTATGAACGGCGGTTTCGAACGGCGGTCGTGACCGCCGATCTTGACCGCATAATTGCTTCAGACCAATCTGGACTGAAACGACGGTTTCATTCGGCAGCCAGGCCGCCGATCATAACCGCCGATCACCAACAATGGTGAAAACCAAGGAGAAGCCAAGGGCATTCTCCGTGGGAGGTCTTCGCGTGAAACCAAGCACTCATTAGTGCAAGCGCGGACGTTTTCGAACAATGTCGGGAAACGAATTATAAAGCACATATACACACAACAATATATATCAACCAAAGTGCTAGTGTGTAAAGTGACAAGTGAAGAGTATGCACAAAAATGCAAGTATGCTAAGTGTGTGTGTGCTTACTAAATCTCTTCAAAGAAAAATCAAGCACAAGAGATTATACCTTTGGCGTGCTTGTATCTTGAGGTCATGGAAGGGCCTTTGATCTTCAACCTTAAACACTTAGACTACCCTTACATTCAAAACCCCAACATGTGGTTTGACCACGAAATAAGCCAATCAACAAAACGGGAATCCTTACAGGAACATTGTTGCTAAGCAACATCACACGGGCCATCTCTTGGAGGACCCTATTCTTCCTCTCAATAACTCCATTTTGTTGAGGTGTCCTAGGAGCCGAAAACTCATGGGAGATGCCTAAGCTATTGCAATAGCTTTCAAAAGAGGCATTCTCAAATTCCCTCCCATGATCACTTCTAATTCGTTTAATGCTTTTAATGTTAGAATTCATTTCATTTTGTATTTTAGTACAAAGCATTTTAAACTTATCAAAAGTTTCAGATTTTTCTCTAAGAAAATATGTCCATGTAAATCTAGAGAAATCATCAACACAAACAAAAATGTATCTCTTTCCACCTAAACTCTCGGTTTGCATCAGACCCATTAGATCCATGTGGAGAAGCTCTAGGGGCTCCTTGGTGGAGAGATACTTGCCCTTTTTGTGCATGCTTTTGGTTTGTTTTCCTTGTTGGCAAGGTCCAGAAATACCATTGGCTTTCTTCCCAAGCTTAGGGAGGCCATGCACACAATTGAACTTTCCAAGGTTTCGTAAATCCCTAAAGTTCATGTGGCCAAGTCTTTCATACCACAACTCTATTTGCTCATCCATGGACACATTGTTTGAGACTATTCTAGCTTCAAGACAATAGCAATTGTCACTAGATCTCATACCTTTCAACAAGGTTTGTCCATCGGGCTTTAGGATAGAACAATCACTTTTACTAAACAAGACGGAATATCCTTCATCACTAAGAAGAGAAATGCTTATCACATTGGCTTTCAAGCCATCAACAAACAAAGCATTAGATAAGGAGGGTAATCCGGGAATGGAAATGGTTCTTTTCCCGATAACTTTCTTTTTGGATCCATCACCAAAAGTGACATATCCTCCTTCCTCCATAACAAGAGTCTCGAAAAAACTCTTGTTTCCCGTCATGTGCCTAGAGCACCCACTATCTAAATACCAAAAATTTGAAGAATTTGCCTTTAAGGCTATTTGAGTAACATGGCACATGAAAGGAATATTAAATACTCGAGGTGTGTTATATATATAAAGCTAGAGGGGAGGTGAATAGATTTTATCTAATAATTACCCAATTTTCGCGTACATGTCAATTTTACGAAAAAACCCCCAATAGACAATACAATATATCAAGTGTAATAAGATGCAGAAATAATAAATGACACTTGATTTTTACGTGGAAACCCTCAACAGGGAAAAACCACGGGCTGGTAAGTGCGCCACACTCGAACCTCGAAATCCACTATATGAAAAGACGGTTACACCCTCAAGTGATTCTCGGACCCTCACCCTAGATAACCTCAGGCTATGGACACTACCACTCGCCACTCTTGGTTCAATCTCTAGTGATATCCCCTGATACACTACTCTTGGCGTGAGCACCCTCTAATCTACCACGCGGGCCTTTTATAGCGGCTCTAGTCCAATTTGCTTGATCCTCGAAGTCACTACTTGTAATGATGTTTACAGCCTAATCTCGGTCTGTAACCCACCACTACTACCCAGCGGGCCTGTAATAGCAACCCTAGACCAAGACTTCAATCTCTCAAAAGAGATGCACAACCCTATGTAAATATGTATGAATATTCAATTAATGCAATAAGAGCTAGGGTACTCTAAATGCTTACCTAGGATTATAAGATGACAATATAATCAATCCTAGATATCACATATAGCTATATGACATGGCATATAACTTTAGCTAAGTAAAGGATAACCAATCCTAGATACAAAGCTATCATAAAAAACCCATAAACATTCAAAGGATTAACTAGTTGATTAAAAAACAATCTATCAACCTAGTTATCAATACATCACACAAGAATGTTCATGGCATAGCTTTTAGGCAATAATGACCTAATCAAATAAGCTATGAAAAATAATCTCAATCAACAAATGAGATCAATTAGCTAGATGGCATATG
Source organism: Acer yangbiense (assembly GCA_008009225.1). Classification (NCBI taxonomy): domain Eukaryota; kingdom Viridiplantae; phylum Streptophyta; class Magnoliopsida; order Sapindales; family Sapindaceae; genus Acer; species Acer yangbiense. Next base: position 30,598,953 of record CM017766.1, on the reverse strand, counting down.
AACATTAAAGCCTAGCTATCAAATAATAACCCAATCAACACATAATCTCAATCTTATATGTAGAAATTAATCTAAACACATATAAGTAAAATATGAGATAAAATTGATAAGTAGAAACACTAATTATGTAAGATGAAAGTGTTCAACAAATCATACCATGTGTGTTGAAGAAGACCCATGCATTAGCATATGCTAGATGAACCTAGATGATGCCTAGATGATGATTTGTGCATGTGGGAATGGGTTTAGAGAATTAAAGATGTGATCTTTAAACTTTTTCTCTCAAGTCTCTCTAAATATCTCTCTAGGGTTCTTGGGATGCAAGACTTGTATTCTGAACCAGAGATAAGGATGTATTTATAGAGACCAAAAATAGGGCAGGTGAAAATACAATTTTACCCTTGAAACGCATCGATCGGCGGTTTCATTCGGCGGCCAGGCCGCCGAATTGAACCGCCGAATGGCTCCCGAGCGGAACAGGGGAACTTCGGCGACTTCGTTCGGCGGTTTCGAAACCGCCGATCCCAACCGCCGTTTTGGACCCGAGAGATATATTTCAATCAGGTCTCATTCGGCGGTTTCGAACGGCGGCCAGGTCGCCGAACGTAACCGCCGTTTCACCAAAAATGGTGAAACCAAGGAGAAGCCAAAGGCATCTCCACCAGCGATCATCGCGCAAAACAATGCACATCAACGTGCACGCGCGGACGTTTCCGAACATCCTTCGGGAAACGAATTACACCACACTAAAAGCTAACATACATGAAGTGCAAGTGTGGGTATTGAATGCATCCTAATGCCTATCATGTCATGGCATTTCATAAAACAAGATGCAATCAATTTAATGCAAGAAGAGACATTGAATAAACAATAAAGCACAATGCACACAAAATATAAACACAACATTCAAGAATAAGAGTTATGCATGTTGTGTGTGTGTGCAACTATATCTCTTCAAGCCAAAGTAAGCACAAGATATACCTTTGGTGCTTGTCCTCTTGAGGTCTTGGAAAGGGTCTTTGATATTCAACCTTAATGACCTAGACTACCCTTACAACCAAACCCCAACATGTGGTTTGACCACGAAATAAGCCAATCAACAAAAGGGAATCCTTACATCACACATTTTCATTCTTTCTAATCCACCTAGAAACAATTTTAGCTTTCTTAGTGGTCTTTGGTACATGTGTTCTAGATGTCCTAGGATTATGCACATCAATATTATCATTCCTAGGAGCATGCATCTTGGCTCTATTCTTTCTCTTTTCAATCATGCTTCGTGTTTTATTTGGTCTAATATGACCATCAAATCCACAAAAATGACATGTAGGAATAAAATAAGGAATCATACCTTGTCCTTGAGCATGCATGTGAGCTTGTCCATGTCTTTGTGGTTGAGTGGGTTCAATCCATCTTCGTTGTTGAACCGGTCTAGCTTGCTTCCTAGCTTGAGGTTGCATGATTGGTCTCTTTCCTTTGTAAGCCAATTGTTGAGGAATGTTAACTTGAGAGACCCTAGAGGGTTGAGCTTGAGGTTGCCTTCTTGGCACCATCTTCACTTGTGCATTTGAACATTGTCCTAGTTCTAACTTCTTCCTAGGAGTTTGCACCAATGAAGCTTCTTCGTTCCTTAAACCCTTGACAAACACGGTCTTGTTAGAGGTTGAGATCTTCTTGCCATCTTCATACCCAAGACCCCTTTTGTCACACGGACTCTTTCCAACACCAAGTATATGGTCAAGCTTCTTGGTGCTAGAATCCATCCTAGCTAATGATTCTTTAGCTTTATTAAGTTCCCTCTTCAAACCTTCTTCATTCCTCTTAGATAAGACTAACTCCTCTCTTAGCTTATCTTCATTCGATTTGGATCTCACTACTTCTTCACTTAATTGGTCTATATGAGATGAGAGCTCTAGGTTTTCTTCCTTCAATCTCATGATCTCTCTCTTGTTCTTTAACCTAGAATTCTCAAACTTGACCATGTAGTCTCTAAGATCTATCCTATCCATTTTTCCATTAGTGGAGTGAGATGAATATCCATCATCACTTGAGTCAATTTCCTCTTGACTCTCATTTTCTTCTTCACTAGAACCTTTGCTTTTATGGGAGGAGGCAAAGGCTATGGAGTTAGCCATGAGCTCTTCATCATCCGAAGACTCATCTCCCTCATTGGAGTCATCATTTCCACTCCATATAGCGGCCATCACTTTCCCCTTTTTCTTGTTAAGGTGATTAGCACATTCGGGGGCAAAGTGGCCTATGCCACCATACTCATAGCATTGAACCCCTTTCCTTTCGGTCTTCTCTTGCCTAGGCTCAAACTTCTTGAATGAAGTCTTTTTCTTGAAGTCTTGACCCTTGGATTCGAAACCTTTCTTCTTGGACTTGTAGAATTTCTTAAACCTTCTCATCAATAGAGCCATTTCTTCGTCCGAGTCATCATTCTCCTCCTTTTCAACTTTGGAGGCTTTCAAAGCAATTCCCTTTTGCTTTTTAGGAGGTGTGGAGGTAGGACCCTTCCTAGACTCATAAGCTAGAAGCCTCCCTATCACCTCACTTGGCTTCATATCCTTATATGTGCTATTCTCCTCTAAAGCCGTCACCTTTGATTCAAACCTATCGGGGAGAGATCTCATAATCTTTTGCTTGATTCTCCTATCCGAATACGGGTCACCAAGTTGATGACTTTGGTTGACTATGTCCATCAATTGGATCTCGAAGTCGTTGAAGCACTTGTTCTCCTCCATCTTAAGCATCTCAAATTGAGTTTGGAGGACTTGAAGCTTAAAGTCCTTCACTACTTCGGTTCCCTCACGTGCAATCTCTAGGATGTCCCAAGCCTCCTTAGCTATCCTAGTATTCTGAATCAATTTATATTGATTTTCGTCCATTGCACATAGGATGGCATGCATCACCTTCCTATTCCATTTTGATAGCTCAAACTCTTGCACGTTCCATTGCGCCTTAGGCTTGAGCACATCCTCTCCTCCACCCGTATGAGTCATCATGGGTGATGTGTAGTCGTCTTCAACTGCCATCCAAGCCCGGTCATGGATTTGACATATGTACGACTCCATCTTGCCTTTCCAAGAGGCATAATTCAACCCAGTAATAAGCGGAGGCCTTGTGCTAGAAGCACCTTCATTGCCACCACCATTTCCACCGTTTCCACTCATTGTGTTTATGAATGAATGAAATGAATGCAAATGTATGAATGATCAAAATCACACAAAATGCAAAACACACCAAAAGAAGCAAGGAATACCTAATTATATCTAGGAACCCGCTCTGATACCAATTGAAAGTTCTCACGGTGTGTTAAATATTAATCTAGGAGGGGGGGGGGGGTGAATAGATTTTAATCGTTATTACCAAATTTTTGCATACAAGTCAATTTTACGAAAAAGCCCCTAACTAGTCAAAAAGACATAAAATGTAATATGATGCGAAATTTAAATCACACTTGATGTTTACATGGAAACCCTCACGGGAAAAACCAAGGGCTGTTTTGTGAGCCACACACGAACCTCGAATCCACTAAATGTGATAAAATTACAACCTAATCCCAAAAGTAATCAGACACCTACCTAATCCCAGTATGAGTGAACTTAGTTAAAATGTTTGCGATCTAAGCAACCTAATACCAGATGCTACACACAAGACTTATGTTCTCAATGAAGAGATTAACACCCTAAGTGAATATATGAATATCCAAATGCAACATAGAGCAAGGGAAACCCTATATGCTTATCTAAGATGATGAATTTGCAATTAGAACAATTATAGATATTAAAACTAAATGACATATCAAATAGCTTAGCTAATCAAGATTAAGCAAAAACCTAGTTAGCTATCACAATACAACTTCTCAAACATTCAATACACTAATCTTAATCTTGTATCCAAAATATATATAAATAACATACAAGTAATAAATTGAGATTGCTTGTTAAGAAAAGCACAAAATATGTAAGATATTAGTGAAAAGCTTACCAAGCAAAGTGTGATGACGAATCCATGCAAAAAGACATCTAGATGATCAAAGATGATGCTAGATGATGATTGATGCTCATGAAATGGTGTTTGAGTAATCAAAATGAGTTCTTAGAATTTTTTCTTATTCTTGAAAAATATCCTAATTATGAAATCTGAATATGAACTCTTTTAATTGACCTAAAGTCAAAGTGGCATATGTATAAGGTGTCAAGGTGAAGTGTGGTCGTTCTGATAAGTGACACCAATATTGCCTTGGGTGCTGTACGAGTCGCTGTACGTAGAGCGACTTGTACAGCGCCTTCCTGGGAAAATGAAGAACATTCTTCATAGGCGCTGTTCGTAGAGCGCTTTTGTACAGCACTTGAACAGCGCCTCAAATCTGTTCTTCTCAGGTCTGAGATAGGCGCTGTACGAACAGCGCTTTGTACAGCGCCTCTTCAAAATGCATCAGACCTGATGCATTAAAATGACCATTTTTCCATCAGGTCATGTGGGCGCTGTTCGAACAGCGCCTCTATAGAGCGCTTTCAACAGCGCCCTTTGCAAGAATGCAATCCTAAGCCTATGCATGACATGGCAATGGACATACAAGATGCAATCATAAAAACATGCAAGAAGAGATGTTTTAAACATGAATGCACACATAAATAAACACATGTTATACACAAAGAATGGATATGAATGGAATGTGTGTGTGTGTGCATCTAATCTCTTCAAAGCACAAAACCAAGCACTAGATATACCTTTGGAGTGCTTTAAACCTTGAGGTCTTGAAAGGGCCATTAGACATGAACATCAAATCCCAGACTACCCTTACAAAGATCCCCAATTGTGGTTTGTCCACGAAATAAGCTAATCAACACATGGGAAACCTTACAATATTAATAAAGTCATTTCCGTTTTAATAAATCTTATAGCATTTATAGTTTGAATATTGTAATTGTCAAAGTAAATAATCATAAGGTCAAAAGACTATGAGAAAAGAAGAATTATTAGTATATCTGGATATGTATGAGGTAGACACAATTCTTTAGTTAATATTGAATAAATATTCACAACTTAAGGTAAAGGTTGGGCACCTTTATCTTGTTAAAGTTGTAGATTCTTTTGCTAGCATTTGAGTGGGATGAAATGTGTTATGATGAGTTTAAATCATCAAAGTGGTTTTGAGTAAAAGAATCTAGTGCACTAGGTGTATTGAATAGGATCACAATGAAATACTTTATCTAGAACCATCAGTAAATAAAAGTCTTTTCATTATGAAGACAATCAGAGAGTCTATCTTAATCCTGAGATAAATGATAGACTTATGGTTACAAGTGTTATCATTTGAGCTATCAATGAGTACGATTATATAGCATAGTCTATCCTCGATAGTTTAGTGGTATTCATTTGCTAATCGATAGAGGACTTCATTTATAGATATGGACATCATGGCTCCATTTATTATGTAAGAGTATAATGTCGTCATATGGATGTTTTGAGGTATTGGATATTAAATCTCAACGTTGAGTTTTTGATAGTGTCTATTGAAAACATGGCTTTTGGTCAAGTCGGAATATCCAAGTTCAAAATGTGGTCATATGAGTAAATATGGTAACTAGGAGAGCTATAGGCGATCTATGAGCTCTTGGCGATTACTGATATTATTCACGAAGATTCATTATCTCCAATAAGATTGTCTAGGGTATGAATGACGAACTTTTACTTATTCTATCTTTATTTAAGAGTGCAATTTTAGTTCTTTAGTGGAATGAACTAAAATTAATAGATCGAACCTAAGTGAATCATTTGTTGATTGTGATTGGGTTATGTTTATTGAAGCTTAAATTTAGATAGCCTACCAAGATCCCCAATCCACACGGACTTGCATGGATCACTTGATATATTCTACCGGACTGATTTATGGGTCCATCTAGAATTGTATTAAGACATATGGACTTGTTTCTTTTAGTAAGAATGGGCCTAGTTTACATGTGGGCTTTTTGATTAAGATCCAATGGATTTAATAAAATGAAAAAAATAATATTTCGCCCATGTATGTGTATATGAGCGGCAAGGCTAATATATTAGTCTAAAATATTAATTTATTTTATTATCTGATTAAATGGAAATTAATTAATTTATTAGCTAATTATTTAATTAAGAATCAAAATCTTTTTCTGATTAGGAAATGTGTTTCTTAGTAGTATACTATTGTGGTAGTATAATGTGAATAAAAGACTTTATTTGATAAAAAGATAAATAAAAGGATTTTATTTATCTAGTCAAATTAGGAAGTCTATTGATACAGTCATAATTTGAATAATACACTAAAGAGTTGGATTAGGGTTAGGATTCTATGGATGATAGATATTTTGGTGAAACACAAATCCCCTAGCAAGGAGGATTTCGGTCACCACCCTAATTACATATCATAGAATGCGGCAACCCTAATATTTTTAGGCAAGGAATTCGGCCACCCTATATATTAGAAGTTATAGAATTTGGCCACTCTACTTGCTAGGCTTGAGAGTTATTTTCTTTTGCTTGAGAAAAATAAAATCCAACTCTAGAGATTAGTGTGAGAATTCGGCCAAGAGAGAAAAAGAGAAGAGATCGTTTTATTTCGATAGTGCACTAGTAGCTTATACATCAATAGGCTTTGTGCACAACTTCGAATAAGGTTCACGCGAGTTTCGATCATTAGATTGAGAATTCAAAAGTGACCGGAACGTTCTTTGTTATCTCTTGGAGGTTTAGTGACTAACGAAAAAGAAAAAGTTTTTGTTATCCATCCTCAGGTACACAATTCAAAGAAATGGAGACTACGCTCCTAGGTGATTCACGTTCGTGATTAGATTGGAAGATCTTGTGGATTACCATCGACGCAACGTCAATCGGATCACGTGACAAAGGTACGATACTTTTAGTTATATGTTAATTGATTAACAGGTTAAGGTTCATCTTTAAGGAAAAATTTTAAAACATACTAAAACCTATTTTAGTCTCGCTTCCGCTGCGTGCATGCGTTTTTCCCTACAATTGGTATCAGAGCCTGGTTGTACCCTTTGATTAATTAATGTATACGTACGTGAATCTATTTCTTTTTATTGTGATATGTTTTAGAAAAAGATGGCACTCTAGGTATTCTCATATATAATTACATTGGAATGTATGGATTTATATATGTTATTATAATTATATGAATTGTTGTTGCTCGATTTTGGTCCTAGAATTTCAATGTGTTTTTTGTTTCAGAATTGTAACAAGAAGGGTGGTCTATCATCGCTATAATTCCTTCTTGGTAGTTGCTAAGTTCTCTTTTATTTTTATTGTAATAAAATAGTGCAGTTTTTAATGTATTAAAAAATAGTGCAGTTTTTTTTATTAAAATAGTGCAGTTTTTTTATTGTATTAAAATACTGCAGTGATTAAAAAAAATAATAATAATTCTACAGTAATTTTATTGTTAAAAATATGATGTAATATATTCAAGTATCGAAGATTCGAAGATTTGAAGAATGGAAGCAACCGGAACCAAACCTAAGTACCCATGCGCACCCTTGATGTGGTATGGGCTGTGCACGGCTTGCCCATAAGGGTGAGGGCTGCGCATGCCCATACCAGGCAGCCAAGGTGTGCGTTTGGGACAGCCACATGTGGCTTTGGGTGCACAAGTGGGCCGCATGAAGACTTGTTCGCCAAGAAAGTTGTTTTTGTATTCCAAACAAATGTAATTTACTTGCTTTTCTAGGATGGACCACAATTGTGGCTGAAACAAATTATAGCACGGTGTGTATAAAACTATCTAGAGGGGGGGTGAATAGATTTTAAGCTTTTTACCCAATTTTTCGTGTTAGTCAAAATTACGAAATTACCCCTAAATAGATAAAGCAATAAATCAAGTATAAAATGCAGAAATTAAATAACACTTGATTTTTTCGTGGAAACCCTCACGGGAAAAACCACGGGCTAGTAAGTAAGCCACACTCGAACCTCGAATCCACTAAATGTGTAAAACGATTACAACCTAATCCCGGAAGTAATCACACACCTACCTAATCCCGGTATGAGTGAACCTAGTCCAAATTGTTTGCGATCTAAGCAACCTAATCTCGGAAGCTACACACAAGACTTACTTTCTCAATGAAGAGAATAAAACCCTAAGTGAATATATGAATATTCAAATGCAACATAGAGCAAGGGAAACCCTATATGCTTATCTAAGATGATTAATATGCAATTAGAACAATCCTAGATATTAAAAACTAAATGACATGTTCAATCAAATAGTTTAGCTAATCAAGATTAAGCACAAAACCTAATTAGCTATCAGAATACAACTTCTCAAACATACATCACACTAATCTCAATCTTGTATCAAAAGATATATGAAAATCATACAAGTAATAAATTGAGATTGCTTGTTAAGAAAAACACAAAATATGTAAGATATTAGTGAAAAGCTTACCAAGCAAAGTATGATGAAGAATCCATGCAAAGAGACATCTAGATGATCTAGGATGATGCTAGATGATGATTGATGATTGATGATCATGAAAAAGTGTTTGAGTGAATAAAATTTGAGTTCTTGGAAATTTTTCTTCTCTTGAAAAAATATCCTAAGTATGAAATCTGAATATGAACTCTCTTGATTGACCTAAAGTCAAAGTGGCATATATATAGGGGGCCAAATCAAGGTGTGGTCGTTTTGATAAGTTGGCCTAATATTTACCTTGGGCGCTGTACGTAGAGTGCCTCTTGTACAGCGCCTGTACAGTACCCCAACTCTGTTCTCTCGGGAAAACAGAGTGGCGCTGTACGAACAGCGCTTCTGTACAGCGCTCGTACAACGCCCACTCAAAATGCATCAGACCTGATGCATTTAAAACACAATTGCAATCAGGTCTTGATCAGGCGCTGTACGAACATCGCTTTTGTAGACCTGATGCATTAAAAAGACCATTTTTGCATCAGGTCTTGTGGGCGCTGTTCAGAACAGCGCTTTGAACAGCGCCCTTTGCAATGCATGAAATCCAATGTTATGCAAGACAAGACAATGGGCAATGCAATAAGCAATCAAACTAATCATGCAAGAAGAGATGAAAATTAGCATTAATGCACAACACAAATAAACACAACATACAAGGATTAAACATATGCATGAGTTGTGAGTGTGTGCAACTATCTCTTCAAGACAAGTAAGCACATAGAAATTTACCTTTGGTGCTTATCAACATGAGGTTTTCAAAAGGGCTTCGAACAATAAAACCGATACCTAGGCTACCCTTACAAAGAACCCCAACATGTGGTTTGTCCACGAAATGAGCCAATCAACAAATGGGAACCTTACAATCTCCCCCTTTGGCTATTTCGTGACAAAACCGCCACTCACATTAATTCCTCACAAAGAATTAGAAACTATGGGACAACTATGATTTTCTACAACACAAAGAGATAAGAAAATAAAACTTCAAGTCTTCAATCTCTTGTAGAATAATCAAGCCCTGAAAATAAGATTTCTATATTTTCCAAAATAAGTGAAATGTGAGATTAATCAAGTGAGAACAAAAACAAGAATTAGCATTTTAAAAGTTTAGGCACAACATTATGAAATGTATGTGTATGCAATGCTCCCCCTCAACGGGTTACTCCCCCTCAATGAATGTTCTCTCTAATATGCACAATTGCTTCTATATATTGCAACTCCCCTTACCATATACTGCTCCCCCTTTTTGTCATGATATAGGCAAAGGAGTAGTCCCCAACTGGGTCACTCATAGCAACGAGAGATAGTAGCATGCAAGATTTGCATAATTAATATAAGTCACTTTATGCATCTTAATTAATTGGAGAGAAACAAGGAGATTTAGTTGAAAGAAAATGTGTGAATCAAACATGCTTTGCATACAAGACATGTAGCATTCAAGTCCAAAAATAATGGTATTTGGCAAAGCAAATGACAAAGGTTTCTAATAAGAATTCAAACCAATTTCACCAATGTCATGAGTAAAGCAAGGATATAGAATATATTGATTTCAATTTAAGAGCAACTATATCCAACTTTATAAGTGAAACATGGTGTAAGGTTCCCATTTGTTGATTGGCTCATTTCGTGGACAAACCACATGTTGGGGGTTCTTTGTAAGGGTAGCCTAGGTATCGATGTTATTGCTCAAGCCCTTTGAAGACCTCGTCTTGATAAGCACCAAAGGTAAATTTCTATGTGCTTACTTTTCTTTAAAGAGATTAGTTGCACACACACACTTAACATACATTGCATATGTGTGCATTCTCTTTACTTGTCACATTTCACACTTGCACTTATGTGTTATATTTTGTTGTGTGTAATTGTGTCTTGTTGTCTTGTAATTCGTTTCCCGATAGTTTTCGGAAACGTTCGCGCATGCACTAGAATGTGCTTGGTTTAGCGTGAGGACCGCCTACGGAGAAAGCCCTTGGCTTCTCCTTGGTTTTCACCTTTATTGGTGATCGACGGTTATGATCGGCGGCCTGGCCGCCGAATGAAACCGTCGTTTGCTTCCAGTAGTGTATAGAACAATTCTGCGGTTATGATCGGCGGTCTCGACCGCAGTTCGAAACCGCCGTTCAAGACCTGATTGATTTTATCTCTCGGCCTAATTCGGCGATTGAAATGGCGGTCTCGTATGAAACCGCCGTTTTCACACCTGATTGATTTTTAATCTCAGGTTTGATTCGGCGGTTGGATCGGCGGTCACGAAACCGCCGAATGAAACCGCCGTTGGTCCCCTGTTCCTCTTGGGCCAATTCGACGGTTATGAACGGCGGCCTGGCCGCCGATTGAAACCGCCGATCGGTGCGTTTCAGAGGCAAACTTGTCTTTTCACATGCTTCATTTTTCATGCCTATAAATACATCACTTTCTCTTGTTCTGAAAGTGACTCTTTGATCATCAAGAACCCTACTTTCAAAAGAGAGATTTTTAAGAGAGAAAGCAATCAAGTTTGCTCATTAAACACTCAAACCAAAACCAATTTCACCAAAGTCATGAGTAAAGCAACGATATAGAATATATTGATTTCAATTTAAGAACAACTATATCCAACTTTATAAGCGAAACATGGCATGAGCGACTTTGCACCCTATTTGATTTTTCTAGATAAGATATCTGTATGATAGTAGCCATGTTCAACCAATAAAGAAGGAGAGACATTTGGAATGTAAATTCCTTTGAACGGATACAAGATCCTTTATTCATTTTGAGTCTCATAAGCTTTCACACAAAGTTTTGCATTTTAAGAATATGCAATCATCAATTCATGCTTTTCATGTGAGCATGTTATATGAATTTCATGCTTTTTCATTTGACATTAGCATGTTATTTAAGAATCATGATGTCATGGAGATAATCATAGGTCATTCAAATCATACTTCCTACATACATCTCCTAGTCCAAAAATGCATGTTTGAACATAAATATGACATGGATTGTAAACAAGCAAGGTTCACACTTATTGAATTGAAAACATATATACATATGTGCAACCAAGCTTACTCAAACAATTAAAAGAAGAGGCATATAAGATATTTCAAATTTTTTGCAAGTGACAAGAATGCAAAATAGCTCTCTTTGCTTGAGTTCCCCATATGGGGTCAATCATAGAACATCACTCCACAAGACATATCCCAATAGATCTACTAAGAGTTTTTAATCGAGTAGCATCTAAGGGTTTAGTAAATAAGTCCGCAAGTTGATCATTAGTACCTACATGTTCAAGTACTATGCATTTATTTTCAACAAGCTCTCTAATGAAGTGATGGCGGATGTCAATATGCTTAGTTCTAGAATGTTGTACCGGATTCTTGGAAATATTAATAGCACTCATGTTATCACAAAAGAGAGTGAGAGTACCTTGGTTGAATCCGTAGTCTACTAGCATTTGCTTCATCCATAGGAGTTGTGTGCATCCACTCCCCGCGGCTATGTACTCGGCCTCGGCCGTGGACAAGGAAATCGAGTTTTGCTTCTTGCAAAACCAAGACACCAAGTTGTTGCCTAGAAAGAAGCAACCGCCCGATGTGTTCTTCCTATCATCGTAATTTCCTGCCCAATCCACATCACTAAAGCCTACAAGACTAGCATTAGTGTCAAAAGAGTACCAAATCCCATAGTTGGATGTCCCATTCACATAGCGAATGATTCTCTTTACGGAAGAGAGATGGGACTCCTTAGGATCCGCTTGGTACCTAGAACACACACCCACACTAAAGGAGATATCTTGCGGTCAAATAAAGCAAGCTACCTATCATGCCACGATATAACGTTTGTTCCACACTTTTACCACTAGCATCCTTGCTTAGCTTCAAAGTAGTACTCATGGGTGTATCACAATGTTTGGCTTTTTCAAGACCAAACTTCTTCACTAGGTTTTTGGCATATTTGGCTTGGGTTATGAAAATCCCATCATCTAGTTGCCTAATTTGCAAACCTAGGAAGTAACTAAGCTCACCAACAAGACTCATCTCAAATTCATGAGACATAACATCAACAAATTGTTAGACCTTGGTGTTGTTGGTGGAGCCAAACACTATATCATCAACATATATTTGAGCTATGAAAAACTCATCATTGTTTCTTTTGATGAATAGTGTCTTGTCAACACTACCACGTGTGTAGTCATTGTCAACAAGAAATTGAGTGAGGCGCTCATACCAAGCCCTCGGTGCTTGTTTCAACCCATATAGAGCCTTCTTGAGGCGATAGACATGGTTGGGGTGGTGAGCATCCACAAACCCTTGGGTTGTTCAACAAACACTTCCTCTTGCAAGAAGCCATTTAGGAAGGCACTCTTGACATCCATTTGGTGCAATTTGAACTTGTGCACATAAGAAATAGACAAGAGAAGCCTAATGGACTCTAAATGGGCAACATGAGCAAATGTCTCCTCAAAGTCGATACCCTCAATTTGAGAGTACCCTTGTGCTACAAGTCTAGCCTTGTTCCGCACTATATTGCCATCCTCATCGGATTTGTTCCTAAATATCCATTTAGTGCCTATGACATTAGTGGTCTTAGGCCTATGAACTAGAGTCCAAACCTCATTCCTTTCGAATTGGTTTAGCTTTTCGTGCATGGCAAGAACCCAAAATTCATCATTTAAGGCTTCTTCAACCTTTTTGGGTTCAATTTGAGAGGTGTAGCATGTGTAGCTAATAAGATTAGCAAGTTGACGTCTAGTCCTAACACCCTCATTAACCTCTCCAATGATATCTTCTTTATCATGGAGTTTCCTAACCCATGGAGCGGGTTCTTTAGAGTCCAAGAGAGGAACTCTATCAATAGGTTGTGTGTCATCATTGTTGACATTAGATGTCCCAACATTAGGAGACACCACAACCTTCTCCAAAGGAGAAACATCACTAAAAATAACCTCCTCCTCATGATCATTTGACTTGAGCCTAGTATCATCAAATACGACATTGGATGATTCCATAACACTTAGAGTCTTTAAATTGAAAACTCTATAGGCTCTACTATTCAAGGCATAGCCAATAAAAATACCCTCATCACTCTTAGCATCGAATTTGCCAAGTTGATCACGGTAATTCAAAATGTAGCATTTGCTTCCAAAAGTGTGGAAGTAGCTAACATTTGGCCTCTTGCCTTTCCATAACTCATAGGAGGTGTTTCTAGTACCGGGCCTTAGGAAAACACGATTTCCTATATAGCAAGCCGTATTGACGGCTTCGGCCCATAGGTTCCTAGGGACATTATTGCTAAGCAACATCACACGGGCCATCTCTTGAAGGACCCTATTCTTCCTCTCAACAACTCCATTTTGTTGAGGTGTCCTAGGAGCCGAGAACTCATGGGAGATGCCTAAGCTATTGCAATAGCTTTCAAATGAGGCATTCTCAAATTCCCTCCCATGGTCACTTCTAATCCGTTTAATGCTTTTAATATTAGAATTCATTTCATTTTGTATTTTAGTACAAAGCATTTTAAACTTATCAAAAGTTTCAGATTTTTCTCTAAGAAAATATGTCCATGTAAATCTAGAGAAATCATCAACACAAACAAAAATGTATCTCTTTCCACCTAAACTCTCGGTTTGCATAGGACCCATGAGATCCATGTGGAGAAGCTCAAGAGGCTCCTTGGTGGTGAGATACATACCCTTTTTGTGCATGCTTTTAGTTTGCTTTCCTTGTTGGCAAGGTCCACAAACACCATTGGCTTTCTTCCCAAGCTTAGGGAGGCCACGCACACAATTGAACTTTCCAAGGGTCCGTAGATCCCTAAAGTTCATGTGGCCAAGTCTTTCATTCCACAACTCTATTTGCTCATCCATGGACACATTGTTTGAGACAATTCTAGCTTCAAGACAATAGCAATTGTCGCTAGATCTCATACCTTTCAATAAGGTTTGTCCATCGGGCTTTAGGATCGAGCAATCATCTTTACAAAACAAGACGGAATATCCTTCATCACTTAGATGTGAAATGCTTATTAAATTGGCTTTCAAGCCATCAACAAATAAAGCATCGGATAAGGAGGGTAATCCGGGAACGGAAATGGTTCCTTTCCCTACAACCTTCTTTTTGGATCCATCACCAAAAGTGACATATCCTCCTTCCTCCATAACAAGAGTTTCGAAGAAACTCTTGTTTCCCGTCATGTGCCTAGAGCACCCACTATCTAAATACCAAAAATTAGAAGAATTTGCCTTCAAGGCTATTTGAGCAACATGGCAAACATTTTCATTCTTTCTAATCCACCTAGAAACAATCTTAGCTTTCTTAGTGGTCTTTGGTACATGGGCTCTAGATGTCCTAGGATCATGCATAATAATATTATCATTCCTAGGAACATGCATCATGGCTCTTTTCTTTTTCTTCTCTATCATGCTTCTAGTTTTGCACATTTTTATATATCGAAAGCAATGTGGTCTAATATGACCATCAAATCCACAAAAGTGACATATAGGAGTAAAATAAGGAATCATACCTTGTCCTTGTCTTTGTGGATGAAAGGGTTCAATCCTTCTTCATTGTTGAACCGGTCTAGATTGCTTCCTAGCTTGAGGTTGCATGATAGGTCTCTTTCCTTTGTGAGCCAATTGTGGAGGAATGTTGGCTTAAGGGACCCTAGGGGGTTGAGCTTGAGTTTGCCTTCTTGGCCCCATCTTCACTTGTGCATTTGAACATTGTCCTACTTCTAACTTCTTCCTAGGAATTTGCACATATGAAGTTTCTTCGTTCTTCAAACCCTTGACAAACACGGTCTTGTTAGAGGTTGAGATCTTCTTGTCATCTTCATACCCAAGACCCCTCTTGTCACATGGACTCTTTCTAACACCAAGCATATGGTCAAGCTTCTTAGTACTAGAATCCATCCTAGTCATAGAATCTCTAACTTCTTCAAGCTCCCTCTTTAGACTTTCTTCATTCCTCCTAGATAAGACTAACTTCTCTCTTAGCTTATCTTCCCTCTTCTTGAATTTTTCAACTTGTTCATTTAAGTGGTCATTATGAGATGCAAGCTCAAGATTTTCTTCTCTCAACATCTTGATCTTTCTTGTGCTCTTGATTGCTAAATCATTAAACTCGGCATGATATTTAGCAAGCACCTTTTTCTCCACAAATCCATTTATGGAGTTAGAAGAGGAATCACTTTCTTCTTCACTTGAGTCCTTTTCCTCTTGACTCATTTCCTCTCTCTCACTAGCACTTTTGCTTTTATGGGAGGAGGCAAAAGCTAGGAGATTAGCCATGAGCTCTTTATCATCCGAAGACTCATCTCCCTCATAGGAGTCATCACTACTTCCACTCCAAGTGGCGGCCATAACTTTTCCCTTTTTCCTCTCATTGTGATTTGCACATTCGGGGGCAAAGTGACCTATGCCACCACACTCGAAACATCGGACCCCTTTCCTTTCGGTCCTTTCGGTCATTTCTTGCCTAGGTTCAAACTTCTTGAAATAGCCCTTTTTCTTCAAATCTTGACCTTTTGATCCAAAACCCTTTCTTCTAAACTTCATGACCTTGTTGAACCTTTTTACAAACAAGGCAAGGTCTTCATCCGAGTCAACCTTCTTTGCCTCCTTTTCATCCTTAGAGGTTTTTAAAGCAATTCCTTTTTGCTTTTTAGTGGGTGTGGAGATAGGCCCTTTCCTAGACTCATAAGCTAAAAGTCTCCCAATCACCTCACTCTGCTTCATATCCTTATATCCACTATTTTCTTCTAAAGCCGTCACCTTCGATTCAAACCTATCGGGTAGAGATGTCATAATCTTTTGCTTGATTCTCCTATCCGAATATGGATCACCAAGTTGATGGCTTTGGTTGACTATATCCATCAACTTGATCTCGAAGTCGTTGAAGCACTCATTCTCCTCCATCTTAAGCATCTCGAATTGAGTTTGGAGGACTTGAAGCTTAGAGTCCTTCACCATTTCGGTTCCCTCATGTGCAATCTCTAGGATATCCCAAGCCTCCTTAGCTATCCTAGTATTTTGAATCAATTTATATTGATTTTCATCCATAGCATACAAGATGGCATGCATCGCCTTCCTATTCCACTTTGAAGCCTCAAACTCTTGCGCGTTCCATTGCGCCTTAGGCTTCAATACTTCTTCTCCTCCACCATCGAGAGTCATCTTGGGTAGATCATATCCGTCTTCCACCGCCATCCATGCACGGTCATGAATTTGGCATATGTAGGATTCCATCTTCCCTTTCCATTGGGAATAGTTCAATCCGGTAAGAAGTGGAGGCCTTGTGCTTGAAGCACCTTCGTTGCCACCACCATTTCCACCGTTTCCACTCATAGTGTTTATGAATGAATGAAATGAATGCAAATGTATGAATGATCAAAAATCACACAAAATGCAAAACACACCAAAATAAGCAAGGATCACCTATGTCTGTCTAGGAACCCGCTCTGATACCAATTGAAACAAATTAACGCATGGTGTGTATAAAACTATCTAGAGGGGGGGTGAATAGATTTTAAGCTTGAAAGTCCTAAAGGCGTGTTCAATATTAATCTAGAGGGGGGGGGGGTGAATAAATTTTAGCTATTATTACCCAATTTTCTCATACAAGTCAATATTACGAAAATGCCCCTACTAGTCAAAATTAGAAGCAAGTGTAATAAGATGCGGAATATAAATAACACTTGATGTATACGTGGAAACCCAACCACTGGGAAAAACCACGGGCTGTTTAGTGCGCCACACTAGGACCTCGAAATCCACTAATCGAAATGGAGTTTACAACCTATGTAGACCTCGTCTAACACTCCGGTCAATAACCCCCCACTTCTACCACTCAGGCCTTTAAAAGTGGCTCTAGTCCAATTGCTTGAGGCCTAAGCAACCTTAGCCTCAAGACTTAATTCTCTAGGAAGAGATTATGCAACCTATGTGATTATATATGAATATTCAAATAACAAACAAGGCTAGGTAACCTTAGATGCTTATCTAGGATGATGAGATAATCAATTTAAATCAACCCTAGATATCAATTGCTAAATGACATGTCAAATAGCTTAGCTAATCAAGATTAATTAAAAACCTAATTAGCTATCACAAACAACACTCAATCAATTCATCACAATTAATTCTCTAATCTTGTATTTATCATATGATCAAAACATACAAGTAAATTAAAGAGAATAGCTTGATAATAAAAATACTCAAATAAGATGAACTTAATCAAAATCTTACCAAGCAAGCTGTGATGATGCAAACCCAATCATGGATGCTTTCTATCTAGACATAGAAGATGCAATATGAAATTTGATGCAGGGATTTGATTTGAGTGGTTAAAGGTGAGTTCTTTTGTATCTTTCTTTTCTTGAAAAATATTCTAAGTATGAAATCTGATAATCAACTCACTTGATTGACCTAAAGTCAAAGTGGCATATAAATAGGGAGTCAAAACAAAGTGTGGTCGTTTTGAATAAGTTACACCTATTTTTGCCTTAGGCGCTGTACGTAGAGCGCCTCTTGTACAGCGCCTGTACAGCGCCCCTACTCTGTTCTCACGGGAAAATAGAGGGGCGCTGTACGAACAGCGCTTTGTACAGTGCTCGTACAGCGCCTTCCAAAATTGCATCAGACCTGATGCATTTAAAAATGCATTTTCGACCAGGTCAGGATGGGCGCTGTACGAACAGCGCTTCCAACAGCGCTTTGTACAGCGCCTGACATTATGTATGAATTCTTAAAAGCATGCATGGCATGGCATTGGTCATACAAGATGCAATCATGTAAAGCATGCAAGAAGAGATGATAATGAGCATTAATGAGCACAAAATAACAACACATACACAACATACAAGAGAATGAATTATGCATGAGATGTGAATGTGTGTGTGCAACTAATCTCTTCAAAGCAAATTAAGCACATAGAAGTTTACCTTTGGTGCTTATCAACCTTGAGGACATGAGAGGGTCTTGAGCTTGAATATCTATCACTAAAGCTACCCTTACATACAATCCCCAACATGTGGTTTGTCCACGAAATAAGCCAATCAAGATATGGGAATCCTTACAAAGCTTTTTACCCAATTTGTTTCAAATGGCATGAGCAACTTTGCACCCTATTTGATTTTTCTGGATAAGATATCCGTATGATAGTAGCCATGTTCAACCAATAAAGAAAGAGAGACATTTGGAATACAAATTCCTTTGAACAGATACAAGATCCTTTATTCATTTTGAGTCTCATAAGTTTTCATACAAGTTTTGCATTTTAAGAATATGCAATCATCAATTCATGCTTTTCCATTTGACATTAGCATGTTATTAAAGAATCATCATGTCATGGAGATAACCATAGGTCATTCAAATCATACTTCCTATATACATCTCCTAGTCCAAAAATGCATGTTTGAACATAAATATGACATGGATTGTAAACAAGCAAGGTTCACACTTATTGAATTGAAAAAATATATACATATGTGCAACCAAGCTTACTCAAGCAATTAAAAGAATAGGCATAAGTTATTTCAAATTTTTTGCAAGTTTCAAGAATGCAAAATAGCTCTCTTTGCTTGAGTTCCCCATATGGGGTCAATTACAAAACTCATCACTCCACAAGACATATCTCAATAGATCTACTTAGTGTTTTAAATCGAGTAGCATCTAAGGGTTTAGTAAATAGGTCCGCAAGTTGATCATTAGTACCTACATGTTCAAGTACTATGCATTTATTTTCAACAAGCTCTCTAATGAAGTGATGACGGATGTCAATATGCTTAGTTCTAGAATGTTGCACCGGATTCTTGGAAATATTAATGGCACTCATGTTATCACAATAGAGAGTGAGAGTACCTTGGTTGAATCCGTAGTCTACTAGCATTTGCTTCATCCATAGGAGTTGTGTGCATCCACTTCCCGCGGCTATATACTCGGCCTCGGCCGTGGACAAGGAAATCGAGTTTTGCTTCTTGCAAAACCAAGACACCAAGTTGTTGCCTAGGAAGAAGCAACCGCCCGATATGCTCTTCCTATCATCACAATTTCCTGCCCAATCCGCATCACTAAAGCCTACAAGACTAGCATTAGTGTCAAACGAGTACCAAATCCCATAGTTGGAAGTCCCATTCACATAGCGAATGATCCTCTTTACGGAAGAGAGATGGGACTCATTGGGATCCGCTTGGTACCTAGCACACACACCCACACTAAAAGATATATCGGGCCTACTTGCGGTCAAATAAAGCAAGCTACCTATCATGCCCCGATATAGAGTTTGTTCCACACTTTTACCACTAGCATCCTTGCTTAGCTTCAATGTGGTACTCATGGGTGTATCACAATGTTTGGCATTTTCAAGACCAAACTTCTTCACTAGGTTTTTTGCATATTTGGCTTGGGTTATGAAAATCCCATCATTTAATTGCCTAATTTGCAAACCTAGGAAGTAACTAAGCTTACCAGCAAGACTTATCTAAAATTCATGAGACATGACATCAACAAATTGTTGGACCTTGGTGTTGTTGGTGGAGCCAAAAACTATATCATCAACATATATTTGAGCTATGAAAAGCTCATCATTGTCTTTCATGATGAATAGTGTCTTGTCAACACTACCTCTTGTGTAGTTATTGTCAAGAAGAAATTGAGTGAGGCGCTCATACCAAGCCCTCGGTGCTTGTTTCAACCCATATAGTGCCTTCTTGAGGCGATAGACATGGTTGGGGTGGTATGCATCCACAAACCCATTGGGTTGTTCAACAAACACTTCCTCTTGCAAAAAGCCATTGAGGAAGGCACTCTTGACATCCATTTGGTGCAATTTGAACTTGTGCACACAAGAAATGGACAAGAGAAGCCTAATGGACTCTAAACGGGCAACGGGAGCAAATGTCTCCTCAAAGTCGATACCCTCAATTTGAGAGTACCCTTGTGCTACAAGTCTAGCCTTGTTCCGCACTATGTTGCCATCCTCATCGGATTTGTTCCTATAAATCCACTTGGTGCCTATCACATTAGTGTTTTTAGGCCTAGGAACTAGAGTCCAAACCTCATTCCTTTCAAATTGGTTTAGCTCTTCTTGTATGGCAAGAACCCAAAACTCATCATTCAAGGCTTCATCAACCTTTTTGGGTTCAATTTGAGAGGTGTAGCATGTAAAGCTAATGAGATTAGCTATTTGACGCCTTGTCCTAACACCCCCATTCACATCTCCAATAACATCCTCCTTGTTATGGAGTCTTCTAACCCATGGAGCGGGTTCATTAGAGTCCAAGAGAGGGACTCTAGTAATAGGTTATGTGACTTCATTATTGTCATTGGAGGTCCCAACATTGGGAATCACCACAACCCTCTCCA
This sequence comes from Acer yangbiense, assembly GCA_008009225.1. Lineage (NCBI taxonomy): Eukaryota > Viridiplantae > Streptophyta > Magnoliopsida > Sapindales > Sapindaceae > Acer > Acer yangbiense. Next base: position 30,578,146 of record CM017766.1, on the reverse strand, counting down.
AAGGAGAGTCATCCTTTAAAACTTCCTCCTCCTCATGGTCATTCGACTTGAGCCTAGTATCATCAATGACAACATTGGATGATTCCATGACGGTTCAAGTCTTCAAGTTGAAAACTCTATAGGCTCTACTATTCATGGCATAGCCAATAAAGATACCCTCATCACTCTTAGCATCAAATTTGCCAAGTTGATCACGGTCATTTAAAATGTAGCATTTGCTTCCAAATGTGTGGAAGTAGCTAACATTTGGCTTCCTACCCTTCCATAACTCATAGGAGGTGTTTCTAGATCGGGGCCTTAGGAAAACACGATTCCCTATATAGCAAGCCGTATTGACGGCTTCGGCCCATAGGTTCCTAGGGACATTGTTGCTAAGCAACATCACTCGGCCCATCTCTTGAAGAACCCTATTCTTCATCTTAACAACTCCATTTTGTTGAGATGTCCTAGGAGCCGAGAACTCATGGGAGATGCCTAAGCTATTGCAATAGCTTTCAAAAGAGGCATTCTAAAATTCCCTCCCATGGTCACTTCTAATCCGTTTAATGCTTTTAGTGTTAGAATTCATTTCATTTTGTATTTTAGTACAAAGCATTTTAAACTTATCAAAAGTTTCAGATTTTTCTCTAAGAAAATATGTCCATGTAAATCTAGACAAATCATCAACACAAACAAAAATGTATCTCTTTCCACCTAAACTCTCGGTTTGCATAGGACCCATGAGATCCATATGGAGAAGCTCTAGGGGTTCCTTGGTGGAGAGATACTTGCCCTTTTTGTGCATGCTTTTAGTTTGTTTTCCTTGTTGGCAAGGTCCACAAATACCATTGGCTTTCTTCCCAAGCTTAGGGAGGCCACGCACACAATCGAACTTTCCAAGGGTTCTTAAATCCCTAAAGTTCATGTGGCCAAGTCTTTCATGCCACAATTCTATTTGCTCATCGATGGACACATTGTTTGAGACTATTATAGCTTCAAGACAATAGCAATTGTCGCTAGATCTCATACCTTTCAATAAGGTTTGTCCATCGGGCTTTAGGATTGAGCAATCATCTTTACTAAACAAGACGGAATATCCTTCATCACTTAGATGTGAAATGCTTATTAAATTGGCTTTCAAGCCATCAACAAATAAAGCATCAGATAAGGAGGGTAATCCGGGAATGGAAATGGTTCCTTTCCCTACAACTTTCTTGAAAATAAATAATAAACGTGTCCTAAAGTAATCTAGAGGGGGGGTGAATAGATTTTAAACAATTTTACCCAATTTTTCGAGATTAGTCCAAATTACGAAAAAGCCCCAATCTAGTCAATATACAAAAAACATACAAGTGCGGAAATTTGAGGACACACAATATTTACGTGGAAACCCACACGGGGAAAAACCACGGGCTGTTATGTGCGCCACACGAGAACCTCGAATCCACTATTTGCAAATACGATTACAAATTAGGTTGACCACATCACACCTAAATTTACTAATCCGTCTTTGCTACCCGCGGGCCTTTAATAGTGACTCTAGTCCCTTGCTTGCAAACTACCTAAGAGGTAAATACAAGACTTGTCTCTAAAGTGAAGAGATAGCACAACCTAAGGTGAATATGTGAAATACTCAAGATGCTAAAAATGCAAGGTTAGACATTTTAAGCTTATCTAGGCAAGGATGAACATGTTAGACAATCCTAGATATCATATTACTAGATGACATGCATAAACCAACACTAAATAAGCAACCAAAATCCTATATGCATTATCTATCACAATACAACTCACAAACCACAATAAAACAATCTTGAAACTAAGTCAAGTCATAAAGATGCAATCTTGAATCAATTCAAGTGATAAAGAAGCTATCTTGTAAAGCAAGAACATATAGATATGAGAATGATGTTCTAGATACAAGTCATGTGAGCAAAACTAAAAACCCTAGATGAAATCAACCTAGAATTATGCTAGATGATAAATGAAAGATGCAATATGAAGGGTTTTGTGATTTGGAAGCTTAAAGATGAAGTCTTGATACCTTGGCTTGAAGATACTCAACCATGCTCTCAAAAGTGTAATTTTTGCTCTTGAAACCGAGCCAAGACTATCAAGACATATATAAATGGGATCCAAGTGAAGTGACATCGTTTTTGAAAAAAAACGATTCAGATTCCCGTCAGCTGCGCTGGTGCAGCGCTGGACGACCAGCGCAACTCACCAGCGCACGCCCTTTAACTGGCAAGGGCGCTCGACGAGTGGCGCGCCTCAAGGGCGCAAGACCAGCGGCAACATTCTGGACGAGATGCGCTGGTGGAGCTTGCGCTGGTGACGACCAGCGCACCAACAGCGACAACCTACTGGAGGAGTTGCGCTGGAGGAGAGCGCCGGTGCAGACCAGCGCACGACCAGCGGTAGTCCACTGGACTAGTTACGCTGGTCAGCTTGCGCTGGTGACACCAGCGCATGACCAGCGCACACACTCCCTTAAGCACACAAACAAAAGTGCAAGGGTCAAAAGAAATGCATCCTAAGCCTAACTAGATATGCCATTATAATCACAAGATGTAAGAAGAGAGATTTAAATACCCAATGATGCACAAAAACTTCAAACACAACATACAAGTAAGAGTTATGCAAGTGTTGTGTGTGTGTGCAACTACATCTCTTCAAAGTAGAGTAAGTCAAGAAATCTACCTTCCTTGAAGCTCTTGATCATGCAATGAGGTTTTCTTCCATCCTAAGCTATCCTTACATATAGAACCCCATTGTGATTTTGCCAACCAAATACGCCAATAAAAAAAGAGGCACTTACAATCTCCCCCTTTGGCTATTTCGTGACAAAATCACCACTCACATAGCATCCTCACAAAATAAAAGATTGGTCAACAAAAGTTTTCTACATTACAATTAAGCTCCTAGTCTAAGTCTTGAACATCTTCAAGTCAAATCCAAGCTTGTAGAAAAGAAATCCAACCTACACACAATCAGCAAGAAAAATACCTTCCAAGAACAAGTGTGGGAGAGATGCTAATAACAAAAGAAATGTCATTTCAAAAGGTTTCAAAAAAAATCAAACAAGCAATGTAATGCAATGTAACTCCCCCTAAATGCAATCATCTCCCATCATGGGTTACTCACTCTCAACTCCCCCTAAATGCAATGCCTAGAAGCACAAATTCTCCCCAAACCTACTCCCCCTTTTTGTCATGAGATAGGCAAAGGGAGTCTCCCCTAATAGGTAAGCATTAGCAAGGAGAGCTTGTAGCACGAACACATATGCAATCAAATAGGCAATTTTATGCACCTCAATCAAGTAAGGGAGATTCAAGGAGTTTTATTTTATGACAAATGTGTGACAATAATGCTTTGCATGCAAGACATGTTGCATCTAAGACCACAACAATGGTATTTGGTAAAGCAAACAACAAAGGTTTCCAAAAGAATTCAAACCAATTTCACCCTTTGTCATGGAAAAAGCAAGGAAATAGAATTTTAGTATTTCAAGACAAACAACTATATCCAACTTTATAGGCAAAACAAGACATGAGCGACTTTGCACCCTATTTGATTTTTCCGGGTGAGATACCCGTATGATAGTAGCCTTGTTCTACAAATAAAGAAAGAGAGACTTTGGATATTAGGATCCTTTTGATTTAAGTCTCAATATTGCTTTTGCACACATATTTGCATTTAACATTTGCAATCAACCATAAGTCCATCATTTATCTCAGGATTAAGATAGACTCTCCGATTGTCCTGATAATGAAAAGACTATTATCTATTGACGGTTCTAGATAAAGCTTTTCATTGTGATCCTGTTCAATGCACCCAGTGCACTAGATCCTTTTGCTCGAAGACACTCCGATGATTTAGACTCATCATATCTCATTTGATCCCACTCAAATGCTAGCAAAAGAATTCTACAACTTTAACAAGATAAAGGTGCCCAACCTTTAACTTAAGTTGTGAACATTATTCAAGACTAACTAAAGAATTGTGTCTACCACATACATATCCAGATGTACGAACAATTCTTCTTTTCTCATAGTCTTTAGACCTTATGATTATTTATTTTGACAATTATAATATTAAACTATAAATGCTATACGATTTGTTAAACCAGAAATCACTTTATTAATATGAAAAAGATTGTTAATTACAACATTACACTCTTGCTATTGAGCATAATCCTAACAGTGGGATCCTTTGTTGAGGAGGTCTTGGTTGTGGAGGTCTTGATTGAGGAGGTCTTGGTTGTGGAGCTCTAGCTTGTGGTGGTGGAGCTCTTGTTGGAATCCTTGCTTGTGCTTGCTTGGAGGATTCACCAACTTCAACCCATTTTGTTGATTGTTGAGGGGTTTGAGCATTTTCGACCTCTTTGCTCTTGACAAATGATGTCTTCTTCAAGGAAGTGGCTTCCACTTCTTCCACATAACCTAACCCCTTCTTGTCAGTTGGACTCTTCCCACAAGATAGCATCTTATCAAGCTTCTCGGTTCCGGAAGTCATCTTAGCAATTAACTCATTTGCTTCCATAAGCTCTTTCCTCAAGCTTTCCTCATTCTTCTTGGTCAAGACTAACTCCATCTTCAACCCTTCTTCCATCTCTTTTGCCTTACTCATTTCCTTACTCAAATGAGTCACCTTGGAAGTCAATTCGAGCTTCTCCCCTTTCAACTTTTGTATCTCCTTTTTCTTCTTCAATCTTGAGTTTTCAAAAAATCTCATGAAGTCATCATAGTCCATCTTTTCATCAAACTCAAAATTAGACATAGAGGAGTTGCTCTCTCCATTTGAGTCATTTTCATCCACTTCCTCTTGCTTGTCCTCTTCCTCTTTTTTGTCACTCATGACTTCATTGCTATTGTGAGAGGATGAGAAAGCAATGAAGTTGGCAACTTGGTCTTCCTCATCAACCGAAGACTTGTCTTCATCTTCTAGGTCATCACTATCACTCCAAGTAACCGCCATGGCTCTTCCTTTCTTATTTTTCAAATTAGCACACTCGGGAGCAATGTGTCCAAACCCGCTACACTCATAGCATTAGACACCCTTCTTATGATCTTTCTCTTGAGCTTGCTCCACTTTCTTGAAAGGAGCCTTCTTCTTTACGAACTTTCCCTTGGAGCCAAACCCTCTCTTCTCAAATCTCATAAATTGCTTGAACTTCTTTGCCATCAAAGCAATTTCTTCATCCGAGTCTTCTTCATCCTTCTCAACCTTGACACTTTTCAAGGCAAGACTCTTTTGCTTCTTTGGAGGTGTAGGTGTAGGACCTTTCCTAGATTCATAGGCCAAAAGCCTTCCAATAACCTCACTTGGCTTCATTCTTGAGTAGTCACTATTTTCCTCCAATGCCGTCACTTTGGATTCAAACCTCTCGGGAAGTGACCTCATGATCTTTTGCTTGATTCTTCTATCCGAGTAGGGATCACCAAGTTGGTGACTTTGGTTCACTATATCCATGAGCTTCACTTGGAAGTCATTGAAGCACTCATCATCTTCCATCCTTATAGTCTCAAATTGTGTTTGGAGAACTTGGAGCTTGGAATCCTTAACTACATCGGTTCCTTCATGAGCCATCTCTAATATATCCCAAGCTTCCTTCACTATCCTTGTAGTTTGAATGAGCTTGTATTGGTTGTCATCCATGGCACATAGGACTGCATGCATGGCTTTGTTGTTCCATTTTGAAGCCTCAAATTCTTGTGGAGTCCATTGTGCCTTCGGCTTGAGGACTTCCTCTCCACCTCCCGTAGGAGTCATCATAGGTGGAGTGTATCCATCTTCAATCGCCATCCATGCCCGGTCATGAATTTGACTCACATAAGCTTCCATTTTACCCTTCCATGAGGCGTAATTGACCCCGGTGAGCAAGGGGGGTCTTGTGCTAGAGGCACCCTCACCTCCCATTCCATTTCCACTCATTGTGTTTGGGTTTGAATGAAATGAATGCACACAAACAAGCTAAGCACACACAACAATGCAAACAAATGCAAGAGACTCTAATAAGAGCAAGGGATCTCCTAATTATGTTAAGGAACCCGCTCTGATACCAATTGAAAATAAATATAAACGTGTCATAAAGTAATCTAGAGGGGGGGTGAATAGATTTTAAACATTTTTTACCCAATTTTAGATATTAGTCAAAATTACGAAAATGCCCCAATCTAGTCAATATACAAAAACAAGTATACAAGTGCGGAAATTAAAGGACACATAATATTTACGTGGAAACCCACACGGGGAAAAACCACGGGCTGTTATGTGCGCCACACGAGAACCTCGAATCCACTATTTGCAAATACGATTACAATTTAGGTTGACCACATCACACCTAAAATTACTAATCCGTCTTTGCTACCCGCGGGCCTTTAATAGTGACTCTAGTCCCTTGCTTGCAAACTACCTAATAGGTAAATACAAGATTTGTCTCTAAAGTGAAGAGATAGCACAACCTAAGGTGAATATGTGAAATACTCAAGATGCTAAAAATGCAAGGTTAGACATTCAAGCTTATCTAGGCATGAATGAACATGTTAGAAATTCCTAGATATCATATCACTAGATGACATGCATATAACAACACTAAATAAGCAACCAAAATCCTATATGCATTATCTATCACAAAACAACTCACAAACCACAATAAAACAAACTTGAAACTAAGTCAAGTCATAAAGATGCAATCTTGAATCAATTCAAGTGATAAAAAAGCTATCTTGTAAAGCAAGAACATAAAGATATGAGAATGATATTCTAGATACAAGTCATGTGAGCAAAACTAACAACCCTAAATGAAATCAACCTAGAATCATGCTAGTAGATGAATGAAAGATGCAAGATGGAGGGTGTTTGTGTTTTGGAACCTTAAAGATGAAGTCTTGATGTCTTGAAGTGGAAGATGCTCAAGAAGCTCTCAAATGTGTAATTTTTGCTCTAGAAAACGAGCCAAGGCAAACAAGACACATACATATGAGATCCAAATGAAGTGATGTCGTTTTGAAGAAAACGATTCAGCTTCTTCACGGGCAACCGCTGCGCGTACCGCTCAAGAGGCAACATGCCTAGGCAGCGGTACATCAAGCGTGAAGACACTGATCTGGCTCGTTGCGGAGGACCGCTGGCCAGGCACATGCCTAGGGGGCGGTCTAGGCCGCGGTAAAGCACAGACAGTGCATCAGCTCAAGTTTTGAGCGCCCCAAAATATGACCAAACGACATCGAAACCTTTCGAATAATATATCGTTGGAAAGGTATGGAAGTCTACTTTCTACTCCAATTAACAAAACATGATTTGGATAAATGTAGAAAAAGTTATGGTCATTTGAGTGACCAAAGGTCAGATTCGGATAACAGCTGTGATGCCCTGTTTTAGTGTTCACTTTGGAAATTTCAAAACCAATCCAAACGGTCATGAAATATTACGAATAATATACTGTTGGAAAGGTATGGGTGTCTAGTTTGTCCAGAATTTTACAAAACGCAATTTAAATCTTTTGATAAAAAGTTATGATCACAAGACCATACAAAGGTCGGTTTTGAAAAACGTTTAAAACATTGAAATCCAATCTTTTTAAACTAGACACATTACTCCAAATAACCAAACCGAATCTAACACTTATCCAAGAGAAGAATGAGTCCTTCTCAAGTGGTCAACCATCACGCTAAGACATGCACACCATCGTGCAAGCGTGGATATTTTCGATCACACAAACGGAAACGAATTACACCACACTTAAGACAAACATACATGAAGTGCAAGTGTGGGAAGTGACAAGAGGATGCAACCTAGAGTCTAGCATGGCATGGCAATTATCAAACAAGGATGCAATCAACAAAACATGCAACCAATGTGAGTGTGTGCAACTACATCTCTTCAAAATAGAGTTAAGTCAAGAGAGCTACCTTTCTTGAAGCTCTTGATCACACAATGAGGTTTTCTTCCATTCTAAGCTACCCTTACATATAGAACCCCATTGTGATTTTGCCAACGAAATACGCCAATCAAAAGTGAGGCACTTACAATAGGTTTGGGCCGTTGAAAGATTTCCTTGTCTGACCGGCGTAATTGGCATTCGTCGCGAGTGGAGTTATCCACTGTTCAAAAACTGGGAGTTTTTGAACGCTTCGACTGGGTTCGATGAATTGTTTTTCGACAGATGCAATGTATGTGTGTATATACATAATTGTCATGTTAGATTTTTATCTCACTTTAACATTAACAGTAATCCTGTGATATGTACAGTTGGTAACAGTGGACTTAAAACCTACTCCAGCCGAAATACAGCAAACCTACTTCAAATCAATCGACATGGACTTCGTCTATGACAAATTTGTTCATCTGGGATGCCCTGCCCAGCCATATCGAAGTGAGTCTATTAGTGATGAAGTAGGGTGTGAATTGCCTGGTGGTATTTCGGATTTGGACAACCAGGAAACCAAGAATAAAAAGGAACAAATCGATTCCCATCACAAATCGTGTCCACCTTCGGTTCAGAGGACACTGTTTGCCAACAATGAATCTCTTGAGACTACACCCAATCCGAACGGCATGGATGACCCTGACCCAAAGGAGGTTACATATAAAAGTATGCATGGGATGATGACAAAGGTCTTGTTTGACGTTCTTCCCAGGGTGCTTCCCCAGGCAGCGGTGAAGGATGTGTTGCCTAATGAGGTTACGGAAAAAAAATACTTCTAAGGTGATAACAAAGGTGCTGTATGACGTTCTACCCAATGTGCTTCCTCAGGCACTTAATGATGTGCTCCCTAAGGTCCTCCCTCAGGCATTGAATGACATTCTTCAGAAGTTTATGCCTGCTTATCTAGAGAAGGCGATGCATGACAATCTGTACAATATGCATGGGAATGCCTCCGACTCTGCCAACAAAAAAGACAAAACTGAAGCAAATGATAATAAGGACTCTGAAGGCGTAAAATCATATGGACATCCTCCCAAAGTCAATGAATCTGAACAGAATCGGTACAATGTGCATGTCATTGCCTCCGACCCTGCCGAAAAAAAGGACAAACTTGAGGAAGTTGATAATAAGATCTCCGAGGCCCCAAAACCGGATGAACATGCTCCCAAAGTCGATGAATTTGAAGTTGCAGTTGAGGTACACAATACTATTTGGCTTTCTTAATACCTATTCCGCGTTACCCATTTATTATTTTTGGCTTTCTTATTACCTATTCCACGTTATCCAAAAGGGTACATACAAGTTACGATTTAGTCACTCTTCGAGGTTCTTTGATCATATAGCAATGTTTCTTTGATCATATAGCAATGCTTTTAATTGCATTAGTTGCGTCACAGGCTCGTACAGGGTCCCCTATAGTCTGCAAACGTACGATAGATCTTGAACCTTACAGATCTCCGGTTCCCAACTTGAAGGTCCCGACAGTGGAACAAAGTATAACTGTGTTAGAAAAAAGACCAGACAACTACCCAGAAAGGGATTTAGAAACTGCGAGGAAGCGGAAGAGATCCAAATTTCTGAGCAGACAGTGGATCGATCCTGAGACAAGGAAGAAGCGAAAGCGACGAAAAATGCCACAGCTCTGTGATATCAGTGATGATGACGATTTACTCGACACTCAATATGCCGCTTTCCTGACAAACACCGGTGATAATATTTCGTAAATTTAAACTTTAATTTTTCTAACCTCTTCATCCTCTTATTATCTATCTTTTTTACTTGCATCTAATACGTTTCGTGTTGTACCACAGTCTTTACGTGGGTCAAGAAGAGCGATTTACTCGGCAACATTTTCTGGAAATGATGAGCGTCTCGGTGCCGTTCTCCAACCTGGTAATTATAATTGTTTTTGTACATGCTATTTATTGTCTATGCTATTTATCCCTTTATGTTTTGGCCGAACACCTTAAACAATCCTTTTTAATAAAAACCAAAATTCTATCAGCATATCGACAGCTTTATGGATGTTCTATGGAGGCGGCGTTCATCCAAAGAGGCCGAGTATGCATAGGACATCACAATGGTTGACTGTTCATTCTATGTAAGTATACCCGACTAAGTGCGTATCCAACAGTCATTTAATCAGTATAACACATCCCTGTCTCCGACAAAGTAACACCAATCCTTTAAACAGCTTAATCTTGCTAAAAAAATGGGAGACGATCAAGCAAACCTTGTAACCGAAGACCTCGGGGGTACGAAAGAGTGGTAGACTGAATCTGGAATCTTGGATTGATAATTTGGACATTGATGTCATGTCCTTCGTCCATAACGAATTTAGTCTGGATGCTGTCAGAGGCGGTGGGTCAATTGTAGTTCGACCCGAGTGGTGGAAAATGAAGTCGGTGGGTTATCTTTCCTGCACTATTTTTCCTTATCACTAACATCTCATGTCATCAATTTGCTAAACCCGTTTCTCATCTTTTTCTCACCTCCGTAGGTTCTAATCCCCTATAATGTGGGTAACCACTGGGTTCTCTGACATCTGTTCCCTGAAGATGGGGCGTTCACTTTTTACGACACAGTGCATGCCAAAAGCGACGTAGCGTGGAGGTTAGGGCAAATGCACTGTGTCAGCTACCTAATGCCCTCCCTTCTCCACCAGTCTGGTTACTATGAGCATAAGGGGATACAAGTACATACGAAGCCATTCAAGCCTGTTGATTACGCCAGAAAAGATTTGCCAACCCAAAATGATGGGTACGTAATTAATAGTCGTTAATTTCTCGCATAACCCTTTGCAACAGTTGATTTTTTCTTCATTCTTCATATATGTATTTATTTTCATACTTTATGTATACGTTTTCACTTTTCAGTGTCCAGTGCGGCGTCTACATGTGCCAGTTTGCTGAATTTATATTAGAAAGAAAGAAAGAACCTTGGAATTTCCACTTTACGGGCGTGCCGTTGGTTAGGGCATGGATGGCACATGAGGTTTACACGAACGCAATAACGGAGTGAGCCAGCACCATAACCGCCCAGCAATCATTATTTACCATTTGCACATGTCCTTACCCAATCACATTATCATTGGACATTGCACTCGTGTGTAAGATGTACTTTTTCAAAGCATTGTCAACACATCATTCTCACACGATTAAACAACTATTACTCCAACCTTACATGATATAAAATGTGTTGCAATGATTACACGATAATGGTCCACATATACACAGTGATCTGATTAATCTTTGTATTAATATGATTTTGATTAATACCTCACTAAATAGAAACGGTTGCGTCATATTCATTACGTCAGTGTAAAGTAATCAACAATTAACCTTTACAAACGATTTGACGATTCCTTGGGCAATCCTCTTTGCCATGCTTAACATTTAATACCCATAACGATAAAAAAATTGTCGTAGATAACACGGTGGCAAGAGATTTCAAATCCACCATGTCAACGCAACCAACAACGTTGGACGTAATATATACACGATACAATTGATCACCGTGTCACATATTTTCTGATGATACCTTCCAAAATATAAGACTGAGCTAATTTTTGGTGACCCAGTCACCTCCTATCTAAGGGGGTTGAGTATTACCCCCGTCCCCGGTAAGTAATTAACCTCGTTATAACATAACTTTTTGTAATCTAAACATAAGAACACTTGAAAACATACATAAAAAACCCAGAAAATTATCCCAACCGTCCACCTCACAACCACTCAACCCCTTGTTTCTGTAAAATCAAATCAAAAAATAATAGGATCCCAGTCTCCACCTTACATCTTTTTGGGTTACAATTTCAAACTGAATTTTTTAGTCAATAACTGGTAGGTGGAGGTTCGGATCAAGAATTTTGTATAAATGGCCTCTCTAATCCATGAATCCTAAATTTTGATCGATATAAGGTTCCTTTCTGAACAACTTTAAGTTTAGAAGACAACCAATTTTTATTGGTTTTCATAATGAAACTGATGTACCTTTCTTTGACCCCATTTTATGTCAAATCCAATTCCAAAACCGTAATAATTACAACCAACTCCAAAACCACAATCTCCACACAGAGTCCAATTCCCTGTCTGTTTTTCGATTTGCAGTTGACGTAAAGGAACCAGAAGTCGATGACAGAAGATAGTCAGAGATAGGGAGAGAGGAAGTCGGAGATAGGGTGAGAGGAAATCGGGAGACTGAATTAAATCTTTGAATAAGAATTGTTAAAAATTTTACAAAATATTTTTTTTTAATTTACCTATTTACCCTTAGTTATAATATAAAACATTAGTTACTACTCCTTACACGATACGTGAAAGATTATTACACGATAATCTCCCAATATCCGAATAACGCCTGGAAAGAGTCACAATAAGAAACCAAGAAGAAGAAGATTGCACAAGATAGTCCGAGGGAGAGAGAGAGACACACACAATTTTATTTCTGATTGTAGTTTAATTTTTTATTTCTATGTCCAACACTCCACCCGTCAGAATATCCTTCTATTCCCAACGCAATCTTCCGTCAGGCCATTTAAATCCATTAACTGCCTGAATTTTCCCTGTCAAAATATCCTTCTGATTGATTGATTGCATCGTGATCGGCCCACACGTCAGGTAACAACCTATATTATAAAAGATTATCTTATCACAGCAATATCTGTCCATTGGGATTACATTAGGAACTTGAACTCGTGTATTGCTTTCTTTGTAAAGATTTGTGTTAAAATTTTAAATTCGTGTTATAATTTTAAATGCCTATTTACCCTTAGTTATAATATAAAACATTAGTTACTACTCCTTACATGATACGTGAAAGATTATTACACGATAATCTCCCAATATCCGAATAACGCCTGGAAAGAGTCACAATATGAAACCAAGAAGAAGAAGAAGATTGCACAAGATAGTCCGAGGGAGAGAGAGAGAGACACACAATTTTATTTCTGATTGTAGTTTAATTTTTTATTTCTATGTCCAACACTCCACCCGTCAGAATATCATTCTGTTCCCAACGCAATCTTCCGTCAGGCCATTTAAAACCATTAATTGCCTGAATTTTCCCTATCAAAATATCCTTCTGATTGATTGATTGCATCGTAATCAGCCCACACGTCAGGTGACAACCTATATTATAAAAGATTATCTTATCACAGCAATATCTGTCCATTGGGATTACATTAGGAACTTGAACTCGTGTATTGCTTTCTCTGTAAAGATTCGTGTTAAAATTTAAATTCGTGTTATAATTTTAAATGCAAAGTGTTATGCGTCAGTGCTACGTCAACTTGAAGCCAATTTCAAAGGCAATCAACGGGGCTTGCAGTATTCGATTGGAGGATTACAGTAATAAAGGTTTTTGTTAGTAGACATAGGAATGAGGTAATGATGAAATCTTATAAAATTGATTTCGGTGATGTCTCGCAATCAATAAAGCGTGGTGTTTTTTATGACTATTACATTCATCGCATCATGCGGATAGGGTTTTCCACCCTTGTGAAGTACATTTCATATTGTCATTTTACGATCAGCATTAGGATATATATCAATTAGTATATGTTTACTAGACAAAGCTGGGCAGAACTGAAATGATATGATCCATACATCCTTCTCTTCATTAAGGAACACAAAAAAAAAACAAAAAAATCATATACCATACTTTAATATACTGTCATCGAACGGTGACGGGAACACAGCCACAATTTGATCATGCAATCGCCATCCACACTATTTTCTTTACTGCAACATACTACCAAATAAAAGCTATATAACTATTAAGACCCCAACAGATTTCCTAATACAACTTTCCATTCCCGTTCTTTTTATTTTTTGTGACTGTCAGTTGCTACATCTGTTCACCTTCTATAGGTCATTAATAAGTCGTTCCCCATTCCGCTTTATCACTGTATACGTCTTCCTAATCTTATGTATATCCGCGCTAGACGCAAGCGACGACCACGGGAAGACATTGACGTAAGCTTCCCTTCAAGTAACTTGGAAAACTACTCGGCTAGTTTGATGTGCCTATGCACCTGGTCCAGTAAGACATTAATAACGTCGTCCTCATTACTGACAGGATCAGCTCTGGTACTCGTCATAAAGAAAAAAGTGATAAGCTGCGTAGTTTTGGAAGGAACGATTTTTTGAGTTTATGAGCTGCTTATTTCATTTTAGCACACTAAAATTTTAAAAATACATAACAGCCTAAAAGACCACCGGTTTGAGAATAGGTTTACTAACCATAAAATTCTAAAAATTTCTTGCGCTACCAATAACACATAATCATAACCAAATTCTAAAGTTCAGCATCTAACAAAAAAGAGGCCTATAACTAGCAACAACACACACAATAAAACAGAACCATGGTATGAAGTAATGTGATCATTGATCAGCATCACACTAAACCATATCATTCAAACGGGTCGCGAATTGCACAATCTCTTGTAAAAAAAAACCCATTTCTCACTGTTAGGCGAAACGAAAACAAAACAATGAAATTAGCCCTAAAAACGTAAATCGTACACAACCAAAAATATTTAGAGCCAACATGCAAAGTACAACAATATCACTGGTTCCAGCAACAAGCAAATTGGGTATAGAATATTCATTGTATGTTCGACACTCCATAGCCAGACTGAAACCCATTACCTATGGATACATACGAAGCCTTAATAATGAAATCGAAACAAACAAAAATATGATCAGAACCAAAATTAGGATCAAAACAGACAACGCCATACCTTCGACTAGAATGGGTGCACCGTCGATTAAAGAAGTTGTTCCAGGTACGGCATAACAGTCCCTCCATTGATGCTTACACGGTAGATGTTCTTCAGTAAGTATACACGAATATTCTAAGTCTGTTATATTAGGATTAAAATCACAAATTGCAACCAAGGACCCTGAGGTTTGCTCTTTAGACAACTACAAATCACTTTTCTGAAAAATAAACAATCGCCTCCCTCCACTAAAAATATGTCAGTTAACTCCAAACATCAACCATATCAAATATGGATAATGACTCAATTACCCATTAGTCAGTTCTCACTTCTCAGTTGTGAGCACCTACTTTCTGTTATGGAATAATAAACAAAATAATAAAAACATCCTTAAAGTTTAAATAAAATAAATTCCAATTAAAGAAACTATTTACAAAATCCAATTGACCGTCCGCATTGCCTATAAATATGCATCTGCCAGCAGATCAATGGGCAAGAGTTACTTTTGATTAAAAATAAAATATTGCAACAATATTGAATTTATTATATTTAATTATCCAATGCATTACTGTAATGTGTTGATGTGATGTGTACAGGCAACTAATCAAGCTTATTTAACTATCGAAACTCACACATGGTCCTTTGCCATAGTGGTGGGCCTTCCTTTGGGAACCCCCCACCACCAAGGTTGAAAACATAGTGTGTGCATAGAATTATGCAAATTTTCCTTGGCCCATTTAAAAACATGGGTGTTGTCCCACTTTGTGTGGGTGGTTGAAAAATCCTTCGTGTGGGTTCTCTCTCCCCGTCCGTGGGAGCTCCGGTCTGGGCTTCGCTTGGAAATCGATTCTCGATGGGTCCCAGTTGTTGTAATCATGTCATCATGTTCTAGATCTGTAATCCTGTATTCATGTATTCATGTTGTTGTTGTATTCCAATCAAAACAATTAAAAAAAACTATCGAAACTCCCTTAAACAAGAGTGCAACTTTGCTCACCCACATTAACTAGAGGTAAGCATTACTCCAGACCTCAGGTGTTGCCACGTGTCCTAAACTTAACCCAACGTCCAAAGTTAACCCAAGGTTTCACATGGCAACACCTGATGTGGGGGTAGTGCTTACCTCTAGTTAAAGGGGTGAGCAAAATTGCACTCTTGAACAAACGGTCAATACTTTGTTTAACCGTGGTTCATGGAGCCCACTTATAGGGGTTGAATCCACGAGAAAATATTCAATGCACCCCTTTATTAAGGGATTCAGCACTCAACATATCAATGAGCTTAACCAAAATTTTTTTCTGGGCACCTCTTCGATTTGTAAAAATGAAACTCCTCCCTTAATTAAGCAAACGGGTCTTCAGAGGAGACTCTTGGAGATGATCTCACTCCCATTTTAGGGCTGTTTGGTGGTCATGTCCGCACTTGGACATGCTCTTTTTTCCTTGACATCCTTTCTTACGTTTTTCATTCACCGAACTCACACTTCAGAAATTTCAATGTCTCATCACGATTTAATTGTAGCATCAGTTACGATGACGAGGCATTGGAATATCTGAAGTTAGCGTACGGTGAAAGTGTTTACTTTTCCCATAGCGATGCCGTCGTTAATCGTTTATCATTTTTTGCTTTTAAATCGATTTTGCGACACCCTAATCCGGACCACTTCCACTATCCAAAACACCTGACGCAATGTATAGAGCATCAGAACATGAAGGTATTGCTTTACCACTCTTTATTGCACAACATATTTTATTTACCAAAAATTGGGGAACATATAGCCGGATATGTTCTGTAACCATTTAACTAATTTCCCTTCACGATTATGTTTTATTTATTTATTTTTATTGGAATACAACAACTAGGACCCTGCGAGGATAAGACACAACTATAAGCACAGCCCAGCCAGACGCTCCCACAAACGGGGGGAGAGCACCCACACAAGGGTGGGACAACACCCACAAAGGTGGGACAACATCCAAACTAGGAGGACCAAAGAAAAATTGCATATATCCATGCATGCCTTGGCACTTGAACCTTGGTGGTGATGGTGGAGGGCTCTAAATGAGGGTCCAACCATCTTGGCAAGGGGCCATTAGCCCTTCACGAATATGTTGTTCAAAGAAATGTACACAACAACCACATATTAAGCAAAAGGACACAAATAGTGATGGGTCCTTTTGGCCTCCGTTTTGTTTTGTTATTGTACCTAGACTATTTATTTGGCTTTAGGTTGGATTAATTGTAATCAAACCAGCTGTTTGTCATATTTCGTGTTAGATCATTTTCCGTTATATATCCATTTATACGGTTAGTTCATATAAATATATAACCAATTTTTCTATTATCAGTTTGAACCGACAAAATAAATATCAGTTCCTTGCATGTGGTCCATCGGATTTAAATACTTTGACTTGGTTGCATGCACTTGTCAAAGCATCTTTTAAATCCAATGGCCCACATGCAAGGAACTAATATATTTTGGGTAATGCTAGAGGACCCAAAAAACTAACCCAAATTTTGAACCCAACCCCATGTGGCAACATCACATGGGATCTTTGGGAAGAGTGACGTGGGCCCATGTTGTGTGTGATGTTGCCACATATTTGTTTTCAAAATTTGGGTTAGTTTTTTGGGTCCTCTAACATTACTCATATATTTTATATCAGTTCGAACCGATAATAGAAAGACCGAAAACATATATATATATATATATATATATATATATATATCTAGAAAAAATTTCATGTCAGTACATCCTGACATAACTTCGTGAGGATATTGAATGTGAGCCACTCGTTTAACATACTTTGACTCAAGTGTGTATGCACTTGTCAAAACTAGTGGCTCACATTCAATATCCTGATAAAGTGTTATCAGGATGCACTGACCAAATCGGGAATGGATATATATATTTACATGAATTTTCAAATGAGGACGTCCACATATAACTCTAGGATATTGAATGTGAACCGCTAGTTTTACATGTTTTGACTCAAGTGTGTGGACACATTCGGTTTTATGTTACTTATATTAGGAGCGCATTTTTCCTCACCCACACTAACTAGGGTGAACCATTACCACCCACTCCAGGTGTTGACACGTGTCCCAAACTCAACCCCGTAAGGGTCAATATGCATTTAGTACTACATATGGATTAGGGGCATAGGGTACTCAATCTTTATTAGGTGTAATAATGCCTCACCGGTCAGCTCCCAGGCATACTGAGTTACTGTCCAACTAAGGGTTGGTTGTCACATAACACAAAGCAAGGATAAAAATCTATAATCAGAAAAGTGTGAGGCACGTGGCAACTCCCCATTGGGTGATTAGTCTGCAACATTTTCGATAAATTATTCGAAAAGAGTATTTATTTAATCGTGTATTCAAGTGAATGTTTATTTTATTTATTTTATCGTGTATTACCTTCAACGTTGATTTTCATATCGCATTCGTCTATTACACTAAAGGTTCCTTCAGCCAAATCTGAACGTGTATTTAACTTCATGCTTGATACTTGATATCCATACAATATCGTGTATTTTATTGAAGATTGAATTTCGTCTGCTTGTGTATTAACTTGAAGGTAATCCCAACCTCTGGTTAAAGTAACAGCAATCCATCCCCCTGAAGTATACGCGAATTCACATCTTGCCCCATTGGCTTTTCTTTTAAAACCCCCTGAATTCTCATTTATTGCTTATGGAATCCAAATCCCGTGGTGTATCGCATCACGTGGCTAGCACATCACGCATGTAAAGACGGGCAAGATCCCTGTAATAACACGTTATTCTTCTTTGATTTTGTCATTTCTATTTTTTGATGCGTCTATGCACCCATGACATCAGTAGTCACATCAATTACTCAATTAGGTTGCGTTTGGTGCGCGGCATATGATTGGACTTTTTTTAAGACATTATTCGATTAATTGTAGTATTTCCTGTTGGTGCAATGTGGGATTGGCCTAAATAATTGAATATTTAAAATATATATATTAAAAATCAATCATGATATTCATTAAGATAATGTTTCACTATCCCATTAATTACTGGATTGCGTATTGATTAGCTATAGAATTTTTGCATCAAAATTTTATATGCAAATTATAAATTAATTAATACAATTAATAACTACAAAAATTTCAATTTGTATAAAAAAATCAAGAGTCAATCCCAATATTAATGGATAATTAATATAGATGAAGAGCCAACTTCATAAATAAATTATAATTTATAATTCGACTTCTAAACTTACCCGATATTATTATATATAATATATATATATATGTATCTTAACAATACAGTCTTTCTATTGTCAGTTCGTCCTGACAATAAATATATCAGGATGAAAAATGTGGACCATAGATTATGAAGAAGTTTTGACAAGTGCATGCACTTTGAGTCAAAGTATATAAATCTAGTGGTTCACATTCTTCGTCCTAATATATTTATTGTCAGGACAAACTGATAATAGAAAATCTGCTTAACAATAATAATAAACAATTATAAACAAAAAAAAAAAACATTTATAGGATTGTTCAAGGTGAAGAAATATTCCAGGTGTCCACCCTAATATATAGGGCTGGTCCAACCTATTGTACATAACTATATAAGTGCATTGAACACAGAATGGTCACCATGTGGAATCAAAATTATATAACTCTGCAGCCAACCGTTTCCAGATTAATACATGAAAACTTTACACATAATTGGAATGTTTTGTATTGTTTTTTTTGGAGGAATACCAAATGAATTTAAAATAATAATGAATTTAATTATATATTTAATTAGTTTCAGAAGAAGAAGTATTCATAGCAATCTTTTCGATTCTCACACCACTCTATTTATCTCTCGGTAACACAAAATTTTTTTTAATTAAACCATAAATAAATTGAATTTAAAAAAAAAACAAATCAATGAACCGGACCTTTTTCGTTTCCCAAAACACACAAGGAGTCCTTTGCAAGTGTATGTCTAAGGTAAAGTGGGCACCTCCAAAACAATTCCCTTCTCCCCAAAATAAATCCACATCATTTCCCACTATTGTAAGATGAGGGGTTTCTTTATCTATTTTTTCGAGGGGGCTGATTGGCTGAAGGTGTTTGGCGAGTATGTAGAGATTTAAAACACCGCATCGAGCGGGCGTGGATAGTGATATGACCATCGCGTTGGATCATTTATTTGAAATTCCGCCTGAAAACAATTAATACTAAAATGCCAATCGAATCGGTTCTCTTATATATATATGTCTCGTAAGTCGTACCTCTCTATTGAGTTCCATTGTTCTCGTTTCTCACTTTTAAATTATCAGGTTTTTCTTCACACCACCTCCGCCGTCGCCACCGCCATCACCACCAGTTGTAAGTTTCAGTGCTTTATATTTCTCACCTCCAGTTCTTCGAATTTTTTGTCATCTTTTGTCAAGGGAAAGGGTCATTATCTTCTACAGATTGGAATGACAATGATCCTTGCTATCTCTCTCTCTTTCTGTCTCTGTCCATTCTTACATAAACATTTAAAAGTAAGTAATTGATAAATTGCTCTCTGTTACAGATGGATAAAGCTTGGAAATCTAGGAAGAAAATCGCTTCCTCTTCACCAAATTCGGGTAGCAAGGAAGTTGTAGAGAAAATCCGCCTTTTGGAGGAACGGATTTATAACTTAGAGCAAATAAAGGTTGTTAAAAATGACGTATCAAGATCTACAAATTACGGACATAAAGCTGTCGAGTCCGGATATAAGGTCGGTTATACTGCTGGCTTCAACCTGATGAGGGAATACGTGAAAAAAGTTTTCCCGGAAGGAAAATGGGAAGAGGTTGATCCCGATTATGCAACAAAAGTAGTGGGGCCTCTCTCTGAATAAAATACCCACTAAAGAAAGCTTCTTCGTTACTTTCCAGTATTACTTCTTTTCACTATTTTTGTGTGTTTTTATGTCCCACCGTTAGTACAACTTTTAAATATGTCGACTGTTCCCGCTGTGTTTATTAAACTTATATGATTATGAACGTAATTTCCTTTTAATATTTTTTGTTTGTTTTTTGTCAGACTTTTAACATCTGAAGATAAAAAAGGTAAAAACCAATGACAAATTAAAAGCTAACATTTACGACACTATTTTATATGTATCCCACAAGCATCCCTAAGGCCTAAGTATCCCCAAGTATCCCCTAACTATCCTCCGGTAAAACTTATGAAAATGTCAACCACTACGCCATTGACATCGCGTATCGATATATAAAATAAAAAAAATAAAAAAAATAAAAAAAAACTTCAGACATAACACGTGGCAGCATTGACTGTTTTGTTAGCACTGTTTCAATCTAGTCCATTTTTGCTCACCACCCTACAAGGGGGGTAAACATTACCTCCCTCCCAAAAAGATGGCATGTGTCTAAGGGTGGGTGAGCAAAAGTGTTTTCGTTTCAATCTCAATTTTCCCTACCAAATTTGTTCAATTTTTAGGGCAAGTTACACTTAGTTGGAAATGTTTTGTTATTATACACAAGCAACCCCAATACTTAAATTTGACTTTCAAAATACCTAAAATGTCTCTTGTTATATTCTTTTATATTTTATTTTTTTTACCTTTTAATCAAAAACTTTATAAACTTGAATAGAATAAAATTTTTTTAAAAATATAAATGAATAGTTTACAAAAAAATAATAATAAATAAATAAATAAATAATTTTAAAAATAAATAAATAAATAAATTTTAAAAATCAAATAAATATATAGTTTTAAAAAATTAAATAAATAAATGGTTTAAATAAAAAAATAAATAAATGAAATAAATTAAAATTATTAATTTTTTTTAAAGTAATGGTTACACCTCTAGTTAATGGGAGTACAACTTTGCAATCCTCCTTTAACTGGCGCTAACCATTACCCCCCGCCCCAAGTGTTAACACGTGGCCCAAACCTTGATTTAACTCTGGATTTTGGGTTAAGTTTGGGACACGTGTCAATACTTGGGGTGGGGGGTAGGGGATTATGGTTACCTCCAGTTAAAGGAGGTGAGCAAAATTGCACTCAGGGCATGTTTGGCAGCCTGTATTGTATTGTATTAAGGCTTTAAAATGTATTAATTTAATACAATCCCATGTTTGGTGCTTATTTGGTTCCTTTGTATTGTATTAGTTTAATACATCCTAGTACACCATACACTGCACTATCTAATACAGGAGTTCAGATGGTATTATGATGTATTGTATTAAGAACCAATTTAACTTCATCTTCCCAAACCCAGTTTTTTTTTCTTCATTTTTTTTTTCAGAAATCAGAAAATCCACACCACATCCATGCCCAAACCAAAATCACCACCCAAACCACCACCACATCCACATAAACCCAGAAGCTTCCACACCAAACCACCACCAAATCCACCCAAATCACCACCAAATCCACACCCAAATCACCACCAAATCACCACCAAAACACACCCAAACCATTTCAGTTCACACAAAATCAGAAGAGAGGAAGAGAGAGAGAGAAAAAGACGAAGGTTGCGGCGGTGAAAGGAGAAGAAGATGAAGGTCGTGGCGGCTGAAGGAGATGAAGACGAAGGTTGGTGCGGCGGAAGGAGAAGGAGACGAAGACGAAGGCAGTGGCGGCGGAAGGAGAAGAAGGCGAAGGTCACGACGACGCAAGGAGATGAAGGCGAAGGCCGATGCGGCGGTGGTGAGAGGAGAGAAAGAGAGGCGAGAAGAAGATAAGAAAGAGAGGGGATTCAGATAAGAAGAAGAAGATAAGAAGATAAGACTAAAAAATAATAATAATAAAATAATTTATTGATGCCAACAAAAAAAAATGATGAAAAAAAATTGGAGTTGGATTATTTGGTCATGAAATATATTAATACAGTCTAATACGAAATCACATCCAAACATTGTATAACTTAACACAGTCTAATACAAAATGTCACCAAACATAAGATTGTATAATAATAATACAGTCCATTGCAATACTATCCAATCCAACCTAATCCAATACAATCCAGTACAATACAATACAGCTTACCAAATGAGGCCTCAGTGAATGGGGGTGAGCAAAGTTGCTCTCGTCAAAATAGGATACAGGTAATGATGACATCGGTGCAAATTCTAAATTGTACTGGGATATTTGTAATTTTGTATAATACACGATGTGTGCATAGCAGAGTAAACAATACACGAAGAAAAGCGGGATGAAAAATATGGGATTTTAGCTGGGATGTGTAGCATTACTGTTTGATTATAATGGTACGAAAGCCACCTATACATCAAATCGGTCTCATTGCCATACACTCGAAAACCATTGTAAAAAACGACAGTTGATTATAAAATGTGTATCAAAAAATGTGAAGAAGTTAGAATTACACTTTCCGTTGTGTAAAAGTTGTTTAATATCATAAGCCGAGAATACATTTTTATACCCGTGAAATAAAGTTATAAGGCCCTGAACTTATTTGGAATCCCAGGATGTGATGGTTGTGTTTTTTTATTAAATTTACTTTTATTTTTATGACCTTTTTAATTATTTGTCCGATAGAAAATGTTGTTTTCCACGACTGGGAAGGTCACCAATCATCGGGTTCGTCATTTGCGATATTACTGTTCGTGAGCCTAATATTGTCTTTACATTTCATTCTTGATGTTAATGTTTTGTTTTTTTACATATAAAAATTGATTTTTAACATGGAAGGAACTTCCACCACATCAAGCAGCTACATCAATGGTGGTCGGTGGAAATGTGGAATTATCAAATCCAAACACATATAACATACATACCAACAGGGACATAAAATCATCTTCTCAGTGCTTTCATGACATAAAAAGTCACCCAAAATCTATACATTTCAGTATATAAACCTAGTAATTATAAGGGCATATAATTAAGAAGATGGCAATGTTGGGAAGATGAACGGCAGCAAGTCGATAAAAAATGGGAGTATGAATTAGACGTCATTCTTTCACTTGGAAAAGATGATGAACCGTTTTTGAAGGCTGTTTGTGCTCTCAACTCTCACTCTGATTCATCAGTAAATGGAAAATATGATTCCATGGTTGAGTGAGTGTTTGTTGCTCAACCAACTCAACCAACACACCTAGTAATAATTATATTACCAGCCATATACTCATCTCCTCCGTGCTTCCATGGAGAAGGCTGATCTCTCCGATTATCAACTAGATGCCGTCACCGCCACTGCCTCCTCTACACATTTCCTTATAATTGGACAGAACAATCAGGGTCAAGTCGACTAGTGTCGATGAATTCTTCGATAGTTGGCCAGATATTTCTGTCCTGTCACCCCCAAAAAAAACCCAAGAATTTGTTAACACCGTCACAAAACAACACAGAACAACATGTAATAATTTATTGAACTTTTTGTTATAATCTTCAGGAAAAAAAAACATTAATAACATTACAACATAGAATTAAACTGCTGGTTAGACAACAAGTTCCCTAAAACACGACAAGAACAGAACATGTTCCCACATGTTATTAACCGAGTAGAAATATATTTCGAAACAAAACAAACGAACAGATATAAACAAATGATTCAGTGATTATAAAATCTTCGTTGAATATCAAGCTTTATAGAAAAGGTGTGCCTACAGCACCACTCTTGTAAAAAAATCTTTTTTTTTTTAAATTTACCTATTTACCCTTATAAATTTACCCTTAGTTCTAATATAAAACATTCGTTACAACTCCTTACACGATAGATGAAAGATTATAACACGATAATCTCCCAACAACCCCTGAAAGGGTTAGATTTATATAGAACCTAAGAAGAAGAAGATGGCAGAAGATAGTCCGACGGGGAGAGAGAGAGAGAGAGACAAATTTTTTTTTTTCTGATTGTAGTTTAATTTTTTATTTCTGTTAACAACATTTCTCCAAAATTGAGTTGATGCATTGATAAAAGTGATTGCAGTTGATTGCAGTTTCCGTTGTACTATTGAAATTCAATGTAATGGTTTCAATAAATAGCATCAAAGGATGAATGACGAACTTTTATTGATAATGAAAAGGTCACCACTTACTTGGGTATTGACTAGTCAGTACCAAAGGCACTGACCCCGAATGGGGTATTACCACGTAGCTTTCAATTTTAAAAAGCCACGTGGCAACACCCCATTGTAGGGGTCAGTCCCTTGGTTACTGACTGGTCATTAGCCGGCCCACACCGTTGCCGTTAAAGATGAATGTATTTGAATCTTGAACTTTAAATTCGTATTGGAATTTTTAAATTATAGTCAATCCAATATTCCAATAAAAAAATACAAATTACTATTCGTAATATTACTCGAACTCCCGAATGACGCAAATATGCAATGTAGACTTTAGCTAATGAATATACATTAAGTATCTTTATTCATAAACACCTTGCGCAGAACTGGTGCCCAAAAGATCTGGTCAAATTATAATCCATTCGTTTAGAAGAAAGGAAAGTTACTGTTTTGAAATCATCCTCGTATTTTATATGGAATTAACGTATATCATCATAATTAAGTTAATAATTCATTTTCTTTTTTTCATAATATTAAAATGAACATGTCCAATACTGCAAAACTTGAAGGCCTCATGGCCGTTATTATAGTCCCATCACGTTATCAGACCTATTACCATATGAACAGTTTGGGGGTGGATAAACTGTAGTAGTGCACCGGAGAAATTATTACAAAATATTGCGTTGGGAACATAAAGATTTGCTGACGCAATTTATATTGCGTAACACATATTCAAGATTCAACCGTCAATTCCTGTTTTGCTATGCTACACGAATAGGTAATGAGTACATTTGTGGACCGGCATTTCGCCATTGCGTATCCTCACAATAGCATGTCCATTGGTTTTTGGGCTGTGAATATCCCACTGGCCCATCACATCAAACGTCATTACAAGCAGGCAAAATCAATTTTGTCAGCATCAAATTAGATTCGGTACGTTAACCCCTATCTGATTAAGGCACGAACATAGAAAGATTAAAACAAAGCATTAGGATATTACTCGATCGCCCATTGAGATTGAACGAAACAAAATAACTGATGTCGAACATGAAACCGGATTCAACAGATCTGGTTCGAACCTAATCCTAATACTTGATATCTAATGTCTATGTCACCCGGAGAAGATTGGTTACTACTTTACTCTATTGTACACCCATATCATGTTATTTGTTGTGGGGTGTGCACATGTTGACGGTACATGTCTACACCATCTGTTAAATATTTAGTTGGGTAAATTTCGTAAGAGAATCTAAGAGCATCTCCAATGCAATCCAAAATCATTGTCCCAATGCTATAATTTAGCATAAAATAAAAAAAGCATGCTCCAATGCGATGATAAAATTTGGCATATGCTATAAACTGTGTCAAATTTGGGATATGCTATAAACTATGCCAAATTTGGCACAGTTTATAGCATATGCCAAATTTAGATAAACAATAAATGCAACCGTATTTGTTGACATTTTAATTTTAAATAATAAAAATTTAACAAATTTAGTAGGGAAAATTAAATTGAAACAATTCTAACTAAATATTCAATGCATTCAGGGGTGAAAAAGAATATGGGTAAAGTTGGTAAAGTTGTCTTTTCATTTTCAATTGTAACGGTGAATGTAATTTTTGAATTTGGATGAAAAAATGAGGGAAGGGCCAAAAGTTTGAATATTATGGACCTAAGGGGGAAGACCGGCCATTTCTGTAACTAGAGGGGGCAAAGTCAGAATATGAAAAATTAGAGGGAGCAAAATATCAATATCCCTCAATGAAATGGGATTGTTTGATTTCGGAGGAGTACACTTCGAAGATTTTGCAGATTTGGACCTGCGAAAATAGGATAGAGGTAATGATGATTGATGACATCGGCGATAATTGTACTGCTTTAAATAGCGCAATAAAATAAAGGGATACTTGTAATTGCGTGAAATACACGATATGTGCACAGTAAAATAAACAATACACGAAAGTAATGCCTGATGATGGCCACAACTTTATTAATAAAAATTGTCCATTGCCGAAACATGTGTAATCTTCAATATTACTGAACAACCGAAAACCAAATTCAATGCACGTTACAACCAAAATGAGATTTGCATGTATCTTTTTTTTTTTTTTTTTAAATCATTAATCCACTTCTACCTAGAAACTGCAATTATAACAACAATGCATGGAGAATACTCTTAAAGGTGGGTTACCATAAGTTAACATCCCATTAAGGTAGCACAACAACCAGTCCTCCTTGGAAAGTGCCTTTCATTGTTTGTGAGACAGTAATTCATACTTTCATTCAAGGAAGCATAAATCCGGAATCAGCGATGTGTATTCACAATACACCGGGGTCGTAGTCACAATTCTGTCATTGGAGTCGGATTTGTGCTTTGAAGAAATTGATATGTGTCTAACAAAACTAATGAAAGGCACTTTCACAGGAAATAATTTTTGTGTGGTAACCTTTGGGAATTGTTAAACACGCGCACCATGTTAAGAGAGAGTATCACCAGAGCCGTTCAGTGAGGAGATATTGCAGTTTCATTGATGGATTATGTGAAAAAAAAAAAAAAAAAAACATGCAAGAGTCTCATGGTTTACTTTTGTAACGTGAACCGCCCGACTTGAGATGCTAACATAAGGGACCAACAAAGCCTTCTGGATGGAACCAATTCTTGCCTCTGCAAATCGTATGTTGTTAAACGTTCTGTTGGTTCTAATTCTGACGTAATTCACCACGGCGTCACCTAGGAGTTTCATCAGATATATCAATGTCTCATCCACCAGCGAACATCATAATGATGGATGTCTCTGTTCGCCACGAGGAACAAGAAAGAGGTTCGCCTTGAATACGCACTTTTACCCATGTTTCATAGCTGTCCGCCCAGGAGGTCTTCTTCCTTTCGAATACATAGGAACCGCAGTCTCTTCAAACGATAATTCTGCTCCATTACCTGTCTAATCGAAAGAAGAATAATTGAAGAAACCTAACTCAATATTCAAAGGTAACACAAACAATCTAAATAGGGTGGGAAGAGACAATTTCAAGGGATATGGGGAGAGATGTCAAGAAAAAAAATGCCACAGTGGTGATAGAGTTGTTATGAAAACACATATTGTAAGGTATATGGTATTTGAAAATGTACATGATGAGAATAAATATTTAAGGTGTCCACCCTATATATAGGGGTGGCGGGGCGGTGCCATAAACATAGAACGGTCACCATGTGGAATCAAAATTATAACTCTGCAGGCAACGTTTCATTTTTAATAAATGCAACCTTTTACACTATCTGTAATGGGTTGTTGTTTTTTCCCGAGGAATACCAAATGAATATAAAATTATTAATTTAATTAATATTAAATTAGTTCAGCAGAAGAATACCAAAAAATCTGAGTACATTTTGCTAACCCACAATAACTAGGTGTGAACCATTACCACCCCGCTCAGGTGTTGACACGTGTCCCAAACTGGGGTAAATTGGGTTAAATTTGGGCGTTAGTATCTTAGGGACTTGGATTGAGTTAGGACACTGTCAAGCACCTGGAGGGGGTGGTTAATGTTCGACACCCTAAGTTAGTGGTTTGGGGAGTCCAAACAAGCAACTCACAAAAATCTTTCACATCAGTCTTTTCGATTCTCACCCACTCTATTCATCTACTTGTAACACAAATACTGTTTTTTAATATCGTTGATTCCAAAACAACTAATTAATGAACCACCTTTTTGTTCACAAAACACACCTTTACTTCTCTAACCACTTCACTCTATTAAAGTGGAATCCTATCTTAACCTTTCCCATTCTGCCTTCGCCCAGTTACCTTTTCCCAGTTCTTTGTTGACCCGTGTAAACCCTCTTCCCAGTTTCATAAAAAGCTCTCGGTTTTTGCTACAGTTTACTTTTTTAATCCCAGGTCGACTTAATTTAAAACGAGCTCTTTTTCAACGACGTTGGGAGAAAAAGAGCTTTATTAATGCTAACGTGATTTGTTACAAACATGTTGTGTCTTCTTAATTTTGTTATTTTTTTGGAAAAAATTAAATCAAAAATCCCTAAACGTGGCATGACACGGAAACATTCCAATTGTCGAAAATACCGGTTAAGAAGATAAACCTGCCAAGTGGTAAATACATCAAATAAAAATACATATGATTGATTTCTTTCATAGTCAGAGATAACATATTGTTATGTCAGTCTAAATACTATCTTATTATTGATTTCAATCATAATCATATAATATATATGTTGAAAAGGATTGAGAAGGTCCCCTTATCTTCGTTGCGGCGGCCCTGTGTGTGTTTGTTTTTATGTCTTTCAGATTACTAGTTTTATTGCATCTGCTGGTACCATCCATTACATTCCATGATCGTACCAGTAACATACCGACATTCCATGACATGGAATGACTTTCCTAGATTCTCCATGACATGAAATGAGATTCCATGATCCCTCCCAGATTCCAAGATTACATGACATGGAATGACATTTGTAGATTCTCCATGACATGGAATAACTTTCCTAGATTCTCCATGACTGAAATGAAGATTCCATTATCCTCCCAGATTCCATGATCCTACCATTACAACACTAAATTACATTCCATGATCCCCCTAACACAACACGACATTACATTCCATGATCCATCATGGAATTTAATTCCATAAACATTGATGACATTGTCCGTCTGATGACATTGATGAGATGTAGTTTAATTATAATTCCATGATGATAGAACTGATTAAATCTGTTGCATACAGCTTCAGGAATATGGTTCTGTTGATAGTGAACTACGATGGACAGTGGGAAGATGGACAGTTCACCCTAAAGCTGTTTTCTTTTTGTCAGTGACCGTGAAGGAGACTTTGAAAACTTGGCAGAGAAGATATGTAGTCGATTTGGCTTAAATTCTGATGAAGTGGACTTCAAGATAAGTACTAGAATTGATGGCTCCATTGTTGAAATGATTTATGACTTAGATTTACTATCTTCGTTTCGCATAACAAAGAGAATCCTAAATGTTATGTGTCGGTGTTTCACAAACAGTTACGAAGCCTGGTTGACCAGTTAACTGTGACTCCTGATCTAAATCCAAATCTACCTCCATCACCATCGGTTGTACTGGTGATCAGGCATGTACGCCACCACCCATTGTGAAGTGTAAATCTACAGGCAGCCCTGTTGTGAGTTCATCCGAATACAGATCCACAACTGGTAGCAATGAATTTGTTCTAGTGGTTTCCCCTAGATGAATCAAAAACTCCACCATCAATCAGAAGTCTATATTTACCCAAAGCCCACTCGGCGGTACAGTCAGTAAGAAATTTGCTAACCGCAGCAATCACGGCGATTATGCTAAAGACGAGAAAGTTCATTGTCCAACTGTTGTTACTGCTGAGGATGAAGAAGGCGGCATGGGTTGCTCAGCCAATATCAACTCGCCATTGTGTCCTTGCTCTAATGAAATTAGTCCACAAGATTTACCGCTACGCCCTACACATGATGACAATCCATTGCACCTTGTTGATCTGGTAAGCCTTTCTGCATCAGGTATAAACAAGAATTTATCAGGTCCCGAGCACGAGCTAAAATTGCGTCGACGGTCTGGAAGACAGAGAAAGTCCATTAAGTACAACCAGGAGACTTGTTCAAATTGCTCTGAAAAGGGACACAACAAATCAGGGTGCCGGAAACCAGCGTTTGATGCATCTGGGCCAACCAAGCCTCCACGCACTTGCAGTATATGTCACAGACCTGGACACAATAGACAAACTTGTCCCTCTGGCTATTAACCCTAATCCATCAAGTGATATAATGACCCAGTTTTGAATACTGTACCAACAAGTTCCTCCTGATTTGAGAACCTTTTATCTGCACTCTTAGGTTGATTCATCGACAATGTGTCATTATACTTTGGTTTTAAGGAAAATGCTGTAATTATGTGATCTATTTAAATTTTCTTTCATTCAGTTGTTTAAGTAGTCCCTGCTGTAATATTCTTACGTAATGGTTCTGAATTGTTTGACGTTAGGTGTCAATTGCCCCTTTATTTTACAAACCTCAATCGGGTAGATTCTCCTCCAGTCTGTCTATTCCCAAAGAATTTGTAGGCTGCTTATCCCCTTAAAAACATCTCCGAAAAAGTTCCCGATCTACTTATAACGATTTTGCAATCCTAGATGGCTAATATGTGCTTATATTTACAAGGGATGTTCACGGATCTCTTCTTGCATAGCAACCACAGGTAGGCACAGTAATTTTCATTTATTATTAGGTCTCAAGTCTCAACAATCTAGTGCAAATCTAAGGGGAACAAAAAAACACACAGATTCCTGATCCGTTAACAAGTACGAAATGAGAATTTCATTGTACACAATCTTGTACCCCACATCGGACTACGTTGTTTATGCTGTGAATTTGATAAAAATAGCCTTTTATGAGTTACCAACACTGTAGTTTTTTTTTTTTTTTTTTTTTTTGTCCATCCCCTTTAGCTTGTAGTCGTGTAATTCATTAGTGCAAAATCCTCCAAGTTTAATCTGCATGCTTCATGTTTGTCTTTTCTTAGCTTGTGTATTAGATCGTGTAATCTATTGTTGTTGATTTTAATCGTGTAAGGAATTTATTCTGGTACCGTGTTTCGTATAAGTTTTTTGTCTTTTCCTCACGTAAAGAATGTTGTTGCATGTTTGTCTTTTCTTAGCGTGTGTATTAGATCGTGTAATCTATTGTTGTAGATTTTTATCGTGTAAGGAATTTATTATGCTACCGTGTTTCGTATAAGTTGTTTGTCTTTTCCTCGTGTAAAGAATTTTGTAGTATTAAGGATTATTTTTACTTTCCACAGACAACATTTGAATCCATTGCGAACCATGCAACTTGGGTGTAGAAAGACTTGTCCAGATATACCCCACCGATGATTTTCTTATTCGAACAATGCATAAACATTGTCTCCAAATACAGATGATGATATCTTCAATTAGAGGTTCTTATTCTTATTATATATTGATTACTCTATTGGGCTTCGTTTGGTAAAAGACGTTTTCTTTTAGTAAGATGGGCTTTTATCCACCTTCAGGACAACAATCTTATCTAATCCATCCGATTTCCGATATTGCGTTTTTACTTTTATGCAGCAAGAGTTATTTTCATTATCTTATGCACAGTAGATCTTTTATAGTATATATTTTTGACCAATACAGTCGTCGCTCGTTTTGCACACTGTATTTTCATTTATTTAAATTTTTTGGTTCAGCTACTATATACTGAGTAATGCTATTGGACCCAAAAAACCAACCCAAATTCTAACCCAAATGCCATGTGGCAACATCACACGCAACATGGGCCCACGTCACTCTTTCCAAGATCCCATGTGATGTTGCCACATGGGTTTGGGTTAAAATTTTGGGTTGGTTTTTTGGGTCCAACAGCTTTACTCTTGATACTAGTATACTTGCTGGATTAGTTATTGGGCATTAGATTGAAATTGAAGGGTCAATAAAAACAAAACATTAAAATGCTCAGGATTTTACTTCTCTTCTTCCACTCATCCCTGTCAGCAAGGCAAAAGTAAAATTTATCTCAAACAAGCACAAGAAAAGTAAAGGAAAAAAAAGGGGGGGGGGGGGGGGGGGGGGGGGGGGGGAGACCGACTCTATGTCTCTATCTCTTCGCCACTAATTATATAGTCAGTTTCAATTATAACCCTTATTCAATGGTCAAGCCAACCCCACACAACCTTTATGCCTTTCTATATCGCAAATGCATCGTCGTTAACCTCGGATTCTTGTTTTTGATTTCCCATGATGTACGACTGAACTTACCATTTGCACACGATAGTTGTATCACACTATCACCATTCACAGGACCAAATTATTTTATGAATTGTGAGATATCCAGTTTGGATGTACTTCAGAGTTCAGATTTGTTATAGAGAACATAAATAAATGGGTAATACACTGAAACCTTTGAATCCGTATCATCCGTTGTTAAAGAACGGTGAAGGTGAACCTCACGTAAGAATAAAAACATGATTGACGAATGATGATGTATTTTGTTGTATTGGAAACACAAAGAAAACAAAAGCAGTACCGAGGGAGATGAAACTGCAAGTACTTAGAAAGGTCTGCACATATCTGGGATTAACCTACACAAAATTCACAACTAATAATCTAAAAATGGAAACCACAGCAGTAGAGGTAGCGAATCTACAGGTACCAAGGTTTTAATCGCAAACCAAGCAAATAACCAACAAATAACCAGCAAAAAACAACAAACAGAAAGGCAAATTTCGTAGATTACACAATAACAACGATAATCTAAAAGCTTTAACTGGATTTACAAAAAATTCCTTGAAGTTGATGTCAGATCTTTCAATGAAAAAGGTCGGCGTCGCCGGTTGAAACGGTCGCGGAGAGAAACAGCTTTCCATGGTTTATCTATTCTCTTCAAGGCCTCCACATCTGTCTCCAGTTGATCGACGCGGCCCTCTAAAGAAATGCTTCCTGCTATTTTCCTAGAAGCATTTTTTTTTTACTTCGTTTAATGCTATGAACTCGTCCAGCAGCAGTTTGATAGCCTCGAAGCTTCTACTTACCTAGGAAACCACTCGATCCCACCTGCCTAATTCGTTCTCATCGTCCGACCACTCGGACTCCATATCTCTGGTATAATGCGAATTAGCGAAAGGTAGATGATTGTGACCCACACACACGTTTTGAAGGAAAACCAGTACTAAGGTGATTGCGATTGAGTTTGATGACAGAGAATTGTAATAGAAAATTTGAGTCAAATAAGCTCTAATATAAGGGTTCATGTAATGCTGCTTACCCCCATTTTAAAGGTTAATTGTAAGCATTACCCCCTCTCAGAAGCGACAGAATCTTGCATGCACCCGGTGCATTGCACCCAACCAATGGGTGCATGCCATGTGGCAAGGAAACAATCAAATGTGTTCTCCCTGCCACGTGGCATGCACCCATTGGCTAGGGTGCATACAAGATTTTCTCAAAGAAGCATGACATGTGTCCATTGGGAGTAAAATTGTCCACCCAAATACAATGTTTGGACAAATTTACCCCCTAATGGACACATGTGACACCATTTTTGGACAGTTGATTTCAGTCTGATTACTTAAACGAGCATGAACCCAACCCGATATATTGCATCCTAAATTCCTAATGAATGGGAGCATACCATGTAGCATGGATAACTCATTTGATTGCTTTTCCTTCCCATTTGGCATACACCCATTTGGCCGATGGATTGGTTTTGTTAAATAATGTACTATACATACATATACAGATATATAGAAATGATCAAGCCAATGCGCACCGATGTAAATTATGGTCCATGATATTGGATGTCAACCACTATTAGCTAACATCCTTTGACTCAAGTGCGTATGCACTTTTCAAAACTAGTTGCTCACATTCAATGTCCTCATGAAGTTATATCAGTGTGCACTGACCAGATAAGGACCGATATATAGAAATGTTCAAGCCATTGCGCACTGATGTAAATATACGATCAAGGATATTGAATGTGAGCCACTAGTTTTACATGGTTAGACTCAAGTGTGTATGCACTTGTCAAAACAAGTGGGTCACGTTCAATATCCTCATGAAGTTATATCATTGCGCACTAACCAGATCCTGACTTTATAATTTCTAGACGTCCAACCATAGCCACACATTCACAGCGGGCCCACAACCTCACATTAACAAATACCCACAACCAATACGAATGTGTGGTTGTGGGCGGATGTCCTTAACTTATAAAGTCAAAACGGCCCTAATTATAGAAGTATTATATATACAGTCTCGTTCCCATGCGGACGTCATGATATAACCTCATGAGGATATTGAATGTGAGCCACTAGTTTTGATAAGTGCATACACACTTGAGTCAAATCATGTAAAACTAGTGGCTTACATTCAATATCCTCGTGAAGTTATTTTAGGACGTCCTCATTTGAAAAAAGTCTTTATCGCAATATGCTAGGTAACCCAGACCCAGTCTCCATTTGTTTGAGTTTTCAAGCAAATAGGTTTTGTGATGCTGTAGTTGTTTACGATGAGAAGAACAAATACAGTATTAATACGATTAGGCCATTAGGGTTTCAATAGAAGACACAATTTGAAATAAGTTATTTATTTATGGGAAATTATTAGTCTCCCCACTGTAGTTTGCCGTATTCTCCAGTCCCCCCCTGTAGTTTCAAAATTCTCCAATTTCCCCCCTCCCATGCACAAATACAACCATTCTCACCATATAAAAATTAAAAAATAGGCATGGGAGGGGGAAAATTGGAGAATTTTGAAACTAGAGAGGGGAGACTGGAGAATACGGAAAATTACAAGGGGGAGAATGATAATTTCCCTTTATTTATTTGTGAGCAACTAGGTTTTTTTTTATTTTTATTTTTTACAATAAATTGAACTTGAAGTAAAAAATTTCTAATACACGGTATTTTAAGTAAAGTAATTCCAATAGGCAACCGTTGGCAAATCGTGTAGGTTTTTTAAAAATAAAAATATTTTCGTTTCAGTGTAGGTACTATTTTTAGATTCGTCAAAGTTGTACACGTGTATAACCTATATCAAAAATTTAGGTTTGGAGATCGGTTGTCCTCTCATTTTGAATATTTTGTCCTCGTTCAATTACAAAACATCATATCGACTCTGGTTGGGAAGCCATTTCCGGATGGTCAAATACAACTTCAACTACTCCCCGATACTTAATTGTCAATTCAATCAGTATTATTAGGTTGGGCCACATCCCCATGACAAATTTTCTTCATCATTACCCATACCCTATTCGTACAGAACTAAATCTATGACCTGCAAATAGGGTGGGTAGAGTACAGTCACAAGCAATTATAAAGTGGCTTTTTTGGGTGGGTAGGGGTTTGGGTCAATAACCAATATATAGTTGATACGACACTTATAATGGGAGCAAGTGAGACGTCAAAATCTGATGGGTTATCCCACAGATTTACTAAATCATCCATTGTAATCTACATCCGTCTCAATGTAACGTATATCAAGGTTTGATTGTACACATCTGGTTCGATGGCAAACGAAATTAACCATAATGTAAAGGGTTGTACAACAGACATTGTAAACCCTCATCTCCAACCCTAAAACCTGATTTGGTGCAACCATTGGAACTATAATGGTGCAACTTGCACAGTATTTGAGATGTAAACATATGACATTTGGGTTAGAATTTGGGTTGGTTTTTTTGGTTCCAATAGCATTACTCTTTTTTAAAACATCTCAAACCCGTTCGATAATCTAATATTTTATTAAATATGGGCCAAACTGTATATAAGTCAAGCTTTAGGGTTGAAATAATAAACAAAAGTTAATGCCATTCTTCTGGCAACCGAAGACTGTTGCGCCAGGGTTCCCTTTAGACTGTGTATGAAGCTGGAATTAAGCGCATACTATTTACGCTTGGATGGAAACCAATTGTTGGTCTATGTTATGTTTGAAGAATGTTGTATTTTGCCTATTGGTTTGAGAAATCCACCCTGAACAAACCTTTGGACATATTCCCACTTCTACATATGGAGTGAGAATTTTTGGATTTCATCAAGATTTAAACGGCTATAGTCTATAGATAATAATTAACATTATTCTGAAGCAAAATAAAGTTAAGCTACCTTGTTTTATGCATCTGAATGGGAGCATTTTTATCAACATCGACAGTTCTCGACACCTCCCTCAATTTACAAGTGAAGTTGGGGAATTGTGTTCTTTTACATGTTAAAGTTAACAACAATTGGTGTTCAAACTAAGAACGGTGTTGAGTACATCTCAAAATTAACTGTGTCTTAGGGTTGTTCGAATAGTTTGATAACTGTAGTGAAATGTGAAAACGTACAAGTTTTTTTTCTGAATTTGAACTCCAAGGTTAGTTTCCGATTATAGCTTAGAAAACCCTTCAGAAGGGACATAAGTTGTTAAGATTTTACAACACAAAATCGTCAGATGATTACACACACAAACGAGGTATGTCTGGAAGTTTTTAACATGGGTTATCTAAATCCAATTACAAAAACAACAGGCGTTTTTGAAAACATAAAACAAATGGCAACAGCAAACCTAAGTACCTTACGTCAAACGGTATTTGCAAGTCCTGAAATGGATTCTAGGAACAAAACAAACATCACTTGCAAAAACATGTTTGGTGGCGCTATGGCGTTGACTCGGTGAGTGTGAACGTATTAATGCCTTGAGCCCGAAGGGCGATTCTTAAATAACGTACAGCCCTCTTGACGCCGAAGACGGTCGACGAGAGACGTCGACTTGGTATTCTTTAACCTGTAAACATCCCTCTCCAGTTCCGCGACGCGAGATTCAACAACTGTTGATCTAGAACGGGACCGTGCTTCGTTTCTTTCCACAACTTTCTTGTATTCAATTGTAACATCCAGGAGGTCTTTCAGAGAGTCGAAGCACCTGCTTACGCAGAAAATCAGTCGATCCAATATGGTGGATTCGTTCTCATCATCGGACTCCATCTCTACAGTCATAAGTAATTTTTTTTTTCCAAGCTCTACAGACCGAAGTTACCTGTTAACGAAATCTGACTCTGAACATATGTTTTTATAGGGGGGCACACTGCGGCACAGGCGCACAGCCCACTCATCTGCGGAAACATATAACACATCCTTGTCCTTTTTCCCTAAGTTTAAATTCTAGTATAATGGTCAAATAGAAATCATCAATTTATTATGTATATAACAATATCATCGATCAAGTAAACGAAATATATTTATTGGTTGTCCACATGATGTCCATAATTTTAGATGGTATTACATGTCCATAATTGAGTTATTATGTATTTATTGTTTTTCATGTTTTAGTAAAATTATCTCATATTATTTTTTTGAATTATATATATAATATTACATATATTATTATATTAATATATTAATTTATTATATATCTATATTTAATATTGCACAAATTTGTGAAATTTTTCAGATTTAAGGTTAAAAAGGTCTTTTTGAGACTTGTCCCAAGCATGGGGACTCAAATAAGCTGTCAATTTTTGGTGTCCCAATTTGTGTGTAACCAACCAAATTGGGACATGTGTGCACATTTATGACACATTTCTGGAAGAAGTTGAAAAAAATTCATAAATGTGCACACATGTCCCAATTTGGTTGGTTGGACACAAAATGGGACACCAAAATTTGACAGCTGATTTGAGTCCCACGCATGGGACAAGTCTGGCCTTGCGTCTTGGGTGGGACACAATTTGGTGATTTTTTTTCCCACCTTGTCCCATGCTAAAGTCGTACCAAACGTGGGACAAGAATAATCTGGCCAACGTTTGGTGCGACTGTGTCCCGCGTACCAAATGCACC
This sequence comes from Acer yangbiense, assembly GCA_008009225.1. Classification (NCBI taxonomy): domain Eukaryota; kingdom Viridiplantae; phylum Streptophyta; class Magnoliopsida; order Sapindales; family Sapindaceae; genus Acer; species Acer yangbiense. The sequence continues at coordinate 30,540,157 of CM017766.1, read as the reverse complement.
CTTTCAAAGACCTTTTTACCCTTCAATCTTATTTTAAATCAAAAACTTGTGCAATATTATATAAATTTAATTATAACATATATATGTTATGCAATCTTTATTCTATCGGCATGCCTTTCCAATTGATTACATATGATTTTATGATATTATAGGTATATCAAATAGGCAAAACGTGTCATGGGCCGTATCAACGCAGATAGATGGATGAGCTATTAGCTTCGGAGATTGAATCTCGAGTCAATGTATCAAATCCTACAAATGGGTTGATGTTATTATATAAAACACCTAGTTTATAACGGTGAATACATAGATACCGTCAATAAATATGTGCTGGGAGATTTTGACAAACTCCGAAATTATAGTTTAGCGTTCAGTTTTGGAACCATGAGGGTAATAAGGATTACAGCAACTCAAAAGTTTCACAGCCAAATGATGAGACTTGATACGCAATTTAAATAGCATGTTTTGGAAATATGCACCGACACCAAATGTGAATACATTCTGACGAGATCACTTAAGTCGTGTGGTTAACCCCTCACACATGCACCGAAAAGGTTAGGGCTAAACTCCTCCGCTCCCCCAAAAGAACTCGACAGCTTTTTAATAGTGTAAAACAACAAGAAGGTATATTTCAACCACTATTAAAAGTTTGTTGAGTTATATATATTTCTCCAATTTAACAAAATTGGTATACTTAGTTGTAATGCTTTAAAATTTATCAAATTTGATTTATTGGTTTATATTAGAATGAACTTATCATATAAATCGATGTGATTTCATGAAGGTGTGGACAGAACTTGAAGTGAGGGATCCCTTAGTTGACGGTTAATCTAATACAATTGGAATTATGGATGGCAATTAAACCCGAGCCCATGGGACCCGCCCGAACCCAACCTGCTTGACGAGGGTTTGGGTTGGGATAAGTGTACCCATGGGCGGGTTTGGGTTTGAAAATCGTACCCGTCATGAGTTCCGGTTCAGGTATAGATTTGGAAAAAATTCTATACCCGAACCCGCATACCCGCGAACAATAAAATTTATATAATATTTTATTATTTAAAATATTATAAATTTAAACCCCAATAAAAACTTTTTAATTATGTAGAGAATAAAATGTAAACATTTCAATATATTAAGTGTTTTTATTCTTTAAAATTATAATATTACATATATTTAAATAGGGGAAAATAATATAGAAATAATTTCTTTAAAAAAAAAATTGATGGGTTCGCGGGTTCACGGGTTCATGGGCGGGTTTGGGTGTCCCCCAAACCCGCATGTAACACCCAAACCCGAACCCGTTTATTTTCGCGGGTTCACGGGCGGGTTTGGTAGACATAAAATTTCACGGGTTTGGGTTTGGATTTTGCCAAACCTGCCCGAACCCGCCCCATTGCCATTCCTAATTGGAATGCACTGGATTTGGTCAACGTAGAACCTTCCATAGAAACAAAAATAAAATTCAATAATGTTGTGATTTGTATGGAGAATTCTACGGGCATGTAAATACATGTACATAATTCTTGAACATTGTAGATACATATAATAAAATATATGAATTCTATAGTAATTATAACTTTTTAAACCTAATACAATACAACTTCTTAGCTACCCACGAATTATTGTTACTTAATTTTGTTTGAATTTATATTAAATAATTTATTATTATTTTAAACTTATATTATTTGTAATAGTTTTAGTTTGCCATACCAAACATATCACATCAATAAACCATTAAATCTCAAATTTCCAACTATGTATTAAAATAGTCCTTTTATTAATATGATTCATTTTATTTTATCCTTACTATTTTTCTTTATTTTATATGTTTAATTTATTTAGATTCATTAAATCAATAATTTACTTTAATTAGAATAATAACAAATTCAATATCATGTCTAGTAATATTTATTAATCAATTATTCTATATTAAACTAAAATAAAATAAAGATATATGAAAGCTTGAATTGTTTCGACTATATTCGATTAAACTCAGATTTTCTATGACTAATTAAAGAATTAAGGTTCTCTAGGCAATCACATACCTACAAGTAACAAAATCGATTTTCATATTTTGAATTTTCGACAATATTTTATTTTAAAAACAAGGTACTTGTGTTTTCTGTTTTTTTATTCATTTATTTGAAAATATTTATTTATTTATATACATACACATGGGGTTTTTGTATTGCTTCAGAAAGAATGGAGATAGATAAATACAAATATTTATTGGAGGATATAGAGGTTAATAGGTAATTAAAAATTTAGGAGAGTATTTCATATGTAATAATTTATCTAATTATTTAGGAGAGATAATTTATTTACTTAATAATTTAATTCAAATAAGATAAAAAATAAATTATTGTAACAACATTAACCGTCTTTAGAATTTTTCTAAATTTTAATTATGGGAATGGAGATTTCATAGAAAACAATGTGGTAGAATAAAAAATTGGATTGTCAAAAAAGCTCTCCTGATTAAAATAGAACTAATTGTCAAAATTTTCCTCTTCTAATTTTTTTTTTTTTAATTTTATTTTATATAATACAACAACTGCCGAGACCGGTGAGAATGGGCTCTACAAACGCAGCTCGGACTACAGCTCCCACAACGGGGAGACGGAAGCTCTCGGAATGTGGAGAGAACTATAATTTTGAACTTCGTTTTTGCGTGTGAAAAAACCCATCCAATACCCGTACATAAATAACATATATTAAGTTCATGTTTCCGGGTCAATTCTGCAGTGCCTACGTGGCCAATGTATTTTGTCGATATTGGCTTGCAATTTGAAATTGTTGCCTACATAATAAACCCATCTTCTTAATATTATTATTTATTTTTAAATATTACATTAGGACTGTCGGGATTTACCGAGATCAAACAATACATGTGCGGCCCAGATATCTACTCTCATAACAGTAGATAACTACTTCCCAAAACCCGGGCAGAAAAACTCCCCACACCTGCTTCTAAAATGTGCATGGTGGATCATAAAACCACATATGTGGAAGAGGTGCACTACCAGCTTTGCTAAGAGGTGATGTGCACTCCTGATCTTTATTCGTGATGGTATCTTTTGAACCATTTAATCTACTGATGTTTATATTTCCCTGTAAAGATGTGTGGTATACCGATATGCTGTGGCGGACCCAGGAATTTTACACACTTAAGGTATTTGAATAAATTAAAATCGCAATTATATGATAAACATTTGAAAAATTAACATCATAGTAAAATAGTTTTTTTTTAATTTTTAATTTTTGTATTTTTTATTTTTATAGATAAAATTAAATAAATAGAACACTTACTCAAATGAATTAAATAATCTTACATTCAAAAGAAAATAAAAACAAGAAAAAATATTTAAAATTAAATAATAACAAGAAAAAATATTTACAAAAAAAATAATTACAAGAAAAACAACATAAATAATGAAAAGAATTAAAAGAATAAATTACAATCTAAATTTATAATAAGATATTTTGTTTTGCATTATAATGAATTCAATTTAAATTTATACAAAAATTATTTATTAATAACTATTACTAGACATGTTTTTAAATTTTTTATTCTTCAAACTATTGGTAAATTATTGATTTATTGATTCTAAATAAATTACAACTATAAAATAAAGAAAAATACTAAGGATAAAAAAAAAAAATGAATCATAGTAATAGATTGACCATTTTAATTCAATAAAGTAAAATCTGATATTTTAAGGTTTATTGATTGGGCATTTGGGCATGTTAGTTATGTCAAATTAAAACTATTGGAAATAGTAAAAATCGAAAATAATAATATATAATTTAATATAAAATAAAATTGAATTAAATAAACACACAGTAATGGTAGTTAAGAAATTGACAACGACGGAATAGAGAAAATGAATCGGAAAAGATGATAAAATAAATAAGACATAAAAAATTGGAAGATAAACTTGAATTAAAAAAGGCACATAAAAAATATTAGAACAAAAAATTGAATTAACAAAAGTACCCTTGAGATGAGACTCGAACCAAGCACCTAAGTCTAAAATTAAGATCCACCACCCGCCATACCACCAACAACTTGCTGTTAACGATTTTTAATTAATATGTATATATACAATGTAAACAGAATCAATTTTTTTTTTAAAATATTGAGGTAGGGCACGGGCCCCACCTGGTCTCCACGTGGGTCCGCCCCTAGTATATACGTCCTTTGGGACTGGATCGTGTAATCTTCTAGTTTAATTCTCATCGTGTCATCATCCAGAGTATTCCTATCATGTAATGATGTTGCCCCTAGTAGAAACCTGTCAACCAATCAGTTCAGTTGAAATCAGTCGATGACGGAAAATCAATTCGGTTCCCTATTCACACTGACCGAAGAACTGATCCTGACGTTTGTACTCGATGGATGTGCCGACCCAGTCCATCGCATTTTCATTATTACTGTCCATTGGGTGGTCACATCAAGGAACTGTTCTCACTGTTTTACAGTGGGTGCATTCAGTTTAATTAAACATTTTTGGATTAGGATAATATTTAGTAACTTATTTAAGTTTTAATATAACAGGGGGAATTATAGCCTACAAGGTTATCGAAAATGGTCTTACTTTAAATTCTTCGTGTTTATCGAGTATTTTTAATATTCAATATAGAGCATCTCCAATGCTATTACGCATTTGGAGAAAATGGAGTGCCACATAGGATATATATTAAAAAAGTTAGAAAAACTCTCCGAAGCTGTTATCAATATGAAGATGATGTGGCCAAAAAAAAAGTTATATAGAGTTGGGTTTCTAATTCTAGAACTCTCCTAGAAATGCTGACTAGGATTTCTAACTATTTCCACCAATAAGATTAAAGCTTTCAACTCTTTCCACCAACAAGATTAAATCTCGTTTAATTGTAAAATTAAAGAGGAGAGAGAGTGTAATAATTGTTTTATTATGATTGGACATAAAATGGATGCATATTTGACTTTAGATAATTGCTTTGGAGATGTGAATATGCATTTCTTTAAAAAAAATTCAAAAGTGGGCCCATAATAAATAAAAATGCTGATGTGGCACTATTTAGAAACTCAAAAATGCATTTTTTCATTGGAGATGCTCTTACTATTACACTTTCATGTGGAGTACAATGGGTATTTATTTGGTTTATTTTTAATTTTTTTTTTAAATATACAACAACTGCTGGGACCGGCAAGATTAGGCTGTACTAGAGCAGCCCGGACTGCAGCTCCCATAAGCGCCGGCCGGCGAGAGAGCACCCACAATCGGTGGGACAACACCCACACTTGGAATTAATGGCCAAGGGGGACAAATAATATATATATATATACACATGTACACACCGGGTGTTGAACCGTGGTGGTGGAGGCTCCCAAGGGAGGGTCCAACCACATTGGAAGGGGCGCGACTGATCTTCAAAAAAATTATCCAAAATAAATTTAAGGGCCGCGACTGTCTAGTAATCAACACCTTCGAACGGTAATGCCTTCATTGCTATTATAAATATCAAAACCAACGATGGAAAGCAAGTGTATCAAAACTAACGACCATACTATGGCGACCGTAGGTGAAGTGGACAGCAATGGGGAGAATGATAAAATTTACCCAGTTCTCGCTGCCATGTCGACACACATCCGGAAAGTCGAAGCACTCAGAGATGCCATCAGAAAAATGAAAGTAGTCGGAGATGTTATCACAAAATGTACAAGCAATGCTCCGGCGGGGAGACACCGAGTTTACGGCGATTGTCCGATGGACATTGCTTGGTTACGTTTACAATTATTCGAAGTCACTGAAGAGGCACACCGGCTTTTAGCAGATCTCGATGTAGAGTTCGGTTCTCCTCCAGGACCGTCATCCCTTCCGGCAAACTGATCAAACAAGTCCTACATCTTGTTTCAATGATCCGTGCACATATTCGTTTTTTTAGCTTTCATCAGGATGCTTGGTTTTAATGTCTTGAAGTTAACGAAGGGTATTTTCATCCACTAAATCTTAACTCCGTTTCAGGTGTTAACTATATCTTAGGGTAGCCAATCAGTCGCCGGACACATGAGGATTGTACTTACCTTTTTTTCAATTATATTAATATATGATTAGTTCATGAAATGATAAGATTCTTAACAAAATGGGTTGGTTTTAAGCCTTCTTACCCGTATCCATCATTTCATCTTTCTAGACGATGTTGTGTTTTGCATTATATATTCATTTTAAGAAAAAACCCAAAATAAAACGGAAAAAAAAAAAAAATTAATCCACTTGCACCGTCTTAATCAAATAAAACAAGACTTATAATAACATAAGGGTACCCTTAATCAATGATCTTAAATAATTAAATAAGAAATATTTAGAGCATCTTCAAAAGATTATATTTTCACTCTTCAAATGTCTATTTGCTTACCTATGTGTCAATTTGAATCAAATAAAACAAGACTTATAATAACATAAGGGTACCCTTAATCAATGATCTTAAATAATTAAAAATGAGAAATATTTAGAGCTTCTTCAAAAGATTATATTTTCACTCTTCAAATGTCTATTTGCTTACCTATGTGTCAATTTGAAGAGTGAAAAAAAAGGAGCCACTCCAAAAGACTCTTCAATTAGAAATAGAGTTATAGTATTTTAATAAAAGTACTCAAATTCCTCCCCCAACAAATGTAATCACCCTCCAATTTTTTCAAGTTAGAAATAATAATATGTTATTATTAAGTATTCAATATTAGTCTCATTTTAAAGATCTAGATGAGACCCTTCTAATGGTATAATTTTTATGATGATAAAATTTATAAATTAAAACTTTGACAGTTGATTTGAGTCCTTTTTATAATTAACACCTTTTAACTTTTGTTTTCAATATTGGGGTTTCACCCTTGAAATAGTGACTTCCCCTCTTCCCAGTTCCCAATCACCCTTGAAATATTATCTTCCTCACTCTCAGTCTCACACCCTCACACCCTCCTTATATAGCTCCACCTGTGTTTATTGTAAATCCGCCCTTGAATCTCCTGTTTCCGTTCTTCACACCCAACAGTTTTGTTTGCCTCTAGTCAACATGCTTCCTTCCTTACGTAGTGTAAAGTGTTTGCTTCCATGCTACATCTCTTCCCAATCACCCTCCACCCGTGTTTTACTTTTGGTTCCGGTTTAGATTGTTTGTTTTACCTTTGAATATTGAGTTAGGTTTCTTCGATTGGCCAGGTAATGGAGCATAAATTGTCGTTGGAAGATACTGCGGTTCCTATTTCTTGGAAAGGAAGAAGACCTCCGGGGAGGCCACGGTATAAAACTATGGCCAAAAAGTGCGTATTCATAGCGAACCCCTTTCTTGTTCAAGTGGCGAACAGAGACATCCATCACTATGATGTTCGGTGGATGAGACATTGATATTTCTGATGAAAGCACTAGGTGACGACGGGGTCAATTGCGTGGAGAAGGTTTGGAGCATCCAAAGCATTCCATTGATGCTAGTGTATCTGCCGAATTTTTGGTAGATATGTTGGAGTATGAAATGAGTTCACTATGAGCCACTAGTAATGAAAATAATGTATTCATCGTGTAAGGGTTATGTTCAAAAAGCTATTATATATTAATTTTCTGATGAAGTTTTCGAATTGAATATACATGGTTGCACATTACAAAGAACTACCATTGCACATTATACCATTCAAATTATTTATTTTAATTTTTCATTCATACAATATATCCCATACATTATCCCATACTTAAAAGTTGGTGTTTGGTCATTTGAATCCCCACTGTGAGTAAATGAAATGAATACTTACATTTGTATATCTGTTATTGGGTTACCGTAAATGTCGCAAATGAATTTTCATCACATTCAAACAATTGTCATTATCACTTTCATTAAGATGTTCTTTTATGCAATTTACCCAACTTAATATGTAACACATGCAGTGTAATAAATCATTGCAACATTTGCACAACGCATAACACGATATCGGTGTACAAAATAGTAAACCTTAATTACATACTACAAAATAGAGACATAGACATTACATACTACGATTAGTTTCGAACCAGATGTGTTGAATCCGGTTTCATGTTCGAAATCAATCATTTTCTGTCGTTCAATCTCGAGGGTCGATCGAGTAATATACTAATGCTTTGTTTTAACCTTTCTATGTTCGTGTCTTCTGGATAGGGGTTAACATGACAAACCTAATTTGTTGCTGACAGAATTGATTTTGGTTGCTTTGTAGAGCATAATGACGTTTGATGTGATGGCCCAGAGGGATTTTGACAACCCAAAAACCAATGGCCACGCTTTTCTGGCGCAATGGCGGTCTACAAATAGTCAAATACACTCATTACCTCTTCGTGTAGGCGTGTAGCCTTGCAAAACAGGAATGGACGGTTGAATACTTGAATCTGTGTTAATCAATTTAAATTGCGTCATCAAATCCTTATACTCCCAACGCAATCATATCATATCATATATATTATATCAATAATGTTAGTGGACCCAAAAAAAATGACCCAAATTTTGGACCCAAACCTATGTGGCAACATCATATGGGATCTTTGGGAAGAGTGACGTGGACCCATGTTGTGTGTGATGTTGCCACATAGTTTTGGGTCCAAAATTTGGGTCACTTTTTTGGGTCCTTTAGCATTATTGATATTATATTTTAGAGGAAATATATATGGCGGTCTATAATGATAGAGTTTCACAGCTCCACTTAATAATGAATTTACAATTTCAAAAAAAGCCTTAATTATATCAATGCATGCACTTAATTAATAACTAATGAACTTACAATTTCAATAAACTTGAGAACTTGAAAAGCCTCGATTTATAAATTATAAATTCTAACCCAACTTTAAAGTTCAAATACATTCACAACACTAAACCCACGGTTGTGCACATATTCGTTTTCCGGAATGGATAGGAATTTCCAAGGCAAAGCAGCGGTCAGCCGAGATCGAATATACTCCTTTCTTGACGTGATTTTACAAGTATTCAGTGAATTGGAGGAAGTGCGAACTCACTTTTCTGGGCATTTAAACACAGACGTGGTTTTGTTATGGACAAAATTCATCCAGGTAATTGATGACACACAGAGACTGATCGCGGACTTTGAGAGGGAGATGGGTCGTCCTTTATCACCGTCTCATCCTCCCCATTAGGTCATTAAAAGTACTGTAAACGAACACATGTAGGCTGTTTGTCTTTACCTTATCAAATTTTACGTATGGACATTTTGACTAGTGGGTTCAGCTACTGTATATTGCAAGTTGGGATGCGATGTTTTTAAGTTTGGAATATGTAAACGAAAATCTTCACCTTGTGTTTTCTATGTTTTTATCTTTGAATTTGGTGCAGTGGTTTGCAAATGAAATGTCGTAGATAAATTTCTGCATCCCTAGTGAAGTTCTTGTATGAGTTTCCCCATCACATGGGGAAGACGAACCAAATCACGCGACGCATGCGTTTCAAGTGTCTTCACGCATCCATTTACCACCAAAATGAGTTAAAACTTTATTATTTTAACCGGAAATTCAAGCCAATTACCCATTTTGTGTTCAGGTTACCTGCAACACAAAATCCGTTGTTTCACACTGTTATTAGTTTACCGATTACAAATTGTGTCTAATGTCTTTTCAACTCTTTATCTTTTCAACTCTTATCGTGATAGAATAAACGTTCAACCTATGGGACAAAAGGGTTAGAGCATCTCCAATGGTATCCTCAAAAGTGAGAGAGTAATGAACATTTGCCCAGAAAAACATTCCAACCGAGTCAATAATCAAATTGCCTGTTCACTTGGTATCGGCCAATCATTAGTACATACCCACAGTACATGTCATCGTCAAGCGTAATCCTTTACAGCGTAATGGATTAATCGTGTTTGCGTAATAACTAAGAATGTTGGTGGTCGATCGAATGTAATTTTACCGCCTATTAATATTTCTGTATATACCTTCAAAATACATATATACGAAGATTATGTATTAGTATTGGTTAGTAATAAGATTATTATATTAGTTTTACAATCAACGATAGAATCTTCTGGTTTTGTAAATTATTGTTAAACGATAGAATCTTCTGGTTTTGTTAATTATTGTTAACAATAAAATACTAATTTTTGTACATCAGTTTTTTAAAATTCAAATTGAGCTGTAAATACAAAGGGGTATAAATAAATTAGGGGTGCCCTAGCTTTTTTTATGGGTGCAAATATCTACACTGTTTTTTAAATATATCACAATCACCTCAACAAAACAGCAAACCACAAAACGACCCGGTTTTACCAATTTGGACACGCGGAGATCGCAAATGGGTTTTGGATTAGATGGGAATTTTTTCCCGTCTATTTGAAAATCACCATACTACCTCATGTCAAAAAAAATTAGAGTTTCACAGCGCCACATGTCGCCGTGAGGGAGTTTTTGTATTAAATTATATATTTATATTTAACTTTAAAATATTTAATCAATTAATTAAAATGATTTTGATTTTAGTTGAATCATATAATAATTGTTATTCTTCCTATGAAGCTCTTAGTTATCCAATGCCATTATAATTGTTATTAACTCTTGAAAGCTCTTAGGTATCCAATGCCTTTAAGAATAAACTCTTAGGTAATACCATTAAGAATAAACTCTTAGGTAATACCATTAATAAACAAGGCTCTTCGTTTCCACCACTACCAATAATTGATTCATTGGTTATAAGTTGTAACCACCGACTCAAATTCTGTTAATGTTGGATACATCATGGTAATTAATAATTAAAAGAAATCTTTTTTATTTATATAAATTCTCATGCCTCAGAACGTTTGGCAATTAATTCATTAATTTGGTTTTTAATATGTTATTGCTCCCATTTTAAAAAATTATTAGTAATTGTCGCATTCAATTCATCCTTATTGTCCATTAATAATTCTTGATTCGTTATCTCTAAATACTCTTCCATTCAATTTATTATTAATTTTTTGAGATAATTATTCCTTATCTCTACGGACTCTTCACTTCCTCTGTAATGATAACAACAAATTTATCCTATTTAATAATTTTCTAAGATCAACTTAATGTGAGGAATGTACCGGATTCAATGGTTGTACAATTTGAAACATCTAAATTATTAAGATTATTAGGTAATACTTACTAAATCTAAAAAAAAACCATCGAGTACACTTGGCACAAAAATTGATAGGTGAATGGTCTCTATAAATTATCCAAAATTGAGCTAAATAATAATCTAAATAGCTGAATTATATTATGAAATGAGATATTAGGAGATAATTTAATAAAAAAGCTCCAATTGAAAAAAATAAAACAAAGCCTGTGCATCACACATGTTGACATACTACTATACTAGTTACATATAATAATGACATCATTTTTTTCAAATAGAAGATTCAAATCAAAAGTAATTCTTGGCCATTGATCTGATGCCAAAGGAATTTCAGTAATTGTGATGGCAAAGGAATTTCAAAAGTAATTGTGATAATTATATTAGTTGTACACGAATGTACCAAGTCAGTTACACGAATATAACAGACTTAGTTTATTCGTGTATACGTATAGTCTGTTATATTCGTGTATATGTACTTACTCCACAACTTCTACCGTGTAAGCATCCAGAAAATGTATTTGTGAATCCGGCACCTCGAAGAACATCTATAACACTCAAACTCCAGAGTGCATTTTTGCTCACCCACACTAACTAGGGTGAACCATTACCACCCACTACAGGTGTTGACACATGTCCCAAACTCAACCCAAAGTCTAAAGTTAACCCAAAGTTTGGGACACTTGTCAAACACCTGGAGTGGGTGGTAATGGTTCACCCTAGTTAGTGTGTTCTAAGTTTGACCGCTATTGCAGTGGGTGTTAACTGTGTTATGATAAAGTTGTGTCTAGGTATAAGAGGGGTTCTGTGCAGCGCAATGCATGATGCTGCCACGTCAGCACATTTTCTAAACTGTTCAAGATGAGGGTGGGGGAGGCACCGTGCATCCGATGCAACCGGGTTTTAGACAATTGACCAACTTTGATTAGTCGACCTTACACATCACATCAATACTTTGCATTTAATGGATGCCATAATTACATTTAATAATAAAATCAATATTTTTTATATATTTATTTAATCTAAAGGAATTCTTGGCCATTGATCTGGTGTCAACGCCAATTTTATAGCAAATCCAAACGGTCAATTGGATTTTGTTAATAGTTTTTATATCTAAATTTGAATTTATCAAAACTTGAACGATATTTATTTTTTAATTGCAATTAAACCATATTTATTTGAACATTGCAATTAAACCAAAAAGGTTAATTGCAATTTATTTGTGAAAGAGCAAACCTCAGGGGGGTTGGTTGCAATTTGGTCATAAATCCGGTAAACAGTCTTATTTTCTTCGTGTATATTAACTTACTCGAAGAACTTACACCGTGTAAGCATCAAAAGGAGGAACTGTTCCGATTCTTTTGGAAGTACTTCTTTAATCGACGGCGCAACCATTCGTGTCTATGGCGTTCTCTGTTTTGATCCTAATTTTGTTTCTTATCATAAGTTTGCTTGTTTCAATTTCATTAATACAACTGGGTATGTATTAATTGGTAATGGGTTTCAGTCTGGGTATGTTGTTTCGAACATGCAAGGAATAATCTATACCCAATTTGTGTTTTCTCGATGGGTTTCAGTCTGTAATTGTTACTACAAGGAAGATGATTGAAACGAATTCCAAATTACTCACAGGGACGACGGTTCAGATTATTCTATGAATGTTTATGCAGTGTTCGACTTAAATACTGTATCTGGACTCAATATTTATCCAGTGTTCGAACTTCGAACAAGCGATTTCATTGGAGATGGGTGGAGTTGCATTTTATCCTAACTCTAGATTTTATGTTTTTCGTCTTTACCGCTATAAAATATAAAGATTTCTAGGATGGGTTTTGTTCTATTTAATTCTTACTGTGGATATATGTTCATGCTGCCTCAATGCTTAGTTAGATTACTCTTGCAATTTTATATTTTTTTTTATAGATGGCTGAGGAGGAAAATTTGGATCATTTGTTGGTACACCCGAGGGCCACTTGGAATTATAACATCACCATCAACACACACTGTTTTCACAAATTGATTTTCGATATAGACAAGATTCTTGACTGTGCCGGTGAAATGGTAGAATTTGAGTCAGGATGCTTTGGCCATTACTTGGATTTCCCTAAAGGGGGTTATTTTTAGGCACAGTTCATTCACAGCTTGCTGCTAAGACAGATATTCATTCCTGGAGGTAGTGAGGACGAGTTATGGTTTGCCTTAGGAAAAACTAAGGAGAGATTTGGGAATAGGGAGTTCTGTCTGTGCACGGGCCTGAAATTTGGCCGTCTGTTGGCTAGTCTCTTTTATGACTCTCACTCGCAATAGGACGAGGTCGGAGAGTAGCGCAACGGTGAATAAGATTCGTTCCCACAGGGATCGAGTGATCGATTACCAAAATTAATTAGCCTAGATGCTATTCAAAAAAGCGAAAAAGGATATTTAAACTAAGTAAATTAAACTAATTTAATCTAATGACTAATGCTAATGCAAGAAATAAAATAACACTAAAATAAACTCAAGTGTAATATCAAAGAAAAACATGCTAGGACTTGACTACACCCCACCCTCAATTGACTCCCGTTTTAGACTCAATTATTCACCCAAAACATACTCATTCAATTTGTAGATTCATGCACCCTAATATTAACCTACAATCTTGGTCAAGCAAAGTAGATTACACCCGAAACGTACCCAAGCCTATTTCTCGATTACCCAGAATATACGAATTGAGTTCATTAAGTTTGTTGGTGCACTAAACGAATCCTATACGCTAGCCTAAGTGGGTATACTTTTCTAGACATGCATAGAGGGCATTTTATCGAACACGTGGTGTGCGTCTCCGGTTAGTACATAACACACCACAATAATTCATTCAAATGGAGATCAATCACTTGAAAGCTTTAAGCATACAAAAATACTCATACAAACCACAAGTTGCACATAAATGGATAAACAAGAATCAATATAAATATATAGTCATGGGTGGGGTTTCATCAAATCCTAGCAATATATATTTAGCTCATATTACAAAGAATAGCCATAACATAGATAAAATCAAATAAATACATGGCTATGAAAAAGAATAAAAGAGAAAGGGTTTAGAGAAAACTAATGGAGAGCTTCCTCTTCTTCTTTGGATCTTCTTCTCCTTCTATCTTTCTTCAACTCTCTCTTGCCCAAAAAGGTGGAGTGATAGTGGATGTGGAAAAGTGGTAGTGAAGTTTGTGTTTGGATGTTAGGGAGTTATGGAAGTTAGATGGATTGTGAAAGATGGAAGGTGAGAGTAAGAGGAATGTGTAAAGGTGAGGTCTTGGTGACTATTCTTGGGTGAGAGAGCTCTTTTTTGGTTTAAAAATATCAAAGGTTTATATAGAGGAATGAATTAGGTCAAGGGCAAGGAGGTAAAATCTTGATTTTTAACATATTTTGGGTAAAAGGGCGAGCTTGGGGCGAGCTGGGGGCGATTTGGATGCTCTTCGGTTGAAGAAAGCTGTTGAAAACTCGAGAGGTTAGCGACCTTAGGGGGCGAGCTGCTTGAGCTCGCCTTGGGCTCGCATCTCTCTCGGGTGAAGTTTTCCAGCTTTGCGCACTGTTACGAAAATAGCCATACATTCCTCTAGAGAACTCGGAATCGTGATCCGTAAAAAGCGTTGGAAAGTAGATTCGTAGGGCTTTCCAACAATAGGTTACAAAAAATGTAGTTCAATCGGAGGAGGGAGATATGGCCCCCAAAAGTTGAAAGCTCTGCAATAAGATTTACAATTTCAGCCCTTTAACCTCCAAAACTCTTCAATTATGCTCAACACCCTATTTTAGAGCATACAACCTACACAATGCTCACAAAACGCATCATATACAAAAACACGCTCGACAACGAGTACAAAATCTAGGAAATGGGGACCTCAAATAGGTATGTAAATCATCCAATCAAATACCCCTAAACCTATCTTTTGCTCGTCCTCGAGCAAAACCAAAACAAACCAAGAAAAATAAAAATAAAACAAAAGAAAGTAAAAACAAAAAGAAATAAAACATCCGGATAAGTCTTTTAAACCCCTAGGCGATCCCTAGTAGGACGAGTGAAGTCTCGTGAGGGTTTACAGTACGACACCCACAAACGTCTTTCCTGCTGAGCCAACTATAGACAGAGATGCAATAAGGGACGGACCGAATTGAGGCATATACATGCTAAGACCCCTAAGAAAAAGCTTGGGTTATGCAAGCTAAGGTGCTACAACAAGAGAGATTGTAATTCCATACTTCTTAGTGAACAAAGCTTCAAAAAGCATCGAACACAAGAGTCTTATGATAGCATTTCGCCTCGACTCTATACCTTTTCGGAATCTCTCTCATTTTACCACTCAGAACCTAGGCTCACTCAACAAACATATGCGGCTGGAAATTAAGCACAAGAATTTTCAAATTACATGCATATGACACATTTTGAAAAACCGCTAATGTTTAAATGCCAATGGACCACAAGAACGGATTTGAACATTAAGAACAAGAGCAAACACCATTTGATGCCTTCACCAACAAACTAAAACTCCTCCTAAAGATCAATTAGGACTTCTTTAAAGTTCAAGTGATGCTATGGTGAATTGGTGGTGGAGAGGCTTGGTGGGTACGGGATTATAGGCTAGCCACCGATTATGCTTAAGCTTTCTATTAGGCACACTCTTCACCATATTAGCGTCTAGGCATAGAATTTTCAATTAATCATCTTGTGCTAATTTTTAAGTTGCTTTACATTTTGGCAACCTTTACACTTTAGAGTTTAGAAGGCTTTTTGTGCTATTCTTTTTCTTTTGAGCACTTTTAATTTTTTATATATTTTGAGCCTTATTCTTTGCACAACTTACACATCTAGCCTGAGTACACGCTAATTTTACACTTTTGATTTTCCTTGAGCTTCATTTTGATATGATAACAAGCCATAATCGTAGCAAATGGGATGGTCTAGTGTTTATGTAAGATATGGTGATGTGTATGACATGGGAGGATATAGTGATGGGGTTTAGTGTGTAGGTCAACATAGATAGGACAATTAAGCACACACACAAGGCAAGGGACGGGTTTGGGATATTTGTAGTGACTTATCACACATTGCCTATGTCATCTCTATAGGCACAAGTTAAGCAAGCAAACAAAGGCGAAACAACAGTGATGATGCTCTTTAAAATGGCGTTCTTTAATGTCAAAAGTATGGAGTGAGGTCCTTTTATTTATGCTTATTTATCTACAAGAAGAGTGTTTAAGATGAAACAATGAAATAACATACACTCATAAGGACGCTATTTAGGCTCTGGCCTCACACAGGTAGTCTCCACTAATGATCTAGACATCTTAAGCGCGATACCCAATTACTTAGACATTTTCGAGTCTGGTAGGGTGCGTGCAAGCAATGTGGTGTAGCTTTAACTAGCACGACCTTTGCCTAGACTCAGGGGCTCAACACATGCAAAAATTGCCTCAAACGGCACAACCCAAAAGCATCTCATTAAAGCAAGCTAATGCTCCAAAATTTGGCTCAAAATAAGAGAACAGACAGAACAAGACTCTACACACACAATCATGCAAAAAAAATTTAAAAAATTTCACAAAAATAAGCACACACAAAACAATCATGCAAAAATGGTCAAAGGATGATCGTACCCCCAAACCGAAACTCCATATTGTCCCCAATGTTGGAAACAAAAGAGTCCGATGTAACGGCGCATACCTAACATGACACAAAACACAAAAAACACAAAAAACACAATGTGAAAGTCCATCTCAACATAGAGGATAAAATTCCAAAAACTAGTGACTTTTGAAATCGACCTATGTCCGCTCTTTAGTGCATATTTTCAAAAATACTCAATAAAGCTTTCTCAACTTTTGGCACAGGAAAATAAACATGCAAATGCACACTTGTCATTTAGAAAACATTTCAAAATTCAAATTGGAAAAGTGTACAAATGGACATCGAAAATGGTTCACGTGCATATTTTCAAAACAGGGCATCGCCCATGACCTTTGGTCGAAGAAATATTCATAACTTTTGAACCCCCGCCCAGAATTTTACGTTCTTTATATCGTTGAAACCGTATCGAAAAATCAAAGAATGCATTGTAGATGAAATAATTTATTTCCTCACTAAACGGTACAGTTTAAATGAAACATTTGGCCTCAAAATTTCAAAACAGGGTACTTTCGTAAAGGTCAAAGAAAGATTTGAAAAACTAAAAAAAAAATGACTCAAATAATGAATTCACACCCCCAAACCTAATATAAACATTGTCTTCAATTTTTATATGACATTGAGATGCATGGACAATGAATAAACGAAGCATGAGAGGCAAGAACTCAAGACACAAATAACATAAACCTCTTAGGCACTAAACACAACTCAAACCATCCGCACACTTATTCTAAACAAAAATGTAAAAACAAAATAAAAACAAATATAAACTAAGAAAAATAATAAATAAATAAATAAAAAATGTACCTAGGTAGGTTGCCTCCCACCAAGCGCTTGGTTTAACGTCTCGGCTAGACGCATTACGCTCCTCTCATCAATCCGGATCAATGGTTGGTGCAACATCCTCACCACCTTCCTTTCTCAACTTATGTGAGGCATAGAACATCCTCACACAAAATCCGTTCACTATTCTTGTTTGGTCCACCATGCATGATTTCTTCTTTTTGTCCCTTTTGTCCACATTCTTCTCAATTTTATCCGGGGGAGTCACTTCGGTTTTGCTCCTAACTCCATGACAGCCCGGTTTGTGGACACCTTTCAACTTCTTTCTTGGGACATCTTGAACCACACAAGAATTCAGCGGCTCTTTCGGAATGGCTTTTCTTGAAAATTCCCCTATGGGAGGATCAACAATCTCGACCAACAAACACCTATCTACTTCCATCGGCCTCTTGGCCACCTTTTTCAAGTCAAACACCACATGCTCTTCTCCTACCCTCAATGTCAACTTGTCCTCTTTGTGATCAACCAAAGCTCCACTAGTTTTCAAGAATGGCCTCCCAAGGATCAATGGGACCTCAAAATCTTCTTCAATTTCCAAGATCACAAAGTCAACCGGGAAGTAGAATTTTCCCACTTTCATCAAGACATCTTCTAAAACTCCGTGTGGGTGCTTGATAGATCGATTCGCTAATTGAAGAGTCACTCTTGTAGGCTTCACTTCACCTATTCCTAGCTTTTTGAAAACTGAGTAAGGCATCAAGTTGATGTTTGCTCCTGAATCTATTAAAGCACTCTCAAACTTCACATGACCAATGGTGCATGGGATTGTGAATTTCCCGGGGTCCTTTAGCTTAGG
Organism: Acer yangbiense; assembly: GCA_008009225.1. Lineage (NCBI taxonomy): Eukaryota > Viridiplantae > Streptophyta > Magnoliopsida > Sapindales > Sapindaceae > Acer > Acer yangbiense. Next base: position 30,521,756 of record CM017766.1, on the reverse strand, counting down.
TGGGAGCTTGTTTTGTAGGATTGCACTACATTCTTCCGTCAATGCCACCGTCTCGAATTCTTCTAGCTTCCTTTTGTTGGAGAGCAATTCCTTGAGGAATCTCACATAGGTGGGCATTTGGGCAAGTGCTTCGGCAAAAGAGATGTTGATTTGAAGCTTCTTAAATATCTCTAAAAACTTGCCGAAATTGTGAGCATCCTTGTGTTTCTTCAACCTTTACGGGTATGGTATGGGAGGGACATAGGCTTTGACTTTGGGTGGTGGAGGGAGATCTTGTGATGTGGTAGGCATGTTATCATGGCTAGAACCCTTCTTTTCTTTTACAACCTCTTCTTTAACAATACCATCCTCTTCAACAACAACTTCTTTTCCCATCCCAAAGTTTTCCGGCAACTCAACCTCTTTTCCACTTCTTAATGAAATGGCATTGCATTGCTCTTTGGGGTTGACCACCGTGTTGCTTGGTAGTGCCCCTTGTTGCCTCCCTTGGATTGCCCTTGCCAATTGCCCGACTTGTGTTTCCAAGTTTTGGATTGAGGCTTGTGAATGTTGAGCTACTTGGTCAATCTTTGTGTCAAGCTTTCTTAAGGCTAAGTCTTGGGTCTCCATTCTATTGTCCAACTTACCCATATACTTAGAGAACATTTCCTCTAGGTTAGACATTTTCTCCACTTGGTCATTTGGGACTTGGTTAGGGTAGTTTTGTTGGTAAGGCTGTGGGAATCCGGGAGGTTGTCTTTGGTTGAGGTTTTGTTGATGTTGGGGTTGGTTGTCCTTCCATGACAAGTTTTGGTTGTTTCTCCAATTCGGGTTATATGTGTTTTGGTAGGGATTGTTTTGGGGATTTTGGGTGGCATGGTGTTGTTGGGGTTGGTTTTGGAAGTTCCGGTTGTAGTTTACAAAGGAAACTTGTTCTTGTGAGCTTGAAGCAAACGGGTTTCCAACTTGACAATCCATGCTCGAATGTGGCCCCAAACACCACTCACATTGAGCCACTTGCACATTACTCGGCCCCGCGCTCATTTTGGTCATTTGATTTTGAAGTGCCGCTAGTTGAGCTTTTACACTTGTCAACTCATCTACCTCTAACACACCCGGAGTCCTCTTAGGTACTTGCCTTTGGCTTCCCCATTGGCTATTGTTGAGTGCCATCTCCTCTAGGAGTTCATTGGCCGCATCCATTGATTTGCTCATTAACGAACCTCTAGTAGCCGCATCTACTAAATTCCTTGTTGACACCATGAGCCCTTGGTAGAAAGCTTGCAAAGTTTGCCATTTTGCAAGGCCATTGTGGGGACATCTCCTTTGAAGCTCCTTGAACCTCTCCCAAGCTTCATATATGCTCTCATTCCCAAATTGTTGAAATGAGAGGATCTCATTCCTAAGACGAGCGGCCTTCCCTGGTGGAAAATATCTATTCAAAAAGGCTTGGGCCAACTGATCAAAGGTAGTGATCGAGTTTGGTGGTTGGGAGTTCAACCATATCCTTGCGTCGTTTCCCAAAGAGAACGGGAACAACTTCAACTTGATAAACTCATCGGGAATCCCGTTGTACTTGAAGGTGTCGCAAATCTCGTTGAATTTCTGAAGGTGTAGGTTAGGATCATCATTCACCGAGCCATTGAATATGCAAGTAGTGCCAATCATCTGAATAATGGACGGCCTGATCTCAAAGGAATTTGTCGCAATTGTTGGTCAGTGAATGGACGACTGGTTCAGCTCAACTCTAGGCATTGTATAATCCCGTAGAGTGCGCTCATCTCCCCCATGAGGCAACCCTTCTCGCATTGGATTGGCTTGAGGAGGCAATTCCCCTTGATTTTGATTTGCCACGTTTGGCACTCCCATATGCCCTAGCTGTGCATTCTGATCACCCATCTCTGCTCTTCTCCGAGCTTCGCGTCTATTTCTTCGAGCTATCCTTTCAATCTCCGGATCAAAGTTTAAGAAGTGAAGATTTTGGCTCCTTGTTCATGGGTGCATGCAAGAGAAATGGTACCTATCAAGAAAAACACACAAACTAAATTAAAAGGTTCAAATTAGCAATAAACTAACTAGTATCGATATCAATCATCCGCTCAATCCCCGGCAGCGGCGCCAAAAATTGGCTAGTCTCTTTTATGACTCTCACTCGCAATAGGACGAGGTCGGAGAGTAGCACAACGGTGAATAAGATTCGTTCCCACAGGGATCGAGTGATCGATTACCAAAATTGATTAGCCTAGATGCTATTCAAACAAGCGAAAAAGGATATTTAAACTAAGTAAATTAAACTAATTTAATCTAATGACTAATGCTAATGCAAGAAATAAAATAACACTAAAATAAACTCAAGTGTAATATCGAAGAAAAACATGCTAGGACTTGACTACACCCCACCCTCAATTGACTCCCGTTTTAGACTCAATTATTCACCCAAAACATACTCATTCAATTTGTAGATTCATGCACCCTAATATTAACCTACAATCTTGGTCAAGCAAAGTAGATTACACCCGAAACGTACCCAAGCCTATCTCTCGATTACCCAGAATATACGAATTGAGTTCATTAAGTTTGTTGGTGCACTAAACGAATCCTATACGCTAGCCTAAGTGGGTATACTTTTCTAGACATGCATAGAGGGCATTTTATCGAACACGTGGTGTGCGTCTCCGGTCAATACATAACACACCACAATAATTCATTCAAATGGAGATCAATCACTTGAAAGCTTTAAGCATACAAAAATACTCATACAAACCACATGTTGCACATAAATGGATAAACAAGAATCAATATAAATATATAGTCATGGGTGGGGTTTCATCAAATCCTAGCAATATATATTTAGCTCATATTACAAAGAATAGCCATAACATAGATAAAATCAAATAAATACATGGCTATGTAAAAGAACAAAAGAGAAAGGGTTTAGAGAAAACTAATGGAGAGCTTCCTCTTCTTCTTTGGATCTTCTTCTCCTTCTATCTTTCTTCAACTCTCTCTTGCCCAAAAAGGTGGAGTGATGGTGGATGTGGAAAAGTGGTAGTGAAGTTTGTGTTTGGATGTTAGGGAGTTATGGAAGTTAGATGGATTGTGAAAGATGGAAGGTGAGGGTAAGAGGAATGTGTAAAGGTGAGGTCTTGGTAACTATTCTTGGGTGAGAGAGCTCTTTTTTGGTTTAAAAATATCAAAGGTTTATATAGAGGAATGAATTAGGTCAAGGGCAAGGAGGTAAAATCTTGATTTTTAACATATTTTGGGTAAAACGGCGAGCTTGGGGCGAGCTGGGGGCGATTTGGATGCTCTTTGGTTGAAGAAAACTGTTGAAAACCCGAGAGGTTAGCGACCTTGAGGGGCGAGCTGCTTGAGCTCGCCTTGGGCTCGCATCTCTCTCGGGTGAAGTTTTCCAGCTTCGCGCACTGTTACGAAAATAGCCAGAACTTCCTCTAGAGAACTCGGAATTGTGATCCGTAAAAAGAGTTGGAAAGTAAATTCGTGGGGCTTTCCAAAGTTTGGTTATACAAAATGTAGTTCAATCGAAGGAGGGAGATATGGACCCCGAAAGTTGAAAGCTCTGCACTAAGATTTACAATTTCAGCCCTTTAACCTCCAAAACTCTTCAATTATGCTCAACACCCTATTTTAGAGCATACAACCTACATAATGCTCACAAAATGCATTATATACAAAAACACGCTCGACAACGAGTACAAAATCTAGGAAATGGGGACCTCAAATAGGTATGTAAATCATCCAATCATCTGTCCGACATACCTTCAAGAGAGTATGAGGTTGTCCCGGGTGGTATTCACGCAAGGTACTTTCAGGGAAGGAAAAAAGTTGTGATCGCAGATTTGAAAGCTCCATTCATGGCGGAGGATTTCGACCGGCCTCACGACGCACTTAAGTTGGCATTGCTTCTTTTTACCAACAGGGTCCTCTTCGGTCAGGACGACTGGAACCAGGTGGCGTACTGGATGTTTTCTCTAGTGGAGCATGTTCAAGTGTTTAAAAACTTCGACTGGGGTCACTACGTTTTCAAGATGACCCTCCACTACATCCGTCAAGGTTTTAAGGTATCGGCAGACCCTCTCGGGCCGACTACGAGATACATCCTATACGGATTCATTTGGGGATTACAGGTTATTTTTTAAATCCTTAATCCCTTTTGACCTTAATTTGACATTGACATATGTTTGTAATTAAGATTATTCATTTTTCCATGATAGATAATGCTAATTACACCCTCTAAAACCGTTTCCCGGGTTTGATACGGTACAGTTTTGGGCTGCGGAGGCTATACCTGTGATGCGCAACAAATGCGGTAAGCTAATAGGGGATCCCAACGGAGTGCCACGGTTTAGGAAGTACTGTTTCAAACAGAGGGGATCGGACATGGTCAACGCCTGGACCGAAGCTGAGACAAGCGGAAAGGTAATTTACAAATATCTCATTTGTGCTATAATTTAATATTGTTTATGTTCTTTAGATATTGGACAATTATATTAGTTCCATAATCCTTCAGCTTACTGGGCTTCCGGAGCTTGTACCCACCGAACATGAGTTGCAGAAACATTATTGGAGGGATATTGATGTGGACCTGTCTGAGGGACCCCAGTGGAAACCGAGTGGGAGTAACGAGGATGAGGAACCCACCAAGAGAAAGCGCAGGCCGAGGGAGAAAACTAACGGCGGGTGGAGAGTACGTGCCCGTGTTGATACAACGGACTGTACAGATACGGTTCTTCCGGATATACAACGATCCAACGATCCAACGATGGACAGGGATCTTTCCCTCCACCGGCTAACCACCCGGTTCATTCACTTGACCAAGGTGCAGCAGGCCCGGTTGATGATGCCAGGCAAGAAGACTTCTGTCAGAGGGAAGGATGAAACAGCCGTGGGCGACATTCGGTTGGTCACACAACCGATGAGGTAACCTGGCCTAGTATTATTGGATCAATGGTTTATTTCGAAATGTTGTTGATTGCCTAATTTGTGGCTGGATCTATTGTTTGTTTCGCACCGTGGTAAACGTTTTGGTGTTTTACGTATAGCATTTTACATAAACAGTTTGAGGTACATCGACAGTTTGTGGGACTCGAAGTTCTCGAAAGAGTTCTGAACGCGGTGAATACCATACTGGAACGCGTACGCAGTATCGTCCATGAGGAAATGGGGTCGGACTGTGTACGTAATATAGTCAATGAGGGTTTGAGGCGGGAGATCGAAGGGCTACGACGGATGCTCGGGTTTCAAGAACGTATATATCCACACATGTCACCTGTGTATCAAGTGTTCTTTATTTTATTTAAATAATGATCATTATATATTTGAAAACGTAACACTGTGACACTGTCATCCCCAAGGGAAATGTAGGGGACGGTAATTCAGGAGATCAGCCGCAGCGTGTGGGGAGTGGGGAGTGGGGAGTGGGGAGTGGGGAGCACGCGGAAGAAGGCTTGGGTGGCGATCAGGCTACCTACAATGATGGAGCCGGTTATGAAGAGAGCGACGATGATGAAAGGTAAGACGACCAAGATTGGCAGGATGATAGTGGATACGTTTATGACAGGGTCAATGATGATCAACTGCATTATGAAAAACATGTCTGTGTTGATGACATATCAGACCTTGATGAATCAAACCTTCCCTTAGTGTTGTGCGAGGATTTATCGTCCTTGGAACGGGTAGGTGGTCTAGAGGTGGTAGCAACCCCTTCGTTGGCTTTGCGATCACAGTTTGGGGTTGACAAGTTATTTTCTCAGATGCCGTTATACCTATGGCCCAGAGAAGCAGGTATATTGTCTCTGTTTGGTATACCAGGTCTAGTACATCTATGAGTACCTGGAGTAGAGGACCCCGATGTAACTCAATGGTCGCTGGCTTCAGCAAGTCCTTTTAGCAACCGAGAAACATGTCTGCTGTTGGTTGCACCATAAAATAAAGATTCATGTCCAGTTTCTAATGAAGGGAAGACAGATACCGGTTGCCAGGAGGATGAGGAGATACCGAAAGAAGATGAATCCTTGCTTCCGTTAGTGTTGTCACAAGATCCTTCGGCGCACGATCGTCCTTGTCCAGTGGAAGGAAGACATTCAGGCCCAGATTATCCGTCTGAGGATCAATCATGTTCGATGTTGCTGGCAGCACAGAATACAAAGTCATGTCCAGTTTCCGATGAAGGGAAATTGCAAATAAATGGCGAGGATGAGGACACACCGAAAGAAGATGAGTCCTTGCTTACGTTAGTATTGTGGCAAGATCCTTCGTCCCAATATCTGCCTTGTCTAGTAGCGGTCAGACAATCTGGTCATGATGATCCGTCTGAGGATCAAACATGTACGACGTTGCTGGCATCCCAAAATACACAGTCGTCTCCAGTTTCGAATGAAGGGGGAAGTGAAAAAAAGGGCGAGGATGAGGACATACCTGACGCGTCTAAGGTATCATCTACTATGGTAAAGAGTCCGCCTTCACATCCAGTGTCACCATCACATTCACATTCACATCCATCTATGGTGATTAGGTCAGACTCAGATGTTGAAATTCCTACTGGTTCACCTCCACGTCCATGTCCATGTCCACATAACAGAGTAAAACATACCTATCGCAAAACACCGTGTCGGTTAAGGAGAGTGTCACAGATAGTATCTCCGACCCTTCGAGTTGATGAAACAAGTTCAGAACAAATGTCTGGGCCAGCTCCATGTTATTCGGGAGAGCAATCGACTTGTGCATCGACAAATTAACGAAAACGGAGACTATCTGCGATAATCTCCGAACCACTTCCGAACTGGGAACCACCTGTAATTGAAGTGCATACCGATGACATACGTGCTTCAAGCCAGCAGGTATTAGATGAAACCGCTTTAGCAAGCCAGCGTCAAAGGGAGTTATGGGTACACAGTCCCTACAGCAACCCGTTAGGTAGAGGAAATCTTTCCACTGGCCCCAGCGAGGAGGCGTACGCACATTTCAAGCTTGATTCGAAAGAAATATAGTAAGATGATTACTAATTATGCATTTTAGATTACATCACCCGTATATAATCAATTAAAAGTAATATCATTCTTTTAATGTATTGGGTGCAGCCGTAACGTTGGACTGGAGGTGATGCAGACACAGGATTTTTTCATATCATTAGAGGACAATGATAGCCGTCTGTTGGACACACACGTTGATGCCTACCTAAATTTGTTAAACAAGATGAGAGGGAGTAAGACCAGCCCTTACAAGTTCAAGGATAGAAAGGGCATCGTTGATTGCAAGTTTTTTACAAGTACAGCGTTAACTTTAAGGATATGTTTATACGGGGAATTGTGCACTTGGATAAAATGCAAATGTGATGTGCAGGATGAACTGGCAACGGTGTAGGCAGGCTGGCAGCCGAATTTACACAAACGTTTAGTACGACCTTTCAGCGTCAAAGAATTCGTCATTCGTCCGGAATGGAAACAATATTGTGACGGCCGTCGACCAGACTGGGGCAGTCCATGGGATTCCTATGACAAGGTTAGTAACGTTCTGGTGCGCAAACATGGGTTCCAGCTTGATTTGGTTATAAATATTTGAGTGTAGAATTTTTCATTTACAGGTGGTGGTCCCCTGTAAGGTTGAAGACGGCCACAGGGTTGTTTACGTCGTTGATCTTTTGTTATGGCAGATCCATGTATATGATCCCAAGGCACACTGGGTACCCCAAGGCGGTACATCGATCTGCCAGCAGATTCTACCACTCCGACGTCTGTTCCCGGTTATTTGCTTGCAGGCAGGTTTTCTTAACAGAACGAGGAGGCGAACATATGGTATCACTCCTATGAAAGCTCGTCGGATGAAAGAAAAACAAGTTCCAAAACAATTAAGTTTGAAAAGTAATGTAGTCTTTGTCTTGTTGATGATACGTTCCCTTCTCAGAGGTTTGAAAAGCATGAAGACCGTTGAAACGGATATACAGAGCCATAGGCAGGATATCACGTATGAAATTTTTACAAACAGCTTACCTGAGGAATGTTAATTAACACAATGTTTAATGTTTATGTCATTAACCTGGTTATGAAATATGTCGGTGTTTGCCATATTTGAATGCCGATTAATTTCCTTGTATATTTCACATGTAATTAAAACTCGTGCATATTATATTATACTATAGATGTAAGGGTAGGAGCTTTTTATTTATTTATTTATTTATTTTTAAATACCTGCCTCCAACTATGAAGTTTAAATATATAAAAAGCTGAACTTCGGTCCTATTACAAGTAGACAATGAAATTACTGTAAACCTCATACGAGTAGATGGAAAATATTCACGATAAAATGGATTTTGTTCTTCTTACCTCACTGGCAACCACTTCATTAATGAGACTTCCATGTGTCAGTACTTGTTATACGATAAGTACAAAAAATCAGGTAAAATATATATTTTTAAATAAAATACATGCCTCAAAACATAAAGGTTAAGAGTAATGCTAGATGACCCAAAAAAGTGACCCAAACCTATGTGGCAACATCACATGGGATCTTTGGGAAAACTGACGTGGGCCCGTGTTGTGTGTGATGTTGCCACATAAATTTGGGTCCAAAATTTGGGTCAATTTTTTGGGTCCTCTAGCATTACTCTAAAAGGTTAAAATTATAAAAAAACTCAACTTCATTACTATTATAAGCAGACAATTTACAAATCTTCCTTCAAATTAATACACGGTTATATGGATATTAAACTTGTAGTTCATACACGATTTTCATTTGGCTTTATGGTCCTTCACTTCAACGTTTCTCGATGTCGGGGATTTGGGCTGACCTTCAGAGGCGAATGTCACCATTTGGGTTTCGGTTGCCCCCCCAGCCATTAAAAACAAAAGTTCTATTATAATTATAAGGGATTATAATTAAAATGTGAACCCATTAAAAAAAGAGATGTACATACAAAGTGATATATATACAAAGGTAACCGATGATCATATTATGTTGACCGTCTATTATTAGTTAATAATATAAACTCATTTGACCCAAAATTTACCGTGTAATCATTGACCAGTTGCATGTTGAACCATTAGTAATGCAATTACACGTTGGAAAGTAATCATCCTTACACGATACATTTACCATCATTTATGTTTTATGTATTTTTTGTTTTCAGATTGCAAAATGCAAAGTAATTAAGTGCCACGTTGGAATTGCTGTTAGGGTATACTTGTCCAAGAAATATTTCTCTTGGATAAAAAAAGAAAACTTATTGAGATTTAACAGTTTTGCAAAGCCCCATAATTTATGGGCTACTTATGAATTTTGCTCAAATTACAATTAACTGGTAATTTTTGCTTCCATAATTCTATTGGCCACGAAAATATGAAACAAAAACGATCCATTTTATCTTTCAAAAAAAAAAAAGACATTCTAATCTAGCATATCGTGCTGTAACACAAAAGTTAACAACAAGGTGCTGGTAGTTTCAAGCCAAGATCCATTTTTTTAATTTGATTTCTATTATTTCATACTTTATTACCTACAGGTAACTGTATTGTATATATATTAATTTTTTTCAAAGATTTCATACATTCAACGTACATTATTTAATTCAACCGAGTAAGTGTTGTATTTATTTTATTTTATGTAAGACAAACTATTTTGCTACGAATCTATGATCTTAATTAATTTGGAAGCATTTTTCTAAGATGATGAATATTGGGATTTTATTTTGTTCAAGTGCCGCACCCGATTACAATTCCCTTGGTCCGCTTGAAATGACCTTCAACTTCATTTATTTATTTAGATGGAAAATCCTCCTTCAATTTAATACACAATTATATGGATATAAAACTAGGACGTCACATCTTACACGATCAGGGAGAAATCGACCTTAGACTGAACATACGATTACACGAATAGATGGAAAGCAAACATTACATTAATACACGATTGTATGGCAGATTCCGCTCACCTGCTTTTAACAATACATTGGGAAAATTTTATGAGTCGTTGTCGTTGTCGTTGTCGGTGTCGTTGTCGGTGTCGGTGTAAGCCGAAGCCTCAGAGGTTATGTCAGTGGATGGCCTTTCTTGGCACGTCTGTCTGTTGTGTCCCTCTTTGTGGCATACACTGCAACCGCGAGGATGCTTGGTTTTGTTAGCAGCATCAGACGATGTTTTCCTGCAGCTCCTCCTGTTGTGTCCCTTTAGGCCGCACTTAGAACACTTCTTTTGCTTAGCCTTCTCGACGCATGAACAATACCTTGACTTTTTCGGTCTTCCTGGCAGAAAATGCACCTTCCAAGGACGAACAACTAGATTTCGGACATGATTGGGTACGACCCAATTCTGTGCATATGGAACCAGGTTGATTTCTCCCCGATATGCCTCTCGCATCCAATCAGATCTGTAGTAGTTAGAGCATATTTCAGGAACCAGAATTGATGCGTATCTGGTAAAAAAATTAATTATTGGATGTCAGACCCCTAAATATGGATATGGTAATTAATGACGAACTGACGACAGTATACTTTGATTACATACCTGGCGCAAGCAAGGGCATGTCGACAAGGTAATTTTTGAAGATCCCACTCACGACAGTCACATGTCTTTGCTTGAATATCGATAATGGAATTAATTTGATTTTCGGTGACATTGTACCTGTGGTATGAGATAGGATGAAGGATGCATTTATAAGAAGGTTCAACCCCTTTAAGTATGTGATTGTCGGCTGCTGGAGTCAGATCAGACCTAATACGATCTGCAATAGTACGACATTTGTGGAACCACCTCTGTATCATATCCTGAATCTGCTCTGCAATGGCTGTGATAGGTAGCTTCCGGAGATCTAGAAGATCTAAGTTCATAGACTCGGCTAATTGGGTAGACATCATCTGGTACCTATTTTTGGGGCAGTAAGCATTTGTGAACTTATCTACCCCAATTTTCATGACGTCGTTGTAGTACCTCTGGTTGCAAGCAGCCATCTGTTGAAGGTCGATATCACACTCATCGCGATGGTGTTTGTAACATGCATTGTAAAAGAATTCTCTTGCAAGAGTTCGATTCTTGGATGACCGTCTAAATTTCTGTGCAATGTGGAAGACATAGAATGCGTGCTGTGCATCTGGGAAAACCTTTTTCATCGCTGATATAATGCCTCTGTGACGATCTAAAACGATGACCAGATCCTGAAGAGAACCAATCCCCTTCTTTAATTCAGAAAGGAACCATGTCCAGGATCCCTTACATTCTGAGGCTGCGAAACCAAATGCCAATGGGTATATTTTTGAGTCTTCATCTTTGGCCGAGGCTATAAGTAGCACCCTTTTGACAGATCCCGTCAAGTGGGTTGCATCGATGGAAACGACGGGTCTGATAACATGGATAAACCCTTGTAGACAAACACCGATTGCCATGAAGCCATACTTGAACCGGTCTTTCAAGTCTGTCTTGATGTTTGTTAGGGTACCGGGATTGGCTTGCTTCAGCATGTAAAAGTACGCCGGCAACGTTTGAAAAGACTTCAACGGATCCCCGTACTGTATTTTCAGAGCATGGAGTCTGGCCCGGTTAGCTTTGTTACACAAAAGGTGCACCCCATGCTGAGACCCCATTTCCGCTATGATATCTTTAGCTCAGATTTTGCATCCCGAAACTGTGAATTTTAGGGCATACAGTTCCCCAACGACATAGGCACTGACTTGGTTAAAGTGAAGACCATAGTTTTGGACTTTGTATGTGTGTGTATCTCGATATACGTTGACGTACCAGTGAGTTGCATGGCGCTTCTTCACCTCACGTACCAACCATTGACAATTAAGGTCGGTACACGATGCCTCATACCGCGTTGTGGTCGACCGCGTAACCCTGTACCAGAAATGGTTTTCCATTGCGTACACACCCAACACCTTCTTCATTTCATCCTTGTGTTTGAATATCTTGCCTTTATGAATGGATGTATGGTCCGATTGGGATTTGAATGCGCTGCATTCTTTTACATTTTCAAAATAGACCTGGTCAAACCCTTGCACTTTATGCCTAGACAGATTATGATCAGGAGGGGTGTGAACGTAAGTGGTGTTATCCTGGTCAGCAAGTGGTACATTGTTTGTAACACATGATACAGAAATGTTATTCATGTTAGGACCGGGCATGGGATGGACCTCTCTATATGTAACATGTATCTGATGATGCTGTAAAGGCTGTCGATGTGTTTCCTGTTCATTACTGGGAGCCGATGATGCCCTGCAATGTGTTCCACAACCTATGGCATCATCTTCAGCAGTGTGTACATTTGTACAATCGACATCATGGATTGTAGAATGCTTTGACTCGGACTGAACATCCTTTGCATTATTTTTAGATCGACCTCCGCAAGACTCCAAAGGATGTACGCTATCATTAACACCCATTCGGTTGGTTCCGCTTGAAAATGTGTTGGAACCTCTGACCAGTGGCATATTGTCAAAAAGCAACCGCTTGATTGATATATGCGACAAGGACTCATCACCGGGTGTTTGGTTCGGAATAAAATTTGTGCTGGGAGAATCGGATATACATGTTACCGGTGAACAACCGCTTGGGGTAACTGTATATTTTGCCTTCTTCTTTAACTGTGGCGTTACCGACTGATTCACCATTGACAATGGCGTGCTGATGTAAATAGGTCGACCGTTGGGTTGATTTTGATCAAACGGAGGTTTTACAGTTGAATCTTTATTCTGGCTGAGTACCTCTGCGATATGTCCCGGTATAAGATTGTGAAACACCGAAACATAACATTTAAGATTCTTTTTGTTATGCGAAATGAAGATTTGAAAATCAATGTCAAAACTCATTTCAACAACGGTGCCTGAAAGTAAGGTACTGAACTTCATATCGACTGCATCGCAGTTCAACCCAAACCGATCGCATATCTTATCTGACAACGTTTTCAATGTATCCTTCGGTGTCACAGCCAACAAGAAAATAGTTTTTTGGTTGAAATCAACATCTTCCCAGACTCCATCATAGTTCACTATCAACATAACCATTTCAGAAACAATCCAAACGGTCAAGTATGCACACCGGAAAATCTTTAACTGGATACGGTGGTTGTGGTATTGTATGAAATGGCGGTAAAAATATTAGGAATGACGGTGAAATCAAGTCTTAGCAAATATTATCAAGGGGCAGAGTATCAACTGTTTGGGTGTTTTCCAATGTCTGAACACACATTGAGTTCTAATAAACTGAAATACGCTTTTTTTAATCCCGTACTGTATTACGTACGCCTAAGTCTTACCTTTCGGCTTTACCTAAATATAACAAAAACCACAACATATCAACACGATGTAAATAATTTCAAGGCATAAAATATCACCTAAGCATAATAATATAATATTATGCTAAATATGTTTTTTAAAATATTCAGCTAAATTTGTAGAATGAACAGACATAAATGTTCTTCTGTTACAAAAACTATTCAATGTAAAATGTGTTTGAATTTTAACATTGAATAAGATATGAATTATTCTTCTGTAATTAAAATTAGGGTGGTGTGTGTTTTTTTTATTTTTTATTAACCTGTGGATGTTTTTGTAACGGGGGGTACGGTGGGCTTGAGCCCCCCACCTATCCCCACGCAGGTGGCCCTATGGTCATATCATGTACTGATTTTTAATTATAATTCATTCACCTTCCCCATGGTGATTAGATGTTTCTTCACTATTAACAATCTTAAGTATAATTTGGAATCTGACCGGCCATGTCCAGCATTCGTCAATATTGGTACGTAAATAGTGGTAATGGTTCAATGTCAATGCACGATATCGTTGCTCGTTGGATAGAGATTAATGCATGCAACCGGTGCATTACACCCATCCAATGGGTACATGCCATGTGGCAAGATATACTCTTTCTGGTCAGGTGGCATGCAAACATTGGTTAGAGTGCAGTGCACCCCGTGCATGCAAGATTTTCTCCTCGCATGAACTCCCTTACAGAAATCTTAAAATGGATAGTACAATCTGATTTCGTAACCCCATATTTAATTGTCAAATCTAGGACCGGAGAATATATTGCGTGGGACTGGCACGTGGTGAGAACATGAGACAATCCAATGACATTGCAACAATTAAAATTATATAATTATTTTTATGTTCCCCATATAAACGGTGCAATCTCATTGGATGGTTTCACGGTCTCTTAATGTCGCAGTCCCATGCCAGATTTTGTCTCACGATGGACCCCATTTGTGTAAAATTGTGCACATTAAAGTCTTTTTAATTTATTCAATATTGTACAAGCAATGATGGTCATGCAATATGGGAGTGGATGGGTTTCCCGTCAATGTCGAAGTCCGTAAGGCTTATGACGATTTCATCGGGTTATTTGCTGACGTACTCTACTTTGTTGAACAGTTAGGTGAGGGAAATACGCTTTTGTGGTTCAAAGCCATTTCCAACCCTAATCCTTAATTTTGTGGAAGTTTTGAAGTAAATTGGTGGGACTATTAGCATACACTAATCTCATTTTCCAAATCCAACCCACTAAAACCTATGTTACCCTTAACCGAATATTCCCTACAATATTATCTGTGTTCCTATTTATCAAATGTCTCAGAACAATTAAAATTTGACCCCATAATATACATAATATTGCAACATGTTAATAAATGTTTGAAATTGATCAAGCTGCTCATTAACAAACACCCCAAGCCCCATTAGTGTAATCAATTAAGTGATTTTCTGTAAATAACAATTTCTAAATGTTATGTAGTATACACATAATTCTAGTTGAATAAAAAGGTTTTGATATATATATATGGGATATATAATAACGAAAAAAAAGTAAAAAAGAAGCTTTCATTTTTAAAACCATACGATTGGAATACATTTAATTGGTTACGGGTTTATCTCGTAATTCGGAAAACCATAAAATAAGGGATACAATAAAACAATACGATGACAAATATTTCATACAATATAATGGTTGAACTCGGATTCAGTTAAACTTGAGGGTTTTCCCATATTGTGAATTGTTTGCTTACTTTAGCACTGTTGCGCCAGTCACGGGGGATTGCACTGCACTGTTCATATGCAGCCAATTCGCCGAATTGGAGGAACGCTGGTTGGAGAGGTTTTGTTGCTCAAATTGGATGATTTGCTCAAAGTTGCAGCTGGGTTAGAGACGCCGGGTTTTATGCACTCTTAATTAGAAGTTAGAGCATGGGATTCACCGTGATATCAGCAATTAAAATAAAAACAGACTTTTCATAGCAGTTGATCACTAGCAAAAACACAACGGACCATTAACACACTACGCTAACTGGTACAAAGACCCATAATTACCCATAATTACAACACAAAACATGAAAGTCAAGATCAACTCATAAAAACCTAATCCATATAATACATATAAGTTGAACTACTTGTGCTCTACATGATCCACTGTATGGACACACCCCTCTTGTTGGACCACGTTTCGCCTGTCCATGTAGGTGGACCACAAATACAACCCAATGGCTGTTATTAAAAAGGCTCCGCAGACAGTTCCGACGAACAGTACGGCAAGCCATAGCCCCTTGGTATCAGTAGGCTTGGGAGATGTTACCTGGGAGGTTTTCGTGTCAGTGGAAAATTTATTAGGATCCAGTGGCTGTGAATGCATCCAATGTGGCAAAAACATGGACTTAAAGGTCCACGAATAGATAGAACACATCTGCGTCGTGTTGCCATTTGAAGAGGTCAATCCCACAAACACGTCGGTGTCAGGCCATATTTTCGACAAGTCAATTGAGTAAGAGAGGAAAGGATTCACAGGTTTTATATTACCAGAATGACACAACCTAACCTCTAAACTCTTTGCACTAGCATCATAATCGATCCATGAATCCAATTTCTTACCACTGTTAAGGAACATATTCTGAGATGAAATATTACATAATTTAACAGATAATAGACTGTCAACGTCAATGCCGACATGATTTCCATTCAAATCACCATACTCGATATCGAAAGAGGTGTCAAATTCAACAACCACCACCCTAAACTTGGTTTTGTTCAAACCCATCTTAGAGAGACCAAATGAGCTCTTACCCACATCGGTAAAACGATAACCCTTTGGAACCATAAAAAAAGCCAAACCATCACCACTCTGGTTGGACATTGAAAAAGAGAAAATCGTAGAGAAAGAAGGAAATGTCGGAGGATTACCTTCCACGAGCTTAATGGGTTTTTTGTACATCAGTCGCCCAGCACTTGATTGATCCGAGGTTGTGAGCTGAACAGAAGACCCACCATTGACAGCCATTGCAGCTCCATAGAAACAAATTTCAGACCGGCACCTTAGAAATCCATCAAAGCTGTTGAGGACAACAGGATAACTTGGCTCAGCAAACAGGACTTTCAAGCTGCAAATGAACAGAATAACGATTGTAAGGTAATTTGTCATGGAAAATTTGGCCATATTTGGAATGGGTTTTTGACTGTTTGAGTGTATCTGGAGTTTGTCTCACCTTTTAAATGAAGGATTCAAATCGGCTAAGTGGTTGTCCAGATAAGCCCTACATCCCCAACCATGCTCCCTAAATTTTTATATTTTAGCTCAAATGTTATTTTAGCGAGCAACTATTCATGAGATCACTCCAACCATGCTCCCTAAAGTTTTGCTAAACTTTTGTTTTAAATTGTATTTAATAACCAAGCTCTCATGATATCATTTTTTTTAATAACAAAATCAATTTAAAAATATTAAAAACATAAGAGAGAGAAGATAGGGAGCTCCCTACATTTGGAGAGCCATCAATAGGCTCTCTAAAATAGGGAGCCATTTAGGGAGCCCCTTGGAGTGCAAAAAAGCTAAATTGGCTCCCTATTGTAGCTAAGGAGGCCATTTAGGGAGCCCATTGGAGATGCTCATGACGTTTGCCGTCAAAATCAACATTCACAGTTAAACACATTGAGAAATACAACAGAAAACCGTTAACTGCCTATCGCAATTATATAGGCGTATGGGCGTTGGCGTAGAAAAGAAATCTAAAAATGCTTTTTTTTTTATTGGAATACAACAACAACAGGATTACAGATCCAGAACATGATTACATGATTACAACAATCGGGACCAATCGAGAATCGATTTCCAAGCGCAGCCCAGACTGGAGGTCCCATGGATGGGGAGAGAGAACCCACACGAAGGAGGGACAACCACCCACACAAAGTGGGACAACACCCATGTTTTTAAATGGGCCAAGGAAAATTTGCATAATTCTATGCACACACTAGGTCTTGGACCTTGGTGGTGGGGGGTTCCCAAATGAAGGCCCACCACTATGGCAAGGGACCATATGTAAATCTAAAAAGGCTTGATAGTTGATAAAAAGGTTGATAAAAATTGAAAGGGGATTTTTCAGGTTTCACGAAGTTCCAGTTGCATTTTTTGGACTCAAATCGGCTGTCAAAATTTGGTGTTCCAATTTGTATCCAACCAAACAATTTGGGACATGTGTGCACATTTAATTATTATTTTTCAAGTGCTTCTATATATGTGCACACATGTCCCAATTTGGTTGGTTGGACACAAATTGGGACACCAAAATTTGACAGCTTATTTGAATCCGCATTTTTAATATGTGCCGGTCACCCCCCATTTTCGATTTATGTGTATAATACTATTTATAAAACAATGTTACAATTCAAAACCCTGAGACGTGGCCATGTTTGGAGCCCTATATCGGAGTGTACAACGATTACGAATGTTGTAGTGTTTAAAAAAGGGGGGGAGTATACTTGTTAAGAGGCAAATACCCATACCATGTTCAGAAATAATGCAAGTTCCACTTATTTTCTGTAAATTGCTACAACTGCTTTATGTGAAATATTCATGTCCATTTGCATCAAAGTTATAACAAACAGACATATTGACACACCAAAGCATAACATATTAACTAGCGTTAACATCTTTATGCCACTTACACTAGTTTCCAAATTCTACATTCGTCCATTTAAATATGTTTCCAGGTTGTGCATGTTTGCATGTAGCATTTCCACTTCTTCGTCGGTAGATGTAGTATGTCGACCGTTAGATGTAGAATCTCTACCGCCTTTAGCGGTGCTTAGGAAACGTCCCTGTAAATTTTCACAATCGGGCTCCCACCAACTAAAAAATTTGCATTGTCGTTGCGCACAAATAAAATACAGCTTACCTGGATTATCTTTCGATTCAGATATTTTCACAGCAGCCTTCTTCCCACATCTGCATGATTTATTCCTGAACATTCCCAAGCCACCATTAATGTTGCTTGCTGAGCCTGAACTTCCTTCCATGGTTGTTGAATGTAAGAGAATTGTGTGTGATTGTTTAATGGGAAACAGATAGGGAACCCATACAATGTACGATTGAGGAGAGTAGCAGAATATAAGTTGTGTAAGAACGTGAACATCCAATTTACAGACACCAGGTTTATATTGCCGTAAATATAGCCGTTGGAGACCAACGGTTGTATTCAGGGGTTCAAATTGTAGTTGCAACAATGCCAACACGTGTTCAACTCAGAAAAGTGTCTTCAAAAAATGAAAAGGACAGTGTACTTAGCTAATGACCAGTCAGTACCCAATGGAGTGACCCCTCCACTTAGGTGTTGCCACGTGTCCTTTTTGTTGAAGATTGCTAGCCATGTGGTAATACAACATTCGGGGGTCAGTGCCTTTGATACTGACTGGTTAGAACCCAATTATTTTCCATATAAAAAACTTTCGTCATTGACATTGGAATTTGCTCCAATACACGATTTGTACAGGGCAGAGTAAGCAATACACGAATAAAAGGCGGATCTCACGTGAAAACGTCCCATCTAGTCATTAAGTACCACCCATCCTCTAAAATCATGTTTCCAAGACAATTTTAGAGGATTTTGGAGGATTAGTTGCTCCCACCCACCCTCTAAATTGTTGTTTCGAAGAAAAAAATAGGAGAACCTCCTATCCATTCTCTGAATTTAGAGAACCATTTTCCATCCTCTAAACCACTTTTTAAATTTTTTTATTTTGATTATATCCTTGTAACGTTTGCTTTAAATTCTGAAATTTCTCTTAAGTAGTAGTGAAATATACCTAAAGTGGGGGGTGAATAGGTATAGGCTCCAAATTCTCCCAATTTAAAAAATAATGCAGAATATATCAATAAAAATGCACACTTGATTAAATTTGACAAATTAATTGATTTCACTTATACAAGAGTTAATCAATTTACAAGATATGCAATCAATGAAAGATATGGAAGATAAAGAAAAGTAAAAACAAAAATGAACACGAGTATTTTTTACGTGGTAAAACCTCAAAGAGGAAACATCCACGGGTTGATACCACAACCACCGGCGAAGCAATCCACTATGTGAAAAAGGACTTACACACTCAAGCTATCACTCATGATATCCGCTCAAGCTATCAACTCCTAATCTACCCTCGGGCTAGTGAATCACAAAGCCTACTTCCTATCCGAGATGTATCCCACACCTCTAGAAAGCAACTTCCTATCCAAGACGCTCACGTCTCTAGGAAGATTTCTTGCTTGCCTATCCGGATCCTCCCGATCCTAGACAAGACTCCCTTGCTTGATTATCTGAGTCCTCCCGACTCTAATCAAGACTTCCTTGCTCTATCCACAAAGCTTCACTCACTTTGCTAGAGACTTCAACCTAATGCAAGGCTATGATCTAAAGTGATGCAAATGATGCAAACACAATCAAATTAAGCTAGATGATCAATCAAGCTAAATGTACATGTTCAATGATAAACTAGAATAAGCTTTCAAAACACAATCACTAGATTATCTAGAAATCAAGATATGCAAATCAATAAGAACAAGGTATGGTTATTCAATATATCACACTAAAAACCTAGTTCTTAGATCATGAAATAAAACCTAGAAAATAATATGAGACATATCATATATTCATTTTCTAGAATCAATTTCACACAAAATCAAGTTTAGCACATATATGCTCAAAACAAATCACAAAGCTAAATCTCAATTAACAAATGATCAAACACCCCTAGCATATGATCTAACATGCTTCTCAACAAATTTCATCAATCAAATAGTAAGAATCAAAAGAAGATCAAAGATGAAATTGAAAAAGAAAAAGTTGAACAAACAACCTTGACCTCGGACTGAAAATCGATCCACTGGGAAAGATAGCGAAATAAGCTGCCTCTAGAAATGCTTGAGGTTTGTAGCTCTCTTCAAGACCAACAATTTTGGTTTTTGAATCGATTGATTTCGAGTTCGTATGAGAGAGATATGATCAAAATAAGAAAACGAAAATTGAGAGAATTCTGCAGAAAATCCGAGATGTGTTCTTAGAATTCTTGAAATGTTTGGAGGGAAGGAGATGAGTTTAAAAGGAGGAAAGAGAAGGTTTTCAGGGGCCAATTGGCATGAGCCACATCACCCTACCGTGGGAGGCATGTGAGGCTCACGGGGGCAGAGAGCCCCTCTGGCCGTGAGCCTCACGGCCTCCCTCACGGCGTGGGCAACATGGCTCACGGCCTCCCTCACCTCTCTCGCGCACTCTCTGGTTCTTCAGCCATATCTTGGGCATCCAAACTCCGATTTTGAATCCGTTTTCAGATTATGAATCATGACTCCCTCATGCACGACTACGACTACAAAACGTTGAAAAATGGTTGAGAAATCATCTCAGAAAATGATGATGAAGTCAACTCAACGAATGAGAACGAAAAGTAGCATAGTCACATTGTTTGGACTCGAAACCTTATGAATGAGTAACCGAAACGACTGGAACTCAATAAGGCATTAAATAAGAACATGTTCAAGTCCTAAACACAAAATACACAAACAAATAAACACATATTCACACAAGCATGCCATATCAAAGAGATAGTCACAAAGCATGCAATTCCACAATGTTTGTCTATATAAGATCAATGCATGAGCATATTATGGAGTGTGTGAATGTGTTATACCAAATGTTTGAACCACGATGCAGGGACACACATGTATGAATTGTGCGTGTGTGCTCTAACGCCTTGCAAGAGGATAGAAGTCAAGATTTACCTTTGACGTTTTTCACCTCTTGAAGACGACTTTTGCACTAGAAGTTGCTCTTCATTTTTTACGCTTCCTTTCTTCAAAGAATGTCATAAGCAACAACCAATACATACATAGAGTGTTTTGCAATGGAATCAAGCCAATACAAATCATGAACCTTACAAATTCAATTAATGTGTAATAAAATTTAATTTATACATTTTATTAACCTAAAAAATATACCATTAGAAATGTCTCATCTAGATCATTAAAATGAGTCCAATATTGAATATTAATTAATAATTTTTTATTTACCATACTTTATCATTTGGGCAATCTCTTATTACAAATTGATAATTATAAGTTAGTAATAAATTAAAAACCGAAACATAGTATTAAAATGATAAATATTAATATTAAAAATTACAATAACATAAAAACATTAAAATAAAGAATAATGAAAATATAAGTTATTTTAAGATACAAAGAAATAGGGATAGAGATATAGATAAGGATAGAGAGTGTGGTGGGCGTGCAATATTTTTAGAGATGGAGTTATGGGAGGAATATTCCCTTATAGTTCTCTATTTTAGAGATAGAGATAGAGAATGGGTGGGAGATGTAACCGATACATGGATAGTCAAATCAATCACGATAATTTTTATGCTAATCAATTTTTTATTTTCTAAATTATTATACTTGCTAGGCTCGTTTGGCGCACTGTATTGGACCGTATTGTATTGGACTATATTATAATTAATTAATTCAAACCATTGTTTGGCAATGCACTCGCCTCTCCCTATTAGGTTATTTCTATATGACTTTATTGTTTTATATTATATTATAAAAAAATATTAATTTAAAACAAATATTTTATAATTAATTTAAAATATCCTGACCGTGAATAAATCAATAAATAATGATATTAATTGGTGATACAAAGTATGATGATAAATGGAATATAAATGGAGTATGAGACTTGATACAAGTATGCCATGTTTTATTTGGATCCTGTAATATGTTATACATTGTTATGACTTATGTACTTATGTGACATGTTTTAGTTGTATACCGAATATGTTTTTATTTTGAATGAATTATCAAATATGTTTTCATATATTATTATTATTTTTAAAATATAAATATATATTATTTTAATGGCCGTATCCATATCCTAGTTTATGAAGATTTACCATATCCCCGTATCGTGCCATATCCGTATCCCGTACCCGTATCCGTATCCGTATCCGTATCTGTGCTACGTAGATATTTTTTTGAAGAGTTATGCTACTCCACCCAAAAATCCCACCCACATTCCAACCCAAAAGTGAGGTGGCATCATCACACACTGTTGGAGTAGAATTATGAGGTTTTTTAAAGGCTGAAGTCAGACATTTATAAGAGTAAAACTGTTGGACCTAAAAAACCAACCCAAATTTTTAACCCAAACCTAAAGTACTTTCTGTGACCAGTTAGAAAAGCACAAGGGTATTGTTGTAAAAAAGTATAAAAACATGTTTGGTCTATATCAAACGTTTAAATTTTAATTTAGGGATTCAATACGGCTGTGACCCTCAACAGGTTATAAATGTTCACTGATCGGTGGGTTAAGTATACATTCACAAACTCGTAAAGACTCAATTGAAAGACATGGAGGATAATGTCGGTTTGGATGTCGAAGTCGAAGGAGAAAGCAGTAGCACCACAACTAACAGATTTTGGTCGATTCAGACATCTCCTCGCTTTTCTAATCTGGCAAAGGTGGAGTTCGTGTATCATGCGAGAGAGAACACAATGAAAAATGAGATCACCCGGTTGAAGAACGAGCGGAAGGATCTGGTGAGGGAGGTCGCTAGATGGAAGAAGATGTACAACCAGGTGGATGGTCAGATTTCGGTGTTGGAGGCATTGGCTGTTGAATTAAAAACAGGACAGCCTGTCGTCGGGGTTCCGACGGCATGCAACGGCCAGATCTCCGGTGATACATCATGAATCTTGTGAGATTAATGTCTAAACTGTTCTATGTGTTGTCATGTTCGAGTTTTGTTTTACTTGGGGTAGATTGAGGTGACATGTAAGTTTCCTGGTTTGATATGTCGTCAAGTTGAAGATTGTTTTTATTGTTTTTATGAATGATGTAGATTTTGCAACAGCCAATGCAGGGTTAAAGTTGAATGTTGGTTTGAACTCTTAAGTTTTCTGTTATGAATTGTTTGGAATGAAACTATCTTTCTGGTATATTATTAGTTATGAATAATTAGACAGGTTCAATAGTTGAATGATGTGTTGACTTTCCATTTTTTATAAAAAGTAATGAGAATTATTTAGGAATACTGTCACGGAGGTATTACGTTATTATGACAAATTTCTTCATGAATTATTTTGCATTAAAATACTTGAAGCCAATATTTACTGATCACTGTAAGTGGGTAGAATGAGGAAGTAAACAATGCTATTTCACACTCTTTTTCACTTTAACTTTATTCTCGATAGAGATACAGATTCACCTATCTAAATTTTAGCACATTTTTCAAAGATTTTTTTTAATGGCACAATGAAAAATCAATTTTAAATATCATAAAACTATTGGTATATTTTATTTGTTTCAGGAAATATGTTTGTCCACGTACAAAGCACGGGTACTGACTAGTTATAACTATGCAGACAACCGTTTCAATTTTTAATAAATGTAACCTTTTACACTGACTAGTTATAACTATGCAGACAACTGTTTCAATTTTTAATAAATGTAACCTTTTACAAAAAAATTGGAATGTGTTGTTTTTATTTTTTTGGAGGAATACCAATTTAATAAATACGTAAGATTATTAATTTAATTATATTTTAAAGAAGACGAATACCAACACCTCTTCATAGCAATCTTTTCGATTCTCACACCACTCTAGTACCACAAAAATATTGTTTAAGTAAAGCATAATTAAAATGAACAGTCTTTCTATTATCAGTTCGAACTGACAAAAGTTATATCAGTTCCTTGTATGTGGGTCACTGGATTTAAATACTTTGACTGACAAGTGCATATAGTCAAGTCAAAGTATTTAAATCCAGTGGCCCACATACAAGGAACTAATATAACTTTTGTCAGTTCGAACTGATAATAGAATTTCTGTTAAAATGAATATAAATAACTAATTACTAGGTTTATTATTTCCCACCCTGTAATTCGTTCCTTGAAGTGTCTCATCCGGAGACAGTCTAAAATTTGAATTATTTTAACACTTGGCAGTTTATCATCTTAACCTGATTTTCGACAATTGGAATTTTTTACGTGCCACGTGTTTTTTATTTAATTTTTTCCAAAAAAATACAAAAAACAATGTAACAATCAATTAGCATTAATAAAGCTCTTCTTCTCCCAAAGTATCGTTTGAAAAAGGGTCGTTTTAATTAAGCCACCTGGGATAAAAAAGTAAACATGTAGCAAAAACCGAGAGCTTTTTATTAAATGAAGAGGTGTACACGTGTCAAGCAATGATTGGGAAAGGTAAATGGGAAAGGTAGATATCATTCCCCTTTAATTAGAGTGAGTGGTTAGAGAAGTAAATGTGTGTTTTGTGAAACAAAAAGGTCTGGTTCATTAATTAGTTGTTTTTGAATTCATTGTATTAAAACAGGTTTTTATGTTACCAAGAGATGAATAGAGTGGTGTGAGAATCGAAAAGACTGATGTGAAGATTTTTTGAGTGCATTTTTGCTCACCCACACTAACTAGTGTGAACCATTACCACCCACTTCAGGTGTTGACACGTGTCCTTAACTCAATCCAAAGTCCTAAGTTAACCCAAATTTAACCCAAGTTTGGGACACGTGTCAACACCTGGAGCGGGTGGTAATGGTTCACCCTAGTTAGTGTGGGTGAGCAAAAATGTACTCAGATTTTTTGGTATTCTTCTGCTGAAACTAATTTAATATATAATAAAATTAATAATAATTTTATATTCATTTGGTATTCCTCAGGAAAAAACAATACAACACATTACAGATAGTGTAAAAGGTTGCATTTATTAAAAATGAAACGGTTGCCTGCAGAGTTATAATTTTGATTCCACATGGTGACCGTTCTATGTTCAATGGCACCGCCCGGCCACCCCTATATATAATGGTGGACACCTAAAATATTTATTCTCATCAATTTACATTTTCAAATACCATATACCTTACAATATCTGTCAGATCGAACTGATAATAGAATTTCTGTTAAAATGAATATAAATAACTAATTACTAGGTTTATTATTTCCCACCCTGTAATTCGTTCCTTGAAGTGTCTCATCCGGAGACAGTCTAAAATTTGAATTATTTTAACACTTGGCAGTTTATCATCTTAACCTGATTTTCGACAATTGGAATTTTTTACGTGCCACGTGTTTTTTATTTAATTTTTTCCAAAAAAATACAAAAAACAATGTAACAATCAATTAGCATTAATAAAGCTCTTCTTCTCCCAAAGTATCGTTTGAAAAAGGGTCGTTTTAATTAAGCCACCTGGGATAAAAAAGTAAACATGTAGCAAAAACCGAGAGCTTTTTATTAAATGAAGAGGTGTACACGTGTCAAGCAATGATTGGGAAAGGTAAATGGGAAAGGTAGATAACATTCCCCTTTAATTAGAGTGAGTGGTTAGAGAAGTAAATGTGTGTTTTGTGAAACAAAAAGGTCTGGTTCATTAATTAGTTGTTTTTGAATTCATTGTATTAAAACAGGTTTTTATGTTACCAAGAGATGAATAGAGTGGTGTGAGAATCGAAAAGACTGATGTGAAGATTTTTTGAGTGCATTTTTGCTCACCCACACTAACTAGTGTGAACCATTACCACCCACTTCAGGTGTTGACACGTGTCCTTAACTCAATCCAAAGTCCTAAGTTAACCCAAATTTAACCCAAGTTTGGGACACGTGTCAACACCTGGAGCGGGTGGTAATGGTTCACCCTAGTTAGTGTGGGTGAGCAAAAATGTACTCAGATTTTTTGGTATTCTTCTGCTGAAACTAATTTAATATATAATTAAATTAATAATAATTTTATATTCATTTGGTATTCCTCAGGAAAAAACAATACAACACATTACAGATAGTGTAAAAGGTTGCATTTATTAAAAATGAAACGGTTGCCTGCAGAGTTATAATTTTGATTCCACATGGTGACCGTTCTATGTTCAATGGCACCGCCCGGCCACCCCTATATATAATGGTGGACACCTAAAATATTTATTCTCATCAATTTACATTTTCAAATACCATATACCTTACAATATCTGTCAGATCGAACTGATAATAGAATTTCTGTTAAAATGAATATAAATAACTAATTACTAGGTTTATTATTTCCCCCCCTGTAATTCGTTCCTCGAAGTGTCTCATCCAGAGACAGTCTAAAATTTGAATTATTTTAACACTTGGCAGTTTATCATCTTAACCTGATTTTCGACAATTGGAATTTTTTCCGTGCCACGTGTTTTTTATTTAATTTTTTCCAAAAAAATACAAAAAAAACAATGTAACAATCAATTAGCATTAATAAAGCTCTTCTTCTCCCAAAGTATCGTTTGAAAAAGAGTCGTTTTAATTAAGTCACCTGGGATAAAAAAGTAAACATGTAGCAAAAACCGAGAGCTTTTTATTAAATGAAGAGGTGTACACGTGTCAAGCAATGACTGGGAAAGGTAAATGGGGAAGGCAAATGGGAAAGGTAGATAGGATTCCCCTTTAATTAGAGTGAGTGGTTAGAGAAGTAAATGTGTGTTTTGTGAAACAAAAAGGTCTGGTTCATTAATTAGTTGTTTTTGAATTCAATGTATTAAAACAGTTTTTTGTGTTACCAAGAGATGAATAGAGTGGTGTGAGAATCGAAAAGACTGATGTGAAGATTTTTTGAGTGCATTTTTGCTCACCCACACTAACTAGTGTGAACCATTACCACCCACTTCAGGTGTTGACACGTGTCCTTAACTCAATCCAAAGTCCTAAGTTAACCCAAATTTAACCCAAATTTAACCCAAGTTTGGGACACGTGTCAACACCTGGAGCGGGTGGTAATGGTTCACCCTAGTTAGTGTGGGTAAGCAAAAATGTACTCAGATTTTTTGGTATTCTTCTGCTGAAACTAATTTAATATATAATTAAATTAATAATAATTTTATATTCATTTGGTATTCCTCGGGAAAAAACAATACAACACATTACAGATAGTGTAAAAGGTTGCATTTATTAAAAATGAAACGGTTGCCTGCAGAGTTATAATTTTGATTCCACATGGTGACCGTTCTATGTTTAATGGCACCGCCCGGCCACCCCTATATATAAGGGTGGACACCTTAAATATTTATTCTCATCAATGTACATTTTCAAATACCATATACCTTACAATATGTGTCTTTCATAAACAAACTCTATCACACACTGGTGCATTTTTTTTCTTGAACATCTCTCCCCAATATCCCTTGAAATTGTCTCTTCCCACCCTATTTAGATTGTTTGTGTTACCTTTGAATATTGAGTTAGGTTTCTTCAATTAGGTTTCTTCGATTAGACAGGTAATGGAGCAGAAATTATCGTTTGAAGAGACTGCGGTTCCTATGTATTCGAAAGGAAGAAGACCTCCGGGGCGGACAGGCTATGAAACAATGGGTAAAAAGTGCGTATTCAAGGCGAACCTCTTTCTTGTTCAAGTGGCGAACAGAGACATCCATCATTATGATGTTCGGTGGATGAGACATTGATATATCTGATGAAACTCCTAGGTGACGCCGTGGTGAATTACGTCAGAATTAGAAACAACAGAACGTTTAAACATACGATTTGCAGAGGCAAGAATTGGTTCCATCCAGAAGGCTTTGGGTCCCTTATGTTAGCATCTCAAGTCGGTTCACGTTACAACCAAAATGAGACCATCTTGCATGTTTTTTTTTTTTTTTTTTTAAATCACATAATCCACTTCTACCTAGAAACTGCAATTATAACAAACAATGC